>CM069537.1:77481384-78681384 GCA_035773235.1 Eospalax fontanierii
TGAGCTCCTGTGGCCACTGCCGCAAGGACCTCACACCAGATGACAGAAATCCGTTCCCCAGAGTGTGGGGCAGAGGCTCCACATCAAGCTGTCAGGCCTGGGGTGTGTGGGACAGAGGCTCCTCATCGAGCTGGGGTGCATGGGAAATGGATGGGAGGGTCCCCACCTCTTCCAATTGCTCCCTGGCGGTGGCTGCATCACCCCTGTCTACTTTGGGTGTCACAGCCCCTCTTTGGTTTCTCAGAAAGACAGTAGATTTGGGGCCCACCCTATATCCAGGGTGTCTCCATCTCTAGATCCCTAACTGTCTAGAAGCCTAGAAAGACCCACTTTCCATGTGGGGTCCGATTCTGGGGTTCTTTGTGTATGTGAACATTGGGAGATGCTATTCTACCCACTAAATGTCCCTAGTCCAGATCAAAGCCTGCGGATGCCGTGCGTCAACGCACAGGCCACTGCCCACCTCCCATACCCCTGACCTGGCAAAGGTAAAGCGTAAAGCAGAGGGTACAGGAGCTTAGGGGAAAGGGAGCAGGACAGCAGAACAGGCAGCCCTCACGAAGACCGAAAAGTAAGTGAGCTTCGCAGCCCCAGGAGAAACCAGAGAACACACGGAGGGGCCAAACAAAGGTGGCCACAGGGCCTTTGCTCTCCCTCCGCCAGAAGGGGCACGTACTTCCTCTCTGCCAGCTTCTCAGTTGGCCTCTGTGACTTGCTGGCAGACATGGGTTTGTCGCCTGCTGGGGCTTCTAGCAGATTCTGGCTTGAATTCCTGAACAGTAGCTCTGGAATCCCTGAACCCCTCACATAAAGCCTGGGTACCCCAAAGTTGCAGCTGTATTATAGAGCATAAAGACCACTGAGGAGGAGATTGAGGGACCGTTCCACCCTGCCACCCCAAGTCCTTGCTGTGGACACACGTGACCCCATGTGAATCCCCACATTTGAACAGCTTTGTAACACTGCAGGGGGCATCTGGGAAGGGAAACTGCTGAAAGCTGTGGGAGGTCCAGAACGTACTCTGGTTAGAGTGTGAGATAGAGAGGCACATCTGCCTGACGGGCCTGCGTCTGTGAGTGTGAGATAGAGAGACACACCTGCCTGACGTGCCTGCATCTATGAGTGTGAGATAGACACACCTGCCTGACGGGCCTGCATCTGTGCGTGTGAGATAGAGAGACATACTTATCTGATGGGCCTGTGTCTGTGTGTGTGAGATAGAGAGACACACCTGCATGATGGGCCTGTGTCTAACTGCAAAATTGGTCAAAATGAAGTAGGATATTGATATTTTGATAGAAAATTGAAGAAGTCTTTCAGAAAACAGCAGTGGTTGGTTTTGTTGTTTGTTGTTGTTGTTGTTTCTATGCAGTGATGAGTGGAGAGGAAAATCGATCTTTAGAAGACAGATTCAGGAGGCCTGTTGACTATAAGAGCCCAGAATGGTAGGAAATGGAGAAGAAATTATCAAAGAAATATCTTTTTAAGAAAACATGGCATGGGCAGGGAGAGAACTCAGTGAGTAGAGAGCCACGTGAGCCTGAGGACCTGAGTCCAATCCCAAGCATCCATAGAAACAGCCAGATGTGGAGTCTTGTTCTGGTAATCCCAGCACAAAGGAGTCAGAGACAGGGCTCAGGGTTTTGTGGACCTGGTAGTCCAGCCTAAAGGGCAAACTCCACTCCAGGCCCCAGTGAGAGACCAGGCCTCACAAATCAAGGGACACTACCAGACAAAAAATACACGCATGCATCCCCCCTCCCTTTCACCTGAACACACACAGACACACATACCTGAACACACACACACACTCACACACACACCTGAACACACACACACACACACACATACCTGGCCACACGTAGTCACTCACACACGCATGCACACACACACACTTTCTACAACTGAAAAGCTATGGACTTCTCCTTTCAGACCTCCCCACTAATACCTAGGACCTGAGTGCTCAGAGGTCCCAAAGTGAGAATTCAGGCCCCTGGGATGGAAACAAATTCTGAAATCTGAGCAGGAAGAGACCAGCCACACACCAAGCTGTAGCCTCAGAGTGCAACACTGCCCAGGGAACTGCTCAAGCAGAGGCCAGGAGGCAAGTGCCCCAGACCAGGTGTCACAGAGCAGGGATGCTTGAAACCAGGTATGATGCGCACCCTGGAGTCCCGTAGATGCTGGAATGGTCCATCGGGACGATGGGAGATAAGACCTTGCTCCTGGAAGCCCCGCTTTTGACTTTGCACCCCAGCACTTGGGAAGCTAGTGATGAAGGGCTCGGGAAGACGGGTGTGGATGAGGATGAAGGGCCTGGGGATCAGTGGGCCCTCCTAGGACAGGAGCATTGCACAGGCTCCTGATCTATACATGCAGGAGGAATTTGTGGATAACTCACAAATATGTTAATCTGGAAGAGGAGAATGGGATGATCTTCCAAGAAATGAATTCCTGGGAATGGTAGCCACACAGCTGCTTTGGCCTGGATTCACTCCGCACCCGGTTCTGAGCCCTGGAGTCTGCTGTTGGCAGTTCAGCAACTCCGGGAGAGGTACATAGCTCACAGGGAGGAGCCTCCTGTGGTCACAGTGCAGCTTCTGGGAGGTGGGGGTTTTGCTCAATCACCAAGGGGCAGGCAGGAAAGCGTGCCCACCTTGGACGTAGCCTTTGGCCCAGCGCCAGACAGCTGACTTCCTGGGTGACCAGGAAGGGCATCTGCAAGAGTGAGTTAGACACCAGTGACAGTGGACAGGAGCCAGGCTGGAGCTCATCTGAGTGATGCAGAGCTCTGTGCGCAGAGCCTCAGAGGGTCTGAGCTGCAGTCAGGCAGAACAGGACTGGGTGACCCGGAAGGGCCTGCAGAATACCACACAGGAGCTCAGTGACTATGGAGTGGACCCTGGTCTGATTGGCGCTGAGGACACTCATGGTCACAGTAGGCTCTGGGCCCTCCTTACCTGCCCTTAGTCAGGACCCAGGGCTCCTTGAGGACATGGCCAGACTGTGTGGTGAGGCACCTGGCTCTGGTATAGAAGTGTCTTTACGAAGAGAGTCTTGACCTTTCAGTGCCTAACCACGTGTAGGAAGCAAGGGTGTGCAGTTCAGCCTGCAGAGAGTCTTGGTCACCCCAAGTCTGCTCTCCACACTCCTCCAAGAGTCTGTGGTCTCATCCCTCAGAGTACAGGCTCCCTCCCGGCCTCATGGGATCACTGGAAACCCAGGGAGCCTTTCCTAAGACTAGTGGCTTCCTGACTGATGGGAGTGCCATGTCTCCATCTCATGTGGTCCACTTCCCTGTCTGAGGTTGGGACTCTGCAGCCCACATCCTGCTTGTGTGGCCAAAACACTCCCCAGGCTAAGTGCTACCTGGATTGTGGAAACCAAGCATGCCATGTCACATCTTTGCTTGACTTGATGTGGTGTCTGAGCTTGCCTGCCCTCTGGACCACCATCCAGTGACATCTGTCCCACCAGCTGGACTATTCTGACACCTTCTGGCTGGGGACCAGCTGTCCTCTAGGACTGTGGACCACAGCCTTATTCCAGCTTAAGTGCATTTGACAAGCCCAGAGCCAACTGTAGCTACTAAGACAGGCCGAGGCATGAGTCTTAGCTCAGGACGGAGCAACCTGGACCCTTCGGAGCCTTGCTTACAGCCCACCTCACCTGCTATTCCATGTCTGTGAGAATGGATTCCACCCAGAAGAAACATAATGACTACAGGTCACACTGCCTGCCCCTGGCCTTTGACCTCTGGGATGTCTTTGTCCTCCAAGGCAGGTGTCTCACCCCAGGCAAAGCCCCTCATAGCCCGACAGCCAGCAGTGAGCTACACTCAGATGAGACTGCGGAGCACAGGCCTGCGTCCCCGTGTTGCCTGTCCCCGGCTGTAGGACTTCCTCCTTGACCACACCCAGGATGTGAACTTTGAACATCTGATTCCAGAAGCACGACAAGCCAGCCTGGGATCCCATGCCAGATGTCCCTGAGCTGACTCTGGGTCCCCATGGCAGAGAAACCATGGCAGGAGGCAGATGTGGGCCTAACAGAAGTCAGTCATCTGAGCAGCCGGTGGGACCATCCCCACCTCATCTCTGCCTGGGGACCCAAATTGCAGGTGAGGGATCAAAGCTCTGGCTGGGGAAATGGGCCTCCAAACTTCCTGGGTCTGGTGAGACAGATCCCCAAAGGGATAGTACATTTGTGCAGACACAACAAGGCCAGGCCGAGGATCTGGAAACCCTCTCTCAGAACACAGTCGGGAAGAGGTAGGCAGAGGTCATCTCCAGGGTATTTCTTCCTTGAGACTCCTATGCTGGATAGTGGCCCCGAGGGGGCGCCCGTGTGTGCACACTGCTTCTCCACATTGCAGGAGGAACAGGCCATGGCGACGGGTTTGCCTGCAGTGATCAGTGGATTTTCATCTGGAGAGTCTCCATCTGAATCCCCGGTGCAGAGGGAGATGAGAGCACCCGCCCTGCCACGGGCCTGCCAAGAGACCCTACTTCCTTCCTGCATCCCCTTCGCTCCTGACACCCTCCTGGACCTGAGCCGGGCCCAGCACCGTGGGAACCCCCAGGAACCAAACCTTAGGATGCAGATGGACTCCTCTTGTCCACCCCGGAGCGCACTGGCAAGAGCTAGGCCGGTGCTCGCAGGCCGTCTCCGCCTCAGGTGCGATCACAGGGTGCATGTGCATCCTGGCAGTGGAGCTCAGAGCACGGACAGAGGGAGAGCTGGGCTGCAGGGCAGGAAAAGAACAGCAGAGGAAGAGGCGCTGGCCTAACCGAGCAGGAGGAAGCTCCTGGTGGCTGTCTCCAGGAGCAGGCATGGCCGTGTGCCCAGCCCAGCAGCCCTACACCTCGGATCGATTTAGATGCTCTCTAGACGTGATGTCCTCCCAAGGACAAAGCAGACTGGGGATTAAAATGAGCATTGAGGCGGGTGATGGGGGCTCAGTCTCAGAACCTGCACCCTAACCAATCTTTGTTCAGCACACGAGATGAAAGCCCCAAGCCATTGCTAAATCTGTGCGCAATTCATTCCGTGTTCCTCTGAATCACCCTGTTCATCACCGCGGTAATAGCTGGACATTTTAATAGATTCCATGCGTAAACAAAACCGTATATGGCCGCACTGCATCAAGTGATATTGTGAGCTGCGATATTCTTCATTTTCTCGGCAGAAATGAGTCCAGAAACAAAAAAGATTGGTTTGGCCATGCCACGTAATTCCTGTCGGTACTTTTCATAACGAGAGGCATTACCATGGTCCCTCTTTACTGTAATTGTGCCACATTCGTCTCAATTTTCCTTAAAGCAGTTGTTCTTTGAATTGTTTAAAATACATAAATGGCAAGCGGTTGAAATTGGAGGAAGCTGGCCTGGTGGGAGGTCAGAGACGAAGCCTGTCATATAAGCCAGGCAGGTGTGGGGAGAGCTCACCACCACCAGAAGGGCGCTCCTGGTGTATCAGGTGACCCACAGCTGACCCACCACTGAGCACCCGTGAAGGTGTCAGCAGATGGCTAAGGGTTGGAATGGGGTTGAAGATCGGGGGTCAGGCCAGTTAAGGGTTGGCGTTCCCAGAGTGGAGCCAGGAAAAGCGAGCTCCTGCCTGTGCAGCTGGGCCACATGCTCAGCCCCTCCTGCCCTTCCTACCTCTGCCCCCTCTGTCCTTTCCTCACCCCTGGTACATCGATGGAGCGGGGCTGGAGCAAGTGGCCCCCGATCTCCAGAAGCAGGTAGAACCCTCACGGATCTCTGGAGGGGTCACTTTTTGCTGTCCAGGTTCGCACTTGGATGTCTGTCTGTCCAATGCACGTCACAGGACATATCTATAGTGATATCTGTTTGTAGTTCTCCAGTGCTTGTGTCAATCTTAAAGCCAAGGAAGGGCAAAGTAATGGCACAGAGAAGGTGACAGGCAGGCAGGAAGGGACATGTGGCCTAAGAGCAGAGGTGAACCCCAGTGATAGGAAAGGAAGGGGTGAGTTTCCAGTTAAGTGAAGTGTTTGAAAGACACCTGGGTCCCCTGAGTGGAAGGAAAGTCCCAACTAGAGAAGAAACGATGCTGGATCCGACATCACAGTCCAGAGTCTGCATCTGATGAGCAGAGATGTGTGTGACAGGACAGAAAGACGTGAGCCCCCAGAACTGCACAGATGCAGACATCCTGTCGCATGAACCCAGAGGGACCTGGAACAGAAGAGGAAGGGAGGCCTGGTGGCAGGGCTTGACCAGAAGGCCATCTCCACCCCGAACTCACTCGTCATTCTAAACCCTTGGGACAAAGGGCATGACCATGCTGCTTCTCCAGGACTGAGAAGGACACCCCCCACACTGGTTTTCTTTAAAAGGTGAATAAAGTGTGCACAGGTCAGTGAAGCGAGGTCCCAAAAGCACTGGCGTGGCGAGTAGGATGTAAATCGTCCTGTCTCAGAGCATGGTGGGCTTGTGGTAGAACCCCAGCACTCAGCACACTGAGGCAGGAAGATCTCGAGTCTGGAGCCAGCCTGGGCTACATAAGAGACAGAGAAAAGTGAGGGGTGAAGTTTTAAAGATTTTTATGTGTACGGTGTTTTGCCTGCATCTATGCACGTATGCCACATGTGTGCCCAGTGCCCCCAGAGGCCAGAAGAGAGTGCAAGGCTGGGTTATAGACTATTGTGAGCTGCCATTTAGGTGTTGGGAACTGAACCCAACTAGATCCTCTGTAAGACCAGTAACTGCTTCTTAACCTCTAAAGCCATCTCTCCAGCCCGGGAGAGGGAATTTTTGTTGCTATGGATATGCAATTGCACATAAACTCTGAAGCCCCATTCCTTAATTTTCTCTGAATTGTGCAAAGCACTCCTGTAACAATGTCCTGTTGTCACCTGTGGTTGTGGTTAAGATGAATGAGGGGCAAAAATGGCGGGCTGGGAAGGATCACCCAGCCCCTGCTTGGGCATGGGGTCCCCTCTCCTCCCGCTCAGAAGTTTCCAGCATAGGTTCAGTCCTTTGGAAAATGGCCTCTTGGATTTGATTAACATAAAAGTTGCCTGTCATAGAAACGAACTCCACTGCTGTCTGGTAAAAACTGCAGGTGAAAGAGAAGTCTACCCAGAGCAGGGCTTGGACAGGCCTGGCCAAAACGTAAGCGGACTTGCTGCTTCTGTCACTGTGAAGATGCTCAGCGCAGCTGCTCAAAGTAGCCGCTCTGCAGAGCCGTCCGAGGGAGTTCCCACCAGTGCGGGCAAGGTTCAAAGTGAGGAAGAAAAGAGGAAAAACCAGGGGCGGCTCGAACCCAAACTGGAGGTGAGATCTCTGAGGACAACCCTCCGTGGTGTCTCGTGTCAATACTGCAACTTATGACACGTATTTCTGTACTGAAATGCAAGCTGAAAAGAAAATAAGGAGCGTGGTCCGTTTGGAACCATCACAGCTGACTGACACAGCAGGAACACAGATTAACGAAACAGGAAAACAGGTGAAGTGGCCGGAATCAGCCTTTGAAGCTGAAGTTTACTAAGGTTTGAAGGTGAACATTACACAGGGTTTGAAGTTGAACATTAAGCAACTCTCAGATCCGAGTGGAGATCAGATACACACCACCAAAACCAAGAGACAAAAGAAGCCACGTCTTGTGACTCACAACCTCTCCAAGATGCATCTGCAGTTATGTATGGAAACTGAGGCAGGATAGTCAGATCTCTGTAGTTTTGAGGCCAGACAGAGCTCCATAGTTAGATCCTGTCTCAAAGGAAGAAAGGGAGGGAAAATAGAAAAGAAATCCAAATAAAAGCCCCTGAGGAGGTCTTTTTTGGACATTGGTGGAGTAGAGGATGACTAGGGGCTCTGTCTCCTCTGCGGTCATGAGGGCTGCAGCCCGTTTGCTGGGCAGAGGATACCCCTGGCTAGCTCAGAGGCCACTGGATGTCTGGGCCTTGGTCTGTATGTCTACAAAATGGGCGAAATGCTGCCTCCAGGGCTGGGGCCAGGAATGAGCCATCACCAGGCATGATCTGAACAGAGCAGGGCACCCGTGGGACTGGGGTCCCATTTAGGGTAAAGCAGAAATCGCTCAGTATGGACTGTGAAAGATGTTCCCCTCCATGTGAATGAGTCATTGTACATGAAAATAAAGATGAATATTAGAGGGAACCACTCTCTAAAAAGAGGGGAAAATAGCTGATGGCATTGAAAAATTAGTATTAATTAGCTTAAAGAAAACACTTGGAGTTGATTGTTGCATCGTTGATAATTCTGTAAAATTGTGGGTTTTTAAAGCTCTATTTAACCCACATTTTCAAGTCCAGAAGCTCAGCGTAGCAGGAGAACAGCAAATCCAAGCTCACACTCAGACTCAGGAATTAGGTAGAGGATTCATCAGCAGACCTCGCACTGTGATTTTTTCCTGCACTGAAAATTACCAAAAATAACAAAAAGCAGAAAAGTGTTTATATTCTCCTGTCTACTTTCCAGGCTGGGAGAGTTCAATAGTCACATTCCTTATTTAATATGTAGCTATCTCCCTACGAAATACCCAGAAACATGGATAGATAGTTCATTTCTGCTGGAGCCTGTGTGGTCCTGTCACAGAACTGTCCTCAAGGATGGAAAAGCAGCTTCACCCATTTCCTTCCAGGAAGACTGAGGCTGGTGTGGCCAAGCATGGTAGGCATGAGCCCTCAGCTGTCTGGAGTACTACAGATACATGTGTGGCCTTGACCTTGTGGTGTGTTTTTGCTGGTGCAACACAAGCCATTCACATCTTCAGGAACCGAAGCACCCTGAATTTTCAAGCCCTTGAGAAGAAAGGGCCAGCACCCACACAGTAGGGCTTGCTTGTATAAGAAGTGAACATGTATTTCAATTTTTCAAAATTGTAGACTGGCAGACCACAGTAACATGTATAGAAAATGAAGTCCTCCCATTGGACAGATGCCAGAAGAGGCCCCAGGCAGCACAATAATTCCACTTGCTGAAAAGTAAAAGCCTGGAGAGATGGCTCAGTGGTTAAGAGCACTGATTGCTCTTGCACAGAACCCAGGTTCAGTTTCCAGCACTCACTTGGCAGCTAACAACTGTCTGTAACTGGTTCCAGGGGTTCCAGCTCCTTCTTCTGGACTCCACAGGTAGTGTGGGAAACGGGTCACCTACACACATGCAGGCAAGACTCAGACGAGTAAACAGCACTCAGAAGCCTCAGCCTACCCTGAGGGTCTAGTGGACTCTGCCCCATGCTGTGTCCGCCTAAACCCAGGGGCATTGTCCTGCAGAGCGGCCAGTCAGGAGCTGCAGTTGCCATCACTGGCCACTTGCTGAATGGACATTCTGGGAAATGCCATCCCTTGAATAGCTAAGGAGAGAGATACAGCCTTGCAGATACCTTGCAGGCTGGGGCAGCAGATGCTGGAGCCCTGGAGACTCGGCCGAAGGCCTCAGAAACTAAGAAAGGTGCTTTCAGAATTGGACCAGCACTGGAATGTTCAGCTTCCAGTGCTGCGTGGCTGCGCATTCCCTGCAGTGTAGGTCAAGGTTTGGCCAGATCCAGCCATGTGTGTTTGTAGATGAAGCCTCAGGAAGGAGCTTTGCATGCTGATTCACATGTACCAGTACAAATCTAGAGCTTTATGAATGTTAATGCATATCATCCCAGTGTAGTTAAGTCTGAGAATCTAAGAGTGCTCTTAACAAAGGGGTATCTGGGTCCTTGCTTTGCAGTAACGTGATTCCAAAGCTGGGGTGGAGTCCAAGGTCATCTAAGGGTGTCTCACCCTGAGCTTGAGGTCCTGGCCAGGCCTGAGTCCTGATTCTACTACTGACCCACCTCGTGATCTGACTAAAGACAGTGTCGGCAAATCCCAGGTTTGCAATAAAAACTGGCAAAGGAAGTTCTTGTTACTGTTGTTTCCCGATGTGGAATGGACCACACGGCCCGAGATATAGCGGAGTTCTCCTGAGAATTGCACTTGGGATATTGGCAACATTCAGAGCAGTGCTGGGAAGGTCAGCTTCATAAATGGATGGGTAAAGCCAGATGGATGCTTACCACACACTGTGTTCCACATGAAATTCCCTAGGGATTACAGAGTGGGATGCACTGAATGAAACCGACATGTGAAGAGAAAGCTGGGTGAGCATCACTCAAGTTCAGAGGGAGGAAGAGCCATCGAGCAGAAACCCAGCCTGACATGCGTAGCAACACACTCCCCCAGTACTGTGAGCCCAGCTGTGCTCCCTGTGAATAGTCAGTCTCAGTGGACAAGGTGTATAAATGCCTCTGACCTCTCATGTAGCCTGGCCCTGTGGCAGGACTTATCTGCTTCAGCTGCCCAAGCAGTGCAAGAGGATTGCACCCTGAATCTCCAGCTCAATGAAAACTAAAATCCATGGGCCGGGGTGCAGCTCAGTGGTAGATGGATGTGGCCAGGTGTCATCACTGACTGACAGATGGGTGACTGAGACACCATCCTGAAGACAAATGAGGTGCTGCTTTCTGGCACATAGATGCGCCTTGTGAGCATCCTTTGTACTGAGTGGAAGAATCCAGGCCCCAGACTGCATGCCTCTGCTTCTGTAAAATGCCCAGGCTAAGCAAGCTATCGATGCGGGAAGACGTCCAGAGCTGAAGAAGAAGATGGGTGATTGGTGATAGTCTGGTGTCTTGTCTGGAAGACAACATTAAGCTAAACTGGACTGTGGTGCTTGTTGCCCAACCCTGTGACTGTGCTGAAATCCCTTGTGTTCACAGAGGAGTGAACACTATATCGGTACAGCTGCTTGCAGGTGGACACATATGTACTGTATATTTCATCCAGGGAGATTTGGCCAGCATCTCTCCAACCTCGGCTTGGAGATCCTTTTCTCATGGACAGTAGCACAGTGGGGCCAGCCTCACAGGGTCAGAACATCATGCTGCTGCTCTGATCCTGCCTATATCCAGCCACAAAGAAATGGCCACCCCGCCCCGTGGCCATGTGTCCTGAGTGCAAATGTTGTAGGACATAAGAAAGGGCCTTGAAAAGTGGACATGTTGGTATGAACTTCCCAGCTCCACAGCACTGGGAAACTTCAAACCAAGTTGACCCTGCAGTTTAGAAGCGCCTGGCCACAGCAGGCACCAAGGTGCCCTATAGGGAAGCAGGAGATGCTGGTTTGTCCACTCCGTTCTTGATTTTAGCTGCCTGTGAACTTGGGGAGGTATGAACCTGTGGGCAGCTGTCTCAGTTGACCACTGTGATGGTGGTTGAGTCTAGCTGTTGGGGTCGACAGAGGGAACCCAATGTTAGATGTGGTTTGTTCCAGCCACATGATGGTAGCATCAAAGCTGCATCAGGGTTGGGGACTAGATGGACAGAGATAGGGCCACAAGTCATGTCTTTCACTTGTCAAGGCTTCTCCGGAAAGCCCTGGCCATGTGGACCATTCCCAAAGGTATCAAGATGTTAGGAGGTTGGAGGCAAGCCCTGCTTCAGAGGACACCAGGTTACCTGTGGCCTGAGGTGACAATGAGCCTGGACATCTGCAGCAATGGGCCTCACTCAGGTCAGGCAGAGGGAGAGCATCGTCCTCATGCCCCTCCCTCTGTATCCGCTACTCAGGCTACTGCCTCCCTTTGCAGTCAGGTTGGGGATGTGCAAATCTTAGTGATGAGAGAAATGGCTTCAGCCTAGAAGAATCAAGGTGTAGCTCCCGATGAGTTGCCAACTCATGGCCTCCAGACTTCCTGGGACAAAGAAAACCCCCAATGTCTTCCTTACCCAAGATTCAGTGAGTCTATGGCCAGACAAAAGGAGTGGATGGTAGGCCACAGTAGGTAGCCTGCCCCACCTGCTTGGGCAATGGGATTCTCTTCTTGAGAGATCGCAGAGGCTGAGGGTGTCACTCAGGAAGACTTGAGGATGAGACTGAAGGCATGGGACATAGAGCTAACTGTCAGGTAGACTCCAGGACAGAGGAAGCGAGGCACTCCAGCTGCCTGGCTCTTCTGTGGTCTGTGCCTCTGCCATGGTGAAGTTCATAGATTTCGAATACACTGCTCTGTGGGTGGTGGGCTGGGCAAACCCATGGGGCCACAGAGATAAGAAGGTGTCTCCAGCAATCAGGTCCCGTTCATCCTTCCGGCTTTTAGTCTCTTCTCTGTGGCTCAGGACCCAGGAGAGAGAAGGTGAACCCCACATCTGCCCTGGAGCCCCTATTTTGGCTTCCTTGAGGGTTCCTATCCCTGACATGACACCAGGGTTCCTAAGCTCCCAGACCTTCCTCTAGGAGCCTGTACAATGGATCTATCAGGGTCTGTGTGATCCTATGGGGTCTTGCCCCTCTCTTCCTCTTCTTGGGACAAGCAGAAAGGCTGCTAGGACCAGAAACCATACCACAGGCCTCACCAGGTGCCACCCTCACTAACAGTTGCTTGATTAAGTGAGGAAAGCATCTAAAGCCAGGGCACAACTGTGTGAGGTGTTTGTGCCTAGACCCATTATTTTAATTTAAAATGTATGAAAAGGCAGCTCTTCCTGGGAAGAGTAGATTAGCTTTCTATCGCTGTGTGACAAATCCATAGACTTAGTGGCTCATCCTGGCATGGTCTGTGGTCTGGTTCCACTGTGGGCCGTGTTCTCGGCCAGTGGTGTCTGGAACCTCCTCTCAGAAGCCTGTCTCCACATGGGTGTGTGGAATCCATCCCTGTGCTGGAGTGTCCGGTAGCACATCCTTCTGGCTGGGGCTACACAGGGCTTCTGGATATATCCCACCTGTGAAAAGAGACTCTTCCAAACAGAAACAGATGTAGGCCTGGGTCCTCCACAAAACTCAGAGCTTTGGTTTGCTGGTTCTAAGGTGGGCATGTGATATGCCCAGCCCCTCAAGGAATTGTGGGATGAATGTGGGGATCAGGAAGGAGTCCTGCTTGAAGTTCTGTCCGGGCAAGGCAGGTCATGCTGAGCAGGTGGCACTGAGTGGTGCCTCCCTGGACCAACACTATCTCTGGACTCTGACATCCATGTTAGTGTGGCTTAGCTTTGGCATCACTGGGATCAAACACCTGGGGCGATGGGAGACAATCCAGAGGAAGAAAGGATCTGGAGAGATGGCTCAGCAGTTAGAAGGACATACTACTCTTGCAGAGGACCTGGGTCCAGTTACCACCCACATTGAGGCTGACAACACTCTGTAACTCCAGTTCCAGAGGATCCAATGTCTTCTTATGGCTAGGGGAACCAGGCATGCACATGGTATGCTTTCATACATGTAGGCAAAATATTCTATACACATAAAATACAAAAATCTTAAAAGGGGAGGATTAATTTTGGGTCACGATTCCAGAGGTTTCAGTCCTTCCTGTGGGTGGGGTATGGCGGAGAGGCACAGTTCATGGCATGGAGGCTCAGAAGCAGAGAATCCTTGGCTGGCTGCCTTGGTCCTTTCTCCCCGCTAAGCCCTAGACGTGGGACTGGGTTGCCCACAGTGGGAAGTGGTCCCTCCTTCGTTAGCCCCAGGCTATGCGCTGGGAGTGGGAAGGGAGAACAGTGGGCTGCAACCCTGGGTGGTGGTGAGGAGGCCAGGAGAGAGGGAGGAGCCCTGGGTTCCGCGTCACATGCACAGAGGAGGAAAGACAGAAGCTCCCTGGCACAACAGAGTTGGGGACCAGAGATGCCATGTGGGGCGAACACCTCCCAGAGCACCCACATCGCCACTTGCTGATAGTCTCCAGGGTGAGAGCCGATGGCCGCCAGGGAACAGCCCATCTGGGCGTCTTGACCTCACTGTCAGCACTCAGGCTGACACGAGACTCTATAAATGATTCTCCTGTCTTTACTAACAGCCTGAAAACCCCTGAGTCAGGACCAGGCCTGCATCCTGCCGGAAGTGGTGGGGAGCCACAGTGGCACGTCCTCCCTGAAAGAAGAAGCTGCGTCCCTGGGAAGTGGGGCGCAATGAAAATAGTCATCTGTGACCCACTACCACCCTGCTCTGCTAAAAACTGCCCCAGGCTAGGGGCCAAGCTTCCGGAATGTTTTAGGAACGTCTCCCTGAGCACAGAAAGGACCCCTGTGAACCAGGAAGTTTTCAAGCATTACAAAGTTAGAAATAACTTCTTGTTCATATTCAGTTCGAACTGTTTTAAAGGGAAGCCAGACTGTTTAACCAGCAGTGGGTCCAGTCTTACAGCTTCTTAGCTTGATTATGGCAGAAACACTACAGTCTGGTTCTTTCTGTAGGTCAGAGGTCCCTGAACTCTCAAACCCATCCCATCCCATCTCCTTGCCTCATGGCACCGAAGGGCTGCCTGGTTCTTTCCACTCCAAGTCAAGCCTAGGTTAGGGCAGTGCGTGTACCTACCGCAGTGTCCTTCAGGCGTGACTGACTCCTGGCCCTCTCCATTCTCTAAATGTGGTAAACACTAACTCATGATGTGGGTATGTTCACATCTGGAGAAATTTTGGCTTTTACCTAGATGTTCAAAGAGCAGTCAGTGGATCTGTATGGTGTGTTCTTTCCTAGAAAGGGAGCTAGCTTCATCCCCTTCTGGGTGACAGGGTAGTCCATCTTGTCCAGAACAGCAGGAAGGCCCCAGACTAGACTGGGAAGGCCTGGTTCTCAGCCCTGGAGTCTGGTGCTGACCACACTCGCTGGGGCTTGACACTTTAAATTCAGAGAAGTGTTGAGTCAGTGCTGAGGATGGATATGCTGGGAGCAGACAGCAGCACAGAGCGCCAGAGCCCAGGATTCTTGTTGCTGCCCAGCCCTGGCTGGATGTCTTCTACTGTCCAGATATAAGAACAGAGAGTCTGCACGGGGCCTGTCCTGAGCCTGCCCACCTGCCACCCTAACATTTGCTGGGTGTCTGGAACAAATTCCCCCTGTTCATGTCTCTGTAGAGCTTTATGATTTGAAATGGAACCTCACATTATGCCAGTCCTCTGTGGACCTGAGCCAGGGCAGGTCTAGGACCCCGGCTCCTTGTGAACACGGTTTCCCTTCAGGGAACAGAAGGCTGTAGAAAGGAGATAAGGTATTGGAGTACAGGCTACTGTAGAGAGCTCCTCTGTACTCTCCTGACTTCCACACAGAGCAGCGTGCTCTGACATGCAACAAATGCAGCCTCACTGGCTGTCACGACTCAGTGAGGACCACAGAAAGTCACTCCATGGTGGGGCAGGGTGGGGAGGTTGGGGTTTCTCTACAGTGTTTCCTCATGTTCATTTACAGGGCAAATCTTACCATCTGCCTTAGGCAGAATGATTGGCTACAACATCCCCACTGGCAGCCCCAGGTCACAGAAGTGCCCAAGCTATGCCTGCAGTGGGAGCCATGTCCACACTGCACCAATCTGTTCATCCCTAAAGTGGGGTTACTTTCCCAGTTCTGATCAGTGTTGGGGTCTGGAACCTAGAAGACTCACAGAGAGCATACAGCTTCCAGCTTTGGGATGGGAATAACTAAACCCTCAAGGTCTCAGCAGATGAGACCTCTGGGCCAGCACCCTTCCCAGGCCAGTCACAGCAGGAAGTCTTGTGAGGCTGTGACCCTGGACCCCACCACTAGCAGCAGGGAGCAACCTGGGCCTGGCTGTGGAGTGCAGGACTTCAGTGCCAGTCCTAGGAACCGCCCAGTCCCTCATCCCCATGAATCAGGCCCAGTCTGGGCCTTGGGGTGGTCAGCCTTTGTCAACATGGCACAGCCGAGGATCTTGGAAGAACCTCAGTAACAGAGCGTCCACATTAGGTGGGCCTGTGCACATGTTTGTGGGGGTTGACTTGGCAGAGTCAGCGGGTGTGGAAGGATTCAGCCACCGTGGGCAGCACCATTCCCGAGGCAGGTGTTCTGAATGAGTAAGGGAAGAAATTGAGCAGAGCACTGGCCATCAAGCACGTGCTCCTTCCTCTCTGCTCTTGACTGTGGGTGTCACGTGACCGTCTGCTCAAAGCTCCTGCTTTGCCCTCCCCTCAGAGACGGGCCGTCGCCTGGGATGGTAAGCTGGAAGAGACTCTGTTTTCCCCGTGTTGCTTTCTGTCAGGAGATTTGTCACAGCAAATGAAGCTAAGACGGGTTGACCTCAGCTGGCATGGGCTGCTTGCTTCCAGAGTGCTGTTCGGTTAGCACCTGAGAGCTAGCCGGCAGAGCCAAGGCCCCATCAAGTGGGTGAAGATCTGTCAGGTAGTTGCATCACCATACTGTGGGCCACAACAGCACACAGTGCGGCTCAGGACATGAAAGTGCTCACATGGGGCACAGACATGGCCCCTCTCTCAGGAGCGCTCCCACAGGATGTTAGTGAGGCCTGGTGTCTGTGGAGACACTCAGCACCGTCTCTCATTAAGCATCCAGGCAGACCCCAAGAAAAAGGGCATTGTAGCTGGAGTGAGCAGATGCTTAGCTGGGAGTTGGCATCAGGGTGGGCTGAGCCTGTGAGTCTTGTCAGGGCTCCAGGTAGCCATGACTGAGTGCAGCTTAGAGACCTCGTCTGGAATGCTTGGGACCAATGACAGGGTGAGGATCAGGAAGAACAGGTGTCTGCAGAGACCCTCCCTTGGATGAGGCAGGGAGGGAGGCCAGGCAGGGCAGGCCCAGCTCAGGCAACTTCTCCAGTCAGGGTGCTCACAGGGAATTCACACACCAACTTGAGATTCGTTGGGTATCCAGCAGGGTTCCCCTGGAGGCCCTGGGCAACTGGCTGTGCCCTGCTGCTGACACGGTGGGGAGGTGGAATTCATAATGACCCAAGCATAGTGTCTGGTTCCCAGGTGAATGAAGCAGCCTGCTGTGTGGAGCCAGGAAGGCATGCTTCCTGGGCTCTGGCTGACTGTCCTCAGAACACTGTGCTGTGATAGAATCTGTAGTTCCTAAGGAGTGAACAAAGAGCATGCAGATGGTGATGTGTCCTGGCGTGGCACTGTGCTAAAGTTTGGGTGTGGAGATGATTTTGCCATTGACTTTGGGTTGGGCTTTGCACCTCCAGTCCAGGACTGTGGACCATAACAGCAGGAATCCTCCAAACCACAAACTCCATACCACATTGTGCCGGAGTCACAGGGTCCCCAAACTGCAGGCATTTCTCTGAGGAGTCTGCTATCATCTTGGCCCCTCCAGTCCTTGCTGTATCCTACCTGGGTTGTGCAGAGAAAAGGCCAAGCACAGAGGACAGGTCATCAGGTGGTCATAGGTTAATGTGTCATAGTTCAATGTGTGTTAAACTTGGCCATGGACCTACCTCCTTTCCCTGGCCTTATCTCCCTTGGTCCTTTTGAGTGCAATCTCTGGGGACCTCAGGGTCCTGCTCATACCTGATGTCAAGGGGATGCTGGGGAGTGCTGGGGCCCAAGGGCTGACAGTCCACGGCTGGGTGCATCCCTTCTACTGTGGTTTCTAGTCACCCCTATTCTATACCCAGAAGAAGGATGCTGTACTGCCCTCTGCTTACCTCCATGTAGTGTGGGTTCCAGGGCAGGTGTCTCTGTCGTCCAGTGTAGATAGGACATTTGATCTCAGGCACAGTCTGAGAAGGCAGACCTGAGAGAGGGCTGACTGGATTCCTAGGGCTTGTGGTTACTCACAGTGTTTCTGGGGATTCCAAGAACTGGGAAGGGTTGATGCTCAGCTGGACCGCTGGGAAGGGGAACAGAGGTTGGGGTGAGTGGAGAAGGGAGTCCAGTGCAAGGGTCCGGGACTATAGAATGTGAAGTTTGTAGCTAGCTGTGGGCATGCTTGGTGTGAGTGTATTTGTGTGTATGTATGTTTATGTGTGTATATGTGTGAGTGTGTGTGTTTGTATGAGTGTTTGTGTGAGTATATTTGTGTATATGTATGTTTGTGTGTCTGTGTTTGAGTGTGTTTGTGTGTGTGTGTGTGTATATATGAGTTTTATGTGCTCTATAAGTATGCAAGTGACTTCAGATGCCAGAGGGCTTCAGACCCTCAGGAACTGGGTCTATGAGTAGTTTTGAGCCACCCAGCACAGGTGCTGGGAACTGAAGCAAGGTCCTCTGAAAGAGCAGTATGATGAGCCGTCTCTCTAGCCCCAAGACTGACATTGAAAAGCCATCATGTCTCTGTCTGTTGAACCTGGAAAGGATTCCTGATCCTTCGTGTGGTTTCATAGGTGCAGTGTAGAGTGCTTTCCCGGGACTGGTCCAGTCACCTTTCCTGCCAGTCAGTGCAAGAGTGGCCTCAGGATTTGCAACTTGGGCATCTATATCAGGTCCCATTTCAAAGGTTCTGGACTTGAGGTCAGGCAGTGACCATTCTCTAACACTAGGTCATGTGTGGACACGGACTTGAATCTGCTTCAGGGGGAACCAGGGGCACTGTGAACCACAGAGCACAACTGGTGTCATCCAGTGCTTTCCGGGGAGTGCTGGGGGCAGTATTCAGGGATCAGTGAAGCCTGTAAGCTCCATGTTCAGCATGCATTCCTGCAAGGACCCATCAGAACAACAGTCACCGCCCAGGAAAAGTTTCCATCCCAGGCTCTCTCCAGGGTGATGATCTGCAGGGACCTGTGGCATCTCTTGGTCCCTGAGGGCTCTCAGGCCTGGAAAGGGAGATGGGAGCCACAGAGCCCATCTGTTAGGGGCATTCCTGAAGTGTCAGCTGAGGAATGAGAAGTTAATAAACAACTGCTCGCAGTGTCTGAAATGGAGAAAGCCCACAGGAAGAATTAGCAAAAACTTCTAGGAAGATGTGGTGGCTCGATCTGCAAATCCCCACCCTTGGAGGCTGAGGTGGGACAGTCAGGAGTCAGAGCAGCCTGGGCTATATACAGCAAGACCCTGTCTCAAGGTACAAATGGAGGAGGGAGGACATTCCTGTGTCTGACA
This sequence comes from Eospalax fontanierii, assembly GCA_035773235.1. Classification (NCBI taxonomy): domain Eukaryota; kingdom Metazoa; phylum Chordata; class Mammalia; order Rodentia; family Spalacidae; genus Eospalax; species Eospalax fontanierii. The sequence continues at coordinate 77,500,193 of CM069537.1, forward strand.
GGGTATAAGGAAAAGCAGAAGCTGGGCTGTTCTGGAGCGCAGGCCTGTGGTGGTGCCGGGTGCACAGTAGATGTGCCCGGGCCTACGCAGACACTCTTAGCAAAAATGAAACTCAAAAAAGAATCAACTTACCACACGACCAGGAAATATATTTGACAAATTATTCTAATACCATTCATCACCAAAAAGGTGGAATGGCATGCCAAATATACCGCTTTGCCTCCTGTGGAACTAAATGGGGGAGATGTGGATCCTCACTTCATAAGAAGAGTGTTGGGGAGAGGGTAGCTCAGGCTAGGCCGTTTATTGTACAACTTTGCCAAGCCTGGCAGGAGGCCTGAGTGAGCAGAGTTAGGACAGATAACGTGAGTGCAGCGCCCTTCCCCCATCCCCTCACTGGCTGAGTAATCAGGAGGTTCAGCTTTACACATCCTCTCCTCATTGGCCAAGCTATCAGGAGCGCACACTCTTGCATATCACCTGGTCTTCCCTTTCCCGTGTCACGTTTGTCTGCTTCTTAATGACTTCTCATCATGCTCATCTCTGTCTCACAGACTGTTGATTTGAAAGTTTATCAGGCACATGACCATATCAGTCTGCAAGTTTCTAGGCAAGCTTGACTGTTAACAGTTTCTCATTCTAAACTTCTAGTTTGGGTGCGGGGTGGGCCAGTAGATGGGCAGAGGTAGTTAGACCTGCAGACTCCAGTAGGATTGTGTTTACTGCTGTGTTTGGACCTAAGCTGGCTCAAGCATTTTGAATAATGGACCAGTATTTTTTAATTTCTTGTACTGAAGATTATTTCATATATCTTTTTAATCTTTTAAGTAACACACAAAGTAGTGGGTTCCATCAGAGCCTTTTCATGCTTACCTGTCCGAATAGTTCATTCTTTGGTATTCCTGTGCCCCACTGTGCTCCCCCATCCTCCTGGCTCCTTCTTGACCCCCCCCCCACGTCCTCCCTGCTCCTTCTTGACTCCCGTCCTCCCTGCTCCTTCTTGACTCCCGTCCTCCCAGCTCCTTCTTGACCCCCGTCCTCCCAGCTCCTTCTTGACTCCCGTCCTCCCGGCTCCTTCTTGACCCCCCATCCTCTCAGCTCCTTCTTGACCCCCCCCATCCTCCCAGCTCCTTCTTGACCCCCCCCATCCTCCCGGCTCCTTCTTGATCTCCATCCTCCCTGCTTCTTCTTGACCCCCCATTCTCCTGACTCCTTGAACCCCCTTCCTCCCCACAGATAGCACACCCTTCTGCTTTCATGTCATGTGATCCCATTCCCCTCCCCCTCTGTGAGGTTTCGTCTCTCCTCATGATCTTGCTATCTTCGTATCCTACACAAACACAGAGATGTAAATCTTGATTCCACATATGAGAGAAAGCATAGAACATTTGTCTCAGACTGGTTTTTTTCACTTATGATCTCCAGTTGCATCCATTTTTCCTGCAAATGTCCTTTATGACTAAATTCAATGTCTTTGTGCCTCTGTAGCACAGATTGGCAGCTAAATGTCCTAGCTATGTGCAAGTATCTCTGAGGTCTGTTGTTAAGGAGTCCTTTGGGTCGATATCCAGAGGAGTATAGCCGAGTCATATGTTCAGGTTCCTTTTAGTTATGAAACCGCCACCTGACTTCCTTCGCAGCCTCACTGGGTCGCAGTCCTTCCAACAGCAAGTGAGGCTCCTCTTTGCTCACACCCTCACCAGCATTTTGGTTCTTTGATTTCTTAAGAATAGCCACTCCAAGTTGGTGCAATCTCAAAGCTCTTTTAATTTGCATTTTGCAGGAGGCTGAAGATGTTGAACACTATTCAATATTTATTGGCTATTCGTCTTTCTTCTTCGGAGAACTGTCTGTTCAGTTCATTGATTGATTGTGTTGATTTTTAGTGTTTAATTTTTGCAGTTCTTTATGCACTCTGGGTACTAATCTGTCAGATGTGGAGTTAGTAAAGATTTTTCTCCCCACTCTGTAGGTACCCATTGCATTGGTTCTTCACTGTGCGAGATTTTAATGCCATGCAATTGTATTTGTCGACTTTGGTTTCATTTCCTGATCTACAGGGGTCCTAGTCAAAAGTCCTTGCTTGTTCCTATACCTTGACATATTTTCACCACAGGTTTCTAAGTCTCAGGTCCATTAAGGTCTTTGATTCATTCCGAATTGACTTTTGAGCAAGGTGAGAGATATAGATCTAGCTTCATTGTTCTAAATGTTAATGAAGCGTAACCTAAAAGCACAGAATGTAGAATCAATCAAACAAAAGGTTTGTTCAGGAAAGCAATCGCTTCCCATATGTAAAGGAGCTGGAGAGACGGCTCAGGTGGCTTGCATGCTCCTCTTGTGAGGACTGGAGTTTGGTGCAGGGCACCCACACTGGGCAGCTCAGAACCATGTTAACTCCAGGTCCAGAGAACCTGGATCCTTCTGGCCTCTGCAGGGATCTTCACACACATGCACATACCAACCACACAGACTTATGCAGAGAATACATACTTTAAAGACAATGTAATAAATGCTTAAAAAATATGTAACACTAAAACTAATCAAGGATGTAGAACTATACAAAGAAACCTTTAAGATACTGAAGAAAAAAGTTAATTTAAGAAAATGCCAGAAGATGGAAAGACCTCCAAAGCTCACACATTCATATAATAAATATTATGAAAATGGTCATATTATCAAAAAAACTCCAAAGATTCAGTACAATCCTCATCAAAATTCCAATGACAGGTTTCATAGAAATAGAAATACGAACCCTAAAATTCGTATGGAAGCACAAGCCCTGACCCTCAAAGCAATCTCAAGCAGGAAGACCCGTCCTGGAGGGGGGTCACAGCACCTGACCTCAAAGTATACTACAGAATCATAGAAACAAGGACGGCATACAGACACACATCAACCAATGAACTAGAAGAGAGGACCTGAAACACCCACCCAACTACAGCACCTGGTCTTAAACAAAGGCACCAAAAAATATATAACAAAAAGCCTCTTCAGCAAATGGTGCTGGAAAACTGTATATACTCATATAAAAAATGAACCTAAACATTTTTTAGCACAACAGCATACTTTGGGTAATTGGGGACTGGGTACAGACTGAGTCTTCATTTGTTTTCCGGTTTGGATAAAACACTGATCAAAACCAGCAGCAGGAGCTGAAGCAGAGACCATGGAGGAGCACTGCGGACCAGCTTGCCTCCCCTGGCTGCTCAGCTCCTTTCTTACACAGCCCAGGCCACCTGCCCAGGACTGGCACTGCCCACAGCGGGCTGGACCCTCCCACATCAATCAGCAATGAAGAAAATGCCCCACAGACCTGCCCACAGGCCAGTGTGATGGGGAAACTCCTCAGCTGATGTTCCCTCCTCCCAGGTTGACTCCAGTTTGTGTCAAGTTGACAAAGACTAACCAGCACACAGAGCCCATTGAAGGAAGCCCATGGTGTCAGGGACTGTGTGACTGTCATCATAATAACTGGATTATGGTGCAAGAAACAACGGCCGTTGCCAGAGAAGAAACTGATAGGCCCAAACCCACCGCTTTCTTATGCCCATCACACAGCCTGTGGTCACTACAGAGAACGCTCTAGGCTTTATTCTGCAGCAGTGTGATCATACTTACACCCACAGCCCGTGTCCCCACCAAACAGGTTCAGTCACCCATCCTTGATAAAACAATTAAAGCAGCCAAGTTAATTTCAGTGTTGGCCACATTGGGACGAAGGACGAAGACATCCAGGGCCTTCCCAGTTTGGTCTTCAGGTTTCCAAAGTAAGGTTAAGGTTTAAGGGGTAAGTTTTATGCATATGTAAGCAGTGCTAGTTACGGTGGGGCCCACCCAACATTGTGCCATCCCTGTGTCCTCTATAATGTGTTCTAACAAGTTCTAAGTCTCTGTCCTGGAGAAAGGTTTGCCCTTTACCTGGACTAGGCTTTAGGATTCCTCTTCTCCCAGCATGAGATTTCCTAGTGGAATTCCAGATACGGAGGCTCATTGTTCCAACAGTCTGGTGGCCAAAGTGAGGGACACAAGTGTCTCTTTAGATGTCTTCACCCCTGCCAGGCTGGTTACAGTAGGCAGCAAAACTTTCTTCAAGACTCCAGCCTTGCTGAGCACCAGCACGTTGTTAAACCCCGGGGAGACTGGTTCCGCAGCACTCCCACTGTGGCTGTGGAGACCAGGATTTGCTCTTCTCCAGCACTCTTCCAAACAAGCAAGTGTATTGTTTTTGTAGACCACACAAGTGGCACACAGGCACCGGACAGGCTGGAGGGGACACGCCAAGCTGTCCTGTATGGAGGGGACACGCCAAGCTGTCCTGTATCAGAAGCCTCACAGCAGGGATCAGGTGAGGCGGCAGCACAGAGCACTGGTACAGCAGACTGCCTGGTCGACCCACCGTTGGAGCTGTTGGCAGAGCATGGGAAGGGGAAGGCTGAGTGTGTGGCCTCAGGGTCATAGGCAGCAGCCAAGATGGATGAAATCACACAGGCTGGACAGGGAGTGAGGAAAAGGCTGGATGGGACTCCCAAGGATGTGTCCACCCAGCAGCCGTGGCTGCCGGTCTGTGAACATGTGACGTTGACGCCCTCCAGGAAGCTCACTCCGTATCCACTATATCCTACGGATCCCTAACAGAGCTCTGGAGAGACAATGACATGTTAGCACGAGGCTGAGATCAGGGAGGTAGCTTCAAGCCAAGGAGTACCACAGTAACCAGCCTCTGGGACCCTGGCAATCCCCTGTTCTGGGCTGCAGGTAGAGCCAGTCCTGCCCAGCTGACCTCAGACTCTGGCTCTGGAACTGTGAGCCTTCCATGTATAGTCACTGTGGACAGCATCCCCCAGCAAACAGAAACAGAGGCTCTAAGTGTAGAGCGGCCAGACAAGGTGGCCCTCAGTGTGGGTGTGAGCCAGCCCGTGAGCATGGTCCCAGCACGGTGCAGCCACCACTACTCACAAGTACAGTGGGCGGCCCAGTTCAGTGAGCCCTGCTCTGTAACCCCTGCACCCAGGGGCCGGGAGGGAGGAACCCCCTGAGAGCTGTCATGTGCTTCTGAAGAGAGGGGCCATAGCCAGTCAGGCCACAACAGGCAGAGACTCAGAAAGAGGAGGGAGGGCACACAGTGTGGGGCTCAGCCCAGCTACTCAACATGAAGAGTCCTCAGGATTCTGGGAACATGGGAGCGGTTTGCACTGAAATAGAGGACGAACAATAGTGGGAAAAACAGCCATCGGGGCGGGGCTTTGTCCTACAGCAATGCGAAGTCCTGCCTCATTGTTCCATTCTAGAAAGTACAGGGGCTGCCTCAGAACAGTGATGGAGGAGCAGCCCCCAGAATGCATCTAGGAACAGTGAAGCTTTTGATAATTCGGCAATGTTTGTACCCAGGCAGATGTCACTGAGTGACAAATGTGTGTGGTTTCAGCTGTTGGTTTTCTAAGCTCTCAGACGGCCCCCACCATCTTGTCACATCTAACAAATCACCTTCCAAATGTTCAGAAACAGACCATAGACCTCACAGCTCAGGGGGAGGGACACCCCCAAAGCCCATGCTGAGCCTGACAGGCTACCAGGGTGAACAAGGCACTCCACCCACTTTTCTGGTCTTCTCCTTCCTTCCCCTGGGACATCTGAATAAGGCTGGGCAGCCCTTACTCCCTTGAGGGTCAAGAAGCTCTGAGGAAGAGAATTGAGGCCTTCTTGCTGGGGAGCAGCCCTCGTCCGGGTCTTGGGTTGATCTGGCTTTTTGCTGGGGAGCAGCCCTCGTCCGGGTCTTGGGTTGATCTGGCTTTTTGCTGGGGAGCAGCCCTCGTCTGGGTCTTGGGTTGGTCTGGTACCTTTGTCAGATCAGCCTTGTCCTCAAAGACTGGGAAGAAAAATACTGGGCACCACGGGATTTTCCAGCACAGACTCACCTAAACACCCACCCGGGATTTGTTCTGGAACACCCAGACTGGCCAAGCTACAGACATCCTTAAATCCTGTCGATAGCCTCTGATAACCTGCAATCCCCCCTAGAGTGTAAAGGCTCTGGGAATGGTTATTATGTGCACTGTTTAACAGTGGACGTGGCCTGAAGAGGTCACTAGACACCTGGACCTCTTCCTCGCTCTAGTATATACACCATGGGGGTCTGTCCATGTTGGAGAGATCACATGTTCTGTAATTGAGGTATCTTAGTCTCAGGAGACCTCCCAAGAATGATGGCAGAGCTCAGGTTGATACTAGAGATATTCAGGTCAAAGCCTAGGCTCCAGCAGCCCAACAAGCCACCTCTGCCATCCCACCCTGGCATGAAGAAGGAAGGAAGCAGAGAAAGAAGATGTACTCAATGTGGCCACAGTGGGGAGAGCGGTAAATGAAGAGGTCTGGTGAGCCCTAAGTCTTTGGATGCTGACAGAGGACAAGAGGTGGCGTAGCCTAGCCAAGCAGCCTTGCTCAGTGCAGTGCAGCCCATCACTGGTCCCTCATCTTCTCAGCTTCCGTCTCAGGCTGGAGAGATGGCTCAGCAATTGAGAGCACTGACTGCTCTTGCATAGGCCCAGGTTAGGTTCCCAACACCCACATCGTGACTCACAGCCGTCTGTATCTCCAGTTCCCAGGACCTGATGCCCTCTTCTGGCCTCTGAAGTTACTGCGCACATGTGGTACATGTGTGTACATAGATACCCGCAGGCAAAACACTTGTATCCATTTTTAAAAAGCTAAAACTCAGCTCTAGTCTCTCCTCCAAGGTGGTGTGACAAGTTGTCGGACTGCATGACATCTCTTCCTGGGAGACAAGGCAAAAGCTAAAACTCAGCTCTAGTCTCTCCTCCAAGGTGGTGTGACAAGTTGTCGGACTGCATGACATCTCTTCCTGGGAGACAAGGCTCCTCTCTGACCAGCCCCAGACCCCTCCTTTTCCCTTGACGTGGGATTCCCGGGGAAATTTTTATTTTCTAAGGCCCATTTTTTCAATAGTCTGATAGTGGAAAGGAAGGGCACTGTCTGGTCCATGTAATATCCTCTTCCGCCAGAAAAGTTAAAGGCACCAGGACTGGGGGACACATCTGCTGGCTGTGCACATGTGTGCCAGATGTCCTGAAGAAACCAGGTAGACCTAGATAAGCTCTGGCCAGCACAGAGCGGAGGGTACGCACAGGTACCTCCTGAGATTTATCTGAGGGGTGTGCCTCTTCTCTGTATTGGTCTCACTTCCTGGAGATGGTTGGCCTGCCCACTTGTGGGCAGAGGGGAAGGTGTGTGTAAAGGGGTATGGCCCTGGGTGAGTGTGGTATGAGGCTGACAGCTCTCCTGTCTTTGCTCTTCAGGTCTCCTGACAATCGCAGCCCCTACGGTGCCCCTGGGACTGGCGTTGGCTCCCTGGAGAGTCTGTAGCACAGCCACAGTCCTCCATCCTGTGTGGATACAGCCTGTTCTCCGCCATCTACCCACTGTTCCCCAGAGGCCCGGCAAGGACAGCCCTGTTCCTTGGAGTTCTGAGCTTAGGTCTGTCTGGCTGAACTCAGGAGGCTGGGACCAGTCAGTGGTGGCACTGGGCATCAGCAATTCCTGGTGTGTGGAGCCTGGCCACTCCTACCCTCCACTGACCACGCACTCCCAGGGTTGGGAGGACGAGGATGAAGACGAGGAGGCTGAGGCCCCGCCGGCTGAGCCACGAGGAAGACGAGGAGGCTGCGGCCCAGCCAGCTGAGCCACAAGCAGGGTCCGGGGACTGTCGGGTGCAGAAGCCACAGTTTCTCGTGCCCCAGACTGTCTGAATTGCTTTTATTTTCTTATACTTTCAGTCTACTCAATAGACCAAAGAGCAAATCTATTTTAACGTGGACACACCGCTGCTGCCGACGTCCCCGGGTTCCGCTGTGGGGCTGGGGAGGGTACATTGGCAGACATGCTGGTGGCCCAGGGAGCACGGAAAGGGCGTTCGCGGCCGAGGCCCCCGCCTCACAAACACTGCAGCGTGCCCTAGGAAGATGGCGTTGGCCAGGCGGACACCGAGGCGCACCTGTGGGACCCGGCCTGGGTGTGGCCAGCGACGGCCCCCGATGGACAGCACGGGCCCTGGACACAGACCCTTTGTCCCTGTGCTTAGACCAACTTTATCGTACTAAAATCACTTTCTGTTTTAACCAGTTAGACATGCCTCTTCCACAGCTCCATTTTTGATAGTTGGATAATCCAGTGTTTGCAAAGAGCATGTTGGGTCTCCCGTGACTGCTGTCTCATCCACTACACCATTTAGCTCCAGAAAGCAAATTAAAGGAAACGGAAGTAACGCTGTCTGAAAGAGATCATTAAATGTATTTTGCAAAGCCTAAAGTTATATATTTAACAGTTTTTCTATGTTGTATATTTGTAGAAAACCCTATTTAACAGAAACTGATGGCAGGTCTGACCATCCTGAGTGTTGGGAGGCTCGCTATGATCCTGGAGACCCTGGGTGGCCATGTAGGACCTTGGTGCAGGCTCGGAGGGGCAGAGCTATGGGAGAGGTGTGGAGAACTAAGGTGCGGAGGACCCTGCCTGCTGGGAAGCCCTGTCTTTGCGCTTTCATTAGGGGCTGGTGACCCCTTTCGGTCTGTGTGTTGGTAAACACTGCGTGTACAATATTTTGGCCATGCCTCCTCTGATGGATTTTGTTTCCTCTCTCCTAACCCCTTTTGCCATCCATAGATCTTGAGACTGCGTGAGGCTGAGTTGCCCTTCCCCAGTGGTTGCCCCCTCGGTTCTCAGGCATCCTTTGTCTCCACATCAGGAGGCCAAGAAGCAGCGTGGGTGAAGGACCATCTAGCTTGTCCTCTGCACTGTGGGTCCAGAGGCCAGCAGTTAAGAGACAAATACACTTTTCATCCCCTGGAGATGGTATGGCCAGCCCCATCCATTGTCCCGAGTTCTGCTAGAGTATACTACCTACGGGTCCAATTAACACAAATATTATGCTAGTTCTATGCTACTAAAAGAAAAAAAGTAAATATATATATATAAATATAACTCCAATATATAGAGCTGTTCCAGAAATCATAGACTAAAGATAGGAAAGAAGACCCATTTCCGTGAGATTCATTCCAGTATCCACACATCCTCACCAACCTTCGTCACCACACGCAGAAGGATGAGCATGCTGGGCAGAGAGATGAGGCTCAGATGCGGGTGGTCCAGCAAAGCCACTGCCCCCCATGGCACCTGACTCTGACAGCCTAGGCTGCCCCAGGGTGGGGGAAGGGTGGGAAATCCTGCACCCTTCTGACTCGTAGCATCCCCACCGCCTCCCCTCGCCTGATCCTTCCGAACGCAAGCATAGACAACTTTGAGGGCAGAAACTGGGAGATTTAAGATGTTACAGCATATTTTCCCCTTGTTTTGCAGTATTCGATTTTGTGTTTATTCAGCTAAATTATGAAAATAAAGAAAAAATCCTTTGATAAGCATGGCTTTTGTTCCCTGGGTCTCACTCCAGCTCTGCTCACACTGTATGCCCCACACAGCGGCTGAGGCAGGGTCTCCTCAGCGAGGATGATTTTTCTTTCATTTCGCCCCTGTGGGCCAGGGACAACTGAGTGACGCAAAGGAAGATGGACTGCCACGTGCGTCTGCTTGTCCCTGGGCTCTTGTGAGCCGACCCCACATGGGCCAGGACTCAGAGGAGAGCCCTGCTCAGGCGTGCGTCCACCCAAAGGGCCCCTTTCCTTAGAAATCCGCTCAGTGCTCCAAGGTCCAGGCCTTGAGATGAAATCTTTTCAATGCCCAGAGTCCCCACTCACAGCAAGCACAGTGGAGCCCCTGCCATTTTGCAGATCCTTATAAACACCAGCCTTGGACCGTTGTGGCAATGGCCTGGGCTGTGGCTGGCAGACACTCTGTGTTTCATTTTAAAGAGATGCCATTGGTCTTCAAAGCCACAGAGGCAGGTAGAGAAACCAGCCTGTCTTTAAGAATGAGCCCCAGGAGCCTCCAGAATACCCCCTTTCCCACCTCAGGTGTGGGCTCTGTCCACAAGCTAGGGAAGAGCAGCCCAGGCTGGGGCACTCCCAGGCTCCTCCACAGAGGTGCTGTGGTGGGCTGCTTTGGAGTGTCATAGTGAGAGCAGACTTAGGATGGGACAGTGGGACTAAGAGCAGGGTCTCTCCTCCATCATCTGACCACACGCAGCGTGACACAGTTCCTAGGGAGGCAAGAATGACTGTCGACTCCTGACAGATAGGGAGGGAAGTAAGGACAGACTGGAGAGCTGACGTTTTTCCTGGGGTTTACTTACATACTGGAACACGGTGGTTCCAGTGCATCACTGACAGCCCATTTCAGGACAGGTGATGACCCATGAAAGCTGAAGCCCTGGCCTTCCCTGCGTGGCTTGTAAGCAGCTAAATGTTGTAGTTTCCTCTGCAGTCTCTACTGCCTATATAACCTCGGGGAGGAAGGGACCTTGCGCATCTGGCAAGTTTCAGGGACTTCCTGAGACTTGTGGGTAGTATACTTCCTGTGTCTCAAAGAACCTCTCTTAGGAACTTTCTGAGTCTTGACAAGCTTCTCCCTAAGATGGAATGTTTCAATTCTGAGAAATTGCCATGCAGTGCTCTACCAGAGTCCCCAGCAGAAAGGAGTCAGAGGAGAGGTGCAGGAGGACGATTGGCTCTCCCTCGGTCAGGTGGGCAGGTTATGCTGTGTAACAAACAGACCCACCTTTCAGAGCTGGCCACAGGAGATGGGTGAGTTTTTCATTTTTTATGAGAAGCCAGTGCAGGCCTGTGGGGAGGTGTCATTCAGAAAGGCCCTGGTCAGGGTGTCCTGGAGGAATCTGGCACAGGCTGGAACTCTGCCCGGAGGTTCAGACTGAGGCAGGCCATGTGTCTTTCCTGATTATGGGGGCAGACAGGATGCGCAAACCCATGTTGATTCTGGGGAGCAAGCCAGCCCTGTGCGGATGCTCTGGCTCTGTGGTCAGTCTGTGGTTCTGTCTCCTCACCCACCAGTGGACAGTCACCATGCCTGACCCCTTCACCTCTCACACTGATGGTGCGCAGGCTGTTCTGTGCTGATGGGAGCTTTGTGCCATGTGAAGAAGTGTTCTCTGTGGGACTCTACCAGCCAGATGCCAGCCTAGGGGCAGGCCTCAGCCACATCTCTCCCCCTCTTCAGGGCAACTCCCAAGTTGATGCTGGACAGCAAAGGCCAGTGGAGGCTGTGCTCCCTCTGGGCCTAGCTACTGTCACAGCCAATGGGAAGGGCCTCCGACCTCTCCACAGTGTCCCACTCGGTGGACAGACAGCAGCACTGAGGCCTGGGGTGAAGACACTCCCAGCTGTTTTCTGTGGATCCTCTGAAGCAAGTCAGGCTTTTCCCTGAACCTCAGTTTCCCCATTTGGAAAATGATGAGCCTTTCAGTATGCTTTCTGGAGCAGCACACTCAGTGCCCATTGCTCCACCAGTGGGAACACACCTTCCTGCTCTCTCTTGGGCTTTCGGGGCGTTAGCACCTGGGTTGTGGTCCTGCCTCTCAGGACCCTCCGAGGACCCTTGCCTAGGCTGGACTCCAGGGACACCTGTCAGGGACACCTGTCAGGGCTGAGCTGGTGACCCAGGACGGGCTGCACTAAGCCACATCGCTAACATCATGTTATGAGGATCACTGGAGTTTCAGCCTTCTGTGTGAGACCATGCACCTGTGCACTGGGAAGCAAGGCAGTGATGATCTTCACACGTAAAGCCTACCGATACCCTTCTGCAGGAGGTGCCACTATGACTCACCCTGCCAGTCATTGTGTGCTGTGGACAAGCCAGTGCCCATGTTGGCGGGAATGAGACAGGTGGTCTTGGGGGTGGGTGGTGCTGGTAGGCAGCAACACGACCCAGGTAGCTGGGCAGGGACAACGTGTGTCCATGCGGCCCTGTACATCTCCACCATCACTGTATCCTGAGCATCTCCACCATCACTGTATCCTGAGCACTCTGACCTGGGGGCCCAGGAGGACCTCTGCAGGGTCTCTCACCTTACTGAGCCCCAGGGTCACGGCAGTAGAGTCCCTTGGCAGTGGGAGATAGCTGAGACACAACGAGCCAAGGTGACAGCCACTGACACCCAGAGAGTTCCTTCTCCCTCTGCCCTGCAGCCCAAGTGTCCTCTGTCTCAAGTGACTGTCACCTTGACATCCAGAGGGAGGCCTCATGGGGACTTTGTCTTGAGAAATGGGTAGGTTTGCAGAATCTGTTTCTCTTCAAACTGCCCTGGAGCATAGTGACTGGGGTCCCTGGGCCCCACTCAGTGGGAAAAGAGGTCCTTTTCCTTTACCCTGGGTCCAGCCCTCCTGCCCGCTGTGCAGATGGTGGACACAGTTCTCCAGTAGGGTAAGTCAGGGATGTTAGGCAAACCGAGAAAGCAAATGGGGAAGAGTAGGCTGGGTCAGAGTGGAGAGGCCATGTAGTGTTTTGCCTCCATGAAGTACTAGGCTAAAGGGGCACCTGACTTGCTCCTCAGAAGAGCTAGGACCTCGGGACAGCAAGGACAGTGGCCTATCCTCACCCGGACACGGGACCTGACATCCCCACTTCAGAGGTCTCGTCCCGTTTGCCCACCAGCACAGCCTGCTGGTGATCATCCTTAACAGCGTGCATGTGGGCGGGGACGCAGGATCAAGATCCACAGCCCTGTTCCTCCCCACCCCTGGGCAGGTACCCCCCTGAAGACAGGGCATCTGGCTACAGGAATTCACTGAGAGCCAAGCACCTACCATGCCACCGTCTGCCCGGTGCAGATGTCAGTGCTCCCCGGCTGGGGCAGCCGTCACAGCTTCATCAGCTCAGAGCCCCTGTGCTGACTCTGCGGTGTGGGCTGATCTCATTCAGTGGCCTGTGCACCTTCTCCACGCAGCAGTTAACATCTTTAGGGATATGCTGCACCCTAAACATACTTTATTTCTGCGTTCTGTGCCTACGGTCATGGAATTACTCTGAAATAATAACCACACTTATTTTCCGCTTTTAAGAATGTCACCTCGTTATTCCCTCCAACGCTACAGGGAGAGAATCTGTCTCCATCGGTTGTGGGTGGATGGGTGGGTAGGCATTGGCCTATACAACTAGGGGGCCTCTGGTGGCTCTGCTGAAGCCACTGCACCCCTCTTCCCTGGGCTTTACACTGAGGCAAAAGCAGCTAAGTTCTAATGTCTGTCACAGCTGACCAGGGGCACAGTGCAGACCTATCTCAAAGGAGGTTAGTGGCCCTGCGGAGGAAACATGATCCTTACCTTCAGAAGCGAGTGTTAAAGAAGAACCATTTGGATTCCCAGTAAGACAAAGAAGAAGAATTTACTCAGGACCATGGATACTCAAGACCAGGGATGCAGGCAGAGAGCCCCGGCTGAACATCACCCGCAGTAGAGGGTCGGCCTTCCACCCCCTCAGCCTGGTGGCGGCTGAGCAGAACGAATCCAAGAGCATACAGGGTGATGTGAAGCAAGTGGATCTTGCGGAAAGTGGAAGAACAGCAGAGATATGCAACCTGAAAGGGGCAGAGCTTGATGGGGATGTGTGGGGTCCCCACCTGTACTGGGCCCCAGATGGCTGGGAGGTGGACACACAGAAGCCTGAGGCTGGACAGGAGGAGCTGGGGCATGAACAAGGCTGGATCTAGGGGAGTCTGTGTGCTGAGTGTTCTCTGGACACAGCCAAAGCTCTGACCACAGCTTTGCTGTCATCAGTCTGAGCAGCACTGGAAAATGAGTGGTCTTATAGGGCGTGAGGATGCACACCCTTATAGGGTGTGAGGAGTCACAGTGTGGTCGAGGGGCCTATGGAGAGACGGGTAGGGGAGGGCACTCTGGGTGCCAACCTCTTTGTAGCTTCATCCATCACTGCCTTGGACATTGGTGATGTCAGGACTCAATAAAAGGTTAGCCCAATGCAAAGCTTTTTGGTCCCTCTCAAGAAGGAGAGGTGTCTGGACAAGTGGGGAACAGAGACCTTGATCCCCAGAATAGACCAGACATCCCTTCAGTACTGGGGACCCATTGCTGAGAGACCCAGAAGCCTTCCCAGGTAAGGACGTCTCCCCTCAGTGGCAGGCAGAAAGGCCTGGGCTCCCTGGGGGGGAGGGGACAAGTCCCGGAGTCCTTGCAGGGTTGATGTGTGGTAAGTAGGTAAGCTGCCTGAGAGCTGGATGAGAGAAAGAAGCGGCCCACCCTACCGGGACCCGCGGGTCTTATGGACTGCCACCCAGCTTCAGCTTCCCCTGTTCTCCTGGACTCAGGCTGCGGGGCAGGGATCCCAGTTCATGAACCATGGCAGTCAGCGCAGCATCAGAGAACAGCGTCAGACCCAGCTGGGTGGTCCTCCTGGGAATGCTGCCATTCCTCCTGGAGTTGCCAGCTGCCACCTGTCCTAACCACTGCCCAGAACACTGGACCATAGACTTAGATCAATACAGGGAATCCATGATGAGCCAGAGGCCAGGAAGTTTGTCCCCGAGGTCTGCAAGAGGGACTCAGAGGTGCCTGGACACCCTAGGCCATCGCCATCTGCCAGGCTTTCTCTAGGGTCATCCTGGCTTCTCTCCTGGTTTCTCCTTAACAGAAAATAGGGCAGATTCATCATTAACTGATTTGACTGTCACCAACTTCATTTCTAAAACCTCACCAATCTGAAGACCATGTCATCTGGAAGCCACAGAGACCACGAATCATGAGTCATGGTGGGAGTCCACGACTCAAACTGCCATAACAAAACCAAAGTTCCAGATTCAGACCCATAAACTCTGCATGAATGCAGTTGGAAATGACATTTAGTGATCAGGAGCTGGACAGAGGCGTGGACCAACACTCTAAGCAATACTCAGTGTGATGAGGGGTGGCGTGGGGCTCTCACAGGTCAGGCGAGGGAGGTGTCCACTCTTCAGGGTATGTGTATTTACAGCAGACTCTCTGGGTGGCTGGCCTGGGCCATCCTGGCACAGCCAGTTCGGGTCCATGCAGTGTGGACGTAATGCTCCTCAGCCCAGTGGAGGGTCAGCACCCCAGGAAGCACCTTCCATTCCTGTGGCTAAAGAGTGCTCAGCAATTCAACTGGACACCTGCCCTGCTGTGTGCTACACCAGAGTGTGGGAAGGAAGCTTTTTTTCCAAATTAGGCTTGAGGTCCTTGTTTGACGTGTACCTGTGTTTGCCTCTGTGTGTGTGCGCGCACACGTGTGTTTGTGTTCTTGAGCACGCCTCTGTGCGGGTGCCCGAGCCCTCAGTCTCTGTGTCCAGGGAGATCTGTGCTGCTCTGAACTCTCTGACTTGGGGGAGAAGAGGATCCTCAGAGCTTAGTTTAGCCATCTGGAAAGTGATGAGAGAGGGGATGATGCCCAGCAGGGTGACAGGCGGGGTTGCCTCAGCAATAGCCAGGGTGAGCTGGGAGAGGGACTTGAGTTGGAGCCACTATTAAGCTCTTGTTTCCTCTCAGTCTCTGGAGACTAGTAACCCCAAAAAGGATCAGGGAGTACACAGAGTGCTCAGGAAGGCTTCCATCAGCATCAGTGATGCCCAAGAAAGACAGAAGCATCTGAGGGAGGTGCCTTGTGCCTGTCTGGAGAGGAACATTTCCAGAGAAAGGAGCAATGTGTCAAGGCTCTGGGGCAGGACTCATGGTACTTAAAGAAAATTCAGGGGCTCTGACAGGAAGCTTGCCTTAGAGTGCTAACCACGAAACTATGCATAGCGTGGGGCCTGTGCCACCCTGTGGGGGCTGTAGTGATCCCTTTACCAGGGTTCAACTGATTTTCCCTGACCACACAGATACACATACCACACACAGAGACACACAGATATACATAAATGTGCATACACAGACACAGATATGCACATATACACACATTAGCCAAGTCCAGCTCAAGTTGCAGACTTGGGAGGTGACTGTGTGTAAATAATTGCATTCATCAGACAGACACCAGCACCCCTTGAAAGTTCTGAGGAGGGAGAAAACTCACAACTTTTCAACCTCAAGTTCTAAGTCTAGCAAAGATGCACCTGAAGGTGAAACAGATAGAACCGTAGACAATGTACTCCCGCCCAAATGCTCACTCCAGAAAATTCAAAAGGACAGTGCAGAAAAGACAGACGCTGATCCCAGAGGTCTCGGGAGCCTGGAGAAGGAGCAGGAGCAGCTGGCCACATGACCTGAGGGAAGATGAGGTCCTGGGATGCCTCCTGTAGATAGCTACTCTCAGAAGCCCTGGAAGACGTGGGCAACAGAATGCTCCTCTGAAGGGAACCCTTATATCTGGTGAGAACCAAGCTTTGTGGATTCTTGCTTGAAGCTACTCCTTAGAACCCCAACTGCAGTGACAAAAAGCCTTAGCCCTGCCAGCCTGAGGCAGCAGGCCTCCCAAGCAGCACAACAGCTGGAAGAGAGAGGGAGACATTTATAAGCAGGGGGTGCAGATGGGCTGAGACTGGCCAGCTGAGCGGAACTTTACCCAGGTCCCTAGCTGACCACTAACCAACATGTGTTCATGGCAGTTCTGCAGACAAAGGCAGAAACTGCACAGGAAATGGCTACACGCATTCCAGGAATCCTGTGCCCTTGACTGAGCCAGCTCTCCCACCCGTGCCATCCACGTGGTGAAGGAGGAAACTCTGCCTGGAAGAAGGAGCAACTGAAAATGTCGGGCAGCCCGAGTGCAAGCGTCCAAAGGAAAGCTGAGCCCGGATCCACACAAAGCACTAACCAAATACACACTGAAACACCAAGTAACACTGCTGTATGAGTGATACACAGGACAGGCTGGGACGCTACAGGGCTGAAGTTAAAACAGTAAGAAGCAGCCAGAAAGCTTAACAGAGAGTCATTTATTCCCACCACAGGGAAGGCGTCTGAACACAGGCAAAGTAGCTGCCCGGTGTGGCCAAGAAACAACACTCGGAATTGAGAAACACGTCAGAGCACCTGGGGCATTTGACCTACATTGGTGAGTTTCCTATCAAAATACATTATGCATGGAGGGTGGGGCTGAAGACAGGGCTCAGTGGCTAAGACTGCTGTTCTTGTGGAGGACCTGAGTTTGGTTCCCAACATATCCATGGCAGCTAATAACCATCTGTAACTCCAGCTCTAGGAGATCCAACACCCTCTTCTGACCTCCTCAGGCATTGCACAACATGGGTGCACTTACATACATGCAGGCAATACACTCATACACATGAAACAAAAATAATAAATAAAATAGTTTTAAAATATATCATACATGTAAAGACACAAGAAACTATAGACTCAGGGGCTCAGGAGGCATCTCAGACAATAAGGTACTTGTTATGCAAGCATGAGGACCTGTGTTCAGATAACCAGCACCATGTAAAACAGTGGGTGTAGCAGCACATACCTGTGATCCCAGTCCCAGGAAGGCAGAGACAAGGGGCTGCCTGGGTGTGCAGCCAGCCAGTCCAGCTGACTCAGGTTCTGTGAGACATCCTGTCTCAAGAAGGAAGGTGGAAAGCAACTTGTGATGGTTTAAGTGAGATGTGTCCCCGTACTCAGGCGTTTGAACACTTGGCTCCCAGTTGGTGGTTTAGAAAGTTTAGGAGGAGCAGCCTTGCTAGAGGAAGTACGTCACTGGGGGTGGGCTTTGCAAGTTCAGAGCCTTGCCTCACTTCCAGTTCATTCTCTCTGCTTCCCGTATGAAGCAGAGCTGTGAACTTTCAGCTTCTTCTCCAGCCTCCCGCTTGCCTCCCCTTCCATTACAGGACCCCCAGGAACTATAAGCCAAAATAAGCTCTTCCTTCTAAGTTGCCTTTGGACATGGTGTTTACACAGGTCCAAAAAGAAAAGTAACTGATACAACACTCAATGACATCCTCTGGCCTCTACATGTATACACACACAGACACACACACCACACCACACACACACTGACACCAGAGCACACACGAAAGTACACATACACACTAGTACACACACAATTACACACATGAGCACACACACATCCACTGCACTCAAGGAAAGACCCAAATATGGAAACTAACCAGAGCCATCCTTATGATAGATCTGGCAAAAATTTCAGAGCTGTGATTGTGCAGATTATTAGTGTTTATATCCATTATGAATAAATCAAAATAGTTAAGGCAGAATATGATATTAATGAGTGAACAGGTGGAGAATTTCAACAGAAAGGGGAAAAAGTATGTATGTGTGCATATATATATATATATATATATATATATATATATAAAATAATACCTCTAGAGATGGAAAACAATATCAGAAAAGAAACTGAAATAATCACCAGATGGTTCAACAGCAGATTGGAGGGAGAAGAAAGGGGACCAGTGAACCTAAGATAGATCAATAAAAATGGCTTCATCTGAGAAACTGATAGAAAAATGATTGAAGAAAAATTTAAAAGCTTCAGAGACCTTTGGGCTCATACTGAGCAGCCCAACCTGGATGTAATCAGAGCCCCAGAAAATGTGGTGTTAAAACAAAAGATGTGAAGACATTATTGTCCAAATCCCCCAGCCTTGGTCAGAAGAGTAACAAACAGATATACTCAGATCCACAGCCAGAGGAGAGTAAACATCAGAAAACACAGGTAGGGAGGAGCAAGCGTCAAGGATGAAGATGAAGATAAATCCTTGGAAACAGCAAGAAAAAAACGACACATTTCGTAGATGGGCAATGGTAAGATTAATGACTCCATGTGGAGAGCACGGGAGGCTGGAGACATTGAGACTTATTGAAAGTGTTGACAAGGAAAAATATCTGTCAACTAAAACCTAGAGCCAGAAAAATTATTCTTCAGAAATGAAGATGAAACAAAGGGCCCCTTTCAGTCAAAGAAAGCTGATGAAAGCCCTGGCCCGGGGAGCCCGCCTGCAGGAGACTCTGAAGTGTTGTGTAAATGGTACAAATATGCATACATGTGTATGCGTGGTCTATAATTTATTTAGAATATGCACCAGTAGTCAAAGCAAAAATTATATTGCTGTATTCTTGTGTTTAAAGGACCTGGAAATTACACATATGTGTGTGTGTTTATTAAAAGATGGGTGCTGAAATTTTTAAAAATCATTTTAAAGTTCTCATTGTTATCAGATATAATTTCATTCTGACATTAAATTGGCCGAGATAACTAACTGTGACCTATGGAACTAGAAAATAACTCCAAAATTTTTGTTTAGCTATAGAATTGAAGTACTCTGCTTAAAACATGTGATGCCAAGGAACTTTGTCACTGTGACCAAACACTTGGGAAGTCCAGTTAAAGGAGGAAAGCTGATTTGGCTCCTCATTTAAGAGATTTCACTCCACAGAACCTGACTTCTTCCGTGTAAGCCCAAAGGAGGCGGAGCACAGGGCACCAGGGAAGGAGACTGAATGAAGGGACTGCAAGCCTCCCGTGGCCAGGCAGCAGAGAGAGCGTGGCCAGCCCCCCGTGGCCAGGCAGCAGAGAGAGCGTGGCCAGCCTCCCATGGCCAGGCAGCAGAGAGAGCGTGGGGACCACACACAGCCCTAGAAACATCTCCTTCCTCAGCACACTCCATCCACCTGGGAACCCACCCCTGGAGCAGTCCAGTGTTAAATACGGGTCAGCGATTCAGTCACCTCTCAGCCACGTCCCAGCAGTCTGTAAGCTAATCATACACAGCGGCTCTCCATAACCCTTTTCCATGTAGCCTTAACTTCGGCTAGCCCATGCCTCCTCTCTCCATTTAGACATTCAACGCAGAGTGTCCCCTCCTTTCGTGCTACCTGTGTTCTGTTCTCTATCTCTATGTGGTTCGGTTGTGTAGGTTTTATGTCAACAGAAATCTATCCATATATTCTATGCTTTCCAATTTGTGGGCACATAGTTGTTCACGGCAGTCCCTAATGGCCCTTTGTGTTAGGCACGCTATGTCATGTTTGAAAGGGATAAAACTCCTCCAAGACCAATTTAGACATATTGACTTGATACTAAACCAGAAGATCACAGAACAAAAAAGAACACCATGTCCCCAAAGAGTGTGCTCATAAAGACTTAGAACGAAATACTAGCAAATCAAATCCATCAGCATACCAGAAAGATCATCTGCCCTGATCATGGCAGGCTTACCACAGAGATGCAAGGATGGTTCAGCATATGCAAACCCATAAATGTAAGACATCAGACCAACAGAATGAGTAAGATAAATCACAGGATCATCTCCATAGATGTAGAAAGACCAATTGATAAAACTCAGTTCCCCTCCATGATTTAAATGTAACTAAATGCATTAGCTATAGAAAGGAATAGTAAATGACAGAGGACATATGTGTCAAATGACCCACCACCAGCATCACACTGAAAGTTGAGGACAGGACAGGGATGTCTACCATCACCTGCTCTCTTCAATATAGCGCCAAAAGTCTTATCCAGAGCAATTAGGAAAGTGTAATAAATCAAAGACATGCAAATCGGAAGAAGGCAGTCAAATTACCACTTGATTACAGATAATATGATTAAATATATATATCAAAGCCTAAAGATCCATCAAATATAGTTGCAAATTGCATCTCAATCTTTTGGGCTGAGATCGAGTATAAGAATAGAATTGTCAAGTAGATTCAGTGAAGTCAGAGGACACAAATTCAGACTACAAACATCAGCAAGCATTTTATAATAAACTTACTAGGAAAGAAATCACAAATAAATCCCTTTCATAACAGCTAAAAACAAATATCTAGGAATCTATTTAACCGATAAAATGAAAATTCCTTCAAGGAAAATTATAAAACATTGATGAAGGAAACCGAAGAAGACACATAAAAAGGAAGCCCTGCCCTGTCCATGGATTGGAAATTCATGTTAAAAGCTCAGACAACTCAAAGTGATTTACAGAGTCTCTAAAATTCCCATGGGAATACAAATTACGTTCTTCACAGAAATATAAAGAGGTCAATCTTAAAATTCATATAGAAGCAAAAAAGATCCATAATCACTAAAGAGATCTTTAATGAAAATAACCAAGTGACAGTGGACGGCTTCACACCCATGAGTATAACTTGGTGGTCTACAGAATAAAGAGACTCAAAGTTGGGATGGGGTCAGGAGGTAATTTGGGCAGAGCTGGGGAGAGGAGGGTGTGGATGATCAAAGTACATCACATGTGTGTGTGGATTCTCAAATCTCAAAACATTACATTAAAAACAAACAATACCCAATTCAAAGACACACTGCAAATCAGTAGTGACCAAAGATGACAGGGCACAGGCGTAAAAGCAGACACCAGACCAGTGGCCCGGAGGCAAACCCATGTGCTCACAGCCAACTGATTCCTTACCAAGATGCTGAAAGAACTACCTTTTTCAGGAGCAGTACTGGGAAGACTAGAGAGCCACACACAGAAGCCTGAAACATGACTAACTGTCCACCTTTCCTAAAACCACACAGAATAGGTCAAAGAACTGAGTTCAAAGAAAGCCCAGGGAAACACTGAGTCCTTGGCTAGGATCCCCAAAGTACAGAAATTAGAAACAAAAAGGGTCAAATGGCCATATGTCAAAATAAGAAGCTTCTGACCAGCAGAGGAAGCAGTCATCAGAAGGCAACCATTGAGAAAAAGATTTACAAAGTATTCATCCAATAATGCATTAATATCCAGACTGTATTAATAACAGCAACAACAAAACCTCAAGAAGCCAGGTGTGGTGGGGCCCACCTTTAATCCCAACACTCAGGAGGCAGATGGGGGTGGATGTCTGAGATCCAGGTCAGCCTGGGATGGTCTACATAGCAAGTACTACACTGGCTTGGGCTACATAGCGAGACCCTGTCTGGAAACAAAACAACCAAAGAAAACCAAAATAAACCAAAACAAAAATAAAAAACAACAGAAAAAACTCAGTGACAAACCTAAATTATCCCATGGAAATGACAAAAGACTCTTTGAAGGACAAAGAAAGAATAGAAAGACAGTGCTATTAGTCATCAGGGAATGCTGATCCAAACCCCAGTGAAGCATCATCTCACCCTAGACTGAGTGGCCAGCACCTAGGAGACCTAAGGGCGAGGAGAACCTGTGGCGTCTGTTGGGAACGGGAGTAAACTGCTGGTGGATGAGAGGCAGGAAAACCATTCAGAATCAGAATAGAAGGTCTGTAAAAGATTAAAATCGGGTCACTCCCATGAACTCTCTCTAGGTCAGTTTACCCTTAGCTCTCCCAACTTCCGGTTACTCTTCCAGGCATCCCGCCGATAAAGGTAAGCTTTTCCAATGCATACTAGACATTTCTGCACCGATGCCGACTCCTGCGGCCTTGCGTGAAGAGGCCGGTGGCACTTTTGATCTGTTGCATAGTATCTTGATTTGGCTAAAATATTTCTGTAATTCTTCTGGTGAATCCATTTTGACCTATGAATTTTTTACTTAGTTTTCAAACACACAAGTGTGTTGTAGACACTTTAGTGGTTTTGTTGTCTGAATCAATTCCATTTAGATCTGAAAAAGAGGCTGGCAAATGGTTCCATGGGTAAAAGCCCTGCTGCCAGGCTTCCCATGGGAGACGGAGAGAAGAGACTCTGAAAGATGTTTATTAGGCTTCACAGACACAGGAACGCCGCCACACACACACACACACACGCACACACACTCTCTCTCTCTCTCTCTCTCTCTCTCACATATATAGAGGGAGGGGGAGGGAGAATAAACTCATAAATAAGAAGATCTAAAGTCTAAGATAGGTTTATGTATAATTTTAGTATTTTCACTGCTTTGCAGGGGGAATTTTATGTCTCATTATCTGACCATGGTGAAGTTTGAATGTATTGTACTATCCCAAAACAAATGTATACATTGGAGGTGGGCAAAATGGCTCAGGGGTAAGGTGCTTGTCCCTGATGCTGACAATCTGAGCATCTATCATGAGAGGAGAGAACTGGCTCCCAAGAGTTGTCCTCTGACTTTCACATATACGTTAGGGCACTGTGTGTGCATGTACAGGCACACCACACACACACACACATACATACACACACACACACGTAGTAAGTTGAAGCAAATGTTTCTTTGTAATGTCGAGTGCACTGCTTTGTGAATATTGAGCACAGGAAGACACTTCATGGTTCTGTCCTCGCTGTGCTTCTGTCTGGCGTTTCTACAAATTGCTGAAAGATGTTAAAATGCACCAAGCGTAAGGATGGCCATTTCCATTTACCTTTCAGAGATTTGCTTAATGCTTATAAATGGCAATTCTATCAACATGTTTACACAGCTCTTCAAATTCTTCACGCTGTCCCTCTGGTGCTTTATGAATGCTGAGAAGTGGACATTAAAGTTCCCTGCCTTGATTGCAGAATTGCGTTTTCCTTGTACCTCTATTAAAGTTTGCTTCACATATTCAGAATTTCCCTTACTCCTCGCATGCAGATTGATTATTGCCATCTCTTTCTGAAAACGGAAGATTTTATCGTCATAAATGCACCGTTTAACTGTGATGACGTCACTGATATCCATTTGTCTGGTATTTGCTGTCTGCAGCTCACAGATGACATCCAGCTACGCTAGCTCTCTCACTAAACCCGGGTCTCCCACCCCCCCGGGCTCCCCCCCACCGTCTCTCTCGCCCACCCCTGGCTCTCCTACCCACCCACTTTCCACCTTTCTATGATTTTAGATTTATTTAGCCATTCGTCTATTTATCTGGTGGTGCTGGAGATCAAAGCAGGCCCTTGCTCTTGCTGGTCTTACAGAGAATTTACTTAGGTTGTTTTTTTACAATATATATTTTTATTGAATTTTTGTGTACTTAATACATTACTTCTTCGCATTTAAACCCCTCTTCTACTCACATCCTCCATAGCCCACCCATTGGATCTCATGCATTCTGTCATGTATGTTAAGGCTGAGTCAAATTTGTGTCCCCAGACATTCCTCACGGCTAGTTTATGGACTGGAGTCTGGTCAGCCTACTTGTCTTCGCGCCCTCACCCAGCAGTGATCAGTTGCCAATAGTTCCTCAGCTAAGGTTGGGTCTTGCTGCACATTTCCACAGGTCTGCATCGGGTTTTGTCTAAGTTCGCATGGGTCTCGTGCGTGCTGTCACCATCATTGTCCCTTCCCAGAAGTCTTGAGAACTCAGTGTCCCTGCAGTCATGCACCACTTCTGGCCCCTATAATCTCCTCCTCCTCCTTTGCAATGGTCCCTGACCCTGGGTAGCTGAGGTTTGAATTCTAAGTCCTGTCCAGGGACACGCACTCCGCAGTCTCTTATTCTCTACACTGTGGCCAGTTATGGCTTTCTGTGTCAACGGTTCTCTGTGGCATGAGGATGCTTCGCTGAGGAGAGCTGAGAGAAACATCGGTACTCTTCTCCCTGTTCTGTGTGTTCCATGAGCCCTGGTGTCAAGGTTCCATTGTAGATGTGTCACTCGGGGCTGAACCTCTCACAGACAATCCCTCTGCGTGTGGCCGGTTGTAGAGCTCTGTAACAGTTTCCACCTGTTACAAAAAGAAGTTTTTTAAGTGAGTGGTGACTGGTACACTTGTCTCTAACTATGAGGATCCATATTAGCATACAGTAAGAAATTATGTTTGTCTAAGGATGTGACAGACTTAGGGTTTTCTCTGGGATCTAAGACCTCACCAGCCATGTGTATTTGGCTCCCACTGAGCAGGGTTTAAGTCCAGTTAGGCTAGCTGTTGATTGCTCTCAAGATAATATTGCCACTACCGCACCAATGGAGAAAGTAAGTTTGCTGCAGGTATTTTTTTAAAAAAGTCTGTAATGATTGTGTTGTTTGGAGTTTTGAACACTAGCACAAACATAACTCAATATGCCTTTTTTATCTTTATTGTTACTTTGAATATTTATTTCTTTATTTATCTTTCATTATGTGTGTGAGAGCCTATGTGTAGGCATGTACACATGAGTGCAGGTACCCAAGGAGGTCAGAGGTGACAATTCCCCTTCCTCTGGAATTACAGGTGGTTATGAGCTGTCTTATGTAGGTGTTGGGACTCAAACTCAGATTCTCTCCAAAAGACAATGTGTCCTTAAGCTCTGAGCCATCTCTCAACACCAGTCCTCATTGTAGATCTTGTTTGATTGGAGTTTCAGGCTGTTGTTTGTTTGATTTTGTGTATTCTTCTGATTTTTGTCTTTTCCTGCCTTTCAAATATTTAAAATGTACGGTTTGGTACTTTATCCTCTGACTCTGACCAACTCCCATTTGAACCATGTTTTAGACATCATTCCATGTATTTGAATGTGTGTTTAATATCTCATAATCTGCTTTGAGTCAACAATGAAGTACTTCACAGGAAATCTAGAAACCTTATAGCCACAAGTACTTACCAGAGTATTTTATTTTAATACTTAGGTGGAACTTCTTCAAGCATCTCAAAGCCCTTAAGATAATGCAATAATCTTGGCTTTATCTGGTTAGACATAGTAATTTCAAAGGAAAATAGTCTTTCTATTATTTACCAAGGTATTCATCAATTCCATTGAGTTCCCCTTACTCCTGGGAAATCCGAGCTCTGCTCTGACATGATTTCTCTATAGCGTAGAGGATGCCCTTGAATCCTTCCAACATCTCTCTTAGAGAAAGCCTTCATGCAAGAAATGCTCCCTTTATCTGAGACTGAGGAGCTTTTGCCTTTGTTCCTGAAGGACTTTTAGACTTAGGTGGCTTTGTTTTGTTTCTCTTTCACTCTGAGCACTTTAGAGACTCTGAGCTATGGTTTTCCGGCTCCACTCCTGAAGGGCTCGTGGCCACTGATTCCCACTCCTGGTTTTGACATGTCCTTTGCTTTTAGCTTCCAATGTCCATTCTAAGTTTATCATGATGTGACTGCACAGTCATCTTTTTAATGTTCTCTACTTGGAGCTCACTGGGATTCTTTATTACTTTATGAAATATTTTATTTAATATCCATATACGTATATAATGTGTTTGCAGCCAGTTCATACCCCACCCCACCCCATCCCCTCTGATTCCTCTTATCTTTCCTTCCAACTTCATGTTCTCTCTGTCTCTTTCTCTCAACAACACTGTATTGATTGAGAATGTCATACAATGTCTTTCGATTATATCCCTTCCTCCATCTCGCTTGGAACTGCTCTCTCACCTCTTTATTCCCACCCCACTTTGAGTCCTCTGTTGTTTAAAAGCCTATCAAATCCAAATGTGTGTTCAGCAAATACTCCTGGGTGTGGGTGTATCCCTGGGAGCATAGCCACCCACTAGGGCACACTAGCAGAAGGAAACAGAATCATCAGTCTTGCCCAGCTGTGTACTCTTTTCATGGCAATAGTGACCAGTCTGGATGGCTTTCCCCACTGAATGGCATGGATGTTATAGGAGTGACTGACTCTTTCTGATTGGGTTTAGGGCCCGTTTGACTACATGAACCCACACTGGGCACTGTAGTCAGGGCCAAGAACCTGTGGGTAGAGAGATCACCACAGCAGAGCAATGTCTCCATCTTTAAATTTTAATACCCGAAGTGATACATCTACAATGGAACAATGGAACCTCTCCACCTACGGCTCTTGAAACATAATGGAACAGAAGACACTAATGCATCTCTCTTCTCAGCAGTGAAGCTCCTTCATGCAGCAGGGGGCCATGAACACAAAGGTCACAAATGGCCGAAGTGTAGAGAAAAAGAGTCTGCAGAGTGTGAGTCCCTGGACAGGACTCATATCAAACCGCCCACCCAGGGCTCAGGGACCATTGAGGAAGAGGAGGGCAGAAAGATTGTAAGAGTCAGAGAAGAGGTGCATGACCACAGGGAAACAGATCCTTACAGGCTCCAGGGACCCTGCTCATATGAACCACAGCAATGGTGTTGGCATGCACAGACCCGTGCAGACTCAAGCAGACGCAAACCCAGCATGGACCTGGGGAAATGGGCAGCAGACCCCAAACTTTTCTGAAGAATTATTGGCAGCTGATCACTGGTAGGTGGGGAAGCACTGATCTTCTTAAAGAGAGGGACCCTAGATAGACCTCAGTGGATGAACTTTCACTGAGGGACGTCTGGGGACATTAACTTGACTCGATGGGCCTACCACAAATGACAGGATGCAGTGGGGGTGGGGTAGCGGAGTATACCTACAGGTAAGGGGCAATAAAGCTTATTAAGATGTTCTGTATGGAATACGCAAAATTCCAATAAAAATTAAAATAAAATTTAAGGTCCACTGAGTCCATTTAGTGTTTCCTATGTGTGCATGGTCATAGGACCATCTGCCAGAGCATGGCCCGCATCCTGGAGGAAAAAAGACTCTCCGTCCTCCAGCAGTGATCTGTTGCCAATACTCCTCAGCTGGGGATGGGACTTCATGAGCCCCTCCCCTATCCATGCTGGGATGTTGGCTGGCTTGATCTTGTCAGGACTTCAGCATGCGGTCCCAGCCACCAAGAGCTCATGTCTGCAACTGTGTTGTCATGTCTGGCCGTCACTGCTCCACTACAGACCTCATTCTCTGTGACTCTTGCAGTCTTCCCTAACCTTCTTCTGCAATGATCATTGGGCCTTGGTGGGAGGGTGACATCGGTGGGAGGGTGACATCGGTGGGAGGGTGATATGAGGTCCCATTTATCATGTGACATCCTCGATGTGCCTGGTCCCATCTTGCTGGAATTCTTTGATCAGGAAATTCACACATTTCACCAACTTTAGGAACTTTTATGACTGAAACTTAAAATATATCATTTTCTGCCCTGATTTCACTATAGTCTTCTAACTTTAAAACAGCATTTTTATGTCTCTTATCTTAATTTCTGTTTTAGAAAAGATTTATTTTTATTGCACATGGAAGTGCTCCCTTGCATGCATTTATGCACATTCTTGCAGGGCCAGTGGAGTTGAGAAGAGGAATTTAGATCCTCTGGCACTGAAGTTTCAGGTGGTTGTGAGCTGCCGTAGGTGCCGGGACTCGAACCTGAGTTATCTGTAAGAACAGCAGGTGCTCTCAACCATAGCCAGTGCCCTCTCTTCCTAGTTTCTATCTGTTTATCTTTTCCATTTCTTCTGTGATCTCCTGTCTTAGGCCGATCTCATCTGGTGAGTTATGTTCCCTTTATCATAGATCTCTGTCGTGATTTTAAATGTTTTTATATAAACTTCTCTAGTAAGGTTTTCCATCTTGTCATTTCATTCAAATATAGCTTAATTTACATTTAAGTCAAGGTATAACAAATTGCACGTCCTCTTCTGGTAACTCAGATACCTTCGTAGCGAGGTTTGATCTGTTTCAATTTCTCTTGATACATCTTAAGCTTTTGTGTTCCTGCTCTGCTGGTCAATTTTATTTTCAGTTCTACCTTGGACACTAAGAATGGAAAGCTGTGCCCTCTCTGGGTTCTGATATATTCCTCTGAAGAAAACTGAAACTGGAAATGAACTCAGTGCAGTTAAGTCTCTGGCTCTGAGTATAGTGTTTAAACCTAAAATTCTAGTTTCCTAGAATATTGGTGAACTGTGTTGACCCCACTGTGGGCCTGTCTAGTCTAGGCTGTACTTGAGGCTTGTCTGGCTTGCCCATGGAGTTGGAGACTCTGTCCTGCAGCTCTCTCAGGCCTGTGGAGTTGCAGATTCTCTTCCAACTCTTTTCTCTCCAGTCTTAACCTCTCACTCCTCATCAGTTACAGTCTTCATGCACACTCTGCTTGGCTTTCAAACAGCTGCCTGCTCTGAGTCTCTCCAGGGCTGTGGCCCGTGCTCATGACAGAGTCCCCAAGATGAAGATCCCACCATGTCAGTTGCCTCTCAGAGCTATGATGTCATGCTGAAGCCTGCCTGCTAGAGTTGGTTTTCTTGTAAAAATATATTGAACTTTTGACAGTTTCATTTATGTGCACAGGCATTGTGATCATATACTCCATTTCCTGTCCCTCCCGCTCTCCCGCTCCTGTATCCCAGCTTCCCTCTCCAATACTCACGTCCTTTCATGGTGTGGGTCCTGGGCAGGTATCCACAGCTGGTGGATGTTCATGATGCAACAGTCACATCCTGTCCAGACATCAGCATTCTTCCCTCTTCTCAACTTGTAGGTACTTTCTACTTTCTCTGTGATGCTCTACAGCCTTTAGGAAGGGTGATGTAGAATTCCTGTTTAGGACTGGGTTCACAATGGTCCCTTAGTCTCAGTACTTTGATCAGCTCTGAGTCTCTGCATTAACTGTCACACTCTACAAAAAGCAACCTCTCTGCCCAGGCTGAGGACAGCACTAGTCTGAGGAACACTCATGTCAATATTTGGAAGGCTGTTTGGCATCACGTCTGTTTAGCAAAGTATCAACAGCATATCCCTCTCCAGGGCCCACGACCTCCCCAGCTGTCATCTTTTGACCAGGTTTACAGTACCAAACATATATTGCCTCTTGTGGTGTGGACCTCAAATCCAACTAGGAAACATTGGGTTGGGAGGAAGACCCAGTTCATTTCCAGCTCAAACTACGTCTTATTACCAAAGTGTGTGGTGTCTTTAACAATAGGGTCTTACCATGTAGTTCTGGTGGGCAACCAGGAGCAATGATGATTGATTGTGTTGCTTTGGGGGTCTCTGGGCCTCCATAGCCAACAATGTATAAAGAGATGCCGACACCTGGCGCCGGGATGCCCATTTGATGCCTGTGTCTCATGGGAGCAGCACCATTCATGCGGGAGACCTCTCTTCAAACTCTTTAAACAATTATAATTTTTAGTTATCATATAAAGCAATAGGGTTTGGTGGGCATTTTTCATATTTCATTAGTCTTGGTTGGTGTCTTAAATAAACAACTTAAAGACACTCCCTCAGGCATTGGAAAACCAGAAACAAGCCAAATCCAAAAGTAGAGACAGTAGATAGAAAAAGAAAGAAACAGCAGAAATCAATGGCACAGAAGTGACAAAACAGTGAAAGAAGCTTTGAGAAGATAAAGCCATCAACGGATGCTTAGCTCGGGTGACCAGACAAGAGGAGGAAAGCCCAAGCTAGTGAGATGAGAGATAAAAGAGAGCCTGTGCAACCTGTGCGTGTGTACGTGTGTGTGTGCATGTGTGTGTACGTGTGTACATGTGTGTGTGTATGCGTGTGTGTGTGTGTGTATGTGTGTGTGCACAAGTTCACATGTGGAAGTCAGAGGACAACTTACCAGAGTCAGGTCTACTCTTCCTTCCACTGTGGGGACCCCAATGTTTGGACTCAGGTCGTCCAGGCTGTCCAGGTCGTCCAACTGGGTGCTGGGAACTGAACTCAACAGTTCTCCACATGAGCAGCCAGTGCTCTGAACTGCTGAGCCATCTCTCCAGCCCCACCATCAGATTTGTTCTTTACTGTACTTACGAAGCTGTTTCTTTTCCATCCTCTATCAGTTTCTACCAGTAATGAGATTGTTCTGTGGTGTCCATTGCTGGGCGAAGATATCAGTCCACAGAGATGCAGCTAGATGGGTAACAGGCCAGAACCTACTACTGCTATTTTGCTAAATAAACATGCTATTAAACTGACTCCTGCTGACATACTGTTATGGCCATAGATTAGTGCATCTTTCAATTCTCCCTAGAGAAGCTTCTTACAGCAGGTGGCAATTAGCAGAGACTCACAACTGGTCAACACTCAGAGAACACGAGACTGCTGAGTGTTCAACCCTAAATGGAACATCTAGACCTCAAACTCCTCCAAAGGCTCAGGGATTATTGTGGAAGAGGGAAAGATTGTAAGAACCAAAGGTGCTAGATGACTACAAGGAAAATGTCCAGATACACCGAGTACTGAACATGTGAAGCCACAGCACGTATGACACATACACAGATCTGAGCATACCCAAGCCAGACAAAACCCCAAAATGACTAGGGTGGGTGGGCAAGAAGACCCAGTCTCAGCTTAGGATCTACGGACAGTTGAGAGCTGCTGGGAAAGGGAGTCAGTTTTTTTAAGGGTGTGATGCTTGGTAAGTTGATCAGGCTTGAAGAGACAGAACCACACCCAAGAGCATTAGGGGAACACAAATTAGACTCGATAGACCTTTAAAAAAAGAAAAAGAGCAGATGACAGGAAGCTGGGGTGCTGGGTCTGGAGATGGGCGAGGGGGTCTGAATACAAACAGAGGGCGTTTCATGAAATTCTCAAAGAATCAATAAGATTTATCTTAAGATACAATGTCATTTCAGCCCCTAACGTGGGTAATATTTATGTTTTTGTCTTTAAATCCTGACTGCACATACAACTTCTTCCTGATATAGAGGTACACACACACACACACACACACACACACACACACACATATATATATATATATCCTAAGGATACAGATAATAATAATATAAATTTGATGGTATATAGACATGCGTATTATAGATAACAGATATAATATATAGAAATGAAGTTACACCCCTAGACCCAGAGTGCAGCATAGATGATATGAATGAAGTAGCTTTAGATACAGAGGTAGATTATCTATTTATAAATATAAATGAGATATAGATACCATTGTAGATTGCTATGGACACATCTTTATATTAGGCATGGCTAGAGACATAGATATAGAATTATGATATTGGTTATATATGATTATATAGACACTGTGATCATTTACATTGGTTGTCAACTTGACACACTTGAGGAGAGGGAATCTCAGCAGAGAAATCGCCTCCATCAGTCTGGCTTGTGATCGTGGCTATAGGGGATTTATTGATTGTTGATTGAGGTGGGAGGGCTCAACCTGCTGTGGATGGTGTCATATCTAGGCAGGTGGGCTCTATAAGAAAGATCAGTCAGTAAGCAAGCCAAGGGGAGCGAGTCAGTAAGCAGCGTTCCTCCATGGTCTCTGCCTCAGTTTCTGCTGCCAGGTTCCTCCTTGAGCTCCAGCCCTGACTTCTGTCAGTGATGGACTGCCAAATAAAGCCTTGTCTCCCAAGTTGGCTTTGGCCAATATTTCATCCCAGGAACAAAAACAACCAAACTAGACAGCATTCGATGGTACAGATATAGATGTAGATACAAACAGAATCAGGGACACGGGTATAAGACATAGAGCTATAGATGATCTGAACAATATAGACATAGATGTAAATAATATACTAGATGTAGATAATGATGATGTAGATCAGGCATGGAGAGAAGTTATATAGATACAGATAATTTTAACGACATAGATACAGGTTGGAGACACACCAACATCTTTCTGTACTTGTTGACTGCCTCCCTATAATTAAGCCCATTTTAGTCAGAGGCTAAAATCCTTGCCAAGCCTTCTTCTGAATGTGTTGAAATATCTCACTAGAATGCTGGATTATCAAGTTTTCCATATAGGTCTATTAGTTTCTTTTTATATTTAGAGTTTTTTTATTAGGTATGTGTGTGGTAAATATTGCTACTATATCTTATTGTTAAACAAAAGTTTATCTCTATGTCAAATTCTTTCCACTAAAAGTAGCATTTCTCTTAAGTTTTTTTTACATTTATTTACTCTGAGAGAAAGAGAAAGAAGGAGAGTAAGAGCAAGTGAGAGAGAACTTAAACTTGCCGCTGAGTTTGTGTGGAGGTCAGAGGACAAATTGCTGGAGTCAGTTCTCTCTTCCCACCATGTGGTACCTGAGCTCGGATTGTCAGACTTGGAGGGAAGTGCCTTTACAGACTGAACCAGCTCATTTGCCCTTTGTATCGAGCCAGCTCACTGGCCCTTGAGGTTTAGTCTGTTAATATAATTTATGCCAGGGTTCTCCTGACCGTTACTACCCTGATGGTCCCTCCCTTGCAGGCCTGAGTTAGAGGCATGGCTCTTTGGAATGGTGCACAAAGCATATTTAGCTCACTCTCAGTTTTAATTCCATGTGAAACCTTACAAGAATTTGTTGAAGATTTTGTTGAATTCAATAGGATGGCAATCTTTCTAAAGGTGCCAGGATGATGCAAACGCACATGATAGCCTTCCCCAGTTGTCTAGGCTTCTTTTCTCCTTCAGCAACATTGATTATTCCCCCGTTAATGTGGTCACTCCATAGGGTTTGGGTTCTTTTACACATAAAAACTTTGGGAATGTTTTATGAATTTGAAGAACTTACCAGGGCACTAACTGACAATGCCATTTTCTTGTTATGTTTCTTTGATTCTTTCTGTCTTACTTCTTTGAATTGGACTGTTCTTAACCTTTTGCAGACCTGAAAAAATAGGCCTGGAATGGCCCTGCTTGTCTGAAGTTTACAGGTAACCTGCACCAGGCTGAGAAACCGCTTTCCTGTGCGTACCCCACTTTGCTTTCATTAAGGATGGGTTAAAATTTTAATGCACTATCCTGTGCCCTGGATCTATTACAATAATTGTGTGGTTTTATGTGGTGAGCTGTAAGCCAGGTGTTAATGTGCCCTTTCACTCCTAAGAAAATCCAATTTGGTCATGAGTAATTTTTCAGTGGGTTGCTATACTTGAATTGTTAATATTTTCTATGCTCATTAATTACATTGACCCATGATTTTCTGTCCTTACAATGGTTGGCTTGGGATCAAGATAAAGCTCACATCGTAAAGTGAGTTCTTTCTGTTTTTATTGTCTGGAAAACACTTTATGAATTGGGATGATCTATTCCTTGACTACTCAGTAGATGTCACCCATAAAACCACTCATGCCTTTTAAAAATTGAAAATATACCATGGAGTCCTTAAAAGACGGTACCATTTGTTTAGTGGTCGAAGGTCTACTTAGGCTTGCCATTTCTTTGGAGGCCATTTTCTTCTTAAGTTATAGTTTTGCAGGAATATTAGCAGTTTGTTTCCAAAATTGATCTGTACAAATTTGTTTACAGAATGATCTTATCTTTAGTGTCTTCCTATGAAATTTACCATACAGTCAAATCATGTGTGGACACTGTAAAGAAGAATCACAAGTGAAAACGTGACACAGCAGCCTCACGTGGAGAGCCACACGGGAGCAGTCCAGACAGCCACTCACTCCGCAGGAGTGGATCTCCATCTTTTTTTTAGCTACGCCTCTGTTCGCAGCGAGGCTGTTTTGTTTCCGCCATGTTGGACTGCGTGCTGAGGGTTGACCTCGTGGACATCTGGAGTGCCCCATGCCTCTCTACCGCCTGCACTTCTGATACTCGGGATTCTATGTCTCGGTTCCATTTGTTCTGTTTACGTTCTCAGTGTTTTACTTGTTTACAGTGTTCATGCTTTTGAGAGGTTCCCAGAAAGCAAGCCCTGTAGCGCTCTTACAGAATGATGGGTGCTGTGCTCACGAGAGAGACAAAAGCAGACCGTTCCCAGGACCTGTCTTTTTCTCTGTCAAGCCGCCTCCCCCACCTCTAGAATTTCAGTTCTGTTTCTCTCTCCTGTCACCAGTGTGGCTTGTTTCTCTCACATGTTTCCTAGACTCAGTCCTTCCCTTTGCTTTCAAGGCTCGTTTTCCTATATAATAGAGGTGTCTTGCATCTTGAGCATATGGATGATTTGTAAAACCCTTTTCATTTGTTAGAATTGGTTGTAGTGAATGTTTCCTGCATGTGCACAGCTTCACGTTGGGTGATTCTTTCCTCCTGCATTTGAGGGCTTTATTTCCCCTCATTTCTTGATTTAACCCCCTCTCCTCTTGGTGTGTAAGAAGAACCAAAACAGGCATCACAGGAAGTGGTCACTGAAGACTAGAAGGTAAAGATGGTGGGTTGAGCAGCTCCAGAGTAACAGTGAACTCTGCCAAGGGACCAGGAGCTCAAAGAGAGACGGATGGAGAGCTTGGTGGCATGGGCCTTCGGTCTCTTACTGGGTCTCCGTTGGCCCAGCTATAAACCAATTGGCTGGGAGTGACTTTTGGCTTCACTGGCTGCAGTTATTTCACTTTAGTTTCTCAGTCATCTTAACACAAAGTAAAGCCACCCACCTCTGTTACTTGATTCGACTGAGCTTTATGGGATGCCTGTTGAATTGAGCTGGGATCCTCGGTCCCTGCCCCATCTCACCTTTCTGGTCACTCACTGCTTGGCTGCGTTATGATTTCCATGGTGCCATGGCTTGGTATTCTTACTGCCCACCCCACAGCCATCATTTCTATGATTTTATGCTGAGTGGTGGTTGACACGGCTTCATAACAAGCTCTCTGTCCACCTGTTTGCTACAGATCTTTATAAACGCTTAGCTGGCTAACTTCTGTCTTTTGGGCATTCTGAAGTTTATGGGCGCTCTTACCTTTGAGGAAAGAGCCATCTCTTCTCTTTTGACTTGGTTAACAGCTTAGTTGTGTGTAATTATTGAGTGACCTTTATCCCACTGAAGTCTTTATAAATATTGTTCTATACCTGATAGTGAAAGCTCTTATGGAAATTCCAAAGACAGCTTGATATTGTGCTTTAATGTTGATTATGTTTGTGGTCAGTGAATTCCTATAATATATATTTATATATATTATAGGAATTATAAATATAAATTATATATAAATATATATATTTATCTGTCAAGGACAATAAATTTCACTTTTTCATGGCTAACAACAGCTAAATTATATATAATACATTACAAAACACATAATTGTTACCTATGAAATACAATAGTAACTTTATTATATAAGGAAATATATGTATACATACATGTATGCAAATACAGACAGAGATACGCATACGCTTCTGTGTGAAATCAACTTTGCCTTTTACAATTATCATGTGATGCTTGGTCTCATTTTACCAAGGCTTCCTGTGCCAGCTCTTCCCCTGGCTCTGGACGTCCCCCCAGGACGCATCTAACCATCTCCTCTGCCATGGCTGTTGCGGCTTTCCTTTCCTTCTAAGGTCTAGCAACTAGCTTTAGTGTCTTTCCTCTCTTCCGCTGCTGCTTTCAGAGGTTCCGGTGCCTTGTCTTTCAGGCTCTGATTTCCTGACTCATTATAACTTAGAAATAAACTTGATCCTCTATGTGGTGTTTTTTCCATCATGATTTTCAGTATGATCCTGGGTCAAGTTTTTCTGTGGAATGTGGCAAGTTTCCTCCTCCACATCATTCCTGTTTTTTTCTTGTTTCTGGTTTTGTTCAGATGAGGAGAGCTATTTTCAGGGCAGATGTTCACAGAAACAGAGTAGAAAAGGGGCCGAAAGTTAGTGCTTAGCCACCTGCATACCTTCTCTGTGTGTCCTTGTGTGTCTCTGTGTGACTCTGTCTGCATGTCTGCATGTGTCTGTAGGTGCCACATGTGTGTGTCTGTTTCTTTCTGTGTATGTATCTGTGCATGTGTCTCCGTCTATGTGTCTGGGCAGACCTGCACACGGTATTTAGTGTGGGATCTGCCTGAACGCAGTCTTCATTCCTGTCCTCAGCACTTCTAGAGCTGTGTCTCCCCTCTGGGGGACAGTTGTTGTTGCACGGGCATCAGCTAGCTTCCCACTCCCTCTGCAGTACTCCCCCTTCAGGGAATCTCCATGCAGCCTACACCCTCCTCGGGCTGTCCACACCAGCTACAGCCTACACCCTCCTCGGGCTGTCCACACCAGCTACAGCCTACACCCTCCTCGGGCTGTCCACACCAGCTACAGCCTACACCCTCCTCGGGCTGTCCACACCAGCTACAGCCTACACCCTCCTCGGGCTGTCCACACCAGCTACAGCCTACACCCTCCTCGGGCTGTCCACACCAGCTACAGCCTACACCCTCCTCGGGCCGTCCACACAGCTACAGAAGGCCACCCCTGCTGGAGGCCGAGTTCTGCCCTCCCCTCCTCAGGCTTGCAGAGTGGACTGAATGATTCAGCTTAACTGAACCCCTCATCCTGCTTTGATTTTGTAACTATAGCAGCGAATCCCGCACAGGAGGTGTCAACCCTGCATCCAGGGCAGGGTTCTAAGGATCCCAGGATTCAAAGTGGAGAACACAGGGTGCTCTTTCCATGACTGCTGTGGGTGTGGGTGTGCAGCATACAACAAACACACTCAGAGCCTTCCTTCTGGAAGCTGCCGTTGCTCAGCAGCCTGGAATTCTGGGAAAAGAGAGAAGATCCGGATTCTGGCGACTGTGTACGGATGGTAGGGTGCAGGTACTGTGGTGTGGGTGCTGGGGTGTGGGTGCTCTGTTGGGTCCTAGGTTAGGGTGCTGGGTGTAAATCCCAGGTTTGGGTGTTGGATGTGGGATAGCTGAGGTGGGTGCTGGGTGGAGCGCCAGACGTGGGTGCTGAAGTGGGTTACAGGGATGTGAGGTACCAATGTGGGTGCTAGGATGGGTGCTGAGCTGAAAGCTGGTGTGTGAGTTAATGGTGGTACTGTGTTATGCATGGGTGCTGGGTGCGGGGTGACGTGGAGCTGTGCTGATGTAGGCATAGTGGGGTGCGGGGTGACGTGGAGCTGTGCTGATGTAGGCATAGTGGGGTGCGGGGTGACGTGGAGCTGAGCTGATGTAGGCATAGTGGGGTGCGGGGTGACGTGGAGCTGTGCTGATGTAGGCATAGTGGGGTGCGGGGTGACGTGGAGCTGAGCTGATGTACGCATAGTGGGGTGCGGGGTGACATGCAGCTGTGTTGATGCATACTGGGGTGTGGGGCCATGTGGTGGTGTGTTGATGCATGCGTGCTGGGGTTCCTGTGGCCTCATTCCTCATGAGGCCAGGGAGAGCTCCGGAACCAATGACCCCGGAACTTGCTCTGTTTTACACAGTACTTTCCAAAGGGTCTTAAAGAACAGCTTTGTCCCCATGAGCACATTCTTGGCAGACAGTCATGGGGGTCATGGGTCTCTGTGGGAAGCATTTTCATCAAGGGGGTATGCCCTCCAAGAGACAATAGGCTCCAGTTGTCCCCAGTCTCTGGTTCGAGCAGTGACACTTGAGCCAGACAAGGGCTCAGCAGGGCTGTTTGTGTCCTCTCCACAGCAGAGTATCTCAGGCGCCCTGCTCTGAGTTTCCCAGACTGTGAGCTAAGCATCGCTTTTCTCTCCCCTTCAGATGTCTCTTGCGGAATCTGGAGTTCATCATGCTGCGTCAGAGCAGCAAGAAACTGACACAAGGCTGAGGGAGGGGAGGTCTGCGGCCCGAGGAAAGAGCAAGCCAGAGGCAGAGGGCTTGGACCGGTGCCTCCCGCCGAACAGCAGGGGAGCTGGGGGGCGGCAGGCTGGGAGCCATAGGTGAGGTCTGTGTTGTGATGGGGGCCGAGACCCCAGAGGGCCAAGGACCACAGAAGGCCCTGGCTGTCACTGAGCAGGAAGGGAGCCACCATGGGACTCAGCAGAGCCATGATATGCTTGGAGTGAGGCACACAGATGGCTGTGGCTGCTGTGGAGAGCTTGGCTTACGAGGAGGTGGAGGCAGTTGAAGAGGCCGTGGTCTTAGAGATGACGGCCATGGTCCTAGAGGAGATGATGACCGTGGTCCTAGGGATGACATACTTGTCAAGTGTCCAGGAAGACTGTCCTCCAGGAGAGTACCCTGTTCTTGAGACCAGTGTCCAGGGCTCCAGTGCCCTGGGGAAAGGAGAAGAACCTAGAGAAAGTAACACAAGGATCATCCCTGGGCCAGGAAGTAAGAGGGCGTGCGGGAGATTAGGCCACCATTTCCACGCTGAGTGCCCATTTACCCGTGGATGGTAGCTGATGTCAAATCATAAAATGGACCATTTGCCTTTATCTTCCTATAACCTTGGATGTTGCAAGACTCTGAGCAACTTGCTTGAAATTTCACTGAACATCAGCGAAGCGCCTGGCCCACCGCGTCCACTGGCCTGAGACTGGTCGGTCTTGGCTCTTCCCGCCCTGAGCTGCGGCCCCATCTGCTGGCTTCACTCTCAGACCCGGAGAAGCCAGGGGAGATCCTGTCTTACAAGGCTGTGTGGAGGTGAAGTTAAGCTGTGCGAGTGTCTGTGTGTGTGTGTGTGCGCAAGTGTGTACGTGTTTATGTGCACATGTGTGTATATGTGTGCATGTGTATGTATGTGTATGTATATGTGTGTGCATGTGTGTATGTATGTATGTGTGTGTGTGTGTATGTCCTCGTGTGTGTGTGTGTTTGTATGTGTGTGTGTGTAGACCAGAGGTCACCACCTGCTGTCTTCCTCATTCTTGCTCTGTCTTATATATGGAGACAGGGTCTCTCACGGAACCTGGTTTTCATCAGCTCAGCTAGTGAGCCCCAGGGGACTCCTGTCTAGCTCTTTGGTGGTGGGGTTACAGGTGCACAGCGTTGTAGCTGGTTTTCATACAGGTGCTGGGCGGTAGAACCCAGGTCCTTATGTTTGTGCAGCAAGCTCTTTACCAGGTGAGCCATCTCCTTGTCCCCACCCCTTATTATGTACGTAATTTAAACCCCCGAAAGCAAGCTGCGCAGAGGGGACAGAGTTACACATGTGCAGCCCAGCATGGCAGTTCAGCACCAAGCTCTTTGTGTCTGCTGAGAACTTCCTACCTTTGACAGTCTGTACCTCCATCCCGGGAACAGAGTCCCAGGACAAACTTCACATGGGCCTCCATGAACAGGCATCTGCCAAGGCCAGCTGGGATCTGAGAAGGAATGAAATGGGAAGGCTGGTCACTGACAGGGGACTATGGTCTTGACACTCAAGAGGCTGAGACAGAAGGTTAGCTTGAGCTCAGGAAGTCCAGGCCGACCTGGACTACATAGGGGAACCCTGTAAGAAGATGGAAAATGAGGGAGGCTGAGCTGGGAGGGAGGCTGAGCAGGAAGAGAGGCTGAGCAGGGAGGGAGGCTGAGCTGGGAGAGAGGCTGAGCTGGGAGGGAGGCTGAGCAGGGAGAGAGGCTGAGCTGGGAGGGAGGCTGAGCTGGGAGGGAGGCTGAGCAGGGAGAGAGGCTGAGCTGGGAGGGAGGCTGAGCTGGGAGAGAAGGGCACAGTAGGCTGTTGGTATACTGGGGCTACTACAGAAAGTGTGACAGACTAGAGTCAACCGCAGTTTCCTCACAGTGAGGCCAGATGTGCCAGGTCAAGGAGTCTCCACACCTGATTGTTTCTTAGTACATCTGTATTCAGATCCCCTGTTTGCACAAGTCGGCAGTTCCCCCAGACCAAGGCCAATCCTGATGATGTCACTTAGCCTAGTCACCTCTGCAATGACCCTCACACTAGACATTCCCTCTCTGAGGTCCTGGGGGCCAGGACTAGACATATGCATTGGTAATACCATCAGCCCACATTGGCAGGACCACATCTGGGTGACATGTCTGTGATGACACCCTTCCTTAGAGGTGGGTAGAGTGAGGAGAACTGTCCTCACTGGCTTTCCTGGCTCAGGCCAGAGGGTCAGTTCACATCTCACAGGCCTGAAGTCACGGAGGTGAAAGGTCATGGTCCTGTCGGTGAGTCACTCTGGAGCTGGACAGATTGTGTATCTACACAACCTTGGAGCCCAGCTGGAGTCTCCACTTGACTGTGCCATCTGCTATTCGCTTTAATGAGGCTTTATTGTTTGGGGGGGGGTTAATATTTCATTTATTATTTTGTTTTATGAATGTGTGTATTGCTTGCATGTGTGTAAGTGCATCTGTGTCATGCAGTGCCTACAGAGGTCAGAAGAGGGCATCAGATTCCCTGGAACTGGAGTTATGGATGGTTGTTAGCCGCCACATGGGCGCTGGGAACGGAACTCTGATCTGTGGCCAGAGCAGTCATTGCTCTGAACGGCTGAGCCCTCTGTCCAGCCCCTGTTTTGGGGGTTTTGTGTGGCTTTGATTTAGGGGAACATCAGTCATGGAAAACCTCCTGGACCCACAGACTGCTCTGCATCCTGAGGTCAAGAGGCAGGGACCCATTCAAGCCCTCACCTGTGGGGCAGGCCCAGTGGAGACCTGAGGCTTAGCGTCCTGAGGGCTGGGCAGGACTGAGATACACCCCTCCCACTCTCCTCCCTCTCCTCCTTCAGTTTTAAACACTGATGGGGCATCCATGTCAGCCCCAGAGGCTCAAGAAACATCTCAGAAGATGGGGCAGCAGACAGAATGTACGAGCTGGAGGATGGGAGTGGGGCGCTGTGAAAGGCTGGCCTCTGGACGCGATGTGGTTGTTACACGCATAAACTCACAGCAGTTACGGCTCCCTGCATGAGACCTGCAGAGGATCAAACCAGTTCAAACATCCAGTGTGGTGGGGTGAGTGGCAACCCAGGCCCCACCCCTAGCTGAGGTAGTATTGGCAGTTGCTGGGTATTGGGGGAGGGAGAGTCACTTTCTTTAGGAGTATGGTCACTGCCAGGTTCCCCATGCCCCAGCAGACGAGCTCACACTCAAGCACATGGGTTAAAATAGATAAATAAATAGAGAGAGAATAAATAAACAAATGAGGAAGGAAGGAAGGCAGACTGAGGTTGGGAAGGATTCTGAGGGAACTGGAGGGAGAAGTGAAGGTGATCCAGATCCATTGTCCACACGTATGAAATTTTCAAAGGCTAATAATAAAAACACTTTAATCACGGATGTTCCCTGCCCCTGGGGATGGTCCTGAGAGCCTGCGCGCAGCCAGCACCACAGGCAGTGCTAAGACCCCCGTGACAGTTACGCTTATTAATTTGGCACAAGTAATGACAACAGAAACCAATAATGAAAGTAAATCATTCTGATAATACCCGTGAAGAAAGTGACTTAAAAGTGTAAATCCTTTATGTCTGCAGACTTCGGTTCTTCTTGTGGGATGAAGGCAGGGCCAAGGCAGGGAGGCCTCATCTGAACCAGGGTGCTGAGATTTGTTGAGTCCACATCACAACAGGAGGAAATCCACACAGGCTGTGCGGCCCGTGGGAAGTAGCCTGGCTTTCCTGAGAATCGGGAGCTGCGGTTCCTGATGGACCCGGGCCTGCCCCTTGGGGACACACTTCCTGTGTTCTCAGAGGCCAGCCCCCTCCTTCCCAGCCCATAGGGGACCAGCACATGGCACAGCCACTGCACAGGGAGTCCCGAGGTGTGCCACGTCCACTGACAGAAATGAATTAGCAGAAGCTCTAGGAAGACAGCAATGAACCCTAAATCCACAGTGCTGAGGGCATGAAGCCAGCACTGCTGCTTGTACAACGCTCGAAGCAGCCAGGATCATGCTGTGTGGAGTCGGGTGCCCACAGGGGACCACGCCGGAGAAGGGAAAGGAGGGCCTGCCAGGTAGGGAGTGGTATGACGTGGGGCTTCTCCATCCCTGCATCTCAGCCTTCAGGAGTGCTCGGGCTGCTTTGAGCTCTTTTCTGAACCCCACTAGGAGTGAGAGTCCCCATCACCTCCATGGACAGGCTCAGACAGGTTGGGCCAGGTACCTGGCCCTCAGCATGGGTCTCCTGTCTGAGCAACAGGCCAGTGGTCCACTCCCCGCATTGCAGGAGACAGTCCCTCCACACGCAGGCATAGGTCAGGAGAGCAAACTGACCACTGGTTTTGATGATTGTGCCCGTCCAAAAGATACGCTCACCTCCCAATTCCATCACCCCCAAACGTGACATTGTTGCAAATGAGTCTCTGCAGACATCAGAGTAGCAAGGAGGAATGTTGGATGAGGAGTGGCCTTACATTCCATGACTGTGGGCTAGCTGGAAGGCCACTGACGGGGAAATAGAAGAGGAGATCACCCGAAGACCATGCAGAGATCCGTGCAGCCACGAGCTGAGGATGCCAGGGGATCATTGTCTGAGGCTGGAAGAGGCAGGTGCGAGCCTTCCCCAGGTCCTTTTGAGAGATCATGGCGCTGCTGAAACCCTAACTGTGAGTTTGTGGCCTCTTTGTTCACGGGAATGAATTGCTGTGGTTTAAGACACCAGCCCGTGATGTGAGTCATGTGTGCCAGCAGCACGCAGAAATGAACACATGGTCTTTCTAAATGAGTTTCTCCTGGGTGGGAACTTTCGGTGCTTGCTCCCTGTTGTAACCTTAACTCCTGGAATTTTCTAGCACATGACAGGGTCTCCGTCAGTGTCTGAGGGATGACCAGGTAAGCACCACACACTGCGTGCACTGCTCTGTATTCAGCTCTCTCTGTTGTTGAGCCGCCATTCTGTTTTAGCACTTAGAAGTCACCTCACTAATTAGAATGAAGGAAAAAGG
The DNA here is from genome assembly GCA_035773235.1 of Eospalax fontanierii. NCBI lineage: Eukaryota > Metazoa > Chordata > Mammalia > Rodentia > Spalacidae > Eospalax > Eospalax fontanierii. The sequence goes on from CM069537.1 coordinate 77,543,104, forward strand.
GTCCCCCTGGAGGAGTGTAGGCCAGGGACGCACCAACAGGACCACCCCTTCCGGTGTCTTCCTCTAGTCACAGCCAGCCTGCCTTCCACTGGCCCTGGGTGCTGCCATCTCCAAGGTCAAAGCCCCTCACCTTCTCTCTACAAGCCAAATTGTTCCACTTCACACATTTTACTTTCTGATCAGTCACATAGAGCTCATTAAGAGGAAGATAGACGTTTTCATAAAATATGGAATGGAATCTTGGATTATTAATTTTAAAATTAAAAAAAATAATCACTTTGGTGATGGAAAGTAGTGTTCATTAAACTCACCAAGGGTCTGAGGGATGAGTTACCACGAGACCGAGGAATCCATGGCAGAGGCTCCCTCTCTCGGGGCTGACCCAGCTGTCTGCTAAGGCCTCTCCCTCTGCCCCAGAGCCTGTGGGTCCTCAGGCAGCAGGTGGGGCTGGGACTGGACTGCCTGTGTGGGGCTCAAGCTTGTCCCATGCTCCGGTAAGTGTTTCCCAGGAAGCAGGAAGGCACTTCCGGCCAATGCTGGGTTAGACCTTCAGTGGAGTGGTGACTTCAGTTCCCCGCTGCCTCCCTGGCTATTCAATCCTGAGTCAAGCAATTTTCTCTGCATGGTGAGTGACCGCTCTGGTCAGCCGCCAAGACAAGAATGGCCTAGAGTTGGCAGCTTTTTGAGCTCTTCCAGGGCCCCACCAGGCCTCTGGGGAGCTCACTCAGGGTCTCACTGCTGGGGTAATTCTTGCTCCTTTCACATCAAAGCTGTGGCCCCTCCTCTCTGCCCCGCATAGCTCCCTGTAATTCCTGAGCTGAACTTTCAGGAAGCCTTCCATACCTTCCTGTGCAGGCCACTATAAGTGAGTTGACTTTTAGTGATGCCTGAGCAGGCCTTTCTAGGGCACTTCAGTCCAAGTAGCTGGGACCTCCAAGAAGCCTGACCTCCCTGTCTTCATCAAGTGAGCTGTGAGCTGGGCTGGAGCGTCTGTTTCTGTGGTCAGGTCAGGACATTGGCCCGTTATCTAATTCTAGGAGCTTCTCAGCTCTCCTTTGGAAAGCCAAGAGTCCAACACCCAGTCATGGCAGGGAGGAACAGTAAAAATACATGGCCTGGTCTGTGCCGGGCTTACCAGTGTGGCCCGGAGCTCCATGTTCGGTGGGGGAGGCGACAACGGTGAAAAGGCTCATATCTTCCATGCATGTGTGACGTTTTCTGGAAGAACAGTACTGGACACCCCAGGGCGGGTGGTCAGCTGACATACTTGGTCTTCAGTCTGGTCCAGGGCCTGTCTCTCCAGCTGACATGGTGGTACCAGGAAGGGCACTGAACTGATTTCATAGGCCCTGACCTTCTTGTTTGTTCTTCCTGGCCCAGGAGGGTGGGATGAGGAAGAAGGACATCAGGACAGCACCCTGACCTCCCAGGGCTGGTGGCTAAGGACAGAGCAAGACTGGACTCCAGCCAGACCAAGAGCCACCGCTCTGCACTCTGGAGTGGGAGAGAATCCTTGGCAAGCTACTAGCTCAGAAGCTCTGTTCAAGGAGGCTTTGGATGAAGGACTGACACACAGCCCGGGCATCATTTGGCTAATTGTGGTGGGAATCGGTCTGGCTAATTATTGACAAGCATAGGAGATACTGTCTTCAGGAACAAAAGTGCTAGATATGGATTTTCTATAATTGCAAGTTGGCAGATCTTGTCTCCTAGGCACAGCTGAAGATGAGCCACTTAGAGGAATCTGGCCTGGCAGCCGCATGAGCACTGGGTCTCTGCCCCAGAGTGTGGCTCTTAAGGGTTTCTCTTCCGTCAGCCTGCCTCTGTGGTTCACTTAACAACCTAAACAACTGGTGTAAATTAGCTGCACTTAACCTCGCATCAGATGGGAGGACCAACCTGCAGCCTGAGGTGGATAATGGGAGATGGAGTGGGGTGGGGGATATGCCTGTAGGACTGAGAGAAGCAGCCTGACCATGAGGATCCAACCAGAGGACAAGAGAGGAAACCAGGCTCCATTTCCATCAGGCAGACTCGGACTTACAGGACAAGATGCTTCCAGCCTCCCTGCATCCTGGGGCCCGGTGACCTCCAAAGGGCCTCACAGTACAGGGGGCTCTGGGGCTGCAGGTGATACCCAGGGCAAAGGCTGTGTGGGGCAACAGACTCCCCCAGCTGGGCACAGATGGGTGTGCTGGAGACTCAGCCCCAATCTAGAATGTGTCGGTGCCTCATCCTCTGGCCAGGGCGGGAGGCGGGAGCACAGCAGCAGGCATTTCTGTGATGGGAAGCCAGAGGGGAGGTGGGGAGCCAGTCAGGAGGGGTGAGCTTGGCGTGGGACTGGGTGGAAGCACCTCTGAAGAGCCTCTATCTGGGAGGGTGACTCTAGCTTCTTCCCAGCAGTGCTCTGGAGCTGGGAGGGACCCTCCCTGGGAGGGGTGTGGCCGCATAGGCAGGGAGCTGCCTCCTGCTGGGAGCAGATCTCCTGGAGCCCTTCCATTGTTTGGATTTGGCAACCCTATTCTGAACCCGCTTTCTTTGTTTCTCAGCCAGCATTGGATAGGGTTTCTGCAGATTCCTTGGGGAAGCCACACAGCTAGGAGGGGCTCAGGGAGGGCTGTGAGGCTGGAGGGTGGGCCAGGCCAAGCTGATGACCATGGGACCTTTGCCTTGATTAGAAAATGAAACAGAACAAAAACAAAAAAAGTAGTCTTAATTCTTTAGAATAGCTCCAGAGTTGCAAAACTCCCAGAGGGTACAGAGAACGCTTCTCACCAATTCCTTTTGGGGTTGTGGCTGACTGGGCGGGGTTACTGTGTGTCACTTGCTGAAATCCAGGCAATGCTGTTCTGCTGGTCTGTGCATGCTGCCGTTTCTTTGCTCCAGGATCGTCCAGGATCTGAGGACGTTTCAGCGTCTCATTCCAGACCTCCACCTTGGGCTTCCATATGCACTCACACATGCGCAAGCTTGCATACATACACACACACACACACACACACACACACACACACACACACACACATGCACCTCACATATACAAATGAAAAGAAAGAGCTGATCATGTCTTTTGCCCATTTTAGAATCAGGCTGCTTTCTCAGTACTGAGCAGATTTCCTTGTACATGTTGGAGGTTAACCTCATTGTGTGGCCTTCAACATGCTTCTCCGGGTCTGCACATGGACTCTGTGTGCTGTGATTTCACAGGTATTCCTCACACACGTCTTCTAGTCTGTAGACAGATTCTGTGTGCTATGATTTCCCACATATAACTCCACATGCTTCTCCTGGTCTGCGGAGGCCTCTGCATGCTGGGATTTCTTTTTCGTACCTTGGACATTTGATATCGCCCTGCCAGTCTGTTTGTGTTTATGTTTGTCTGTAGCATTGCCCACAATAGCCAACGTAAATGTTCAGCACTTACTCAACTGAAGTGTTCATCAGCAGAAGAATGGATAAAGAACATGTCCGTTCTCTGATAGAATACCATTAAGCCTTTGACAGAATGGCCTTGGCCACTCGTGAGAACCTGAGTGATTCTGAAGTACCTTGCACCTAGAGAAAAAGGCAAGCAAAGAAAGACAAACATCACTTTCTCCCTGAGTCCCCAGGCTTCAGGCATCGAGCTCACAATGAAATAGAGTTATGGAGCAGGAAATGGAAGATCATGGTCAAAGGGTAAGTGTGAGACAACAGAGAACTGGACAGATTCATTCTACTACCTGCATTATACTGCACAGACATGTAAAATTATAATTTGTTAATAGTCAGTAAAATATAAGATCTTATCAGCTTCCACCCCTGCACTATAATTACATGGATTTGACTGATGCCAGGTGTCATGTGCACCATCACAGAATAGGTGCAGAATTCTGTGTTACCCGTTCCGCACTCCTCTGTCTCCTCAAGTACCGGACTGAATTTGGAATCAATTAGGAGATGTATCTCTGGGCCTGTCTGTGAGAGTGTTTGTAGAAAGGATTAAGTGAGGAGAGAGATCTTCACTCAGAGTGGGCAGTGTCTTCTGATGGGTGGCCCAGATATAAATAACCCAAAGAAAAGAGCAACATTGCCTGCCTGCTGGTGAGGGGTCTGTTCTTGCTGCCAGGGCCACAGCCCTCAGCATTTACTTCCACAAACCCAGCCTTGTCTGCCTTCCAACATAGACTAAAGACTAATCACTTTCCAGGAATCCTTCAGGCCTTCAGTACCGACCAGGACTGCTGAGACCAGACCGCCAGCCTGCTGGACTGAACCTCCACCAGTTCTCAGGCTCTCTAGTGTACAGTGGCTCGGATCGGCAGTCCCTGTATGTAAGCTAATCCAGATCCCCCCAAATCGCCTATGCGCATCCTGCCAGTTCTCCTGCGCTCCAGCAGAAGCACCACTCACCTTCCTCCGGTCTCTCTCGTGAACAGGCCCTCTGTCCAAATACAAGGCTCTGTGAGGTCTTCTGTCCGGAATGCCTTGTCGTCACCTCCACTGTGGGAATGTTCCAGAATCTGCTTGCCCACTCACCTCTTAGATGACATTCTGGTGGTTTCCAGTGTTTGGAGACAGGTATCAAACTGCTGAAATATTTGCATGAAGGTTTTTGTGTAGATACAAATATTCAGAACACTTGGGTAAATATGTAGGAGTATCTGGTGGCTCCAATGATGCATGTGGTAAGGCTACACACAGCTTTATATTTAGGTGATCAACTGTCCCATGCATGCTGTTCCATTTAACATTTCAACCTGTCCCAAGTGAGGGCCCGCAGCAAAATGTGTGCAGACACTTTGTTTTCTTGGGATTTAGTCTTAGCCATTATCCTTGCTGTTAGATTGACAGTTTCTTCACAGGAAGTGACACTCAGCCTCCTTGACATGCTCACCCCGTGTCACCCACCCGTGTCACCCGTGTGTCTTTCAGGCACAGGCTCTCCTCTGCTCTCACTCATTGTGTTTCAGTTGGCTTCTTCTGTTAGTGTTGAATTTCAAAAACTCTCTCTATTGTGGACATGACTCTTTCTCAGATAGGCCTTCGATATGTGCTCCTTCTGGTCTGGGGTCATCTCCTGTCTTGGCTGCACCTTCGGCTGATGCTTGTGTTTGGGGATGTCCGGCCCTTCTTTTCTTTCAAGGGCTGTGCGTAGTGTTTTCTGGAAAAGCTCATTGTGCGACACAGAGCAATTGAGATTTTTCCTCCTGTGTTTTCTTCTGGAATTTTCATTTGGGTTCAGTTTTCAGATGTGTGACAGACACAAGTCGGATCTGAGATGGTTGAGAAAGTGCGCCTCAACTCTTCCAGTCTCCGCAGTGAGTTGGGAAGACCCTCAAGGCTTCCCTTCTCGAGAGGAGCATGTGGGCTGTACGTGACTTCCTCCTCATTCTTGGTGCATTTTAATACCGAAGCCTGAATCTTTTCGCAAGACTTTTCTCCTTTATAAATTTAATCCTTTATGATATGAAAAGTAATTCAGAGATTTAAAAAATTACTGTGTCAAGTTTGATAACTTAATTTCCAAGGAATTTTTCTTTGTCGTCTGGATGGTTAAATTATTATTACAATGCTCAATTTAGTATGCTTTTCTTTTGAGACAAGGTTTCACTCTGCAGCTCGGGCTAGCCTAGACCTCAGGATCCTTTTCGGTGTTTATAGCACCATTTAGCCTTTTAATGTAACTGTAAATGTCCTGGAACTCAGGAGAGAAGTCTGGGCTGCAGTTAATGCTGAGAAAGGAAAGATGAAGGAAGAACAAAGCAAGCCAGCGCCTCCACCTGTGGGCCCGGAGCTGAGCGCCTCCTGCAAGACAACCTGCCGCGGTCCTACATTTTCTTCTTCCTCCTCTCATTGCCCAGAGAGGCCCAGGGTGGTGCTCTGTGGAGTGTTTCCAGCTGACTCAGCCGGGCCAGGGAGAGAACTGGGTACTTTAGTGTCCTCCCTGAGAACAGCTGCATGCCCTGGCCATAGGAAGGCTGGTCTCAGGCTGCTGGCATGCAGCTCTGGTGCATTGTTCCTATGCCACACCCTCCATTCACTTACTTTCAGGAGCACATTTGGGACTGGGAAGCATACTTCTCAGGATGAGGAGGCAGGGCATTTGAGAGCCTCCACACAGGGAAGGCTAGAGTAGACGGGTGGAGCATGTCACCCACAACCTATACCTTCTCTGCTCCACACAACGCTGGCAGAACCACCCTGGGCCTTCACACTGTCACAGTGACATTGGGATGTCTTGTGAGAAATGCAAGCTCCATCTGTATTCCAGACTCAGGCTCAGACCTCAGAGGCATGCGATGGGGTGGGGCATGCTCCAGATGGAAGCTTCTGAGAGCTCCGACAGCTGAGTCACTGAGAGGGTCTTCGGAGTCTGAGGATAGGCTCTAGTGTTAGTGTTTTACCCGTTTTCTCCGTTTGGATCTCTTCATCTCTTTAATTCTGTTTCTCTAGTGTCCATTTTGTCTATAATCTCTCATATTGCTATCCTTCTAGCATGTAGGTATCTACTTACCTACCTATTTGCTGTCTGTATATCTATCATCTATTGATCTATCATCTACTTGCCTATTATCTGTCTGTGTATCAACTATCTGCCTATCAGCAATCTATAATTTATCTATTATTCTCTGCCTGTATCTACCTACCTATCACCTATGCATGTCTATCTACTATCTACTCTTATATTTCTGTATATCAATTTCTCTATCATCAGTCTCTCATTTATCAGTTTATTTATCTATTTACTATCTACTATCAATCTTATCATCTCTCTTTCATCTGTCATCTATCACCTATCATATATTATCTATTTATCTACAGTCTATCATCTATTGATTATCATCTATCATCTATCTTTCATCTATCTGTTATCTATCATCCATCTATTATCTATAATCTATCATCTATTGATCTATCATCTATCTATCATCTATTTACCATCTTCTTTCTTCTCTAACTATCCACTTTCCTCTCTGTAGCTGCTCTATGTATTTAATTATCCATTTCAATAGATGCTTGCTGTCATCTTGGCTTGTGTTCCTGTCCTCGGGAGCCCCAGGGTCTGCTGGAACAAGAACAAACTGGATGCAGAGTCCTCTGGGCAGCTGAAGCTGTTTTCTTGGGGTTTTGTGGCCTTGTGCTCTGCACACTATGTCTAGTGCTATCTCAGGAAGAGGACACTCCTTGGGGGATGGGGTGCGTTGCCCTGCTGGAAAATTCAGCCTTTTAAGAATGGCATCCTATATAATGGATTGCACACTGGGAGCCCCCGCCATCTGCAGAGAAGTTGTTCAGTGTCCTGTGGCTGCCATAAAACATACCACAGACAATCTAGGTTTGAGGACTCACACCTGCAATTCCAGCATTTGGGAGGCTGAAGCAGGAAGATTGCTGTGAGTTCAAAGCCAGCCCTGGTGACACAATGGCATAGTGAGTTCCAGGCCTCCCAAGCTGCAGTCTGAGACTTTGCCATTCCCATCTCTCAAAGTGTCACAGATGGGAAAAATCAACACAGAAGTTTATCCTCTCTGGGCTCTGGAGGCCATGGGTCCCTGCCAAGCTGCTGGCTTGAGCATAGAAGAACAGCCCAGAATGGCCCAGGACTCCCCTTGCAGCTGGGATTTGCTGGTGGCTTTGGTGACCTAAGCTTATGTTCCCATCATGCTGTTCTGCCTACATCTGCATGCACGACCTCCCTGCCTACTCTCTCTCTCTCTCTCTCTCTCTCTCTCTCTCTCTCTCTCTCTCTCTCAGCCACCAGTCCTATTGGGTTCAATCCCACCTTGGTCCAGCATCCTGACTAATGATGGCTTAACAGTCTGATTTCTAAGTAAAGTTACCCAAAGAGGTTGTGGGGATGAAGACTGCACACATGTACAGTGAGGGAAGGGGACGGCTCCACACAAGACACTGAAAGTCAGAGTGAGGCTTCCAGCAGGAGGCATCTGACCCTGAAGTTCAGGAGGGGATGCTTGGAGAAGTCGGGGGGCCGACCCCCTGGTGGGAGGGGAAGGCCCTGGGACAGCCTGATCCTGAAACTTTCCGACACCAGAATTTATTGCTTTTGCTTTTAGTGGAGGCCAGACTGGATGTGCCTCCTTTAGGCAGGGATGGAAAGTGCTGTCTACACAGAGGTGACCTGGGCTTGGGGGAGACTGGGGGAGCACAGCATGGTCTGGAGAAGGCAGCAGTAGGGCAGGAGCCAGTCTGCCCTCAGGGGCAGGATGCGGACAGCTGAGCTGTGGCCCACCTCTGGTGTCAAGCAGAGTAGCTGAGATGCACAGTGAGGGGCACTCTCTCCCATACCCACGAGACTATTAAACTGAATATTAACGGACCAAACACACTGAAGTATGTCCTGGCCAAGAGGCTCTCATCTGCTGCTGTTACCTGAGATCTGCTCCGTGAAGTAGGACAAATGTTTATTTTTCTCTCCAGGAACAAGATGACATGTTAAGGGGATCTGAAGTATGAGCTATGAACCATGGCCACGTAGCACCTGGGAGATGCAGGCGAGCCTCCATCAGCTTGTAGTCCTCTTCTGGCCCTTGTGTCTGTCTTGCAGGAGGCTGATGCAAGGTGAAGGGAAGATCATCTGAATCAGGAGCTACAGCAAGCCTAGTCCCTGCTGGGTAGGTTCGCTGCACACCGTTCCATAATCTGCCCAGGGGTAACCTCCATGGGAGTCCACAGAAAGTGTGGGAGTCCACACTAACCATGGGAGTCCACACTAACTGTAGGAGTCCACACTAACAGTGGGAGTCTATACTAACCCATCCAGACTAACCATGAGAGTCCACACTAACTGTGAGAGTCTATACTAACCCATACACACTAACTGTGGGAGTCCACACTAACCCATCCACACTAACTGTGGGAATCCTCACTAACCATGGGAGTCCACACTAACCGTGGAAGTCCACACTAACCCATACAGACTAACCATGAGAGTCCACACTAACCACGAGAGTCCGCACTAACCATGGGAGTCCATACCAGCCCTGGTCAGCTGGTTGCCGTATTCTAAAGTTCTCAAGAAAACCCCAGCACTGTCCACTTATGCAGATCCTAAGTCCACATCCCCAAGCCACAGCTCACCCAGAGTTACCCTGGGCTAGGCAGATCTCACCTGGAGTGCTGGGGCAGTCAGAGGTCTTGGAACTGAGCGGGGGCTTCCCAGTCCACCTTTCACTCTCTCTCACACTTTGCCATCTCGTTCTTGCCAATTTGTGCAGTTGCTGAGCTTCTCACACAAAGTGCTTCACCCAGGCTGAAGAGCCTCGGCACTCAGGAGTTCTGGGGAACTGTCCAGAGGCGTGTCCCCTGATCCTCCTGGGCGATACCACAGTCACTACTGAGTTCTGGCTATGGGAGCAGCAGTGGGAGCTGTGGCTGCCTGTCTCCTTGGGCTGTGGGTGTGCTCTTGCCCTCACCCAGAACCACGGACACACGCACCTTCTAGAATAGAAGCCTTCAGAACCATTCCTGAGGTGAGGTAGGGTGGCCTACCTCAAGGATGCCTGTGTGGGTGAAGGCCAAAGTGGCGGCTGAATGAGACTGACACCCCACCCTCCCAGGCTCCAGTATTTGAATAGTTGGTCTGCTGTCTGGGGAAAGACATGGAATCCACAATAGGTGGCGTCTTGTTGGAGAAAACATGTCATGGGAGCCAGACCTTGAGAGCACATGGCCCTGCCCACTTCTGTTATTAGTTATAGTTATAAGTTATCTGTTATTAAGTTATAGTGCACTATAATTTCAAGTGTTAGAAGAGTCGAGAATAAAGTGATCTGCTCCTTTAATGGCTTGGCAAGGTGGGTCTAAGCCACAGTTGTTTTCCTGTCCTGCTGCTATGGTAAGGAACTGCTCTTCTGGTCTCGGGAACAGTTACCTTGAGTCTGATCTTAGATCAGCATCCCACATTTTGTCCTCCGTACCTTCAACACTCTGAGGGGGCTCCAGGGTTCGTCCAGTGTCTTCCCAATGTCCCTCCTCTGGACAAATCCATCTTCCTCTGGATGAGCGTCCCTGTCCCCATGGCCAGCTGTGCTTGGTGACAAGTTCCCTTTCAGAGTTTCTGTCCTGCAGTGCTCCTGTCTTGTTTCCTGCCCCCTGTGTTTATCTTCTTGAGAAAATTGTCACTGAGCTTGTGGCCAGGAGAGGAGGAAGCAGCAAGACCTTCATCTCCCAGGACAGAAACAGGTTCAGGGATCCAGTCACTGCCTGACCCTGCGAGAAGGGCTGTGTCTGGTCACTGATGATGATGCACATGTCATCTCTAATGTGCCTGGGAGATGCAGGGCTGATGGTGGCCCCTACTTTACAGTTGATATGGTTCATGTGCCCCTGGTGCCAGAGTCTAGCCTCTGCTAGGGGCTTGTGCTGCAAAGCTGAGACTGGCTGCCTTTCTGAACATGAGACTGTTACCACTGAGTCTCCCATGCATGGAACAGAAGATTCAGACACCAGAGGACAGGCTCTCCTTGGCATCATGCCCAGAAGCCACCTTGGTGTCCATACCTCCTGTCCCTGCCACAGCCCTGGAGTTGTCCACAGTTCATGAAAGGACACAGCTTGTTACACCCCTGATAGTTCAGTGTCTGGTTTAGCAGCCAACCACTGGCAATGACAGGGTACCTTTGTCATGGGTGGCAGGTGCTGCCCTCATGTCCTTTGGAACCTTCTGGAAGAATGCAGGGAGGAGCAAAGTGGCTTGGTTGTCAAGCAATGTGACAGGGTCCAGGACACCCCTTTGAACACTGCTCTGTCCTTCTTTGGGTCCACTCTTTCTCCATAGCAGATATGTGTCTGGCCACCGAGGTAGCTGTCTTATTTTGACCCAGATGAACCAATGAATGTGCTAAGGATCAAGGCCAGAACAGCTGAGGGCAGATTCGACAGGGAAGATGGTGGGTGTCCCTCTGCTGGCAGCAAGAAACCAAGCAGCAACCGGTCCATGCCACATAGGGACAAATAGACCCTGAGCTCCACCTGCAACACCTTCAGGAATGTGACAGTCCGTGGCAAACCAGGGGCCTGGGAAGGCCTGTTCTTACCACACTTCAGCTTCCTTGAAACCCTTGAGCAGTCTGTGGAGTGACCCGTGTGAGCTGAGCCTTGTTGACTCCTGCCTGGGCCATAACAAGTCCTTGCAGTCGGGGAGGCCAACAGGTACTACTTCAAGTGACGGATGGACTCATGACGGAGATGGATGGCCAGACCACCACACTGGACTGCTTCCTAGGCAAGGTCTGAGGGACAGGTGTCTTTGCCCATGAGAGGCACATGTGTGAAACCCAGAGGGGGCAGCTTGTTGCCCAGACTGCAGTGCCTAACCCTGTGGGACCCCTGATGTCCGGAGTTGTTTAGAGGCTCAGGATGACATGTGACCAAGCTCCAGGTGGTGGCTGACAGAGGCAGGAGAGGCAGGTGAGGCCCTCAGGTCAAGAAGCCAGTCAGGGACACAGGCCTGCTCCGTGCTGGCTCTCCCCTCAACATAGACTGCTGCCTGGCTCCCCACCAGACAGCTTGAAGCAGGTGTGGACAGCGTCACAGCTGCCACAGGGACCTATGGACAGTGCTGTCTTCATCCTTGTGGATGGAACGTGGCACCTTGAGCATGTGAGACCAGATGACAAACACAGCTTTGCCTGGAATCCACTGAGCAGGGCTCCAGGCAGTAAGAACAAGTCTGGGGGTTGAACGGACATGGCTCAGTGGTTAAGGCGCTTCCCACTCAAGCATGAGGACTGGAATCCAAATCCCCAGAGCCCACGTTAGTGCTGGGTGGACCAGGTAGCTGTTGAAGGCAGATACAGGTGATGCCCAGAGCAAAGTGCTGCTAGCCAGGTCACTGCATCCTGGGTTTGACCGAGAGACCCTGCCTCAATAAATAAGTAGATCAGTTGAGGAAGATTCCCACAGTGACCTTGGTCCTCCACATGCATGAACATATACATGTGCACAGGGCACCCACAGGCATATGAGTGCTCCCCACGTGTACACACCACATAAACCTCTGATTCCTGCTTCTGGCGCTGATGGGGCTGCTGGGCCTCACCCCCATCTGCAGTGGGAACGGTAGCTGAGTTCTGCTGTGCCTGACCCGGGGAGGCTGGGAGAGCAGCACATATACTGGGTACCGGGAGCCACCCTCCAGCCTGGATGACAGTTACAGAGCTTGCTGATATTCCACAGCCTCAGCCTGTCCTGCCTCAGGGCACAGTGCTCCTCAGACAGACCCAGCCCTTCCTTTGTGCAGAGGATGCTTAGGAGCCAGAATTCCTCCCTGCACTCTAGCTGGGCCGAGGGTGGCCCCTGGGGATCTGAGGGCTGCCAGAGCTGCAGATGCGTTCTGAGTCTAGCCCACCTTGTCCTCTCCCACAAAGAACTGGATTTAGACCTGCGGCGACTCTTCTGGAGCCCGCCACAAAGCCCCATAATCAGCCTCCTTCTAAGTGGAGGATAAGCAGGGATTTGGCTCCTCAGGTGTGCTCACAACGCCTCGTGCCCATGGAGACCTCTTGGAAAACATTAAAAGATTACCTTCTACTCAAAATGCCCATTAGTGTCCTGTGCACTCTCAGACATGGCCGTAGGCTGGGAACAGACTGCCTGCATGAATCAGAAGTCGAAAAGCTATGCTGGGTCACACCAAACCAGCCATCTCAGCCTCTACAGCTGTGGAGATCAGGTTCTGCTGCCAGAGGGGAGGAGGGTGCACACCCACACCGGGATGGGGGGAGGGGAGGCTCTGCTCACTGGGACTCGGGGGAGGGGAGGCTCTGCAGGTCGGAAAACCAGGAAGGAGCATATACAGCAGTTGCCACCTTTCCTGTGGGCGTGGTTGGCAGCCTGGTGCACACTGATTCCCTCTGCTGAGCACTGCTGTTGCCTCTGGGGCTCCCCAGTCTTCAGTGGGGCTCTCCTTTCCACCAAGTCTGGCTGGGCTCTTTTGCCTTGGTGGAAAGGAACCTCTTGGTGCTTTTTCTGTGAGAAACTGAGAGGGGGCGCTTGAATCCAGCTCCACAGAGGGAATGTGCCTTGACTTGAGCTCACCCCAGGGTAAGCCTCAAGCTAGCTGTTCCCCTGGGAGCAGTGAGAGATTTAGACTTGGGCTGCTTACTTAGGCAGGGAGATGCCTCCTTCACAACAGTCATGGAGGTGGGGCGATGGAAGTGGCTGTACATTTTCCGTTGTATGCTAGGTATCACCTGGGTGGAGCTCAGGGATGCTGGGCATCTTTCTCTCTCCATCGAGCTGTCCCATCGAGCTGTCTGGAGTGGAGTCAGTTTAGGAACCATTTACATTCTGTCCTTTTCCCAGTATTGGAGAGAACAAGTTAGTTCCCTGGCAGCCTCCAATAATGGACTTGGGAGTCATAATCCAGGGGTATGCCAACCACTGCGGTCACTGTTCTGATGTCTCAGCCAGGTTGGCAGGGGCTGGCTGGACTCTGTCATGACATGGGCCCATTGATATTGGGCCCACCCTGCTCTCTCACCTCTCGCCCTTTCCTTCTCACCGACAGTGGGCTATCTCTCCATGCAGCTCCGAGCTCTTGAGAAGAAAGCAGCTGCAGAGAGGATGGCTGGGTACTGGGTGCTTGCTGCTAGGTGTGACTTCTCACTCTGAGAAGTACTGAGTCTGCCCCATTTGTTTGATGTCATGTGATCTCAGTGCTTATGCCCAGCACACCTGGCTTCTCCTACAGAACTCACAGCTGAAAATTACAGTTGCACAACTGGCACGCCATCGTAAACGGGTCAGAGCAGCTTAGCTATGCTGCTCTGCCTCCAGCAGGAGCCCACTGTCAAAACACAAGCTTTCATTCCAGGGGACTCAGCAGAGTTTAAAGTCCTGTTTCCACTCTGACACCATTGCAACAGTGTTTCCAGCTTGCTTACAAATTACTGGGGTCCTTTATGCCTTTTGATCGCTCGTTGCTCTGCAGACCACTTCAGTGACGTCGCAGTACGTTGCAGTCAAGGAATGCTGGACACATACAGCGGCCCTTCTTCCGCTAAATCCGTTTCTCTCCAACTCCATCACTGTTAGATTTCACTTTATCATAACATTCCTTCTTTTCTTTTAGAAAATGCACATGGAACACATATCTATGTTGTTGGATTAGCTACTTTTTTGGTGCCGTAATAAAACACCATGATCGAGGCAACTTACAGAAGGAAAAGTGTGTTTGGCTTACGGCTCCAGAGGGAGAACTCATAACAGCAGGGGCGGCAATGGAGACAGGAGGCGGCTGGAGCAGAAAGCTGAGAGATCTCATCTTCAAGCAGGCACAGGAAGCAGAGTGAGATATTGGAAATCCAGGGGCTGGGGACATGACTTAGCAGTTAAGCGCAGTGGTTGCTCCTGCGGAGGACCCCAGTTCAATTCTCAATATGTACATGGTGGCTAACAACCATCTGCAACTCCAGTTCCAGGATACCCGATGCCCTCTTCTGGACTCCGCGGGCATTGTACAACATGGGTGCGCTCACACACATGCAGGCAGTGCACTCATACATCAGTTAGCAATTAAGGAACTGCCCCATAGATGTGGTCACAGGCCAATCAGATCTGGGAAATCCTTCATTCAAAGTTCCTTCTTCTCAGCTGACTCTGGTTTGTGTCAAGTTGACAAAACCAACCAGCACATTCACTTCCTTTTACCCTATACACAGTATGTATTCTCTGCTATCTGTCTCTCTGTAATCGATCACTTATCTATATACCCTCTATCTGTCATCTGTATATCTTTCATCTATCTATCCATCTAGCATCCATCCACCATATATCAATCATCTACCTATCTAACATCTATCATCCATCTATTTCTCCATTATCTATAATCTATTTATATCATCTATTATCTACCTCTCATCTATCTTACATCTATCATCTATTTCTCTATGTGATCTATCATCTGTCTATCCCATGTATTATTTATCTTTCATCTATCTCTCCTCTAGTGTCTATCGTTCTGTCTGATACACAGGAAGATCAGTACACACTATAAATGAGAACAGCATGCATAATACTGATTACTGAGTATACAAGGGCAGTTCTCATGGACTCTTTCTGTAGGTTTGGACCAAATACTTGACTCTGTAGCCACCTTATACATGCAACATTGCAATAAGATGACAAAATCAGCTTGGGAATGACGCACGATTGCCACTGAGCTCTGCAGAGAGATTGCTAATGGCCATGGGTACACCTGATGTGTGCACTGATGGCACTTCTCATTTACTGTTTTGTAAATGATATTTTATTGAATATCTATGCATTTCATGCAATAATTATTGATCTTGTTTAGACCCCTCCCCAATCCTTATCCTCCTCAAAGACCCCCCTTGATTTCATGCAGTAGGTCACATATGTTAAGGCCTATCCAGTCAAACTTTTTAATCTAGATGTCCCTCAGTGCAAGTCATTCCCTGGAATCTAGTCCGGCCTACCTGTTGTCACTCCCTTACAGAAGATCAGCTCTCCCTCAGCCAGCAGTGATCAGTTGCTGATAGTTCCTCAGCTAAGGTTGGGGTCTGCTGCCCATTTCCCTAGATCTACGCTGGGTTTTTGTTTGATTGAGTCAACAATGGTCTTGAGCATGCCATCACCATCCCTGCAAGTTTCCAGAGGGCTGAAAGTCTGTTTCTTTGTGTTGATACTTCCAGGGCTCTTATACATTCTGCTCCCTTCTTCCACAATGGATCCTGAGACATGGGTGGATGAGGTTTAATACAGGAGTCCTACCCAGGGAAACATACTCTGCAGTCTCTTATTCGCTACATCTCGGCCGGTTGTGGTCTTGTGTGTGCCTCTGTTACATGAGGGCGCTTCTCTGGTGAGAGCTGAGGGACACATTAAGACTCTCTTTACTTCCTGTCCTGCTATGTTCCATGTGTCTTAGGTGTGGAGGTTCTACTACACATGTGTCACTTAGGACTGGGCATCTCTCAGTAGCATAGTCTCTGTGAGACCAGCTGTGGACGTCTGTCATAGCCCCCATCTGTTGGGCTAATGAGAACTACGTGTTTCCTTTGCACCTGAGAAAGTGCTCACTTTCACCATGTGCTAATATAAGTGTAAATACTCGCACATGGCCCCACATTGTGGGTGCTGTAGTTTGCGCCCCAAAGATTTACGTATTAGAAACTTGGCCACCAGATTGAGATGAAGTAAAAGATAGCGGGACCTTTAAGAGGTGGGGTTTTTTGGGGGGACTAGGTCACTAAGGTACGGCCCTAGGAAAAAATAACCATAGTTCTCCTGGGACCCTGGTTAGTTCCCAAGAAAGTAGGTTACTATAAAAGAGCAGACTTGAGCTCTGAACCCCTCACTGGCTCGTTACCTTCCTGGGAGACCACTCCTTCCTTCTTGTGCTTCCACTGTTGTGGTGACATCCCTCCCACAGCCCTCGGTCGTTGGCAGAGCAGGTACTGTGCTTTGTGGCCTCTTGAATGGAACAAAATGTCCTGGTTAGATTACTGCGGTTGTGATGAAACACTGACCAAGACCAACTTGGGAGGGAAAGGGTTTACTTGGCTCACAGGTCACAGTCCAGCTCTGAGAGCTGCCAAGGCAGGAGCTGGCTCGCTTCCCCTGGCTTGCTTGGCCTCCTTCCTTAAGCAGCACGGGTGGTCCACCTGCCCAGGGATGATATCGCCCCCAGCCAACCTGATCTATGAAGTTCCTCGGTTGAGCTTCCCTCTTCCAGGGTGACTGTGATTTTTATCAGGTTGAAAAAAACAAACCCCACACTAAATAAACCTCTTTTCTTTACAAACCCTAGCTGTAGTTATTTTTGTGATAGCCACAGTAAAAGAATGTTGCTTTATCAAGTGTTCATTCGCCCGGAGTTTTGCTATTGAAAGAAGTGGCAGGGAACGGGTTTGCTCCTGTCTCTCACACCCTGGCAAGCATATCTCTCGGAGTCCTCCTTGGTGTGGGCTCTTGACACTTTCCCAGTCTACAGTTTTTTCAGTCATTACCTTTTTTTCTTATGTGTTTTCTAAATGTCATCATAACATCTGTAGGTTGGAAAAGACTCACCTTTTCCTTTTTATCAATTAATATTATAACTAGATTCTTCCATCTAATTGTGTGTTAGCTCTTACCTCTCCTGAGGCAGGAAGAGGTATTCTTAAGATGTTGGGGGTCACTCTGAACGCCTGCTGTTTTTCCATTAGCTTAGAATGCACTAGTTTACATCTGACTAAAAAGCACACCAGTTCTTATGTGCTGAGTTTTACTTAAAGTAATGAATAAAAGTTAAAGTTTTTCCCAAGCTTCCTTGAGTTTTATGGAGATAGCCATCTATATGAACCTTTTCCATTAATAATACGATAGATAAATTATTGAGTGTTTCTCTTAATATTGAATGGCACTTGCATTCCTGGGACAAGCTTCAGCTGTCATATTTAATTTTTATGTGGCTCACACTCTGATTACGAATGACCTGTCCTATTGTTTGCTGATTTCTAAATATTATATTTGACATTTTTGCATTCCTGTGCATGGTATGAATTTACATTTTATTGTGAACATTTTTTTCAACTTTGGACGTGAAAATTACCAAATACCTGCTTCACAAATAGTTTAGGACCGTAATCTTCTGTACAATGGAGCTTCGCGAGGAAACGGTTTGGTGGAACTTCTTTGTCCTAGCATGAGCTTTGGGGGTTGTTTCATAGAAAATTCTTCTTGCTTCTTCTCTTCTTTCTTGCTTTTATAAAACACTAGTATTCAAAGTCATGAGTTTCATTATGGAATTTCCACAGCTTTTTATTTTTGCTGATCCTCTTTCTCCCTCCCCTCCCCCACTTCCTGTTCTTCTCCTCCTGCCCTCTCCCTCCAGGCCTCCCTTCTCTATGCCTCTTTCAGCATAACTGCTCCAAGCTCCACAGCAACAGCTCACTAAACTCTAAGCACTCAAAGGCTTTCATAGCTCAAAGTTCCAAAAGCTTCCACAATCCTCCCCAAAACAACTGGGTCAGGTCCGTCACGGCAATAGCCCACTCTCTGGTTGAAGTAAAATAAAATAGTTTGCAATAGTTATAAAACAAAATGTGCCCAGGACCTATTTCCAAATCTAAAACTGTGTAAACCCAAAATACTTCTTGTAACTTTGTTTTCCCACACTCCAGCTTGTAAAACTGCTTGTTCTGCAATTACCCGTATTGCTTATTCTTGTGAAAGTAACCGTCTGTATTCACCCGCAGATTGCCAAACTATAGACCCTGTATAATATGTGCCTTCTATTCTTAAAAAAAACTGTGGGCTTAGCAAAATTGTAGGTTCCTTGTTCTCACAAAACTGCTGATACCGCCCGTACCTACCCTTTACCACAAGTTCCTGGAACAGTCACAAACCCGGAAAGCCCCCTGGAAAGTCCCTTTGTGGTTTTTGTGAATAAAAAGCCCTCCCAACTGTAACTCGGGGTCGGCACTTCCCGTGGTGCATGACCCACTTGTACAAGTGTGTTCTGGAATAAATGCCTGCCTCTTGCTTTTGCATCTGATTCCCGTCTGTTCTGGTTTTTGGAACTCAACATTTTGGGGGCTCGTCCGGGATCTCCCGGGATCCCTGCTCGACCTACCTCGGGACGTGGAATCCCCGAGGGAGGGGTTAAAGTCCCCTCGAGGCTGAGCGACTGGTTGAGTTCATTGGAGGGATTCAGGAGGCTACCTGAGGGGTGACGGTGGAAGAGGACTGACGGGTCTACCCACTCACCCGCCGCCTGGAGGAGACGTCCTCGGGCGATCAGGTCTGGTCTGGTTCGCGAGCATTTGGTTTGGTTTCGTTTTTGTCTGATTTCGTTTTCGACACGGCCGTTGTTTGTCTGTCCGTCTGTTCGTCTGTTGTGCATTCTGAGTCTACATGTCCCAGTGGGCTCCGCTAATTGGCCTTTTAGTGTGTCTAACAATCATTCTCGCTCTGACTCTGCACTTTATTACTCTTCATTCCCAGCAGGGGAGCCTTAACTCAACCTCTCTCCCTCCTTCATAGCCCAGTAGTGTCATCATGGGACAGGAACAGTCCACCCCTCTGTCCCTCACCCTGGATCACTGGAAGGAGGTGCAGAAGAGGGCTTCTAGTCAGGGTTTAGAAGTAAAAAAAGAAAAATGGCAGGTCTTCTGCCGTTCCGAGTGGCCCACTTTTCAAGTCAATTGGCCGCCAGAAGGAACCTTTAATCTCTCTATTATTTCACAGGTCCGACATCAAGTCCTAGGGGTGGGACCCTCCATCACCCACCCGGACCAGGTTGCGTACATAGTCACCTGGGAGGACCTGGCTCGGGACCCCCCTTCCTGGATCCCCGCTACAATGATGCTTAAACCCCCCCATTGCCTTTCGCCTCCCTTGCCCCCCGCCATCGCTCCTACTGCCGCTGCCAGCTCCCCTTCCGCCCCTGCGCAGCTCCCTCCTCCCCCCTCTTCTTCCCTATACCCGGTCTTGACCTCCACTGATTCAAAGGTCAGGCCGCCTGTGCTTAAGGAGGACCCCCCCTTGATTTCCCTCTTGGACGGGGATGATTATCCTCCCCCTTATGCTCTTCCCCCCCAGCCCGAACCCGCTGTGGCCACTCAGTCCCCTGTAAATAGCCCCATCGCGGGACGCCTGCGCGGCTCCAGGCAACCCGACCCGACGACCACACCCGATTCCCCTACTCCCACATCGTCCCTTTTTCCTTTGAGGGCCCTTCAGGGGCCGGACGGGACTCGGATGCAATATTGGCCTTTTTCCACCTCTGACCTGTATAATTGGAAGACCCATAACCCGCCCTTCTCTCAGGACCCTGTAGCCCTAACTGGACTAATCGAATCTATCCTCCTCACCCACCAGCCCACGTGGGATGATTGTCAGCAGCTCTTACAGATCTTGCTGACTACAGAGGAAAGACAAAGAGTCCTCACGGAAGCCCGGAAGAATGTTCCTGGAGTGGATGGAGTGCCCACCACTCTGCCTAATGAGATAGAGGCTGCCTTTCCTCTAGATCGGCCACCATGGGATTATAACACCCAGCCAGGACGGGATAGACTCAGACTCTACCGCCAGGTACTCCTAGCAGGTCTCAGGGCGGCTGAAAGGCGCCCCACTAATTTGGCTCAGGTAAGAACAGTACTTCAAGGTAAGGAGGAGAGCCCGGTCAGCTTCTTAGAGAGACTAACTGAAGCTTATAAGAGGTACACCCCGTTTGATCCTAAAAAACCAGAAGTGCAAGCAATGTTAGCCATGTCCTTTATAGGACAGTCGGCCCAGGACATTAGGTCCAAGCTACAAAGGTTGGAGGGACTACAGACCCTCAACCTGCAAAATTTGTTAAAAGAAGCTAAAAAAGTTTTTAATAAACAAGAAACTCCTAAAGAGAGGGAAAATAGGCTCAAAAAGGAGCTAAGAGAGGAAAATCAAGCCAAAGAAAACAGAAAGGTTAAGGAGTTAAGTCGGGTCTTGGCCGCCGTAACCATGGGCGCTAGACAGGGAGACAGAGAGCATCCGGGAGGTGACCGTCCGAGACCCAGGCCGAGATTGGGACCAAATCAGTGTGCTTATTGTAAGGAGGAAGGACATTGGGTCCGTAACTGTCCGAAGAAGCCAAAGAAAAAGAAACCTGCCTCTAAGCTTCTTCAACTGACTGAGGACTGAGGGCGTCGGGGCCGGGAGCCCCCACCCGAGCCCAGGGTAACCCTAAACATTGGGGGCCAACCAGTTACATTCATGGTGGATACCGGGGCCCAAGATTCGGTCCTCAATGAAAACGATGGGCCCCTAAGCAACAAATCCTGTTGGGTTCAGGGGGCTACCGGGGTGCGGTCATACCAATGGACCACCCAGAGGGAAGTGCAGCTTGCCACTGGAACGGTGACCCATAGGTTCTTGTTTGTCCCTGACTGCCCTCACCCTCTGCTCGGAAGAGATCTGCTGACAAAGATGGGAGCGAGGATCCAGTTCCACCGGAAAGGGGCCCACCTGACCGATGAACAAGGAAAGCCAGTCCAGATCCTCACCGTAAGGCTACAGGACGAACACCGCCTGTTTGAAACCCCGACAGAGGCCCAGGAGGTGAAGGTATGGCTGGATCTAGTCCCTGACGCCTGGGCCGAGACAGGGCCCCCCGGGATGGCCCACCAGCAGCCCCCGATCGTTGTAACTTTAAAACCAACCTCACAGCCTATTGCGGTTAAGCAGTATCCTTTAACTAAAGAGGCTAAAAAAAAAATAAAAAAGCATATTAAAAGACTACTGGACTTGCAAATTTTGACCCCTTGCAAGTCTCCATGGAACACTCCCTTACTACCCGTCCGAAAATCCGGCACCGGGAATTACCGGCCAGTGCAGAATTTAAGGGAGGTAAATAAAAAAGTAAAAAACATCCACCCTACGGTACCTAACCCCTACAATTTGTTAAGCACCCTACCTGCTCGCCACGTCTGGTACACAGTTTTAGATTTAAAAGATGCCTTCTTCAGTCTCAGACTGGCTCCACAGAGCCAGCCCCTTTTTGCCTTTGAATGGAAGGACCCCAAAAGAGGATCCTCAGGACAGCTCACCTGGACGCGGCTTCCACAGGGCTTTAAGAACAGCCCGACCCTTTTTGATAAGGCTCTCCACCAGGACCTAGCCCCCTTCCGCCTGGAACACCCACACCTAAGTCTCCTCCAGTACGTGGACGACCTCCTCCTAGCAGCAAAGACAGAGAAGGATTGCACCCGAGGCACTCTGGACTTGCTCAAGGTACTGGGAGAGTTGGGGTACCGGGCCTCTGCAAAAAAGGCCCAGATATGCCAGTCACAGGTTCAGTATCTGGGATATGTGCTAAAGAAGGGGCAAAGATGGTTGTCAGAGGGGAAAAAACAGACTGTGTCCTCCATCCCAACTCCTAAGAGTGCTAGGCAAGTACGGGAATTCCTGGGAACCGCTGGGTTCTGCCGCCTCTGGATCCCGAGCTTCGCCGAAATAGCGGCTCCCCTGTACCAGCTAACACGCAACAACCAGCCCTATAATTGGGGACGCCGGCAGGAGGAGGCCTTCCAGCAGATTAAGACAGCCCTGTTAACAGCACCCGCGCTGGGCCTACCGGACTTAAAAAAGCCTTTTAATCTGTATATAAATAAAAAAAAGGGGGTGGCGAAGGGGGTCCTGACTCAGGCGATTGGGCCCTGGCAGAGGCCGGTAGCATACCTCTCCAAGAAACTGGACAATGTGGCGGCTGGATGGCCCCCTTGCCTGAGGATGGTGGCGGCTGTTGCCTCCCTTCTCAAGGACTCCAAAAAGTTAACTCTGGGCCAACCCACCACCATTATTTCTCCCCACCGGATAGAGACTGTCATACGGCAACCCCCAGACCGATGGGTCTCGAATGCCCGCCTAACCCACTACCAGGCTTTACTTTTAGACTCTAACAAGGTGCAGTTTGGAAATCCTCGGCAACTAAACCCAGCTACCCTCCTCCCAGACGGGTCCGAAGACTACACCCCACATGACTGCCCAATGATCTTGGCTGAAACAGTCAGCACCCGTCCAGATTTAAAGGACACTCCAATGAAAGATGCCGAGGTCACTTGGTTCACAGATGGAAGCAGCCGAGTGGTTCATGGGGTCCGCAGAGCAGGGGGGGCGGTAGTAGATTTAATAAAAAACATAGTATGGGCTGAGCCGCTTCCCCCAGGAACTTCAGCCCAGAAAGCTGAACTAGTAGCCCTAACGAAGGCACTACAAATGGCAAAAGGAAAAACAGCTAACATCTATACAGACAGTCGGTATGCCTTCGCCACCGCGCATATCCATGGAGAAATTTACCGGAAAAGGGGTTTTCTAACATCCGAAAAAAAAGAAATTAAGCATCAGAGCCAGATTCAGGACCTGCTAACCGCATTATTCCTCCCCAGAAAACTGAGCATCATCCACTGTCCAGGACACCAGAAAGGGGACTCTCAGGAAGCACGAGGCAACCGAAGGGCCGATGAGGTAGCTAAGCAGGTTGCGTCCTCAGCACCAGGCGTAGACTCGGAAATATTCGCCGAAAAAGCCCTAGCACCGGCAGCACCCCAGTTTGTCTACACCAAGGAAGATTTGGACACCTTCAAGCAAATGAACGCAGAGCTGGACCCTGACACCAACTTATGGAAACTGGAAAATAAACTAATATTGCCCCAGGCTCAAGCCCGCCTACTCATCGAAACCATCCATCGCCTGACCCATCTAGGCGCCAATAAAATGGGACGTCTCCTGTCGGACTCGAAGTTGGACTATGTCGTCCCTCGCAAAGCAGAGTTAATCAAAAAGATAACCAAAAATTGTATTCCCTGCATACAGGTTAATGCAGGGCGGGCGGTACCTACCTCTGGGGCGCGTATAAAAGGACATAGACCAGGCCTCCACTGGGAGGTAGATTTTACTGAAGTGACACCAGGACGTTATGGATATAAATATCTACTAGTCTTTGTAGATACCTTTTCAGGATGGCCTGAAGCCTTCCCCACCAAAAGGGAGACGGCGGCAGTGGTGGCAAAGAAACTACTGGAAAAAATCCTGCCCAGGTTTAGTCTCCCTCAGGTAATCGGGTCAGACAATGGACCGGCTTTCACCTCCCGGGTAAGTCAGTTGGTGGCCAAGACTCTGGGGCTAAATTGAAAATTACATTGTGCATACAGGCCCCAAAGTTCAGGGCAGGTAAAAAGAATGAACAGAACAATTAAAGAGACCTTAACTAAATTACAGTTGGAGACTGGTTCTAGAGACTGGGTCCTCCTCCTCCCTCTGGCTCTTTACCGAGCCAGAAATACCCCAGGTCCTTTTAACCTCACACCCTTTGAAATTTTGTTTGGAGCACCCCCCCCGGTGGTACACCCTCCTAATGTAAATGTACCTGACGCCTTCTCCCCATCCTTACGATTGCACCTGCAGGCCCTTCAGCTAGTCCAGAAGAAGGTCTGGAAACCTCTCGCTGAAATCATCCGTCCTCAAACGAGGGACCCCCTACCCCCGCGGTACCAGCCGGGGGACCTGGTCTGGGTCAAGAGACACAACTCCAGCACCCTTGAGCCTCGGTGGAAAGGTCCATACACTGTGCTGGTCTCCACACCCACCGGGGTGAAGGTGGACGGAGTCGCGGCTTGGATCCATACCAGCCATGTGAAACCGGACCGGAGGCAGCCAGGGGAGACTCCAAACGACGCCACCAGTTCCGGAGGAGATCAACCGACATGAAAACTCCAACGGACCCAAAACCCCCTAAAAATAAGACTGTGCAAATGCTAATCATCCTGTTTTTACTGCTGTGTTTGGCGCCTGGTAACTACCCCAAGGGCTCCCCCCACACCATAATGAATTTAACGTGGCAGGTTTTAACAGCAAGAGGGGAGGTGGCTTGGGCCATCAGCGGCAACCACCCTCCCAATACCTGGTGGCCCACGCTATACCCAGATTTATGTAAACTAGCAGTGGGCGTTACTTGGGGCATAGAGAGTATAACTATGGCGGACCCCGCCCCGGGAGGACAATGAAAAAAAACATACTGGCATCAATACCAAGGCGATGGATTTCATTTTGGCTGCCAAGGAGCATATGGGCGACATAATCTAGCCTTTCTCG
Organism: Eospalax fontanierii; assembly: GCA_035773235.1. Classification (NCBI taxonomy): domain Eukaryota; kingdom Metazoa; phylum Chordata; class Mammalia; order Rodentia; family Spalacidae; genus Eospalax; species Eospalax fontanierii. The sequence continues at coordinate 77,567,683 of CM069537.1, forward strand.
ATTTTTATGTCTGCCCAGGGTTTCATCGGGCCCGACACCTAGCTCCCAAATGTGGGGGAATCTCTGACTACTATTGTGCCTCATGGGAATGTAAAACTACCGGAAATGCTTATTAAAAACCTGTTTCCAGCTGGGACTACATTCAGGTCAGGGCTAATTACACCAAGCCATCCAACCGGCCTCCTCGCGGGAGTACTGGTGATTTTGGAACCTGCGGGTCGTACTCAAATGCAAAATGGTGCAACCCCCTCAATATTACCTTTACCAACAAAGGAAAGCAAATAACAGATTGGGTGGGGGGTTATCAATGGGGACTAAGGCTATACAGATCACAAGCTTCGGATATGGGCCTCATTTTTAAAATTAAGTTAAAAGTACAGCCCTTACCAACTAAAACTGTAGGACCTAACCTAATATACACCCAAAGCAACTCCTCTACAGAGGAACGACTCCTGCAATTGGTACAAGGGGCCTTTCTAGCCCTTAATAACTCCCAGCCTGATCGAACCCAGTCTTGCTGGCTTTGCCTGACAGCACGCCCGCCCTTCTATGAAGCCATTGCCCTCCTAGGAAATTTCACTAATGTTACCAGCCCACCACTTACATGCGCCACACCGACCCCCCACAAGTTGACCCTCCCTCAGGTAGGGGGCTCAGGCTTTTGCATAGGGAACGTCCCCTTAACCCATCTGGCTCTCTGCAATCAAACTTACAACCAAAGTATAAATAAGGAAAATTATTATCTAATCCCCCCCAATAATACCTGGTGGGCATGCAACACTGGCTTGACGCCATGTATACATGGTACCGCTTTTAATGGAAGTAAAGATTACTGTGTCCTTACGCAGCTGGTACCCCGAGTTAAATACTATGATGACAGTAGCATGATGACTAAGCTGAGCCCTTTGGTCAAAAACAGGAGAGATCCCATTACCGCCTTAACTGTTGGGATTTTAATAGCTACAGGGGCCGGGATCTCAGGAGTAGCGGTAGGGTCTTCAAGTTACATCCAAACTCAGGGAATGTACCAACTTCAAGCGGCCATAAATGAGGACCTGCAGGTGTTAAAAAAATCTATCTCCCTCTTAGAACAATCCTTGACTTCCCTTTCGGAAGTAGTCCTGCAGAACAGACGTGGGTTGGATTTAATTCTACTAAAACAAGGGGGGCTTTGTGCAGCCTTGGGGGAGGACTGTTGCTTTTACACAGACCACTCGGGGGTCATAAAAAATTCCATAAGTAAACTAAGGGAGCGGCTCCATAAGCGACAACAAGAAATCACCAATCAGCAAGGGTGGTTTCAGTCGTGGTATAATTCCTCACCCTGGCTAACAACCCTTATCTCTACCCTACTGGGGCCCCTCATAGTTATCTTCCTACTCCTGACCATAGGTCCTTGTATAGTCAACAGACTGTTACAATTCTTTAAAAAAAAACTGTCAGTGGTCCAAGCCTTGGTCATAGCTCGTCAGTACCAGTACCAGCCTATAGCCCAACAAGATACTCCTTGCTAAACCATATTAAGATTAATATGGGTACAACATCAAAAGGGGGAAATGAAGTAAAATAAAATAGTTTGCAATAGTTATAAAACAAAATGTGCCCAGGACCTATTTCCAAATCTAAAACTGTGTAAACCCAAAATACTTCTTGTAACTTTGTTTTCCCACACTCCAGCTTGTAAAACTGCTTGTTCTGCAATTACCCGTATTGCTTATTCTTGTGAAAGTAACCGTCTGTATTCACCCGCAGATTGCCAAACTATAGACCCTGTATAATATGTGCCTTCTATTCTTAAAAAAAACTGTGGGCTTAGCAAAATTGTAGGTTCCTTGTTCTCACAAAACTGCTGATACCGCCCGTACCTACCCTTTACCACAAGTTCCTGGAACAGTCACAAACCCGGAAAGCCCCCTGGAAAGTCCCTTTGTGGTTTTTGTGAATAAAAAGCCCTCCCAACTGTAACTCGGGGTCGGCACTTCCCGTGGTGCATGACCCACTTGTACAAGTGTGTTCTGGAATAAATGCCTGCCTCTTGCTTTTGCATCTGATTCCCGTCTGTTCTGGTTTTTGGAACTCAACATGGTAACAATTACTAACTGGATTAGCTTTCATAGTGCCGTGATAAAAACACTGACCAAAACCAGGACTGGGAGGGAAGGGTTCATTTGGCTTAAAGCACAGTCCATCAAGGGGAGCCAAGGCAGGAACCTGGGGCAGGGACCTAGAGGAGGCCATGGAGGGACGCTGCTTACTGGCTTGCTCCCCTGGCCTGTGCTCAGTCTGCTTTCTTATACAACACAGAACAACCTGCCCGGGCATAGTACTGTCCACAGTGGACTGGGCCCTCCCACATCACTTGACAATCAAGAAAACGCCCCACGGACATTGCCACAGGACAGTCCAATGGAGGCAATTCCTCAACGGAGGCCCCTCCACCCAGGCATGTCAGGTTGACGGCTGAGGCTCCCAGCACCGTGGGCCGCACTGTTTCTCAGGTGCGGGGTCCTGAGTTGTTAAGAATGGAGAAATCAAGCTGAGGACGATCCAGCGAGCACAGGGGCCTCTGCTCTAGACTGTGGAGGGGTGTGAGCAGTCTTCGGGCTCCTTCCTTGACTGTTTTGCTACGATGGTCTCCTACCCGGGACTGTGACTTAACACAAATGCTACTTCCCCTCAGTTGTACTGAGTCAAGGTGTTTTATCACAGTGATAGAATGAGACCAGGGCAGTTACCCACTTTTGTAAATTTCTTTTTGAGATTTTCATGCCTATACTGTCTCCTTTCACTCCCAACAGTCCCCTTTCTAGTTTCACAAACTTTATGTCCTTATATTCACACAAATAAAAATGAAAATCTAGGGTCTCATATGATAGAAAATATATGACATTTGCCTTTTTTTTTCTTTATTTCTACAACGAAAATTTTATTTTATTTCTTTGATGGAGGAATTAATTTTCAAATCGTATTTAATTTTAACTATTCAATTTATGTTTATTCAGTTTTTGTGCATTTCACTCAATACATCTTAACCATATTTAGATGCCCTCATCGATGCCCCATAGTCCCCACCACTAAATTCACGCATTCTGTCATAAATGTTAAGGCCTATCAAGTCAGTTTTGTGTCCCCAGATGTCTCTTGGTGCAAGCTCATTCACAGGAGTCTAGTCAGCCTGCCTAGAGTCACTCGTTGAAGAAGATCAACTCTCCCTCGCCCAGCAGTAATCAGCTGCCAATAGCTCCTCGGCTAAGGTTTGGGCCTCCCGCCCATTTCTCCAGCTCTGTGCTGGGCTTTGGTCTGATTGGGTCTGCATGGTCTGGTGCCTGCTGACACCATTGCTGCAAGTTCCCAGAGGCCTGGAAGATTTTGTTTGCTTTCCTTATGCACTAACCCTGGCTCGTATCATCTTTCTGCCTTCTCTTCTGCCATGGTTCCTGAACCGTGGGAGGGTGATAGGCACAACCAACTGTGGCAATGCAATAGCAGCACTCTTACCCTGGAGGAAGTCAATAGCTATCTAATTGGAAAGAGAGCCCTTTCAGTGAGAAGGAACTCATGTGTGGCCCTGTAAGTGTAGTGAAATACACATGCAGAGGAGTCGTAGATCCGAGAGAAAAACCTCCCTGTGTCATATCTCTAGACAAATACAGGAATTTCTTACTAAATATGGATCCTTATATTTCCAGATAAGTATGCCTGCCACCTCTCATCAAAGGTGCTTCTTTTACAACAGATAAAGAGGATTAAAGAGTTCCACAACGGTCACACACCAAGCATAAGTGTCTGTGAGATGCCCAGCGCTCCATGACACATCAACAATGGAACCTCTACACCTAAGGATCGTTTGCTTTGTGGTTGAATAAACTTCCATCACGTTGTTTCTTTACCCATTCATCTGCTGATGGAGAGCTGGGCTGGTTCTACATCTTGGCTGCTGTGAACAGCACGGCTGTAAATATGGGTGCAGGAGAGGCCTGTGATAGGGCATGGGTTCCTTTAGGCATGTATGTACGGGGTGTATACACGGAGCGGTGTAGCTGGGCCAGATGGTATATCTGCTTTAAGTCTTGTGGGGAAGGCTGTACGCAGGTTCCACAGTGGCTGCATCAGTTTATTCCCACTGCAGGGACTTGCTTCCTCTGTCTTCACATCCCCTTCATCCAGTTTTGTCTTTTTCTGTCCTTTTAAATTAATTAATTACATCTATGTTTATTGGCATTTTGCCTGCATGTATTGAAGTGCGCCACAAGTGTTCAATGCCCTTGGAGACCAGAAGAGGCTGCCTGATCCCCTGGAACTGGAATCAGAGATAGTCGCTACCACCACCTGGGTGCTGGGAACTGAACCTGGGTTCTCTGAAGGAGCAGTCAGTGCGCTTAGCCACTGAGCCTCTCTCCAGCCCTGTCCTTTGCTTTCTTGATGACAGCCATTTGACTGGGATGAGATGGAATTTCAAGGCAGTTTTAATTTTCTTTTCCCTGATGACTAAGGATGTTGAACATGATTTTATAACTATTTGTTATAGAAAATTTGCCTTGCCAGACTGCCTGTCTCAACTGGAATCAATGACTGGTGAGTGTGACTTCTTGAAATTTTCCATTTTAATTAGGTCTTAAACTTATTTCCATTGGCTATGGTCTGTGTGTGTGCACATCTGTGTCTAAGCACACGGGTGCGAGGTCCAGCGGCATCAGACATCTCCCTCGATCCCTTGCCACTTTACTTTGATTTATTTGCTTTTACTCTGTGTGTATGGGTGCTTAGCCTCCATCCATGTATGTGCATCATGCGCAAGCACTAGGATCCAGGGGCTGTTGTGGGGAACGTGGTAGGTTGTTTGTTTGTTTGTCTGGCGATCATGAGAATGGAGGTTCCTGTCATCATGTGTCCACTGCTGGGTCCCGGATGCAGGATCCAGACTCGTGGGAGCTGTGTGCCTCCCAGCATGGTGGAACTGGGCTCCACAGAGACCTGGCCTGCGGCCTTCAGCATTGCTCCTGTTCATTTTCTCTGCAGCTCTGGGATGCCTTCTGTGTCTTTTCTCCCTTTGTGCTAACCTGGGATGATGATGGTGAATTTGCCCTGGAGGCACCAGGTAGATTAAATGTGGTAATCTCTTGAGCAAAGGGCAGCCTGGGACACATGGTGAATGCTCTGCAAACACTTATGGTTTGTCAGAATCCCACTGGTTCTGAACTTTCCCTGCACTGCGCACTTTCCTGAACCTCTGTGTCCATGGCTGCCTTCCTTAGTTAGATCTTGGCCATTTTCCAACAGTACCACATTGGTTAGCTTTTATTTATGTTCATGTGGGAGGACAGCTATCATGCTCTGCCTGAGGACAGGGCCAAAGCATGTGACAGGAAACAGGTAAAAGTTCTGCCCACTTCACAGAGGAGCAGTGGGAATGATGAAAAGGCCACAGATGTTGGCTGTGTCAGGTAGCATGCGCTGTGCATGGGATCTCAACCCTTGTCTGCACCGGACCTTTCTTCTACCTTTGTGACATCAGATTTGCTCCTGGAGCCCCCACAAGGTGGGGAGTGGGGACATGATCAGTGTGGGGAGGAGAGACACAGGTACAGAGGGTGTGGAGCACGCAGAAGGCAGGGCAGCTGGATGCCCACCACCGGACCCTTCTCCCCGTGCTCTTCTTATAAGGGACTAAACCCGGGTAGGTAGACAAAGCTGCCATGAGGAATAAAGACAGGGAGTTCCTGCTGCCGCTTGGTCTGAGACAGACCTGGCAGACTTTCTCTGGCAAAGACTCCTTTCAGGCTAACCAGTCCAGATTAATTTAGAGAAGACCAAAGCCAGTCCTGAAACATATCTCACTCAGCTTGGGGCTGTGACCTATGTGCTGTCTTATTGTTGTTTAAGTCAATCATTCCAAAACTAGGCGAACCTGTTCTGTAGCACCAAAAACACTTAAAAGGTCCAAAACCTTAAAAGGTGTTTTTGATTTTCTCAACTTGTGGAGCGCGCTCTCTCTCTCTCTCTCTCTCTCTCTCTCTCTCTCTCTCTCTCTCCTCTCTCTCATCTCTCTCTCTCAATAAAGTTTGTTACCTGTTGTTGCTTTCTATTGTGTCTAAAATTTTTCTTACCTTTTGATTCTCTGGCTGGCAGAGAAAATTAGCTTCTTCACAACCCCTAGATGGTCACACTCTTTCTATGCTGGCCTCATCCTGTGACTGTTCCTGGGAAAACATTAAGAAATATCTGTTCATTCTAGATACGGCACCAAGGACAAACTAAAGAAATTATTCCTCCCATCTAGTACAGTGAACCAGTGAGCTTAGTATGGGCACCTACAGGAACACGACTGACTCAAAGGCCATGGCGTCAAGGAAGGGCCCACCCCAGTATGGGCCACACCTCAGAGCTGCAGCCCTGGACTCTGTGCCACCTGCAGCAGCACCAGGGGATTCTCTTCGGACAGTAGCTGTTCTTGCTTGTATAACTAGAGGGGGAGCTCGTGCTGCTGAGCTTCCTGATCCTGAGCCTCACATACTTCACTTACTTGGTGAGTCCTCATGAACCTGTCTCCAGGGGAGATGTTTCCATTTAGAGGCAACAGTCACATAATACAACGTTTTCTGGCCTCTGTGTCTTAGGATCAAACAGCTCTGGCCCCGGTCCCGGTGCAGGCACAGCTGACTGTGTGTCCCTGGGTGGTCACTTGTGAGCTGGTGTTGTTCCCTCTATACAGTGGACTTGGCAATGCCCTTGGAGGGTTTGAGAATATTAAGTGAGATGGTGGAGTTACATCCTCATCTAGGAGTCAATGAAGCTGGTGGATCTTGAGGCTACTTCTTCTTCCTGTGAGGAGCCCTGACCAGGGTCCGTGCTTCCAGGGGAAACGGCCCTTGTTGTGGGGGCTACAGGACTACCGTGCTGATGCTTCTTTGAATGCCCTGGGCCTTGAGCCCCAACATCTTACTAGAGAAAATGTGGTTATAGCCCCTCTCTCCTGGCAGCTGTGGTCAAGACGCCAGTGGGTTCAGGGTGTCAGGTCACAGGGCTTTCACTGCAGCTCTGGCTTCCTCCTTTTGTGCTGTAGAGACTTCACTGACCCTTTCAAAGCAGCTGTGCACTGCATCGGGGTCTTTGAGGTACACGCCAGCATCTCAGGACGCCCTCAAACCTCACTCATACCAATAATCTCATGTTGATGGACAAAAATTAGTCTCTGAATTCTAATGAGACTGTGTGCAGGGGAGACAGACAGCCCATCTGAAATTAAATGAGAGAAATTGCACTTCTGCTGGTCCCTTCAGAGGCCCATTTGCATTCTGTCAGCTCCCATTATGCAGGGACAGTGGACACCAGGCAGAGTAGGAGCCTTCTGCCCGTGAGCCAGTGTGATGCAAAGCAGAGGGTGTGGGCACTCAATCAGGCCTGCTCTCTGAGGCCTTCAGTCCTCTGTCTCTCTCTGAGGCTAGCACCCCTCTCCCACCTCCAGAGCCCCAGCTGAGGGGGATGCAGACAATTAGCCTCCTTCCCTGATGCCCGGTTCTCTCCTGTCAGGTTTCTGCCCAGCCCTGCAGGGATCTGAGCAGGGAAGGCCCAATAAAGTGGCCGTAACTGGTGAGAAGCGCCTCTCAAGCATCCTCACAGCCTGCACTGACCAGGCTCCTCTTCCACTGGCCTTGACCACAGGCTCATCCTTTCTGTGTCGGCAAAAGTGGACCCCATATAGATGGGATGTACTACCCAACTGTTTCCTGCTCATGGAAGCCTGGAGGCCAGTAAGGGCATCTCATGAGATGCACTTCCTCTCTTCAGTCTAAGTCAAGGCACCTCATCCCACACTCTCCTCTTAAAATGAGCCTTTTAAAAAGATTCGTTTATTTTTATTTTCTGTGTGTGAATGCTTTCCCTGTATGTCTTTGTGTATGTATGTGGATCACTTGTGTGCAGTGCCATCAGAGGCCAGAAGAGGGTGTCGGATCCCCTGGACCTGGAGTTACAGTTGGATACTAGCCACCATGTGAGTGCTGGGAAATGATCCCAGGTCCTCTGGAAGAGATGCTCTTAACTGCTGAGCCATCTCTCCAGCCAAAATGGGAGGTGTGGCTCAGTGTGTAAGCACTTGTGCAAGTGTGAGCACCTGTTTTGGAGTCTTCAGATCACATATAAAGCCTGATATGCTAGCACCCATGTTTGTAATTCCAGTACTCCTATGGAGAGATGACAGACAGACAGGAGAAGTCCCACAAGCTTGTGGACCAGCTGGTCTGGCACACACAGCAGTGACCATCAACACACAGACCCTGTCCCAGTCAAGGAGGAGGTGGAGGTGGAGGTCAGACACCTGAGGCTGTCCTGTGACTTTCACATGTGAGCTGTGGGACACTTACACCTGCAGTCACATACACGCACAAACATGCACACACATACAAAGATAAAATAGAATCTTGGCCTGGCATGATGGTGTGTGCCCTTAATTCCAGCATTTACTGGAGAAGCTGAGAACTGTGGGTCTGAGTCCAGCAGAGGCTACACAGCGAGACCCTGTGTTATAAGCAAACCACACCCACATTCCTGTTCTCTACTGCAGTGGTAAGGATTTCTGTCCTGGGACGATCCTTTTTATCTAGTTCTATGGGTTCAACAAGAAGTCTCATGAAAGACAGTCAGCCACACAAATCTTTGCCAACCCTTAAAGGCCCCAGGATTGGAGTCTTTCTGGGCTGCTGTAACGGGACTTGTTTCTGGGATTTTCTTTGAGAAGGTTGAGGCAGGCTGATCAAGGCCACTGTCCGGTATGAAATGGCTGATCAAGGCCACTGTCTGGTATGAAATGAGAGCTGGGTGCTCCCTGGGGCATGTTAACCCTGGAAACCTGGAAGGAAAGTTCTCACCGCTCACTGAACTGAGCATCAGATGGCCAGAGTCCCTGTTCTGTGTCTTCCTGGCAGGTAGGCTCTGCGTGTCTGGAAGAAGCTGAGGGTGTGGAAGGTGAGTAAGGTCAAGCCAGACCCTGGGGTGCCCAGCGGAAAGAGCGCAAGCCAAGCTGCGTGGGCCCCAGATGAAGCATCTGTGTCGGATGCGAGATCCCTGTGTGCATTTCAAATCATTTCACCGAACATCCGAATCGCTGTTTGCCCCAGTGACCTCTCCCTTCAAGTCTCACGTCAGAGGTATAATACAGGCAGATCATTAAGTCGGCCACCAGAGCTAACAGCTGACATTGGCACTAATTGTAATTAAAAATTAGCATAGAAATGTGCTTTTAGGAGATTAAAATTGTTGGTGGGTCCTGACCTCTGTGCATCACCCTAAGTGATGGTCGACAAATGATCCCCACATTAAATAAAGTCTGTCTAATGGGCTTCTGAGAGAGAAAAGATGTGGATTCATTGATTTTTCTCTATCCTTGATTTACAAACACCCCTCCTGCATAGATAAACACCACCCACTGGGACTGTCGCCCGCAGATGCCACACCGCCTTCCAGAGGCCGTATCTTCATCAATTTCCAAACAGGTCTGTGACCTCCAGTAACAGCTTTGTACTGTAAGCACTTCCTCTACTCTGCAAATTGCATTACATATTCGATATATTATCTCCGTGCAGCAAAGTATCAGCTAATGATTAGCCGGGTGGCTGAAATGCATGTCCAGAAGGAGATGCGGATTTCACAGAGCAATTACGGGGCGGTACTGTGTTTGCAATCTCTGCATAGGGGTTACCGCATGGACACTGGGGGCTGCTGTCAGCGGCAAAGCGACACGAAGGCAGATGTGTCAGGGTGCTCCGCAGTCAAGTTCCTGAGGTTCTGGTGACTGACAGGCTCCCTGGGAACACTGAGACTTCTAGAACATTCAGGTATATGGAGGCTTCAGTGGCTCAGGTATGAGAGCCAAAGTCAGTGAGATGGTGCAGTCGAGGTGCTGTGTGGGGGTAAAACAGGTGTGGCCCTGTGCTCACGAGACAGACTGAGTGGACAGAAGCAGGGGACCAACAGGAGCAGACAAGTAAGGGTCAGGAACAGGCTAGGTGCCATAAAGAAGTGCAAAGCCTTGGAAGGGACCAGTGGTTTTGGAGGCTGTGGTCACTTGGGCCTCTCTGAGGAGATGACTGATACTTGGCATCACACCAGGGGAGATGCTGGAAGCAAACGGGAAGATTCAAGGCAAAGCAGATGTAGTCCTGGTCCTGGGGCTTGACGGACTTGCTGCTTTCAGGGATGACAGGTAGGCCAGCTGGGCTGGAAGAAAGAGGACGAAGGGAGAGCAGGTGATGGCAGGCTGGGGTGGTACCCAAGGCTTTGCTGTGGGGATGCTGGGCCCCTCTGTGGGGATGCTGGGCCTTTCCAAGGGAGGACACACTGCAGGGTCTTGGGTAAGAGATGGCCCGAGTGACCTCTGATTTCCAAGGCTTCTGTGTAGAGATTGCACGGGACTTCAGAAACCGGGTATTATACAGGGGCATCCTGGAGGAACGGGCTTGGGTCAGGGTTAGATTCTGCGCATGTCTTGAGGATCATTTAAATATCACTCTGGTAGGGAATTGAGGAATGACCCAAGCTCTCAGTTCAGCCCAGGGTGATGATAGACACTTGGTAGGAGATGGGGAGGGGATAGGCCCTGTGGTTGAGGATCGCTGGGATCACCCAGGTGCCTCTAAGATACCCTGTCTTCAATAGGAGCTAAAGGAAGGTGTTGAATCCCTGCTGCTCTGCTTCTGGATCACACATCCCTGTGAAATGATGCTCTTCACCTGAGGCTTAGTCGCCACTGTCTCCTGAAAGGCATTTCTAACAGACCAGCCTAGGTGGGAAAGATCTGCTGATTCTGACATCCCAGGCCATCAGCAGGGCCTGTGAGGACCTCTGCTTCCTTCGCCCACTGCCTAGCCTCCCACAGTATCCAAGGCCTATTTTGTTTGACTTCTGGCTCCTCTTCCCTGGTGGACACAGGTTTGATTCCAGAGTTCCATGGAAGCACACATTCCTGCCCCCAGTCCTGGCCTCAATTCCTGCAGCCTCTACTCAGAGGCAGCTGCTGTCTCCTGACTCCACAGAGTCTTGGCCTCCGTGAGGGCCTCAGCCTTGCTGCCCTCCCATTATTGGTTACCTTGCCTTCCTTCTTGCCTGCACCATGGACCTCTTTAGGAAAGGCCGGCTGTCCTCCTCAGAAGGCATCTGACTCCCACAGGGCTCCATCAGGGCCTGGATCTGCTTCACCATCTTTGTTCAGGATGTCTGAGTACCAGAGCTGGTCCAGGCCAATAGGCAACAGCTATGCACCTGGTCTCCGGAGCCACAGAACTGGCTCTCCAGAGCTTCCCCTGGAGGAGGGAAGGTGGGCAGCCCTAGAATCTGTGACCAGTGACTACTGCAGGATGCTGATCCAGGAGATGGTCTGGGCTAGTCCCCGTCTCCTCTCCCATGAGAGCTCAACAAAGCCCCTGGGGTTCAGGCTTCCTTGGGCTATGAAATCAGTGGGCAAAACAGAGTGGAGAAGACTCCTTGGGATTATTACTTGAGCTGCCAGCATGTGCCCAGGGTTTGGAGCCCACAGCTCATTTTTCACACTGTGTGCACCTGTAATTGCTACCTATGGAAAGTCAGGATTGGCTTGGAGCCTAAACTCCCAGGGATTAATGGATAAAGCAATCATATTCTTTAGAATTGGGTCCTGAAGTCACAGAAGGAGATGAGGAAGGGTCGCAGGAGGAAGGTGTATGCAGGCTGTGTTATTAACCCTCTGTGACCTCAGAGATTTCTTCCCTGAATGCCCCCCTCTTTGAATCATGGGTAGATGAAACTGGCTGGTACTGGTGGGGTAGCTCAGGTAGGGTCAGAAGAAGAACAGAGGCTCTGGGCTTCTTGCCTTTCTACCTGCCTTTTGGCCATTTGAAGAATATTGCGTGTTGCTTTTCAGTGTCAGAGTGAATTATTTAATGGGGAATGAAACCTGCCCTCTGAGTGCCTTTCAGAACATGGAGGAATTAGGAGCGTAGATTTGTTTTCCTTAATACCGCTCTTTGTTTATCTTGGAGGTGCCCTGGGAGACAGCCAGATCTCAGCTCCATGCAGCTTAAGAACAAGGCAGGTTGGGCTCTGTCTTTTCTTCCTCCTGCTCTTCCCTCCACCCCACGGCTCCCGGGAGGTGGTTTAACCTAGCACACTTTGACAATGTTCAGCCTGTGGCGGTCCATCTAATACCAGCCCTCAGGCTGACTGCAGGGAAAGCCAGGCTGCATCCCACCCACCAAGCCTTTCTCAATAGACCTCAGTCCTGGTAGGAGGGTCTTGGAAGGATACGTACCTAGTCCTCTCTGTCTTTGTCCTTTTCCTGTCCCAATGGGCTGGCAGTGCCATGGTCTCTGTGCTCTGTTGCCTGAAGTGCAGGGGGAGCTCTGTCCTTCGTGGGTTAGGACAGTGGCCATCTCCCCATCTCACCTCACACAGCAGTTCTGCCTTAGGAGAGGAGTGAGGGCTGGGACCGGGAACCCCAAACCTATCACGTCCCAGCTCTGTATTGTGAGGTTAGTGTTAATTATCCTGAGATCTCGGGGCACAGGTAACCTGAAGGAAGAAGGCTAAGGAGAAGAAGTGGGAGCCATCAGAACTCAGGGCTGCCGTGCTCCCAGCAGGAGATGATATTCACTCATGAAACTGTCACTGGAGGAAGGTGGCTCCCATAAGAACCTACTTAGCCTCCTCTGTGTGCCATCCTGACTGGAAGGTGGGTTCCTTGGTGCCTCCCTAGGCTCCTGGACTTGCTCCGTACAATGGAGAGGAGGACCTGGCATGGAGAAGCAGGTCCACTGCCCATTGGCTGTGGGGCTCTGCGATGGGGTGCCAGACACCCACCCAGCACCAGCTTCCCCGTCCTTCTGCTTGCCCAGTCCTGAGCCCCTAGACTCTTGTAGCTACAGCCAGCCCTGGACTTCTAGGGGTGCTGCTTGGTTCTCCCAGGCTGGAGTGGGTGAGGGCACTTGGAAGGGGCAGGTCAACTCAGCGGGCAAAGGCTGCTGGACCCCAGGATGCAGGGAGGGATGGCAGGTGCAGGGACACAGTCTGTGCAGGGTCTTGGCTATGTCTCTGTGCGTGTCTGGGGTGTTCATTCTGAAGGAAGCCAGGAGAAGCCAGGAGCACCCAGGGCCAGAGCTGTGACAACATGAATAAACACCACCATCCCAGGCTGCCCCGTGAACTCCACACCCTGCTGGGCTCGGTCCCTTGGCTCCAGTGACTGACCTCTGCTTCATCCAGATAGGGAGTCAAGTCAGAGGCGGAGCCATGGATAGGAATGAAGCAGTCTGCTCACCTCAGACGGGGTCTAATGGCTTCTGGAGCAGGCAGAGCATCCAGGAGTAAAGGCAGGACTACAACAGAGCAGTCAGTGGGGGTGGGGAGATGGTGTGTGCTGGTTACCCAGGTGACACCTACCTGTGTCATCTTCCTGCACCTGCTCCTGACCACATAGCCTGCCTCCCAGGGCTCTGTCCACTTCTATCCATCCCTTCTTTGCAAGCCTAGAACTTCTGTAAAGAAGCCACCTGCTTGGTGCCACCTCTGAAGCAGCTTCTGTTTAGAGTGATGGAAGGAATCAGATGCCCTCTCCTTCAACAGCATAGAAAAGTGGAGGATAAGACCAGTATAGCCAGTCAGAGAGGAAAGAGACCCACGGCCTGGGCAGGAGCTGTCCTCAGCTGGGCTCACATGTACACTGCTGCAGACTACCCAACAAAATGGTGAGTCAACCAAAAGGTTCCCAGATTTTCAGTGTCCTGCCACTCCCAGGAAGCAAACACTCCCCACCCACCAAAGTGGACACTGTCATCCCAGGCCATGCAGGAACCTCACACACTGTCCTTTAGAGCCTGGGCACAGGTTTTCAAGTACAAACCCTACCCAGCCAGCTGATATCTGACTAAGGGGCAAGAAGACAGAGGACAGAAGCATACACCAGACCTCAGACAAGGGCCGTGGGACATGCTGAATGCCAAATGTGTGCACCAAGAGACTCATAAAACAAAGGCGGTCCAGAAGACAGGCGCCACTCCAGGAAGACACTGAAGACAGAAGACCAAAGCCCAGATTATGAAGAGATGGAAGCTGAAGGAGAGAAATGACCATATTGTAGGGTCCATTCTCAGCAGGACGTGCATTCAGAATTCATCTGAGAGTCGCAGACAAGCGGGAGGCACTGGGCCCTGTCTTCCCTGGCTGGCAGCTGGCTTGCTTGACTAGGGGTGCTCGGTTCATGCGAGGGTGGGGAGGTTACAATAGTCCACGATGTGACGGAACCCACGTGTCAGAAGAGGAGGGAATCTGGAGCCCTGGGATGTACATCACATAAGGCTTTGTGTCCTGAACAGACAGGATGGGGAATCTGGGGAGGGGGCAGTGCAAGACGCTGGGGAGACTGAACCTCCCTGAAGAACTCAGCCAGGGAGGAACCCGGGGGGCAGAGAATGCAGTGAGGAATAGAAAAACCACTGATTGGTGCCAAATCGGCAAGCCAGTCATTATTGCTTTTTCTCTGGGCTGACACCCTATGTTGCAAGGAGGTGAAATAAACTGCTTCATTTTTGCTGCTCTGAGCCTTCAGGACTCTCATTATGAAGTGAGAGTCATTGTTTCTCACAGTGTGTAGACAGTGTTGGCCAAACCAGAGTCCAGAGCTGCATGAAGTTCCCAGAGAGACAGGGGAACTCAGGAAGGGCAGACGCCAGAGGTGGACTGCATCCCTTCATAGCTCCTGAAAGAAGACACAGTGGGGATGGGCGCCTGACCAGATGTGACCATGTGACAGGAAGAAGGAAAGCAGAGTATGATGGTAGGAGCCACTCTTGGGTGTGCCATAATGCAACAAAGTCAAATAGAAGGATGTCAGGGAGCCTGAGAGACATAGTCCCTAGAGAAGGACACAACCTAGAAATAGTCCTCGAAGCAGGAGCCTCAGAGGGAGAACAGACAGTGGACAGTACCCACAGGGCTGGAAAGGAAAGACGCTGATAACTGTGACTATCGAGGTGAAAGGCGGAGTGAAACAGGTTCAGGCAAAACAAGACCTCACTCTATCAAGCCTCGCAAAGGATCTTCCTAATCAGGGATCAATACAGAGTCCTCCTGTCACAGGCCAGGCAATGGAGGGTTGAGCCTTTAAGACTTTGTTGTTGTTGACATACCCTTTAAAAGCACGAGATCTGGAGCTAGAGAGATGGTTCAGTGGTTAAGAGCACTGGCTGTTCCTGCAGAGGAACTGGGTTCAGTTACCAGAACCCACATGGCCGCTAACAACAGTCTGTAATTCCAGTTCCGGGGCATCAGATGCCCTTTTCTGAACTCCACAGAGATTGCATGACACAGGTGCACTTATATACATGTAGGCAACATATACATACACATAAAATAAAAATAATCAGTTTAAAATATTATGGTTACCTGGCAAACCATAAAAATGGCTACAAGACTTAATTGAACAATGGCCTAAGGTGTTATTGAGCCATGTTCTAAAACACTTATGATTGTCAGTTGAACTGGATTTGGAATCACCTAAGAGACACACCCAGGGGCGGGTCTGGAAGGTGGTTTCCAAAGATGCTTAGCTGAGAATGGGTGACCCACTGAGAATGAGGGTGGCACCATCGCATGGGCTGAAATCCCAAACTGAATAAAAAAACATGTGCTGGGCATCAGCGTTCACTCCTTCCTAACTGCAGATGCCGTGTGGGAGCTGCCTCTTGCTGCCACCCCATGCCATCCTCACCATGGACTGTACCCTCCAACCATGAGCCAAAACAATCCTTTTCTTAATTGCTCTGTCAGGTATTTCATCACATCATAAGAAAAGTAACTAATACAGAGAATGACACAGAGTGTGGACTGGAGAGATGGCTCAGCAGGTAAGAGCACTGGCTGCTCTTGCAGAAGACCTGGGTTTGAACCCAGCATCTACGTGGCAGCTAACAACTGTCTATAACTCCAGTTCCAGGGGATCCTACACTCTCTTCTGTCCTCCATAGTTATTGCATGACATGTGTGCGTTTATATACGCGCAGGCAATGCATTCTTACACATAAAGAAAACACACAATGCAGTTTTAAAAGTTATTTATCTATTATTACTGTGGGGGGGATGTGATATATGTCTGAGTGGGGGGGGCTGTGTGTGCCAGGGTTGGTTGTTGAAGTCAGTTCATGCCAGAGTTGGCTTTAGCTGTCGGCTCGACACAAACTAGCCGTTTGGCTGAGTACAAGAAAGAGGGACTCAGTTGAGGCATTTCCTCCATCAGACTGGCCTGTGGGCAGGTCTGTGGGGCATCTTCTTGATTGCTAACTGATGCAGAAGGGCCCAGCCCGTGGTGGGAGGTGGGCCTGGGCTGTATAAGAAAGGTGTCTGAGACAGCCAGGGGCAGGGCTCCTCCGTGGCCTCTGCTTCAGCTCCCACCTCCAGCTTCCTGCCCTGAGCTCCAGCCCTGACTTCCCTCAGTGATGGATCGAATCAGTAGTGGACAATTTTCTCTACAAGTTGCTTCTGCTCATAGTGTTATCACAGCAATAGAGGCAAACCAGGACAGAGGACAACTTTGCAGAGTCCATTCTCTTCTTCCACACTTACATGGGTTCCAAGGATCAAACTCAGGGCGCCAGCCCTGCAGGGAAGCAGGTCCATTTACCTGCTGAGTCATCTCACCTGATCACCGTGTGGTTTTAATCCAATGCTGTTAACAAATAGAATGATTTGGAAGAAATTTCTTTTAGGACTTAAAACTCCAAGGCATGTGGAACTCTATTATCCTGTATGTTATGGAGAATTGTGATGTGATGTTCAAAAAAACCTGGGATGCATCAATTATCTTAGGGTATACTTCCAGGGAAGACAGGAAGAGTATTATGAATATAATGTAAAAACTAAGGGCCATTTGTTTCCATTCAATTGTGAAACCAGAACTCACTTATTAAAGGGAGAAGATGCTACCATCAATGGTCCTGTGTTTGATGCCACGCAAAACTTTTACATAAAAATGCAACAGCTTCAATGTTCACAATGCAATGAAAATATCTTTTCTGCAAGTATGTTTATGTTGATATTAGATGTCACCATTTTAAGTATTTTATCATGAAGAACTGCACACTGATGGCGTAGAAGGTGCGTTCTAGTTTGCTTCTGTTGCTATGATAAAAGCTCTGACCAAAAGCAAGCTGTCGGGGGAAGGGTTTACCTCAGCTCACAGGTCGCGGTCCATCACTGAGGGACGTCAGGGCAGGAGCTCGAGCAGGGACTCGGAGCAGAAAGCAGGGAGGAGCGCTGTGTTCTGACTCGTTCATGGGTCCTGCTTAGCAAGCTGTGTAGACAGCCACAACCCACCTGCCTGGGGAATGGTGCTGCCCATGGTGCACTGGGTCCTCCCACATCAAGTACTAGACACCCCTCACAGACATCCCCACAGGGCAGGCTGGCCCAGGCAGTCTGCCGCTGCCTCTTCTGGAGACCGTGGGCCGTGTCAAGCTGACAGCTAAAGCTAACTAGGCCAAGGCATGACACGTATCGTTCCTCTTAATTCAGTTTCATCTAGTACGAGTAGCAAGCACCAGGTTGCATAGGACCTGGCTCCTGCTCCCATCTCTGAATGCCCCACACTGACCCATCCACCTGCTCCTGCCAGGAAGGTGTCAGTCCCTCCATTTGCTGTGACTGTCTACCTCGACCACTGCACAGCAATCCGCAGGCACCCCCAGCAGGTGCAGATTCTGCCTCCACGCTGTCTTCCATTTGTGGCTGACTCCATTGCTCACAGCTGTGCAGTGAGGTTCCCAGGTACACAGTGGCAGGTAGAGTCCATCCTGCTGCGGGCTTGCCGCGTTCATTGTGTCCCTCTGGAGTCGCCATGCCTTTCCCTGCAGTCTCCGGACTCTCACCCTCCACAGCCCCACAGCCGTTATGGCCTTGGGGGAGTATGATGTCACTTTATTTGTAAATCCTTCACTTTATTCATTCTCTCTGTCTCTCTCTCTGTCTCCCTGTGTGTGTGTGTGTGTGTGTGTGTGTGTGTGTGCACATGCTAGTGCCTGCAGAAGCCACTCCCGGAGCTGGAGTTAGAGACAGTGATTCAACACCAGCTGGGGCCCGGATTCAGGTCCGTCCTCTGGAAGAGCAGCAAGTGTTCTCAGCCACCCACCATCTCTTGAGCCCCATCCACCGGGATTTAATATTCAGGGGTGCAGTGACTGGAGAATCACAAGTTTTATTTTTCCACATACATTTGTTTACCCAGCACTCTGCACTGAGCTAGGCCTCCCTGGGGTGCAAGGGAGCCACCCGTCACTCAGGTGGCCTGGCTCGACCTCTGGGCACCACTCCACGTGGCTTTCTCTGGAGTTCTTCTGGTGTGCCCACCACACCTTTCAGTTGCTGTGGTTATGAGGCCTCGGTGCTCAGTGGAGAGCCCAGCTGGCTCATCTTTATTCAAAGTCTTCTCCATTCTTCGAAAATCAGTTTTTATTTTTACTGTGGATTAATTAATACAGGATAATGGGTTTCACTGTGACAATTTCATACATGTACTTAGCACGGTTTGATCCTATCCAAACCATCACCATCACCCTTTCTTGAGCCCTCTCCCCCTTCTCCAGACCACTTTCCTCTTCTCTGACACTCCGCTTCTATGTTACAGTATTCCACCTTTGAGAACACAGGGTGCTGTCTTTCTGGGTCTGACCTGTTTGCTTTGCAGATGGTTTTAGCTCTACCCTGTTCCTGCAGATGACACCATTTTGTTCTTTATCGCTGAATTAACTCCACCGTGTTACGTACCGCTCCTCTGTTGATCAGCACTGAGGCTGTTACCACAGTGTGACCAGTGCAGTATGAACACGATTGAAGATATTCCTGTGGTTCAGAGACTGAGACTCCCCGGTCATAGCTGGACCCCATTTCAGTTCTCTTTTCAGGTTTGACTCTGCCATTTTATAGAGAATTAGTTTTTCAGTTTCAACCAAACAAAATGGAATTTTGCTTTATGTGCCTTGATTTTATGATACTAGGGGAATTTTTGCAGAAATAACATGTTTAATATGTTTTGACAATCTATAAACATGACCTGGTTCTCCATCTAAGTCATGTTTAATTTTTCACAGTAACATATCATAGCTTTATGTTAAGGAGCATTTGCTAGGTTTGTCCTAGAGTTTTATGCTTTTATAAACTTTACCTCTTTAAAATGTCTTTTCCTAACAATGACTTGTCTTTTATGTTTCAGTATCTCAGAGCCTTGCTGGATTTCCACGTGAATTTAAGGGTGTGTAGACATCTCTTCCTCTCCTGTATGCTGTCCCTTTGTCTGTTAAAAGGGAACTTTATTTCTTCCCACCTTGTGGATTTTATTCTTCTTGATTCATGTCTCTGTCTGGTCCTCAGTAGGGCTGAGTGAGATTCGATAGCAGGTTTCTTCTTGTTTCTAATTTTGGAAGGACCCTGCTTAAATTCCCTTCATTGTCTAAATTTGCATAGGTTTATTTCTTCATTGTGGCTGTTGGAGAGACGATTTCAGAAGTTTCCTTTTACCCTGGATTTACTTATTTCTGTCAACCCTTGGGATAGCATTCTGAATTCTTTCTTTTATTTGGGCAACATAGCTGATTATAGCGACTGTCTGAAGTGTGTCTATGAGATTAGGAGGTCACACCTTGTGGCTCGCATCTTGTATGATCATAAAATCTACCTCTATGCCCTTTGACGCATCTTGTGGGTAAGCTTCAGAGCCTCCTTTTTAAGTGCTTAGTGAGTCTTTACTAGTTTCTTTGGGTCAGAGTTCTTACCTGGTCCTTTGTCTCCCATCTTCTTTTCTTTTATTGTCTACCTTAGAAACACTCTATGTTGGAGTCCTATTTTATTAAGGGAGAAATTTAATGCTGTTTAAATGGAGCACTTGATTCCTTTTCATTTGACACAATTAAGGGTCTGCTCGGATTATCACGTCACTCAGATGACCTGTCCGTTCTGTGTGCCTTTCCTATTCATTTTGTACTGCATTTGGGGTGATTGATTTCATGGTTTGTGCTCTTCAATTAAAAATTTATATATTCATTTATTTTTATGTGCATGAGTGTTTTGCCTGCATGGTAAGTGCACCTTATGTATGCAATGTGGGCAGAGGCCAGAAGAAGGTGATGGATTGCTGGAACTGAAATTACAGATAGTTGTTAGACACCATGTGGGTGCTGGGAATGGAATCCTGGGCCTCTGCAAGAGCAGCTAGTGTCCTTAATTGTTGAGCTATCTCTCCAGTTCAAATATTTAAGTTCTTAAATTAAGCATCTGAAAAAGCATTATTAAGTGTTCCACAAGAAAACATTTAGTTTGGGTTTGCCTTTGTGTCTCCCTCCTCCCTCCATCCCCAGCCTTCCCTTGGTGGACCATGCTCTTCTCCCCAAACACCCCAAACAGTCAAGTTATGAAGAACGAGTCTGTCAAAGCAGGCCTATTTCCTTTCCTTGACTGGGACTGCACCTGCCGCCCACTCTGAGGGTTATTTCCCCTAAGTGGAAGCCCCATGTTCTCTGGACGCTGCAGGCACTGTTCCGCAGATTCCTTAGGCCCATTGCTTCTCTTGGAAACTTAGCTGATTTTTCATTGTTTTGAGAGTAATTGTCTCTTTTTTTCGCTAACATTCTCAGGGCCTCGTGTTTTGGGTAGTCTTTAATTTTATGTGTCTAGGGTTGAATTTCATTTTCCATAACTTCTTGAAGCTCCTTGGACTCCTTCAATCTGCAGAATAATTTTTAAGAATTAAAACTTTCATTTTTCCTTTCATAAAAATTAAAACCTTAATTTTTTTAGGGATGTTTTAGGCTCACGGTAAGAGTGGACAGAACATGCAGAGATTTCCCATGTCACCCTTGTTCCTCAGCCCTTTCCCCTCGCTGCTGGTATCTGGAGCACCAGGGGCATTCTCGCCACAAGTAGTCCAACACTGGCATGTCACAGCCACCCGTGTCCATGTTCACATCCGGGCTTGCTCTTGGTGTGGTACGGCATGTGATTTGGGATGAATGGCACTGCCTATGATGAATTTGCTGTCCCAGAAGTCCTCTGCACGGCACCTTCCCGCCTTCTGAGTGGATGAGGCGTGGCCCAGTAGGCTCAGCTGGTGGCACTACTTGGGAAGGTTAGGGAACTTGGAGGAGGCAGAGCCCAGATGGAGAAAGCATGTCCCAGGGGTGGGCCTTGAGAGGTTATGCTCCTGCCCTTCTTCCAGCTCACTCTCGGCTTCCTGTCTGTGGCTGAGATGTGATCGCTCTGGATGCTTCCCTGCACAATTACGTACTCTCCCAAAACAAACTGCTTCTGTGAATCGTCACACAGGACCATGACGTTTATCAGAGAGATGAAAAGAAACCAATATATGGCATTGCCCTTTCCAGAGCGTCATATAATTCAAATTAGACAGTGCGGAGGATTTTCAGATGGGCACCTTTTGTTTGAAGGTATTTTTGCGTCTTCACAGTCCCTTTTTTTCTAGAATTTAATAATATTCTGGTTTTGGATATATGACAGTAGTTACCTATTCACCTAATGACTTTTGGATTTTTTGACTCTTCATGAGGCTTCTGTGAGCACATGGGTACAGGTTACTGTACGGTTATGTTTTCCCTGCCTTAGGGCGAGTACAAGAGGACAATGCTAGACTGCACGGTGGGAGTCTTTAAGAAGATCCCGACTTATCTCTCTATGAGTGTGTGCCGCTTCACATTCCCACCAGCAGGGAATGAAAGAGAGCTTCTGTTTCTCCATGTTCTGCTCAGCGTTTGGTGTAGCCAGTGTTTTTAATTTTGACTATGCACATTGCTGTGTGTCCTAAAAAATTATGTCCCTCTGTGTGCACGCCACCTGTGTGTGTGCAGCGCCCTCAGACGCCAGAAGCGAGCATCAGCTCCCCTGGTGCTGGAGTTACAGCCTTAAATGGGTGCTGGGAACCAAACTCGGGTCCTGTGGAAGAACAGCAAATGCTCTTGACCACTGGGTCATCTCTCCAGCCCCTATGTATGGTTTTATTCTGTAACTCTTGACACGGACATTGAATATTTTGAATTCTCTTTATCTCCCCTTCTACTCAGATGGCTCTCACCATTTCAAGACTGCTGTCCTGAGTGGCCCTCTAGTCTCAGCCTCCTGAGTAGCTGGAGTTCCAGGAATATGTTACCATGCCTGGCGTTTATTGTATGAAGTCTCTAGTTTGCTCACTGACAATCTCCTTACTGCTGAGTTTGAGCTTATTTTGTCCATTTAGGGTTAGAGTTTTTTATTTGACATGTCTTTTGCAAATCTTTCTCTTAATCTTATTCACTCAATTCTATTACCTATAGTTTATCAATTATTGTTCTAGTGCTTTATCCTTTAGAGATTGTATACCTAAAGATAGTCCATACCCAAGGTCTCCCAAGTCTCCTCCTGTGTCATGTTAAGACTTTGGAAGTTAACATTTAGGTTTATGGTATGCTTTGGCCTGAGGGTATGAACTCTGAAGGTGGAGACATTATTACCTGTGTGGGTTCCCTGTTGTTTCAGCACCATATAGAATTCGCCTTTTCCATATGTATCTTTGAACCAGTGGCCCCCTCCAGATCCCCTACCAGAGGCTGATGAGCCACTGGGCCTGACACACTTGTTCCCCACATTCATCTTAATGACAGTTCAAGGAGAAGCAAGCAGATCAATCCAGGTCCTAGATGGTGAACCCTTTACTCTACCGAGTGCAGTTCTGTCCTTCAGGACCGAGCCTCGGGATCCCAACATCCCCCGGGCATCTTGGCATGTCCATCTCATAGACACAGGGACCAGCTAGGAGAAACAGGTGTGCAAATACCCCAAAGTATGATGAGAGAAGGACAGGACTGAAACGCAGCCAGCTCGAGCCAATGAGGAGGGGGTTCTGGCGTGGAGATCAGAGTGCCAAGCAGCCCCCAGAACACAGGATGATGTGCAGAGTGCCCTGGAGTGTGAGGCAGGCACAGGGACGCATCTGAATGGGGCACGTGTCCATCAACACACTGCCTGTATGAGGCATGAAGCTAGGAGCCAGAAGGAAGGTTGGGGTGGGTGGGCAGTGTGCACCCTGGATTGTGGTGACTCTGAGTCCCATTAAAGCCTGGCTCTTCATGCTCTGCTGTTTTGAGGAGCAGGGTCTCCCCTCTCTGCTCAGCTGGGGTCTCCACATCTTCCTTGCCTTGTATGTGTAGGTGGTGCTGGCCTCTGTGAGGCTCTCACTCAGTCTTGGTCCTGTGGAATCCTATCTTGCCCAGGACAATGTCCTGGTTATCTGTCCAAACCCACAAGCCCACAATCCCACACTGCTGCTAATTCCTTAATAAAAGAGAGTGTTTATGAAACTTGACAACATCATGGGAGATTTTCAAACCACGTACATTAGGCCTTTCATGGGGAATGGCTAATGACAGGCCGGCTCAGCGGAACAGAGATTTCATCTAATATCAGTTTCAGGAAAGTCAATTGTGGGGCTATTTCTGCAGATTAAATTAGCTTCATTTGGAGGTCACCTCCTGCAGCTAAACTGAGTGAGAGAGACACAAAGCAATGCCATCAACAAGGTATTAATTCACTCCACAAACAAGGGCATCATGCCTCCCCAGCACTTTCAAAGAGGCTTGTTCCACCCCTTCCCAGTCTCCATGCCCATGCTGAAGGACAGATACACAGTTGTGTCAGGACTGCGCAGTCCACTTAACAGCCTCTCCTTGGGACTGCTTGACATGTGCCAAGAGGACTGATGCAGCTGCTCCATCCTGGGCTCTTGCTGGGAGTTCAGGCTGGCAGGTGTGGCATGCAATGATGGGAGGTGGAAGGTTGGGTCTCCGGTGAAGGCTGGGACTCAAGTGGAGGCTGAGCAGCCTCTCACCCTTGTCAGGACTGCCAGGAGCTTTGATCTCCAAGACAGGTTATGCCTCCTACACTGGCATCATTGTGGCCTGACCAGTGAGACCTCTAGGGTGGGAGGTGCCCTCCACGCATTGGGGATCCAGGGCTCGGTCCTGTTCCTCTCTGCTGACTTCAGTTTGGATCCTTTTTGCTTTCTTTGGTTTTCAGTGATCAAGGTTTTGGTTGGTTTACAAAGTGAGCAAGGGTAGAGTGAGAAGCACTCTCTGGCTTCCAGGTGACTGGAAACCATAAGGCGACCTTTAGGAGATACTGAGGAAAGACCCTTTCCCAACAGATTTTCTGGCTCCAGAGCCTTGGGCTCTGTCAGGCTGCCATGCATAGGGTGAGGGATGAGCATTACCACTGTGTTGCACGTGGAAGAGGCAGGGGAGCAGCTGGTTCCCGGGAATCTCCACGCTCAGACACCCTTCCTCGGGCTCAGCGTGTAGGAAGCCACCCAGTCCAGCTCTCGTATCTAGATGCAGAGGAGTTGGGGCAGCGGCTGCCTGCGGGTTGGGGCCAGTGCTGTCATGGGGGCTTCTGGATCAGCCCTTCCCCGACCCTGCCACTCCTCCCAGGTGGATTTCCCGCCTCAGCTAGGGTGGCATTCTGGTATGCCATAGGACCATCTGCAGTGGTTGCTCCAGGCTCCTTCCTCCAGACCTTGCACCCGGACCCCTGTCAGCCACATCTCCTCCGAACATCTTCCTGCTCAAAGTGCTAACATTTCATGAAAGGTGCCTATGGTGGCATGGCTGTGGGGCCATTGCACACCCATCTGCCAGCTGTGTGTTGGCAGGGAAGGTCCTCGGGAAGAGGGGTGTCTTAGTTAGTGGGAGTTTATTGTGGCTCACGGTTCAAGGGTTAGACCACCAGGGTGGGCAAGTCAAGGCAGCAGGAGCCCGAAGCAGCTGGTCCCAGTAAAGACACTACCCGGAGACAGACAGAATGGGCGCACAGTGCCGCTCGGGTGCCTTCCTCCAGTCCATTCACACAGTGCAGGATCCCAGCCAGGAAATGGTGCTGCTCACGGTTCAGCACAGTCAGGATCACCCTCAGAGGCATGCCCAGACACCGTCTCACTAGATTCCTCCAAGTCAAAAGTTAACACAATCCATCCCAAGCGGGGAGTCTGCGGTGCAGGGAACCAATCCTCTTCGTTCTCTGCCGGGGCCTGGCTAGGTCCCTGCACCTCGCTCACCCGTAGCATCACCCGGGTTCCTCCATCGACATCTTCAAGGAAGAGTGACCCATGCTCTGCAGAGCTCCATCTTCCTCTGAATGACCCCTAGCCTGTCTGTGTCTGTGATCTCAGGGTTGCTTCACTTGTATTCTATAATGCAGAGGTAGACTGTCCATCTCTGGGGCCCAGAACACCAGGAGGACCAGCATGAGGATCAACTGCTGCTACCTTCCCATCTCAGCGGATGGAGCCGCCGAGTACAGAGTGCAGGGATCACGATGGAAGTGTTGGTGCAGGATATCTGGGTGTCAGGTGTCAGATGGGGAGGGCGGGGGCAGACAGAGTTTCTCCAGGGCTTCCTGCTGGGTGTTGGGCAGGTCCCTCCAGAGGGAGAAGAAAAGATACTGTTTCTGCTAGGGGCTGCTGAGAGGGGGCTGCTGAGAGGGCAGCTACCCTGAGCAGCCTGAGACACCGGCTCATGCACATCCCTGCATGCGTGTACAGCACACGTGTACACGCACACACAGCCCTGTGCGGAGGGAGAGCCCACTCCACTCCGCATCCCAACCGTTCTGTCCTGCGTGTCATGGCACTCTCCCAAGAGACCTCCCCTCGCTTGGGCCTGCTGGACATCCCCTCTTCTGTCTGCTCTGTGTCCTGGGACCACAGCTGAGTGAATAACCATGGCACTCTGGTGCTGCAGCCGCCCCCGTGTCCCCCCTGTTTGACAAGGGGGGGGGTCTCCTATCCTACACTCATGCAGCACAGGGCAACCCACCACTGCCTTTGTTGTGGGCAGGGAAAAAATGGACACATGAACTTTGCAGTTTCCCCTAGTATAAATTTACATCTCAAATTCGCTTTTGGCCAGGCTTATGGGCGTCTCGAGCTAAGTTCCCGCACAAGGTTTATGCGTTGCTTGTCCAATTTATTCATGGGTGTTTTGTCTCTTTTGTTGCCGTGTAAATGGGATCTGGCCTTCCATTGTATCTTCAGAGGGCTCTGGCGCATCACGGCAGTGTTAGGGCTTTCAGCAGGAGCTTCACTCAAGCTTCAAGATTAGATTTCTTTAAAAGGCAAAGACCAGGCTCCTTCCTCTTCAAATCCTCCAGCATCTGGCTGAAAGCCTTGCCCTTAATAGAGGAAAATTACTTTGGAAGTGGATTAGGAATAGAGAGCGTGGATCTTGGACAACAGGCTTGTGCTCACTGGCTGCCAGCGTTCTAATCTCTGAGACGGAGGATACGGTCTCACCACAGCCACACTTGGGGCTCCGCCTCCTGGACACTCCAGCAGGCGTGGAGTTGAGCTACATACACATTTGTCCTCATCAGTGCTGGCCACAGGGAGGCTTGTGGGAGTCAAGCAAGCTGAGAAGGTCCCCAGGAGGTGCAGCTAAGAGGCAGACAGCTTCCAACTCTGTGGTCAGCATGAGGGTTCTGTACCAAACTGGTCTTGCTTGGATGTGCTGAGGTGATGGCCAGTTTTCAGACCCCCTAAGACGTCCCATAGAGAGACAGCCCTTGCCACACTCCTGTCTGACCTTGGCTGCTTGCGAAAGGTTTTGCTTTGGAAGTCAGTGGAAGGTCTCACATCTCTGAGTGGAGGAAGGACACATTGGGGGAGAGAAGAGTGAGTCCTAGGAATACTCTAGGGGAGCACCCTGGTACAGTCTTCTGGGACATCTGTGGCCCCCGTAGGAATTCTCCCAGGCCTTTATATCTCCAGAATGGAGCTAGCGGTCCCCACCTCTACCATCACTTGGGAAAGACAGAGACAACAGTTTGTGAGTGTGTGTGTGTGTGTGTGTGTGTGTGTGTGTGTGCGGGAGTGCGAACTCTGCATGTCCCTCCTCCATCACGCTGGGTGCTCTCAGCCTCAGGTCAGTCCTGAGAAACAGAGCCTCCCTGGGTTCTCATGGGAGAAGGAACTGGGGCTCAAAGCGATTATGTGGGTCCCCAGGGCCTGGGACCAGTTACACGCTGAGCCAGGACCCACACACACCCCTGCAGCCTCTCTCTCTTAGGTCTGGCTCCATATTCACCCCTCCCATTTCCCGTCATGTCACTCAGCTCTGTGTACATATGTGCAGATTTGTGTGCATACATGCAGCTTTGAGTTCTCACAGGTAGGCATGTACCATGCTTGTGAAGTATGAGTTCATGTGCATCACATGTCTATATGCTCATGGGGAATGTTTTGATAGAAGTGTGCACACGTGTGCACTCCCGTGTTGGTGTGCCTGTGTCTCTGTGTGCATGCTAGGACAGGAGGTTCTCCCGCTCCTGGGGTCAGCCACGCCATGTCTCTTCAGTTACCCATGTTCCGTGGCGTCTTGTTCCTTGCTCTGTGTGCCAGCTGCTGTGTGACAGGTGTGCACAGGGTGCAGGTCTTCCAGGCCCCCAGGAGCCTGCAGTGTCTGAAGGTGGTTGGTGTGTACAGACAAATGACACAGCTGTTTGGCCAATTCTCTAAGAGCCTTGGCTTTGGGCAGACAATTATTCACTGCATCTACTTGAGAGATTGTCCTCGTGGAAGT
The DNA here is from genome assembly GCA_035773235.1 of Eospalax fontanierii. NCBI lineage: Eukaryota > Metazoa > Chordata > Mammalia > Rodentia > Spalacidae > Eospalax > Eospalax fontanierii. The sequence continues at coordinate 77,595,306 of CM069537.1, forward strand.
GCCCACACCTTTTTTGGCCTTTAGATGGCCATGGTTTTTCCTGTGATGTCTTGCTATGGTCATCCTGGTCAGCCCAGGCCTGTCTGTATCACCCAGGGATGAGCTGGGAGGACGTTGGGTCCTAGATTTGTGGTCTCCTGGCCCTCCAAGGACCTGGAATCAGGACACCCAGCCTCTGCTGCCAGCACCCAGTGATGTCCAGGTGGAAGAGGAGGCAGAGTACCTCAAGATGGGCATCTTTCTGAGGGGTGGACGACCTCCAGTGGACAGGGCCCTCCAAGCAGTCTGTAGCCATCTCTTCCTGCCTCTGGGCCGGTGGAAGCATCACGCGGCATCGCACCCGTCTCGTTGCACGGCTGAGAGAGCGATCTCTTCCACTTAGCCCACGATGTGGGCCATCCATCGGCTTCCCGTCCAATCCATCCCATCATATATTCTCCGGATTGTTTCTTTGTTCAAAAGCAGGCCCACCAGACAAGTCAATTCCGACCCATTTCCTAGTTGCTGCCCTGGTTCCTGAGAGATGGATGGTGCCCAGGAATCCTATTCATCACCACCCACCAGCGATGCCTGGCAGCTGTGGTTTCCCACTTCATTCGGGGGTTTAGGGAGGCCAGAGCACCACTTTCATTTTTTAGAACATGCCATCTGGCCTTGTGTCCCAGGCTACCATCTCTCTCACTCCTTGAGTTCTTCTTGGGCTGTCCTCCCGCTGAGAAGACTGAGTCCATGGTGCTTCTGTTCAGGAGGCTGGTGCTCAGGGGGATCATGAGTCTGGGCTCCCTCCCCAAAGGCAGGGTGGAGCTCCTCACTCACCATGACCTTCCTGTTCCTTATTCTTGCAGGGCACAGAGCGGGAAAACATGGGATGGATGATGGACGGATGGTGGATGGGTGGGTGGGTGACGGATGATGCGTAGTTGGATGAATGGTGGATGAGCAGGTGATGGATAGAAGGATGGATGGCTGGGAAGATGAGTGGATGAATATATGCATGGATGGTTGAACTGATGATGGCAGGAAGGAGTGACTGGTGGACAGGGAGGGTGTGTAGATGGATGGATAGATGGCTGCCTTGGTGGGAGGATGGACCACCTGGGCTGGTGGAAGCATTCAGGAGGCATCTGCTTTCATTGGTTCTTTGTGGGTGAGTGAGCAATTTGGCCCACTTAGCTGAGGTAGAAAGAAGGCGAGTGGATAGACGGAAGGATAGGCAGATGGGTAGATCGGTGTGGGGTGGGAACGTGGATGGGTGAACTGACTGGAGGATGGACCGATGTGCATGGCAGGCGCATAGACAGTTGGAGGATAGGTGGATGGGTAGATCGGTGTGGGGTGGGTACGTGGATGGGGGAACTGACTGGAGGATGGACAGACTGGCAGATGGGTAGATGGATGGGTGGGGGACTGGATGGAAGAGTAGATGGATAGGTAGATGGAAGGAAGGACAGATGAATGAATGGAACAGAGGGCTCGGCAACTCTTCACGAGTTCAGCCCTGGGCTGTCTCTCTAACTGAGCAGCAGAGGTCCCTGCTAGGGAACTAACACCTCCAAGGTCAACATGCCCCAAGGAGGAGGAATCGAAGAGTCCCTTCTTGACCCACAGTGCCCATCAGATGAACTAGCCAGTTGGGTAGTCACTTCTGATCCTCTGACTAGCGTGACCAGGCTTGAGCAGACTTGTAACTGCCACACGCCGCTGATGCAGAGCCTCCCTCTCAGGCTCCACTCCTGCCCCTATCCCATCATGCTCTCTGCCCCTTTCATCACCTTGCCCCCAGATGCCCTGAGGACACAGCCCTCTTCTGGGTCTTAGCATACTGATTCACCACCGAGCTTGGGCATGCCTTGCCTGTCCAGGTACGATTTTGTTTGACATCCCCTCCCCAGGGTCTGAGATGCTGCTGGTGGGGTCCCTACACCCCCAAGAACAGATGTCTGGAAGGGGTTGGAGCCTACTGCCTCCAAAAGGTACTGGTTAGCAGCAAGCTCATCTCAAAGACATTCTGTCCAGCAGGTTGCTTTCAAATCAATCAGCTTCAGAAACACTTGGGAGCAGGCACTGCACCTGCTCTGAGTGCCCCAGGCCCTTGGCCTTGGCAGTCGGCAGTCAGCAGCCAGCAATGGGGGAAGCCTTGTCAACCACAGGAAACTGAACTATGGAGGCCACTGGGGCCACACACAAGACCACGTGGCCTGGCTAGTTTCCTCTGGTTGGTGACTGAATCTGGCATCTGAATTTCTGATTTCATCATGCCCTGGTTCATCAGTCAGTGTTAACTCTGAGATGCCCAGACCCCTTGGACACTGGCCATTCCAAGTTCTGGTCCCTTTCTTCCAACCTGCCTCCCTTGTGGAGATGGGGAAGGGGCTTTCCGATTCATTCTTCTGGTTCAATGTGGAGTCCTTCAAGCTGGGAGGAGACCAAGACTCTCCTGGGTCTTGTCGACTCCAAACAAGATTTCCTAAATATGTTGGGTAGCTCAGGGTCCCCGTGCTTCCAGACCAGTGTCCCCACAGCCTGTATTCCTGATCTGTTGTCATGTGAAAGCCACGATCATCACAGGTTCTTCAAGAGATGCTTACAGGAAGATGAGGCCTGAGAGGCCACCTCCTCCCTTTGACACCACGTTGTGAATACAGCTCCCCAGAAGGCCTCTCTCCTTCATTCTCTATATACATTCTTCCCTCCTTTTAACCTCCTCCTTGTTGTCGTTAGTGTTTGAGGACTTTGTCATGTACAGCATTCTTCCAGGGTGCTGGATGTGGCTGAGATCCTGTCCTCTCAGAGCCTGGGACTTGGCTTTGCATATTAAACCTAAGACTAGAAAATGTTTCTGCCCTGGGATTATTCGTCTGTGACTTTGAACTTGGGGTCTTACCCTTGCCATATTTCTGGAACTGTTTTACCAGCATCTACCAGCTGTTCCCATCTAGAGGTTTATCACATCCAGGCCTTACATGCAGGCATCTATCTTCCACTTTAAAATCTGAGCAAATGGGCTGGGGACATGGCTCAGTGGTTAAGACTGACTGATCTTGCAGAGGACCCAGGTTCAGTTCCCAACACCCAAATGTTGGCTAACAATCATCCATAACTCCTGGTCCAAGGGATCCAATGTCCTCTTCTCTGGCCTTGGTGGGCATTTCATGACAGAGGTGTACTTACACACATGCAGGCAAAATATCGATACACACAAAATAAAAATAATAATAAAATAAAAATAGGATAAAAATCTGGGCAAACAAACCCACAAGAGCCTTATTTCTACATTCCTCATGGAGAGCACAGCCTCATGGGAAATCTATCTTTACTCTGACCACCTTTCATTGTTTCACATCCGCCAACCACACAAAACCTGGTTGACAGTGGCTCCTCTGTGGTCAGCAGCAGCCTCTCTGGGATCTGCTCAGCAGGTCCTTGCCTTACCAGAGGGCAAGAAAGGAGGCTGGCCATTGTCAGGGCCACATGCTGTTCTGTCTATCCTGTCAATCCAGACAGAAGTGTTCTGTGAGCAGCTGGATGGGATAGGTGGCTGCTTTGACTCCTTAGAAACTTTTAGGTAAAGATGGCCAAGGTAATGGTCTGTTCCCATGCTCCCTTGCTTTCTAAAATGTCATCCTGTTCTGACAATACTCTTCCAGTCCCTCTCAGTCAGAGGAGCCATCTTAGGACGGGCACTGGACACACACACTCAGGCATACAGAGACACACACACTCAGGCACACACACACACACACACACACACCTGGGCACACAAGCACACACACATACACTCAGGCATTTGTCAGGTGCTGATTGAACACTGATGAGCCTGGGGTCCAGGACCAAGACCAGCAGACTCCTCCCTCTCCAGTGAGAACAAACTGGGGACCACAGTCTGCCCTGCCCCAAGACTTGTGGCCCAGAGTTCCTCCCAGGCCCTCCTTTACCTGTTTGGACTGTGCTGGGACACAGCTCCTCATTGTTTTTCATTTTTATTAAGAGCTTGAGCTACACTGAGAGCCATTAGTGCCCGAAGGAGAGGGCGATGGGAAGCCTTCCTGTCCAGTGCCTCCCAAGTCCATTTATCATCTAGAAATGGATCTGTAGATAACGCGAGGGAGATGCAGTCCATAGGAGGAGGCGTGTGCGCTGAGTGCATTAAAACACTCTCAAAGTGTTACCGGGACAGAATATTACAGATGGCACCAGCCTGAGAGCCCAGGGGGAGCTCAGGAAAGCCCTTTACAGAACTCCAGCTGCGCTGGGTAGAGCCGAACACATGCCCTGCTGTGAGGCCATCTTGCCCCACTCTGGCAGGCATGCCCGACTGAGACCACCTGCATGAAATCCACACACTCACCTGCATGCACCCCTGTGCACACACCCTCGGGCACACACACAAACTCATGCATGTATCCACAAAGCACCTAAGATGCAGAATCTCACAGCAGTGTCCCGTGTGGAGATCCGGTCCTCTGCAAGGAGGCTGCAGGGCAGACCTGGATGCCAAACGCTCTTAGTAAGGTTCGATGAGGAAGCACCGGCTCCACACACTGGCCTGGACACTGGCTGAATCCAAAGCCTCGCGGACCGTTCACTGGAATCTCCCCGGTGCCTCAGTGTGGTGCCCGCGGCACCGATGCCCCAGGGAGTGTGTGGTGGGGGCTGGATCTACTTTCCACCCAGCCGCGGAGTGACCTCTTCTCTCACCAGAAGTTAACTGCCACCATGTCCATTGCCACATTCATGGATTAGAAACAAGGTCTTACAGTTGCCCCACACGAAGGCAGAGGAAACTATAGGACATAGATTCCAGTATCAGATGTTCTGAAACCCTTTGCAGAAGTGGTCCTCACAACCATTAAAGGCTCTTACTGCCAACCAGGAGAAGGATCTGTGGTGCAATGCCTCAGACCCTCACTGCTGTGCACGCACAGGGACCAGGTCTGAGCGCTGGAGGGTGAGGGGAGGACTCAGTCCCTCACTGCTGTGCACGCACAGGGACCAGGTCTGAGCGCTGGAGGGTGAGGGGAGGACTCAGTCCCTCACTGCTGTGCACGCACAGGGACCAGGTCTGAGCGCTGGAGGGTGAGGGGAGGACTCAGTCCCTCACTGCTGTGCACGCACAGGGACCAGGTCTGAGCGCTGGAGGGTGAGGGGAGGACTCAGTCCCTCACTGCTGTGCACGCACAGGGACCAGGTCTGAGCGCTGGAGGGTGAGGGGAGGACTCAGTCCCTCACTGCTGTGCACGCACAGGGACCAGGTCTGAGCGCTGGAGGGTGGTCTGGACTCCACTGGAAGTGCAGAGACTCATCACTGCCTTAGTTACAGAGACCTTTTGTTCCTCTGGTGCGCAGGCCTTGATGGAGGGGTCTCCTCCAGGGGGCAGAAGGGGAGACATAGCAGAGAGGTTGCCTGGAAGCCAACACTCTGACATGTGTGGGAACAGACCCTTTCCTCTGGAGGTGGTTGAGGAAAGCCCACCTGACTGGGCAGAGTGAGACTGCTGGGGCTGCACTGAGCCTTGGTAGGGGGAGCCAGTCTTAACCCTCCTGCCTTGTCCAGATGCAGCACCTGCCTGACTGGAGGGGCTGTAGCGGGCCAGATACCGTCCTCAGGGTCATTGATCCCCTGGTGCTCAGCAAGGATGGGCTTTCATTCCTTTTTATTAACAAACAATCTCTTCATCAAAAGTGGACGGTGTTGAGTTTCTAGAGTCTTCAACTGCTTATTAAAAATCAACACTTTTTCAAAGCAGAGATGCGACAAGAGCTGGAAAAAGCTGTTTTTCTTGGGAGCCTGGTGGAGACTATTTCAGCACACACGAGTGTCAGCCAACTTTGCTGAGCAGGGGAGAGAAGGAGGACAGGAAGGCAAGGGGGAGGAAGGAAAGACGGAAGAAGGCAAGGCGGGCGGGAGGGCGGAGCCTGGGTTGTAGGCCAGAGGGCAGGAGGCCTCACAGAGAACTAGTGTCGCAGTGTGGAGAGCTGGGGGAGGTGCCTGGAAGGGCCCCACTGCTGCTGACCCTCTAGAAGTTGCTGACCTCTGGCTTCAAAGAAATGGTCAGTTATAACCTTGCTGCCTGCAGGGTACCATGCTGACTACAGGGCACCATGCTGACCAGAGGCCCATGTTCTGCCCCAGGAGGGTTTTCTGGGTGGGAAGGGCTTGGCAGTTTAGAGTGGTGAAGACTGGCTGGTGATAGGCTCATTCAGGGGACACAGGCATATCTGTCTGTAAGTCATCTATCATCTGACTATCATCTGTCATTGGAAATCTGTCAATTATCTGTCATCTACCTATCAATAACTTCTCTATCATCTATCTATCATCTATCAATCATCTTTTTTCTATCAGTCTGTCTGTCATTTATCAATGATCTATTATCTATCTTGTCTATGATCTATATTTATTATCTATTTATCAACCTATTGTTTATCAATCATTTATCAACAGTCTCCCTACTATTCTTTATTCTTTATTATTATTTATATCCATCTGCCTATCATCTGTTTACTATCTACCTATCTATCATCTATCAATCATTTTGTCTGTCAGTCATCTATCTGTCCACCTACCATGTATCTAGCAATCAATCATCTATCATCTATTCATCACCTATCCTCTACTTTCTATCTATCAAGCATCTATCTGTCTACCCATCGTTCATGTATCTGTCTCCTATCTTAGTTCCTCGTTTCATTACTGTGACCAGGTACGTGGCAGAATGAACTCTGAGAGGTTTCTTCGGGATCCTGGTTCAGACACTCCTGGCACCTCGGTGCAGAAGTCTGTGGGAGCACATGGTGTTTGGTCACCTGCCTGACAGCAGCAAAGCTAGAGACCGAGTGTTCAAATTCATAGAACACTCTCAATATAGCACTGTCATCTAACTATATGTCAATGTATCTGACCACTCATCCACCCATCCATCATCTGTCATCGTCTCTCTCCCTACCCCCTCCTTCCCCCTTTCCTCCTCTCCCTCCCTCCCTATCTCTGTCTACTATGTATTTTCATATATCTACCAGTCATCCATTTATGATCTACTATGTGCATATTTGCCATCTATTTATCTGGCATCTATTTTTCATAATCTATTCTCTGTCATCTAATTAGATAGCCAGATTTCCTCCCTCCCTCCTTCCCTTTCTTCCTTCCTCCCTCCCTCCCACCTCCCTCCCTCCCTCCTTTCCCTCCTTCCTTTTTCCCTCTCTCCCTTCCTTCGTTTTTCTTCCTAACCATCATCTATCATCTATGTATCACACGTGTCATTGAATGCATTCTTGCTATCACTGCTTTACCAGTACTATCTGTTAGGTTAGCTAAGAGTCCTGACAGGAAATGATTTTCACTCCACCGTACTGGCTGCCTCTTCCCAGGGTGGATCAGAGTTTTAACTCATCCAATTTCTTTCTCTATGAAGAACTCCCTTTAATATTTCTTTCAAGGCAGTCTGCTAGCAAACACTCCCTTTACTTTGTGTTTGTCTGTTTTGAGACAAGATCTCCCTGTATCACTGGCTGATCTAGAAATTACTATGTAGACCAGGCTGACTAGATCTCAGGGATCCTCTTGCCTCTGCCTCCCTGGCACTGGGATTAAAGGCATGCTCTAGCACTGGGATTAAAGGCATGCTCTACCACACATGGTCTCTTTAATTTTCATTCATCCCCAATGGATGATGATAAAAAATTTAGTTTTCCTTTCACTAGAAAAATCCTTAGTTACTGTATCTACTCATTTTAGAATTTCCATGTCAGCATTCTGTTTTACAGTTTTAAAAACTGAGGTAGAATGCACACAACATTAAGCATTACCATCCTAATCATTTTAAGCGTACCACTCAGGGGTATTAAACCTATTCATAATGTTGTATGTTCATGACCACCAGCCATCCATAGAACATCTGTTATGTCTCTATACCAGCTAAGCAATAACTGTTGTTGTCATCATCTCCCCCACCTCCACAGCCCTGGCAGCAATCATTCTGTTTCTGTCTCTGAAGTTAACTATTTGATACTACATGTAAGTGGCACCATCTGTTATTTGTCACGCTGTGACAGGCTGATGTCACTTAGCATGTCCTCCAGGTTTACTCTGCTGCAGCACCAGAATGTCCATTTTGATAGCTGAGCAGTACTCCATCCTGGCCACAACCCTTGTCTGGTTTATCCTTCTATTTATTGAGGAGCACTTGAGTGGCTCCCACAGCCACTTTTCCTGAATAACACAACCATGAACTTCAGTGTGCAAACATTTCTTCAAGACTCAGCTTCCAGTTACTTTGTATATAAACCCAGAATTGGAATCGCTAGATTTCCCCCAGTTCTATGCTGGTTTTTTTCCTGCTTATGTCTTGTGCCTGCTGTCACCACTGATGTAAGTTCATAGAGCAAGGTCTCAGGAGCCGGGAAGACATGTCCACAGCGTTTTAAGTTCTTGCCAGCATGCACAAGCGTTCCGATCCCCCACACTCTCACCAAGACTTACGTGTACTTCACGTCAGGGAGCCCTCCGTTCTGTCGGTGTGGTCTGGCTGCCCACTGCCCTTCCACTCCAGTTTCCTAATGAGTGGGAGGCCGAGCTTTCATGGGCTGACTGGACCCTTGTAAATCTTCACTGGAGAAAAGTCTCTTCAAGCTTTCGACAAGCTTTAACTCAAGCCATTTGTTTCTGTGGTTGAGGTTTAGGACTCTATATATGTATAATCTGTATCTATCTGCACCTCTCATCAGATGTGTGACCTGCAAACATTCACCCATCCTCCGGCTACATGTTTACTCTACTTACATTATGGTATGCAAGTTTTAAACTTTTATGAAGCGCAGTTTTGCTTTCCCTTTGTTCATTATGACCCTGCTGGGAAGCTTTAAAATCTTTTAAAAATCAGTTTTGAGAATCATACATGTATACAATGAGATATGATCATATCCATCCCATAGTTCCTCTCCCTGAATGTCCCCCACAGCACAGCTCCTCCCAAGTTTACGTTGTTTTGGGGGGTTAGCACTGCTCTTGTGGGCATGGGTACGGGGAAACCACCAGCTGCCACATCCCCCCAAAAGAAAGATTCTCTTGGGGCTGGAGAGATGGCTCAGGGGTTTAGAGCGCTGACCACTCTTGCAGAGGACTTGGGTTTGATTCCCGGCACCCACATGGTAGCTGACAACTGCTTACAACTCCACTTTCAGGGGCTACGACGCCCTCTTCTGACCTCCATGGGCACTGAAAGACACAGGTACGCTTACATACAGACATACAAGACAAGACACTTACACATATAAAAGTAATAAATTATACACACACACACACACACACACACATATATGAATGATTCTCCTTCCTCCAGCAGCTATCCTCTGCCCAAAGCTTCTATATTATCGGGTTATGGTTTTAGGCATTACAATTAGAGCCTCGATCCCATTCTGAATTAATTTTGTGTATGAATAGATGGAGTCCTCTTTACATGTTTCATGTGATGCCCAGTTTCCACAACAGCATTAGCCGGGAAGACTTTTTCCTCCTTAATTTTGTGCATTTATTCTGCCTAACAGCTTTGAGTGGCCTTTCTAGTGCCGTGTTGAACAGAGGGTGAAAACAAGTGCTTTCGTCTCCTTCAAAAACTTTTTAAAACTTACATGTGTGTGTTTTGCCTGTTTGTGTGTAAGTGCACTGCATGAATGCAATGCCCTCAGAGGCCAGTAGATCCCCCTGGAATTGGAGTTATGGCTGAGTGCTAGCTCTCATGTGGGCACTGAGAACCGAACTCAGGTCCTCTGCAATACAGCAAGTGCTCTTAACAGCTGAGCCAGCTCTCCAGTCCCTGTACAGGTATTTCTACTTTCCAAGTTTTTTGTAATTTCCAAGCAAACCTCTCCACTTTGATTTTTACATTTTTTCCCTTGTGGTCTCATAATATTAAGTTAAAGAAAGTTTACATTTTTAGTAGAAGTCTTGGGAGCATTTTTACCAAAACACCCTTGGAGTAAGAAAATACTCCTTGCAATGAGAAAGGGGGGAAAGCTCACAGAGAAGCAGGGAGTTTTTTATTATGTTTATTTTATGTGTATGAGCGTTTTGCCTACATGTATATAAGTACACCCGTGTCATGCAATACCCATGAAGACCAGAAGAGGATGTCAGAGTCCCTGAAACTGGAGCTACAGACTGTCATCAGGTGCCGTGTAGGTGCTGGGAGTAGAACCCTGGTCCTCGGCACTCTGAACTGCGGCACCATCTCTCCAGTCCCCTTCTTCTAGATCTTTTAGGAAAAGCATTCCTGTTTTTAACACTGAGTAGGCTGTTTGTGTTATTTTTCATATACGACTGTATTGTGTTGAGGTCTATATTCTCCTTCGAATTTGGGATGGTTGGGTGTCTTTATCACAGAAGAGTGTTAAATTTTGCCAAATTTATTTTTCTTCATCCACTGAGCTCACCACATGATCTTTTTCCTTCATTCTGTTGAGGTGGTGTGATACAGAGATTGATTTTCACATGCTGGGTCCCCCTTGAATCCTAGAAATGAATCATAGCTGGTCAGAGGATATAATTATTTTAATATGCTGCTGAATTTCATTTGCTAGCATTTGGCTGAGGCTTTTTACATGAATATTCGTAAGAATATTGGTCTGTTGGTCCTGGGTCATGTTGGTCCTAAGGAAGAGTTAGGAAGTATTCCCTTGTCTCCCCTTTACAGAGGGAGGTTATAAAGAGGCTGGAAATGTGGCTCTGTGGTGAGGAGGAACTGCTCTCGCAAAGGACCAGAGTGTAGTTCCCAGCACCCTTTCTGGAGAGTCGTGGGATCCAATGGCCTCTTCTGTCCTCTGTGGGCACTTGCACTCACAGAGTAGACACATATAGACACAGGAACATACATTTACAAACAAATGATGAATGCAAATAAATCTTTAAAACAAAGGGACAGGAAAAGGAAAACCAGTAGAAATGTAAGAAAATGGACATAGGAAAAGGTGCTGAGAGACAGAGGGAGAGAGGAAGGAGGACACAGCGAGGTGGGGAGACAGCACTGCGTGGGCTAGAGGAAGTGCCAGTTCTGGTCCCTGAGACCTCTCTGTGGGCAGGAATTCTGCGGTAATGCAACAGATGGGAGGAGGACCGGGGTAGGAGAACAAGATGTACCAGATGCTCACGTGTGGGCTAGACATCCTCAAAAGTTCAATATGTGGAGTAGTGTGAGGCCGTGGCTGTGCACGTCCAGAGAGGACGTGAGAATAGGCCCAGGGCCTGCGATGCTTGGGTCAGGGAGACCAGGAGGCTCCTTGAAGGAGACAAGCTCTAGGGCTCCAGAAGAGGGAGGCTCAGGAGGCCCTCTGATCCTCCACAGGACGATGGAAGCAAGAGGATCCTGCCAGGGGCTCTGGGCACACAGCCACACTTCATTGGTCCAGAGAGATGCTGGTAGACTGAAGACCTAGGCCAGAAACATATGTTCCTCGAAGTCACCCACGTGGCACCACCTAAAGCCGTAAGTTAGCCCAACTCATTGGCTGTAGTCGGTTCAGCAGCAGCCAGAGGTCATTTTCTATTTATAGCTGTGGTCCCAGAGTGTCTCCCCTCTGAGGACACTTTCATGGGACAGGGCCACCCGAGTCTGGCTTGATCCAGGCAAGGAGCTCAGGCCAGGAGAGACAGCCTTCCCTGGATAGTTCAATCCTCAGAGTGACAGGGGAATGGGAACAGAAAATCACAGCTGCCAGCCAGGCTGTCGGGACCAGATTGCCAAGGGTCTGGGTGATCACCTCCAGGAGAGTGTGAGGAGCCTTCAAGAGGACTGTACACTTTACCAGCGCCCAGCACAAAGACAACACCACAAAATCTTAGAAGCATCTTCTCACCAGGCACCAGGGGCCAGAGAGTTCAGGAAGGCACTCCCAGAGGCCCACCTGCCCATCTCCCAGTCCTAAGCATGTGCACAGGTGCTTATGGGCTTCAGACAAAGATAGACATCCGAGGAAGACACCCCAGAAGCACCTGTGTGATGGCATGGGGCTTGTCACTGTGCAGAGTGCAGGAAATCGGGGATGAAAAGGAGCCTTTAGTTAGCAAGGAAGCTGACAGGGCTCAAGCTGGGGCTGCAGCATGTTGCAGGGTTTGCAGTTGAGGGATGTTAGCGGGTATTGCTGACTGTGGCTCAGCCTGGCCTGTCCTGGGTTATACCCTTGTTGTCTTGAGCCGTCTTAGACTATCCTTGACTGTCCTTAGTTGTCCTGGGCCATTCTGGGCTGTCCTGGCCTATCCTGTGCTGTCAGGGCAGAAATAACTCTTAGAAGTCCCAGGTGAAATTGAAGCATGGAACCATGGTTAATTTCTTTGCCATTCTGTCCTCCCTACAGCTGTTGATTGGATTAACCTAGAGAGTAGCCAGTGTGGCCAGGCTGCTGAGTGACAGCCCAAAGAGAGCAAACCTCAACTTTTCACCCCAGGGAGAGACAATTACCGCACCTCCCACCCCCGCAAGTTGTTGACCTTGCTTCTTTGGGAATCAATAGAAACCCCTGGGAGTTGATACATTTTAGCATTCCTTTCAATGAAAGTCAGTGTGGCCCTTCCCACTATTTGCCTCAAGGATGCCAGGAAAGCCCGGATCTAGCAAGGCGCCAGCTGTCAGCAGGGTGTGCTATTTCCGCTCCCACCCTCGATGCTCCTCTAAGAGGACAGAGTCCCCTGGAAGCAGCTGGCCTCTCCCACCACAGACATCCCCAAGGGGAGCAATGAGGCTCCCACACCCACATCTGTGGCCCGGCCAGGCGCCCTGTTCCTTCATTGTGACATTAATTTTTGTTTAGTATGTGTTACCAAGTTGTAACGATGAGCTACAATGTTTCTGTACATTGTGCCTTGCTCTCCCTCCCACTGCCGTCCCTCATTTTTGCTCGTCCCCCTTGCTGTTCCTCTTCCTCCGACACAGGCCCCTCTTCTATGTTCATGTCCCAGGGACACTGGCACATCCACGTTCATTGCTGCCCTATTCACAATAGCCAAGATATGCAAGTGGCCTGGGCATCCATCTGCCATGAGCGGAAGACGGAATTGTGGCATCCATCCACGATGAGTGTATAACGGAAATGTGGTATGTCTGCACAGTGGAATTTTATTCAGCCACAAAGAAAAGTGAAATTATGTCATTTTCAGGGAGATGGATGGAACTGGAGAGTGTCCTGATAAGTGAAGCCACTGAGCCTTATAGCTTAGACAGAGCCCCTCTGTGGAAGGCATCGGAGGTCATTCTCTAATCTCTGCTTGCAGAGCCAGCGCTGGTCAGGTTCAGCCCAGACACACCTGTTCCAGAGCCAGGCATGGTGACAGGGGCCACAGGCGATCCCAGGGCACAAAGTGGACTTGCTTGTATTTTGAAGATCAGAGCACATGAGAATAAAGGTGAGCCTGAAGGAGGGGAGCTTCCTTTGCTGTTTGCTAAGTGTGGAGCTGTGACCCTCCACAGCAACCTAACATCTGCCAGGGCACCCTGCTCTTCCTACCATGGTCTACTTGGTCCAGGTCCCACAGGCCAGCAACTTCCTGTGCATTTACTCTTGGTCACAGGCTTCCAAAACTTCTCCAGATTCTGGACCCTGCCACAAGGAGACCTGCTGTGGCCACAACCCTCCTGGAAGGTGTGCAGACACAGCCGCAGTCCTCTGGCCTCACCACACCTCTGATCCTATCACAGCTGCATGGGTCCTTTTACCTAGTCTGAGCACACCCAAGACACAGCAGCAGTACTGATTCTGTGGGCCTTTCTATCCCAGAACCTTGGTCCCCAAGATAGAGCAGGAACAGGCTGCTCTGAAGGACCTTATAAGCTGGTCATGTGGTATCAGGAATATGAGATGTCTCTGAGATCATCAGATGCTTGAGTGCAGCTACCTGCTCACAGTGACTGCTTAGTCTATCATCTGTAGATTTATCCATCCCTGCATCCATCCGTCCACCCACCCACCCACTGAATCATCTACCTACCTACCCATCCACCCACCCGTCCACCTAACCATCCATCCACCCACCCACCCAGCCACCCACCCATCCATGCATCCATCCATCCATCCATCCATCCATCCATCCACTCACTCACCCATCCACCCACCCGCCCATCCACCCATCCACTTACCCACCCACCCATCCATCCACTCTCCCACTCACCCACCCATCCATCCACCCACCCACCCACTCATCCACCCACCCATCCACCTACCCATTCACCTACCCATCCACCTACCATCCATCCATCCGTCCATCCATCCACCCACCTACCCATCCATCCATTCATCTACCCACCCACTGACTCATCCAACTATTGAGCCACCCATGTGTTCATCCAGCCATCTACCCACCCATACATTAATTCATCTACCCACCCACTGACTCATCCATCTATTCATCCACTGGCTCTCTCATTCATCCATCATCCAACCATTCATTCACCTACACATTCATCCATCCACCTACTTGTTAATCCACCATTCATCCGTCCACCCACCTATCTACCATCTACCCACTAACCCTCACATTCATCTCTCTCACTATTCATCCACCGAGCCACCCACCCATCCCCTCACTCATTTATGCCCTCCTCATCTTTGTTAAGATGCTCCTTTGTTCCTGCATTGTTCCGGAGGCTGAGAGATGCCACGATGTGGAAGCAGAACAGGTCTAGATCTCTGTGACCTTCATTTCACTGCCAAGTAATAGATGTGTAAATCAATGATTCAAACATTCCCATGGATCAGTGTCAGGAAGCAGAAGGCAGGTGGAGTGACGTAATGAGTGAGGGCTGGGCCACTGGATGTGTGTATGGCATTGGGGAAACCGGTGTCTCCTGGACATAGCAGATGGGCTCCAGGTCCATGGAAATCCCAGCCTTCCCCCACGATCATAAGAGGAGAGAGCGGCAGCCCATGGTCTCCTTATGAGGCTGGCTCCTGCTGAATGCCTTCACAGGACCTAAGGAGGGTCATGAGCCCCTCACCGGGAATCTGACGACCGGCTCCTTCCAGTCACACCCAGCTGCGCAGTATTGGGTTGTTGGAGTCCACAGGTGATGGGAGAATGACTGGGAGGAGGGCCCAGTGTCGTAGCTTTCATGAGTCTTCATCCATGCTGGGATGGGACACACCCACACTCCCTTGTGTGACCCCAATAAACCCACTGGTTCTTCTGCTGGGCTTGGATGGAATCATTTATTCAGCCTGTCTTTGCCCTCTCTGTCTAGGGTGAATAGGAACAGACTCCCCAGTAAGTGTCATGAGACAGACATGGTCAGGCCTTGTGACCAGGGCATTTGAGTTGGAGAGATGCCTTGGGTGCTGGGGGAGGGAGGGCTGCTGTCACCAGAACACACCAGGGGTGTTGCAGAGGATCAGCTGTGACACGAATGAAGGCCAAGTGATTAGGATGCCATCCATCTCAATGTAACAGCCATTAGAGCTGCAATTATCATAATGGTCATAAGCTCATGATTTATGGAGATTGTAATGATTATTTTTGTAATACCAAGTTAGAGGATTTTTTGGCAGTAGATCAATTTGAAAGAAACTGAAATACAGGTTTTAAGTGAGGAATGTCACAGAATCACACAGCAAATTGTGCATACATGTGTGAGAGCACACGTGTGTGTACATGCAGGTATGTGCACCAATGAGTTCACATGAGAATGGAGTACTGGCTGTCTTTCCCCTGACCAAGATCCAACTGGGTAGAAGTGGACTCAGAGTGAACCAGCTGTTTATTGACTCTGGAAGAGATAATTGATGATCTTGAGTCCCAGGCATTGGGTCCCCAAATCATCCCCAAGAGCTGCTGGGCACAAGCCCACCCAGCAGGACAGCAAGGGAGCAGATATGTGTCTGCTCTGAAGCGCAGGGTCTTCAGACTGTGAGCAGCACACTGCGGAGAACCACGTGTTTGGTGGTGGATGGATGGATGTTCACAGATTCACATCTTCAGTGTCCTGCAGAGGATGCCAGAAACCTCAGAGTTCTCCCTGATGCTTCCCAGCCTCGACTCTCTCCACCACGGTAAGCCAGCTCTGGGCTTGTCTGATTCGATGCACTCTAGTCACTCTGCCAGAAATGTATGCACCACTTTCTCTTGGTCCTCACTGCTTTCAGCTTTGAAAATCTCTTACCATGAAGCTTTGTTTGTAGACTTTAGACCTCTTTGCTACATGGTACATGGCTGTGGGTGTCTTCAGATATTATAAAAGTCCAAGGAGTGCACATATTGGATACTCGTTTGCTGCTCTGATAAAACCCTGTCAGCAAATGTGGCTCATTTGGTTTTGGGGGGCTTATAGTTCCAGAGGGAGAGTCCATGATAGCGGAGCATGGCAGCAGGAAACTGCAGATCCCATCTCCAACCACATGCAGAAGGCAGAGAGGAGCTGTAAGTGGGACCATAAACCCTCAAAGCCCACCCTCCCTGCCATCCTTTCTCCAGCCAGGCTCCACCTCCTAAAGGCTCCATAACCCCTCCAAACAGAGCCACAGCTGAGACCAAGTGCTCAGACACCCGGCGTTTCTCAGTCAAACCAGCATAGTGCACAAGGAAGGAGCATACAAAATAACTGTTGGGCATTTGAAAGTGAAAAGACACAGCATCTTTCCCATTACTTTCATCCAGGAGAAACGGATCCAGAAAAAATGAGTCAACAATATCCCACGATCTCCCCAAACTGGGATAAAAGTGACCAGGCAGCCCGAAGAAAAGAATGACAAAACCATGGCATCCAGAAGCTCTAATCCTGCACTGTGTAACCCTGCTGGCCACAAAGGATGCTGGGGCTTGCATTCCAAGTCTCCGTGCTGATTTAAAGGAATGTGGATTTAAAGAGTCAGAATAAATCCTAGTTAGGTGGAGGAGAGATTAACTTGGTCACTTAGAAATCACTTACAAAGCTGGAGCCCAGGTCTGTCTCTACTGTGCAATCATCCTTGGGGGTCCCTGCATTTGCAGTGGAGTCACCAACTCTGGACAAACTGACAGCAACAGAGGGCAGAACCAGTGGACTTCAGATGAGCTGGGCTCTGTGTTAGAGCAAACAGAGGGCCTGGGAGGCCAGCCCTTCTAGAAGACAGCACGGCAGAAGAAAGAATCTGGCAACTAGGGGACACCACACAGGAGGAGAAAAAAGAAAGAGACAACTTAAGACAGAAAGAAATACACACCGAAAATCAAACTAGAGAAAACGTAGCCTGTGGAGAGTTCCTGAGTCAAGGCTTCGTCAGAACGGCAACAGCTCAGGGTAGACAACAAAAAGATGGAAATAGTCAAAATATCAAGGACTGAGCGGGTCAGAGGAGACAGACCTGGGTCAGCGGACACAGAGGTGGAAACCATCACGGTTTCTAAACTAGAAGAAGTTCAGCAGTGTCCACTGACTGGGCGATGACTCCTAGTAGCGTCGAAAAGTCTCCCACCCCAGGCAGGCAAAGGCTGGGACCCTGTGCCTGAGTTCTGTCAAACATTCAGGACGGAGCTAATACCAGTTCTGAAATGAACCCACAAGACTTAAAAAGAAGTGAATTCTTCCAAACTCATTCTCCAAGACCCTGGTACTAAAGGTAAACAAGGACGAGACAAAATAAGAGAAATCTCAGGCCAGTTATGTTTTAAAAAAACTAAGATACGTAAATTCTCAGCAAAATCATAGCAAACACTTGAGTCCAATAATATACTGGAAGGCCATTCCCCAGAATCACGGATTCAGCTCAGAAATGCAAGGATGGCTTAGACTATGCAAATCAGTAATGGGATACAACATATTAGCAGAATAGAGACAAAACTATTTAAACAGCTCCATAAATGAGTATTTAATATAATTTAACATCCCTTTATGACAAAATACTCAACAAATTAGGCAGAAAGGATCTACTTCTGGTAGCAAGCAGAACACCTCCCAGCACTCGGAAAGCTAGCCAGTAGGGATGGAGCTTCCAGGCAATGTCAGCTTGATTTCTCCAGGCTCTATGACTTAAGTGTGTGATGTCTTCAACAGCAGGATCTTACAATCAAGTTCTGGAGGGTAACCAAGAGCAATGACAATAACCTGTGTTATTTGGGGTCTAAGGGAAGTCCCTGGTTAACAGCTCTAAAAGTGGTAACCCATCCTTGGAGCTGGGCCTCCTGTTTGTTAGCTTCTGGTGACCAGGTGGAGTACTGTAGACTCGTTATGAGGTGACGCAATCTAAACTCTTTCCAGGTGTAAAGAATAAAAGACTGTGGCGTGCTCAGCCCTAAACAGGACATCTATATCACACAAACCTCCTCTCAAGGCCCAATGATCATCTCTGAGGAGAGTGCAGAAAGGTGGTAAGAGCCAGAGGCAGTGGGTGATCGCAACGGAACGGTGTTTTCCAGGTGTGAAGGGGCAGTTGCACATATGAACTCACGGTGGCTGTGGCAGCGTGCACAAGACAGTGTAAGCTCAAGCCGAAGACAAGTCCAGCATGGAGAGGACAGGTGGACATGCTGTCCCACCCCTAGCTGAGGGGCTGCTGGCAACTGAGAGCTGCTCACAGACAGTCAGTTTTCTTTAAAAGTGTGGCCCTCGGTTGGACTACCATGCTCCGGTGGATGGCCACCTATCCTAGAGTACCTGAGCAGCACACACTTAACTCAATGGGTTTAAAAAGAAAAATTAAGACCCAGTGTTGGGTAGAGAAGGAAGAGGACAGATCTGGAAGGAGTTGGAAGGGTGAATATAATCAAAATGCAGTGTGTAAAATTCTCAAGGAATTGATTAAATAAAAAAGAGTAGACAAGAGACAGTGAGAGAAAAAGAAAGAAGGAAAAGAACTTACTTCAGTGTGTAAAGCCCGTGCATCTGACTGAGTTATACTTAGCAGTATGCTGTGTGGGGAGAAGCAGAAACATTTTCCTATAGCCTGGAACTAGACAAGGCTGCCCACTTTGCCATTATTTAATGGCTCTCTGAGGATCCTGCTCAGAGCAATAAACCAGGAGAGTGAGGCAAGAGCATCTAGATGGGAAAGGAGAAAGTCTGACCACCGTGGTCACAAATGACAGACCCTTGGTCTGCAAAGCTCAGAAGATACCACAAAGCCAGGAGAATTAATAAACATTCAGCAAATGTTCAGGAGAAAAAACATTCAAAACTCAGTAATGTTGGTATACAACAACCAAAATTATCTTAAGCAGAAATTAAGAATCAATTCCAT
The DNA here is from genome assembly GCA_035773235.1 of Eospalax fontanierii. NCBI lineage: Eukaryota > Metazoa > Chordata > Mammalia > Rodentia > Spalacidae > Eospalax > Eospalax fontanierii. The sequence goes on from CM069537.1 coordinate 77,614,497, forward strand.
TTAAATTATCTATGAAAACTACCCAAAAACAGTTTAGCCAAAGAAAAAACTTCAAGAAAACTATAAAGCATTTCTGAAATAAATTGGGAAAAACAACACAAAATGGAAATATATTTTTCCTTCATGGATTAATTAATACTGTTACTGTGTCTGCTACTCACAGGTATCTACAGAGTCGATATGATCCTTATCCAAGAATCTTCAGGACACAGTGATGTAATCGGTATTGATCAAGACACCATGGTGCTTGTAAAAACAGACAGACAGACAGACAGAGCGGAGAGCCTTGGAGCAAATTCAGACATCTCAGTCAACTTCTCAGCACATGCATTGGAGAAGACAGTCTTTCCCATACGTCCTACTGGGAAAACTGGGTCTCCACATGCAGAAGAATGAACCTCTCCTCTGTCTCTGTGTGCATCGGGGTGGTGTGGTGCACCGTGTGCACACATGCAGAATTGAGAGCAGGATGTCAGGTGTCTTCCCCTCTCACTTTCGATTACAGGGACTCCCACTGATCTGAAGTTTGCTATGTGGCTCGCTGGTGGCCAGTGAGCACCCATCTCAGCTCCTCAGCCCTGGGGTTATGTGCATGCTCCTTGGATGCGTGGCTGGTCCCTGGAGGCTGGGGATTTCAACTCAGGTCCTTGTGCTGGCTCAGGCGGGCCTTTACTCACTGAGCCATCTTCTTAGCTCCAATCTATGTCTTCAACCAATTACAAAGTCAACAGAAATGAACTGAAGACACAAAACTATGCAGCTGCTAGAAGACAGTACAAGGGACTCCTCGGATGCCGGGGTGGACGATGCTGACAAGACCCTGGAAAGCACAGGAGATTTTTTTAATGACAAATAAGATTGCACCAAACTAAAAAGCTTCTGCATAGCAAAGAAAGCAATCAACAGAGCAAAAAGACAGCACAACGGAGGATGAATATCTGCAAGCCACACATGACAGGGAGGTAATGCTGTGATGCATTAGGGACTTCAAAAATTCAAAGGCAAAGAACAAGTAACCCAATTCAAAAGGGTGCTAGGACTAAGCAGACATTTAATAGACAAAGACATGCAGTGGTCAACCAGTTTACAAGGAAAGAAAAAAACAACGAATCACCAGGACAATGTAAATCAGAATGATAATGAGATGTCATGTCACCTAGTAAGAATGACTTGTCAAAAATCTAAAAGTAGCCAGTGCTTATGGGGACACGGAGTAAAAGGTTGAGAAAGGGCTCGTTCCACCCCACTGGTGTGAATTAGTGCAGTCGTCATGGACCAGCCGAAGCAATCAGATACACGTGACCTCTATGTGATTCACTCCTAGGAAATAAAAGAAACGTGGGTGAAGGGGACACATGCTCCCCATTCACCACAGCAGTGCTGACAATAGTTAAGAAAGCGTGCGCATCAGCGTGGAGTGAACAAAGGCACACGACACACGCAACGGAAGGCTAGCCCCCAGACATAATGCAGTCCTCACCCCTGGGATGAGGTGGCTGGGACTGGAGAGTACTACCCTTAGAGACATGAGGCAGGCACAGGCAGCTGAGCTCACTGGTGTGCCAAGAACGGAAAAGCCAAAGTTGAAAACAGAATATGGCGACTGAAGGCCGGAGACAGCAGAGGTGGAGAGGTGAGGGGAGCTTGAAAAGTTACAGACGGGAAGACACGCTGTTCCATAGCAGGGCGACCGAAGACAACAGCTATGTACTCTGTGCTATAACTGTTTGAGGGAAAAGATGAGTTTAACCTGATTTAAGCATGGCAGGAGATATTTATGCATTCAAACATTGCACCCTGTGAGTATCCACGATTTTATGTCTGTGTATCAAAGACACAAATTTAATTAAAAATAAATTAATTAAAGTTGAGTGTGGCGGGGCACACCTGTAATTCCAGGACTCAAGAGGCTGAGACACAGGGTTTATAAGTCTGAGGCCAGCCTGGGCTACATAGTAAGAGTGACTCCAAACAAAAAGTCAAAACAAGCGTATCATGTCAGCAGACAGGGCAGAAAAGGGTGCACATCTGCAGAGAAACCTACGGTTCATGGAACTGGCGTTGCACGCTTGGCAGACAGAGGCAGATACTCAAACCCACTAACAGTTCAGGCTTGCTTCTTTAAAGAGCAACTTAGTGACGACATCACATCCTCCAATTGACACTGGTGAGGGTGCCTTAAAGAATGGCTGAACTTCGAGATTACCAGCGGACACCCTGAGTCTCACTATCTGTGAGTCTTGGTATATCTCAGGTCTCTCTGGTGTGAGGGGACAGTGCAAAGACTTGCTGTACCTCTGAGCCACAGAAGAGATGCCCACGCATTGTACAGAGAGCACACTGGTCAGTGTCGATGTCAGTGCCAGCCTCCACCTCAGCATATGAAGGCAAACGGCCTTTATAGACTGTGTGCAGTTTCCCAAGGCACTTGCTATTGTAATTGGCCGAGTTCACAGCTGGGTAAGGTTGATGATTAGCTTTCTCTTCCAGTACCATACATAACACCTTTTAGCACAATGAAAGCTAGCCAGCAGAGATGAAGCTGGGAGGTCATCACCAGCTTGATTTCTCCTTGTTTGTTCTATGCCTCAGGAGTGCAGTGTCCTCAGTAATAGGGTCCTCCTGTCAAGTTCTGGCAGGTAACTCATTGCAACGACAATAGCCAGTGTTATCTGAGAGTCTGTGGGACCGCTCTGGTCACCAACACTGGAAGAAAAAGTCCGTTCCTGGCAGTGGGCTTTTTGTTTACCAGCCTGTAGTGTCTATTAGGACCACTGCACCCCGTCAGAGGGTAACTATGTTTAAACTCCATATTGAAAGGCGCTTCTACAGTGGCTGTCATATGACTTTTGCAAAAGGCCTTTAGTGTCAGTGCCCTCCTCTCCTCCGCTTCCCCGCTCCTCTGCTGTACCCGCCCATGTCCTCACCCCTTAACCCCATCTTATCTCATTATGCATAAGATCTGTGCAAACACAAGCCAGACAAAACCCCAGCGTGGATGGGAAGATGGGCAAGAAGCCCTAAGCCTAGCCGAGGCCCCTTGGCAGTCAATACCTGCTGGGAGAGTCAGTTTTCCTTGTCACCTGGCAGGTTGACCAGACTCCCACAACCAAGAGCATGCTGGAAACAGGTTAGACTCAATGAGCTTTAAAAACAGATAATAACAGAAGACATGAAGTCAGAGGAAGGTGGAGGTGGAGAGCGGGTGCAGGTCCGAAGAGAAACAGAACACATTGTATGACATTCTCAAATCAGTAAAAAGTTTTTTTTAATTATATGAAAGGGGCTGGGAAGTGGGGCAGGGGTTAAGAGCACTTGCTACTGTTACAGAGGACAGAATTCAGGTCCCAGCACCCACATCGGGCAGCCCACAACCGACTGTAACTCCAGCTCCAGGGGATACAAGGCCTTCTTCTGGCCTCTACAGGAACCCTACACAGGTAGCATGAACTCACACAAACACATACATAGACACACAAACAAGAAAGAAAATGTTAAAATACTATACCCAGAAAAGAGAGATGAACAAGAGTGACTGATAAATACTCACAGCACACACTGGTAGAACTTAAACAAGTGTGGTCTGTCTCAAAACATGTTTTCATTTATTTGTAATGTTCTAATTTTATGTTTTCAGGCCATGGTTGACTGCAGGTGGCTGAGACTACATATGTAAACCCAGCCCTGGGGGGGGGGAATGCTGCTGTTAATGCACAGCGAATAAATCTATATGAGGAAAGGTTCAGGAAACCCCACCCCCCTGGAGAAAGTATCTGACCGTGCAGCCCCCTGATCACTAGAGAGACAGAAGCTGCCCAGGTGGGTTAGCAAAGATCTGGCAAGAAAGCCAGCTAAGTCTGGTGGGCACAGACCAGCATGCATCCAGACACAGAGCGGACATCAAACAGCGGCTAACTACAGATCTTCCAGGAGAAACAGTAGAGAATTATCTGGGATCGTGGGTTATCTCGAGACGTCTCAGGTAGGTCACAGAGAGTGTGAACTACAAAGACGGAAGTTGATAAACTGAGTTGCTTTAAAAAATCTGAGCTTTTCAAGAGCACCATTTTAAAAACAAGGTAAGCCAGACTAGGAGAAAGTGTTGGCAACTTATACATCTGAAATGGACTTGAATCCAAATATTTATGGAGCTCTTAAAGCTCAGTTGTAAGGAGATAAATGGCTTCTTTAGTCTGCACGGGAAACGTTTAGGCAGATGCTCCCCAAAAGACACTTCCTATAGCATAGCATGACTCAGTAGCAAGCACAAGCTAACCACTGTGAAGGGCCACTGGGTTTCCATGAGATTGGCCAACTCAGAAGCCACAGACACAGCCAAGTGATGGCAGGGTGGTGGGACTGCCATGTCCGCCCTCAGGACAACTGTAGCTATCCAATGACTTACGAAGAGTCTTCAACCATTTTGTGTTGTGTACACAAAAGCACAACGCTCACCACAAAGAGGTTAAGAGATGTTTTATTCTGGAGTCAAATATGAGTGAGCATGGCCCAGGAACACGAATTAAGTCACCCCAAATTCCATGTTCCAAAGTGGGAACAGTTTCATGAAAGCCATAACTCAAGACACTTTGCTTTGGTGGAGATGTCAGAGAGGCAGGTTATAGTAAGCGGGGTTGGGGGAGATTCTGCTATGGGCCTTGGATGCTACCTGAAAGGCCTCTTAGCCCTTGGTGGGTGGAAGAGGGTGGTCTGCTGAGTTAATACATTCCAAAAGGTTTTTATCTGTTAGTCACAGGGCATTAAGTCAGACCAGAGATGGGCAAGGAATGGCTGTTTAGGGGCTGAGGATAGCCCAAGATGAATGGTAATCAGGCTCTGGACCTACAACAATCCAGACTCTCCTCAGTTATTGAGGTGCTAACCTTTGATCAGCCTTGCAGAGGGTTCAATTTCAAGACACAGTTTTCGTTCTGGGAACAGTTGTTCACACTATGAAGACAAACGTGGCTTCCTGGCCAGTGACCGCGCTTCTCGGATGCCTGTTAGGAGGAATAGGAAGGCCTGCTGGTGAACCTCACCTCAGTGTGCTCAGGATGACTAAGGCGTGGAGACCTTCAGTGGTCCCTGCACGGTCAGTGAATCCAGAAAGAGTTTATATCCTCACAGCAGCATACTGCGCAGCAAGGGAAGGAGTGAGCTAAGAAAAGTCCGTAGACAGAATGAATTCCTGCTCCTGCTCCCACGCTCCTCCCCTTCCTCCTTCCTTCTCCTCCGTTCTCCCTTCTTCCTTTCTCCTTTGCTCTCTGCCTTGTACCAGCAGTTGAGTGAAGGTTGCTGGTAGAGCAGGGTGTGAGCAGAGACAGGGGCTGGCCTGCACCTGCCAGGAGGGGTAGTTGGAAGGTCGGGGAGCAGGCAAGGACATCTTTCCCCCTGTTAGGGTCCCCTGCCAGGTTCTTCTGAAATGGGACAGGCCCCTCTGGGGCTGAGACCCTGGGCAGGTACGCCTGAAGCCTCAATGCCCTCCTCAGAGGGACACTGGGCTCCTGGGTCTGGACATAGCTGCTGGGATGCTTATGGGTCCCAACCAGGCCTGCCCGGAATCTGTAGCAAACAACGTTGTAGATGAAGGCAGAAACCCCAGAAGTTTGGCCACGTTGCAATTTCTTTCTATTTTATAAAGATTTATTTTATTTTTATTTGTGCTCATGTGTGTGTGTATGTGTGTGTGTGTGTGTGTATGTGTGTGTGTGTGTGTGTGTGTAAGATATGTATGTAGGTGCCCATAGTCTAGAAGAGGACATTGGATCCTCTGGAGCTGGAGTTAAGAAAGTTGTGAGAGCTCAGCATGGATGCTGGGATCTGAACTCAGGACCTAGTGTAGCAAGTGCTCTTAATCACTGAGTCACCTCTCCAGTCCCCACGTTTCAGTTCCTCTAAAAAGTCCTGTCTGAGTAGCTGACATACCCCAGGCCAGTCCAGGACAGTCACCTGTAGACAGTGGAAATGCTGGGTCTCCAAGGAAGACATCTAAGCAGCCCCTCTGGCCTCGAGTTCACTGATTCCAGGCTGCCTCTCCTGAGAAGACAGTTCCTCTGCACTCCACGTGCATGTTCTACAGTTACACCCATGTGACCCAGTGTGAAACTGCATTCACCATGTACTGAAACCATGGCTCTTGCAGGCTCAGCGAGCTCACAGATCTTTAGGTCCACACTCGCTCCTGCCTCGCTCATCTGTATCCCAGTACTCTATTGGTCAGTCCATCCAGGGCACAGTCCATGCTGGGTGGAATCAACTGTCAAAGCTTAAATGTTGGCTCATGTCTGTCTTGAAAGAAGCAATCAGTTGGTTCACACTTATTGAACCTCCTGTAATTCCTCTGAGCCTGAGTCCTTTCTGGAAGGACAGAGTCTGGTCCGCACCCTCTCTTTCCCAACATGGAGAAGCCCAGCTTCTCTGTCCAGCAGAGCACAGAGTACTGTCCCACTGAGCCCTGGCTGTGTTGGGTGGGTAGGTGACTGAGCCAGAGAGACAGGTGGGAGTAGGAAGTGTAACTCCCCACAGGAGACACGGCACCTGCTTTTCCCACAGGTTCAACATATTTAGATTGGAATCTCAAGAAAAGCAAAGCTGTAAATCACTAAAATAATAAAGAAATGCTACAATACAATCGCAGTGCTTCCTTTGCGGTCTAGGTTCTCACATACAAGGAGTTGCCTTCATAAAAATCAAATAAATCACTTTCGGTTTAATCAGGAATGCATACATGGAATTTATTGCATCTCCTAGAGGCATCTTGTACAACCCGTCAGCTCCTGGACCTGACACTTCAAGAGGAGAATGGCATTATTTGGGTCTTATTATTTGCTTTTAAGTCAACAGCTTCTTAGTCTTCACATGAAATGTTTCCCAAGACTGTGATGTACTTTGTTTCTCTTCTCTAAAATTCAGAGGTGATTTAGTGTCTTTATTCTCTGTCATACAAGCAAACAACACCCCAGCATTTTCTAGAAGGGTCCTCATGTCCCCACCCATCCTTCTGTGACCTCAGAAAAGAATCTCTGGCCACACAGATCCCCACGAGGTCCCATGCCATCTCCCTGCCCATCCCCTGCGGCTAGCAGTCTTCTGTGCCGCAGAGCTCAGCCCGGATACTGGGATTTTTGGCTCTTCTTCCAGTCACCCACTGTGTTCCAGAGGAGAGGCTACTGAGGTGGAAATGACAGCTCTGGCAACACTGCGGACACTTGGAACAGCAGTACATAGCCCGTGGCCGGTCTCTGGGGCAGCCCCTGCTGTTCTGCAGCTGTGGGCCCCAGAGCTGAATTCTGCCCATTTCCCGGGTGAGACTTGTGGGACACTGTTTTAAAGACAGGGAAGTAGAGCCCTGGGCAAGATCTGGCCCCCTCCTACCAACAAGGTACCGTATATGGAAATTCAGCAGAGACCTCCAGAGTCCACGCTGTAGGGAAGAAGAGACAGAAGGAGGTAAGAAGCCAGCTCTCAGTCCCCGAGAGGGCCAGCATCTGTCACACAAAGGCCTGTGTGGCCTGTCCTGAGTCTGTGCTGTGTGGATTCTGGTTCACCACACCACACGTACACATAAACACACATGTATGCATAGACATACATACAGACATTCACCAACAATGCACACATGTACATACACGTACTTACATGCAGATGTACACAGATACACAATACATTCATTAATATAAGCGTATGTACACATACATACCTTAACACACATCTATACACACAGACATAAAACACACATACAAAACACACACCTATATACACAGATATACAAACACACACACACATACATACCATAACATATACATTTACACAGACATATACATGCCATTAACACACACATAAACATGCATACACACAAGACACACACCCAGACACACACATATATACACATAGACACACATATAAATATACATAGACACACATATATGCACTCACATATGGTACACATATAAACACATATACAATACATATACCACCAAACACCACAAACATGCATACATGCATAACATATATACAGACAGCCACATGTGTACACATGCACACACATACAGACACACATGCACACAGGCACATGCATACAAATATATACACACATACAAAGAAATACATACACATATACACACATACACACACAAACACACAAAAGACACATACATATAGCACAGACACAATATAAACACACATACATTTGCACATGCATAAACATATACATACATATACATATATTTGTACATGTATACACATATATATATGCATATACATACACACAAAACACATAGACCCATACATGCATACATATACTCATACATAAATATGCACTCAAATGCACATACATGTACAGACATATAAACAGGCATACCCTCACACAATATACATAGTCACACAGGCATCCATACATATCCACACACACCCTGACATACAGTCGACAGGAGGCCCCACCTCAGGCTCACAGGTGAAATTATTGCGAGGACAGGCCATGGGGGTATGGGACGTCACGACCTTGAGTGGTCTGGGCTGGGGTCCGGGCTGTGTCGGCAGGACCAGCACACGACCTCCAATTCCTCCCTCTGCCTCCAGCCACCAAAGAGATGAGCTTGGAAGTGAGTGCCAGGAGGTCAAGGCGCAAAGCCTCCTGGCTGCCCTACGGGGGCCCCCACCAGGACTCTGACCTCTGGGTAGAGCTCACAGGACCACACATGTTATATTGGCAGGGACAGTGGCCTGCTGCTGGCCTGCAGAATGTGGTTAAGTTTGGGCTCAAGAACTGAGCCTTCTGCCTTTTCTCAGGAAGGGACAGCTTGTCCCAGGAGCTTTCCTACATAATAATGATGCCTTGTCATTCACAAGCCCTGTGCCTGTCAAGGCTCTGCTAGCTTGGTAACTGATGGGATTAGCCGGCCTTGTGCAGAGGAGCTGGCCTGGGTAGGGTTGGCCACATAGGGGAAGATAAGCCCTGGGCTCATGAGGTGAGGTTCAAATCCTGCTGAGGCCCCCAGGGACTGGGAGGGTCTTGAGATGAAAGGGTCTACATGCCATGTCTCAAGGCTCAACAGGAGTGCTTATGCTCTGGGCCCACTCAGGATGTGCATACCCTTGAACATGGTGTGTCAAGAATCACTGGGCTTCACAGGGTGGTGGGGACTTGCTGGGTTTATGGTCAGTTTAAGGGTTATGTGGCTGGAGGTGTTAGACATGTGGTACTGTCCTGGGTTTCTGGCCCTGTGCCCTTAAGCTGTAGTATCTGCCCAGGACTCTGGAGCACATCGCTGCTGTGCTGTGGCTCTGCTGGTGTCAGACACCAAGGCAGGGTTGGGGCTGAGAGGTCATTCTGCAGCCTTCTCGTTTTGTATAAGACCCAGTCCTACTGACCTTAGCAGTCATGATGAAATGCTGTAATCTGACTGTGGAGATGGCCACTGGACAGCGGGCTCTCAAGTAACTATAGCAAAACCAATTGTGCTGGATTTCAGAGACATCAGAATGAGACCTGTCCTGGACTTCCAGGAGCTATTAGGTATTAAGAGAAGGGGATGCATGATTTCAAGTAGAGCTGTATTGTGCCACATGCCAGGGATGTGGATGCCAGTGAGACAAGGCTGAAGGCCTGATAGGTCAGGAAATCCCAGAGAAACAGGCCAGAACTTCAGGAAAGAGGGAGGAATGACCATGAGTCTTCCCGAAGTGTGGTGACATGGTAGCCTTGTAACTTGCAAAAGCAGTTCTTCTGCTGTCACTGGACCCATCACACAATCTCTCCTGCTTATGATTTGAAGCGTCATATGATCAGAAGCTCCTTAGTTTCATCCCTGCAGGCTGGTTCTGGGGTTTCCTTCACAATCTCTCCCTTACACACTGGTCAGGGATCACTGTCCCTCTGCTGAAGTTTCTACAATAGTAAAGGGATTGATTTCATGATACCTTGGGAGCTGAAGGAAGGGTGGTCATCTGCAGCAGGAAGTCTGGAGGCCAGGCCCACACTGAGTCCTGGACATGGGCCAGAGGCTCAGCCTGGGCTTCGACTCCTTGATGGACAGCCGCCAGCTTGGTGTCAGTTCTCTGGGGCAGGAATGGCCACATGGAGGCAAATAAGCGCTGGGCTCATGGAAGCCCAGCCAAAATCCCGCTGCGGCCTTCCGGGAGGAGAGGGTCTGGAGATGAGAGGGCGCATCATGCCAAGTCCTAAGACATTAACAGAAGCTCTGAAGCTCTGGGCCTGTGCTGGCCTGTGCATTCCATTGAGCTGGGAACAGGAGCCAGGGCCTGGGGGAGGCTTTGACCCTGCAGTGGACCAGTAAGAATGCACCTGAAGCCATTGTCAAGACATCCTTTCTGAAAGTCTGAAGAGGTCACGGACCCTGAGCAAGACAGGTGTCCACTGATGTTGGTGGCGAGGTGAGACTTGAGACTGGCACCTTCTTGGGCACGTGGTTATATGCTGGGGCAGGGGCACTTAAGGTCATTGGAGGGCCTCACCTTCAAGTAGACCTTGTGACTGTGGCAAACTAAGCCAAGCTGAAGAAGCTCAGACACAGGTAGAGGGAGACCCTCCACCCCATATTCAGCTTGTTGGAACTAAAATTAAGCTAAAACTCTGGAGATGCAGATAAACTGGAATCTTAGATAACCAATAAGCACATTTCACGTAAATACAACCTGCCCAGTGTTTGGGGATGCACACTTCTCCTCTACCCGTGGGAGTCTTGTATTCAGGCCCAGGTTGAAGCTGATGCATGTTCACCCATGAAAAGCATGTATTGTTTAGCAGAAATTCAAGTGTCCTTGAGTTTCCTGTACTCTCTCCAGCAAGTTACCCAAGGTTCGGCAAAGGCCCTGGAGGAGGCCCCGGAGGAGGCCCCGGAGGAGGCCCTGGAGGAGGCCCTGGAGGAGGCCCTGGAGGAGGCCTTGGAGGAGGCCCCGGAGGAGGCTCCAGGCACAGAGCTGGGGTACCCGGCAGAGGAAAATGGCCACCTCGCCTCTGCAGGGTTATACTGAGAAGGCGTTCTGGGGCCGCATGGAGTGGGCAGGTCTGAAAGGCGGCCCGCAGAGAGGCTGCCAGGGTTGGGAGACCCTGGATTTAAGCAGGGAGCACAGCTGCCCCATCTTCGTTTGATAGATAGGCTGTACTCTACTGACACACGAGTCTTCAAAGCTCAGTGTCTCTGTGCACCGTGTGTCGGCCTGAGCCTGTCCTTTCCTCTGCTCAGTGCCTCTCTGGCTCGTGTGCTAGTCACTACTGCTAAACGCACGAGAGCCCTGGGTAATGTTGCCAGGAAGAGCCACATGGAAAGACTGACCTGGAAAGAAAATTAAAAATGATTAAGGACTGCGAGAGTGGAACATCAGTCTCTTAATAGGCTTTCATTCTGGTGGCTCTTGGTCAGGCATGGCGTTCCAGCTCATCTGGGTCTTGAAGGACAGGACTGTTGGAAACAGGAGGAACAGCAGCACCTGGCCAGCAAGTCTAGCAGCAGGACCACATAGACAGGGAGGGACGTCCGTAGCCTTGCGGGTGACCCAGCCCTGGGGCCTGTATTCTCCACACCATGAACACAGCCAGAGGGAGTTTGTTTACAGTGGTTGCAGAAAAGGTTGGCACAACCATGACTTGACTTTGGTGCTAGCTTAGGGTGAATTCAACGACTCAAGAACCGTAATTGGAAGCCAGATGTGGTGGCTCATACCTGTGATCTCAGCGCTTGGGAGGATGAAACAGGAGGTTTGACACCAGTTTGAGAGCTTGAATCCAACATGAGATATATAACAAGACACTGTCCCCACAAAAATAAAAATGAAAGAAAAAAACAAAGGAAGGAAAAGAAAAGAAGGAGAGATCAAAGAAACAAAGAAGGAAGGAGAGAGGGAAAGATTTATCCGAGGGACTGTGGGCAATGGATAACTACGGGGAAAGGGAAAGTCAGTTTTCTTTAAACGTGTGATGCTTGATAGGTTGACCAAGATCCAGGGAAGATCAACATCAAAGAGCACTTGGGGATACAAATTAAACTCTATAGACTGTAAAAACAGTAATAGAGGACATGCGGTTGATCTGGGAAAAGAGGGATCCAGATATGATCAAAATATGTTGTATGACATTCTCAAAGAACCAACAAAAATGACTCATAAGAAAAGAAGGAAGAAAGAAGGAAAGGAAGAGAAAATGGCCGCACAGTGAAGCAGGCCGTGAGCCTGCGGCAAGAAAGGGGGTGCTGGGAGGTGCGGGAACTCCCGCCCAGCTCACTGGGGGGTCGCATGCCAGAGCACATCTTCAGTGTGATGTACCCACCCACCTCTTTTGGAGATGGGCACTGCCCCGTGAGCCCTTGGTGTGGAGTACACCACACCAGCTAGTTCATGTGTGTACACCCCATGGTGTTTGTACAACGACAAAGTCACCCTGCATGCACATTTCAGGATGGGTCCCTGTCACTGATATTGAACTGTGAGACAAACACGGTAGAGTCAAAGGTCAGTCAGGGAGAAGAGGCTAGCCCACAGTGGGTCTACATCTCCTCAGACTGTCCAGGCCCAGCTTCTCATCTCAGGACAGAGACTGACCGTCCATGTGGTAGGTCTCTGCTGAGGCTTCTTCCTCCTTGGTGTCTGCCCTCAGTCTCCGCATACAGTCTCAGCTCCCACCTCGTCCCCTGCTGTCACCTGCCTGTCACTGCTCGGAACAACCTTGAACCATCATCCCACACCAGGAGCCCTTTTCCTTTCTCATCACAGGGCTGTGCTCTGGAGGCAAAACAGAGTCAAAGGGGGAGGAAAGGGAGGCCTGTCAGGACCACGGACAGTACTAAGAAAGATGCTGGGCTCTGCTGAGGCCACCAGGAGAAGCTCCCAGGGCCAGTTCCTCCTGTTCTGTGGAAGGAACCAGTGGCTGGCCTGCTTCCCTGCGGTCTGCTCTCACCCTGGCTGACTGCATGACCCGCCCCTGCTGTCCTGCTCTTGGAGCCCTTGGCCCACACCCAGGTCTGTCGAAGAACAGCTGGGAACTTCAAACTCTGAACAAAGTCAGGGCAGGAACTCAAGCAAGAATTGAAGCACAGAAGTCCCAGCTTGAGGGCTGGTTCACTAGCTCATGCTTGCCTACCTTTCTTACAGCCCTGGCCTGCCTGCCCAGGAATGGTGCTGCATAAGTGATCTGGTCCTCCTACATCAGTTAACAATCAAGAGAATCCTTCATAGACATTCCCACAGGCCAATTGATCTGGGAAAGCCCTCAACTGAGTCTCCCTTCTCAGGTGACTCTACGCTATGTCAGGAGGAGAAGTGCTGACCCAGAAAGGTGGACATCACATGAAGGAGGCCCAGGCCCTGGGGCTGCAACTGGGCCTCAGGTCCAAGGCCTCACCTGGCACCTGTGGCCACAGAATCCATGGAACAATGATCCACTTCCCATTCTCTGCAGGGACAGCCGGTCCTGCCGCACTCTTCCCGCAGAGCAGCATTTGCTGCTCTCTCACCACACAGCCTGCACAGTGCCTGGCACACGGTGACATCTCAGGGCATGTATGTTGAATGAATAAAGATGTGACTTGGTATTCGTGCTGCCCAGGAATATCTGGAAACTCTTCCCTCTCCCCAGAGTCCAGCACCTCCAGACTTGCTGCAAACATGACCTCGCCAGTTCAGTTTCCACTCTCAAGGTTGACCTCTGCTCATCACACAGAACAGTGAACTGACTGCTCTTGGATCAGAGGGTAGGAATGACCACCCAGGTAGTGGCAGGCATGTGCCTGCGTGGTCATCTTCTGTGGTCTCCCTGGCACACAGGAACACCCACAGCATGAGCAGACATTTTAAATAAGGAGCAGCTCTGAAAAGAGGGGGCTCAGTCTACCCACAGAGTGCCTTACTCAGGAACCCTACAGAGAGGCCGAAGGGACCAGGTCCTTGTCCCCAGGGACCATGAGACTCCTACATGCAAGAGGCCAGGCCTTGCCCTAGCTGCCTTGTGGAGCCCACAGCTTAGTACATTAGTTCCTCTGCTCCTGAAGGCAGAGCTCAGAGATTTGTACCGTACCATATGACAAGGAGAATGTTCTCCGAAGGCCAGGGAGAAGTCACCGGCTCCTTCCTTCTCCAGGGAACAATCCTAAGTGGTCTCAGTGGGCTGGATCCCTATGGTGCTGATCACAGACATGTGTTAAGGCTTTGTTTTTGTCTGAAAATCATCTGTACTGAGGAGAGATATCCATACAATAAGATGCTTCCATTTTAAGTATAGAGGAACTCAGTATAATTAGTTAACTTTTACACACGTGAACTTTCAAATTTCCAAAATTGCTTTGATTGTTCTATATTTTATACATCAACAAGGAATCAACAATATTACCCAGTTGTGAACCCTGTGAAACACAAAATGACTGACCTGGAAATGTATGTCCATGGCACAGAGTGGCATACACATTATGGGGCTAACCAACCATTGTGGATTTAAGGCCCACTCAAAGACCCACTCATAGGACAGAACTCATGTCTAGGGCAAACCTGAGCAAGAGCCCATGACTAAGAAGTCATAGGCCCTGGAGCAGAATCTACTATTATTTTACTAAATGGACAAAGTACAGAACTGCTTCTGAATAGTTAGTCTTATGCCTGTAGACAGTGCAGTTCTCAACTCTCAGGAGAGAAGCTTCTTTGTGCAATGGATGTCAATTAACACAGACCCACAGCTGGTCGAGGTGCAGAGAATAAGCGACTGTGTGGAGGGCTTGTCCCTAAGTGGACAGCTATATCACCCTCCCCCCAGGTTTGGGGACAATTATGAAACAGGGAGCAGAAAGATTATAAAAGCCACAGTGTTCTCTCCCCTCTGTTTCTCTCTCTCTTTCTCCCTCTCTCTTCTCTCTCTCTCTCTCTCCTCGCCCTCTGTATGTTCACATTTTCTCCATCAATGAGTATTGAATTTGCTAGAAAAAGTTTTTTTCTGAATTTACCAACCACTTTCTTCTTTATTCTGTTAATACCGGATAGTAACGGAATCAATTTCTAAATTGAGTTTACATTCTTGAGACTCCCTAAGGATAGCAAAATCTATGAATGTATGAGTCCCTTAAATAAAATGTGTTTATCTGCATGTAACCTGCACACACCCTCCTGCATACCTTAAATCATGCCCAGGTTACTTATCATGGCTAATGCAAGGTAAGTGCTGCAGAAATGGTTTTTATACCGATCGTACATGGTCAGCACAGAAGCAATTTAGGAAATATATTCAGTTCATGGTTAGTCAGTTGGATCCGCAAATGCAGAAGCACCCAGACAGAGAAAGGACTCTGCTCTTGCATACATCACATCTACGTCTGCACCTGTGTGCAGATGTCTGCCTATGGATTCGATATGTTAATCATGTGTTCTTTGTAGTTTTAAGGCTGACATTGTCTTCATCTTCTCCGATGACAGCTGTGCTGTCACATGCACCCTGGGCCCCTGGGCCTCCTCAAGGAGCCTCCGAGGATGGGGTTGGTCCTTCCTGGAACCTTTGATAAGATCCAACAGGGAGAATAAGACTGGGATTTTATTTGAGGAAATGCCTCACAGGTTCAGGGTTGAACAGGACTGCAGATTTGTCTCTTTAAATTTTGGAAGCCTGTGTGTTTCACGGCATCTCCTCATTGGTGGGGCTCATAGGCACTGGGCAGCCTGTGTCTGTCTCAGCGTCTCCTCATTGGTGGGGCTCATAGGCACTGGGCAGCCTGTGTCTGTCTCAGCATCTCCTCATTGGTGGGGCTCATAGGCACTGGGCAGCCTGTGTCTGTCTCAGCATCTCCTTTGTGGGGCTCATAGGCACTGGGCAGCCTGTGTCTGTCTCAGCATCTCCTCATTGGTGGGGCTCATAGGCACTGGGCAGCCTGTGTCTGTCTCAGCATCTCCTCATTGGTGGGGCTCATAGGCACTGGGCAGCCTGTGTCTGTCTCAGCATCTCCTTTGTGGGGCTCATAGGCACTGGGCAGCCTGTGTCTGTCTCAGCATCTCCTCATTGGTGGGGCTCATAGGCACTGGGCAGCCTGTGTCTGTCTCAGCATCTCCTCATTGGTGGGGCTCATAGGCACTGGGCAGCCTTATGCTTTCCATTGCTGCTGTGTCTGTAACGATGTTGACTCTCTTCTCGCCCCAGGAGCTCTTTAACCTCTTGTCTTTTTTCCTTTGACTGTCTGTCTGGAGGTTCACTGACTTGATTTGCCATTTCAAAGAATGAGGCTGTCGTTTGGTTTCCCGTGTGTCCTGAGAAGGGCTTGGAAGTCGGACTTCTGCGCAGTGGGAACGGAGCGGGTCTATTGGGCAGACAGAAAGTTTGGTCCTCAAACTCCTCTAAGCAGTAAGACAAATGCTCATCAAACTGAGGACAGAAACTCTCTTCGGATCCGTCACAGCATTTGGGATGTAGACAAGACAGCACGATCAGAGCTCACGGTCACAGGCACAGAGGCCTGGGACAGAGGCTGGAAGCTGTGGCAGGAGCACTTGAGCTGCCAGGACCAGTGTGACAAACGTGAGCTGACAACGGAACCTATCCAGCAGCATCGAACTTCCCACTACCCATAGAGTGGTGCAGCTCCTAGCCCTCCTTAGAGAAAACTTCTGTCTGCAGTAGTTGACAGCTAACGCAGAAACCGCTCCTAGTCAGCGTGCAGAGAGTAAGTATCTGTGGAGTGCCCAGGCACAAATGGGACATCTTTATCACCCCACCCTCAAAGCTCAAGGACCCCGTGATGGAAAGATTGTGAGACCCAGAGGCCTGGGAGGACCACCAACTGTCAATAGCTCCTCAGGACCGGGTGGGCCTCACAAGCCTTTCTCCGTCCATGCTTGGTTGTTGACTGGCATGGCCTTGTGCAGGTCTTCTGCAGGCAACCACAGCTGCTATGAGTTCCCGAGTGCAGCCGTTCTGGCAAGCCCAGGAGACGGTGCTCCACTCGGGTCCTTCCCACCTTAAATTAGAAAGTTGGCAGGTCTAAACAGTAACATAGCTTTGATTTGACTCAGACATGAGACAAATATTGTTTCGGTCTCTAAGAAAGACTCCAGTCAGAGCTTGCCTGTTCTTGGCCTGGAACTAGACTTCAATGATCTAAGATTATACAGAGGGGCCCGGGAGATGGCTCAGCGGTTAAGAGCACTGGCTGTTCTTGCAGAGGACCCAGGTTCGATTCCCAGCACCCACATGGCGGCTAACAGCACTCCATAACTCCAGTTTCAGGGAATCTAAAACCCTCTTCTGACCTCCTCAGGCATTGCACAACAGAGTTGCACTTACATACATGTGGGCAATATGCTCATACATATAAAATAACAATACAAAATAATATTTTTAACAATATTATACAAGAAGAAGAAGCAAAAGATCCTGAAGCCACATAGAAAGTGAAGAGAATAAGGGCACGAGTGAAGATGATGAAACAGGGAGCCTGAGCCACAGGGAGATGGACAGAACCAAGGCCGTTTCCAAACCGCACTGTGTTTGGTCATCTGCAGCTAAATCGATGTTGGAAGTCAGCACCCTGGTGTCTGTCATGCTCAGGACTGTGTTCTCTAAGCTTCTGGACCCTGTGGCTAGTTACCTTCAAAATCGTCCGTCCTGTGACTTCAGACACTTCGGCTGACCCCTCCTTTCCTGGTTTCCCATTGCACCCGTCACGGCTATTGTGATTCTCCCCAGTCCTTGCTGTCTCATTCCCCTTTCCCTGATTAATCTGCACATTCTGTGGGGGAAGTTTCCACTACTCCATCTTCCAGGGCCCCAGTTCCTTGCTTAGCTGTGATTGCCTTACTGATAAGCACAGCAGAGGCTTCCTCTGTCTTTGCAGTAATTTTTATTCCTAGCTTTTTGATTCTGTCTCAGAATCCCTGTCTCTGTACGGGCTTCCAATCTGCATGTGTCTCCTCTTCTACCTGTGACCCTGGCGTGTGCGTCACATTGATGTTTGATTTCTGGTCTTTATTACCAAATCATTGCTATGTCTCACTCTGGTTTGATAATTGCTCTATCTCTTTAATCTCTCTCTCTCTCTCTCTCTCTCTCTCTCTCTCTCTCTTTCTCCCCTCTTCAGTATGCTTTGGATTTCTTTCTACAGGGCACACATTTTGTGGTACTGGAGAGAAATGGAGAAATGAGACCAGTGGAATTGTATGTGTGTCTGTTGGGAGTGGGGCTGTGTTGGCTGCCCCCCGGGTATCTTGCCTATGTCTTTAGGGTCTTCTTATATATGTCTCCTGGGCACAGTTGATTTTGTTGTATCCTTGGATATACATACGAGTCCTGCTTGCAAGATGGTAAGGCCTGGGCATGAGGGGCTGTCCTACAGTCCCATGACTAAGTTGGAGTTTTAGTGGGACTTTTCCCTGTGCTGTGGCCACCTTCTCAGCTTTGTTCTCATCCCCACCCCCCTCTGTGATTCGAGAAAGACAGAAAAGCCTGGAGTTGGTATTCCCTTCTGTGCAGGCCGGTTAGGCTCCGGTAGAAACCCAGTGTGTTAGGTTTTGGTGAAATTGCTTCCACTGAGGTAGACCGTGCTGAGAAGAGAATGGGCTGTGGCACAGCTGGTGTGACTTGTGAGGACTTGACATCGGTCTTGTTGATGATACACACTGACAAGGAACTAGTAGAAACTAGACTTTACATTTTGTTCTTTCTAGTTATGCAATAGTATGGCACCCTCTGTCAGTGCTGGGAGGAGGAGTCTCCAGAGCTTCCTGTCGGCCCCACGAGCCGAGCGTGGCGTGTCAACTTGACACACCTGGGGAGAGGGACCCTCAGCGGAGGGATCCACTCTATCCGACTGGCTGTGGGTGTGTCTGTGCAGCATTTTCCTGATTGCTCAGTAATGGCTGGTCACTCCCATAACATGCCACTATTGCAGCCATGGGCGTATCTTGCCGGGCTGGTCACTACTGCAGCTCATAGAATTCACAACTGGACAAGACTGATGATGGCTTCTCTCTCTCGGCAGCTGGCAGAACTCTGAGGCCAGTCAGCATGAGAGGCTTCCTGGTCAGCAGAAGCTTGCTTTCTCTCTGCCCCATGACCAAAGTATGAGGTATCTTCAGCAGCAGGGTCTTACCGTCAAGTCAAGTTCTGGTGGGCAATCCTGAGCCATGGCAATAGGCTGTACTGTTGGTCAGGAACACCCATAACCAAAAACTTTAGAGGTAGTACCCCACACCTGGCACTGGGCTTTTTATTTGGTAACCCATGTGTTATTAAAATTTTTCTCTGGGAGAGGCAGACTAACTTAACCTGTCTCTCTCTCCGTGCTTGCAACCCAAAGGGTCCCCGCCCTCCAGGCCTCGCAACAAACACACAAAGTTCTCCAGTCACAGTTAAACAGATTTTAGCTAGTTTACTTGGGCTTACTAACAGAGCAATGGGTGAGGACTTACTTACAGAACACGGGTGCCCACCCTCCCCTCCGCAAGTTCCATTAGTAAGTCCACGTGGCTGGGATCTTGCGACTTCCTGGTGAACAGATCCTAATGGCCCATGGGGGAGGGGAGAAAAGGGCCGGCCTCCTGGCGCCCCCAGTTTAAATACCTTTAGCCCCTCCCCTTCTCACATCCAAGGCCAGTAGACCGGGTGGGTGGGGCATAGGATTTTCCCAGCTCATCTTCTGCTCAAGGTGGTCTTGGGTGATACCACTGAGAGGGGTGTTTGTCCACCTTTTCCCTCAGAGAAGCAATCCACTCCACACCATGGTTTCTAAGAGGAGCACTGTCCCCTGTGTAGTGTAACACGTACGCTCATGGATGGATCCTAGCATTGACTCTGTAGATTCAATTAGACCTGGAGAAACTGCACAAGCCAGGAGACCAAAAGGGAACGTCGGCAGGGGCAAAGGGAGGCGGGCGCGCGAGAACACAAGTGTCACTACACACTGTGGAGTATGTTTTTATTGCATGTGTCATTGGGTGTGTGACTTGCCAAGATCCTTTCTTGGCATCGTGGAACATTTTCCTGGCTGGCTCTCTCTCAATGGAAGACTACATTCTGACAAGTTTGAGCTACCACATTTTAATGGAGTGCAGTTAGGGCCTCACATATCAGCGTCTCTCCAGTTCAGACATATTTTCCCCTGGAGTTAGGTATAGACCCATGATCTGTTTAAAATTAGAGATTTTGGTTGTTGCCGCTCTTCAAGAGGGCTTTCACTGTGGTGCCCAGCCTGGCCTCAGACCCCAGTGATCCTCCTGCCTCGGCCTCCGGAGTGCTGGGACTAAGGGAACATGACAGCACACCCAGCTCAAGCTATTCTGTCTACAGGAGTGAGGTTGAGGCAGAGGGTCACTCTAACAGGTGACGTACAAAACTTACCTTCTCTACAAATTTCCTTTGACATGCTTACCCTTTGTGTGCAAGGACCTGCTTTGACCTCCGTGCTCCCTGTGCTGACTCCGCTCCCCGTGCTCCCCATGTCCCCGTGCTCTCCATGCTTTATGTGCTCCCCATGCTCCCTGTGCTGACTCTGCTCCTCGTGCTCCCCATGCTCCCTGTGCTCCCGGTGCTCACCATGCTCCCTGCGTTCCTCCCCGTGCTCCCCCTTCTCCTCCCCATGCTCTCCCTGCTACTCCTCTCCCGCATTGTCTTCCCTCTCCTGCTTCACCAAGCTGCCCTTGGCTTCCTACACACATTTTAGAATCAGCCTGTCGGATCTGCAGATAGTCCTGCCGGGATTTTGACAGAAATCTTCTGTGTCAACTCAGGGAGACATTTGATCTTAAATATAAAGTCTCCTGGTGCATGGGATGGTCGGGTCTCAGCATCAATGTGGGATTTCTCTCCATCCTTTCATTAGTATCCTGCAGTGTTCCCCATCCCTCCTCCCTCCCTCCTCCCTTCTTCCCTCCCTCGTCCCTCCTCCCTTCCTCCTCCCTCCTTCCCTGCCTTCTTCCCTTCTTCCTATTTTCCTTCTCTCCTTGCCTATCTTCCAGGCATCTTTTTAGACATTTGTTTTGGAGACAGGGTCCCCCTATGTAGCTCAGGCTGACCTAGAATTCACTGTGTCCCAGGTTTGCCTCAAACTCAACATCCTCCTGTCTCAGTCTCCTAAGAGCTAGGAATATAGTCCTGTGTCCCCACACCTGGCTTCTTCTGAGATGCTCTTATACACTTTTGAAAGAATCCGCTTCAGGTAACTTGTTGACCTTGAGTTCTGCAATGTTGCTGATGTCATGGATGTTCCAAGGTTTTAGAGTCTATGGAATCTCAACACAGGCCATCCGGCCATCTGGGAAGAGGCAACTTCTTCCTTCTCACCTCTGGTCTGTTCACTTGTTTTCTAGGGGAACGGGCAGCTCTCCAGCCTGGCTTTGGACAGATGGAGTGAGGGTGAGCATGCTTTTGAGTGCCAAAGCATAGGGCACAGCATCGTCCCATGTGCAATGAGAACTTCGGTAGACTGCACTAATCCTGTTGAGGAGGACCAGTTTTATTCCTCATGTGCAGTTATGCTTGTTATGAATGGATATTGAATTTTGTCAAACAATTTTTCTGCATCTATCGAGATGGCGTTCTGTTTGTTTTTCTCCATTTGTCTCTTGGGATGATGGATGGCATTGATTTATTCCCAGATATTTAAATAGATTTGCACTCGCAGCACAAAATCCACTTGGTCATAATGTATTTCTCATATAAATTGCTTGATTTGCTGGAATTTTATTTATTGTGTAAAGGATTTCTTTCTTCAATATCCACTGGGAGTATTGGTCTTTGGTTTTGTTTTCTTGACCCTGTCTTTGTGCATTTTTGGTGCCTTGGCAAAGTTAGCCACATGGAATGGAGAGCCTTATGTAGTTCTTTGTTTTTTCTTTCTACGTTTGGTAGAATTTGCTGAGGTAACTGTGATTGGGGATATGTTTTCCTGAAGGTTTTAGGCAATAAATATTTCTTAAAGCACAAGTGTCAGAATTTAATAGAACGTCATAGACCAGGTAGTTTAAAAAGTATTTCTCATAGTTCCGGAAGTCCAAGGCTTGTGTTCATTTTCAGTCTGTTTATCTTGTCTTTTTGTTCATTGATCTGGGGAATTTTATGGATAGACTGAAGTATTCTGCAGCCAAGGAAAAACTTGGAGCTAATCATACTGAGTCATTTCCTAGCATTGGCTGGCGTTTGAGGAGCACTCTGTGGATGATGTCTGTGTCTATAGTGGGAGCCCAGACAGGCTCATAGTCTGTCTGTCGCAGTGTGGCCGTCCTGTCATGTGGAAGCACCTGAGTGACTTCCTCAGCCGCCGGGAGTTCTTTCCTGTCAGAATAAAAAGGGCTTCCTCTGGGAGGGGACACTGACCTCCACATACTGGAGCTTGTCCCAGCCGCCTTTGCAGACACCTCTGTCTCGGGAAGAATTCCCTTTTCCCTTGCTCCATCTTTGCCATCCTCCTTTGTCCCAAAGATGTGTTCCCTGGGACTTTCCTGCCTTGTGGCCCCAAGCTGTTTGCACAGAGCCCGTTCTGCCCCATGTGTCTCCCCTGTCACCTCCTGCTTAAATTTTTTTAAATTAATTCTTTGAGAATTTCATAAAACATATTTTGATCACATTCACCCCAGCTCCTCCCAGATCTACCTCCCTATGCCCCGCCAACCTTCTGTCCTTTTAGAGAATGCTTTGTGTGTATGAGTGTTTTGCTTGCTTGTATAGAAGTGCACCCATGTGCACACGATGTCTGTAGAGGCCAGATGTGGGCATCAGATCAACTGGGACTGGAGTTAAAGACAGTTGTTAGTTGCCATGTGGGTGCTGGGAACTGAGCCCAAGTCCTCTGCAAAAGCAGCCAGCACTCTTAACCACTAAGCCATCTCTCCAGCCAGTGTCTTTAAAAAAAAAAAATCACAGAGTCTAATTTGTGCTGTTCCTATACTCCTGGGTGTGTGGCCAACCTGTCAGAAGCATCCTTGAAGAAAACGGACTCTCCTCTCCCAACATCCATCAACTGTGCACAGCTCCTCGGTTAGAAGTGGGATTCGTGGAGCCCTTCCCACTCCATGTTAGAAGGTTGACTGGCTTGGGCTTGTATGTTCACTCAGGTGACCACAGCGCTCCCCGGTAGCTCCCTTGCCTTCCTCAGTCTTGCCTTACGTTTTCAGACCTCACTGTCTTCACGCTGCTGCATCTTCCCAAGCTTCACCCCTCTTTCTCTCTGCAGGAGGGCAGAGTGGATGCTTATTGAGTGGATTCCTTCTGACTTCCTGAATGCAGACAGGAGAATCCCCCCACCCACAAATACATTTTTACTCCTCAATTCCTTGGAATGCTTTATTTACAACTCACAAGAGAAAGTAATATTGTCATTTCCATTCTCTTCCAAGTTTTTCAGTTTTGGATAAATTTATTTTTATGGCAATGTATGTCTAAACTTTCCTGGTACTCAGACTTCTGTGAGATTCTCAATATTGCTTTAAAAGTATTTGCTACTAATTTTTTTGCGCTTTGGCCAAAAGTCTAATCTGCATAATATCGATTCTTTTGAACTTGGGAGTCATGCGGTTTCATTCAAGGTTAATTTCTGAACACACGCCCTGTGCCTTTCTGTTGCCTCTGCCTGAGCCCCTTACCTGTGCAGCAGTCATAGCAAGGAATTAGTCTTCTAGCATGGTCAAGTCCCTGCCTAGGCTGGTGGCTCTCTGCTGATGCGTTTGGAGGCTGGTGGGCGCTGCAGCTGAGAGTCCTTGGCCCTGTGTGAACACAGAACCTGAATCCACCGTCCTGACCTGTGCGTCTGACACAGGAGGAGGAGTTCTGCCTTTTGCACGATTTCCTCCTGTATCCTTTTTACTCTTTGTATTGAAAGCTCTGCTGACTAGGTGAGAAGTCCACAAAACCAATGCTGTGCATCCCTCTGTGTGCCCACACAGTCGTGACCGTGGTGCTCCACAGAGGCCCTGACACCCCCAGCTCTTCCTGGTGCTCCACAGAGGCCCTGGCCTCCTTTTGCTGTTGTTCTGGCCACCAGCTTCAACCCTGCCTCCACCAAGGTTCTCAGCAGCAAATTCACCACCTTCTCTTCTGGAATTAAGAAGGAGCTTCTGTCACAGCCCTCCAAGCCAGTTCAAGTGTCTTCTCCCTCATCTGAGCCTCAGCCATGATGACTGTCAGCAAGGACGGGCTCTGCTCCGGTGGCTGTGAGAGACATCCCTCTGACCAGGATGGAGTCCCTGCTACTAGTGATGATATTCTAAGACATTTTCTTCATTTGTTCTTCCTGGGTCCGGGGAGGGTCCGTGTTGGTCTGGTGTGCACATAATGTTTGTTTAGTCGCTGGATCAGGACGCCTGCTGCCTGCCTACAGGATGCCTGCATACACGCCATTGGGTGGTACTGTGTTCATTCCCAAGCACCAGGGGCATCCTCTGCTATTGAAGGAGTGAACCATGCCACTCAGCTCTGGGCAGATGTGGGAAGACTGATGGCCATCCACATTCCTACCCCCCTTTCTCTTCTGTCAGACTTGGAACATCAGTGGGAAACCTCCTCGGGGTTACAAAAAGCCTCGAGTGCACAGGTGTGGGACCAAGGAGCACTGACCCAAGACCCTATGCCTGTTCCTGCATGGTAACATGCTACACACAGTCACAGATACACACATGCTCACACACACATTACACTGCATCTGCAGATGTTGCTACGGGCAGTCAGTGGCCAGTGGGCTCTGACATACCCTGCAGTCTCACTGGCTCTGCCAGGTCCTCTGTCCTGTCTGTCCTGAGATGGCTTGCAGGAGCTCTAGCTCTGCCCAGCCTGCCTCCCCCGGCTCCCTCCAGCAGGACTGTGGCAGCCAGTCGTGTGCTTTCCACAGTCAGGTAGAGAACGCAAGGCTGTCTTGCTGGGCTACAAACCCATATGTGCATATCTTGCCACACCCCACACATCACGTGAACACCCCACCTCCCACACACACTCCAGAGCCTTTGGTAACAGTGGAGACCACCATGTTAATGCCAATCCAACCACCAGGAAAGATGTGCCTTTTGAAGTGGGTGGAGTGGCTCGCTGAACCGGATCCTGTTTCCTGGTTCCTGGAGGAGCCCAAACCCCAGCTCAGTGCACCCGGCAGCTCCCAGTCCAATGTGGGACTGCTGTGTCAACTCTGCCAGTCCTGCGCCCTGTCCCAACCTCCCCAGCCTTGTGACTCCGGCTGCTATGCCCAAGCAGAAACCCCTTACCAGCTGCCCAGAAAGAAGGTCACAGGAGGGAGATGTCATCAAGACCCACGCCTGGTGTCAGCCTTGCACACCGACAGCTGCTTCTCCTGTCTTAAACATTTCACTTGGACACTGCTCAGTTTTTCATCATGTCACATTAAAGATGTATGCTCTGTAGAGTTCAGTTATCACCAATGCCACCAAAGCCACAGTAGGTGTCAAATCCACCCCAGCATCTCCGCATGGAGAGCTCTGAATCAGTGAGTGTGAGCTTATCTCAATAGCCACAGCATGGACTTGTGACTGGGAGAGCGAGCCAGGAGCCCAGTGCTGGGTTAGGTCCCTCTGTGAAGGCTTCTGAGCCTCGCCTCTCATCCTTCAATGTTTCAGACCTCTTGGTGGCCTTGCAAGAGGGAAGCTTAGAAGCATGTAGCCTGTCAGTGACATCACATCCTGAAGATGCCACCGCCTCCTTTGAGGCTGTGCCAAGGGTCATACTGGCAGCAGAGGAAGGGGTTCCAGAGAGCAAGCGACAGCCTGGGAAGGAAAAGCTGGTTCTCTGGCCTTGCCTCATGCGGGTTCCAGCATGTTGCCCCACTCTGTGAACACAAGACTCTGAGCAGCTGCACTCAGAGCTCGGTTCCCATGAGCCACTCTGGGCAGTGGACGCACCACTGACCCAGCTACACAGCAGTTTCCTCCTTGCACATGGAGATGCACCTTGCCAGCCACAGAGGCCTCTGTGCAGGTTGCATGAGATCATCTTTGGCATTGAGTGAGGGCTGTTTCTGTCCCCCTAGTTCCCAGCGACCAGAGCAAAGGTCACCCAGATACCCCCACACACTGCCTGTGATGGTGTATCCTGGTTGCTGACTTGACACAGCAGGGAGGAAGGAACCTCACTTGAAGAATTCCCTCCATCAGACTGGCCTGTGAGCCTGTCTGTGAGGTATTTTCTTGGTTGCTGGTTGATACGGGAGGGCTCAGCCCACTGTGGGCAGTGCTATCCCTGGGCAGGTGGACCTGGACTGTATAAGAGAATTCGTTGAGAAGATGAGGGGAGCGAGCCAGTAAGCAGCATATTCCATGGTCTGTGCTTCAGCTCCTGCCTTGAGCTCCCGCCTAGGCTTCCCTCAGTGACAGGCTGTGACCTGTAAGCTACACCAACCCTTTCCTCCTCAAGTTGCCTTTGGTCATGGAGTTTGTCAGGGCGGCAGGAAAGCTGGCTAGAACACTGTCTTTAAGAAGGGGCAGTGTGGAGGAAGAAAGGTCAGAGAGGGGCAGCAGCCCAGCTGAGCTCACCTTCTAAGATCTGCAGGGAGTCCGAAGAGACTGAGGGTCGGATGGAGCTGGGCCTGGTGCCTGCTCCGCTCACTGCTCAGAGCATTTCTCCTCCACTCAGAACCCTTCTTTCTTGCCCTACAAAGCCTGAGCCCCTCTAAGGGGGACTGCTTCCCCAGTGACCTAGCCACCATGTACTCACCGACTGGATAAAGCAGGTGTGGATGACAGCAGGAAGTCCATGTGGGATATGTGAAGAGGATACACCTGGACACAGACCTCACAGAACAGTAAACAGGCAGGGTGGGCCTGGTTAGAGAGGGTGGCATGTCTTCCCGCACTGCCAGGGATGAGCTAGTATCCTGCGCTCCGGTGTGCCTCTACGCACCTTGGCTCGGGTGGGGCTCCTACCGGGCTGCTTGGGAAGCCACCAGGAGACTCTGAGAAGGCAGAATTCCTGCTCATGTTGGTGTTGGGTGTGACCTGGTCATGAGAGTGTTGCAGAGGGGAAACCCACTGAACTAGAGAGGACATGTTGAGCCTGGCTCTAGGGCCAAGGCATCAAGATCCAGACATCTTGCCATGTACATCCCCATCCAGAGATGGCAGGAGTCGGGTGGCTCAGTGGGGTGGATGGGGCTCCCACAGGCTGCCAGCTCCTGCCCTGCCCAGGCTGGAGGTCTGTGTGTGCTTGCCAGAGGGGAGTCAATATTCACAGGACAAGTGAAAAGACGAGATGGGCGTCGCCCTGCCTGGCCCTAGGGACGGGCTGTCAACGATGCGATTAATGATGGTGCCAATTCTGCATAAACGATTCGGTGTGCCTGCCCCACTGTCAGGAGACCCACAACTCCCAGTCGGGACAGCAGCAGCCCGGGAAGGTGACCGGCACTGGCAGCCCGAGGCCTCATTTCCAAGCCCAAATCCCATAAGCAAATAGTTTGATTGTATTAGTTGAGGGCAATTTTTCACACTTCACAGTAACTGCTCAGTTTGCCTCTGGATTCTGCTGACTCTTCTAAGAATTTGCACCATAAAATAATGGAAGAGAACAGTACGCATTGAAGCCAGACCCCAGATCCCATTCAATCAAGCCCTCGGAGCAGTGCGCACTAATGGGCCTGCTCGGCCCTCTCCCCTCCTGCACTAGGTCTGCGGTTTTCTCCCTGGTACAGTACTTGGAGCCAACTTCTTAGCTCACTTGGGTAGACATCCAGGCCCAATGCTCCTTCTAGTGCTCCATTAGTTGGTTTTTCAAGCCATACACATGTCTGGCCCTCTAAGCTGTCCACCCTGAAGGGGCCTTCATCAGGGCAGAGGTGGAGGCTGAGAGAAAGTCTTCTGTGGAAACCTCTGTCCTATGTCCTTGAGCTGGAAATGAGTTCTAAACGCAAGACATGGGGAAAGGTGAGAGGAATGGAGACCGTGGAGGCCTTTGCAGGCTCCTGTGTTCACTTGAGAGGGCCTGTAGATAGAAGAAAGAGAGGGAGGGAGGGAGGGAGGGAGGGAGGGAGGGAGGGAGGGAGGGAGGGAGGGAGGGAGGGAGGGAGGGAGGGAGGGAGGGACAAGTCTTGACGGGGGCGCTTGGGGACGGGCCTCTTGCCAGTGGTGGCGTCTGCTAACTCCAGTACGCCGCATGGTACCTGAGAAGGCGCACCCACGTCCTACCCTGGCATGTGAGCCAGCCTCCTTTGGAAGAAGAGTCTTTGCAGCTGACTTAGCTAACGATTTGAGATCTTGATACGACATCATCCTAGATTAGCCAATAGCAACTGTCTTTATGAAATAAAGGTGTGGATACCCTGATAGGAAGCTGGTCTTCTCAGAAATGGAGACTGCAATCCAGGGCAGGTGGTCTCCCTGGAGCCTGTCCAGGTAGCCTTGTTAGAGGTCCTGTGTGGTCAGTGATGTCAAAGCCTGGGGAGTAGCTGTGTCAAGGTTAAGGTCCGCACACAGAGCCAAAGGGACTGACTGCGGACACAGGATTGAGGGTCATAAGAAAGAACTAGCCAAACTCAGGAAAGAGCTGGTGAGCACTGATGTGGCATGGTCCTCTTTCAGTGGGGGAGGGGTGGAGAAAGAGAGTCCTGTGGCTGTCAGGCACCTGGGGCTGCAGCTGCTTTCTGAAATTAGAGCCCCCACCCTGTTTTATGACCCTGGGACCTGGGTCTCTGTGGCTCATGGATTCTCAGTGGGTCACCTGCCATTCCACAAGTGAGGATGGAGGTGTAAGAGCTGTGAGCTGCTTTCTCAGAGGCGCCAAGCAGGCAGGAGATGCCTGTCCCCTCAGAAAGGCTGGATGCTCCGACAAGCTGCCGGGGGCAGCGACTTCCAGTCTGGATGTCTCTGTCAAGATCTGGGTACCTCATTTTTCGTTTGACTCTTACGACAAACCCTCAGAAGGAGAGAGAGGCGGCAGCAGCCAAGGCAGATGGCTCGGCCCGGAACCTGCCCAAAAGGCTGACAGCAACCCATGTCCAGGCTGTTGCAGTCTTCCCCAGAGGACGCGTCAGCGGGGCAGCACAGAGCGTGCTCCTCACTTCCAGGCGGGGTCTCCATGTCTCCTGCAGTAAGGTGGGCTGACCGCTAGCAGAGCCCCTTCTTGTGGGTTGGGCTGTTTGTGTCACTTTGGTAGTTCCTGCATCCACAGGGCTGATTCCTATGCCTGGGCTGACAGCACTGGGCACACTGCAGATGGTACACCTGTGAGGTCTTTTGCTGATGGAGCATTAGTGTTGGGTACAGTGCAGAGGGTGCATGCTTGAGAACCTGCACTGACAGGGCACACTGAAGATATAGGCCTTATACTGGGGACAAGAGCCTGAGGTTAGGCCAGCTCCAGTGAGTCCAGCCTGGTGCCAGGAACCTCCTCTCCTCAGCACCACACAGCTGCTGAGACAAAGGGGCCTCTTATCATTCCAAAGGCTTGAGAGCCACAGTCTCAGCTACAATGGCAGTGTTAACTAATCCCATTTGCATTGTGTTTGCTAACAAAGGCACTAAGATGGCAGGGAAAGCTCTGACATAAATCGATGTCTCAGGTCCCTGGAGAAGGCACAGCAAGCCAAGGCTGATTTTCCATTCAGGAATGTGGTTGGCTCTTCCTCCCCCTGAGATGTAGTCTCCTCACTCTGCATCAGATAGCCCAGTCCTCCTGTCAAGACGTGGTAGTAAGGAGACACAGGTCTGAACATGAAGATTTGAGGTGCCTAGGCCTGTGGCAGGAGACGCCCCTGGACTGCACCCAGGCCACACTTCTGGGAGCAGGACGGGGAGGTAGACGGGGGCAGGGTGCCGCACTGCAGGCCAGACAGTTTCCACCACAGGCAGTGCACGTGTGCTGCCTACTCTGTCTCCTGTTGTGCTTCCTGGAAGCTGAGGGCCCTGGACACGGTACAGGAGCAGACCACCTACGCCTCACTCCTGTAGAGATCCAGCCACTCCCTCTGAGGGACCTCAGGGCTTGTCTGTGACAGAGTGCCTCTGTGGTTGAGATCCCTTTCCACCATCCTCCTCAACCTGCCCGGAGCCCCCCTCTGGGACGGGTGACTTCCTGTGCAGCCCCTCGGATGCTGTGGAAGCTCAGACGTGCGCTGAGCCCACAGCCGACCGGGGCTTCAGCCGGGCCATTTGGTTTCAGAACTGGTGTGGTGGTTTGAATATGAATTGTGCCCCGTGGACTCCTACACTGAGCACTACTTGGTCCCCAGTTGGTGGGGCTGTCGTGGGAAGTTCTGGAAACGTAAGGAGGCTAGAAAGCATGCCTTTGAAGGGTGCCCTGGGTCCCTGCTTCCTTCTTCCCTCTAGATGTGGACAGCTTCCTCCCCTGCTCCACCTCCATGATGCCTCACCACAGGCCCAGAACCAACGGCACAGGTGTGGAGAAAGCTCTGAGAGGCTGTGCGCCACAGTAAGCCATTTGACAGGTTGTTTCTGTCGGGAACTTTAGTCACATAAGATTAACTAACACTTGTGGGGTTTTGTCCTGTGTACTAATATCCCTGAGACTGAGCAATGGGAAACACTGTCCAGTATACCCTACTCCTCATCCTCTGCACCCCATACAAGGCCCAGACAGACAGAGGGGGACAAGCTTCCAGAGCTTTCTAGGACCTGGAAGGGACAGATGATGAAGGATTGGATGTTGAGTTTTGTGCATGATGTACACAACTCAGGGACCTCACTCTGTATACTTCGTGGTTCACAGGGTCCGTAGGGCCTGCTCAAAGCTGTACAGGTCTCTAGTACCTGGGAAACCTCTCTGCAAGTTCAATGGTACATAGGGTTTGCAGGACCTGGGGGCTTCACTGTGCAAGGTCGATGGTATACAGGGTTTGCGGAGCCTGGGGGCTTCACTGTGTCAGGTCAGTGGTATACAGGGTTTGCGGAGCCTGGGGGACCTCACTATTCATGTTCAAACTTTACAGAATCTGTAGTACCTGGAAAACTTCCCTGTGAAAGCTCAGTGGTGTGGGGGTTTTCAGGGCATGGAAGGCTTCACTGTGCAATCTCAGTGGCATATGGGGTCTGCAGGGCCGAGCAACTTTCTGGGCAGAATATCTCTCCCATGGGACATGCTTGGCACTAGATCAAGGAGTCACTGATAGAGCTGTTGGTCTGCAAAATAGTTTTCGCATCAGCTGCATTTTTGCTAGCAAGTGGGCGGAACTCAGGGCCAGAGACCCAGGCCGCACACCTCCAGGCCTTATGTCTATTACACGAGGGTGGAGGCTCAAGTCATAAGCCAGAACTAAAGCTTTTGGGTTGTGTACTCCTAGCTTCTGATAACAGAAGTCCTTATGGAAACCTGGCCAGAGGTTCGAGTTCACTATGATGCCCAGTCCTGCCCTGTGTGGTGAGGAAGCTAAACAGGACGGGCTTGGGAGCCCAGGCATCAGGGACTGAGTATCGGAGCTTGGTCCAATGGAGACAAAAGGGGGTGAGGGCACAGGGCACAGGGAAGAGTGAACTGCAGCCGTGGTGTGGTCCGGGAGAAGGCAGTCATGATCTGGGCGATGAGGAGGAAGATGTTGAGGAGGAGAAGAGAGAGTGGACCCCGTGTTTGGAGAAGCCTGGTAAGTACGCCATTTTATACCCTCCAGCATGAACACAACTTCCCTAAGGTGTTGACTGACCCCAAGTAATCAAAACCCCTATCATCCAAATCTTCGTAACTGGAGTTCAACCACCCTGTGGCAAACAGCTCATAGCCCTCCCCACGGTGCCCTCCCCACGGTGCCGTCCCCACAGTGCCCTCCCCACGGAGCCCTCCCCACGGTGCCCTCCCCACGGTGCCCTCCCCACGGTGCCCTCCCCACGGAGCCCTCCCCACGGTGCCCTCCCCACGGTGCCGTCCCCACAGTGCCCTCCCCACGGAGCCCTCCCCACGGTGCCCTCCCCACAGAGCCCTCCCCACGGAGCCCTCCCCACGGTGCCCTCCCCACGGTGCCCTCCCCACGGAGCCCTCCCCACGGTGCCCTCCCCACGGTGCCCTCCCCACGGTGCCCTCCCCACGGTGCCCTCCCCACGGAGCCCTCCCCACGGAGCCCTCCCCACGGTGCCCTCCCCACAGTGTCCCGGAAGATGTGCCTACTGGTCTCCGCTCCAGAGAAAATGAGACGTCCCAGCTGAGTCACAGTAAGGATAGAAACCCTTCAGTCCAGGGAGGGGCTTCACATCCCAAAGACCCCCATCACCAAGCTCTGGTCCGATGGCTGGCTCTCAAAGGTGCAGTACATGTGGATTGTCCCTGAACATCCACCTCACGTACTTCAAGTCAGACTGTAAATGGCTCTCGGAAACATTTGTTCCATGGGTCAAGCAGTCTCCTTGAAATGCCCATTACCTCGCACTAAACAATTCCAATTTTCTTTGAGTTATTGCATTCATAGACCTGTGGACGCACGTCAGCTGGAACAAATGAGCGATGTCTTCCCAGCATGAGAGGTGGCAGGTAGAGTCCCCCAGCTTCTGCAACACTGGAGGCTGCCCCACCTAGCAAAATCCTTGCAGCTGGGGTCAGCGCAGGCTGCAGTGCTGGGCCAGGTCAGCAGGTCTGGTAACATCTATCATTTGGGCCTCTGGGGATGCTTATAGTGGTCAGCTGGGATGCACAGGGTGTGGCTGGGGTGGTGGTTTCCTAACTTGTCCACATGGGAATCAAACCAGGCTGTTTCATGACACTTCCAGAACAAATCCAGGTGAAGTTCCTCCTGGAGGAGGCTGTAGATGAAGGGCTTGGTCTGGAGTTTATGAATGACACCTCATTCACACAGGGAGGGGTGTGAGGCCCAGCCTGGACAGTTTGCTGCCCTGAGGACCCTGACTCCACAGGGAGGAGGAGGATCTTCTAGGGTGTGGTCAGACTGTATCCAGATCAGGACCTACAGTCGTGCTGCAATAAAAAATGGTAGTTTACACTGTGAGCCTTGGGTTCTCCTCTGGCTCTCTGAATGCTGGGGTTGGGGGAGCTCCTGTCTCAGGGGCACAGAAGGAACAAGTCTGGGATGGATGAGGCCTGCCCCATCCCCACTGCATAAGACGTCCCTACACCAGATCTTTGGAGCTGGTTCTGCCCCTGACTAGACCGGGAGCAGATTCTGTTTTCAGTGACCTCTGGTCAGCCAGAGGGA
Source organism: Eospalax fontanierii (assembly GCA_035773235.1). NCBI lineage: Eukaryota > Metazoa > Chordata > Mammalia > Rodentia > Spalacidae > Eospalax > Eospalax fontanierii. The sequence goes on from CM069537.1 coordinate 77,647,550, forward strand.
CTGTCAGCGGAGGTGGCTCATTTCTGAGCAGCAGATGCTACGGGTTAGCAGAGTCAGAAAATTCTGGAAGGTGCCTCATGTTAGTGAGCATGCCTCAAATTCACATTCTTCATGGGTCTTTTCTGAAGCAGTTAGTGGGCCCCCAGGCACGGTGTGGCCCTGCGTGTCTGGACTCTGCCGAAAAGGGCGCTGCCATGGTCCTGCCTCCTTCCCGCCTCCTCAAGAGTCTCTGTTCCCAGCAAGGCCACAGGGCGGGTACCACAGGTCCCTGTAGGTCGGGTGGAGGAAAGCTAAGGATCTGCCCACCTGTCCCCCTTTCTCTCTCCTCCTCTTTCCTCCTCTCTGCTTCTGTCATCCTGTCAGTCAAAGCTGCCAACGATTCTTTCCTGCACGAACCCGGGGTCTGGCCCTCCAGGCTTGGCTCTCTCAGCTCCCACCGATCTCAGGCTTTGATTATTGTCTGGATGCAGCAGGAGCCTAGTTAACCCACGTTAACTTGGACCCTCCCTCTTCACATCCACCCACCTCTGACTGTCCCCTCCTCCTCAGGACCCTACCTTGAGGCTATCTGGTGGCCCCACATGACTCCTGTGAGCTGGGACTAGCCAGCACCCTCTCAGCTGGTCTCTTCTCTTAGTGACTGCTATCCCTGACCTGTTCCTTCGCTGTCAACCACCCCCTCCCCCTGTCTGCTGTTTGGACTTGACACTCGCTGCCCCCCTCAATGGTCCTAAGCAACATCCCTCTTGCTCTAACTCATGCAGCTAAGTGTTTTCTTGGTTGTGCCTGGCTGCTGAGGAGCCTGTGCTGCTCTTCTGTCTGCCCTGCTGGCTTCTGTCCTCAGGGTGTCTTGCTTTGAGCTACCTGTTTTATCCCAGGATGGAAAGCCTCTAGTCTCCTGACCTTGGGGACCCTACAGATGGATGCCTAGCCCTAAGAAGAAGAGTCTCTCCTGGCCTTGACTGCCTTCCTCTAACCAGGCCCTGAATGGATGAGCAGTAGTTCTTGGGGCAACAAAGGCCCCTCTGGTGGGTCTGTGCTCTGTGGGCACTCTGCATGGCAGGTCTGTGCTCCCTGGAAACTCACTAAAATGATATGGCAGAGCTTCTGAGGCCCCAGCACCTACACACCTTCCTGAAATGCAGCCAACCCCCTCCTGTTCTCAGGGGTCCCTTCATGACCACTGGAGTCCAGCCTGAAGGGCTCCTTCTTTTGAGAGCCACAGGATGCATAGCTGACCTCTTCTGTCTAGGGATCATCCCACCAGTCTGGGAGTGCTGGACTCCTGTGGTTTGCCAGTGGCAGAGGATCCCATGTTGCCCTGAGGCCAGGCTGGGCTCTGTCTGTTTGCCTGGCCCTCAGTTTCCCTGCAGTTCCTCAGACAAACCACACCTGTGTTCTGCCTGCCTGTTTTCCCAGAGACAGATCTATAAGAACAGTCATTTATAGCCTCCTCCTTTAATGAGAAGGGAAGCAAATTCAGCTTGTATGATTCTATTAGTGTTAGAGTCCTTGGCCTGGGATGAAAGCTGAGCTCTTTATTCATTGAAGCTGTGTGTGTGTGTGTGTGTGTGTGTGTGTGTGTGTGGTGTCCAAGGAGGCCAGAGGAGTACTTTGGGTCCCCTGGAGCTGGCAAGGGAGGCGCTCAGCCCCTGAACTATCTCTGTGCCCCTATCTTTCGTATTCTAAAAGACATTTTAAGAAATACAAATCAGTTGACAATTTGCTGTGATTTCTGGGTGAATTTTGCAGATTTTGAGGGGGACTCTGCCCAGGATGGTCAGGGATCCTCCACTGGTGGGAATCTTAGCTCTTGCGGTTATGCTATTTCAGCCTTCATTGTGTACCAGTGAGATGGGACCCCTTTAGCATCCATGTTATTTCTGTCCCCTGATCCCACCCTAGGGGACTAGGTGCCCTTGAAGGGTGGTCCAAGCTCTTGCGAGAAGCATCATGTGTACTAACAACCCCGGGGGTTAGAGGTTCAGGGGTCTCTTTCATTCTGGGTGTTCTGGGTCCAGCTGTGCCCCCATACATGTCCTGTAGCTGTCCAGCTCTGTGGCTCTGTCCTCTCTGGGGCTCCCCTACTTGGATATCATCTGTAGCACGCTGTCAGACTTCCCTCCCAAGGCACGGTGGCTGCCTGGTGATCTGCACAGAGTCTCTCCTTTCTTGTCCAGTGACTGCCTTTGTGATCACTATGGGCAGTGTTTGGAGAGCTCAGAGCTGGCTCCCCGACAGGAGCATGAGAGCACCTCTCATTGAGTCCTGCAATAGCCTTGTAGTCGTCATGGGAGCTGTTCACATCCTGGCTACAGAGATGCAGATGGTGGCGCCGGCCAGGAAGCCTGACTTGCCCCGGACGTCGTGTTTGTGTCCCTGCAGGTAAGTGATGTCCTCTTTTTGTGTCTCTGTTTCTCTAACTACAGAAGAGCATGTCCAGGACTAAGTCACTCTGCAGAGTCACCACCAGCCCTAGTGGAGCAGAGTTCCCTAGCCTCAAAGGTCCCTGAGCTCCTCATGTGCCAGAGGGAAACTAAGGCACCCAACCGCCTGTCCGTAGTCACAGGCCCAAGGCTGCAGACCCCAGGCCAGCTTGGTCCCCCTTTGTCTGCACTCTGGTCTCCCACCCTGCTGTTTGGGGCTAGAAATGGAAATGCCCCCTGAGCAGCATCGGTCCGAGCGTTTCCCTGCTCGTGTTCCCACCGCAGACCTCCAGGGGGGCTGATGGACTCCCCCCTGGACCCACCAGGTCCTGATCTCCTGCATGACTGTTACACGATGCTGAAACTTTCCAGAAACAGGCCATAATAATACATGTGGGCCAACACCCCCGGGGCGGAAATGTATGGTGTCATTAGTGATGCCATTAATACTGTGCCTGGCTGTGGCACAGCCTAAGTGGACTGCCCGCTCCTCGAGGGCTATGCTTCACGAAGTCATCCCACGCCATTCCTGGAGGAGCCGAAGCTGGAGGCCGGTTGTGTCCTGGTATAGGCACTTGATTTGTGCACCATGATCTCTATGATGAACTCCCTCCATTCCCCAAAACCCTTCTGGAAGCTGTCACTGATACCTGCTTAATTAACAGCCTCACGGGACAGTGGAGTCTCTCGGCCAGTGCTCCTCAGGCCCAAGTGGGCCCATCTGTCTGGGACAGCAGGGCTGCCACTTACAGAGGGAGGAGGTAGAGGTATCACCGCATGCCCTGGGGACAGCTTGCTCCCTGCCACCCATTTCAGCATCTGGCCACATAAATCAAATGCTTTCGGGGAACACAGGATCTGAGATTTGCTTTGCCGTGAATCACATTACAGGTGCAGACTTTTCAAGTTTGCTTTCTGTTGCTGTGATAAAATACTAACTAAAAGCAACTTGGGAGAAGAAAGGGTTTATTTGTCAATCAAAATACATAGTCTATCATTAGGGGAATCTAGGCAGGAACTCAGGACAGGGGCCTGGAGCGGGAACTGAGCCGAGACCACGCTGAGGACTGATTTGCTCCCCTGGCTGTTCAGCCACCTTCCTTACACAGCCCAGGCCACCTACAATCTGCTGGGACCTTCTACATCAATCAGCAATCAAGAAAATGCTCCACAGACATGGCCACGGCTTGTGTCTGTGACTGGGATGGCTACTGTCACATGACTTGACTTCCCTCTTTGGCCAGGTCCATCTGAGGCTTGCTGCCTTCCCAACCCCAACCCCGCCAGAGTTCTAAAGCTACTCACAGAAAACCCACACCTGAAATCCTGGTTTTTGGTGGGGAGTTACCTGATTGCTGTGTCTCAAGCACAAGGGTGGAAGCCATCTCCATCCTCCTTGACTTAGGGGCCTAGGAGTGCAGGGGAAATGATGGATGTGGGGCCTAGCTTCTGACAGCGTGAGCTGCAACATCCCTAGCATCCTCTCTATGAACCATAGAAGGTTTTACAGGGCAGGAAGATGGCTGGGGATAGGGGTGCCAGGAATACTTGTCCCCAGAGACCTGGCATCATTAGTTTACAAAGTAGAGCTCTGCTGGCATTGTGGTAGGTGCATTTAATCCCAGCTCTCAGAAGGCGGAAGCAGGTAGATCTCTGTGATGAGTAGATAGTGGAGGTCCCTGAATGACCTCACTCTAACCTCTGCCTGCCAGTTCTCTGTTGATTGGGCCAGCAGCCCAGCATGGCCACTTCTCCAGGGACCCAGGCAACAGAGCTTTGATGCCACACCTGTTATTGCTGACACCAAGGGTCACAGCTGTGGGGTGGAGACTGTCTGAGAGAAGCCCCCACACCATGCACACTGTGCCTCCATGATCACCTGTCCTTCTAGAATCCTGTCACCCACAGGCCTGTATTAGTTACTTGTCTTGTTGCTGTGAGAAAAGTACTTGGCTTAAGCATCTAAGGAATTGGGTTGTTTGGACTCACAGAGGGTGCCGTCCATCAGGGTGGGCATGATGTCAGAAGAACAAGGCAGCTGGTCACTCCGGAAGCAGAGAGGGGTGAGTGCTACTCACTTCGTTCTTTTTATGCAGTCTAGGGTCTGTGGAATATGTCTTCTCTCTCCAGGTAACCCAATCTAGAAACCCCCACAGCACGCCTAGAGGTGTTTCTCCTAGGTGATGCTAAATCCTGTCAAGTTGGCAATATTAACCTAGAGAAATGTTCCTGGGAACGCTCAGGCCCAACCCCAGCACTGTACTTCAGAATTCATGTGAGGAAGTACATGTAAGAACCTGTTAGCCAAGCCATGGACTTGCACAGCCATGACTGTGTCCTGATTTCCCTAATGGAAGGGGAAGTCTTGACTATGTAATATGCCACGTGAATGAAATGCAGACCATGTAGAAGAGGCTGGTGCCTCTGTGTTCTTGTCCTTGACTCTCATGACACAGCCAAGGCTGAGCGCTTCCCGAGTGTCGGCCTGAGGTGGACTATTTACTTGGAGTCTGCATTCATTCATCCACTAATTGCTTCTCCCAGGTGGGCTGCTCACAGGCCTGGGCTAGCAGGCCTCACAATTAACATTCTGTTCCCTGACACCCTGCCAAGCACACAGCCCTGCAAACGCCAAGTGCAGAGCTCTCAGACGCACCCTGGTCCTGCCGCCATGGCAATGGTACTCAGAAGGGTCCAGCTCTAGGTGGGCCAGCAGCTGTCAGGCCAGGAAGACACAGCGTTTACAGGCGTCCGTCCTTCAGGGGACAGTGTCCATCTGCCCGAGCCTCCTCCTCACAGTACGTGTTACCATTAGGCTGGTTGAAGCTACAATCTCAGGGCAGTGTGAGGCTGGCCAGTAGACTACAGAGCTCACATGGTGCTGGCTTCCCAGACAGAACTTAGACCCCCCTGGGGTGCCAGGTCCACCCCTCCTGGAATTCTCTCTCCTTCATCAGATGCCAGCTGCCTGTCCCAGAAGTCTGTCCTGAGGTGTTGACCCACCCTGAGCCCCTGTGGCCATGGCTGCATTATGTGGCCCAGTTCTCTCTGGCCCCTTGGGAACATACAGACACTGCACAAGGCATCTTCCGTGGATGTACATCTGTCTTGAGGCTCAGCAGCTGAGAGGTAGGGTGTGTCCTGGGCTCTGAGTCCTACCAGATTCAGTGCTGTGCCAGGTGGGGCTGGGACAGTGGAGCAACCCAGAGCTTCTTGGCGTGGCCTGTCCTCGTCATGGGCTCGTGGTGGCAGCCGGAGTCCTAGAATGCAGATTCTGCCGTGGTCTCTATTCTACTTCAGGAGGATAATACTGGAGAAGAAACAGGTTGAAAGGGGGAGGCTTGAGGTGTTCCCGATACTCTGAACTCCTGTGAATGTCCTGTGAATGCTCTGTGAATTGTCCCCCTGCTCCAGAGTGGTGGGCTTCCTCAGTCAGTATATCTCTGGGGGCCCCGCTCCAGAGGGCTCTGCCTCCACCCTAGTGTCTCACACGCATGGGAGTGGCCTATCCCTACTGAAGCAACCTGCAAGATGGACATGGTGCTTGCGGGGAGAGACAGGTGGCCGTGTCTTCTGTGTGAGTGGTGGAGAGAGGGAAGCTGGGGGCCGTTTTATGCTTCACAACAGTCAGGGTTTCCCACCGACCTGTCCAGGCACCAGAGGATGTTCCATGTTTCGGTTCACTCTTTCTTCCCAATACCCATGAGAAGGTGGAAAGACAGAAGGGATGGAGGGGGGAGGGAGGGAGGAAGGAGGGAGGGAGGAAATCCAGGAGATCACTCCCATGGCACAGGCAGAATGCCCAAGAACTTGCACCCTCGCTGGAGCTCTGGGCCACACGGACGTCCCAGATATGCTGATCACCACCTTGGTACCACAGGCAAAGGGTAGCACCACCTTGTGGTGTGGGCTCAGACTCTGCCCAGTGACCTGGAATACAGAGAGGTGTTTAGTTTATTTTATTATTTTATTTATTTATTTTCTGAAGTTACTTTCTCATCTGCTGCGTGGGAGAGATGGGTGTTGGGTGGCTTTGGGCTGAGCCCCACCCCTAGCAGCCTCCTGTTGTCTGAGGAACAGGGGGACAGGACAGTGCAGTCCCCACCTATCATAAGATGTGCTGGCCTGGCCTCCCATACAAACCCTAAGTTCTGCTCTGCCCCCCTCTGTTGGCCCCACAGCAGCCACCATGATTCTCATGCCTGGGAAGATGGGTGGCCTTGTGTCCTGATGCCACAGAGAGGAGAAGCCCCCTTTCCCTGTTTCTGGTGTGGCGTGCGGAATCGTCACACATGAACCTGACAGAGAGCGCTGTTGCTCTAAGCGGACCATCTCCCAGCATCTCCTGCAGGCTCCTAGGCTGGAAGGCAATGGACAGAATGAACGGCATGGGGTCCCACTGCTCCTGCTGCTGGGGCCGGCCTGGGGCTCTCCATAGTGGCCACTGTGGACAGATAGTGCTGCACACTCTCACACAGCTCTTCCTGGCCTTGCTTCACCACACACCCTCCTGCTCTAGTTCGCTTTTTCTGCTGCCGTGATAAACACCATGACTACAAGCACATTGGTCACTGTCCATCGCTGAGGGAAGTCAGGGCAGGACTCAGGCCAGACATAGAGGAGCTCTGCTTACTGGCTTCCTTTCCGGCTCATGCTCAGATTGCTTTCTTATACACCCTGGACACATCTGCCAGGGATGGCGCTGCCTGCAGCGGCTGGGGTCTCCCAAATCAATCATCCACCAGTACCATCCCTCACAGTCATGGCCGCAAGCCGGATGGAGGTAACTCTTCAGCTGAGGCTCCCTCTTCCCAGGAGACTCTAAGTTGTGTCAAGTTGATAAGAGCGAACCACTCCATTGCTCAGAAGGATAGGCAAAGCACTGCCTGCCCAGGACGGGCACTCTCCACTGAGGCTGGCAGCATTACAGGCGATGGGCCACTTAGCAGGGTTACTGCTGGCTGGCAAAGAAAGCAGGCAGTAGCCATTCTGGAGGTCACTCCCTGCAGAAGGAAGGCCCGTGAGGCATGCACACTGTGTGCACCCTGGGAGAGGCTTGTATTCCCTGTGCACGCTGGGAGAGGCATGTGCGCCGTAGGCACACAGGAAAAGATGCACACCGTGAGCACACTGGAGGACCCAGGGGCAGGCGGGACAGCAGCTTGGCACTTGGCCGAGGATGGCTTCTGAGTGACAGGAACTTACAAGCCATTAGAACTAACACTGGGTGTGGGAGCACATGTCAGCACTGGAAGGCTGGAGGACTGCTATGAGTCTGAGGCCAGCTTGGGCTATGGTGTGAGACCTATCTCAAACACACAAATGGAAAGGAAATTAATAACACCAAGAAGGAGCAGCAGCTTGGTGCAGGAGAGAGAGGTGCAAGGGAGTCTCTGAGAAAGGAGAGGAGCAGGACTCAGTTCACCAAACACTAACCTACCACTGTGAGCCACACAGGCTTGCTGCCTGTCCTGCTTCCTGAGACCCACTCAATGCTAATTTTTTTCCTCACTAGAAGAACCTTTTGCCTATGACATTGTGAAACAGCATATTTGGGGTAGAAGACTGCATGGATTTGAAGATGGGTGTGGCAGTCTAGTGGAGTTGTCTCACCTGGCTTCCTTCTGCAGGAAAGAGTCCCAGTCCAGGACAGCAGGGCATGCATGAAGCCCTCCTCCCTCTGCTGGACTCACCAAGGTTCCTGAGGTGTCCTCGGCCTGCTGTGAAAAGATGGTGGTATAGGAAGCTATGCAGGAGGCACTGCCCAGGAGCCAGTGCTCCACACGGCCCCGGCCCCTTCCCCGCTAGCGGCTTAGCAACAGGAACTTGGTGCTCAGTCTGTGGACAAGAACACTCAGGAGCCTGGACGTGGCCAACTCCACGCAGTGCCCTCCCTGAGGATCGAAGGACACACTCCTGTATTTGACACCACTGCTCCTGAGACCCTGGTCCTCCTGTCAGTGCAGAGGGTTCGACCTTATCAGACTGTGGCCCTGGGCACCACCACAGTCAGAGAGGCTCCCTGGAGGTTTCCATGGAGGATGAGTGGGAAATACAGTTTCCATGGTAATAATGTGAATGGGCAACCAAGGGAGACAGGCTGGACCCAGGTGTGGGAGATGGGATCCAGGCCTGGCTTCCCCTGTAGGGGCTTCTTTTCCATCACATGCCAGTCCATGGACTGCAGACTCCAAGTAGACCCCAGGACCATGGTCCTCGTGCCCTCCAGTGCACAAGCCACCGAGTCCCTTGATCCTTCCATAGGGTGAATAATGATCCTATTGGTCCCATTTCCCATCTCCTACTCTCTATAACCTCCCAACATACCTCTCTCTCCAGTTCATGGGTGATCTCTTATAGCTCACTAAGTCAGTTAGTGCTGTCCATGTATGCATGAGTGTGGGGCCATGCACTGAAGCTCGGGAAACCTGCCAGTGGCCACATCCTCCAGAAAGAATGAGTCTCCCTCTCCCAGCGGCTCCCCCGTAGCTCTGTAGTAGGGGTGCTCTCCGGGCTGCCTGTAACTCTGTTTCCTCATGCAACGTGCTTCACCCTGGAACTCCTGATTACAGAGATATACACATATACACGATTTAACTCGTGGATTTCTTCTATCTGAATCTAAAAATGAAACGCACAGATATGCGCCTCAGCCCACGTTATCTGCACCCTGGAGCTGCGGGAATTCTATATTTGTTCCTCATCTTTCTGCTTTTTAGTGAACTGTTTAGAAGGTGGTCATTAATTTTCAGATATGTACGTAGGTGTTCACCACAACAATTTTGTTATGATGTCCATCACTTTCCCTTGTGACTAGAAAGCATGAATTTTGCTCTTTCAGGTCTAGGAGCATTATTTTGAGGTTCAGCTTAGCGATGTGTGGAGCCGGTCTAGCCTGTGCTCACAGTCCACACAGAGGTTTCTGGGAGTGGCTACGGACCTCAATGGGTGGCCGCTGTCTACGAGCCACTTCTTCACCTCACCAAGTTGATTATCACAGTTTCAGATGTACTGTCTGTTACTGACCAGCAGAGGACAAGGAGACCCACCACCAGGCTTGTGGGTTCATTTTCCCTTTGAATTCTGTTGGTATTTAAAGTGTACAAAGTATACTGGCTGACTCTGTACTCTGTCTGTCACATGCCAGTGCATCTGCCTGTCCGACCATCCATCTGTCCCTCTTTCTGAAGCACACACATTAAAGATCATTATTCTTTGCATGACTTTTACTTTAAGTTTCTGCTCTTTTTAATCTGTAACTGCTTGTCTTAAATTCTGTGGTAGAGCCAGGCATGGCAGCACACACCTTTCTGCTGACTTGCAGTCTTTGACAAGTTCAGACATGTACATACGGATCGTAGTTGTTCTTCCCACTCCCTTCTCTCATCCTCTTGTCCTCCGCTGAAACCCTTCATCACCAGAGGACCCCTCCTCTTGCCTTCATGTCTTTGTGTACGTAACCCACTGAGTTTAGTTAGGGTTCAGCTCCAGGAGCACGGGTGGTGGCTATTTACCAGAGCAGAGAACAACTCATTATGGTTACATCACGGAAGAAAATGTCATCCCCTCCCCTAGCACCCACTATCTGTTAGTCGTCCCTCAGGGAGGGCCTCTCCCCAATCCATGTTGAAGAGTTGATAGTTCGGTCTTGCATAAGTCTGCAGGTACCCACAGCTGGAGCTTGGTGTGATGCCATGTAAGGCCCAGAAGACATCTCTTAGCAACTGTGTTCAGTTCTGGTCCAGCCCTCAAGTTAGCTATTGCACAGGGTGTGTACTGGGGCTGTGGAGCAGCTGTGGGGAGCAGGCTGTGGGTCCCTGTGTTTGTGTACAGCCTTGCAGTCCTTCCAGCACTGTTGGCTGAAATACTGTCTTTCTTGTTAAATTATCTTGGCACCTTTCATTAAAAAAAAAAAAAAACTCCCCTGATGCTGTCTCTTGGGTCAGTTTCTGGGCCTGCTGACCTGTGTGTCTCTCTTTACACCAGGATCCCCTGTTGCCTGCGTCCTGAGAGCAGTTCGTATGAATCTGGGCACGTTGCACTCCTCACTCCCAGTGTCTTAGGTTCCCATCCTTCTCCAGCCTCCCACACAGGCTGCAGAATTAGCTGTGAACTTCTGTAGAGAGGTATCACCAGGTTGTTAAGATTGCATTACATCTATAAATAAATGTGTGGAGAACAGAGAAGTTGCGGCATCCGCTGCTCCCATCCCAGATGACCCTTTCCATGCTTAGTATTCGTTTATTCATTCTGTGTGATTAGAGATCAAACCTGGGACTTCACACACGCTCGGACCTCCCTCTGCCATCGAGCCATGCTCCCAGCCCTCAGACAGACGTCTTACCAAGTTAGTTGCACACACTAACCTGGAACTTACTCCACAGCCCAGGCAGGATTTGGATTTGCAGTCCCCCTGTCTCTCAGCCTCACTCGTAGCTGGGTTTATGGGCTTGAACCTCCAGGCCAAGCTTTCTCCATTTATTTAGTTATTTGTTATAGGCGGAATAACCACAAATCTCCATGCCCTGGCCTTCACCCTGGGGAACTGTGACTGTCCTATCGTATATGGAAAAATGCACTATTCAGACACAATTCACTTAGGGCTCTTGAGACTGGAAGCTGGAAGGTTATCCCACATTGTTAAGGTAGATTATATCTAATCAGCTTGTTAAAGGAAAACCTAAGTATTAAAAACCAGAGAAAAGAACAAAAAGATCTATCCATACAAACTAACAATGAACAAGAGGAAAGACAAGGGAGCAGGCCAGGAAGAAAGGGCACAGGGCAAAGAAGAAGCACGACAGGATCCCAGTGGGAAATCCCTGCTCATCAGAACTGTCTCTGAATGGATCCAGCTCCCCAATGAGGAGAGAGGGTTACTAAGTGAAAAACTTCTAAAAATGCAACTGTCCATAAAATTCACTCTGAAGCTGGGTGTGGGGGCACTCACCCTTAATCCCAGCACTCAGGGGGGCAGAGGCAGGCGGGTCTCTGAGTTCAAGGCCAGCCTGGTCTACATAGAGAGTTACAGGATAGCTGGGGCTACAGGGAGATCCTGTCTCAAAAAACTCCCCCGCCCCCCCAAAAAATTCACTCTGGATGGGATTGGAGAGATGGTTCAGTGGTTAAGAGCACTGACTGTCCTTGTAGAAGCCCCAGGTACAAATCCCAGCATCCACATCACAACTAACAACTGTCCATAACTCCAGTTCCAGGAGCTCTTACCCCCTCTTCTGTCCTTCATGGGAACTGCACAACATGGGTACAATTACATATATGCAGGCAATAAACTCATTCACATAAAATACAAATAAATAAAATATGTAGTCTCACTGCAATGGGAAGGAAGGTGGTAGTCATAGACGGAAGTGCAGGAGTGCAGGCATGACCCTCGTGTCAGACTAGAGCGCCTCCATGCCAAAACTGCTTGTAATGGCAAAGAAGGTCTAAATACACTTTTACTTATGAAAGGTCAATGGGAATATGCGATTGTAAATAAATGTGAACCCAATATCCTACCACCTAAGTATATAAAGCAAGTATTCCCAGGCTTGAAAGGAGAAACTGACACTAACACACTGACAAGAAGGGGGTTTCAGCACTCCCAGTTACAGATGGAAAGTCAATAAACAGCAGGTAAGAACACCACTGTGGACCAAATTGACCCAGAATACGGAGCTGTCCACCCAGCACACATGGAGCCATCCACTCAGCAGACCCATGCAGAACTGTTGACTTAGAGATAGCAGGCACACATGGAAACGTCCACCCAGAAGAGACACATGAAGCCGTCCTCCCAGCACACACACACGGAAATGTCCTCCCAGCATCAGTGGACACACATGCTTCCTAGGTTCATGTGAAACATTCCCAAAGTTAAACGCAGTTTAGATCACCAAACAGCCTTAACAGTTAAGACAACTGAGATAACATAAAGCATTTCTTTAACCACACCGAAATGAGTCTAGAAATTACAAGCAAGAAAATGGGAAAAATTCATGAATGCGTAGAAACTAAGTCTGCACTTTTAAAGAACAAATGGACCAAAATCAAGTCGAAATGGAATTTAAAATACCTTCATGGACATTTGTCTTTCTGGGTCTGAGTTACCTCACTCAGGATGACTGTTTCCAGTTCCATCCAGTTACCTACATTTCATAATTTCATCTTTTGAGGAACTGAATACTATTCCATTGTGTATACATACCATCCCTTCATTATCCATTCATGAGTTGATGGACATCGAGGTTTTTCCAATTTCTGGCTATTAAAAGAGCAGAAGAAAGCATGGATGAAGAGGTATCTCTGCAGTGGGGGTATCTTTTGGGTATATGCCCAAGCATGGTGTGACTGGGTCATGATATAGATCAACTTCTAGCTTTCTGAGGAGTCTCCACACTACTTTTCTGGGCTTCACAGTCTGCACTCGCCCGGCAGTGGATAAGAGCCCCCTTTCTCCACATCCTCCCGCATTTGTCATTCTTTCTTTGGATCTTTGGCATTCTGAGTGGGGTAAGAAGAAATCTCAGTGTGGATTTAATGTGCACATCCCCGATGACTAACGATGTCCAGCAATTTAAAAAACATTCCTCAGCCATTTGCATTTCCTCTTTAGAGAACTCCCCGTTCAGCTCCCTGCCCAGATTTTTAATTGGGTTGTTTGGATGTTTAGGTTTTTGAGGTATCTGTGCATTTTAGATACTAACTCTCTGTCAGAGGAATACCTGAGGAATCCAAGACAAGCATGCTTCAATTTGAAGATCCAGAGAAGTCAAGGAACTGATAATTGACCAGAGTCTTCCTCCCAAGGGGTGGTAGAGGCAGTGACATGCAGTGTGGAAAGGGGAATGATGGAATGTAGGAGGGACAGAAGAGGGAGTGTGGGGAGGATGACCAGCACTAAAGGCCTTGACAAAAAGTCATAGAAACCCACCATGTGGAAACTCCTTAAAGTAAATCATGTACACCATGGAGAGACATTGGCTTTACTGGACACCATAGGCTAACAAAATTAAACCCCAACATGAGGAATGGACCCCTTCTCCTGAAGCTGTTGATCAAGGGTCCCAACATGGGTTATTGCCTCTGTTCTTGGTTACCCATGAGAACTTCATGGTAAGACCCTATTTCTGAAAACACCACACATATGAGTTGTAGAACGAACAAGGAGAACTCAAGCTGGTGCTGACTTCAGAGCCTCACCTCTACTGGCTAGAGTTCATAGTGCTGGGAGGTGCTGTGCATGCTACTGAAAAGAAAAAATCACTAACCTTACCCAGCCATGAATGCTGTGAACTATAACCGGCCTGGCAAGACATGCCCACAGGTACAATAGTGGCATGAATGTTATGGGAGTAACAACCACTCTGTACTTGGATTTGAGGTCCACTTCATAGGCTAGAGCCCATACCTGACATTGACATCAGGCTTAGGAGCCTGAAGATAAACAAGTCACAGAACATAGGGGAGAGCCTGATACTAGTTTTCTACTAAGTAATTATCACATTAAACTGACTCCTAATGACTTATTGCTATCTCCACAGGTGAATGCATCTCTCAGTTCTCACCAGAGAAGTTTCTGTATGCAGCAGATGGTGATTAACACAGAGAGCCACAACTGGCCAATGTACAGAAAACAGGACACTGCAGCCTGCTCATCCCTGAATAGGACACCCATTTCAAACTGTTTGCTCTGGGGCAAGTGCTGACTTCTTCACATAGGGAGGAATTGTTTCCATTCCCCCATCAGGAGAGGGAAGGAAGCAGAGCTCCTGAGGAGAGGAGGGTGGGCAGAGGCAGCGTGCCTCCTGAATATTTTGACACATGTAAACCCAGAGCTTTTCAGTGGCAAACATGGAAGGAGCTGTAGGAAACAGGGACGATGGCAGTGCGGCCCGGGCACTGCTGGCTGTGACTCTGATAGGGAATGGCAGCCTTGGGGAACAGAGGAAATCTCAAGACAGGCACAGTCGTGCTCCTGGGGCATGAAGGCACTTGTGCAACCTCAGAGAGCTAGGAGATGCTGAGACTCCGAAGCCATGAAGAGGCCCTGCAGGCCAGCGGTGACAGTGAGAACAATTTAGTTGATTGAAGCCTATCACGCCTATCACATGTGGCATTGAAACGTGGCTCACAGGACACCTCATCTGTAGATGATAGAAAATAGTCATCTCCCAGCTGTGACCCACAGCCAGCAGGCACCGGATGTCCAACCCAACATCCAGGAGAGGTGGTTAGCGGGCTCCCGGAGATCTGTGTTCGGTTCAGTCAAGCAAATCACCAGCAGTAGATCCTTTTTTGTGATTAATTTCCTGGTTAACAACCAGACTTGGGGTCAGTGTCCTATGATGGCCAGGCCCCCCTTACCTCCTCATGGGAGCTTACCTCTGGTTGGGACACAAGGGCAGGGTCTGATAGATGACACCTCCAAGTTCCAGTACTGGCAGGAGACCAGAGGACACAGGTACACACGACTCCAGGAGGCCGCAGTGAGCGTGCACAGTTGGCACAGGGTAGCCACATCCAAGGTGGCCTCTACCACAAACAAGCTTCAGGAGGGAAGAAGGGAAGGGTGATCAGGGGTGTAGAGAAAACATGGCAGAATTTGGAGGAATGAAATAGAAATGTGGCCAAGACTCAGAAATTCACACAGCCTTTGGGTTCCCCCACATAGCAGCCCACCCAGGTGGCTTCCAGGGTGGTGAGCCCTGTCCCCTGGCTCATTCTCAGCTCCTAAGCCATTGTCAGGAGGTAAAGGTAAAGGCTGTCAGAGGCAGGGCAGGGGTCATCCCAGCAGACTGAGGGAACGATAGATGCTTTGGGGTCAGGACCAGCTTCCCTCTACTTGTCAAAGACCCTCTTCAGTGCAGGGTGGAGCTGCCTGGTCTGAGGCCTTATCTCAGAAGCAGCTGATCAAAGCTGCAGAAGCAGCACTAGACTTCCTCCTCTGGCCGTCTGCAAGCCTGGTACTGTCTCGGAGGTTGCCCCCACTCCCTGCGGGTCACACAGAAACAGACTTAATCTGATGGATCTCTTCTAGATCCACAAGGTTTCAGAAGCATCTGGAACCTGGTCCTAACCCCTGAGCCTTCCTAATAGAAGGCTGTGTTCTCACAGTCAGATATTAAAGCCTGTTCCTAACCCCTAGCCAAACTTACTAGAGAGCTGGACTCTCAAAGTCAGGTGCTGCGGTCTGGTCCTAACCCCTGGTCCCTCTTCTTGGAGAGGCTAGATCTTGAGAGTCAGGTGTCCCTGGACCCTGGGCTGGAAGGCACCATAGTCTTACTCCAGGTAGGTATGCTGATGACCACACTCAAGGTTTGATGTCTCTGTTCACACTAGGGGATCAACACACCTGATCCCTCAATGAGCCCCTTTGGATGGGGTGATACTGGGCATCCCTGGTCCTTTGGGCTCTGGCATCGTCCCTGTAGGAGGCCCCTTTTGGGTACTGGGTCCTGGGAAGGTGGACTGGACTGTTCTCTCCTGGCTCTGACCTCTCTGTGCTTCTGGCTGTTTCTGGGTAAGAACACCTGACTCTCCAACCCATCACATTTCTGCTCCCTTCAGGTCCACAGTCAGCACTCCAGAAACCTGATGCCTGTGAATCTGGCTCAGGAGAGGCCAGTGCTCCTTCTGGACAGACAAGCAGAGCCTGCAGACACTCCTAGCAGCCAGTGCCAGAGAAAGGCTTTGTCCTCAGCAACAGACTCTTATCAGAGAGAGGCAGGGGCAGTGTCAGGGGCCTAGGGAGATAGTCCTTGACCACAAGGGTATATGAGGCCTCCTAAGAGGCACTGGGTCTGTGAGGTTCATAAGGGAGAACTGGGTTTTATATGTGGGAGAGAGACAGAGGTTCAGAGGAGGGGAGAGGGAAAGAAAGAGAAGAGAGAGGAGACAGATGAGGAGATGGGGAGAAAGAGGGAAAAGAGAGAGAGAGGGAGACAGGGACAGAGAGACACAAAGAGACAGAAGCACACAGAGAAAGGGAGACAGGGACAGAGACAAAGACTGGGAGAGACAGGGAAGCAGACACGGAGAGATGGAGAGAGGAAGCAGACATGAAGAGAGTTAGATAAATACACAGACAGACACAGGAGGACAAGGAGACAGGGACAGAGGGGTGCCCAGAAAGACCCTGTCTCACGTGGTGGGGACCAAGGGAGAGGCAGGATTGACCTCCCAAGGAGGCTGACTGGCAGAGAAATAACTTGACCTGGGCTCCTTGCTCAAGTCAACGGCTCCTGTGCATGGAGCAGGATTAGCTCTCAATTCGTGACAGGCCCCCCCGGCAAGAGACCCAAGCCTCTCCTCAGGAGACAGAAGCCAAACTTGAGTGTTCTAAACCCCTGTCCGGAGCTCCAAGGCCAGACACAGTAGCAGGCTCATAGCAGTGACCCTGCAGCTCACGTGCAGAATGACACATCCAGTTCCAGGAACATTCAGTGGCCCACAGGCTGCAGTGCCCAGTCGCAGACTGGCTGGACTGACAGCTGCCCCAATATTGGACAGAGGGACTTAAACAGAAGACTTGCCCGTGCTGGACAGTGCTTTGAGTTTCTCCAATACTGGTTACCAGGGGGAGCTGACCCTCACCCATCTGAGCAGAGGAGGAGCCATTCTGGGCAGGTAAGATGTTGCTGTAGGTGGGCCAGTCCTTTGGTCACAGAGACAGGAGTAACTTGATTAAGGGTCAGGGTCTCCTGGAGCGTATGCAGAGTTCTGCAGGTGGATTCGCCTTTGTTCTGCAACAGATTGGCAATCAGGTTGCTGTCCCAGGATTCCGGGTCACCCAGAAAAAAGGGATAAAAGTTCATTTAGCGCTGCTCACCACAGCCCGCGGTTCACAAACAAGAGGCATTCATTCCTCCTTGTGCACTGTTCCTAGGTCAAGTTCCACAAAGACCTTGTTGATGTGTCCTGTGAATGGGGTCTGGCTGTGCTGCTGCCCATAAATATTCATGTGGAGAGGAAAACAAAGCAATTGAGGTTCAAGTACAGGGCACGCTTGTGCCCAGCCATGAACACGCTGGAATCTGCAGAAATGCCCTGCTGCTGGGCCACAGGGGAAGCCAGAGTCCAGGGCCCCCAGCTGCTGCATGGCAGCGTCCACACAGAGCAGTGCTGCTCAGCAGACCAGGGCTTTGTTGGGTGATCCGGGGCTTCAAGAGGTAGAGAAAGATTCTGTGCTGATCTCGCCCAGCACTGCTGAGAAAGACGAGCCTTGCAGCTTGCCAGGCCTGAGGCGCCTCCAGAAAGCCTGCATTGTGCTCTCCCTCCATCCAGGAAAACCGAGAGTTAAAACTGATGCTATCATGTCCTATAGAAGACCTAAGTTCAGCTCCCCAGGTGAGCAGCTCAGAAGCACACACCCCCACTGCAGCACAGAGGGCTAATCTAACTGAAAATCAGCTATTTCCCCCTTGCCACATGGGAACCAGTGTCCTGAGACAGAAGTTCAGCAGACGCCACAGAACGGAAGCCATGAGAGCTTCACGCTCCACCAGCTCTGAGAGGGTCAGGTGGCTGGGGGTTAATGGCATTGTCAATCTGTGTCATCTGGGGGAGGTCAAGGTGCATCATACCCCCCATCAATAGTAGAGAGAATGAATGCATGTGGGCCTGCTTGTGCCCAGCCCCTCACTACGATCATCCCCTGCCTAGGGAGTGGTGCTGCTGTGGTGGGCGTGGCCTTCCCAAATTAATTAATGTAATCAAGACAATTCCCCACACACAGGCCAACTTATAAGTCTTCCCAGGTGATTCCACGTTGTGTCAAATTCATCACCAAACTAAGCAGCACAGTGAGTTTTACTTCTAGGAGCCCCAAGATTTGCTAAGAAGAATCCTTCTGAGGTTTGGGGCAGAAGGACAGACAAGTAACCCTCCCAGAGTTTGTCCAGTGTTCTCCAGAGCAAAGAACAACAGGGTACCACCTTCACAGAACCTCTAGTGCCTGGGCTAGGCCATTGTCACTTTGGGGACCCCTCTTGATTTCTTACCCTACCTAAGCAGGGAGGGGAGAGGCATCTGTGATAGGCACAGCCAGGGCACAGGTCCAGGAAAAGGCTGAGACTCAGTCATAAGGTTCCCCTCCCCGACAGGTTCCCCTCTATGTCAGAACTGGGGTGCATTTTTTATATTTAATGTTTTTTAAAGTTTTGTGAGAATTTCGTACGTGATTTGTATATTCACACTGCCTCCCCCTTTTTCCTCCCTCTATAATTCCTCTCCTGTTCCCCCAAAACGCCCTCTTAATTTCATGACCTCTTCTTCAATAATTATTATTGTTGCCTTTTTGAAATTTAATTTTTAATTTTTGTGTGCGTGTGTGTGTGTGTGTGTCTGTGCATATGAGTGTAGTGTCTGTGGAGGCCAGAAGAGGGCGTCAGATCTCCTGGAGTGGAGTTACAGGTAACTGTGGGCCCCCGACCCTGGGTGCTGAAAATCAAACTTGGATCCTCTGTAAGACCAGCAAGGACCCTTAACAGCTGAACTATTTCTCTGGCTTCTTTCTTTTTTTAATATTTTATTTTTATTTTTACTGCAGTGTCTTGATGAACGAGAACTTGGATGACAGCCGACACCTTGCCAGACCACACTGACACCCCAGAGGGTGATTGGGAAAGACAGCAAGGACACTACAGGGACCTGAAGTCCTTGCAACCTATATTACAAGAAACATCAACCATCAGTCTCCCACAAAGATTAACATAATGGCTAACCCTAATGTATCTGCTTACTCAGGGCTTAATTTCAGATACCCCACATCTGGCCTTAAAAAGGATACCCAGTGCATTAAGGTTCTCCAGAGAAACAGAATGAAAAAGCAGGTGCAAACCAGGCATGGTGGCACAGGCTTTTTATCCCAGCTCTCAGTGGCAGGGGCAAACGGATCTCCACGGATTCAAGGCCAGCTTTGTCTACATAGAAAATTCCAGACCAGTCAGGGTTGCATAGTGAAAATTTGTCTCTAAAAAAAAGTTGATGCATTTAATCTCCTGGAATTTGTGATAAGATTGGTTTCCTTAACAAGAAGACAGAGTTCCCACATTCTGCCCTCTGCAAACCAAAGAGCCCAAGAAACTTGATGGACAGAAAGGATTCCAGACCTGCTGTGAAAGTTGGAGAACTGGGAACACCGCAGGCATGAGGTGGGCGACCTGGTGGACCGAGATTCACCTTCTCCCGTTTCAGACTTTGCTCAGGCTGACCATGGACTGGACGCTGTTAGCTTCGTAGGTCAATTTGACCAGCCACAGATGACCACGCAGCTGCTTTAAACATCAAGCCTGTGCGTCCCAAGGGTGTTTGTGGAAAAGATTAGCACCAGAGTTAGATACTAAGAGAAGCAAAGGGCTCCCACCCGTGTGGTCACATTGTGCAACCTGTCGAGGGTCTCAATGGTGGGAAGCGGTCAAAGGAGCGGGATGAACATGCTCTTACCCCCAGATCACAGTGCTCCTGTCCTCTGGTGCCGCACAATTGCCACTAACCTTTAGCTTGCAGGGAGCAGACCACAGCATGTCTTGGGACCCGTACCTACTCCCCAGATCTGTATCTACACAGCTACCAGTATGTCGCGGCCGTTTTCCTGAAGAACCTCCATTCTCTGGGTTTTGGTACTGCAAGTGGTTTTAGTGAAGAACTGTCTTCTGGTTTCATTTGATTAAAGACACCTTGACTCTAAATCCAGTAACAAAGTCACTGTCAGACCACGATGTGAACTGTGTGTGGAGTTAGGCAAAGCCCTAATCTTCCCTAGGAATCCCGCACCGGAAGAGAACAGCTGGGTGACTTCGTCGATGATGTTTTCAAACCTTTATGGAAAGCTAAGAAGCACAGAGATGCAGCTGGATGTTCGTGATGCCGAGGAGCACGTGGTAGAGAAATGGAACAGAGGCACTCAGAAGGGAGGCCCACTAATGAGGGCAGCGCACAGAGGCCTGAGAGCTTCTAGGTGTACTGGAGGAGACTGTTCCCACCTGGTGGAACTTACTGAGAGCCAGATGCAGAGCCACAGTCGCCGAAGGGTGATGACCAGTAAGCAGGATGCCCGCCATACAGGGCACTCTAGCTTGCCTTTCTGCTGCTGTGGTAAACGCTGACCAAAACTATCTTGGGGAGGAAAGGGTTCATTTGATGTAAATGAACTTCCACCGTGGAAGGAAGTCAAGGCAGGAACCTGGAGGTGGGAACAGAAGCAGAGACCACAGGAGGAGCGGAGGAGCACTGCGGACTGGCTTGTTCCGTGGTTTGCTCAGCTGCCTTTCTTACACAGCCCCGGTCACCTGCTCAGGGATGGAACCACCCACAGTGGGCTGAGCCCTCTTAGATCAACCAGCAATCTAGAATAATGCTTCACAGACATGGCTGCAGGTCCATCTGATAAAGGAAATTCCTAAATTGGGTCTTCCTTCTTTCCAGGTGACTCTAATTTGTGTCAGCCTATCAAAAAACAACCAGCACACAGGTCATCCACTACCCAAGTATTGGCATTGATTGGGAAAGAATGGGGTCCTGTAAATTAGGATGCACACATCAGACATCTATATTCTCTCTCTCTCTCTCTCTCTCTCTCTCTCTCTCTCTCTCTCTCTCTCTCTCTCTCTCTCTGTTAGGTATTCTTGTGTGCGCAGCTCCCTGTGGCAGCCGGAGGACACACCCAGGTGTGTCAAGCTGACAGTAAAGCGTCCAGCACACAGTCCTCATCAGCCAGAGCCAGGCCCCCCTTCACTCCTCCCCTTCACTGAAGGATGCCGGGCCTGTTGATTGCCTCAGATCTGGGAATCAACTGGAGACCTGAGACTTCCTGATCTCTCCTCTACCTTAAGAGTTTTTGCTTACATAGACCAAGTGAGGATTTAATGGGCTTCTTGCCAACTGCACTTCTGGGCGCCTAGTATGAGCTCGTGGTGCCTGGGGGCTGAGTGAATCACACGTTTTCGATCTTAATCGTTACAAGAAAGGTAATGTGCTATGTTACGATTCTGAAATTTACTTTTCTGCTCAACATCCCATCGTGAGAACTGTTCTTGCTCAGGCGTACACATGTAGTTGAGTCATTTAGACAACTGTAAGCTTTTCCATTATGTTATTGCGTCCCAGTTCACTTGGCTCTCCTGTCATTCGGTGTATTGCTTTTCCTGAACGTCTGCTGCAGTCAGAATACTCCCATGTCACCTCAGGTACGAAGGTGACAGCCTCTGCCTAGCAGGACCAGTGTCTGGAGGGGAGGGGCTGAGTCTTGCTCACATAGGGCCTCAGCCCTCATAGATAGTATCCAACCACAAAGTCAGAGAGGAGGCTGCACTGAATCACCGTCCTCCCTTCAGCAGCCCCTTCCTCTCCCTCCCCAGAATTTGATGCAGTGTGTCTGCTTTTTATGAGTTTGTCTGATGTGTGTAAATTCCTCTCATTATCATAAGAGTGAGGAAAATTAAAGTCCTCTCATGTGTTTTCTGGTCTTTTGAACTTTCTCTTTTCTGAACCAGATATATATTTGCACAGTATACGTTCATTTTATTATTGATTTGCAAAAAATCATTTGCACATTCTAGATAAAAATCTTGGTTGGTTTTATTAGATAAACTATGTCCAAATGCCTCCTTATGAGGGTTCTGCCGTGTGAGAGTTTTAATTCTGTTGTTGCATAGTGCGTGTCGCTCATGTCCTTAAGCACATTCTTTCGAGTCTTATTTGAGACATAATAGTTTTAATAAAAATAAAAGACATATTCTTCCTAGATTTTAAAGTTTTGCTTTTAACATTTGGATCCTTGTGCCATCTGGAATTCATCTTTGTGTATGGTTTGGGAAAGGGATAAAATTTTATGTTCCCATATGGCCAGCCAGTTGTCCCTGCCTCATTTGATGACTAGCCTACCCACCCCCACCCCCCCATTGATAATGAAATCTTTGTCAGGAGCCAAGGCAGTGTTCATGTTTGCAAATTCGAGGACCCTGTTTGGGGTCATCATGCATTTCCCTTCAGGGACACGGAGACAAGCCACCCAGCCCCTCACGCCATGGGCATCTCGGGTGTGGGCAGGTATAGCTGTCTAGAAGTCTGTCTTGCTCTGCTCTGTTTTCCTTTATTTCTTCTTTCCTTCCTCTCTCCAAATGAAGCACTTTATTCAGGCTTGGGTTGCAGCTCAGCGGCAGAGTGTGCACCTAGCGTGTGTGAGGCGTAGGTCCATCTGCAGGACTGGAGATAAGTAAACCTGAGGAAGTGATTTTTCTAAAAGAGTTTTTCCCCTCTGATTCTAGATCACAGCTTCCAGGACATGCAGCAGCTCTGTGACCATGGCTCCCAGAGACTCCCAGGTCCAGGCTTACCTTCCTGTGGCTAGGGCTGGACCGTCAGAGTCCCAAAACCAACACACCTGTGGCAGGAACAGACAAGGGAAGGGATGACTGCGGTTTTGCTGTACTCGCACGTGATGTTTAGACCTCTGCTCTAGAGCTGAGAGCTCGAGGGTTGGAGGATGGAATATGGACACTATCATCAGAGACATCAGCCTGGATGCACAGCCAGACTCCACCCTCGCTCCCCAGGACTGACCAAGTCTTCGTGATGAGCGCACAGGACAGGTGCCTGCTAATTCTCTGTTTCTTGAGATGAGAAAATTAGTTCAGTGGTGGTGAGCAGTTATCCTCAGACAGTGACGATGCTAGCGTGGAGGCCTGGGTAGCAGCCTGGGGAGTTGGTGTTCTTGCTCCCAAAGCATGAAGTGACGGTGTGTGTGTGGCAAGTTCATGCTTACCCAAACCTATCTGCATTCTAGTAGAAAAATACTTTACCATGTTTAACGGGTCAAATGATCCACCACTGAAAAGGCATCCCCTCCCCAGAGGCCGGGCCCATCAGGCCTACCTGTGGCTTCCGTTTGCCATTCCTGCCCATCTGTATGCACCTGTGCTTCTAAGACACCCAAAACCCCACTGGCAGCACTGAGCACCTGGGCCCGCACTTTGCACCCCTTGAGCAGTAGGCTTTGGAGAGATTTTAGCTCCCTCTCTGCTAATGCGACAATGTTACAGAAGGTTACATATTCCCAGAGTGAGGCATGATTAGACCAGATGAGGGTACTAGGAATTATTTTAAACGTCTAAATCACTATAATATGTAGTAGGTGTGTGTGAGTTTGTGGATATGTGGATGTGAGTTTGTGGATGTGTGGATGTGAGTTGTGTATATGTGAGGGGCTGTGCATATGTATATATGTGTGTGAGAGTTGTGTATATACATATATGTGTGTGTTTGAATTGTGTATATATGTACATATGTGTGGTGTGTGTCTGAGTGTGTGTGAATTATGTGTGTGTTTACATATATGTGTATGTGAGTTTTTGTGAGTGTGTAGCCTAGGAGTTTAAATATGGAAAGACTGGGATTAATTGCAGGTACATTTTAAAACTGCAGGGATGCTCTCAAGTCCCTTTCCAAAGAGACTGTAGAAGTCCCATGACCCCTGGCTCTGTAGTCCTGTGCCAGCCCTGTGGTCCTGCATCCTGTCCTGGGCTCCTGTGGCCAGTCCGGTTCCTGTGGTCAGTCCTGTTCCTGTGGTCAGTCCTGTGGTCCTGTGGCCAGTCCTGTTCCTATGGTCAGTCCTGTGGTCCTGTGGCCAGTCCTATTCCTGTGGTCAGTTCTGTGGCCCTGTGACCAGCCTCAGGTGATGGAGTGTCATTGGCTTGAGATGATTTTTCTGCAAGCACCTGGCTTGAGTGCAACACACTGTACCACTGATTTGTTCTTTTTGCTATGATTTCCTTCTTCTTTTTTTTGGTACATTTAGTTTTTAAATGAAAAAATTGTTGGCAGTTTAAATATTTTAATGGA
Source organism: Eospalax fontanierii (assembly GCA_035773235.1). NCBI lineage: Eukaryota > Metazoa > Chordata > Mammalia > Rodentia > Spalacidae > Eospalax > Eospalax fontanierii. The sequence goes on from CM069537.1 coordinate 77,671,816, forward strand.
GAGTTGTTGGCAATATGGTAAGGTTTTTTGTTGTTGTTTTGGTTATTTATTTGTTTGTTTATTTTTAGACAGTGTCTCCTTATAGCCCCAACTGGCTTGGAACTCCCTAAGTAGACCAGGTTGGCCTTCAACTCACAGAGCTTCACCTGCCTCTGTACCACATCCAGTGACAATGCAGTGTTTTATACAGCTTTATCAGAAATATAGTCGGAAACTCAGAAAAGTGGCAAACACCTGTGAGTCAGTGCTTGGGGGTTGGGGATTGAGACAGGAAGGTCACCAGTTCAAGGTCAACCTGGGCTACAGAGTGAGTCTTTGTCTTAAAAGAAAGAGACTAGAGGGTGCCTTTGGGATCATTAAAACTGCTGTTCTGGCACATCTGGGTGTAATCTCCCCGGTTCTGCTCTGTGTACTAAGTCATTCCTGTTTCCTGGAGAGAGCCCCCCCCTGAGCCCCGCTGAGCCCCTTGAGCCCCCCTGGAATTTTCTTTCCTCTGCTCCTATTTGTTCTCACTGTGTGCAGAGCTTTGCACCTGTCACAGAAACTAAATGTGTATGTGTAATATTTTGAACATGTTTGGTTACAAGCCTGACAGAGAAACATTCCAACAATTTACATGATTTTTGTATTGTCTGCTCTCAGAAGGTTTGAGAGAATTCTGTGCAGAATTCTCCTGGGGAAGAGATTCCTGGACAGCTCTCAGTCTGGAATATGGGAATTGGTCTGTTCAGGTTCTGGTTTCACCTGTGGTAAAACTGTGTGAGTGTGTATGTGTGTGTGTTCATGTGTGTATTACACGATTGTGCATATGTGTGCATGCATCAACAGTTTTTATTTGTGGAATCTGAACCCAGGAAATGGTCCAGTCATAATTCACAGCATTTGAAGAATATGTGTCTGTAGTGATCACATTGAGACATCATCTTCTTTGCACAGCAGCGTGCGATGACCCCAGAGCAATCTGACAGTGCTGGCGTAACCAGCACTCCAGACGCGCTTTCAAGCACAGGTGAGAGCGTGTGCGGGTGATGGGCAAATATCGTATCTTTGCCTAAAGGCTGTGAGAAGTTGTGGATTGTGGTGTGCAGAGTGGGGAGGCAGAGGGTGGTCCTGGAATCCTGCAAAAATCAAGAGTTGACTCTTCATGCACGTGGTGACCCTGTATGCATGTGGCAAATGTACACATACACTCACACACTTGAATACACACATAGACACATACATGTGGACACACAAGCACACACATGAATACAACATATATACAGAATCACACACATGAATCCTCACATGTACACATATACACACAGAGATATACATATATTTGCAAATAGCCACCACCCCAGAATCACATGCATACATAAAATCACACACATGAATCCTCACTTGTATATCATACACATGTATGCACACATATACATAGGTAGTCACACACATACAATAACACATATGAATACTCATATGTGTGCCTATACACACTGTGCTGGACAGCTCTGGTGTCAACTTGACACACCTGGGTGGAAGGAGCCTCAACTGGGGAATTACCTCCATTGACTGGCCTGTGGCCATGTCTGTGGGATGCTTTCTAGATTGCTGAGTGATGTGAGGGCCCAGCCCACTGTGGGCAGTGCCATCCCTAGGCAGGTTGTGTGTCATATAAGAAAGCAGGCTGAGCACAGTCCGGTCCGGGGGAGCAAACCAGTAAGCAGCGTTCTTCCCCGGCCTGTGCTTCAGCTCCTGCCTCCAGGTTCCTATCTTGGGCTCCCTCAGTGATAAACTGTTACCTAGGAGATGTGAGCCAAATAAACCCTTTCCTCCCAAAGTTGGTACTGGTCAGAGTGTTTTGTCACAGTGATTGAAAACAAACTAGAACACATACATGCACACACACAGAGATACACACATATATATACATAAGCATGCATATATGCAGGCAATCTCACACACAAATATTTACATACACACATAGATATGCATATACACCTAGGTGCACATATATACATAGTACACCTATAGGTAGTCACACATATACATAATGGCACACATCAACACTCATGTGTTCACACATATACACACAATCATGCACATATGCACATACGTAGTCTTTCATGATCCTCCACTCTGACTCTTCAGAACTTCTATGAATTGCTTGGGAAAGCCCATCTTCAGCCTGTATTTTCTGTCTCTTGTTTAGCTTCTGCCCACTTCTTGTATCTGTCACTCTTGTGTAGTTAAGATTCACATCCTGCATGTTGTAAATTTTTTTTAAAGAAGTTGCCCTGGGAAGTATTTGCCAATCTGCCTTTGCTCCCCTGAAAACACCATTAGCTTCTCTCTCCTGGCACAGCCCCACCTCTTGCTGTACATTGATTTCACTTTTTCTTTCTGATTTTTCTTTCAGTTGAGGCACTAAATGCTAGATGGTCAGTCCTCACAGGCTTGCTCCTAGCACCCCGTGGCTGTTACTACAAGTCTTGAGGTTCAGGGGCTCCTGAGCAAGTCTTTGCTCCATGTGCAAGCCGCTGTCAGTCACTGTCTCTGAATAATCCACGCCACAAGCAGGAAGCTCTGAGAAACCTGCAGTCCTTCCCTCACCCCCTGGTCTCACTGCACTCTGATCACCGAGCCTCCTTGGGTAAGCAAAGACAGCAGCCATTCCTCCAGAGGCAAGGGTCCAAGCCAGGCCCACCCTCCCTGGAGTCACTGGTCCTATCAGTGGTTCATTTGGGATGGGGCTGAAAGGAAAACTAAAATTACTAAGGAAGAAAACTAAAATTAATTGAGATTAAAAAAAAGAAAACCCAGAGCATCTAGCCTGAGAAACTAACCCTCCTTCTGGACTAAGAAAACAGGCTCCAGTTTACTGAGGATAACAAGCCCAGATGGGGCTCTTGAGTTTGAAGCTACTTCTATCCCCTCTGGTTCAGCTTCCGTCAAGCAAGGTTGTGTTTCAGGTGTCTAAGGGGCAGAGTGGGTAGACTTCTGTGTTACTGTGCTTGGGCCTCCCACAGGTATGTCTGGTTTGTGGTCCACTAGCTCTTGCTGGAGGATATGCCCCTAGCAAGGCATTTTCCCTTGTTGGGGGTATGCTCCTCATTGTATGATATGCCCCTTGCTGTGGGATATGCTTCTCGCTGGAGGATGTGCCCTTCATTGGGGGTATGCTCCTCTCTGGGGGTTATGCCGTAGGCCTCTCCTATATAGCACAAGACCCAGCTCTCAGCACAGCCTGTCCTTAGGTTTTAACTTTCTTATTTCACCTGGAAACCTCAAGCCTCCCTTGCTCTGTTGACCCTCTGGGTCTCCAGCCCTTGGCCTTACTCCTGGATCTGTGCTTTCTTTGTCTGTGAATATTTTCCTTCCAACAATTTGGAATGCAAATTCCTCTGCTTTATTTATGTGTGCATTTATTCTGGCTGTTAAAAGCTTTACAGCGTCTAACAACGTTTTAAAAGCCCATTTCCACATTTGTAAGCTTTTATACTTCCTCATTACCCCCCACTACGCAGAAGTAGAACATTAACCCACTTGTGTATTTCTGTGTCCTCACCTCCTTCTGACTTGCCTGGTTCTTGTTTCGGTGTTTTGTCGGCTGCCTTAAACATGTGTCTATATAAACTTTGGGCCCATTCCTTAAGCACTCCTGAGAATCATCTAGGTTTAAACTGTAGGTCAGAGCACTGATGGGTTCTCTATCTGCTCTGAGTGATCATCACTATGCTAAGTTCTGCAAGAAATAAAGTTGGTCAAATCATTTTCAAAATAAAACTAGTTTGAGTCATGAATCTGAGCACTTTGCTCTACTTTCTACTAGCTGCTTCTGATCACATTCTTCTCCTGACTCCCTAGAGATGAACAGCAGTCACCCTACTAACTAGTTACCGGCTCCAAACTAACTGCCAGTCTCCAAACTAGAAATTTACAGTAGAAAATTATTAACAGTTAAGCTTGAGTAACAACCAGCAGATGTAACAAGATTGTGCGCCTGATAAGTTTAAAAACGAACCGGATGCAGATGGAGGGATGAGCCCACACAGAGTCTTGGTTGAGAAATAGACAAAGGTAAACTGAGGGGGAAGAGGGGACCCAGATGACCTGTGAGATCTGTTCCTCCCGATTACTCAGCCAGTCGGGAAACAGGAAGGGTCATGCCATGGGGCTTAAAAATTATTCTGTACACCCATTCAGCATATCTGATGCCTGACTTTTCAGTCACAAAAGGAGCTGCTTCTCTGTCCCCACCCCTCCCACTCTTTCTATGGAGTGAGAGTCTTGGTTTCGCAGAGATTTCTGCAGCACAGGTGTGAGGAGGCCTCCCACACTGATTCAAGTGGCTAAGGCCTGTTTGAACACCCCATTATTAAGAGATTATTACTGCATATATAGATACACCAAATATACAGTTCAAGCTATATACAAAAATGTGAGCATAGCATTTGCATTCTGCTTAGAACTATTTTGCCTGTGACTGGCCTTGATTTGACGGCTTAGTGAACCCCTTCCCGTCCCCGTGTCCTCTCCCCGTGTTTTCTGCTTTCTTGTCTCAATATTTTCGTGTTCCATAGTTGCCTGGGTTGACTCCTGTAGTCAGTGTTTGTTGGTTGTCTTGGAAGGGTGTCTCTCCAGCTTCCCAAATTTCACCTTCTTGGGCAGGTGCCTGCACTTGTGGTTAGTCAGAATTCACTAAAACAACCAACACACATGGTTTCCAAGGAGGCAGAGTCTCACCATCCCATGGAGGCTGAGAAGTCCCCATTTGCCACCCCTCAACTGGAGACCCAGGACAGTCTGTGGAACAACTGAAGGCTGACAGCTGATGCCGTGGACTTCGCTCAGAACCCGAAGAACAAAGTTCCAGGGCAGAAGGAGCCCAAACCCAGGGACTCAGGTGGATCTGATCCAGCACCCACATCTGCTGAGCTGTCCCCTGCCCAGGCCAGACTGTGCCTGAGAGCCACCTGCAGCCCTCAGCTTACCATTTCAAGTGCCAGTCTTGAGTGCAGTGCATCTCAAGCCCTCCTTGCACAGCTCTGCCATCCGAGCCCCAGGGACCTCCCGTGCTTCAGCTCAGATCAGGGCTGAGCAGAGCGTCTGGCCCCACAGAGCCAGGCACTGAGGGGAGAGGCGGTAGGCGGGACTTCTCTCCACTCTGGAATCTCTACTCTGGAATCCTGCCGTGCTAAAGCCACTTCTTTGTGTCGCAGTGTTGGGCACTGTTCCGCAAGAGCCAAGGCTCACCTCACCGTGATGGTTATCTCTGGTTTAGCTGAATAGATTTCTCTTTGAGCTCGGGCTTGTTCATTATGTAGCCGGCTTCCTCGGACCTGACTGGGGCGCTCTCTACTCTACTGTGCAGCAGCAGTATTCCAACAACTCTTTAGCAAATCAAGGGTTCTGCAGCCATAACTGTCCCAGACCGGGATACAGAGGGGGGCATAGGAGGCAGTCGCTGGGCTGGACTCAGGAAGTGTTCCTCATTTCTGTTCTGTGACAACTCACAAGTATTGTGGGAAAGTATTTCACATGTTCCATGTTCATTTTCAGATCCAAAAATGTAGGAATGATGCTTGGATTAGAACAAACAGGCCCCTAATACCATGCTGGTAATCTGAGGCCCCTGTGGGGAACACCCCATGCTTGAAGCCACAGAGGGATGGGTGTTGTCCCAAAGCAAAGTGGCAGAGAGGAGCCCCATGGAGTGCAGGCTTAGGGGGCCTGATGGTGCTTAGTGGCTCAGAGCAGCTCTGGAACTCTGTCCATGCTTGGGCCCTGGCCCTGTGGGGTTTGCAGGACCTCCTACGCTTCTGGAAGGACCTGCCTGGGGTATCCCTTGGTCCTGCTTCCTTCTCAGGATGTTCCTCCTCTTCTCATTATTATTCTCCACACTCACCTGAGGTCAGTGTGGACTGGCAGCCTTCACCAGCTTCCCTGTGTATGGAAGTGAAGTGGTGGGTTCCTGACAGTCAGTTAGGTCCAGCAGGCATATGTGCACAACATGTCGTTCGTTACAAGGGAGGTGGTGGTTAGAGGCAGTGGCTGAGTCGTTCAGAATGTTCTCCTCAACTCTGGCTCTGCAGTGGTTGGCAGGCCTCCCACTAACACAGCAAGTGTTGTGACCTGTGACCACATGCACCCTGCCCCATGGCTTGTTACTTCTGGAGGCAATCTGTACAGAACAAAATGGGCAAATGGTGGTGTTAGTCACTCACAGGAAACCCACTTCTTTTTGTCAAGGTGTTTCTTCTAGGCTTGGCACAGCATTAGCCACCATGTCCCTGAGGCCACTGGGCTCGCCCTCCCTCCGGCAGCCACAAAACTGACGACCCAGTCAGTTGTGGCTTAGCCAGAATTTCCACGCACCTCTCCTTCGCACAGGAAGTCCCCACCTGGACACTAGAGGACCCCTTGGACATCATGAATCCTTCATCGTGAGCTGAGGCTGGTTGGGTGGAGGAAAGAAGCACCACTTGGGTGTCTGCAGAGCCCTGGCAGCCTGGAGGGGAGGCCTCTGCCATCACACCTTGGGTGTGGAAAGGGGCAACTTGACGTGACCCTGTCCAGGACATGCCGACCTGGCCTCATGTGACCATGGAAAGCAACAGGTTCAGGATGAGCAAGGATGCAGAGTCTGGCAGTGGGAAGCCAGCCACAGAATGCCCAGTGGGGAATGAAGAGGCCTCAGGGAGCTGAGGCTGTGAGTCCAGCTGCACACTGCACTATTCTGTTATACTTATGGGAGACTGAACACACAGGAGCCACAGCCTCCCAAACAGCAGGTTCTGGGTCCCAGAGGCAAGAATTTGACCTTACATGGTAGTAGGGACTGTGCAGGTGTGAGTGTGACCAGGGTCTAGAGGTAGCGGGATAATCCAGTCGGGTGGGACCCAAGTGTCCCTACGGCAAAATGAGATTAGACGCACAGAGTGACCTGTCGTGCCACAGGCACAGATGGCGGATGTGGTGGTAGCCCGGGATGCACATGCCCCAGGGGTGGGAACTACAGGCCTTCCGCTGGAACCTCCCGAGGACCAGCCTGCTGATGTTGCCTCAGTCCTGTTGGACTCGGCCTGGGCTCTCCTCCTGCAGAGCTGTCTATGAAGTGCTTGGGTGGCTTAGCTGACAAGCGTGGGGTGTGTCACTGTAGCCAGAAAAGGCAAGGGACAGTACGCTGCCTTAGCAGACCACAGAGACCCTCCAGACTGCCTCCCCTCTCTGCCCCCTGTCCCCTGTCCTGTCCCCCTGACTCCTCCCTTCCTCCTTCCCTCTCTTCCTCCCTCCCTGTCCTCTGTGACTATATTCCTATTTTCTGGATCTCTCTCTCTCCCTCCCTCTGTGTGTGTGTGTGTGTGTGTGTGTGTGTGTGTGTGTACACTGTCAACAAGATCCACATCAGGTCTCTTCCTCCCTTCTGCCTTCCTTTTTGAGACATGGTCCCTCACTGAACTTAGCGCTTGCAGACCAGCTAGCCTGGCTGGACGAGGAGGCCAGGTTCGTCCTGTCCGCACCTCTGCAGCGCTGGAACCATAGGCACACCCTGCTGAAGCTGGCTTTTCATGTGGGTTCTGGGGAATCAAGCTCGGTTCCTCATGCTTGTGTGGCGAGCCATGCCCTTAGCCAGTCATTTTCTGAAACAAGGTCTCATGTATCCCAGGCTATCCTTCAACTTGCTATGTAGCTGAGAATGACCCTGGATTCCTGATTCACGTGCTGGGATTATAGACACGCACCACTTTGCCCAGTTTTTGCAGTAGTAAGGATCAGACTCAGGGCTTGTGCATGCTAGGTGAGCGCTCTGCCTGCTGAGCTGTCTCTAATCCCCTCCCCCTCTTTTGTACAGCTTCCAGGTGTAATTCCCATAAGCAGTCAGGGTGGGTAAATGAACCCATCAAGCGGCTCCAAACCCTCCCTGCTAAGCACACAGGCAGTCTGGCCGAAGCATGTTTGCCGGGTCTGGGGCACTGTCCTCATCAGCCCTTAGTCGAACCAGACTCCTTCCACCCGGTGGCCCCACCTCACCCAGGTCTCTGGGTCTCTGACTCTTTGGTGGAATAGGGAGACAGTGAAATGTCATGGTGAGGCTCAGAGACTATGTGTGTTGTGCCATTAGCTCTCTGTTAGCCTTCTCTAGCGAAGAGCTGTGGGCAGATGGCTCGAGGCCAGGTGAAGGTGAAGGGCCTGGGCAGCTTGACACAACCAGGTAATCAGAGTCTGGGTTTTGAAACCCCTGTCCATTCTCGTGGACTCTCGACTGTGTTTTTTTTATGAATATTTATAGCTAAGGCTATAGTTTAGCCCCTAATTTACAAAGGATTTGTATCTTTGATATTAATACAAATAATAAAAATTAAACACTGTCCAGGGGTGTTGGGGCTGCAGAGCTATTTCACGTCTGCGTGAGCTCCTCTAAGCATCCCTTTATTGAGCCTTATTAATTCCAGCACTTATGAGCTGGGGACCCTGGCAAATCACTTTATGTCTCTGAGCTGGACTTGCTATTAGTGTCTAAAGTTTGGTACCTGCATGGCAGTCCCAGGCGGTGAGGAGCTCCTGGCCTGAGATGGAGCACCTGTGTGGGGTGGAACAGCCATGGGCACCACAGGCTCCTTCTCACAGGGGAGGCTAGGCTGTCCCCATTTGGGACCAGAGTGATGCCCAGCAGAGATGACTGGCTGCCCCCATCCACCCTAGCCTCTGTGACCTGGCAGAGGCAGGAATCTACTGTCCTAGACACTGGTTTTCCAGCTCTGACAATCTGCATTTGGGCTGAGAGATGTCCACTGAGTCCTGGCTGTGTTGGTTCTTCCCAGTGACCACATTTACACGAATCTGTCCAGCCTCAGGTGTCAGGGGGCCAGGATCAGCCTCAATTCTCATTCATACCTGAGAAGGACAGAATGGTGTTCAATTTTACCTCCCAAATGTAAATTGAATTATAAGAAATCTGTGCCTCTAGGAGAACTTTGCAGTGAAGACAGGAGTCACGTCTGTGTGCCTCTCAGGGTACCATCTGATACAGCACATTGCCAGCTCATTCACCCCAGGCTCCCAGCACCTCCTGCATGTGTGAGTACTCCTCACTGCTAGGCAAGCCTGATGCCCCATGGCACAGGTACAGAAGGAGGTGTGTTGGGAACGATGACCTCAAAGGGACTGGTGTCGCAGATCTCCTGAGCTCTGGGTGGGAAAAGGTGGCCTCTCTGATCTGCAGCTAAGGGACCCATGTACAGGTGTGGGATTCGTGGATGCTTGAGTGGCCCTGGGGATTGTGGCTCAGTGACCAGGCAGGAACCCTGAGCGAAGCATAGGAGGTGACTGGTGCTCAGGGAGGCCGGCCTAGAGGAAGCTGAACTGCTCCATGAAAGGACTAGGGACAGCTCTAAGTCAGCCAGACCCACGGGGACACTGAGGCACCTATGGCAGGAGGCCTGAGAGCCTGAAGCGAGGAGCAGCAGCTGCCAGGCACACTGACTCTTTGTACGCTCCTGCCTGGGCTGGTCTCTGAGGCTTCCTCCCAGCAGCAGAGCCTTTCCGTGGAACTGCATCTCCTGCAGAAGCTGTCCGGGTGGGGAGATGCTATCTTCCTTGGATGTGTCCCCTGGAACCCAAGAAGTTGAAGAAATCCATGAGGTAAAGGTGATTTAGGTTCCAAGTGTCTCTACAGGGGCCCTGATGCTGGCTCACAGGCTGGAGGGTGGAAGGGACCTAGTCAGCCAGCCTGAGGCACAGTGGGTTCCACGGGTCTCTGCCAAGGAGGAGAGGCTCACTCCGAGGGCATGGATCCCTGTGCCCTGCCTCAGGGTTAGTTTCCAACTGGCCCCAAGTAGCTGCCAGTTTACCTCATAGATGCAGAGGACCATTCCTGGCTACCACCTATGTGCCTGAGGACAGAGAACAGGCTGGACTGTGACAGTTCACCCACAGGCTCAGGGTTCCATCCCAAGGCCTCTGTGCTGCTGTCTGTAACCCTGACTGGAGCGGGAGAAGGGGGTGGAACCCTTGCTCTACAGATGAGGGAACCTTGGGGTAGCAGATGCCTGCTCTAGATTGTGTTCTGTTGCTATGACAGATGGCATAACTCTAAGCAACTTAGCGGAGGGAAGGGTTTATCTCAGCTTACAGGTCACAGTCCATCACTGAGGGAAGTCAGAGAAGGCAGAAGTCAAGGCTGGAACCTGAAGGCAGGACTGTGTAGTAGTCCCTCCGGTATTCCTTCTGACCAGAGAACTCACTCACAGTCAAGGAAATTCAGCAGAGCCCATGGAGGAATGTTGCTGACCACTCACTCACTGACCCATGCTGAGAGACAGCCCGGGACCACCTGCTCAGGGAATAGTGCCACTCATCAGCTAACCATCAAGAGAGACATGCCCACAAATCAGTCTGATCTGGGAAACCGATTGAGATTCCCTCCTCGGGAGACTCACCGTGTCGAGTTGTCGGTTCAAGCAGTGATTTTGTCCATTACCACATAGTGACCAGATGGCCAGAATGGGGCATGGAGCAGCCCTCAGAGAGTGGCCAGAGTCCTTCAGAGAGCGGCCAGCCCCTGACAGCAGGCCTTCGCCAGGCAGCATTTCCTGTCTATCCTGGGCAACGGGAGGTAGCTCCAGGCAGTGTGTAGGTGGCACCAGGATTAGATTTGTAGTTGAGGAAGCTGGACTGTTAAAGACTAAGCCAAAGTACCCACACTCAACTGTCTAGGGCCCTCCCCTCAGTGAGACACACAGTCACCTGGGCCAGCCTGGGGTGACCCAGCTCTGCCAGGGGGCCTTCTGCTGCACTTCCGATGGTCAGAGAGAACCACCCAGCCCTGCCTTCCTGCCCCTGCCAGGTCCCTCCTGTGGCTCCCCACCGGCTGGGCCCAGCTACAGGCTTCCCTGGGCAGCCACACATGGGGCAGAAACTGCTGAGGGACTGTGATAAAATGCCCTGACCAAAATGGACTTAAGGACCGCAGGGGTCTATTCGGCCTGTGATGCCAAGTCACAGTGCACTACCATTGAGAAGGCAAGGCTGGAACTAAAGCTGCAGGTTCACAGTCAAGGGCAGGGAGAGGCACGTGCTCCCGTGCCTCTCACTTGCTTTTGTCCAGTTCTGGCACGTGCTCCCGTGCCTCTCGCTTGCTTTTGTCCAGTTCTTTCCTGTCTTACACCATGTAGGACCAGTGCCACCCTCAGTGGGCTGGGTCTTCCTTCATCAATTAACAGTCAAGACAGCAACCCACAGACCAATCTGATCTAGAGCATTCCGCCTTAGGATTCTCTTCCCACGCGAGTCTAGGTTGTGATTGGTTGACAGTTAAATCTAACCAGCTGGGACTCCGGCGAGGGGCCAAGGCTGAGCCATATCTTAGGGGCACTTTGGGTATTCTAAGGTCAGAAGTCAAGACTCTGACCCACATGCTATGTACTGGAGTGGTGGTGGTGGGATAACCGTGAGGGTGCCAGGTAAGTGCCTGTCTGTCCCCATTCCCAAGGATCTGCCAAAAAGGATGAGAGAGACACTGAGGCCCTGCTGCCAGACCCTCCCTCGCTCTTTGTCCTTCACTGCTGTGGGTCACTCACGGGGGCAATCTGACAGATGAGCACTGTGGGCAGCTGTCCCCAGCATCTACGGTGGAAGGGTGCTGGATCCGGAGTTTCCCTGCCAGGCCCTCGGAGATATGGCTCTTGCTTTTCCTCTAAACGAGCTGGAGAGGGAGGGTCAGCAGCAGCACTTTGAGAGAGAGAGGAACATGCCTGGGCCCGTAGGACCTGGCCTGGGGGCTTCACTAGGCAGAGCCTGCTCTCCCAGGGACTGAATCTTTCTGTGTCCCCTGAGGCTGACCACAGGGACAAGGCTCCCAGCCAAGCCTCAAGTAGACTCAGGACACCTGTAGGGGTGGCTCAAGGCCATGTGAAAGGCTCCTGGGCCTCTGTGGCTGTAAATCAGAGGGTCTCCGGGAACATGTAGCCACGTTTCCTCCTGCTACACAGAGGGGCGACTCCCTGAGTCCACTAGACAAGGTGTCTGGCCCGGGGGAAGCACAGGGGTAGCCACAAGGGACCAAAAGAGGTCACTGGAGAAGGAAAGACACTGGGAGACAGCAGACTTTGGAAGGCAGAAGAGGCCTCGTGGCCCTTAGTGCCATTTCTGGCCTGGCCAGCCCGGTAGTGGGGACCAGACCCCTTCTCAGGAGACCACAACACTCTGCATTTGGTCCCTCAGGCTCCTTTCAGACACTGAACTTCCACCTCACCCTTCCTCCAGTGTCCACAGTCTGGGTGACAGACCGTGACCTGCGTCATCTTTTCCTTTATATCATGTGGTTTCTATATCAGTGTCCAGCTTAGCAGTACCATCCTCACACAATGGACAGACCCTGTGCTCTGACCCTGTTTCCCGTCCTGTTCTCCTCACAGGGACTCCATCCCCAGTCCTCTGTCCTGGACCACTTGTCTCTTCCATCCTCTGAGAGTGTCCTAGCCCGCTGGCCTCAGGACTTCCTCCCAACATGGCCTTGACCTTTAAAGGACATGGGTCTGGACCCAAGGAGGAGCCTGTGACCCTAAGAGTTTGGCTTGGACATTGGAGGCATATTCTAGAATCTTCCAGATGAATCCAGTCCTGCCCATACGGCGTGGTAGAGGGCTGCTTCCTACTGCAGGTCCTGCTCGGTATCTCCTGGAAGTGTCTCTCCCAGCTGACCTGGGCTCTCCTGCCAGTCTCCTCGAATCCCCTCACCCCATCACCTGCTTCCTCAGATTTGTGTCTGAGTCTGGACCTGGTTTTGAGGAGCCAGAAGCACCTTACCAGGCTTCCCTTACCAGGACTGCGCAGAATTCCCTTGTTCTGGGCCTGAACTGGCCCAGGGGAACCTTCTTGATATTTGTGAATGAATGAAGGCAGATGAATGAATGAAGGCAGATGAACGAGGAAACAAGAGATTGCTGTGCTGATGCAGTGCTCCATGTGGATTCTCCTGGTCTTGCCAGCACGGATCTGGTGATCCTCAGCCTTGCCTGATCTTCCTCATGACTCACAGGAGATGCCAGAAGGGCTCTAAGGAGGTCAGGTACTGAGAATGCAGGCACCTGTGTGGCCAGGCAAGGAAGTCCTGCTCTTCTCAGTGAACGTCACCTCGGGAGAGCAGGAGTGGGTAAGGGGCAGGACAGCCTCCCACCCCTACCCCGACTCCTGTCCTGAGCGTCCTGGCCTCCTGCACTGTAAGGGCCATTAGAGACGTGGACAGCTCCTTCAGTGTCCCACAAGCAGACCGTCAGGCCTCTCGCCTTGGCTGAGCAGCCTCAGGCCCTGAAGCCTTGTTCCTTGGTGGGATGGGTCCTCTGGGGGCTGAACTGTGAGGAAATGTGAATGGAGCTTCACTTTCCTGGACCCCAGGTTGACCACACTTTATCTTTGCAAAGTAACTGAAGACTAGGGCCTGCTGGAACCCTGCAGGTCCTGAATCCAACATGCTTGTTGTCCTTATAAGCCTAGAAGAGGCACAGAAACCTGACAATGGAGCGCGGCACAGCAAGATCAATCCAAGGCCACCAAGTGTGGACAGCACCCCAACGATGGGGAGGAGTGGGCAGGCTGGCCTGCAGCCTCGGACTCCAGGATCCAGAACCCCAAGGGGCAGTTCTGTGGTTTGAGCCATTTCTATCTATTGTTATAGCTTTTAATGTCAGCCCATCTAGGTTTCTTCTCCACAAATCTCATGGCTCTTCCTAAAATATACATTTCTGTCCCTCTAGGAAACTTCTGGAAGGGCCCTGCCTGTTGTGCTGCCAGTCTGGGATGATTCTGGAGGGGGCCAACCAGGCCCCAGCTGCAGGGATTCTGCTCACACGGAAACTCCTGTCTCAGCTCTCTGCCTCAGATCCCTCCTGGGTCTCTGTTTCACTCCAGTTTTTCCACTTTCCTCCTCTGGTCCCATTTTAAATAGAATCCACCAGCAATCAGAGCGTGAGGCCAGCAGCCCAAGTTGGAAATGAATCCCAGCCTGAGTAAAAGAGGACAGGGATGCCACTGAGGGGTGTCTGCAGGATACAACAGCCACCCAACTGCTCCAAATGGCTCCCTTTTCCTGGCTCCATCTCCCTCCTCTTAACGGCTGCGCTGTCCCCGGAGCCTGGAAACTGGGACAAGGCATTGTAGTGTGATGGAAGATGGCCGCCGGGCTCCCAGGAAACAGTCTATTTTCCAAATCTTGGGCAGATTCTAGCTGAGGAACCAGGACCAAGGACAGGCTAAGGACTCTGAGAAAAGACTGTATATCTTTGCAGACAATGGATGTTGACATGCCCAGCAGAAGGTGAACACAGCTTTCTGAGTGCCCACCAGGCAGACTGAGGAAGAGGCCAGGGCTCTAGGAAGAGAACCTGGGGTCTGGGCAGAGGGTTTGGGGCAGGTGGCTGAAGACTGTATCCAACTCTTAGAACACTTATGTTTCCACTGATGTGGAACGGGGCTCAGAGATCTGACCTGGGCCCACCTCCCAGGTGACACAGTCTCGTACCCAGGTCCCAGGGGTGCTCAGTGTAGGCCGAATGTTCCGCCTGCCCCCACCTGTCCCTGAAGTAGACTTAAACTTAAGTCTTTCTGACAGCTCACATGCCATGTACCTGTGTCCTGCACAACCTACAGGCCTCCAGCCAAGTCCCAAGTGACCCTCAGCATAACCTTACAAGGTGACCACAAGTGGGGCACTGTGGTGGGTGGTGAGACTTGCAGCCAGTGTGCAGGTGGGTAGAACCAGACCTAAGCCAGGCAAGTTGACCCCAAAGCCCACATGCAAACCTGTGGAGCATTGCTGACCCCAAACCTGGTTTGAGGCCAGGATTCTGCCAGAGGGAGCCAGCCCTGCCCTACGGTCACATGTGACTAGCCCTGAACCTGGGGCCATGCCCACCGTCCTTGCTGTCCAGCCCTGGAGGAGGCTTAAGCTCCTGAGAGCCCTCATCAGATTCTCCCAAGGCCCTCAGTGGGAGGTCCAGTAGCCTGGAGATGCTGAAGCAGAGTCCTCAGTCCAGGTGCACCCTCCCAGGCTGAACCTTCTGTAAGGATCCTGCAGCAGGATGGATGGAGACATGGTTACAAAGACAAAAGACAAGAGTGTCACAGAACAGGCCAGAGAGGCACAATTGGCCATCTAAAGCCCAGACTGTGGCCAGACTTCTTTTCAAGTCAGGGATCTCGCTCTTGCTACTTACCACTCAAGATGCATCAAGCTTCCTCAGAAGTATGGGAATCAAAGTGGGCAGGTGGCCTCCTACCCATCACCTCCCCTTGCAGTACAATGCCTCAGTGTGGCTTCCGGCAGCCTCTGAGAAGAGGGAGGAGGTAGGGAAGGAGAGAGAGACAAAGACAGGGACAGACAGAGACAGACTTGCTCTGTAGCCCAGGCTGGCCTTGAACTTGTGGCAATTCTCTTGCATCAAACTTCCAAATGCTGAGATTGCAGGAGCGTGCCGTTACATGCTCAGCCTGTGGTCTGACATTCTCAGCAGTGAGGATGGATAGTGAGTGGAGCAGAGGTGAGTGATCTACCCGCCTGCCTTGTCCTTCGCAATGCCCCTGCAGATAGTCTACCAACACACAGGAGCGACTCTGGACCTGCACCTGGGTGGGGGTGGGGGTCAGTGAGGCAGATGTGGGAGCCCGAAGGGAGGCTCTACATCAACACACCAGATCCTTCTTCTAAGGCAGAGAGCACTAACACGGGTGGACAGGGAGGAGGCCTGAGCCCCTGGCCTTTGCTTCTGGTATTTCATGCAACAGAGAAAGTGAAAGAAACGCAGCTGAGCTTGCTCCACGGTGCTGGCGCCCACGGTTGTGGGCGGGTCTCCATCTCCTGCGCGGCTGTTGTGCTACAGCCATCTCAGAGAATGGAGGACAATCAAACAGGTCCTCAGGTGGCTGAGGGTGTGACGGGAGAGATTCCCGGGAGGCTGAGTCAGTGGGCAGTTCAGTTATTGAAACCAAGGCAGGGGTTTATGTAGGGAGGCCTTTCTGGCCATTACAGAAGGCAGGAAAGTTAAAGGTGGGGTCTTTAGGTAAAGGCGGGAAGGTTGTAGGGCTGATGTGGAAATTAGGAAGGAGGAAACGAAACCAAATACCCTGGTTCTGGTCTGGGGCGATCTTTGTGGGGGGAAAAGATGAAACAACTGCTGAGGCCTGCAGTGGCTTCCTGGGACTATTCCTAGATTATCGCATCAGGCAGAGCAGGCCAGACTCCTTCAGGGTACCCAGGGTTGCTTGGCTTGCTCAGTACCTTTTACGACAGACCCAGACCCCACACACCGTGCTGCATTCCCATGGTGCTGCATTCCCATGCTGGCAGGAGGACAGGACCCTCATGGAGACATGAGCTGTGGGGTACTGGCTGTTACCACATCCCACTGCACAAGGTGGCTGTCACATTGACATGTAATACTGACATATGCAATGCAGAGATGAACAGGAAATCCACGTGACTAACATGAGATTGACATTTTCCCTTGGATGCAATTAAGCAGTGATTGAAGCCCAACAAGTGGGCCAAGAGGTGAGACAAGGCACACGGTCTGCTTAGCCAGTACTTCTAACGGAACCTTCCTCCTGATCCAACGCCCATGCTCTTGCTTTGCACTGGGTCCCACAGATTATGTGACCACAGGAAACTTCCCTCCCGTGGCTGCACTTTCTGAGCTGTGGCATGTGAACAGCCTGCCGCAGAGTTTTCCAGATTTGAGATAAAGAAGAAGTCGGGAGCGATGCCTCTTGGCTTCCTGAGAGCAGATCCCACTTGAGGACCTTGGGCATTTGACTCTCTGCTCTGCAACCTGGTCCTGTGAGCCACAGCTTTATTCTAAGAAGGGAACTACAGTGGGTCATGCGATCCTCATGTGGCACCATCACGGGACTTCCTCTGCAGCGTCTGGGTGCAGAAAAGGTGGGAGGCAGACGGAGCTGCTGGATGTGTATTGGGACAGTCCCAGAGAGAGGCAGAGAGAGTGTGACCCAGGCTATAGCAGGGAGCATCGAAGCTGGCCTGCCGAGGAGCCCCTGTGGGTGACCTCAGACACTGTCCTCTTGTGTCTCCCAGTGGGTCCCTGGGTGCACAATCACTGTTGTTCAAGATGGCCTCCAGCCACTGCATTAAACTGGGGCAGAAGACCAAGATTTGCAGGGGAGAAATATCAATATTCCAAGAATATCGAGCTCCTGTTTCTCAAAGTGTAGATGAGATAATGGCCAGAAACGAGGTGCATTATCGGCCGTCTCTAGTGGGCTCTCTGGTTCGAGGAGCATCAATCCACAATGCCTGCTGACGTAGCCTCACAGGGAAATTAAATAACACTGAGCGACAGCTGATGTGCTTATTACCTGGAGGTGGCCCACCTTCGGAAGGAAGGAATTTAAAGTCTGGTGGAGGAGCCAATTTATAGCCCATCACTCAGGGTTCTGACACGGAACTCTGTGCTTGCCATTTTGTTAATGAGGAATCGCACTCAAATCCTAAGAGCCTGTTTCCCTGAAGAGATGCTTGCATGTCTTGCTGAAATTAAGATGACTTTGATAGGGACACACAGTAAATGCTTAATGACTTTTTAACCTTTTGTGACTTCAACTGGAGCAACTGCTGCACAATTCATCATGGTGTTGTCAAAGTTCAAAAACAGGAAGGCACAGGGTCTGGCTGTGGGTGAAGGATGAGTCCACCCTGAGCCCCAGCTCACAAGTTTCTGGACCTCAGTTTCCCAAAGATTGGTCTCATCACTTTCACGGCAGACAGTGCACAGCCTACTTCCATCACACAGCAGTAAGCTATGACCTCTGTCATTCAAGGGTGACACCTGGCCTGACCCTCCGTGTCTTGGCTCCTGGCTTCTCCCTTCTGCACACCCTTTCTACTTGACACCCAGCACACTAGGCCTGGCTGCACTCTGTGTCTCAACACACATGCTCTAGACTTCTGGTTGGTTTTCACCAGCCCTGGCACACACCAGCATTTGCTAAGTGGGGTAAACAGACCAGCAGAACCAGTGAGATCAGGGTCACAGGTTTTCACTCCTGTGGATGGCTCTCGGAGAGTTGCTGGCGACCATTGGAAGTGCCAAGTCAGGACTGACAGCCTTGCTGGTTTCATGAGAGGCCCCACCCACATTGTCTGGTCAGCTTTTTGTGTTCTCTGCCACCTTTAAGTCATGCTTGTTTCCAGCACAGAGGCCTGTCTTGCAGAGACCAGGCTCCGCCTATGGGATCCAGAGAGGACAGAGAGGCTTGGAGAGGTGAACTGGACTAGGAAGGAAGCAGGTCCTAACCAGAGCACAGCCTTCAAATGTCCCTGTGCCACTCTGCTATCCATCTGGCTCTGCCCCTCACCTGTCCCCGGGAGACTCAGGTGAATGACCCACTCTTCAGTCCCACACCTCCTGAACACACGAGGCTGCTGAAAGCACAGGACAAGCTGTGTGAGCTTCCTGGGGCCAAAGCAGCCAAGACCCGGCACTGGATGGCTTATGCGAAAACCCAGTCTTTAGATCTCTGTGGTGGAGGCCATGGCCTGGGAGTGGCAGCTGCCTCCCTAGGCTGTGAGAAGCTTGCTTGGCCTCTGAGCTTGCTGTGTCCCGAGTCTCCTTGGCTGGTGGATGCCATCTTCCCACCAGCTCCCCTGTGCTTGCTTGTCTGGTTTTGCTTAGCGACGCCAGTCACCTCGATTAGAGCCCACCCCCACCACCTCTTTTTTCCTGCTAGCTAAGACTGCCTTCTAAATCAGCCTCCCTCATGGCTCTGGGGTTAGAACTTCACCTCTTTGGGAGGCAAAATTAAAGCCTTACAGAAGGACGACTTTCTGGGTTTCCCTGTGTGTATCCAGCAGGGTATCCTCTTATTGAGGACTTTTGGAGTCCTTCATAAGGACACCCCAACACTGAAAAGTTTCCAGAGAACTAAGGAGTGAACTTACTAACTCCATCCTGGGCCTAGGACAAAGGGTTTCATCCTCTGTAAAGATGACCCCTCCTTAGCCTCCTTTTTCGTCCACAGGGCAGGATGTAGAAGAGCCATCCCTTCAGAAAGCCCGGCCTTCCAGGCAGCCCCTCACGTGAGTCTTCCTGGCAGAGGCAAGGCGGCTGGAGGTGATGTGCAGGATCTGGGCGTGTCCCCGGGAGACGCAGTAGAGCAGCTCTGCCAAAACAAAGGTGGGAGTGCAGAGGGCAATCAGCTAAGAAGCCTCACTCGGACGCCCCCGATAACTCCTGAGACTCGTCACTAGTTCTGAGGAAATGGGCAGTTGTTAGTCTAGTACGCCCCCCCGATGAGGAGCGGTATGGGATGGCCGTCCGGTACCTCCTTCCCTGCTGGGCAGTGTGCAGAAGGCCTGCTGTCCCCCTTTGGTGTCTCTCTGGGTATTTGTCATCGTGGTCATCAATCAGAGATTTCACATCTGAAAGTGAAATCACAGCCGATTGTCACAGCGGTCGTTGCCAAGGCATTAGAGCCTCACTTACGGGATTGTTTTCTGAATTGGCTCGTTGGGAAATATTTTCTGCTCAGTTGAAAGTTTTGCTGCAGAGAACACAGCACATGAATCTGAATGGCAAACTCAGGCCGTCCTTGTGCAGAACCCAGCCTCCCCTAGAGACTGAGCAGCACACCTTAGATGGCGGTTCTAGCATCTCCCCAAAGCACTGGCGACCTCCTTCCTACTGTGACACCACCCATGCCAGCACCTGCCACCTGGGCACGTGCTGGCAAATGGGATCCTGCGTCGCCGTGGGTGAAGCTGTCTGGCACCGCATATTGCACGTCCACCCAGCGTCTGTGAACACAGCTACTGGATCCACTGCAAAGGTGCTTTCCCACAGAGCAGCCTCCGACCTTGTCTCTGTAGGGTGATGATGGGATGCAGCTGCTTTGGCCAATTGGCCACATACCCGCCCTGCTGCAGGAGAGTCCCCAAAATGGAAGGGTTGAGGGGGATGTGGAAGGGCTCCTTGCCCAGCCCTTGTGCGGGTGGACTGATGCCCCATATGGCCCCATGGGCCTCAGAGCGAGCTTGAGAGGTGGGCAGGGATGTGCAGTGCTTAGAGTAGGGAGGGGATCTGCCCCACCGAACCCCATGCACAGTGTTCACATGTCTGGGATACACAGATGTGACCTGGTGCCCACCTGGTGTCTTCGGACATAGAAACACATGTGGGTGAGCTATCTCTTCATGTGTAAAATGAGCATAGTGGGTGTGGTGAGTGAGTGTGGGGACACATAGTGGGTGTGGTGAGTGAGTGTGGGGACACTCAGCTGTTCTGTTGGAGGCAGGAGAATCTTAATGAACTCATGAATGTGGAGAAATGGGGATCAGCATTGCTCCTTCCGGCTTCCATCCCACAACAACACGGTGGAAAGCACGTACCCAGAAGAACCAGGCTGTGTGGCCCATGCCTAGTTCCTGATTAAGCCTTCCAGACCTGAGTGGCTCACACTCACTCTCTCTCTTATCCAGCATAAACAAGACACCGGAAGGAAATTGTCACGATCCGTCTCCCTTCCCCATTTTTCAGACTAGGAAATGTGAAGGGCCCAGGAGTTTATTCAGCTAAGACAGCAACGCGTAGAGCCATGTGTGCATCACACTTGGGTGTGCGCACCCTTCTCTAGGGGATGATGGGTGTTAAAGGGAATCACCCATCTTGCATCTTGGACTCTTGAGTTTACTGTGCTCTCTTTTCATAACTGGAGCACCTATAAATGCTTAACCATGGCCAGGGCCTGAGAAGACAACCGGTGTCTCAGACGAGCAATCACTCCAGATAAGAAGAGCACCTGGGGCCAGCAAAAGGACAAAGGAGCTTCCTGTGGGTCTGATTTGAAGACAGCAGGGGCTCCCATGGTCCTCGGAGCTGTCATCCCAGGGACAAGCAGTGTCTGTCATGGTTCTAATGGGGCCAGTGAGGGAAGTGTTCCAGTGCCGGGCAGGGCGCTGGGCTTCCAAGCGGAGAGGAAGTGGACATTTCCGCACAGAACAGCTCTTTCTCATCTTTCTGTGCGTGCATCTAATCAATTAGATGAACAGATGGAGTCCTAGAGCTCAGGACATTTCCAGGGGGCTCAGATAATTCTCCCACTAGAGTACCAGAATCCAGCCACGGTAGAAATACCATTCCAACCCTTGTCACTGCTCAGTATGGTGGCTCCCTGAGCAAGCATTTCTGGACTTCACAGAGATGCTGTGGACGGGACCCAGGCAGCCGAGGAGCCCATTTTGAAGACTGTCTTGGGGCATCGCTTTTCTTTTCTTGCACAACCCTCCTCTCCCTCTTCTGAACCCCTTGTTTTCCACCCAGGACACACCTGCATCCTGCCTTCAGGAGCTGGACTCTGCACAGGGCCTGTGACGAGCACACCCTGGCTCTCGAACACTTTTCTTTGATTCTTGCCAAGTGTAAGGGTTAATGCCACGTGAGCGCTGCCATTGGTCCCAGGAATGCCTCTACCTTCCTTTAGCTCGAGAGAGATGAACACTGGTTTGCGACTCCTCTTGGCTGACCTCTGAGCTGATCACTGGGGTACAATGCTCAAATCACAACCCATAGACCCTAGCACAGCAGTACCACAGCTCCTGCCAGATGGATGATTTGTTTTCTTGGGTTAAGGTTTCTGATTGTCATGGATTTGAAAGAAGGGGTGTATGCCTTCTGATTTATCTTTTACTTAAAAAATAGCCTTGAAAAAAGATGTATTTTATGTGTATGTGTGTGCATCTGAGTGTAAGGGTGTGTGCCACATGCATGCAGAGGCCAGAAGAGGACGTTAAACCTCTAGATCCCGGGTAGTCCTGGGTGTCAGTGAGAGCAGGGACAGGAGATTCTGGGGTGACTATCCCACAGGACCACAGCATGAGCCTCACCCTGATATTGGGCCTTATGGAATTCAAGATTATGGCCCCACCCGTCGCCATCTCCCGCATCCATGGCTATGCTGTGATTTTGTGACCTCGACTTCAAGATGGGAGCTCAATTCCACTCATTTGAACCATTCTGTGTCTTAGTCTGTGCCCAGAGATGCTCTCTGTGGCTCTGAGGGAGGGGGCTCGCCATGACCTCTGGGCAGGTGGCCAATCCTGGCTGACTCACAGATCTGGCTAGGATGAGGGCTTTCAGCTGGCTTCTGATCTATTCAGTAAAAATTTGAAGTATAGGATGTTGCAGGTGGGTCTCCAGTCAGACCTCTCTGTGAGGGATCATGGGATCTTGAAGGTCAAGAGCTGGCAGGTGCACCTTGAAAGCCTGGCCAGAGGTGAGAAGATGGACCTTGTTAAATGACCATTTTGTTCGTGGAAGATTATAAGAAAATAATTCAAAACTCTCAGTAGATTAATCTAGGATGTAGAAGCCTATGGATGCAAGGACCAGAGACACCAGGAGACTGAACTGAGCAAGCTGAAATGACAGGAACACTAAAATGGGAAGACACCCATGGCCGGCATCAGCCCTGTCATTCCTGTTCTCAACGAGAGAAGCACAGTTTCTTCATGGGATATTGTGTTTTCAGTAAATCTTTTAATGAAAATTTGAAAAACCCAGTGATGTTGATCCAAATTTTAGTTGGGAAGCCTGTTATTAAAATTGATAATGCCAGCTTAATGCATTCTAAGTTATGGGCACCAGAGATGATAAATCTCGAAAATTTGCATTGTATAAAAATGTTTTAGTAGATGGTTTTGTAGTCAGGAAGATGAGCTGACTTTTTGATTGGCTGCTACAGTGCAGAAGAGTAGAGATAAATGTTGGATAAGGCAGACGTACCTCCAGGGAAGAGTTTGTGATGATAAACGGCGTTCTGGTACTGTTCACAAGCATTTACTTCTAATCAT
This sequence comes from Eospalax fontanierii, assembly GCA_035773235.1. Taxonomy (NCBI): domain Eukaryota; kingdom Metazoa; phylum Chordata; class Mammalia; order Rodentia; family Spalacidae; genus Eospalax; species Eospalax fontanierii. The sequence goes on from CM069537.1 coordinate 77,694,653, forward strand.
TTAGTCCCACTTACTACTGAATGTGAAGTAACTTCAGGAAGGCAGGCTGGGTGGAGTGGGGCCTCGGACTCCTGCTGCTTATCTGTCTTCCGTGAATGCAGCACCAGGCTGGGGCTTGGGGGGCGCAGCTCCCATGCCAGTGATCATCTTGCCGGCATTCTTGAGTCACACACCCCTCCTGGCCTCCTGTGGGACCTAGACTTCTGTCCCTGGCCACTCAGACCAGCTGAGCAAAGAGACATCTTCTTCCTCGTGGAGGAACCCCCACCCTGTGCTCGGACCCACACGACTCAAGATGACTTTTCACTTAAAGGACGATGCTTCCCTTGCTATTTTTTCTGCTCATTGTCTTTAGGCCATAAATATGAATAGCACTGCATAAGGTGATTGATGTCCAAAAGCTTAAGATGACACCAGAGGGCAAGGAGGCCCCAGCAGGGACACCAGGTCTCCAGCAGAGTTGGATGACAGGCGAGAGAGGCCGAGTGTGAGCCTTAGGGAGACCTCGCTCTTGGTTGCACACCCCATGGGCAGGTCCACGCACACTGGCGCCTCCCTTATCGACACAGCCTGTCCAGCACAGAACTGCTAGCACCCTCATCGCACGTGGGAACTTGCCTGGCACCCACGCCCCACCCGGAGCCTGCTTTTGTTTTTACCTCATTTGTAAAGATAATTAGGCTGGATTAGATGGTGACTTGCAGATTTCTCTCTCCTTTCACAGCTAGGCTGTGATGTTCCCACACCTCCTCTTTCTTCGTCAAGTTTGGGCTGTACAGGGAGTGATCCCAAGGAAGAGTCAGTCTGTTTATGCAGGGTCGGCCTCCTGCCCTCTGATGGGGTGAGCATCCGTGATCACTGATGTGGCCATGCCATTATGTGAGTGTATAGACCCACAGATCATGGAATTCACGAGGCCGAGTCTCTTGGGATATGAATCTCAATTAAAAAAAAAAAACGCTGCAGATTTTGGCTCTCGATTGGGTGCCACAGCTACTTTCTACAGGCTCCGCTTTGCTAAGCACATGGCAACTTCTAGAAGATGGCAAGAAGTGAGTTCCTTAAGAGGCCAAGGCTGGGAAAAAGCCAGGCTGAGCAGGGGCCTGTTGTCTCCACAACAGAAAAGGGATTTGTGTTCTGGAGACCTCCAAAACCACAAGGCTGCCAGTCTGGTTGGAGAGGGGCCCTTCTGACAACAGCAGGCAAGTCTACCCTGCCAGGCTCCTTCCAGACACCAGTTCTGGATTCTTTTCCTTCCTTTGTGTTTGGCTCACTGATGCCAGAGACTGATGGGAGAGACTATGCCACACCATGGCCCTGTACACTTGGACATGTGGTGCATGCTTGGGACCTGGGGGGTCTCGGGGGTGGGTCTTTTTTTTTTTTTTTGGTTTTGCAAGATCAGAAAAAACAGTGTTTTATTGTTGTTTTGCTTTGCTTTTTTACAGAGGACAGGTGAAGCAGGAATGGCACAGAAAATTAAACTGTTGGGGACCACGGACCATGGAAGCCAGCCTGGACCTGCACACGGAAAAAACGGGGACTGCCTCCCCATGGCGCAGACAGAATTCCCAGCCTGTGACTGAAAAATCACCCACTGTGTCCAACCAAGAGGCAAGACAACAGCCACTCAAACAAGAGAAGACAGTTCACATCAAGACAGCTCTCAAGTTAAAGGGGATGAGTTAGTTTATTCTGGATACAAATATGAGTGACTGATGGCCCAGAAATACAGGCGCAGGTCACCCCAAATTCCATGTTCCAGATGTGATGAAAATTTGATGACGTTGTCACAGTGACAGAACAAGGAAAGTCATAAATTAATGTGCTTCTAGAACACATTGGAGGAAACATTAGGTATGTGGGTTAAAGGGCTCTGCTCTGGGTCTCAGAAGCTCTCTGGTGACACACTTAGCCTTTCATTTGGTGGGTGTTAATGCTCTGCTAAATTAATTCATTCCAAAACATTTACCTCTGAGTCACAAGAATGTTAGGTCAGACACAGGGGTGGGCAAGGAACGGGTATTAAAGAAGGTAAAGAGAGCTCAAGATACCTTGTTCTTGGGCTCTGGATTTGCAGCATTCCAACCTCTCCACAATCTGTGATGTTCAGTTCAGTCCGTCAGTCTTGCAGAAGGTCAAGCAGAAGGTGTTTTTAACAGTCACTGGAATTACAAACCTGTCACTAGCCGTGGGGTGGGGTAGTGGTTCTTCCTATCCTCCTCTCTCTCCCTTCCTCCTCCTTTTGCTTTTCCCTCCCTTCCTCCTTCTCTTGCTCCTCCTCTTCCTCTTCTTCCTCTTCGTTCTCCTCCTCCTCTCCCTTCCTAGTCCTCTTTTTCTCTCTTCTTTTTGTGGCCTCTTTTCTTCCTTCTTCCTCTTCTCTTTCTCCACTTCCTACTTCTTGTCCTCCTCCTTTTTTGTTGCTGGGATTGAACCCAGATCCTCACATCAGCTAAGCACATACTTTTCCACCAAACAGCATGCCAGCCCTGGGTTCTTAAAACCAATCTCAACAAATAAATAAAAGACCCAAAGGGAAAATATAGAACCAAAGGCACATGCGGTCAGGTTCCTGCCGGGTGTGTCAATGATAGAGACTGAGTTCAAAGAGGCCAAGCCAGTGATCTCCGGGACAGAAGGACAGAGCCTCCAAGTCAGAACCAGCACCCTGAGAGCAGAGCAGAAACGCTGCTGTCCGTGGGGAGACAACAGAGGCCAAGGTCAGGTCATAACAGAATACTTTCTTCATGTTTGAGTTAAAGCATCCCAAATCTGGCAAAAGTCATAGACATATAGATGCATAAAAACCCTCACAAAGCACAGGAATAAACCAGAAGAAGCCATTAGGACACACCATAGCCAAGATTTGAACAACCAGGAAAGAATCTTGAGCCAGCCATGGGAAAACACAAACCGGAGACGGATGTCTCATCTGAAGCCATGGAGACTGGGGAGTGCACACAGTGTGTTTCCATGGCTGGAAGAGTGGTTAAGCTGCGAGTTCTAAATCCAGCAACTGGCTCTGTCAAGAGCGAACAGGAAATGAAAACATCTTCAGTCAGAAAAACTAGAAGAGTCTCTTTACTAAATCTCCCCTCTAGCCTGGCCAAGAAAGTTCTTTAAGCAGACAGAAACTCACATTTGGAGACACTCTGGATTCAGAGGAGGGAGGCTGGCATTGTACCCAGGCCCCACCAGAGGGGAGGCTGGCGTTGCACTCAGGTCCACATGTGCTAGGCAGAGTGTTACTACCCAGTGGACTCCCTCAACCCTCTTTCTAATTTTTTATTTTGAGGCAGAGTATCATCAAGTTACCCAGGGTGACCTTGAAATTCTGTTCCCGTGCCTCCACCTCCTAAGTGTCTGGGATAACAGGATGTGCCATAGAAACTATATTTTATGATTGAAACAAAAGCAACACGCTTTCATACCCAAAACAACATTTATAAATAAGGAAAGTAAAAGAACATTCAATATTAACAAAAGCAAGGACTTCCTGGGTGTGCATGGCAGAGGTGGACTGTTTAGAGTCACAGGAGTATTAAAAAGTACCCAGAGTGACTATCCCAAGCCTCAGCAGAGAATACACAGAAAATGCTACAATACATTGCAACAAAATCCTAAAATTTTATCATTTAACACGGAAGAAATCAGGAAACCGAAATGAGATAAAAGAAAAACAAGGAAATGGTGGTCAAATGCCAAACTATCAATAAATGCCTTGATTATAAATGACTAGGTTCACAGTCCATCAGAATACCCAGAGGTTTGCAAAATGGATACACCCACCTCCTGGACACAGGCACACTTCCCAACTGTGTGCTGCTTGCAAGAAAGTCATTCTGTATCAACCGTACAGATGAGTTGAAAGTTCAAAGATGGAGAAAGCTCCATCATGTAGACACTCATAGAAATAAAAGGCAGTGGTTGTATTGAGAGCCAATGCAGTAGAATTCAAAACCAAGCAATTACTAGAACAATGACTTTACATCAGGATTAAAAGTTCAGTCTACTGGGAAGTCATGAGCAACCAAACAATAGCCACCAATTAAGACCAATGGAGCCTAAAGGAGAGCCATGAATCGCAAGCAGAGGTGGTGTCAACTCGATACAGCCTAGAATGATCTGAAGAGATTCTCAGCTAGGAAATGGCCAAATTCAGAGTGGACCGTGGCCAAGTCTGTGAGTGGTGGGCTTGATTGATCACTGATGCAGGAGGGCCCAGTCCACTGTGGGTGATTACCTAATCAAGGGGTCTCGCACATAAGAAAGTCAGCTGAAATAAGCCAGCCAGGAAGCCACATCCTCCACACTTCCTGCATTGCTTTTCTGACTGTGAAATGAGTTCTTTTGTTGAACGTAATATAGGAGGAAATGGCAAGGAGGCCTGCCTTCAAGTTTTTGCCTTGACTTCCTGTTTTGAATTCCTTTGATAATGGGCTGTGACCTGGAATTGTAAGGCAAATAAATCCTTTCTGCTTTTGGTCCAAGTTGTTGTTGTTGTTTTGTTTGTTTGTTGTTTTTATCACAGCAACAGAAATAAAACCAGAAGTGGCAACTCTGGCTCTGGCTCTAAGACAGAAAAATTAAGGAGGTGGATCTGAAGTGCAAGACCCTAGTGAGCACACACAGAACATGCAAGACCACCCCAGAACGTTTTCCAAGTCGCATCATATCCCGCATGAAACAAGTCACTGCACTGCAAAAGCAAATGTATCGATTCCATGTAGAGTCTGCTCTCTCTCCATGAAGGAATCAAACTAGAAATCAAAGCAAAGCCAATTAAGCACCTGGAAATAAACACCATTCTTAGAGCTCATCCATAGGGTAAAGATGGAGTCTCTAAGGAAACCAAGAAATCAACTGAACAGACTCTAAAAGTCCACAACATTTCTAAATTTTCAGGCTGTAGTTCAGTCAGTGCTGAGGAGGAGATTTATTTTGTATAAATGATTTTAGATAAATGCTCTCAAGAAACAAGGAAAACTCCCAAATCAGTAATCTCTGTTCCTACTTAAGAATGTAGAAGAAGAAAAGGAAAATCAATATAAACATGGAAGGGTAGGAAGCAGATATGGAGGTCCACACCGATGACCACACCTCTGAGGAGGCTGAGGTTGGAGGACTGTCATAAACAGGAGGCCATCCTAGTCTATACAGAATGAGCCAGGATAGCCTGGGCTACAGTGTGAGACTCTCTCAAAAAACAACAATAACAAAAGAAAAGACAAAGGAAAAAGAAAAAGAAATAAGAGGAGGGCAGGTGCCAGTGAAGCTGAGAGTGAGGAGTCTGGCCGGAGGAGGAGGCACAAGACAGGAGCAGGAAAGAGTGCAATCACAGCACACACATCTGGAATCCGACTGTGAAAAGCGAAAGAGAAAAGGAAAGAGAGAAGAAGGAAGGAAACGTAGGGAGATCCAATTAGACAAAGTGCTGGGTCTTTCTGAAAATCCATAAAACTATAGCCCTGTGTAGGAGTAAAGGAGAACAGACAAAGAAGAAGACAGCCAGAACCATGGCCATGCTAGGAGTTACGACGACAGACCCTACAGTCCTTGGCCATAGAGTGAAGCAGGTCAATAGGGAACTCGCCCTCCGGAACTCAGAAACCCAGGACTTTGAACTGTACTAAACAATCCAAAATGATGCTGTAATTAGTAAAAAAAAAAAGAAAAGAAAAAAAAAATAGAGTTTTAGTGGAAATCTCCTAAAAAGTTTTCAGACTCACACATTTTTGCTAGAGAAGTCTAATATTTAAAGTTGAATTAACATCGATTTTACATACTCATTCCAGAAAAATAGGAGAGGAAATAACATCTCCCAACTCATCTCATGGACCAGTATTAACTTAAAATCCTAATCAGATACAAGTGGGATAAAATTGTCTTTTATGAATGTGGAAGGGAAAATAAGCGACAGAACATTAGCAGAATGGATTTTAAAGTATATGAAATAACTGTGTGATGACCAAGTGGAGCTTTGTCCCAATATGCACTGACTGAAAATCAATCCATGTCATCTATCACATATATATGCTTAAATGAATTAATGTAGAACACACATTTGACAAAGGTAGTGTTTGTTCATAAGAGAAACTCAGAAAACTAGGAACACAGGAGAAAGTGTTCATGATAAAAACTCTCCCCCTTGCATTACATTTAATGGTAAAATGCTAAATGTCTTTCCACAGCGGCCAAAGATGTCTACCTTACACCCTTTAGTCCACAACACTGTTGGGCTTTCTGGCCAATGGAATAAGACACATTAGGGGTGGGGAGGGAGGCATGTTGATCAGAAAGGAAGACTTAAAATAATATCTGTTTGAAAATGGCATGATTATAATTAAGTAGAAATTCCAAGAAATCTGAAAACAGATTCTTAGAACAAATGGACTCTGCAAAGTTGGAGGATGGAAGATGGTCACACAGAAGTAGCTTGCCAGTCCATAGACTACCAGCCGTCATCATGAGTCTGGGATTCTGCACCACACATAATCTCTCTGAAGGACAGCATACAGGATCTTCATGAGGAAAAGATTCCACTTCTAACATTTCTGTGAATTATTTTCCTTTTCCCATCTTTCAAGTGTGTGTATGCACATTTAGGAGTGTGTGTATGCACGTTTAGGAGTGTGTGCAGCTGTGTGTCACACACATGTGGGGGACTGAGTTTGACGTCAGGATTCGCCCTTGATTTATCTTTTACCTTACTACCTGAGGCAGCTTCTCCTAGTCAAATCCAGAGCGCTCCACTGATGTGGGCAGTCTTACTAGCCAGCTGGCTCTCGCAGTCCCCTGTCTCCCTTCTGAGACTGGAGTTCGAATGGTTGCCATGCCCCTGAGCATTTATGTGGGTTATGAGGATATGAACTCTTTACATTTGTGAGGTTACCCTAAACACTGAGCCATCTCCCTGGTCTTGACTGATTTAATTTCTGAGACAAGGTTTTGCTGAGCAGCCCAGGCTGGCCTTGAACTTAACGTCTTCCAGCTTCATTCTCCCGAATGCTGGGCTTACACATGTGCGTCACCCTGACTAGCTTGAAAAAATTTAAATGTCAGCAAAATCATTCAAAGAAGACCTAAATAAACAAAAAATAACAATGGCCTGTGAAGCTTTGAAGGGGTTATACACAGAGACAGGAGACACCCTGTCCATGAAACACTCCAGGTAATTCCTCTACTGTGCAGTTATGTGTACTTTAGGGAGCTTCTACAGTAGTCGGTTTCCAGGTGGCCTCCTTAAAGGTGTCGGCATTAGTTCTCCATCCACTACCCTGTCCTTCTGTCCTTCTGTCCTCGCCTGGTTGTCCTTCCTGCTCCATTATCCCTCTCCCCTCTATCACCTGTGTTCTAGTCCCCATCTTTTTTGTTCTAAGGCCCATTTTTTATTGAAATTTTGCAATCTTCATGCAATATAATTTGATAGTATTTAATCAGATCTCCTCCCCTGTCTGCACCTCCCAATTAATGTGCTTTATTGTATTATATATATTATATATGTTATATACGTAATGAGGCCTACTGAGTCTAAGTTGTGGCCCCAAATGTCCTTCAGTGTGGGTCCATCCACAGGAGCCTGCCAACCAGGAGTTCCGTCTTTGAAAGAAACTGTCTTTCCCTCCTACCGTCCATTAACTGTCAGGTTTTCCTGAGGTTGAGTTGGGACTTCTTATCCACTTCCCCATGTCTGTACTGGGATTTTGTCTGGTTTGAGCTTGCATGGGATTTGTGCGTGCTGTCAGCATGATGTGACTTCATATGAGTAACTGACCAACTGTCTGGAAAACTCTTTCCTCACGCTCGTCTACCACCTCTGATCTTTGTCTCTCCACCCCCTCTGCTGCAGTGATCCCTGAGCCCTGGGATTAAAGCTGGATCATAGGCCTAGTGGAGAACCTCGTACTTTTATTCTGCTAAATGGACATAGCAATAAAGCCGTCCCTAAGTACCTGTATCCATGGTTTACAGCGTTTCTCAGTCCCCATCAGAGAAGCTTCTTTCCTCTGTAGATGGAGATTAACACCAAGACCCATAATTGGTCAACATGCAGTGAATAAGAGAATATGAAATTCTCAACCCTAAGTGGAAGACCTGTTACACTGAGGCTCCTACGAAGGCTCAGGAATCATTGCTGAATAGTAGGCAGCAAGACTGTGAGAGCCAGAGGTAGTGGACATCTGTAGCGAAACCGTATTTACCAGACATGGCAGCATACTGCAGTCACACACATGGACTTACTGCAGCAGTGGCTGCATGCCCAAGGCTTGTATGTACATCAAGCTGGTCAGAATTGTGGGGGGGAGGACTCGTACATCCCATGACTAGCTGAGAAGTTATTATTACTAATTATTACTGTTATCGGCAATTGATGCCTGCCAAGGAGTGACATGAGAGTCTGTTCTCTTGAGGGATGCAGCCTCTAAGAGGCTACCAAGCTCCAGTAGATGGTCTCACACCATGCACATACAGGCATCACTGCGTGGATCCAGCCAGTCTCAGAAACAGAGCATGTGAACTTGGGACGGAAAAGCAGTGGGGGACAGAGGAAGAACCTGAGGGGAGGAAAGGGTGAGATCGAAATGCATTATATGCATATGTGAAATTCTGAACAATGCAAACAATGAGCCTCCACCCAAACCTTACAAAGTTCATGAAAATGTGTCACACACTTAAATTAAAATATATAACTCTTTTAGGGAGATGTGGAAGAAACGCTCAGGATCCATGCTACGCTGACAGTTCTCAGACTTGATACCCAAAGCATTTGACAAAAAAAGAAAAAATTGAATCTTTTCAAAATCTACATCATTTCCTTAGCGAAAGGTCATGGGAGAAGCTGGAAAGGATGAAAAAATATTTCCAAACCAGATGTCTGGCCAAATGTGAGCCTGAAGTCTTAAAATTCAGCATAAGAATTCATGGAATTAGAAAATACAGACACAAGGCGGGGTCAGAAATTCCCCAGGAGTGTTGTTTAGATGGCAAGAGGCCAAGGACACTGCAGGACGCCAGCGACCTGGGGTAAAGAAAGAGCAGAACTGAAGCCTAAACAAATGCTACTGGCAAAATAGGACAGAGCACCCGTGCATCAGGAAGGAGGGGTAAGCTTTATTGATTTGCCAGGGGGCTGATCTAGACACTTCCCACTGACCAGGCATACCCTTCAAAGGAAACTCCCCTCCATGCACAGCCCGCCTGACTTTGAGGCCTATGGACTGATGGAGGCTCAGTTCTACTCAGGATCGGCCAAGTCTCTCCTGTTTGGGGCTCTTCGTCTCCCATGGACGTCCTGGTTCCATGGTTTGCTCTGCTCCCTATGAGTGGGCCAAGAGACTTCAAATGTTCTGCCTGTTGAAGATCACAAGAGTTGATTATAAAATGCACACACCAGCTCCAAGGGGAAGTGGACTAAGTTAATCCAGCATTCTTGTCTTAGATAAAACATGTCTCCTAAAATCAACATGTCTACATGCAGAAATGAATAGAACTGGCCCAATGACAAAGGAGGCAAAGGGACTGACCCCTGAGGCATGGAGTCCCCTGGTTTCACCCATTGTAGCTGCCCAGCAGATCTGCAGCCCCCAGTGAAGAATGCGTGTTTTCAACAGAAGTTTCTAGAGTCTGCAGAGTAGTTGACAACCGCTGTCAAAACCACGTGGGAGAGGCATCACCCACAGCAGAGCCACAGAGACGGAGGCTTTGCTCACTGCGTGAACTCCCAAATGAGAGACTTTCAGACGAACTGAGCACTGGGGCTGTGATCCAGCTGTGACAAACTGTCTAACAGCTGTGCTGGTTCTGGGGCTTAAAGCATGTTCCGTGGGAAGATCTGCTGCTGCGACCATCTCCCCGTCTCTGTCTCCCTTTGCCACGTGTGTACGGTGTACATGTGTGTACACACATTTTTGCATGTGTGGGCACATATGGAGGGAGGGCTTCATGTACACCTATGTGCATAAGCCTGTGTGAACCAGCGCCTGATGGAGGGAGTCGTCCTCCATCACTCTTTTACCCTATTCTTGGAGGCAGTCTTCTCAATCAAACCCAGAGCTTGTCAATATGGCTATCTTGCTGGCTAGTTTGCTTGGGGATCCCCTGACTCTGATGTCCAAGGCTGGAATTACAGGTGGGCCAACTGGGCACCCAGCATTTACGGGGGGATTTCTGGTGATCCTAAATCTGGTCCTCATCGTTGCACAGTAAGCACGTTAACTGCTAAGCCATCTCCTGCCCCAGCCCCAGTCTGTCCACTCCCTCACTGTTAGGGGTTTGGGATCTAGTGGAGGTCACCTATGTGGCCCTGGTGAACCCCACCCACTATGGTCAGCTAGTCCTGTCACAGGGGTTCCTCATCTATAAACAGTCTGATAATAGCCTGCTGTCTGATGACAGGTGTTGAGAGAGCAAGAGGATGGGACAGAAGGAAACACACTGCACTTTTAACTTAATGGGTTACAGGCTCAACATTCAGCTGTCTTTTGTCCTGTGGCTGCGGTCCCCACCTTTCTCAGAGCCATGGAGGAAATGCAGATTCAACCACAGTGCTGTGCTGTGTCCTCAAGAATAGCTAGCGGGGAGGAATGGCATCACTACTGATGACACTCAGACCAGGATTGCTCCTGGGCTGCAGGGTGGGCAGGTTTGCTTGTTTGTTTGTTGTTTGTATTTAAAAACCAAAAAGGCAGTCATCAAACAACCCAGAAGTTCTACTTCTGAGCATTTATCCTAAGGAAATGAGTTCTTTTTAAGGAACTTTTACTTCCTGAGGAGCTGGGGCTATAACCCTCCAGACCCTCTGCGAGAGTTATAAACAAACCACAGTTCGCTACCCTTCACCCTGCACCCCAGTCAAAGTCAGTAGGGCTGGAACAGGCTCCCTGATTTTGCATTTTTAGCAGCTCCAGCTTCTGCCTTGGGACCTCCCTCTCAGCACAACTGGCCCCAAAAGAACAAAGACGGGCTTTGAGAATTCTGACCGCAGACCAGAGACCCCCACAGAGTAGAGCCCAAGGACCTAGTAGGATCTGCCCCCTAGGACTGCGCGTTCACAGGGTGGGCAGGGGTACAATGGAATAGGTGGCTGTCTACCCGTCCCAGGCTTCATGACCCCCAACCCCAACCGCAGTACAGCACAAAGAATGTGACATTCACTGAGTGTGAGGTTCAGGCTCACTGTATAATGAGCAAATCTACGCAGGACTCCAAGGTGGACACAGCCTGGATGCCTTTCTGTGGGGTGAGGGATAAATTAACTTTGGTATGTCCAGTCATGGGGTAAATTAACTGTGGTATGTCCAGTCATGGAGAGTCACAGGGGTGGGGAGGAGGATGTTAAGCCATTGCCTCAGGCAACAGCTGGGCTGACTCTCTGACTTTCCAGGAATCATTCTCTGCAGGTCAGTCCCTCAAAGCTGCATCCTATGTGATTTTGTCTGGATGCTGCTTTTAAATCATGATATTCAGAAATGCAGGCCAAGGATGCGTGGCCGGGGTGGTTACTAAAGGACAGCAAGGGATCCCTGTCATGGGCTGTCCACTTGACTGCAGTGTTAGATGCACAGACCCAGATTCACACGTCCTACACGTGTATAGTCAGGCAATAGTGAAAACAAGCTGAACTGCAATATGAATTAGGTCATGGCTGTTACTGTTACCAGTGTGGTCAGCTGTTACGCCTCCTTTGGAGGGGTATGCACGAAAGGCATCTCCTGGTCGTTTCCTGTCATGTCAGGCCAGTCTACAACTCTCTCAGTGAAGGGAACATGTGACCTTTGTATACTAGTCCGCAGAATAAGACCTTGTGTGTAGAGACCCTGACACAGTGTGTGTAAAGTACAAGAGGACCACGGAGATGGCTCAGCAGGCAAAGTGCTGGCCACACAAGCTTGAAGACCTGAGTTCAATCCCCAGAACCCATGTAGAGAGACAGACTTTGGTGCTGTGTGCCTAAACTCCCAGAGCGGAGGAGGCAGAGACAGGTAGGTCTCTAGGACATGGTGGCCAAATTAGCCAGTCCCAGGCCAAAGAAGAGACCCTGTTTCAAAAAACAAAGTAGGGGCAAGAGAGATGGCTCAGTGGTTAAGAGCACTGACTGCTCCCACAGAAGACCCAGATTTGATTCTCAGCACCCACATGACAGCTAACAACTGTCCTTAACTCCAGTTCCAGGAGATTTTGTCACCCTCTTCTGACCTCCTCAGGCATTGCACAATACAGGTGTACTTACATACATATAGGCAATCACTTATACACATACAATAAAAATAATAAATTAAAATATTTCAGAAAATGAGGTGGATTGCACCCAAGGAACAACCCTGAAGGTGGAACTCTGGTCTCCACAGGCTCATGTTTACCTGCCGACCCCCATGCACAGATGGCAGGGAGGCTAGTCACTGGAGGCACCCTGAGGACTGTCCTAGTCCTGACAGATGCAGCAGACTCCATCCTTTTGGGGTACTAACACACTCGGACCACTTTGCTGGGTGCCAGCTCAGACAGGGGGCGTAGGGTGAGCAGCCGGTGAGCATGAGATGTCCTTGAGACACAGCCCTGGCTTCAGAGTGGCTCTGATGAATTTACAAGAAAGCCATATTTCAGAATTATTTAACTTATCGCATCACCTTGGACAGCTCGATGATGAACCCATCATTCAAACTTCTGAATAAAGATGACCCTCTGGGAGCTGGCCACAGCAGCCATGGAGCAGTGAGCCTGCGTTTCTCCCCGTCAGCCAGCTCTGCTCTGAATTCCTTCTGGGCCTCACTGCAGGAGTCTGCCTGTGGAGAATTGGAGGTAAGAACTGGGATTGCGAGTCCCAACATTGAGGTGAGGGCTGTGGAGGTTACCATCAGAGGGAAAACTGAAAGCAATATCGATTTTGAGTTTTGTGTTGACACTGAGTATGCAGTCGTGATAGCCCAGTTTAAGCACCTCCATTTGGTTCCACACAGGTAATGGACCAACCCCTAAATTCTCTGTAATTCAGTAGAACCCAGGGCAGCCCTACCAATTGAGGAGGCCTTGTGAGAAGGCTGTTGGTGGCCTGGAAACCCTGGATACTGAGCAGGTAACCTAGGGTCCCTGACACCAAACAGGGTGAGTTCTTCAGAGGTCAGAGGCAGGGAGCAGAGATGGGGATCCTGATGGGATTTACACAGGTGCTCAGAGGTGAGCACTGTGAAAGGGAAGAGGGTCTTGGAGTCAGGCAGCCTGTCCAGCACAGGAATCACCCTTCTTGTCCATTCTGTGGGTGGGCAGCGATAGCTGACCTCTCAGCTCTCCTCTACCCTGTCTTCAGTCATGGAGGGGAAACAGATCCAACTGTGGCTGGCTCCATGTGGCTCCCACAGCTCTTCTCTGCTGTTCTGAGCAATGCGGGACACGGCTGAGGGCAGACTGAAGATGACCCACTTCATCTGTGAGGATGTGAGGGGCTCCACAGCTTGTCAACCCCAGGCTTCAGGGCGCCATCCCATACATCTACCCGAAGGCAGCAGCCAGTAGAGCCTCCTGGACAGATAAGGAAGTCTATTGGAAGTGAGGTGCCGGAAAACTCCAGTGTCAGCTTCACGCTGACATCCTGGGTGCAGAACCTGGATTTAGGTGCTTGCCCATGGTTTCCCCTCCTCTGTCCGCCCCCCGCCCCCCTGCAGGGGACTGGGCACCATGACTGTGCAATAGCCACTCCCAGTCTCCTCATTAAAGAAGCTCCTGCCCTGCCATGATGCCAAGCTGTGCAGAACCCAGCAATGAAAGGCCCTTGGTGGTGAGTACAGCTGGGCACTGCCACGTGGTGAACCCAGGACATGCAGCCTGGGTGTGGCAATGTGAGGGCTGGGGCTACTCAGGCAAGTGAGAATCCACACACCTCAGGCCATGTGAGGCCTACGTGAGTAGGCAGAGAGAAAGGCCAGAGCACTGAGTCAGCCCCCAGCTACACAGAAACCGCTGGAAGCTGCCTTGCACTCCCTGGAGCCAGAGACTGCAGGCTCATGATAGCTGGTGTCAGGCCCCATAATTACAGAGTTGACCTTCCATTTCCTCTGCTCTTAGTTTCTAAGCTCCATACCCTGGCTGCAGCTTAGAGCATTCTGCACAGAGCTGACTCCTACTGATTACCCAGAGTTGCCCTCTACCAGATAGCGTGGGGGTCCAGGGACATTCAGCAACACCCCTCACCAGACCCTCCTATGGGGAACTCTGGCCAGCAGTTTCTGCTTTTCGGTCAGCTCAGAACAAGCAGTTCTGGGCCCGGCCTCATGTGCTCCTCATCTACTCAGGGAGTTTCTGCCCAGGAACCCAGTGTCTCCAGCGACTGCACAGCTAAGATTCCAGACCCTTCTAAGGTTTCCCAGTGACTAAGCTGTCTGGTGTTTGCCCCTCGCATCCTATAAGGCTAATCTGTCACAAGACAGCCATACCTGTTATGCCTCTGTTTGGTCTAATTTCCTGAACTAGATTTTGAGAGAAACTTTAGAATTGCTTGTTTTATTAAAGTAACTAATTAGCCTGAGACAGGCCATTTTAGTAAGACGTAACATAACCGGAAGGGCCCAATAGGACAGTCACATCGTCCCTAGAGCAGCCACATTCACAGCGCTGGCAGACTGTTAATGCTTGTTCAGGAAATTTAAGTTTCATTTTCCTCAAAAGGTCGATTTTCCATGATTAGAAAAGAGAGGAGTTGACCATATCACGTTCTCTCCGTCTTTTTGTGGGAAGAAAAGAAAGAACATTTGCCCAAAGTACAAGCACAGCTCCTTACACATTACAGGGGAAGAAAAGAGAAACTCAGGCTCAGTGGGAGGTCCGCGGGCTGAGCTCCAGCCTGGCTGCAGTCTAGGCCTAGCGCCTCTGGGTGCTGCTGTGCAGAGTTGCAGCCTCGGCCTCTGTGAGTTCTGGGCACACTTGCCAGTTCCCCAGGGAGCCTCCTAAATGCCAATTGAACAAAAAGAGGTTTTTCTAATTAGCGAAATAATTAAGACAATTGGAAAAAAGCACACAGCTCTGAGAGTTAGAAGCAGGGCCTCCTGGGAGGGAGGCTGGGGAGGTGGAACTTGGAGTTGTGCAGTATTGCCTCCAGAGGAGAGGGGAGGCAGCCAGCCACCAGAAGGCTTACTGGAGGGTCAGCTCCATTCCCTGCTCACCCCGTCCCAGCCTTCAGGAAGTTCCCAACCACAGCAGGTGATGAAACTCTGCCAGGTTCTGGGTGCGAATCAGGGGGAAGGGTTTCTGGACAAGGGTAAGGACCATTGGTAGTCAGGACCCCCTCTCTGCCCCCACATCCGTCCATACTTGGGACCAGCAGAGGATGAGGCCCGAAGCAATCGGGAGCCTGGGGAGAAGTTGAGGCCCACTAGGCCTAGTCTTGGTGGCTCCAGCTGGGAGCTATGTCAGAGTGCTTATAGATCTGAGGCCAGGACCCTGAGCAAGCAAGTCCATTGTCCCCTAGTTGGTACTGGGAGGTGAAAAAGCCAGTACCCAGCCTGCAACCCACCGGAAGGGCTTCTCCCCACAAAGGAGTCTAAGCCATGGTAGCTCACACCTGGGCTCTGAGACAGCAACCCTTTGGTCTCTGATCTTTCCTACCTCTTTCCTACCACACGCCATTTCTGATCTTGGAGCTTGTGGCTGATCTGCTAAGTCATGTCTGTGAGTGCTATCTGCTAAGTCATGCCTACGAGTGCTATAGCAGGAGCACAGGGTTTCCCACCCCATACTCCAGAAGGTAGGCAGGGTTCATACCTGCTACCCGTCTTAGCTTCTGTAACAAAGGTGATACCCTGGGAAGGAGCTGGGATAAACTGCCTATCCAGATGATAGATGGGGCTCAGGGTGAGGATGAGGAGTGGTCCGCCCACCCACTCCACCTCCATCCCCATCTCTCTCTCTCTCTCTCTCTCTCTCTTCCTCAAATTTCTTCTGCATTCACTTATTTCCCTGGAGAATTTCTGGCTGCAGAAAAATGGGAAAATGCCGCCCCCCCAATATTACAGGAGCTTTAGTCTAGAAGTACCTGTTTACCCACAGAGGGCTCCAGCAGCCAGCTTTCCAACCCTGTGGGTTCCTCTGTTCATGTGGGACTTCCTGTCTTGAACTCACCATGTTTTGGGAAACTAGAGTGATGCATAGGCACAATTGCTGTTCTGTGTGGGCCCCGCTGCCATCCCTTCAGTGACCACTGTACCTGGGCGGGCCTTTGTCTTCCCCTCTCCCACGAGGCAATGGCCTTCTTTGTGATTACTATAAGCCAGCCACAGTCTCATGTTTGGGGTTCATTGTAACTGTCTCTCATCTTCAAGTGTGGATTTTTCTACTAGGAACATAGAAGTTAACTGTCCTTGTGGACAAACTGTTGTGTCCCCTGGCTTACCTCTTCCCTGTGGAGTCCAGTGTGGCTTGGACAGCTCTTTGCATCCCGTTGCTCTTATGTTTAGACCACTGGACACATGGTGACTAGCTTGGGGACAGGGCTGATCCCAACAGCCTCAGCAAACAATGACAGGTCACTGCTACCCAGGGTTGCTTGGCAGACTGGTCCCGGAGTGCACTTCACAGTGGTGAGCCTGAGATAGGGCCTCCAGAAGTTGTGATGGAGTTGAATGGACCCTTCCACCCACGGCAAGAGAAAACGAGGAAACACTGGGGTGTGATGGTGACATATCTGAAGGGTTCTCCTCAGGACAGAGTCAGTCCACCCAGCTTGACAGACCTGGCCAGGTCCTGAGGGTGCTGAGGGTGCTGAGAACTTTGACTAGGAGTCGTGGGCTCCCCATTCAAGGAAGATACAGGTTGGAGGGGAAGGGCAAAGTTGCCTTGTGTTAAATCTGTCTGATTCAAAGTTGTGACTATTTGACTGAAATTCCAAGTGAAACAAAAGATGGACACATGATCAACACCCAGCTCACAACTGACCTTGACTCTCTGGTTCCCAAGAATGGGCGGGGGGTGGGGGTAGAGAGAACATCTGTCAGTTCAAGTGCATGCACGATGCCCCCTGCAGGCCACAGAGAAGGTAGAGGGCAGAAAAGGTCCAGATTCAGGAGACGGCAGGAGGACGGCCCTGTGGGAAGAGGGAAAAAGATTCAAGTTTGAGCCGATGCAGGGATTGCCGGATTTTCACGCGTTTGTTTTCCAGTTTATATAAATACAAAGCTGGATCTCAAGTAGGTGGAAACCAGGTTTAAAAGTAAAATGTTGGGGTTAGAGATGACTCAGTGGTTGAGAGCATTGGCTGGTCTTGCACAGGGCCCAGGTTCAAATCCCAGTGCCCACATGGCAGCCAACAACTGTAACTCCAGTTCCAGCGGATCCAGTGCCCTCTTCTGTTCTCCTGTCATTGCCTGACACGGGTGGGCTTATGTACATGCAGGCAATAGACTCATACACATACAAAATTTTTAAATAAAGTAAAATGTTAAGGTACTGTAAAGAAAATATGAGATTTTATCTTTATGACCCGAGTTAGTGAAAGACATGTCAGAAAGACCCAGGAGACTACGTCATTTTAAAAAAAGATTGATTCATTCAACAGCACTAAAGTTTGAATTTCTATGAAATAAGAGGCATCAGAGAAGCTGGACACGGACCTCAGATGACACGGCCCTGTGAGAAGTAGCAGAGCAAGACGTCAGACTGCGCTGAAGGCTGTGAGCAAGTGAGGTCACCAACCGAACCCCGAGCAACGTGTCAGCAGACACCTCACAGAAGAGAGAGAAAAAGAGCCAGTGGAATTTCATAGAAGAATAAACCAGGTGGCAGGGCTGGGGAGCTGGCTCAGCTGCTCACGATGCATGCCGCTCTTGCACAGTTCAGTTCCCAACACACATGTCTAGAGGCTCACAGCTGCCAATAAGTCCAACTCCAGGGGATCTGAAGCCTTTTCTGGCTCCATGGGTACCTGCACATGCTGGGTGCACATGTTCCCATACAGACACACATGCATACACATAAAATAAGTACATCCTTTTTTTTATTGTGGTTTTAGAGACAGGGTCTCCCTGTGGCCCCAGCTGGCCTGGAACTCACTATGTAGACTAGGTCTGCCTCCCAAGTGCTAGGACTAAAGGTGTGTGCCACCACACCCAGCTAATAAGCACATCTTTTAAAAATTTGGGGGTGATTTATGATCATATCAAAGTCATACATTCCTTTAGCTATTTATTTTTATATGTAACTATTATTGTGTGTGAGAGAGTCTGGCATGCGTATGCCAGAGCTGGTTCTCTCCTCCCACTGTGCAACCCAAGGGTCCAACTCAGTCTTGTCAGTGTAAGGACAAAGCAAATTCAGACCTCTTAAGTTTTAATCGCCTTGCCCCTCCCTGCTACATTCTGGGTGCTAAGACTTCAGCGGGCATTCTGATGCCAAGCCCAGACCCCCACGGATGACAAGGTCTGAGTTGTCCAATAAAAATAATACCCAAGGGACAGACATGTTCTGGACCAACCAATTCCAAGGTTAAACTAGCCAGCAGAGCCCATAGCCACAGAACATTTAAAAGTGGGCTGCACCTTGGCGAGGGTGCGCAGTTCCCTGATCTGTCTTTAAGGACTGTAGCCCAGCTAGCCACAAAATTCTCTTTGTTTGCCAAATTATGCAAATAAATTTTCCTTTTTTTCATCGAGGTAGAGTCTGGGATTTGTTCCCACTTCTCGGCTTCTCAGACCCTAACATTTTTGGAGGTTCCACCGAGATCAGGGAGCATAAACCCCACTGTGAGCGCACCAACACTGCCAGCCTCAGTGAGTATCACCAGTTCTCTCTCTCTCTCTCTCTCTCTCTCTCTCTCTCTCTCTCTCTCTCTCTTCTCTGTCTATTTTTTTTGTCAGTAGTCCAGACAAACTGGGACTCAATGGAGATCGAGCAGACGTGCCATTAATCTCGGAGCTGGAGGATGTCGGAGGACACTCTGACCCCTCCTCTGTTAAGGGGTCCCAGACAAGCCTGACGTGGAATCCAGGCCTTTCGGACCCGAGTCTGTGTCCCACACAATGTGGAATCCAGGGCGGCCAGACCTGTTTGGAATAGGGACAGAAGCCCTCTTTTCAGTGTTCTCCATGCTCTGCAAAATTCTTCTCTCCCCAAGCAGGGGCTCACTCTCTCAAACTCTCTTCTCCCTCTTCTTGGAGCTCCATTTCCATATCTTACTTCTTACCCTTGGACAGGGCCCAGGCAACTGGGAGACCCCAGGAAGCAGCAGAAAACACCTTTTCTCTGCAGAGGTTCACAGTGTGGGGCTGAGGCAGGAAAGCCCTGTCTTCTCTGGTCTTTGACTTGATTAAAATTTCTCTACTTTTCTTGGGAGGGAATAGGGAGCAGTTTATCAATGAATGTGCCTTTCAGACTTCAGAGCAATGTGTCTGCATTCTCCTTTTTCTCCTGAAATGGAGACACTAAGGAGCTTACAGGTTTTACAAAACTCTAGGGGATCATGACAATCTGGAATTCTCTGAACTGCAAGCATTTAATCATATGTCCTAATCCTTTTGCAATTCATGTTTTTGTTTTGGTTTTCATCTTAAATTCTTAATGGGATCATAGAAAAGCAAAACATTCACCTGTCTAGACAAATGTATACAGGCTATAAAAAGGACAAATGCCTTTTATGTAAATCATATTGACAAATTGTCACATGCTGTTTAAGCTCACAGAGAAGCTGACTCTGGAGTTGGGATTGGCCCTCCCACTTCAGACTCTAGCCTCTTATCTCAAAATGTTTTTTTTTTTAAGACTTTGATAAGAAAAAGAGCAAAACAGCCTCAGAGCAAAAATATTATACTATTAAAAATAACTAGGGGATAAACTAATTTCAACAAAGGTTATTGTTATCTCATGATATAAAATGTCTAACAAAAATAGCTAATGGAATTTTCTATTTTGTAATAAAAAAAGATTTTAATGGTCTAAGATTTACCTGGAAACTTATAAATTGCAGGGTGTATATGGGTAATATTAATTCATTAGATTATTTTATATGTGTAATCTGCATTACAGGTTCTTTTATTAAGATGATGCTGCATAGCACTCTTCTGAGCTGAATAACTGCCATCTTCATGACTTCAGCTGTGCCGACTTGCAAAAGTTCATCACAATTGAATTTGTTAACATTTTTGTTCTTTCACTGAAGGAGAAGTAAACAGGGTCATTGGACCCTCACCTGAGTATCCAGCCACTCTTCCTAGCCAGCTGTATGTCATTTTGCCCTAATCACAAATGGTCTCTTGCATTTGGAGAGGAAATCTGGAAAGCTAGGAAGAGAAGACTTGACCCATAAAGTTATAGAAAAGTCATCATCCATGCTGGATAAAGACTTTGCAATGCAACTACTCTCAGGTCACCCATATACCTGTTAGTAATACCTCACCCATCAGTATGAGTGAAGTCAGTTTGCCAGGAGCAGGCAGGAGGAGTCTCCTCATTTGATATATGGGAAAGGGCGGAGGTGAGAGATTATACTGAGAGTTAGTACATAGACATTTATCACAGGTTTGGGAAAGTTATTGAAGAAAGGCTTTGTCTTCAGATTGAGCCAGAAAGTATTGTTTTAAAAATATGAGAAATGTTTGACTTGCTGATTTGAACAAAGAATGTAGAAACACATGAGGATCTTGGGAGTTAAAGTTGGGGAAAATTGGACTGTATGGTTTGAAATGTTATGAGCGAATTGCAGGAGTCCTTTTTAAATGTTTTGAAATCTGGGTATATTAAGACAATATATTTTCTAATTTATCAGCTCTGTTATTAATAATGGAGAGATATTGATTATCCTTTTAATGTCCTGGCAAATGTAACCTGAATGAAGTCGCCTCTAGCAGGTCTGAAATACAAATCATTTGCAATGGATGGTCCTTCTGGGGTTAGAAATCCACTTTGTCTCCATATTCGATGTTAGAATTGTATGCTGTTGTAAGCATATTTAGAACCAGTAAAAATATTAATTTGTTTTCCCTTTGCCAGGGTTAGTCCTCTGGTGAATGCCCCTCAGTTCATGCTGAATGGGGAGGAAGCTTTGAGCCTCTATTAGAGAGTATATGGTAGAATTTTGAGTGTTTCCTGGTACCATGGCATAGCCTGCTGCACAAGGGAAAGTTTTCTGCCTGAGCCAACCTGCATTTTGGGGAATAGGAAACAACTAATGCTTAGTAAGCCCAAAAAGCCAGACAAGGTTTATTCCAAGAATGTTTGGTTTTTGCCCAAGCAAAACCTGTAGCTGCATAGCATACAGTAATTAAATATATCAGATTGGTGGAACTAACCTTCTTGGGAGTTTAACAACCATATTTAGAGGCCTATACTAATTCAGTCAGAGGGATTTAAAGGGAAAATTTTGTCTCTTGCCCTCCAAGGTCAACTAAGTTCCAGGGGACTATGGGACATCTCTCAAAATTTCCTGTAACTATGATAAGTCACCTGTCCTCCTATTCAGGGAGGTCGTGGAGACCCCACTAGAAGGACTCAAACCAATGTCCAGTCTGCAAAGTGGAGGGTTGGCAAAGGAAAACTTTTCCTTGATGCTTCTAAATGAATCCATAGTCTAGCAAGACTTTCTGACTTATCTTCACACAGTTGGAACTAGTAAAAGAAAGGCTTAGGGAGCCAGGGCCTCCTCTGAAGCCCATGTGACCTCCCTGAGGAACAGATGCTCAACTGACCTTAAAAATAAAACCAATTTGGTTTATATAGGCCAATTATATGATCTTAAATACCTAAAAGGAAAGTATAACCAACAATGAAAATGATTAATATATTTCTTTAAGGATACAAGGTATCCTGCAGGAAGGCCCATCTCTGTGCTTCTGAGGTAATGTACCTGGGTTACATATTAAAGGACAAATAAAGATGGCTGTCACCAGCCAGAAAACAGGCTATGACTGGGATCCCAACCCCGAGGACCCACAGGCAATTGCGAGAGTTCCTGGGGTCAGCAGGGTTCTGCTGTCTATGGACACCTGGGTTTGTTGAGTTAATAAAACCCTTGTATGAGGCTACTCGAGGAAAAATTTTCCTTTCTCTAGACTAAAACTCAGGAAAAGGCCTTCATAAAAAAAGGAAGCCTTACTGCAAGCCCCAGCCTTAGCTCTACCAAATGTCAATAAGCCCTACCAACTCTTTATGGGTGAGTGGGCCAGTATAGCTAAGGGGGTCCTAACCCAACAACTTGGGGCCTGGAAGAGATCTGTGGCCTATTACCAAAAACACTGGACCCTATAGTTTCAGGATGGCACATTTATAAGCTGCCACTGGCCCAACCACATGGGTTCAAGCCAGGCCTCAATGAAAGGAACTTCACATTGTAATCTTCACCACTCCCTCTGCTGTCAAAATGGATGGGATCAAGACCTGGGAGCATCAATCCCAATTGAAACCTGTACTGGATGGCCAATTGGACAATGCAGACAAAAGATGAAAGGTCTCATGTGTGAAGGGCAATCCCCTCAAGGTAAAAATTACTGCTATACCTTAACCTTTGCTATCTTTTTATGTCTCCTTGTAGAACCAACCTTTGCTTCTGAATCTCTCCATAATATCAAAAGCCTCACCTGGATAGTCAGCAACATGGCAATGGGAAAAATGCTGAACACCACCTCCCTCCTGGGACCCATTGGCACCTGGTTCCCCACCACCATGTTTGACCTCTGTGGTCTAGCAGACAGAGCCTGGGATTATTCCACCCACAGCCCAGGAGCTCTATCACACAGATGCAACTATCCTACTAAGAATAAGCTGCTTCTGCTACAGGAATAGGGACCTCTGTGCTTATCCTACAGGATCCTACTGTGCTCTTCAGCAGGCTATAGACTTAGATGGCCAGGCCCTTGAAAAATCTATCCAGCCCTTGGAAGATTCCCTGTCCTCCCTAGCTGAGATGACTCTCCAAAATAGACAAGGGTTAGACATGCTTTTCTTAAAAAGAGGAGGACTTTGTGTTGCTCTAGATGAACAATGTTGTTTTTATGTTAACCATTCTGGGGTCATAAAACAGTCTCTGGCGGAGATTAGAAAAAGATTAACAGAACAAGAAAATGATAGACTTAGTCACCGGACTAGTACGAATCCCTGTTCTCACGGTCCCCCTGGTTGACCTTCCTCCTCAGAGCAATAGCAGATCCACTGCTCCTTTTCCTTCTGGCCCTTACTTGTGGACCCTGTATTCTTAATGCACTTACCAATTTTATCAGAACCAGAATGCACACCATTCAGCTTATGGTCTTGCACACTCACTATGCGCAACTCAACCTATCCCAAAATGGCTATGAAAAGATAAAATTGTCCCCAAACTATTGCTGCTACCCCATGAAATGCACCATCTAACTGCCTTTTCTGCTTATGTAAGATGCTTGGCTTAAAGATTTAATCCACTTACCATTCCAAGGGGGTAAATGTAGGGACAAAGCAAACCCAGACCTCTTAGGTTTTAATTGCCTCGCCCCTCCCTGCTACATTCCGGGTGCTAACTCTTCAGCATGCATTCTGGTCCCAAGCCCAGAACCCACGGACAGCAATGAGGTCCAAGTTATCCAATACAAATAATCCCTGAGGGACAGACAGGTTCTGAACCAACCAATGCCAAGGTTAAACTAGCCAGCAGAGCCCATAGCCACAGAACATTTAAAAGTGGGCTGCACCTTGGCGAGGGTGTGCAGTTCCCTGATCTGTCTTTAGGGACTGTAGCCCAGCTAGCCACAAAATTCGCTTTGTTTGCCAAATTATGTAAATAAATTTTCCTTTTTTTCATCAAAATGGAGTCTTGGGATCTGTTTCCACTTTTTGGGCCCTAACCGTCAGCAAGTACCTTTACTCTGAGTCATCTTACAGCCCTCCTTTATTTTAAGATTTATTTTTAATATATTTTAAGATTTATTTTTAATATCTGTGAATGCGTGTGTGTGTGTTTGTGCATGAACATGTGTATGTCTGCACCAATGGATAAGGGTGCTGTGGAAGCCAGAGAGGGTGTGGATCTCTGGGCACTGGGAATACGGGCAGCGGTAAGCTTCCGAGTGTCAGTGCTTAAAGGTGCCCTCTGTCCAGGCCCCCTATTTATTTTTTAATAATTTATCTGATATGTGTGTACACACCAAAGTGCCTGTATGGAGGTCAGAGGACAATTTTGGAAGTTGGTGCTCTTCTTCACTGGACTCAGGTTGCCAGCTTTGCATGGCAAGTATTTTACCTACTAAGCCATCTTGATAACCTCATTATTTAAGTTTTACAAAGCTGGAGCTGTATCCCAGGGTCTTCGATGCAAGGCAAGCTCTGTATCACTGAACCATACTCCAGTTCCTACCAAAACCTTAAACAGCTAGCCAAACCATGGCCTGGTCAGGTATACCCACACCCCTAGATCTCATGAAGTGTAAGTGTACTGTGAGGTCCGCTGAGACCCAGGGACTCTTCTTTTAGTCTTAGACTCAGTGATGGTGCTGGCCACATTCTGAAGAAGGAGTAAGCCTGAAAGAAAGCTGGGGGATGCATAGCTTCCCACAACGAAGCTAGGTGCCTGCCAGTGTGAGGCAGACACAATAAAGACGGGATGAGAATAAAGAAAACCCCACTGCTCAGTCCAGAAGTGTCTTGGAAGTCACACACATCACAAAGTAGAAAATAATGTGCACCCCAAACTATGATGTTACCACTGGAAATTATGCAAAGGGGTAGCACAGGCTGTACCAGATGGACATTGACAGGGTGGGTGGAGGGGATTCAGGAGAGTGCCTGAGTCGGTTAGGAATAGCTTCAGCACTGATGAAGATGGGAGGACCACCCAGTGATGTCTGAGCCAGCTGCAGCGGGCACCCAGTCAGAGCTTGGAGAGTTCAAATCCCTGTGTGGAACAGGTCTAAGGAGCGGAGACAAGTCGAAGGAGCAGAGACAGGGTCCAAGACTCTCAGCTGTGCTTTATTCAGAGTCAGTGGCCTGATATTAACATGGACCGTACCGTGCCAGGGCTAAGTACGTGCAGTTCACTTTGCTGCAAGTGAGTTTGGTGGCTTGGCAATGATATGTCTTTTACCTGTTCTTGGCTTTCCTGTGCTTCCTCAAGTGAGACTCCGGTCCTCTGCCTGCTCCACCTGGCTGCTCACTGGCTTGATGTCAGCTCGCCCACACCCCTCTGCTCCCCGCTCTCTTGCTGTGTGCACTGACCTTCCTGGAGGCCCCGAGTGGCTGTGGACTTGCTGGTTCAGGCAGTGACAGTGTTCTTCGCCAAGAGGAGGGATCCTGCATGCTGTGTACTTCAGACTTTGTACTTTCCAGACCAAGGTAGCTTGGAACAGATGCCTCTCACCACCGCCTGAGGCCTCCTGCTAACTGTCATCTGAGAGCTTGACAGGGGTGTGGGATAAGCCAGGAATGCACTGCTCAGGCAAGGAAGAGGCTAGTTAGCCCCTGCCCTGTGATGTCCCTGTGATAACACTGATGAAAGCAGTGATTGGCAGCTCTCCATTACACCTCAGTGTCAGCAGGCCCTGCTCATCCTGCAGCGTGCTGGGCCACAGCACGGTTCATCTCTGGTTGTCCATCCCTTATCCGTCTCTTTATCGACCATATTTTCTCAGGATCTGCTGACTGGCAGTGATTACACCCTTCCTGCCAGAGATGCTCCTGATTTCTGACCCTTCAAATCATTTCCAAGCACATCTCCTACCAGCCTTGCTGTTTCCTTTGCGTCGTAAGGAGAGCTTGGTTCAGGAGAGGGAGGATGAGGTGGCGTTGACTCTGCCAGCATCATCTGGGCCCACCAAATCACCCACCTCCCTTTGTCAGGACCGGGGCCTTCATGAGCTATACAAAGAGCCCTTCCTGCAGTTCCAGCACCCAGGCAGGAATAAACAGGGCAGAGGACTCTTGAGTGAGTAACCACAGCCACAGGAGCATCTCACAGAAGCTGTCATCTTGTCACCCAAAAAAGGATCCCAGTAGGAGATGTTGGGAAACCTGCAGCTCTGTGTAAATAGACTGATGGTAAAGAAGGAACCTGGGGAATTAAAACACACAGCAGATCTTCCAGTTCCTGATAACCACGGAAAGGTAACTCACCAGTCTTCCCATGAAAGAAATTAGCATTAATAAGATAAAACCGTATTTGGGATAACTGACACTTTGATGAATGTGCCCGCAGGATGGGGTGTGATGCTTTTGATGGATAATATTTTGGGTTGCCTCAGGTTCCATTTAATCGTCCCTCCTTCATTCTCAGCTTTAGTTAAGTGAAATGGAAAACCCCAGTAATGCTGGAATTTATCTTTCAAGCGACAGATGCACGGCTTAATTGTCAATTGGGCTGACAGCCGCTCAGTGGAGCTCAGGGCAGAACCGGTGTGGGCCAGCCTCCTGGAGTCTCCACTCTGGACCGTGTGCCCACAAAAGCAGAAGAGCTGCCTCCTGACCGGCCTCTGTTTCTCCCATCAGGTTCTGGTGCTGGGAGCTGCCTTCCTGGGAGACCTGGTTCCAGGTTGATGCCACATGTGCTCCTGCAGCAGAACAGCCCTTACCCCTCCACACTAGGAGCACTCGGAGCAGGTGGGCAACTGACAAGGAGCACCCAGAGTCAGCCAGGGACATTTCATAACACCTCATGCTTAAGTCTTTTTTAGCTTCTATCTGGTGCCCCAAATCTATATACAACCATTTCTTTTGTGGCTGACTTTTCCTCCTCTGCATACATGCAGATGCCCTCTGACCCACACATGTGCCTCCTGGACCTCCTCACCACCTCTGATGACTGCCCATAGCTGCCTCAGCACCGGGGCTATGATGTCTGTCTCCATGTCTCTGCCTGGATGAACAGTCCTCCCAGCCATCATCCACACGTCTCACATACCCTGATACTTGACCACATGGCCAGGCCCAGAAATGAGCACTCTCCAGGAAGGGGCTAGGGAAGTGGTGGGGCTACTGTCTAGGGAAGAATCGTCAAACCATCCTGAAGGAAGGAAGGAGGGAAGGAAGGAAGGCAGGGAAGGAGGGAGGGAGGGAGAGAGGAAGGAAGGAAGACCTCAGTGCTTGCCAAGGATTATCTAGGGCTGGAATGGAGAGGCAGGAAATGAGCATTCTATATAAACAAATAAAAAGACCCTGAACTCCAAACAATCCCAGTGCTTTGTATTTGACTAAGAATATATTCAGTTCATATGTAATACATGCGTAAAGGTGACTAGATAATTATGAAAATCAAGACAACCCTTGCCTAGAGTTGTGACCACAAGGCAGAAGAGAGGGAAGTGTCTGGAAAAGGCCAGGAACCAGCACCCCCATCTCCAGGGAAGAGGAACTTGGAATTGATGGTGCAGACTCTGCTGGCACCCTGCCAGATGCAAGCCCAGTATCACTTCTGATCAATCAGAAGGTTAACATGCACCTCCAACGTTAACCATGAGTTAGTAACAGAGCAAAGCCTGTGAAGGAAGCTGGGCTAGGCTAACTTAGGTTTGACAGGTTTGGCAGCCAGTGTTGGCCACTAGGAAACTACCAGGAAATATAGTAAGACACTGCCAAAAGCCAGAGACATTTGTCCATGGGACAAATGAAGGGAGACATTGTCTGCTGGGGGTGTTTACAGTCTAACTGTGCAACAGCGCCAAGGGCTCCTACAAAACGTAGCTGTCTTAATTCTCCTCTGGCAGTGAGGTCCTGTATTTGGCTCCGCCCATCTAGGTTTGAGCCAATTGAGTGAACGGAGAATGCTCTCCAAATAGAGAAACCAGCTTATTTAGGGTTACTTACAAAGGATTCATCCCTGGGGAGAGAGACAGAAATTTCATATGGGGGTGTCAGCATTTTGATCAGAAGTGAGGTGGACCTCCGACATACACACCCAGGATGGAGACCAGCCACCTGCTGATGCATCCCCTACCCAGCTTTCACTGCTTTCGAGCTAGACTCTCCCCCTGAAGTCACTGGTTGGTTGGAAAGTAGTTGACTCTATTGACTTCATCTCTGTCAGTCACATTCTTGGAGGCATGTCTCTTGAGGCAGAGAGAAACTCTACAAATTTGCCCCTACAATAACTTAAAACAGTTCTGAGCACAGCCTCTGGACAAAAACCTAGAAGATTAGCAAATAACTAAAACTTGTATGTAAATGTACAGTCACAATAGTCAGAAAAAAATGAACTTTCTGTTAGTAAGAAAACCCAGGTTCCACCTCTGAGACTGTGGGACCCCGCTCAAGTGGAAATACACTGGTCCCCTCTGTTAGCACACCCCTCCTAAACCGGAAAGGCCCAGAGGTCACAAAAGGCTATGTCAGCATCTCATGGTATGTGAGACAATGTCTATGGTGTTGACAGAAAAAGCCCCCAGATGCCCCATGGATATTGTGAAACCAGAAGTATGGCTAGAACATTCAGTTAAGTCAACATCTTGTGACATGTGAAATAATGCATGTGGTATTTCTGAGAAAAGGTTGGACTATGTAAAATTGTTCTCTCTGTAACCCTGGTCCAAGAGTTGTAAACCAATCCAATGTAGCAAGTACCCTGTATGTTAAACCATGATAATTCTGTGGTTCTCTGTAATAAAAGCCTGGCGGAACGCCTGCCAGGTGTGTTTTTAGCTCCCTGATGCTAGACACCCACTTGCGCAAGTGAAATAAAAATTCCTCTTGCTTTTTGCATCTGACGATCTGGATTCTTGGGACTGAAGCTCCCCGACGTTGGGCTCTCAGGCGGCCCCAGAGGGGTTCGAGTCCCCCGGGCTGAGAGTGAGGACCAACAAGACCAGCAAAAATGGAAAGGCGGAGACAGAGACACCAAAGCATTGGTGTGCCGCGGGTGGCTGCTGGTGCGGCTCTGCACAGCGTGCCTTCCAAGCTCTCTGCAAATGACATGGGACAGAAGATTTGAGCAGGCGCCTCCCTTCCTGAGCACACAGCATCCTGAGAAGGGAACAGTGGGTAGGAGGGCACTGCATGACACCCAGGGCCGGGACCTGGCCAACTCGGGAGTGCTGTCACCTTTGGGAACAGAGTTCTTCAAGCCAAGGAGAGGAGGCCGAGCCCATGTGGCTGTGTGAAGTTGGGATGTTGGCTTTGCAGCTTGAGTGTAAAAATTCCAAACAGGGTACACGATAAAAGTATAAAATTGCTCACAATAAAGTACAGGCTCAAAGATAAGGTGCTGTTTTGTGAAGTGGTGTGTGTGCAAGTATGTGAGGTCTGTATGTATGTGTGTGTGTGCCTGTGTGTGTGCGTGTGTGCTTTGTGATTGTACATGTGCGTACATTTGTGTGTGCCTGTGTGTATTGTGTGTGTGTGTGTTAGCATATGTGTTGGTATCTGTATGTACATGTGCATAGTGTGTGTACATATGTATGTGTGCTGTGTGTGATAGTGTACATGTCCATATTCATGTGTGTCTGACACTAGCCCATCCCCTCTTAGGCATGCTTTTGATCTCCTATAATAAGCTATTTCTAGCCCATGCCTAGCTTAAAAGCCTGACATGTCTCCATTTCCTCCTGCCAGCTATCAGGATTTTCACAGAGCTTGAACTGCTTTCTCTTAAATGCTAATAAAATTGTCCTTGAGCTTTCTTTGAGTCCATTTCTAAATTTTTTATCAATGATACTTAGAACCTTAAAAGGGAATCTGTTTTTCCTGAAACACCTGGGCATGGCTTTCTGCCTCTGCCTGAGTCTGCAACGATCCACCCCCTGCTCTGTACTGGGACTTGAGCTCAGATAGGTAAACAGTGAGCCAGGATCGGGGAGCCACAATACTGAGATGGCCTCAGAAGGGGACAGCAGACAGGGGCAGAGTTCAGACCCCGCTTCTGGGTCCAACTCTTCAGCTGCCGTGACCTTCTGTCCTGGAGGAAATACAAGCATGTGTGATGAGGAAGTGGCCAGTAGAAGGGCTTCTTCACCCCGTGAGACTTCCTGTTCTGCTGTGTGGACCTTCTTTTGTGGACACCCTGTTATAGGTAAACACTGCACTACACAGCCCATCTTGAGGGTGAAAGATTCCAAGTCAGGGTCCAGAAGTCAGGGGAGTGCCACAGACAGAGAGCAGGAGCACTTCATCCTGAGGCCCCGGCCCAAATCCACAGTGGGTCCCAGCAGCCCTGGCCCTGGGTGCAGCTAACAGGTGCTGCTGTAATGGAACCTGGCCTTACATAGGGTGACGGGGAGCCAAGCCTCCCTAGAGAGTGGTCAGCGTGGTACATTTCCTCCCATCTGTCTTACCATCTTGCCTGAGCTCCCCGCTGGGTTGAGGTGCTGGGGTCCTATGGCTAGGGTGACAGCAAGCAGACATGGTCCCCGCCCCCATCTCAGACATGAACCCTGGGAAGCTAAGTGACCACAATTGGAGGGACAGCTGACAAAGTCAGTGTGAGCCACCCCCTGTGCCTGAAGCTGCAAGTCTACAGAGTTTGTCTTGGGATGCCGGAAGCAGAATGATCCCAGGAACAGATGCCTGCCCAGCTCCACAGGCATCGCCCTGCTCTCTGCTTGTGTGAAGTACTCTGTCTTCTACACTGTATCTGGGAGAACTTTAGTTTTTCATTTGAAAACCAAGCACTTCCCATTTTGAAGGACTGAACCAAGGCTGGGTGGAGTGATCCAGAGCCCACGATGAGACCTCTGTGGTCAGCTCTTCTCGTCACCGATGCCAGGCTCTGTCCTCGGCACTGTGCTGCCTGCTGTCCACAGGGTACTGCAGACTTAAGCTTGGCAGCCCTGGCTCTGGATGTGACAAAGTTCAGACTGGGGCAGGCAGCGGGCAGAGCAAGATGTGAAGGCAGGAGGCCAGGGTGAGGGCTCGGGAGAGAGCATGGAGATGGCATTGGATCCCATGTCCAGCATGCCTGAAAGCAGGATGCTGTGTGATTTGGAAGGTCCTCCTGACCATTTATCTATGATTAGCTTTTGGGCAGAAGCCCAGAAAGCCTGTTCCCCATCTCTGGCTGGGACCCACTTTATCTGTTTCATCTCCAGGAGGCCATCAACATGAGGTCCTGCATAGCCAGGCCCCTCCATGCACTGCACAGGTGTTTTGTGACTGTGTCCTGCTTGGAGTCTCCACTGTATGTATACCCCAGATATGTCAGAGACCCAGCAGAATAACAGTCTGTGTGACAGTATGTGTCACACTTAAGGATGTATGAACCCAGTTGTGAGACATCACATGGCTTTCTAGTCCTCCTGTATGTGGCACCTTCACTACTGGAACCCAAGACCACACGATAACCCTCAGGTCATCATGTTCCCAGGGCAGTGTGGACTTGGCTGAGATGCATATCTTCCATGGACCCATAATTCCGTGTCATGACAAAGGCCAGCTAATTTCATGTGCTGGAGGAACAGGGTGAGCATTCTCAGAAGAGCTGCTCTGAAATGATCAGTGAGGCCCTAGGATTCTCATTACACACTACCATCACCGCAGTCACCATCACCACCACCATCATCATTATCACCACCACCACCACCACCATCACCACCACCACCATCATCACCACCATCATCACCACCACCACCATCACCACCACCACCATCACCACCACCACCATCATCACCACCACCACCACCACCATCACCACCATCACCACCATCACCACCACCATCACCACCATCATCACCACCATCACCACCATCATCACCACCACCATCACCACCACCACCATCACCACCATCACCACCACCATCATCATCATCACCACCACCACCACCATCACCACCACCACCATCATCACCACCATCACCACCATCACCACCACCATCACCACCATCATCACCACCACCACCACCATCACCACCACCACCACCACCATCACCACCACCACCACCATCATCACCACCATCACTACCACTACCACCACCATCATCATCACCACCACCATCACCACCACCATCATCATTATCACCACCACCACCACCACCATCACCACCACCACCATCATCACCACCACCACCACCATCACCACCACCACCACCATCATCACCACCATCACTACCACTACCACCATCATCACCATCACCCCTGCCACCATCACCACCATCACCACCACCATCACCATCACCATCACCACCACCACCATCATCACCACCATCACCACCATTACCACCACCATCACCATCACCACCACCATCACCATCACCACCACCACCACCATCACCACCATTACCACCACCATCACCATCACCACCACCATCACCACCACCACCACCATCACCACCATCACCACCACCATCACCACCATCACCACCACCATCATCATTATCACCATCACCACCACCACCACCACCATCACCACCACCATCACCACCACCACCACCACCACCACCATCACCACCACCATCACCACCACCATCATCACCATCACCACCACCACTACCATCACCACCATCACCACCACCACCATCATCATCACCACCACCACCACCATCACCACCATCACCACCACCATCACCACCATCACCACCACCATCACCACCACCATCACCACCACCACCATCACCACCACCACCACCACCATCACCACCACCATCACCACCACCACCACCACCACCACCACCATCACCACCACCACCATCACCATCACCACCACCACCACCATCACCACCACCATCATCATCACCACCACCACCACCATCACCACCACCATCACCACCATCACCACCACCACCATCACCACCACCACCACCATCACCATCACCACCACCACCACCACCATCACCACCACCACCACCATCACCACCACCATCACCACCATCACCACCATCACCACCATCATCATCACCACCACCACCACCATCACCACCACCACCACCACCACCACCATCACCACCACCACCACCACCATCACCACCACCATCACCACCATCACCACCACCACTACCATCACCACCATCACCACCACCATCATCATCATCACCATCACCACCACCATCACCACCACCACCATCATCATCACCACCACCATCACCACCATTACCACCATCATCATCACCATCACCACCACCACCATCACCACCACCACTACCATCACCACCATCACCACCACCATCATCATCATCACCACCACCACCACCATCACCACCACCACCATCATCATCACCACCACCATCACCACCATTACCACCACCATCACCATCACCACCACCATCACCACCACCATCACCATCACCACCATTTCTATCACATCACCACCACCAACATCAACACCATCACAACCAGCACCATTCTAACAATCACCACCATCATCATTGCCATCACTATAATAATCACTGTCACCATCATCAACATCATTGTCCTTCCCAAGAAGAAAGTCCAACCCAGGCACTTTCAGGTAGTCGCTGCAGGCAACTTGGGTAAAGATACTTCTTAGAAAGTGTCAGAAATCTGTTAACTCGCTTACATCCCAGTTTCACTTTTTCGTTTGTAGAAGTTATATGAATAAAGTAAATAAAAAATAGTCCAAGATTTCTTAGAAAACTTGAGCCCACAGATCCCCCCTAATGATACTTGTTAGATCTACTCCTAGCCTCCTTTCATATCCTTTGTGCTCAATGTAGGGGTGCTGAGCACCAACTGCAGACTTTTCCTACATGTGAGGGTCATGTAGAGGTGTCTGTCCTGGGTCTCTGTTCCCTGAGCCTGTTAGGTGACAGTCGAAGACCCCAGTAAGTCACAGTCAAATGACTCTGAGGAAAGAGGGTTTTACAGAGCATAGGGAACCGTGGGGATGTTCTCCCAAGGCCTCCTGAGAGGTCCACAGAAGATGCCCAGCCATATTTAGCCACATGGGAGGAGGCTGTGATGGTCACCTCTAGGTGTTACTAGGGTATCTGAGGGAGAAGATGCACCTCAGCCTACAGCAGCTACTTAGGACCACTGCCTTTGCCCCCAGGCCTAAGCTTCTAAGGGCCAGGTCCCCACTGTCTCTGTAAGGCAGCCAGACCTATGCCCTGCCCATCTTTATGGATAACTCTTGTGGCTGATACAAAGTCCTTCTCTGTTCCTTAGCTGATAACTCCATCCAGCACTGGGGCCTCAGTCTCCTTTTCTCTGTGTGTCTTGTGGAACGACGGGACCACAGTCTTGAGCTCTATCTGTGGCCTGCGCAGGTCAAGCCTGACCGCTTGCTGGTCTGGTTTTACCTATTTACCATAGAACTCACCTGCTCAACAAATTCTTTGAGACCTAAGGCACAACTGGGAACATGTCTGCAGCCCCAGATCCAGCCCTCAGGACATGGCTCAGCACAAGGCTGATTGCTCATCTGTGGCCCATGTGGAGGCCTCATCAAGGCACCCACTTTGTAACCTGTCTCTGTGATGGGAGGACACTTTTAACCCAGGGGAAGGAGGCCCATTGCATGTGAGGATTGTAGGTGTCAGGGCAGCTCTGTTCCAGTAATGGGCCCCCCTGTTTCTCTTTCTAACAACGTCTGTTCTGGAGGGCGCGTGGTCCCCACCGTCCATAAGCCCAAGGTGGGAAGAACTCAATGTACCACGGTAGAACAGCAGAGTGGCGCCTTCACAGGAGTCCTGAAAAAGATGCTTACGACAGCAGCCAATGGCCTGAGGGGACAAGACAGGGACTTGGGAAGTCCAAGCTGGAAGACTGCTGGTCGCTGAATTTCATTTCCTACCAGGCCTTTCCAGGGAGGTCCAGGGACAGGGCACGCTGCTGCCTGGTCTCGAAAAAGTGGGTCTCAGGTACACCCTGTGGGCACAGTGGACCCTGGTCCTACAGGGCAGATTCATCCCTGTATGCTGTGTGGCAGACACATATCCTGAGGCCTCCAGTTAGCCAAGGCCTGTCATCAGTCATCCATCCACGGAGAGACTGCAGGACAGCCTCGTGTAAGGCCCCTAAGTACCTTCCCGCTCATCTTTCACTGGAAGATGGCATCTCTGAGCACCACCCTGGACTGCATTTCTGGGTGAGGCGACTCATCTAGGTTAATGGACTCCAACAGTCATTGTCTGAAACCTTTCACGATGACCCTTCATGGCATGTGTGTGTGTGTGTGTGTGTGTGTGTGTGTGTGTGTGTGTGTGAAAGAAAGCCTTTAATAACTAGCTCTGAGCCACGGGAGTGTCCACGACCTCACCACTAATCCCAGGTCTACACAATTGGCTGAAAGCTTAAGTACTTTAATAGTTTCTAAATCTGACAGTTTTAATTATTTCTCCTGCGCCGTTATTGATCGGCAAGTCAAGCTGACTTTGAAGGCCTTTGTCAATACCCATTGCCAGTGCCCGTCACTTCTTGGAGGTAACGAGGGTCTTCTGTGCACACTGGCCCAGGAAGCAGGGGGGTGTCTCTGGGTGAGGTATGTGACCCCTGAAGGTGCCTCTTGGAGCACCTCTGACACTTGGAAGCACTGTCTTTTCTGAGTAGCCAAGCCCACCTGGGACTCATCAGGAGCTCTTCTGGGTGTGAAAGGACCTGTGAAATCCACCGTCCAAGGACACTCCAGGGTGTGGTGGCTCCCAGAGCACAGGCTAGGACAGCTGCTCAGTCACCACTGTCTCGGGGAGGCTTGCGGGGTTCTTTCTCACCATGCTGGGTGCCTGTGGAAACTCACAGGTCACAGTAGAGGCAAATACCCCGACTGAGGACTGAAGAGGCAGACAGAAGGGCAATGCAGACGTCCCTGGCCGTAGTCATTCCTCAGATGCTTCTGTCCCCATCTCCTCTCGCCTTCCATGTCCTCCCTCCATTTCCTCCCTCCTCCACACCTCATCCCCTCCATCATGGTGCTCAGCAGTGGATGCCACCCAGCCGCTAGCCTCATCCCTCCCAAGGGGCATTGAGACCCATCTTGCTGATGGGCATGCATTATGGAGACATTCGGGGCTGTATCTTGTATCTGGGACCACAAATGCAAGTCTTCGATGCTTCCAAAGCTGTGACTGAAATGAAGAGAAATGAAATTTTAAGTTGTGACTGAGACGTCACGTGATCTGTCAACCTGACACAAACTAGAGACACCCGGGAAGAGGGATCCAACCCCCACCGAGGAACTTCCTCCTCAGACTGGCCTGCGGGCGGGTCTGTGGGGCTCATTCTTTGCTTCTAGCTGATTTAGAGGGGCCAGCCCACTGGGCAGTACTGTCCCTGGGCAGGCAGCCTGGGCTGATGAGAGAGGCAGCTGAGCAGCCAGGGGAGCCAGTCAGCCCGCTCCTCCGTGGTTCCTCCGTGGTCTCCGCTTCAGCTCCCGCCTCCGGGTTCCTGCCTCGAGTTCTCTCAGGTATGGACTGTGGCCTGAATAAAGCTCGATAAACCCTTTCCTCCCCAAATGGATTTGGTTAGTATTTTATCTCAACAGAGAAGCAAATTAGGATCCATGATCAGACTGCCCTCGGAGAATTCCATTCCCCTTGCCTCCTCTCTGAAGAACAGGACGCTGGCCAGCACCCCACTCTAGTCCCCAGGCTCCCTGTTACCTTGCTGGCTGGTCCACAGAGTCCATTTCTTAGTTCCCACTCACTTTCTGGAGGTGTGATTTGCTCCTCCGAGGCTGTTCCAAATCCTGTGAGCTGCCTGGGTAGGGTCTGCCTGTGCAGGGTCTGCCTGTGTTCCCCACATCTCTCCCCTGTCATATCTTTGTTGTTTCATGTCAGCCTTTGTCCTTTCCGAATCTTCTCCCATGGCTTACGGCATTACACCATTTTTATCAGATATGTCTTTTTTTTTTTTTTTTTGCCCAGTACCCAGACGGTAGCTTTTGCTTAGAGCCCGAGTTCTTGTTTTTAACTTTCTGCTTGATGTTATTTTCTGTCATTACCTGGGAGACGGTAAGCGTCTCAGAGCTATTTATTGAAGCCATCACTTCAGGGTGTTTGGAGTACAGGTTTATCATAAGCCAAACACCAC
Source organism: Eospalax fontanierii (assembly GCA_035773235.1). NCBI lineage: Eukaryota > Metazoa > Chordata > Mammalia > Rodentia > Spalacidae > Eospalax > Eospalax fontanierii. The sequence goes on from CM069537.1 coordinate 77,731,487, forward strand.
ATGTTCTTGCATCTTTTCTGGGTTTTATTTTTCACTCTTCAGGTCCTCCTGCGTAGCACCATCTCTTCTGAGCAAAGTGAGTCTGTCCTGGTTTCATTTTTGTTGTTGTCATAAAACACCCTGACCACAAGCACCTGGGACCTGGGGGCAGATGGGCTCGTTTTGTTTCACATTTCCAGGTGTTGGTCCCTCATTGTAGGGCCGTCCCTCATAGTAGGGCTGTCAGGGCAGGGGCTTCAAGCACAACATCCACGATCAGGAGCAGAGTGCAAAGTGCAGGCCTACTCAGCTGTGTCTCTGCTCTTGAGAAGTCTGGTGCCGCCCACTTCCAGGCTGCATCTTCCCACATCAGTTAGGGTAATTGAGATGGTCTCCCACAGATGTGCCTACAAGCCAATCTGATCTAGACAGTCGCTAAGACTCCTTTCCAGGCGATCCAGTGCTGCGTCACGGTGACGGCTCAGCCACCCGTCACAGCCTTGTCTGAGAGCTCTCTGGCAGCTTATCAGGTTCTCTCATGCCATCATGGATAAATGTGTGACTTTTCTGCATCAAATAGGCTGGGATTGCTAAATCGAGATCTTGATTGATCAGCACTGAGCCTATAAAGTAATTTGAGAGTTGACATCTGCATGGCATGCTGGCAACTCCAGTCAACTTGACTGGAACCGGCAATGCCCAGGAAAGCTGGTCATGAGTGGTTTCTAGCATACCTGTGAGGTCATTGCCACAGGACATTAGCATGTGAGCCAGCCCATTGAAGGACTTCTCAGCATCCTTCAAGAATCACCTCTTCCGGCCTGGGAGATGGTGGAGTCGGTAAAGTGCTTGCCACATAGGTATGCGGACCTGAGTTTGGACCCCAGAATTCATGTGGAAAGTCAGCATGGTGGCACATGCTGTGACTCTAGGCGAGAGAGGTTCAGAGAAAAGCCTCACCAGATCAGTGAGCTCCACATTCGGTAAGAGACCCTTTCTCAGAAGGAAAGATGAAGAGGAGAAGGATGCCTGCATTCACTCAGGGTCTACCCATATACATATACACACATACAAACTCACACACACACAAAAATACACATACATACATATACACACATAGAAACTCACACATGCACACATATAAACATTTATACATACACACATGCCCAAGCTCACACATCCACATACTCACACATACACACACACATACAAACTCACACATGCACACATACATGCACACATACACACACATACAAACTCACACATGCACACATACACACACACATACAAACTCACACATACACACATACATGCACACACACAAATTCACACATACAAATTCACACATATATACATGCATATGCACATGCACACACATACACACATTCAAACATATGCATATGCTCAAGCTCACACATACACATACACATACACACATACACAAACAAACTCACACACATATATATACATACACATACATGCATACACAAATACACACACATACACACATTCATACATGCACACATGCCCAACCTCACACATACACATATAGACACACACATACACATGCTCACACATATACACACATACATACACATACATGCACACAGTCACACACATGCACACATACACGCAAATACATACCCCCTACAAAGCACCTACCTACCTACCACCTATCACTTTCCTTCTATCATCCATCATGTTGTCTATGTATATATCTATCATCTATCTATCGATCATCTATTTATCAATCTACTCATCAATCAGCCATCATCTATTTGCCGTACCTTGCTTCCTCCGGTGCTGGCCTCTCTGCTGGACCCGGACTAGCCATGTGGTGTCTCCATCTGCATACGTTCCATATTGTCTGTAGTGCCCTTACTAAGTAGAAGCTTTACTTCCTGTTCCTATGAACAGTCTAAGGGTTTTCATTGTTTGCTGGTGCTACAGATATGACACATTTTCTACCTGGTGTTTGTAGCGAATGACAAAGCGGTTGAAGAAGCATTTGGACAGGTTTTCAGTTTTCTGCAGCAGCCTCGGAACCACTCGAGTGTTTTCTGTCTAGCTACGCCAGACAAACTTACCCTTCCCTATATAACGATATTCCATGCAGTGACAGCATCTTTGGTTTTTCTTTCATTTGTCCATTCATTCATTCATTCATTCATTCGTTCACTCTCATTCATTCATTCATTCATTCAGGTTTTTCTAACAGACCAATGATAACCGTTTCTATCAGGGGTTCGTTCAGGTGGGCTCTAACCCATGTGCATGCTGCAGCATATACTGATTAATCAATATACCCATTGCCAACTCAGCTTTTTGTTTTGTTGAAAGAATATTAAAAAATCTACTCCTTGGGCAATTTTGATACATACAATATACTCCTGTTTTTAAATCTATTTTATGTGTGTGAATATTTTTCCTACATGTATATATGTGTGTTGTGTACATGTATGGTGCACATGGAGGCCAGAAGAGATGCAGCATCTAATCCCCTGGAACTGGACTTCTATGTGGTTGCAAGGCAACACAGGGATGCTGGAACTGAACCCGGGTCCTCTGCAAGAACAGCTAGTGCTCCGAACCTCTGAGCCATCTCTCCAACGCCCAATCTGTGATTGCCCCGGGTTTTTATTGTCAACCAGCCATAGGCAGTGCAGTGGGTCACTGCCACTTGTTTCCCATCTAGGACTTTGCCCTGTGTTCTGCCCACCGGTCTGTGGTCACTCCTTTCCCTGGGGAACTCCCCTCCTGCATTGGTGGTTATCGAACTGATCTCTCTCATCTACAGCATTGGTGATAGGGGTGTCTCTGGCTTGGGCCCCTGTCACCCCAAGGGGATTCTCATCCTTTCAAAGTTCTCTCTAGATCAAAGGATGCTGTGCAGACCACAGCCCTGTAGGCCTGACCTCATGGGTGATGGGCTGCAGAGAGGTGGGCGGGGGGAGCAGTAGTGTGTGCAGAGGGTGCAGGCCTTCTGTGTTAGGCAGCCAAATACAACTCACAGTGAATATTAAGCAGGGGTTTAGTGCTGGCCAGTGGCAGGATCATATAAACATAAGAAGAGTCTTGATGTTATTAACTCCTTAAAACTTTAGAGCTGACATGTCTTTAGCCGGTGGAATGCCTTTGGTCTACTGGTTTGCTAACAGGCTTATTTTCTTCAGGATCAGTTAAGGCAGTGAATAGATTTCCTAAGGCTGAGAGACCATTGTGTGTCTGAGATAAAGCCTTTGGGTGGTGATGTATTGGTTTTTTAAGCACTTTGTCGAAACTGTTCCATCTTTTGTGGGGGATTTGAAAAGGTTTCAGACTTGGAAGAGGTTCAGGAGCACACCCCTGCACGCCTGCTGTCACCGAGAGTCATCAGCCCCTTCAGACAATTCCGATTTCGTGTTCTGAAGTTTACCTGACTTTATTCAACTTTGTTACTCTGAACTCTCTGTTTCCTTCTGGTCGTATTTACCAAGTGTGCTGTCAGCCTTTTGATCATCCACTTCTCCCGTGGTTTGATTTTTACAGCTTTATTGGGAAAGATTGATATGTTAGCATAACAAGTGCTATATTAACCGGTACAATTAGATGTGTTCTCATGTTCAGAAACACATCTGGCTGTCACTGGTGCAAACCTGCCCTTTTTGACCACCACTCCTCCCACATGCTCACCGCCCAGCCTCCCCACTGCAGGCCACCAGCAACCAGCCATCGGTCATCGTACCCGTCTGCAGTTTCACATTCGTGGAGTCAAACTGTCCTCTTGTGTCTTCACTACTGCAGTGACTTCAACACATCCACACTGCAGCCTTGATGAGCAGCTGTGCCTTTTCTTTTCTGAGTAGTATTCCAGCACACGAACAGAGTCAGCATCTGTAAAGTCTTTGTGTGAGTTACTGCTCCTGTGTGAATACCTGGGGCTCAATGGGCTGCATTCCACGGTACACAAATATTTAATTCCCCAGGCCCCTGAGCACTTGCCCCACTTTACATCTCTCCCAGCATGGTGAGCACCACTCCTGCTCCAGATGTTGCTAGCATTTGGGAAATCAGCTTTTAAAGCTGAGTCTTTCTGAGGGTGAGTGGAGGTGTGTCAGTGGACTTCAGTTTGTGTCCTTTAATCACTGCATGGTCGGGACCTCTTCTCCAGGGCTCAGGCCCATTCTTCTATTTCTATACATGTCTTCTAACCCGTTTGCTTGCTTATTTTAACAGCCATCTGCATTCTGAAGTTTTAAGAGTTCCAACACTCTCTAGTGCGCATCCTCCGTTGCTTCCACAGGCTTCAGATCTCTGTTCCCAGCCAGTGCTTGCCTGGTTTCCTCTGTGCTGTTCTGTGAAGAGCAAACTCAGGTTAAGTCCTGGTACTTACTGTCATTTCTTTTTTCCCGTGTCCCACTGTATTGAATTCAAGAGACATTTGACCAACCTGGGGTAATTAAGATTTTTTTAACGTGAACTTCAGAAAAGAAACATAGTTTACTTACATGTGGGGGGTTGCATATATGTGTGTGCAGGTATGCATGTGTGGGCATGCATATCTAGAGGCCTCAGGTTAACCTTGAGTGTTGCTCCCCAGGAGCCATCCATCTTGATTGTGGTGTGTGTGTGTGTGTGTGTGTGTGTGTGTGTGCGTGTATAAATGTACACTTCCTGTGCTAATGCCAGAGGTCAATATTATGTGTCTTCCTCTACCTGCTCTCCACCTTAACTTCCTGAAACAGAGTTTCTCACTGAACCTGGAACTCAGGGATTCAGTTAGACTGGCTGTCCAGAGATTTGCCTGTCTCTGTCTCCCCAGCCTGGGTTCACAGGTCAGGTCCACACTGCCCTGCCAGGCTAGTACATGGGTGCTGAGGATCTGAACTCAGGTCCTTATGCAGCAGGCACTTTACCCACTGAACCCCAAACCTCACCTTCTTTTTGAGACAGAGTCTATCACTAGGACCTGGAGTTTATTGATTAGTGAGTTTGGGGAGCAACCTGTGCACTGTACTTACTGGGCCATTTCTCCAGTGCCTGGAGTTCATGAGCCTTTAAGCCGGCTTCAGTTATGAGGCCGAAGGGATGCGTATTTCATGACACGGGAGTCTAGGGCTTCAGCACCCATCCTTGAGGGCTTTTCTTGCCAGTGAGTGACTGAACGCTGAGGATCCAGATGCTCGGGGCTGGGTCTGCTCAGAACCCTCTTGCAGACATTTCGTGTCCATAGCTTTTTTCACTCTAGTACAAAAGTCTCAGCTGCTGAGGGCTGGAGAGATGACTCAGAGGTTAAGAGTCCGGGCTGCTCTTGCAGAGGACCCAGGTTTGTTTCCAACCATCCATAACTCCAGTTCCAGGGCATCTGACACCATTTTCTGACCTCAGCAGGCATCGCACAACAAGGGTGCACTTACATATATGCAGACAATACACACATATATGAGTAAGATAAAAACAACAACCCTAACACAAAAAGTCTCAACTGCCATATCTTCATAGTGAGTCCTAATAGGCAGTATGCTAGATAGCATTGGCCTCAACTTTACACACCTGGGTGGAGGAGCCTCAATTGGGGAATTGCCTCCATTGGACTGGCCTGTGCCACGTCTGTGGGGTATTTTCTTGATTGTTGAGTGATGTGGGAGGGCCCAGCCCACTGTGGCTGGTGCCACCCCTGGGCAGGTGATCCTGTGTTGTATAAGACAGCAGGCTGAGCATAGGCCAGGGGAGCAAGCCAGTAAGCAGTGTTCCTCCATGGCCTGTGCTCCAGGTCCTGCCTCCAGATTCCTGCCCTGAGTTCCTACCTTGGGGTTCCTCAGTGATGGGGGGTACCTGGGAGATGTGAGCCAAATAAACCCCTTCCTCCTCAAGATGGCACTGGTCAGAGTGTTTGGTCATGGCAGTGGAAGGCAAACTAGAACAGGTAGTGTAAATTTCCAACTTTGTTCTTTCCCCAAAATACTTTAGAATCAGATGAACAAGTTCTTTAAACAAATGAAAAAAAAAAACCAAATACATTAATCTCTACAGTAACATTTCCAAGAGTGTAATAGCTTTGTGGGTGAGTTTGACCAATGATCTTAGCAATGTAAGTTCTTCAGTCCAGAAGCAAGAACATCTCTCTCCATGTATGTGACTTAAAGCATTTCACAAATTCTGGAGCTGGCAGATGCATCTTGTGCAACTTTTATCACAGTTATCTTCAGCCTCTTGTGATTTAAGCGCTGCCATTTCCTTTGTAAGCGCCAAGGACGCCCCACCACTACGCAGAAACACGCGGCCCAAGTACCGACTCGCTCTGGCATTCACTTACGAATTCTTACAGTGGGTTTGTGGGCATCTGGAGATCATCTCCATAGATTATCACACAGTCTCACCTGTGGGCTTCTGACCACAATTTCACTTACTCATTTCCAGTCCGTGCGGCTTCATTTTCCTCACCAAACTGGACCGGCTAGAAGTTCAAGTTCAACGCTGAGAACCGCAGTTAAGCAGATGTCTTTGCTTCCTATCAGTCTTGGTGGCAGCTCCGGTACTTCTGCACCCGGCGTGATCGCCGCCAGCTGGCTTGCTCAGGTCTGTGAATCTGGGGAAGCTCTGTTCTATTTCCAGCTTGTTTAGAGTATTTTTGGTGAATGGTTGTTGGGTTGTGTTGAAGATATTTTCTACATCTTCTAAAAGGACAATTTCTTATGTTTCTCATCAAGCAATACCATGAGTTGTATGTCATAACTGCTTTCCAAATGTCAGCCACGGTTTGTAGTCTTGAGGCAAACTCAGCTGGACCTGTGGATCTGTGTTTCTCTTGACTATGCTTCTTTCTCCTCTATAGTAAGATTGTGTGTGTGTGTGTGTGTGTGTGTGTGTGTGTGTGTGTGTGACAGACAGACAGAAGACAGGATGTTTTCTGTCCTAGTTTGCTTTCCATTGCTGTGACAAAACACTCTGACCAATACCAACTTGGGGAAGAAAGGATTTATTCAGCTTCCTTCTCCCAGGTCACAGTTCATCACTGAGGGAGCCCAAGGTAGGAGGAACTCAGAGTAGGAACTGGAGGCAGGAACTGACTCACAGACCATGGAGGAACGCTGCTTACTGGCTTGCTCCCCTGGCCCATGCTCAGCCTGCTTTCTTCAACAATACAGGACAAACTGGCCAGGGGTGGCACCACCCACAGTGGGCTGGGCCCTCCCACATCACTCAGCAATCGAGAAAGCACCCCACAAACATGGCCGCAGGCCAGTCCAGTGAGGCAATTCCCCAGTTGAGGCTCTCTCCATCCACCCGTTATGTCAAGTTGACAGTAAAGCACCCAGCACAGTTTCTCTTTCAATTTTAAAAATAAATCAAGTGGGAACACTTTTTTCTGATGTTGGTGATTAATATCATGTCTTTTCAATCAGTCTAGCTCACAGTTCACAAATTTTGTTGCGATCTCTCAGAGCTACTGTGCCATGTGATTCAAGGCTCTACTCCTAGGTATTTACCCAAAGTAAAGTATATTCCACCCAAAGACAAAGGCCCGATCTACCTATAGTCTGCAGACTGGAGACAGCCCTACATCCTCAGGGGTGCATGGTAGCTGTACCCACGCACCCAACACACTCAGCAACTAAAACCAAGTGACAACCGAGCACCCCAAAGTAAGGAAGAATCTCTGTAGAATTGTTCATGAGAAGAATCCACTGGGGCGTCGTGGCACATGCCTTTAGTCCTAGCCCTGAGGAGGCGGAGGCGGTAGATCTCAGTGAGAGTGTGAGATGAATCCAGTTTACACTGTGCTCCCCGGCGGGATGGAACCAGGGAGATCCTGTCAAAAAAAGAAAAGAAAAGAAAAGAAAAACTCAGCCACAAGCAGCCTGAGACGGTTTTTAAAGAAAAAAGATTTGTTTATATATTATTTGGGGTGTGTGTGTGTGTCGAACTGGAGTTACAGGTGGTTGTGAGCCTCCATGTTGGTGCTAGGAACCAAATCCTAGTCCCCTGAAAGAGCAGCAAGGGCTCTTGGCTGCACAACCTCCATCTCTTCAACCCCCTAAATCATTCTTGAAAAGACAAAACTGCAGAACCGAAGATGACCTGGCGTCAGAATTACACCCACCTGCCTGCTGTGCTGCTTTGGGGGAGCTGGAGAGCTCTCTCTGTTCTCAGAGCTCTGTCTGTCTGTTCAGGTGCAGCCTAGTTTTCCTCAAAGAGCAGCTGGACAGCACCTAATTAGCCAGTTTCTCAGCGTCACGCCCCAATCCCAAGCCTTTTCAAGGTATTTTTCCAGAGAAGAAGCTCTCTGGGCAGAACAGACGCGAGTTCCACGTCTGTCCCTTTCACAGCAGATTTATGCTTACCTCCACAAGGAAAGTTAAAAATAATATCCAAAATCTCATCTTGGAATTTGATGTTCTATTCTTTAGAACCTTATTTTCAAAGGAGCATTTACATAATTGGATTCTTATCTGGAGGAAGTGGAAGCTTCTGAGGTTTGCTTGCTCTTAATGAACACTTCCCTTCTTGGTGCTCCAACATCGTTACCAAAATGTGGCCCAGGAAGATTTCCTGTGTCTCTCCGCCTTTTCCACCCATGCCTGTTCCTGGGAGGTTCTAGCCCACAGCTAACAAAGGATCTGTAGAAATAGCTTCAGTTCTATTTAGAACCTACAGAAACACATGTATTGACTCTGAGTGGAAAGCCCATCGTGGCTCATTCTGTAAATATTTTCCAGGTGCCACTTTGGTGTACATCGCCACCCCAGGTCCTTCGAGGAGGAAAGCTGGTCTAAAACAAATGGAGAATGTTGTTGGCTTCTGGATGCTCATGGGGTAGGTGAGCTGGAGCTTCTCTCACAGCCTTGGGTCCGCCACTCACCTGGCCAAAACACACCCCTTCCTCTCCTTACTTTCAGGTTATCTTTTATTATTATTATTTTTTAATCTACATACATCTACGGAGGTTGTTCTGGCTCTGGCCTGCTCAGTACCAGCTTGGAAGACAGCCACCTTGTGCAGGGTGCCTGTAGCCAATCACAGGCGAGAAGCAAAGAGAAGGGGGTACATGGATCAGACACTGGCTGCAGAGGAAAGCCCAGCCTGACTGCATGCTAGACGGCCTTGGGGTGTGAGTCCCTGAGGCTCGAGATGTGGCCCTACCGCGGACCACAAGCCTCACTGTTCAGACCCGCCTGCTGGCTGGATGCCCTGGTCAAGGCTCCTCTTGATTCTCCCTCTCTCCAAAACTCAACAACCCTAAATGCACATAGCAGGCACCCCATGCTCCTAACTGGGGTGCCATGTGCCTTTTCCTGGGGAGACGTGCAAAGGCACATTCACCCCCCAAATAGGACATCCATAATAAACTGAAGAAACGATTCCACCGAAGTCTAGTAATGAACCGGTGAGTTTATCGGGGCTTCTTGCAGGGTTTGGGTGACTCAAAGGCAGATGTGTCACTGGAAAGTCCACTCCAGCCCAGGTGATGTCTTATGAAAAGCCACTGCCCTGGGGCTTTCTGAACAGCCCGTGGGCAGCTCCAGGTTGGGAAAGTGCCCTCGGCAGCATTTCTCACTGCCTGTGTAACTCTGGGAAGGGGCTTCCTGAGCTCCCTGAGCCTGGTTAGTTGTACAAGCTTCTGCAGGAGGGAGTGTCCAGTTGGGAGGAGGAACTGGATGCACAAAGTCAGAGGCAGAGCAGATCCTCAGAACAGTATGGGACTGGTTTCAGAGGGTCAGGGCCTCTGTTGTGTGGAGACTCTTCTCTGGCTTGCTGGCCAGAGTGCAGTGGGGTAGATCACTCCAGATGGACGGGACACAGGCAGGAGGACCATGTCATCTGTTCAGCTTCTCAAGATGTCTGAATGATCGTCTGGCCAAGTTAACTCCAGCTTCTCTCCGTGACAGCACTTTGTCCCAGTGTCTAAATATTTATGGTTCATAAGCAATGCCAGCAGCGTGGTGATTGCCTTTAAATAAAGAGACTTCATCAAAATCTCAGCAGAAATGTTGACAGACACACTAGGGCCGGCCTACGGGCTGGCGTCTTGGCACATGAGCTGCTTCTCCTGTCCTGGTGTCTGTTCGAAGGGCAGTAAGTTTCTAGGAAAGAGGTTGTCTGCAGCCCAGCTGCCCCTTCCTAGAAAGGACTGGGTCTCACGCCCCAAGTCCTTTCTCTCACACACTAAGGAAAAGGCCCACCAGCTGGTAGCTGGCCTGTCAGTCACCAGAGAAGCCTGAGGCTGACATGCCCGAGCCTGAGTGATCTGTTCACCACCCATGTACATGCACAGGTACTTACACACCCGTGTCTATGTGAGTGCAGTGTGTGTGAGTGCATTGGCACGGCAACATGGGGCATTGTAGAGAGCTATCTCTTAGGTGTCCTTGAGCCGGGGTCTTGGGATCGAAGGCACAACTCTGACTCTGCCCTGGTGTCAGTGGGCATGGAAGCAGGAGCGCCTGCTTGTACACCTCTCAGAGGCCTTGTGCAGCATCTCAGCTCTGACAGGGCCTTAGCAGCACTTACCTGCTGGCACAACACCAAAACGCCACTCCTCTTTGTTAGAAAGTGGAGATGAGTTCAGAGGGACTCTAGCCCCCAGGACGCTGAGAGGGACGCATGTCCTTAATGGGCCTAATGGAATCTGGACCTGGCCTGCAGGCAGTTGAAAGCAATGAGGTCCACTTGCTGATCATGGCTGGGTCTCCTTGCCCCAGGATGTCCCTTTGGCAGTGAATGACAAGCAGACCAGATCTGCAGCCAGAAATGTCAGGTCACAGATTTCAGGCATGGAAAGGAGGAGGACTCGGGTCTACACTGGAAGATTCCTGAGAGTGCGCTGCTCCGTGTTACACGCAGCTGAGTATGTGGGTGGACGGGGTTTCGTTCTGCCCTCCTTCACCTTGACGAACTTCGGAGGCTGGTATCTAAATCCAGCGCTCTCTCACCCAGGCAGAGCAGAGGACAGAGCTGGCCCCACGCAGATGCCTCTTTGCATCTTCCAGTGACGAGTCAGACTAAATCTAAAGCCAGGATCAGCAGAACTGCCCCCAGACCCTGCCCGCAGAGCCACAGGTTGCCAAGCACTAGAGAGGCAGAGGAGTGTTTCTGTGAACACGGCCCTCACTGGATCCTTGGCTCTTCTGGATTTGGACTTAAGGATACAGGTCACGCTGGGAGGACCCCCGTTAGCATGATCAGCCCCAGGCACAGGTGAAATGTCTGAATGCTCAGATCAGCCTCCAAGGCCATGCCAGGCTCAAGACCAGCTGCTGGGATTTGGGCATTTCTCTGTGAAGGGGGATTGTACTGTGATCAGCAGGACTGGCCCCACATATCAACTTTAAACAGACCCAGTAGCAGAGATGTCGTCCACCCCAGGACCCTATGGTCAGCAAAGAACACAAGGGGACCCGCTCTTCTCCCCATCCTCTCCTGCCTTGGATTTCTGTTATTTTTAATTGTATGTGTTTATGTGTCTCTGTGGGGATATATACACCTGTGTGTTCAGGCTGGAGGTATCGGATCCCTCTGAAGGTAGAGTTACAGGAGGTTGTGAGTCTCCTGACCTGGCTGCTGGGAACTGAACCCAGATTCTCTGCAAGAGCAGTAAGTGCTTTTAACCACTGAGGCATCTCTCCAGTCCCCCATTCATCCAAGTCCTGACCAAACTCAACCTACTTAGCTTCTGAGATCTACCAGGATCAGGTAAATTCAAGGTTATGTGGCCTCAGAAGCCTCTCTTCTATTGGGAATGACCCAGAGAAGTCCCTGGTCCCCTAGCCATCTTGTTCTGGCTCTGGCCTCTGTGGAGGAGGGCTGGTCAACTGCCTGCAGTGGGTGATGCCCCTCCCTGAAGGCACACGTGAGCCAGCCTGCCTTAACCCACAAGGGAGCATCTTCTGCAGCGGAGCCCCTGGAGGGTCCCTCTTGCTCCTGCTCTTGGTTGACAGGTAACCACGTTGCTAGCCTGACCCTATGCATGGCTCTCTGTTTCTCAGAGCTCAAGTTCCAGCCGGGGAATGCAGATAATCTGTGTCCAGGGATTTCTAGGTAAATGGATTTTCAAAGGCCCCTTCCCCGCAAGTGTCTCTTCTGGGAGTCGAACCTACATCTCTTGCAAGAACAGTTACTGCTCTTCACTGCTGAGCCATCTCTCCAGCCCTAAGGATCCTTAAATTCTTTACACCCATCTTTCTCATAGCTGTGTGCTTTGGCCTCTATGAGATCCCAGTGTCCTGAGAGGGGCTCTTCTGACCCTCCAGAGTCTGGGGAAGATGGGTACACCACAAGCCAGGGCTTCCGGACCCTGCCAGAACATAGCAAGTGACTTGAACAAGCATGAGTCACAAGGCAGACCTAAGTGGGCTATGTAAAAGCTTGGGATTGATGCCTCACAGGGCCCAAGGATGAACCCATTTGGTACACAGATGCAGGAGGGTCTCCTTGAACTGAATATCGTGACCATGGTCTGTTGAGCAGGGTGCCAGTTGCCTGCCCCTCTACAGATCAGGAAGAAAATTAGGAAGAAACTGGAAGGCAATTAGACACTGAATGGGAGAGTCCAAAGTTAGCGTAGCCACTTAGCATAGTTTACCATCTTGTTTTTAAAAATGATTTCAGAAGAGGCTCTAATTCCAATCTGGAAGCTTCCCCAGTTGCCCTCAGTTCTGGTTGTGGAAAGTTTTTATGGCTTTGTATACTTGCTGTGGTCCTGGAATTCCCACCATCTCATGAGGCACCTGGAATTTGCACCTCTGAACGGCGGGCTCCCTGCTCCTGTCTAGAGGCATGATGGCTCCATTCTAGAAGGGCTCCCGCCCTTTCTGTAATGGCTCCTGGCCTGAGCTGAGAAGGAGTTCCAGGACCTCCTAGGCTGGCACATGGCGCCCTGTGACTTGCATGCTGGTTTCAGAAAGGGCCCGTCTAAGCTCCGAGCCTTCTATCCAGCTTCTGCATAGTCACCGTAAGCAGAGAGGACAAAGGGAAGGGCACAGGGACGCTTCACAACCTTCTTCCCTGAGGACTGGGGAAGATGTTTTACCCAGGAGGAGCACCCAGCTCAGGGTGGAGCCTGGGCCTGCTCAGGGGAGGTGGGCATATGGGTCACAGCCTCTAGGGCCGCAGATAATGCTCCAATGTGCGACTTTCCTCTGCCTAGAGGGAGTCAGCTGGGGATCCTCGGCAGGGGTGTCATCACCTGTCCCCTCAGTCCCACGGACTGCATCAGTCCTGTGCTTTCCTCAAGGGGAGATTTCTCCTACAGCCATGCTAAGGACTTCTCAGAGGCAGAGAGACGCCCAGGAAAACAGAAACCAGTCATAGCCGGATTTCCTAGGATGCCCTTCCCCTTCACTGAAGGCTCAGTGTCTCCCCACTGGTCTGTGCCTGCCTCTGACTTGACTTGAGGGTCGCAGAGAAGCACTGGATAGCACAACATCTGCCAGCTGTTCCCCCAGGCCAGGTGAGTGACAGCAAGCACACGCACAAACATGTGCACACAGACACATGCGTGTATGTGCTCATACACGAGTACATAGAAGGAAGGCCTCTGGAACACGGCTGGAGTGCAAAGAGCTGGAAAGAGATCAAGCTCTCAATGCCACACTGGGTAGCCAGGGGTCCCATGGGATGCCAGGTCGGCGTTGGGGTGGGAGGTGAGTAGGATGCATGATGAACAGGGCGGCGTACAGCTCCCCCTGCTGGCTCGCTCACCTCCCTCTGCACCTGGCGGACCTGGGCATCTAAATTCCATATTAACCCTTGCGGTCCCGGACAAAAAAGCCTACCGATGTTCTCTCCTACCTAGCTCCAACTAATCTCCTGAATGTGCCACAGGATCTTTGCACCTGAGGTCCTCTCTCCAGGGGTTTCTTGACACAGTCATTCTGAACTCACACCTTCCTTCCTCCAGCTCTTCTATGCCTCATCTAAACTTCAGTCTACCCCCTCCCTCCTGTCTGCTGGGCTGCTATTTCAATCCTCAGCCTCAGCCCTGTCTGAAGAACCACTTACATTAAGTGAACCTTGTCTGGGATCTGCCCTTTGGGAGGGAATGGAAGTCCCCAGGGATGATGCTGTTGTCTCTGCTCACTGTCGAGTCTCAGGAGGCAGAACACACCGTAGGACTGTCCAGTGTGTGTCTTGGAAAGTGGGGAGGGGAAGCTAAGGTGATCAAACTCCTGGGCTCAGGCCCCAGACAGGCTGATGATGGCTGTGGCTAAGCTGAGCTGGGGACCCAGGCACCTCCATGGTCTTCCAGACTGCGGTCTGGGTCTCCACCTGCCCCAAAGACAGAGCCTGGCCTGACTCAGTTGACAGAAGGCCTGAACTTGTCCATCTTATTTCACCGTCTGGGAGGGAGAGTTCCCAGGCTGGAGGATAATATCTCCCAGTCAAATCTTATTAAAGGGCAGACAATGTTTAAAACCAATTTTAAGTCCATAAACGCCTTGCCTGGTGCGTCCGCAGCCCTGACCGCTCTGCCTTCCCGATCTGTCTTATCCCAGCCTGAGCAACTCTGCTCTTGGAATGGCTTAATCAGATTCCTCTGGGCCTCCCAGGCGGGCTCCGGGTGTGTTTATTTTCCAGACTCCTAGACTGTATAGAAACAGACAGCTTGTACCTGCGCCAATGTGGCGTCTGTATTTTGGGTGAGGATCAAATGTAAGTGTACTATTTTGAGGGTGCCTGGCCAGACTTCTCTCCCCAAGTCCCAAGCGCCAAAGCTTTCTGTGCAGTCAAGTCTATAGTTAGCAAGAGCCTCTCTCTCTCTCTCTCTCTCTCTCTCTCTCTCTCTCTCTCTGCCTGGCCCAGCTGGGAACCTGTCTCAGACAACCTGCCAACACCTTGCTCATCTTCTGGGTGGAATAGCTCTTGCTATAATGATAGCACTGCCGAGTCTAAAGAAAGCAGAAGGTGGTTTAGCCGTGGGCTCTTGTGGATTATCAGCTCCAGGCCAGGGCAGTGATGCTCGCTGTTTGACGCTGGAGTGCAGCTATGCCTGTGTGATTACTACCTGGGGCTTGGTACTCCTCCTGAAGCAGGGATGGCGGCTGTGGCAAAGACTGTACGGCTCGCAAATCCCAGATTATTTCTCAACACCCCCTTTTTATTCCTGTGTATTAACTATGCAACAGGGTGATCCGGTATGAGTTTCATATGTGAACGGAGGTACAGTTACTGTACCTCCCCGTGTGGACTAGCCCCCTGCTGGCCTGCAGCTTGTGCTTTTTTATTACTGTTTTTACCATTTTATGAGTATGAGTGTTTTGGCTGCGTGTAAATGCACTTGTGTTTTACCGTGGCTGTGGAGGTCGGAAGAGGGCATCAGAGCTCCTGGAACTGGAGTTACAGACGGTTGTTAGTCACCATGCTGGTGCTGGGAAAGTCCGCCGGAAGAGTAGCGAGTGTTCTTAACCAGTGAGTCATCTCTCCAGCCCCTGTCCTGACTCTCGCAACCATCAACAAGACAAGTTAGGAGACTGCTAGGCTCCCACGGGGCTTGGTGTCTTATAGTACATTAGAAAATTCTACAGGTGCCTGTCTGGCTGCGTGGGACAGTGGACAGCCCTGGCAGAGGCCACTGACCTGACATCCAGCTGAGCATTAGAGTTGGAATTAGTGAGGTCGCATGTGGCAATGGGGTTGTTCTGTGTCAGAGCTCAGAAGACGCTTCTGGAAGGTTCATCCAGGCCCCCTGTGATGCTTCTCACCTGGGCAGATAGTAGTGTTGCAGGTATATGTGCAGCCAGGTGGCCAAGGCTTTTCTTTCCTCCAGGGTTCAGTTCATTGTGCTAGCACTCTGAGAGAGCTCAGAGCAGAGCCTCGAACAAAGCTCCAGTCTTGCACACCCTCTGCTAGTTTCCTTCATGGCTGAGTTTCTCTGTCTCCTGTACATAGTATATGGTAACACGCATACCCTGACTGGGCGCTCTGTGCTGCAAGTGTGTACCAGCACCCAAGCGCAGACCGCGCTCGGTCCTTTTCCTTTGCTCTGTCGTAGAAGGAGGAGCCTCTCTGTGAGCTGAGACTTAGTGACCCAGTTCTGATGTAGATCTCTGACAGTGATGGGGTCTTCTGCGGCAGCAGCTTCCAAGAGGGCTAGTTCACACTGTGGAGGAATAAAGATGTGGACAAAGCAGGAGATGAGTCAAAAGCAGATTTATTAGGAAAAGTGAGAAAAACTCCTGCGGATGAGAAAGGTCCCCAGAGAGAACAGCTAAGCCTCTAGAGGGATTTTTATAGACTGAGACTGAGGTGACTTCTGTTGAGGTTGGGTAATCCTCTGGGCATGTCATGGGGGACCCACATGCTCTGTGCATGACCCCTGGCCCACCCAAGGGGCAATCCTACGCTGCTGGCCAGTTACGGGGTAGTCCTGCTTTGAAGTAGCAGTCCTCCTCTGTCCATCTTTGACTTGCGTTGTTCTGCTGACCCCCAGCTCTGGCCAGATGCAGGTTGTCGCCTTACTCTGCTGTCTGACAGATGAGCCATTGGGCCCTGCCCTGTCAAATGGCTACAGGTTCAAAGGAAAAGGGACTTTCACTCCCTGGTGACCTATTTATCTCTGTCCCCTTCACATTCCTCAGTGACAATGTGACTTCCTGGCCTTTGCTTCCCAAGGGCCACACAAGCCAGGAGGCCTCACTGTATCTGAACAGTGAGCAGAGACCCAGTGGTGGTGGAGTGTCTCACCCACTGTCACTTATTACAAGCCCCTTGTTAAATTAGACATCCACCAATGTTCCGGCCTGGACTTAGATATCTCGCTCTGCCTGTTGTTTAATTACTTGATTTTGTTTGATTTTATTCACAAAATAATTAGCCTACTAAGCATCTAATTATCACCCAAGCATTCATTATGAAGATCAGCCCAGCAGCTTGGGAGATCAGCAAACCCTGTCGCCTTTGGGCTCAGCCTCTGGATGCAATAACACTTGGAAATTAGTTATTTTCTTTTAATAAGGGCTCCTGATCTATCCTGGGCCTCATTGTGAGCTGGCATTGTCTGCACCTTGCTACATTTTCAGGCTCCAGTTTCCATTGAAAGGCAGCAATGTTTCCAATTGAAAGTTGGGCACAGAAAACAATAACTTCCACTCAAGGTCAAAGCTCTTCTTTAATCCAAAGTAAACAGGGTGAATCTTTTATCTCAGCGGCTCTTGGAGATTAAGGAGGCATCATTCCCTTCCCTTTATTAAAGGCGTAGGATCCAAATGTCTGTGGCAGATACCAGGGCTCAGGAAGTCTAATTAGAGAGATAGACAGATAAGTGGAATGGTTTATAATTTATCTAATCATGAAGTCAGTGTTGCCCCAGGCGCGCGGTGTTCACAGGGAGAGATTTCTATCTAACTTGTGCTCTCATGATCCCGGAAAAGAAGATGCTGTTGGGCCTCTTTTCTTGGCAATCGTTTCAGAAAGTCTGTCTGGGGCAGCTGGGATCTCAGTGAGGCTGGTCCTGGCTCCCCTGTGTCTGGGGACGGGATTCAGGCAATGGATCTGACCTCCATTGTGCCTGTTTTAAAGTCCTGGGGTGGAGATTTTCATGAACATCACATTCCCAGCACTGGGTGATGTGGCTAGCTTCTCCCCTGTCACTCACCATCTGCCAGCCAGTGATCTGCTGGATGCAGAGACCAGAGTTCAGCCCACGTATCTGGTTTGGTGGGTCTGCAGGCTTCCTTGGACACCAGGGCACACAAGACCTCAGTAGCAGGAGGGGCTGCAGGCCTGTAGTTGTCTAGGGGTCTTGACTGGGTTCATTTTCTCCACCAATTACAGAATTAAAAGGCAGGAAAAATCTCAGGTAAGGCAGACAGCAGCAGGTGAACAGACTTTTAAAGTAATTTGCACACACACACATTCATACAGACCAAAACTCAGAAACAGAGAAATCCAAAGTACCAGGAGGGCTTGGGCTTTTTAAGTGCTGGTTTGGGATAGACCCTTCCCTAATTTTGGACTGGTCAACTTAGTCAAGGAAGAGAGAACCCAGTGGCTATCTGAGTGAACTATGTTCAGGATTGGCTTCGGACTTATCTGAACTGCTCTAGACCGGTCAGCTGGAAAAGTGGTTCTGCAGCCTGTCAGGACTTTGTCTCAGATCAAGGAGGAAGTGTGTTTTTAGGATTTGTAAGTGGTCCTGCTGGCTTCTCGTGGATTTAGCCCTTTACAGCCCTAGACGTGGGGGTCTGTGGACATCACTGTCAGCCCCTGGCCACCCCCACCTCTCTGTGGTAGCATCTCTCACCCTGGAGTATTTCTTTCCTTAGGTATTTTGTTAATGAGAATTCACTGATTAAAGCTACAAGGTCTGTATTTAGGGAAAGAAAGCAGTTCTAGAAGTGCTAAGGTTAGTCTGGAGTAAGACCCACACACCCAGGAAACTGGCCAGTGTGCCTGACTGTACTGCTAACGCTACTGTGCTTGGGCGATGACCATCCTCAGCACGATTGAATGAATGAACTAGGGGCCAGCCCGGACCTTAGGAAACGTGCCAACAAGGAATCAGTGAATTTAGCTGTCATGACCACCTTCAACCACCAGGGCAGGCAGGAGGCCCCATGTGTCCTGTGAGGATCATTTGGAATTCTGGTTCGTAGATTTCATGCCTATGGAGGTTCACATATCCTGAAGGGGAGAATAACACTCTCACATGACCTTGACCACGTGTGCATGGGATTGCATGGGATTGCAATACACATCTGTCTGGGTTTATTGTCACTGATTTTTGTAGATAAATTTTATAACCTTCCACTTTACTGAAAGTGATAATCATTTCTAGGAGTTTTCTGGTGGAATTTTTGGCATCTCTTAGGTATACTATGTCATCTGCAAAAAGGCATAATTTAACTTCCTCTTTTCCAATGAGTCCTCCTTTAACTTCCTTCTCTTGTCTTATTGCTCTAGCAAGAGTTTCAAGCACTATATTAAAAAGGAGTGGAGATAGTGGATAGCCTTATGTGGTTCATGATGTTAAGGTGAATGCTTCCAGTTTTTTTTCATTTACAGTTATATTGGATGTGAGGTTTTGTATATAGCTTTAATTATGTTGAGGTCTGTTCCCTCCAGATCATTCCTTCTAGGACTTTTAACATAAATGCATGTTGAATTTTGTCAAAGGCCTTTTCTGCATCTATTTAGATGACCATGAGTTTTTATCTTTGAGTCCATTTATATACTTTATGACATTTAGTGACTTACATTTATGGAACAATCCTTGTATCTCTGAAATAAAGTAGACTTAATCATGATGGATGATCTTTTTGATGTGTGCCTGTCTGTAGTTTTCAAATATTTTGTTGAGAATTTTTGCATCTATATTCATTAAAGATATGGGTCTATAGTTTTTTTAACCTGGTTTTAGTATTAGAGTGATGCTTGCTGGCTTCATAGCAGAAATTTGGGGATTCTTCCTCTGTTTCTATTTTTTTGAAGAATTTAAGTAGTATTGGATATATGTCTTCTTTGAATGTCTGGTAGAATTCTGCCATGAATCCATCTGGGTTTGGGCTTTTTTCACTTGGGAAGTTATATATTACTGCTTCAGTTTCTTTATGTGTTGTGGATCTGTTTAAGCTGTTGATCTCTTCCTGGTTTAGCTTTGGTGATTCTCATGATTTTGGATATACATCCATTACTTTTAGGATCTTAAATTTAATAGCATTTAGATTTTTAAAGTATTCCCTCATAATGTTCTGGATCTTTGTGTTTTCTGTTGTAATGTTTTTCTTTTCATCTCTAATTTTGTTGATTTAGAGTTACTCTTTCTTTCTTTTGGTTCACTGGGCTAAAGGTTGGTCTATATTGTCTATATTTTCAGAGAACCACCTCTTAGATTCATTGATTCTTTCTATTATTCTTTTTTATTCTATTTCATTAATTTCTGGTCTGGTTTTTTGTTATATCTTCTTGTCTGCTGGGTTTAGTTTTAATTTGTTGTTGCTTTTCAAGAGCTTGAGTTGCAATGCCAAGTCATTTGTGCTCTTTCTGATTTTTAATGTGAGCACTTAGATACAGACTTCCCTCTTAGGACTGCTTTTAAAGTGTCTCAAAGGTTTTGGTGTGTTGTATTGTCCTTTTCATTTATTTCCAGGAAACTCTTATTGCTTTCTTAATTTATCCCTTGCCCCATTCATCATTCAGGAGTGTGTTGTTCTGTCTCCATGAGTTTGTATAGTTAGAAGGGGTCCTTCTGGTATTGATTTTAAGCTTTATTGTATTGTGGTCTCACAGAATGCATGCAATTACTTCATCTATTTTTGTATTTCTTCAGGTTTATTTGGGGTCCCAGTATGTGGTTGATTTCCCAGAAATTTCCATGGGTGCTGAATAGAAAATATATTCTTTGGTGCTTGGGTGAAATGTTAGATAGATGTCTTTTAGGTTCATTTGATGTATGGTATTGTTCAATTCAGATTTCTCTCTGTTTGTTCTTTTTCTATTTTACCTGTCTAATGGAGACAGTGTGGTATTGAAGTTCCCTCTACTAGTGAGTTGGGATTAATCTGTGTTTTAAAGTCCTGGAGTACTGATTTTATGAAGTTGAGTGTATCAGAATTTGGTGCATATCTGATCATGATTGTCATATCTTCTTGGTTAATTGTTTCTTTGATAAGAGTGAAGTGACCCCTTTATTTCTTCTGATTAGTTTTAGTTTGAAGTTTATTTTGAATTGCAACTCCTACTTGTTTCTTAGTGCCATTTGCTTGGAATATTTTTTTTTCCATCCTTTATACATAAGGTGGTGCCTGTCCCTGAAGGTGAGATGGGTAGACAACAAAAGGATGGATTTTGTTTCTTAATCCATTCAACTAGCCTGTATTTTTTGAGTGGGGAGTTCAGTACATTGATATTTAAAATTCTTATTGAAAGATGTGTATTGTATCCTGTCATTTTAATTACTGTTTGCGTTCTCAGTCTAACTTTGAGTTTCCACACTTATACCTTCACTTAGTTTCCTCTCTGCTGCCCCTTGGGAATAGTTATCCCTTTCTTTGGTTATTTCTATTGCTTCAAGTATTCTCTGGAGGGTTGGTTTTCTGCACATGAATTATTTCAGCCTATTCTTCTTGTGGAAGATTTTTCTTTCCCTTTCAAATATAATAGACATTTTTGCAGGGTAAAGTGTTGTGGGTTGGCATCTATGGTCAGTTGGAACTGGGAATACTTTGGTCCAGGCTCTTCTGGCTGTCATAGTTTGCACTGAAAAGTCAGCTGTAATTCTGATGACTTTTCCTTTATTCGTGACTTGTTGTTTTTCTTTTGCAGCTTTCAGTATTCTTTCTTTCTTCTGTACAATGAGGGTTTTAACTGTGATATGCCGTGAGCAGTTTCTTTTCTGGTCCTGACTATTTTGTGTTCTTTGTGATTCTTGTATGATGTATATGGACATTTCTTTACTAAATTTGGGGACAATTTCTTCTATGGTCCTTTTGAAAAGCTGGTCAATACCATTATCCTGAGGTTCTTCCTCTCCACCTATGATGTGTAAATTCGGTCTTTTCATGGTGTCCCACATTTCCTGCATATCCCATTCCTGTGGTTTTGTTTTAAAAAACTTTTCATAATCTTTGTTTGGCCAGTTCAGTTCTCCAGCTTTACCATTTAGTCTTGGTATTCTGTTTTCCATTTCATTCATTCTGTTCACAGGTTTTGCCAGTGGTTTCCAGCTGTCTTACTGAGTGTTTCATTTCTTCTATTCAGCCTGATTTTTCACCAATATTTCTGTCTCTTTTGTGAATTCAGCCAGAAGTTTTTCCTATCTTCTAGTTCTTTTATTTGTTTGTTTGTGTGTTCTTTAAATCATTGGATTTTTTAATCATGCTTATGATTGTCCTTTTACATTCTTTGTTCTGGGTTATCTCTATGGGGTTCTCATTGTAGAACTCTTCTATAGGACTGGTGATGTCTGTGGGGCATAATATTTGGGTTTTTCATATAATTTTTTCATTGTGAATTTGGCATGTGGATTTCTTTTGGTTTGTGTTATCCTAGTAGAAATCTCAAGTCTTCTTTTGTTGAGTTGAAGACTGATTTTGTTTATATTCCTTATGTGCGTTGGTTGTTTTCTTATTAGATATGAAAAGCTAGTTGGTCTAGGCTTCAGGTTCTCTCTTTTGATTTTATTTTGGAGGGACCAAATGGCTCTAATTCAGCTACTCAGAAGTTCCTGCAGAGACCCAAGTCAGGCAACAATCAGATACTCTCAAGCTTCCTTCTAAGGTCTTGGCCCCTACTAATCAGCAAGATAGTACAGTTTGGGAAGCTCACTAGGCGGATGTCGGATTCAGGTGCCCTCAAGCAGTCTGGAAATGTCTAGACCCCTGGTAGAGGGTTGAGGAATCTAGCCCTACAGCCTTCCCTTAGAACAGGGGCTGGTGGATTGCTGTGCAGGCTTGAGCACTGAGTTTGATCCTTTGCCATGGGGAAGTGGGGACAGAAGATCGCTGGGCTTTCTGACCAGTTATTCTAGCCAAATTAGCAATTTTCAGGTGGAGACCTAGAGGAAGACACCCAGTGCAAATCTCTAGCCTCGATACATACGCAGGCACCACCCCCCCACACACACATGCACATATACACAGACACACAATTCATCTGAAATAGCCTCTCGGTCTGAAGACACGTCCCAAGTTGATTTCTCTGCTGCACTCTGTTTTCGGTGTTTGGGGTTTGGTGACAGTGCTCCCCAGGCACGTGGGACATAGCAAGCACTTGGCTTCCCACCTGTCAGCTCAGCTCACGTTAACCCCTCTGTCACTAGGACACGTGGGGACCACAAGTCCTACTTTTAAAACAATCCTGTTACGGGAGAATCCTGGGTTCCATTCAGGGTTCTCGGTCTCCTCGAGAAAAGAATTTAAGAACAGGACTCGGAAGGAAGCTTGAGGACAACTGTTCGGTTTTGAAAGAAAATCAAGGCAGTAGGAAAGTTGCAAATCTCAGCAGCTCCCAGGAAGAGGGGCCGGGGAAGAGGAGAGAATGGAGGCAGTCACGGCTCTTCAAGTCAGCGTCAAAGGAAGCCGCGTGATCAGCAATGGTGGTGATCAGCAGCCGCATGGAAGGAGGGAGGGGCTCAGAGGGAGAATGGGAAAGCCCAGAGGCTAGGGCAAGCGTGCTCCAACTTTTGGCCCAAATCCAAAAGAGAAGGAAAAACATGCTTAATGCCAGGCCAGGGATCTGAGTTCAGAGGGCACCCTAGTCCAAGCTCATGTCCCAAGAAAATGGAGTGTGCCAGGGACACAAGGTTAGAAGCAGAAATATGGACAGTTTATTAAGAAAGGGAAACACTCCTGAGAACTTGAGGGGTGAGCGCACTGGGGAAGGAGCCCCAAAGGGGGCGTGGCCTTTATAGGGCAGTCACATAAATGATCCTCTCCAGAACACGTATATCCCAGGCTTGTCTAGAGCATGCTCTAGAGGGACATGGCCTTTATAGGACAGTTACATAAATGTTCCTTTCCAGAACTTGTATATCCCAGGCTTGTCTAGAGCATTCTCAGCTTGCTATAGGAAGCCCAGGTCGGGGAGGGCTGCCATTCAGCCTCTGAAAACTGACTGTTAATCTTCATGCTTCCAACTCCAGACCCTGAATGGTTAAAGGATAGTTGCTTCTGTTTATGGAGCTCAATGCAAAGTTACGACTCATGACTAAATGTGGAACAGTGCGTGGAAGCTCATTAGCATATTCATCACCTCAAATACTTCTCTGGTTTCTGTGGTGGAAGCATTAGAACGGTGCCCTCTGGGCATCTGAGGCACAATCTGAGGGGTTTTTAATTGATTCGGACACCGTGCAGTCAGTCTCAGAAGGAAAGCTACCCAGGGCATTCGCGTGGCTCTGATGCCTGTTCTTTGTATTTTGACACAAGGACCATTTCCTTATGGTCATCTTTGGGTGTGAATTTCCTGTTTGCTCTGGGGTAGGGCACCCAGTGGGGAGGGCTCAGCCACATTTCCAGCTCTAACTGACACTTCAAGTTTGTCAGTCTAAAATCATGAAAACTAAAGCTGCCTGCCTGGAAAACGCGCACACTTCTCTGCAGCAGGCCAGCAGTGGGTATCCACTATGTTACCGTATAGCTAAGAAGCATTGTGCATAGGTGTTTCTGGTGGCTGAGCCCATAGCAGTTTCCCTCGGAGTGCGACTCGGTTGATGGTCCATGGTAGTGACTTTTGAGCGTAGGTCCTTGAGAACCTCTGGTTTCCACGTGAGGATGAGCACTGAGTTCAGAGGCTAGACCTGCTCAAGGGAACCCTCAGCACTGGCCCACACCAGGCAGACAGTTCTGCAGGCCTTCCCTTTGCCTCCATCCCCATTATTCTTGATAATGGTGGGCGACAATCTATCTATAAACCTTAAAGACAAGGTCACCTACAGAAGGTCATTATAGTCTAAGCCCCTGCTTTTTGCCAATCAAGGCCACTTTCCCAGGCTCCAGGGATGGACAGGACATGTTTATTGTATGGCTGTGGTTGCAGGACTTGGAGGCTCCTGTGCTGATCTTTAATCTCCGCTGAAAAGCACAAGGAAAGGGCATAGTTTGACCTTGATGCTCTGAGGCGGGGCTTCGGTGGGGAAGAAAATTAGTTTAGGGCATCAGTGTAGAGCCTGAGATTGAGTCTGGCTGGCTTTGTAAGCAGACTATGTATGTATTTAGGGAGAGGAGAGAAAGAGAAAGAAGAGAGAGAGAGAGAGAGAGAGAGAGAGAGAGAGAGAGAGAGAGAGAAGACAGAAAATAGAAGGAGGAGAAGGATGAGGAAGAGGAGGAGGAACACACACACACAGGCGTGCACGCATGCCCCACGGATTCTGCCTGTGGCTCATTGTGTGATGCTCTGAACAACTCCCTTGGGACTTTGCTAGCCACAAGGCCACTACCACATGTGGCCTCCGAGCCAAACCTGTTTAACTATAAAGTTACCCAGCTTCAAACACTTCATTGTGGTAACGGAAACCCAACAAACACAGGCATCTTTGGTAAGCCTCAAACTGACACATACCAGGACACTGAGCGTGTTCTGGAACCTATAGCTCTGAGCACAGGCCTGGGAAAGTCACATTCTGAGTCTCCCAAGGTGTTCCTGGATCTTAGGATGACCCTGCCCTGCTCTGTTATACATCTTTGTCCTGTGCCAAGTGTGGTTGCCCCGGTCTCCCATTCAGCAAAGATGTATTGTGCCCACACCCCTCACTGGTCCCTGCGGCTAGCAGTGAGGTGGAAGCTCAAGCACAGCATTGTGGCAGCACTTGGGAGTTTGAAGAGCAGGACTCAGCAGTGTTGCCTGCTGGGAGGATATGGAGAGACTCTGTGGGAGAAGCGTCACAGAGCCGAGGGGCTCAGGCTGCTCGGTAGGACACGCTGGCTGTGCTGGGTGAGGCTTAAGCCCAAGGCTGTCCTGAGAAACAGGTGGAATCAGAGGAACCCTGGAAGGGCAAATAGAAGGCTTGGGGAACCCCAGAGACGCAGAGGCAGGTAAAGCTCGGCGCAAAGGAGATGCGGGAGGAAAAGTCTGGGGGTGATGAAGCTCGCCGTGGCCATGACCTGACCCACTCCCGGCGGCTGCGCAGCTGCCACTCCATTCAGAGCTGCCCCAGCCTCTGTGTCGGTCCTCAGGACACGTGCATGAGGCATACTGTTCACGTTGTATCTGCGTTCTGTCTGGGGTGAGAGAAGACAGATGAAATTAAGATACAAGCACAATGCTATCACCTTTGAGTGCTGAGGCCTGGCGCAACAGCTGTCTGCAGTTCCTCCCCCTCTCCAGCTGTTCCCAAGTGCACAAAGGGAAAATGAACTTTATACCATAGTTTGCGTGGCTACAATACTCCCGCTCTCCCTCCTGGTGAAGTGCCAGTTTGATGTTGATCACCTGTTTTTCTCTGAGCATCAGCCTGCACATAAGAGACACAGCAGACTGTTCTCAGCTCTCAGCCTGGCCAAAGACGTTCTCTGTCTCAGTTCCCAGTTCTGATTCCTTGAGGTACTGTGCCACATGCTGGCATGGGTGCCTGTGGGTTGGGCCCAGTCCAGGCATATGGTTCCCACTGTGGAAATGAAAGAATGCATTCGTGCAAGATTCTAAGTGCAGGGTGCAACAGGCTGAGAGGGAATCAGGGCCAAGGATGGATAGGCTCCTGTGAGGCCCTCTCTTGCTGTACCACACTCCTAAGCCAGGGCAGAACCACACAAGTGGCCCAAGAGAACCCGGGCAGAAGTACAGGCTGCACTTGGGACCAGGCCACCCTGGAAAGCTAAGTGCCCCGACATGACACCTGGTGGTGATCTCAGGTAGAGCATTGCCCCTCCTGGAGCCTGAACTCTGCCTCTATCAGGGAGGCTGGTCCTGTGTGTCAGGTGCTTAGGAGGAAGACAGAGTTAGTGTTAGCATGTATGGTCGTCGTGACTACCTTCATCATCACGGTAGTTACCACTGTCTTTGCCCTCAGCACCACCATCATCACTATCAGTACCACCAGCATCCTCACCATCACACACAGCCACCATTATGATCACTAACAGCACAGTGGTCATCATCATCATCGTCATGACAGCGAACACTGTCATCACCACCACCCAATCACTATTAAACACCCTCATCACTACCTCGTTGTGAACAGCATCATCATTATCATCACCATCATCACTATCATCACAGTCAACGCTGTCATTACCACCACCCAACAACTATTATCATCATTAACGCCATCATCACCACCACAGTCATCACCATCATTGTCATCATCATCATCACAAGTGACATTCGCACCATCACTACACAACCATCATGATCACTATCACCATCATCATCATCATCGTCATGACAGCGAACACCGTCATCGCCGTCACCCAACCACTATTATTAGCATCATTAACACCATCTTCACAACCGTTATAACCATTATGATCACATCATCATCACCGTCAATATTCTTCTCATCATCACCATACAACCACATTGGCGTCATCATGATCCTCACCATCATCATCATCGTCCTCACCACCACCACCATCACCATTATCAGCATCATCGCTGTCATCAGGGTCACCATCACGATGGTATGAGAAAAATCCCGTGTCCTCAGCAGAGTCCTGAGTACATAGAGAGACTTCCTAGGAATGGAGCTTAAGGCGATCTTTCTCACCCTGAGGTCTATGGTTTTCTTGATGCAGAAAAAAACCCTAACTGAAATAGGTGTGCTCATGGCCCAGTCCCCTGTGTTTATATTTCGGGGGTGGGTCCCACGTCTCTGAGATTTGGAGACTTAGGGCAGCAATGACTTGGGAGGCCTGTGGTCAAGTATACAGATGAAATTTCAGGCCTAAGAAGCATGCTGGGCCTCTCACTCTACTTGCTCTCGTCGTCATCCTCAAAGGAGCTCAAGGAAGACAGTGTGGAATCCACGTTGTAGAAAAATGTGGAATGAAGTCTAGAAAGCTAGAGGGATGTGAGAACTTGGGAGGCTGTCAGTAGCAGGTCCCAAGAGACCTGAGCAGGACTGGTGGTGGGGAGGTTGCTGGAGCCACACACACTGAGAGGACCAGAAGAGCCACACACACTCAGAGAGGCTGGGGACCGGAAGCTGGAGACAAGCTTGGAGTTTGAGCATAAATTGGCAGCGAGTCCTGAGGAACAGTTGACTGCACAGTCCTCTACATGCCACCATGCTGGACTGAGGAAAGACGCACCTCCATGCCAGGATGACGCGAGGAGGCTGCTAGGAAGGGTCAGGATAGAATGGATGGAGAACAAGCCCCCAGCCCATGCTATGCTCCCTCAATGGTAGGTATTGGATTCATTCCCCTGATCCTTCTCTGAGGAAAGATGGTGAGCGCCCACAAAGACTGTGGGCTGGGGCCGTAGCCAGATGCCCACCCTGTCCTCCATCAGGCAAGCTTGAGGTCGAAGGAGGCTTTGCTGCCCCAACGGGCTTCAGTCAGCATGTGCAGTCCTCCAGCCACACGTGAGTAGGCGGGCCATGTCCTGCACCCTGGGAAACTTCCACTGTGAAGGGCAGAGGCCAGTATCAGTGAGTGGAAAGGGTTCAACATTCATGCGGTAGCCTAGGGGAGGTCAGGCACCAAGCACAGGACACCTTGCTCTGTCCACTGAGAACAGCTTTCTCCAGAGAGGGGAGGCATCTCATCTGCACCGTGAAAAGATGGAACAATGAACTGTCTTCGGGGGAAAAGAGGAGCACCTAGGAGATGTAAATCAGTACAGCAGGTGCAGGAAGAGAAGGGTGAGGTGGAGGAGCTCCTTCCAGGAATGCTACACACGTGGGGTGAAGAGGCAAGAGAAGGAGCAAGCACAGGGGGTCTGCGGGAGGCTCGGAGAGAAACGAGGAGGTCTAGCAGAGAACAGAGTTCGGCCGGAGGTATGATCCTGCAGACAACGAAAGGCCGTCTAGGGGCAGAGGAACGAAGATTTTAGACACCGAACAGAAAAAACAGCACAGGAATAAAAGGGCCAGCAGCAAAGTAAACCAGGCTGTGATCGCAGAACCTCGGTGATGTGCAGGAAACAGCTGACTGGGGTCAGGGGAAAGGAGAGTGCGCGGCAGGGGAAAGCCCCAGAGCCCGCATGAAGCTCAGCTCTCATTGCAGCCAGGCACCTGCAGCTCTCCGAGAACACGGCTAAGCCAGGGGATCAGCAACACCTCAATGCCCCCTCCTCTCCCCGGGGTGTCTTAGAAGTGTGACCCCGACACAAGCAAGGAGGGAAGCCCAGGGTCTTGTGAGCCCCAGAGTCCAGGGTCTAAGAAAACCAGAGCCCGGGATCTAGGGAATGGCAGCCCCAGGGGCAGGTGTATAAAGGACAGAGTAAGGTCTGTGGCTCAGCTGCTGAGGAGCTATGCCAGGCTCTGGGAGGGATGTCCACAGGAGGACCGAGAATCTTCTAAGAAAACCCTATGTAAGACACATATCACATACTACAATATACTCCAGACGTGCACCACACTCAGCAACACATGCACACACATTGTGTGGTCACAGAGCACATACATCATCCACACATACCCCACCACTGAACACCCCACAGCCAGAAACATACATTACACAGGCCACACACACAGAACATGCATACTTACACACAACACACATTCCACAAATTACAAACATACCACCTCACTCTCCCATATACCATGCCCACCCCACTATTCCAGTCCTACACCTCACATGACTACACTCCTCACAGACACACACAGACCACACACACACATACATCACTGCATTCCTCGCATTCACCATAGCACCCACTACGGCACACTTCACATGCCCCCTGCCCTATATGCTGCCCCTACACCTTTCATATAAACATCACATCACACACACACACACACACACACACACACACTCACACGCAGAGCCACCACCTTCATGCTGTTCCACTACTATACACTTCCCATACCTTCTGGCCTATGCCTCACAGGACCATACCCCATGTACATGTCACATGTTTCGTACACACTTCATACGCACACCACAGGCATCACAAGTACTATGAACACTTGCACACATACAGTTACCTACGCAAAGCCCAGCTCTTCTGTGCTGTACCCTAGGGTAACGTGGGGTGAGCCTGACTCTTCTCAAACTTCTCCTCTCCTGCATTTTACCTTTTTGGAGACCAACAGCTTATTTCCCCAAAGATCAAAAATGCAGCGGGCGATGCCGCGCTTCATCATCTAAAATGAACTGACTGCTCTCACAGTGCCCGGGGCCTTGTGTGTGTGCGGGGTGCAGGCATGAGCTCTGAGAAGTGGGATGTTTCTGATTGGCAGTACCCACAGAGTAGCCAGAGTGTCAGGGTGGGGCCAGCCAGTGGCCCGGCACACCAGTCCCGAACCCAGCGCCTAACCCGATGCACTGTCGCTCTTTCAGGAAGAGGTGGTGACTGCTCAGTAAGACTCATGCAGGGTGAATCAAATGAAGGAATTCTAAAGTGAAATGACACGAACCCAGAGTCTGTGGGAGCTTCTCTGAGATTCGGACTTTGAAGCAAAACATCATTGGTGTGACTAGTCACTGCTTGGAACCCTCCGGCTGCCAGGCTTGTGTCCTGTCCCTCCTCTGGCTTCTGAGACTTCAGTTTCGCTGTGACTGTGTTAGCTCAACCACAGTTGTCCCCTCTGCAGAGGAACCCAGCCCACTCCTTCCAGGCTCCCCAGGCCTCAATGCCTGCTATAGGCAATTTGGAGTACACACAATAGGGGCTTAAATGCCAAGGCTAACCACCTAGCTGTCCCAACCACCAGAGATCATAGTGGGTCTTCACAAAGACCCCCAAAAAGTAGCGGGTTCCTGAGTGTGAACTCATGGAAGCCCAGACACTGGCTTACAGTGGAGGCGACATCAGAGATCACTCAGCTGTTCTAACAGAACATCCTACCACTTGGACCCTCAACAAGACATTCACCGTGGAGCTCCAAACACCTGAGGTCTCTAGCCACGGCTCATCTCAGCACCCCAGTCACCCTCTAACTGCACTTGGCGTCTTGATGGCCCATCTCCAGGAGTAGGGCAGGCTGCCTGACCTGTGAGCAGACACTTCCTGCCATAAACTTGTCCTTTGAATCAACTGATCTGCTGTCCTCCAAGTGTAGTGGCCAGAGCCTGTATCCCTGAAGGGACCTTCTCCCCTCCACGGGCTGAGGCTCATCAGGAAGCACTTGACAGACTCATTCGCATTCAGAAACTCCGTAGCCGTGTAGGCGAGTAGTCACAGTAGACCTTGGTGTGTCATCCTGTGGGCTAAGGGGGAGCCTTCTGAGGGCTGAGGGTGCCTGGAGCACCCCAGCAGGAGCCTGGCAGAATTTGATCCTTCCCGAATTTATCCTACCCACATCATGGGCACAGAGAGGACCCTGGCCACCTGTTCCCATTGGGTCAGCCTTTGGGCTCT
The DNA here is from genome assembly GCA_035773235.1 of Eospalax fontanierii. NCBI lineage: Eukaryota > Metazoa > Chordata > Mammalia > Rodentia > Spalacidae > Eospalax > Eospalax fontanierii. Next base: position 77,762,345 of record CM069537.1, read on the forward strand.
GGCAAGGGAGGAAGTGGGTGGCTTAGCTGGACGGGAAGGCTTTCACAAGCCTCCCGCCTCACCTCTCTTCCTCTTGGCCCTGAAGCCACAACTATGACTGTCGCCCACAGCGTCTGGTTCAAGTGAGTCTCTAACCTTGGTCTCTTCCTGGAGGTTTTTGAGCTTGTGTAAAGACTCACCTTTGTCCTACACCACGAGTGTAGGATCTCAGGGTAGTATCAGCTCCCCAGCTCCCATCTCGGACACAGCTCAGAATCAAATGAGTAGGGCTCGGTGCTCTCAGGCATCTCTCCTCTCACTCAGGAACACTGTTTTGTGTCTCGGTCGCTGATTAAATACTGACCAAAAGCAACTTACGGAGGGAAGGATTTACTCTTACATTTCCCAGGCCACAGTCCATCACTGGAGGAAGTCGGGGCAGAAACTCAAGGCAGGAACCCAGAGTCAGGAACTGAAGCAGAGGCCACTGTGGTTCACTGATCACTGGCTAGTTCCTCTGGCTTGCTCAGTTACCTTTCTTATCCAATCCAAGCCCACCTCAGTGATGGCACCGTCCGTCATGGGCTGGAAGTGTTCTTTGATAAATCATTCTCAAATTCCAGTGCTCAGTGCATGCTTGTGATGCGGCTAGCTCCTCCTAAATGCTTATTAAATGGACAAATCCTCCCGGGAACATAAGCCCCAGGCCTCCACTCACACTGGTGCATGTGTCCAGCCAAGTTCTTGCTAAGAGACCCTGGCACTAGTTGAGGAGGCCTCTGTATTTCTTATGTCCATGAACTCAGTTTCTCTGGTCCTGTGTCCTGTGCACGGCCCTTTAGTGAGGGAAGACGGAGCTCTCTTCTCCATCCCAAAGACTGGGCTTGGTCAAGGACTCAAGATGGACACAAAACCCTCTCTTTTCCAGTTTCCTTCATCAGCCTCAAGTCAGGGGCTCCCTCAGGCCCTCTGTTCTATGTCATCCCTTGTAGGCATGCTGTGTAGACAGGGACCCTGGGAAGCTGATCCAGGAATAACAGGGTCCCAGTCAGCCTCTCTGCGTTTACTTGGCCTGGGCAAGATGGGGATTGTGCCTTGTTCTCCCCAGTTTCTAAGGTGGATGTGGCCAAGGTCACACCACTCAAGTGCACTCTTTCTACCTCACATGGCGGTCAAAGGACTCGCCCGTCCAGAGCTGCCATCCACCTTTTGGGAGACAGAGGCAGGTCCAGCTCAAAGTGACAGGCAGTGTAAGCCGTAGCAGGCTGTCCTGCCGCAGGCCATAGGCCAAGCATTCCACAGAGAGCAGGCCCATCTGAGGCCTGCAGAGAATTCTACAGCTCTGTGCTTCTGCCTGAGGCCCTGGCTGGCCCACTGAGTCATAGACTCCAAATCCTACACAGGGAGGATGTATCTGTGCTCCCAGACATGTCCCAGGATGAGTACGAGAAGGACTTTCTGGCATATAGAGCAGATTAGATTAGAGAGCGTAACAGTGGGCAGATTCCCGGGGACACAGACAGGCACACTGTCCTTGGGCTCAGCACTGAGTGTGACGAGGGCTGGTGACCACTCCCCACCTGTACTCTGTCTCTCCTGTAGTTGGGTGGTGTTGGGAAGTCGGATCTTTGGATCTGAAGAGAGTCATCACCAAGTCAAGGCAGTGAAGAGGAGGACAGTGTGATCTGAGGGAGCAGAGCCTCTCAACATCCTACCCAGGGCTTCAGGAGGAAGCGGGGCACCATATGGATGGGTGGGAACTGAGGTTTGTGCATGACAGAGACCAGCACCAGCTCACTCCCTGTGACTGGCACCCTGGGAAGTGCCAAGTCGAGACACCCTTCTCTCCCTGTGTCAACAGCAAGAGGCCCAGCGAGCTGCAAAGACAACAGAGGAGAGCAGATGCCACCTGTCACCTCCCTCAGCAACTCAAGGTCTCTGTGGACTCAACATGCCTAGGGGAGGTGGAACTGCAGGTGCCAGGGCAGGAGGAACTTGCACAGCCTCCATCCAGGCAGTCTGAGTCTTTGGTACACTGGAGCTCCTGAGCACCCATGGGATTGCCATCCATCCCCTGCTCGAGCCACCATGGGACAGACACCCCAGCCCCTCCTGGAGGAACTGCATGCCTCTGTAGGTTCTGGAGCTAAGGAGGATTTGAACCATGTGGCTCTGGAGGCCTAGCCCCCTGCAGGGCTACCCTAGGTGTTGGCCAAGGTGGAGGCCCAGGTGACCAGCACATCCAGGCATGTCTGAAGCCCTATTTGCATCTTCGGTCACAGGCAAAGGGTCCTCTGAGTCACTGTGTGAAGGTATACTACTAAAGTAAACGTGTCCTTCACTAGTAAGGAGCCTCTCGGGCCTCTGCCCTGGGAACCCAGCCTAGTCCATGAAGGAGGATGAGTATGGGCCTTAGCACAGCATGGTTCAGAGTCCGGGGAAACGCAGGAAGCAAGCAGGTCTGGAAGCTGGGGCTCTGGCCTGGGGTTTCCTGATGGGTGTCTTGTATCTTCTCCACACATCTGAGGCCAACTCCACAGTCACCTTGGCTCTGAAATACCCATCACAGGCTGGAGAGTGAGGAAACTTGATGCATGAGTGTATTACTTACTTTTCTGTGGCTGTGATAAAATACTGTGACCAAGGGAAATTATGAAAGGAAGAGTCTGAACTTACATTCCAGATTCCAGAGGGATTAGAGTCCTCCATGAAGGGGAGTCATGGTGTTGGGAGATGACCAGAGGAGCACTCATGTCTTTAATCAGGCACAGGAAGCAGACAGTGACTGGAAATCCTGCAGGGCTTAAGAACTCTCTAACTCCGCCCCCATGATGTGCTTCCTCCAGCATGGCCACACCTTCTAAGACCTCCCAAAACAGCGCCACTAGTTGGGGAAAAATGTCCAAATACGTGATACCTGTGAGGGACATTCTCATTCCAACCACCACAGTAATCAGCAGCATCACTTGCTCTCTGTGAACCCTAAGAAGGCACAGCTCGGATACACACACTTCAGAGTCATGCAGGATGAGGGACATTCAGACAAGCAGGAGGACTTGGGATCACCACCATGTTCAGCCTTCTCAGTGGTAAGGAACACGGGGTGACCTTGCGGAGGCTGCCGTGGGTAGCAGGACTCAGGTGCTCGGCAAAGAACCAAAGTATGTAGGTTAATGTCATAGAGGTGCTGCTGTCAGACTAGCCCAGCTCCTGAGTAGAGATGGATGTGGGCTGGGTAGACCCCGCCTCTCCCTTCTGAGACCAGGTTCATGGTCTGATGGGAGAGGTGGAGTGATCACCCAGGGTGGGGACAGAGGCAGAGGAGTGGCCAACATGGGGTCCCCCAACTGTCCTGGCTTTGTCACATCTGCATTCCTGCTCCCCTTGACCCATGTCCCCCTGAACTCCTGTCTTTGTTACTAGTGTGTTTGGTACTGGGGAGACTTGCTGTGGTGCCACGTCTGATTGCTCAGCTCTGACCAGGAGGAAGTCTTGCAAACACACCATCGGAAAACCTGTCAGGTGTCTAGTGTGTTTGGAATGTCCTCGTTTGGTGTGCAGAGCCATGTTCACTTATAATTTTACTGCCTGCTTAACATCAGTGAACTTGTGATATTGATTTTTTTCTTCTCAGCAGCCATAAGAAATGCGCATGTTAGTCACTCTCTAAGAAGACCCCTGCTCCCCGGGATGCCAGTCCCCTCCCCCAAGATGCTGGTCCACAGCCTGTATCCTGTTTGACCGTCAGAAAACTCCACAGTCAGGGAACCCAGTGCCCATGGTGGTCAAGGGAGTCATTCTCCTGCCTCAGCTCAGATATAAGCAGGAAACTGACAATGGGGACAGAGAATGGTGGCTTCTGTGGGGACTCCTTGGCAATGACTCTTAGGACACCCTGGGTGAGCTCTCAGGCATGAAGGTCCCAGGATGTTGCTCCTTGGGGGTCCTGCCCTGCCTCCCAGAAGCTCTCTCTGGAGTTTCTTTCTCTTCCAGGAGCATGAAGAGCCCAAAAACCAGGTGCCCTGACTCTGGTGGATGTCCAGCCCATACAGGCTGGCCTGTGCTGGCCTGCTGCTGATGCCAGGAGCCAGGAAATTTGCACCTGAGCCCCAAGTTCTACTATGTTGACCATGACTTTGCCTAAAACCCTTCTCCTCTAAGCATTCTCTCTTTTCAACAGGTCAAGGGGTGAGCCAAATGGGCCCTTCCTTTCTTAAGTTGCTTCGGTCGTGTGTTTGTCCCAGAAACACAGAAAGAAATGCGCCAACTGGAACGCCTCCCAGTCTGAGCCATCACAGGGAGGGTCTCCCCTTCGTGGTGCCATTTAATTGTTGCTGGAAACTCAGGTTCCTGGTTTCCTCATTCCTCCTCTGCAAAAGATTTGGTACCAATCATTTAAGAACATCAAAACAAATATCAAATGAAAAATAGTGTTTAATACCAACCAAGGTGACAGGCATCCTTCTGCACCTGTCCCAGTCACCTCACAGGATACTCACCTGGGAGGAATCATTAACACTGCGGCCTCGACACAGAGGTATGACCCAATTTCCACAGGCACCCTTGGTGGGGAGACACCCCTGGGCGGGGGTGCTCCACGTCTGTGGGAAGCTTTGGTCAGAGCTTTCTGTGTCATGTCTGTAGTGGCACCTCAGATCCAGAGCAGGGGGCTGGGAGAGTCGACTGCTCAGCGCTGCCCTCTGACAACTTGCTTAACCTAGACAATCGAAACACATTTATAAAAGGAACTTGATGTTGGACACACAGTGACTTTCCTCTTCTTTTTAGAAAGATCCATTATTTCCTTTTATTTTATGTGTATGAGTGTTTACCTGCACACACACACACACACACACACACACAATATGCATGCAGTGGCCAAGAAGGGCAAAGGAAGGCATCAGATTCCCTGGAATTGGAGTTATCAGCAGTTGCAAACCACCATGTGGGTGCTGGAAACCGAACCTGGGTCTTCCATAACAGCAGTCAGTGCTCTTAACCACTGAGCCATCTCTCCGCCTCCATGTGGTTGGCATCCTTCTTTCAGTTTCCTAATTTTTTAATAAATTAATTTTTAAAATTTTATGTGTATGAGTGCATTTCCTGAATGTGTGTAAGGGCATCCATGTCGTGCAATGCCTGCAGAGGTCAGAGAGAGTGTTGGATCCCCTGGAACTGGAGTGGATGGTTGTTAGCCACCATGTGGGTGCTGGAATTCGAACCCAAGTCCTCTGAAGGAGCAGCCAGTGCTCTTAACCACTGAGCCATCTCTCATACCCAAGCTGCCTGTTCTTTAAGTTGCCTTTTCAGAGTCAGTACTAACTGCAACCAGGCTGCTTGTTTGTTTCCCAGAATACCCTGGGCTTCCATGGCTGTTTGTGGTCAGAAATGTCAGATTTCCTCTGAGCAATTGTCAGTCCTTTGAACTTCCTTGTAGAATGTTTGACATTAGCCTTTCTAAGGCTGTACATAATGAAATGTATTTACATTCTAGCTATGGCTTCTGGATTTTCTCACTCCTAGAAAAGTTACATGAATGTTATTCTTATTTTTTTCTGAGATTGTGTGGTGTGTGTGTGTGTGTGTGTGTGTGTATTTTGCTTTTAGAATGTTGATCCATGATAAACTTATAATTAAATATGAAGAAAGAATTTTTTTATTACAGATGATATCTGGTTATATAAATACAACACAATTATAGTCTTTTTCTCTGAAATTAGGACTCCCTCTGTTAGCTGAATTTCCATGTCAGAACAGACTATTTCTGGGCCCGATGCTGCTTCAGTTGTCTTTATTGGATCAGAACCTGCGTTCCAATTTCTCCTACTCTGTATTGAGCTCTGATATCTGACAATGTGTATGCTCCTTTGCATCAACATTCTTAAGCATTTAAACATATTCTCAGATAAAAGAGAATTTTAACACCATCCATACCATGTCAAAAGAACTCTGTTCTGATGCTGTTTGAAACTGTTTGGTCTTTATATTTTGATTAAAGAAAACTCTACAGATAAAATCATATTTTATTATGCCAAGTTTTCCTCACAAACCCAAAGTATTTTTTTATTTGTTCAGAGTCTCTCTTGGTGCTCAGCATGACTTGATATGTTTCCTCCTGGGATTCGTGCCTTTCTTATTCTGTCGTGTGCACAGTGTGGAATTTATGGGACTATTTTTGAATAAGAGATGGATCATCCATGCCAAATACTTGTCAGTGTAGAAAGAGCTTCTAGCTTTTGTTTGTTTGCTTTCTAACCAACCTCCCTTAGAGTCACGTTTCGTTGGTATAGAATTCTAATGCTGTACAATTCTAATGGCACAGAAGCTGACAACCAGGAGACAACTGGAAGAAAAGCGTTTTCTCTGCTTGTCTGTGCCTGTGGGTCTTCCACACGTGGCTCCTACAAATCTCAGCTCTTGTGGGTCCCTGACATGTGCACTGCATAAATCAAGCACGAGGTATGGGGAACACATGCACTGACACTCCAAGTGAAACAGGCTTCACTGTGTATCAAAAGACCATCAGGTCCCAAGTGACAACTGTGTCCAAGTCCTGAGTGGCCACAGGCATTCACAGCAAGGGTTGCTAAAGGAAGGGCTCCCAACAAGCTCAGAATCCCTAAGTCCAACACTTATGGGGGACCAGGCGTTCCCAGAAATGACCAGGACACATTCTGACCGCACACTGCAAACGTAATGAAGGGTGTAAATAGGCAATTTAAAGAAGAATAGATGTTACTAGAAGTTCAAACTCATTTCATCAATAATTATATGTGTGATTGGCTTTCCGTCTTTCATGACTTTGATTGGCAAGGCTTACAGCAATTTCTGGGGAGAACACAGACAGCAGACACCATCCTTCTGCTGCAGGGCTGCTGTGTGGGGGTGAGTGGGCTCTGCTCACAGCACAGTTTGCTCACAACATGAGACCGAGGGCCTCCCTACTGATTCCTCCGGCCTGTCTCTGTCTGCCGGCCACTGCACAGGCCATCAGTCACTCTGGCCCCCACACCATCACGTGTCCTTCTGCCACCTTCCCTCTACCTTCATAATCCTTAAAGGGCACCAAAGGCCGCCTCCTGCAGGAAGCCTTCCTGGCTCCAGCCCTCGGGTGGCTTCCCTGTCTTTCCGAGTTCCGTGCCCGTTGTGACCACCTGCGAACTGCTGCCTCTGTGTGTCTTCCTTTCCTGCAGTGTGGGACTTAGGCGGGAGTGCCTTTGTTCTCAGTGAACCTCGGAGCAGCACCATCAGAGGACATCACATAGGGGCTGTTAGGTAGGAGGTTAGCTCTGGGAGAGACTCACCAATGTCCCCCGACCCCTCAAAAAACCAGGACATGAAGAACAACAGGTTTTAGTAGTCAGCTGGCTGGATCAGCTCAAACTAGCTCCAGAGACCTCCTGACCAGGGAGGCATGTTAGAGGCCTTCTGCTTCACCCAGTGAACTTTTCAACTTTGGGAGAACTTACCCCTACACACAGTCTTGCATCTGAGACATCTAATTTTAGCTGACTGAATTCTGGGTAAGTGGGCTTTTGAACATAACACAGCCCTTTCCGGGCCCAGCTCACCCTGGGTGGGTCTGCAAAGCTGGGCTAAGAAGGAGAGAGACAAGCTCTACGCCGGCCAGGATCCACAGCTTCTGCTCAGCTCTGCCCACTCTCTTCCTAGAGTGTATTCTGGCTTCACATTTACAGGAAATTTGGGGTAACCCCACCTGGGGTGCCATATGTTACTGAAAAACTAAGGTCCCATCTCAGAGTTCTTAAGAGAATTAAAGGCTAGACTAAGAAATCTTGGGGACAATTTTATTAGAGTTTCAAATAAAAACTCCAAAACATCAAACTAGAAATCTTGGCGACTCCTTGGAGGAGGAGGATGGAGAAGAGGAAGAGAAACCCTGCCTTTGGAGTTCACTGCTATGGAGATCAGTTCCACGATAGACAAACAGCCACATGGTAGAAAAGGGACTTTCAGAGAACACATGAATTCGGCGTTAGGGAAAGCTTGCTTAGAAGAGGTGGAGAAGAGAAAAGGAAAATGTGTATTTTCCTGCGTAATTCAGAATGTGGGCAGACACAGAAAGCCATGTGGCTGTGGCTCTGTAAGTGACTCCATCAGGGACAGGAATATGGGAGAGAAAAGTACATTATCTCATCAAGGAAATGAGTTTTCATCCCATCTCTTTAGGATGATGTGAGACAAGGGTGGTCCCTTGGCCAGGTGATTAATCGACCCATTTAGAGCATTAGGACCCCACCCAGGCCAGGGATCCCACTCTCTTGACCAGAAGGAAATCGCTTTCCCTTCATGGGCCTTAATGTGTTGTAACACCTGCTCTGATTAAACTCCTGGCTGCTCGCTCTGCTGCTGGGTCTCTATATCATTCTCTTTCAGGAACATAGGTATCTAAAGTGCTCTTGGGTTTGAGACCAGCCTGAGGCCACCCCCATAACAGGGCCAGCATGAGGCCTGGGGATCCCTATCCTCAGATTGGCCCTCACCTTGCTTGGGGCCTGTCACCACTCACCACTCCAGAGGTATGAGAGGTGGCAGGTGCTGGGACTGGCTGCGGGAGCCTGGTCTCTGTCTGGGGTCTACAAGGGACCCACCAGGTCATGAGCACAGCAAACCAAAGGAAGAACGGCAGTGCTTGGGTTTCTGCCCTGGTCGTGAAGGACAAACATGACTTCTGAAGGCACGGGGTGTGCAGCAGGCTCCCAGCCACAGAGGCTCAGAGCAGCGGCAGGCAGTACCAGCACAGTTTTCAGGGCCTGAGGTGCCTGGGGCAGGATGCATGGCAGGCCTGGCAGGGCTGCGGCAGCTTCTGGCCTCCCTGGCACCTGGCTCTGCTCCATACCCGTGTCCCTGCCACAGAGCCGGAGAAGCCCAGTTGAAGTCATTTGTCCTCTGGTCCTAATTACCTTTCTAGGCAGCACTCTCTCAAGAGGTCACAGAGGAGGGAGCTTAGACAACTCAAGTCTTAGCAAACCGTCCCTCTGTCCTCTAGATCAGAAGCTTTCAGGATGGCAGGCTGGAGCTGTGAGTCTGCATTTCTGAAAGTCTGGATGCAGCTGTTGTCCCAAGGAGCAGAGCGGACTAGATGGGGAGGGCAGCCTTTGTCTCTTTTGTCCATTGCAAAGGTTAGCGTGCTTGTGACCTTTCCACAATAAAGAGCTCACCTCCTCAGTCCTCTGGCAGCCACCAGACATGCTAGGCTGGTGGCCATGGCCCTTGTTACTATGCCTGACTGCTGGGCACAGCCTGTCCTGGAGGAGAGTACAGATGCACATCCCACTAAGAAAACAGACTGTCACAGGGACCAGAAGCAGAATCCCCAAATACCAACACCAACCGCCGAGGTAGTGGTCAGTGCATCAGCCTGCATGGCCACACAGTGTCTGGACTCCAAGGAGGAAAACAAAGACCAGCTTGGGAAGATGTCCCCAGAGTCTATGCCAGGGGCCCTCAGGACACAAGTCATGTTCAATGGGCTCTGTTATGTGGATCAGAGGGGAAATGAACTGGAGGATATGGTGGCCACTGCACGGGTCCAGTCCCAGTGTGATTTGAATGAGAAATGTCCCCCACCCCACAGCCCATATATTTGAACACTTGATCCCAAGGCGGTGGTGCTGTCTGGGGAGCTTATGGAACCTTTTGGAGGTGGGGGACTAGTTGGAGGAAGTAGCGGGCCTTTCGGTTTTGCATCCCACCACCCACTTCCTGTATGCCTTTCCCACATGTGGTCCGTATCCCCTCAGTCGAGGAGCCAAAGGAAACCCTCCTCCTTTCAGTTGCTATGTGTCAGGTATCTAGCCACAGGCACAGAGACAGCCCTCTGTAGCCCTGGGACGGCTGTGAGTCTGTTGTCCTGTGACATTTGTCCTACAACAGGACTGATGACTCATTTTTTACTGTTGGGTGGTTAAAGCTGATGTGACTGTCTCCCCAAACAGTGACTCTTGGTGAGGGTGCTGCTGGACACAGCTTTCCTTATCACTCTCCCTGTCTCACTCCCTCAGAAGATGTGGAGGTGAGGCCCCAGCACCTTCTACCCAGACAGCCTGCAGCACGCACTCACGGAAGCCCCCAGAAAAAGAAAGAACAATGAAATATGGTCTGTCCCTGAGTGCGTGTGTACACTGCCGCCTGTCATTTAGCATGAGGTGCCCACTCAGGAATGTGTGTTACCTTAACGAGAGACAGAGAGACTCAGCTGCGAAGGAAACTAGCAGAGGGTATACAAGACTGGCCTTTCTTTGTTCAAGGCTCTGCTCTGAGCTGTCTCACGGAGCCAAGTGCTGTCACAATGAGCTGCTTCCCGGAGGAAAGAAACACCTTCGTGCCTAGTCTCCGCACACAGCACCTGCAACACGCTAGTCCCACACTAGCTTCCTTCCCAGTCTGTGACTACATGATGAGACCTTCAGCTTCCCCAGCCTGGGCTTTGATAGCAGATGAGGGTGCCATGGTCAGCCTCCCAGGCCAGGTGACACAGGCTGGCAAAGAAGCTTACTGGAAGTTCCCCGTTCTATGCTGCAGAGCCCTCAGGATCTGGTGTAGTCCGCACCTCCATGCCACAGAGCACCTCATGACCCCCCAGCTCCATGGTGCAGCTCTCCTTGGCCTCCTAGGACCCCCATTCCCTGTGCACTGGACATCCCCTGTGCACTGGACACTTGCCCGGTCTCTGGTCCCTCAGAGAATGGAACAGAGTCTTCACCGAGTGCGTGCTGTGAAGGATTCTGAAATGATCTTCACTTGAAGGTCTCGGGACTCTTTCTGGTGGGGTTGGTGAGAGTGACCCCCCACAGGCTCTCCAATGCAGGTGTCCAGGGGTGCAAACTGCCATTCCTTCCCTGCAGAATGCAGGTGCACCAAGGCCTGCTGGGTCCCTCCTCCCACACATGGCTTCTCTGTCTTGTCACACTCTGCTCAATTTTGTACTTGATCTTGACTCCAAATGTTACATAAAGCACCCAGCAGAGAGTCCTCAGGTGCCTCCTGCCCCTGCCTGTTTTTAGCAGCAGCACAGGTCCCTGGAAGCCCAGGTGTGTGGCATTTGGCTGGCTCTGTTTTGCAGAAGGGCAAGTCGGAGGCCCACGATGCCACCATGCCACTCAAACCTGGATCAAGTGCTTGAAGTTTAATTTAAGTCAAAATATCAGGGCATCCTGACTATGCCTAGCTCAACGGCTCCCAAGAAGACTGTCTGATACAGGGCTCTAGGTGTCTGAGGCCCACGGGTGAGCTCAAATTCACAGAAGCCAGGCTTTACCATGGGTCCCTGATGAGTGGACCCCAGGCCAGCTAGGGCGGTTTGAGAAAGAGAAGGCCTGTAGACGGCAGGTCTCAGATGTGATCTGGAGTGGTCTGTTTGCCTCAAACAATGGGAAGGCAGAAATGTGTTGTCTACAGAGGCATAGAAGAGTGAGCATGGAGAGGCGAGCCTGGCTGGCTGTTCCTTGGGATCTGCCCTTTCTGAGCCAGCTGGTCAGGCCTCCGAGGCCCTGGAACTCAAGAGCTAGACGGTGTTCTATATTAGGTTATGTGAGCAGGTGGGACCGAGTAGCTGGAATTCTAGGGTGAAGGGTGGAGAAGGAGAAACAGAAGGAGGGAAGGAAGGAGAAGGAGGAGGAGGAGGAGGAGGAAGAGTGGGAAGAGGAGGAGGAGGAGGAGAAGTGGGAAGAGGAGGAGGAGGAGGAGGAGGAGAAGGAGGGAGGACAAGGAGAGGAAGAAAGGAAGAGGGAATTCGAGATCCAGAGGGAAGAAGATGGGAGATGGGAGAGGAGAAAGACGAACAGGTGGTGGAGGCGGAGCCTGGAGCTCAGGTTGGATTGTGCAAGTTGTAGATAACCAAGGAAACCTGTGCAGCTACTCAGTGGACAGAGTAACAGACATCAGACCGTCAAGCCTTGTTGTGTGAGGCAGGACACACAAGTCTACTCACCCCAGACAGGGCATGAATGACAGACAGAAGTAAAGATAACCCCAAAGTCCAACTTGGTGAACACTGAGCTTGTTTGGATTACTCAGCAGAGTAACTGACTGAATGAAGCAGCCACAGTTTTGTGGAGAGGTGTCAGCCAATGGGAGGTTCCTACGTGCTGACTCCCCAGGTGTTGACTCCATGCCCTTCCCCTTCCTTTCTTCTTCCTCTTCCTCTCCCTGACCTGGTCAGCAAGAACAGCTTGCCGCATCCCACACCAGGCTGTCCCGCCAGCCTAAACCCCAGCCCACTGGCTCACTGAGACCTGTGTTTGCCTTGGGTCAACTCACAGCCTTGCTCACAGAAGCAGCTCTTCTTTGGATCTTCAGATACTGCTGGAGGTCACGTCAATAATCTCAGCTTCCTGAAGGCCATTGTTTGTGGAATGCAACCAGGACCTGGTTTCTGGAATATGGTAGGAGACTTGACCACCCCAGAGTACCTGCCCTCCAGGCTCTCAGGGCACCACCCAAGGCTCAGGTCAGCACCCCTCTCCCACTCCCCCAACAGGACTCCTAGCCTGCTGGGGACTCCCACTCAGAAATCCCACCTCCAGTGTGCCAGTTACCCTTTCCTAAGTCCTCCTTGGGTTTTACCCTGTGCAAATCTGCTCCTCAAAATGGCCCTAAACCAGTGTGTCCTTCTTGCTCCGCCCCCCTGGCCACCTCCAGGACCCCCTCTTCACTCTCTGTTATTCTCATTGGGGGGCAAGCACCTCAGACCCATCTCCTAGACACCTTCCTGGATGCTGAAGTCCGCGGCGTGTGCCTGGGGTCAGACCAGCAGTGAGTGACCGGGTGGGGCCGGTGCCGCGGGGGCAGGGGCACATACCATGCGGTGTAATTATTCTTATGTTAGGAAAAAGGAAACCAGGGCTGGAGCACTAAGACCTAGGTCAGACCCGCTGAATCCACCTCAGCCCAGGCAGGACCTGTTTGCTCCTGTGGGGGTACCAATAGGCTGAAATGTCCCTTGTTGACAAATGAGTCAGGCAGAGGCCTCTGCAGTGGGTAAGGCATGTGTTTCCCATGCTCCTGGGACTAGGGCCCAGAGAGGCATGTACATCTAACACAGGGATCCATCTGTGCATCCCCTGTCCTCCCTGAAGTCTGTCTGCCTGGGCTCCATTTGTGCATCCCCTGTCCTTCCTGAAGTCTGTCTGCCTGGACTATGTCCTGTGTCCCCATTATCAGGGACTTGAAGGACGTGTGCTACACTTGCTCCTCTGACAGCAGGGAATCGTGTGGATTATGAATATCAGCTGGCAGGTAATGGGTGACAGGCATCAACAGCCTTCAGCTTCAGACTAGAATAACATGGTATTGACCTTGCTCAGAAAGGCTGCTGAAGTAGAGAGCTCAATATTCTCTATTTTAACTGGCAGTTAAAAATTCAATAAATCTCCCCCACCAGACACCTGTATGTAGGTAATCAAGGTAGGTAAACACCCTCAGATTTCTTGTACGCAGAAATGGCATTTATATATAAAGCTACCGGCCAGGGCTGAGAGGGACAAAGGTTCTCCACTCTGGAGAAAGGCTCTTTTGAAAAGTAAACAATCTTGCAGTCAGTCAATCACAGATCAAAGAGAGGCTCACCAGTACCTATTCCTCCCAGCTGAACTCTTAGATTCTGGAAGAAGAGTAGTTATTTTTTTTCAGCTGTGTACCGAACAGTGAGCCCACCAGGCTCCAAGGGTAGTTCCCACAGACTGCCTTGGTTAAACTCAGGAAGGTCACAAAACACAGCAAAAAAGACAAGACTTGAAAACAGACATGTAGAAAGAAGTCGGGGGTGATGGAGTGGGAGGGAGAATAGTGGGGGTGGGGCAAGAGTGAGCAGGATTCACACAAGTACATGAACATAAGTGTATGAACCTGTCAAAGAACAAATTTAATCAATACAAAAAGGAAAAGAAGGTAAATGATCCAAGGAGCACCAACAACTTCAGTATAACAGTGAAGGAAGAAGAGATGGCCTCCGCATCCCTCAGGCCCAGCACACGACCTCAACACAGAGGGAAACGTGCCAGCTGTCTCTGTGTCCACGTGTGCATGCATGTATACATGGGTCACGCTAGATGCATACATGGCCAGTGCTAGATGCATACATGGCCAGTGCTGGACAGCCATCATAGATCAGCCGCTGGAAGAGGAATGTTAGGTCACCAAAGGACCAAAGGAAATCTGAATCCTGTAAAGGGACAGAAGTACTCTGACCGTCAATCTTGACTGTCAGCCTCGTGAAGTCATTCAGGATGCACAGAACTGACTGCATCTGTGACAGTGTCTCCAGAGATGGATTAACCGAGAAGGGAAGATGCACCCTGAACGTGGGGACGCCATCCCATGAGCTCCGGTCTCAAACTGAATAGAAAGGAAAGAGAAGGAGGCCAGCATCTCCTTCCTGTTTCCTGATCCTCTGCGATGTGTGCATGCAGCCTCCCATCGTCAGAGACAGGAGCCGCCCCACCGTCCACCTGCCTTCCATGGTGGGGTGTGTGCCCTGGGTCGAGTCATAAGCTTTTCCTGCCTTAAGTTCCATCTTTGTCAGGTATTTGGACTGAGAAATAAGAAAAGTGATAATACAAATATATGATGGGAAAATAAATATTTCTAAAGGAAAAAAGGTGAAATACTACTTTTAAAGTTTTTTTTTTCTCTTAAGAAACAGAGTCGCATATTGAATGGAAGACTTACCCCTGACCATGTCTGAGAGGAGGAAGAAGCCTCCATTAAGAAAGTTACTGCAGTGGCACGAGCAGGAAGAATGGATCCATCTCACTAAAGAGTACACACCGGGCAGGAGGGCTGGCTCAGTGGTGCAAAGCACTGGCTGCTCTTGCAGAGGACCCAGGTTTGATTCTCAGCACCCACATGCCAGCTAAAAACCGTCCTTGACTCTAGTTCCAGGAGTTGTGATCCCCTCTTCTGACCCCCATGGGCATTGCAGGACATGGGTGCGCTTACATGCACGCAACACACACAAAATAAAAATAAGAAATACAATATTTTTTAAGAAGAGAGTCCACAGCACTTACGACTGCGTGTACAAGGCCCGTACAAACCATACAAAATCTGGTTTGCGGGAGGTCAGGGGTACGAATAAGAAGACACAACCTTAGCTGAGGAACTCTTGGCAACTGCTAGCTGATGGGAAAGACAGAGTCCGTTTTCTTTAGGGGTGTGGTGCTGACTAGGTTGACCAGGCTCCATGGAATGGACCCACATCCAAGAGAGTTTGAAGATCAGAAATTGGGCTCAGTAGGCCTTAGAAAAACAGAGGAAGGACACCAAATTGTGTTGGGGGAGGAAGGAAGGTAAGCGTGGGTGGGTCTGAGCAGAAATGGGGGAGGGGGTGTGAATATGTCAAAACACACTGATTCTCAAAGAATCAACAGAAACATTACTTTAAGAAAGAATGCACATAAGGGGCAAAGGAAGAGAAGATTCATAAACACAGTACTCACGTATGAAATTCTAAAGTCATGAGTGCACATGGACAAAGGAAATATAACACTTGGAAAACGGTCATCAAAAACCAAGAAAAGCCACAGAGGAGAGACCAAGGCAGACACAGCCTTCCCAGCGAGGAGCTTCATTCAAGCACTGAGCTGTGCTCAGTGCCCGGAAGGTGAACGAGAAAGGGCAGAGAGGCCTCCTGCTACACACGGGGCCAAGGCAGGACTCTGGTATGCTGGGGAACCGGAAACTATGAACTTCACATCCCATGGCATTTTCTGGGTTTGGGTGTCCTGCCCATGTGTGCAGGGAGACACAGAAAGACACAGACGTAGCTGTCTCCATGGGGGGAACACAGGAATGAAGCAAGTTCTGGTGTGTCTTTAAATCCTAGAGGCTGGTTTCTTGCTGTCACAAAGCCTCACAGTAAAGGACTTCAGGCCCACAGTGGGACTCAGCCTCTTGTCACGTCCTCCAGGGTCTTCCTTCTGCCAACAGCACTGTCATCTGTAGAGTCAAGGCAGCTCTGGGAGCAGCCTGATCTTTAGCACACACCATCCATTTCTGCCAAGGATAGACCCCATCCCTACACCAGGAGAAAAGAGTCCAGGACCGGAGCCTCTGACATCATGAACTATATCTCTTTGCAGTGGCCAAGTGAGGGGTGGGTCTGAGTGGGAAGGAACTGCAGGCTCAGCCCAGTGGTTTACTCACAGGCGGAATAAATGGTGAGAACAGGGAGTAACCTAGAGTTACACACATCAACAAAGAGGATCCTGAGGAACCGGTAAAGAGAATTCACGGAAAACAAAAGACAAGACACCACAGTATCCACATCACTTTGGCATATGTCAACACACAATATCACAAGTCTTATGATGACACATACTTTTAGAGTCACATTTACAGCCTATGCAGAGCTAAAACTCTTCCTATAAAAACATGAAATGCGTATGCCGAACTGGGGATCGGTCACTTCCGGAGGCGGGCGTGAGGATACTGGCAGAGGCAGCAAACGCTCACCTCTCCGGGGCTTCTCCAGACACACAGGACCTTTCAGCCTGCAGTGGAGCATGCCCCATGTACAGGAAGCCCAAGGCCTCGCAAAGAGTCCCCTCACCCTCGACTGAGAACCGTACTTGACTTTCAGTCATTCAAACGCTGAATGTGGAGAAATGCCTTCATAGTGACAGGAAACTCAAGAAGTGTGAATTTTGAAGGCTGAGGATGTAGCTCAGCTGCTCAGTTTGATCTTCAGCTCTGTAAAGCAAGGTGTGGCCAGCTGGAGAGCTGAGAACTATGTAAAACTGCATGGTCGGGTAGGAGAGCTGGCTCCGCAGGCAAGAGTTCATACTGTGCTGGTAGAAAACCAGAGATCAGTCTCCAGCACCCACATCAGGTGGCTCTCAGCCACTTGTAACTGCAGCTCCAGAGCATCTGAAGGCCTCACGGGGACCCTCACACATGTGTACATACTTGCATGCTTGCATGCACACACACATGCAATTAAAGTATTTTGCCTATCTACAGCTTGCTATTTATACTTTTACTATGGCTTGCTATATATCTAATAAACTCATTCAAAACCAATAAAACCAGAAACAAATCTTAAAAAATAAAATGGGCATGGTGGTACATCCCTGTAAACTCAGCACTTCTGAAATGGAGGCAGGAGGATCAGGAGTTCAAGGTCATCCTCAACTTCTTAGCAAGTATGAAGCCAGTCTGGGTTACACAAGATCCTCTTTCAAAGAAGTAAACAGACAAAACTCACAAACATGTTATAACAGCTATAAAAATTAAATTTCATTTCTTCATATTTAAAACATCCCCTGATCCCATGGTCAGCGTGTCCCTGGTGGCTGGGGACAATAAGACTTGATCCTTGTCCCCCACCCCCCCGCCGGAGCCCTCTGCTGGAGGCACAAGCACTCACACATCTAAACTGCTCAGAGGCAACTTTTTTTTTTCTGAAATCAAGAACATTTTTCTTATTTGGAAATCTAGTGTAGGAAAAAATTCAAAGCTCTCTGCAGGGAAGTGATGGTGGAGACGTGGAGGCTGCCCTGTCCCCTAATCACCTCTCCACACACAGACCCCCTGTCACCGAGCCCCCAAACCCTACAAGATGGTTACGGCTGTTGCCGTGACCGTTAACTGCAGGGAGTGAAGATTAGTGATTGACAGACAAAGCGGTGTCTATGGGCGCTGCAGGAACCCAGGAGGGTTGAAGGGTATTTTTCAAAACAGATTGGACTTTTTTATCTTGGATTTTTTCCTTCTTTGATCTTATAATTCACTGCTTTCTGTGGCTAGTCCTGGAATGTCAGAAGGTGCCTTCTTCTAGGCAAAGGGCCCTCGGTTCCCGCAGCAGCAGCCGGCAATTGGGAGGCCGGCTGAGCACAGGACCAGTCCCGCTCAGCTGCCCACCCAGGGAAGAGTCCCAGTCTTCCTCTTTCTGAAGGACTTCTACAGGAGACATAGAGGGCAGACACGAGAGGGGCGCCTGACAGAGCACTCTAAAGACGGTCGTGAGTGGTGATAATGGTGATGTCTGTAGCTGGGGGGTCTGTGGTTGGAAAGGTTTGGGGGAGTGTGAGTCGGTCTAAGCAGAGAAGGATGTAAGACAGTTCAGTTGTCCAGACTCCTGTGTCCTCCCTGCACCTTGGGGTCCTGTGCCCAGTACTTTGTTGCAAAGTTCCCATAGTGCCCACCAGGCCAGGCCGTGGAGTTTCACTGTACAAGCCAGGGCCCTGGGAGAGCCCCACCCACACTGAGCTTCCCTGTCCAGCTGCTCAGGCCAGAAGGCCCCCAGTCAGACCCCTTTGGAATCTGAGATGCTGGTCCCAGGGTTGACTGTGGCCATTAGGGTCCCCTGTCCACCATACCTCCGCCTCGGTGAGTGTGAGACCGGGGCCCCCTGTGCACTTCACCTCTGCATTGATGAGTGAGGTGCTTCATTCTCTCAACTCTCTCTGTTCTGTCTCCTACAGTGTGGTCTGCACCAGAAGCCTCAGTCCTTTCAGGAAGCAACGACCCCACAGCTCAGATTGTAGGAACAGTGGACCCAGGAGCTCTAGCCCATGAAGATGTTCACCAGCACATCTTTGCCAATGCAAACACACACCACACATACACACACAAGCAAATACACAAATGCCATGCAGACACACATGTACACACACACACACACTCAGACAGCTGTACTTTCACACACATGCACACACTCAGACATGTGTATTCACAGCTGTACTTTCACACACATGCACACACTCAGACATGTGTATTCACATACCCTTTTCCACAAACACATACATGGTCTTACACATCTACACATATCACACACACACACACAAGCAACTACACAAATGCCTATAGACACATTCATATGCATACACACACATACATACTCAGACATATAAACTCACATGCATGTACACACTCACATGTGCATACGCACACACACCTACATGCACATGTACACATAAGCAAATACACAAATGACATGCACCTACATTCTCATTCATACATGTACATGCACCTGCACGCAATCAGGCATGTACTCACACACATGAACATCTAACATGCTCTTATACATGTAAGCATATGCATGGTCACATACACTTACACTGCACACATACAGACAAACACACATATGGTATATCTTTGCAGGGGTCATTAAGCTCCAAAGCCTCTGTACAGGTGTGTTGAGGATATAGAACTGGTGACGTCAGCTGATGGTTCTTGCAAGGCCCTACTGGACAGTTTTGCAGCTATGGGCTTAGGTGCCCACAGCATGGCCATTTGAACTATGTATGTCTGAAAACAGCCCCGACCCCTGTCTCTGGTTAAGTCATGTGGTGCAGGTCACATTTGCTCTGTGAAGATAAACAGCTTCCAGAATCTGGCTGCCTGGAACCAGACTGGCAGCAGTCACAATACATAGTTAGTGGCTGCAGCAGTGACTCTTGGCAGGCTGAGGAAGGGCAATTAGCAGCAGGCCTTGGTGTCCTGGGACTCAGCTGGTGCCTTCAAGGCACAGGAACCAGAGGACAGACTGGCCTGCTATGTTTATTCTTTGGTCCTGGTTTCAGTAGCTCCACACAGAACTTGGCTGTAGGAATCTCTCGGGGGGAATCTATTCTGTCCCTGGGGTTTAAACAACTTCAAATTTACTTTCAATGTGTGCTGTTCATCTACCAGGTCAGCAGGGACTCCAGCCACGCAGAGGAACTTGGAATCCAGTGTCTTGCAGTACAGGGGATGGGTGCACCATAGCATGGTGGCCTGGGTGCAAAAGCCAGGGACCACAAGGCCACAGCCTCAAACAAGCATTCCTGGATGGGTCAGAGCATTCCAGCACAGAGACCTGGAGACCTGGCAGAGCGCTGAGAGCCCGGGTAGACAGAGAGGGAGGGCTGGGGAAAAAGGAGGTGGAGGAGATGGAGCCTTTATTCATCCAGTCAGCTCCCATTCAGGCTTCACTCATCCCTCCACTAATTCCACAAGTTTCCACTGAAAAATAACCAAGTCCCAACTGTCCTTTGTAAGTTCAAAGACAATCAAATCCCTGTCCTGGGGATTTCCATGTTGGTGGGATCCGAGGAAGGGATAAAGAAAGCGGGAGCGGAACAGTAGAGTGGACCATGGGGATAGCACACAGAGGGTCCCTGAGCTTCTCTGTGTGGGGTCAGGCCCAAGGCCGGGGTAAATGCAGAGGGCTAAGGAGCTCCGGGAAGAGCCAGCTGCAAGCAGCCTGAGGCACCGAGCAGGGCAGGAGGAAGGTGTCAGCTCTGCCAGACCTGCACACCCAGCCCCTGCAGAGGGTTGCTGATGGACCAAACCCTCTGGAGACACTGCCTGTGACACTGTGGCAGTAATGCACAGGGACACACTGCAGTAATGTGGGCAAGCAGAATCTCCCAGCAGCCTGTGTTGAGCCCTGCTGGGGTCAGCTGCCTGACAGAGAGTTGCCTCTGCATCCTCAAGGAAACACAGAGGAAGCCCAGTGGCCCAGGTCTGGAGCAGGAGACCCCGTGTATGGCACCCCAGCCTCTAATCTGCTGCTTCCAGCTAAGACTCGTGAAAGGAAGCAGCAACTGCTCAGTGAGGCATCCACCAAGAGGCCGGAAAGGGCCGGTGTTTGGGGGCTTCGGAGACGACGGGGGCTGCCTCCCCAGGGGTCATCACTCCTTGGAAGTTGAGGCAGGAAGAGGGGAAGCTTGGTGCTGAGTGTTGGGGAGAAGTCCTTATACCGCACAGGAGGAGACACGGCATTTAGATTCACCCTGGAAAAGCCCAGGTGCTCCCACTGTCTCTGGCAGTAGGGAGGACCATTGCGAGGGGCGACGCACTCCACCCTCCAGGCCTGTCCTAGAGTAAGACACCGGTGGCTTGAAAGGAGTATTTCCACCGCACGACAGTGGCCACTTCTGCCCTGAGAGCTTGCACCATCCCACGAATGTGCATGTACAAAGAACAGTGTGAGGGCTCTGCAGCCCAGCGCAGCGTTTTGGAGCCATGACACATCACTGCTGTACCGCCTCCTGGTTTTCTCCCAAGCCGTCTCCAGGCTGAGGCTGCCTCATGGACACAGAAGGGGTCATTGCATCTTGGGTCCAGGCAGAAGAAAAATTCTCCCTGCCCCTCTCCTTTCCAAGACACCCCCTACCAGTCTGCAGAGGGATTTCTGTGGCTCCCTGCTTCAAGGACAGTGTCATGTGACCACCAGCTAGGAGAGAATCTGGCCATGGCAGAGCTGTGGTCTTCTTTTACTTTGCTTCCTTATTTGGAGGGAACTGGAAGAACTTTGCTGGGAAATTTCAGTTCCCTTCAAACCTCTATGAAGTAAATGCTCCCATAGTTGGCTTTAGATGACAACTTGACGCACTGGGAAGAGGGAACCTCAACTGAACTGTCTCGGTTAGACTGGCCTGCGGTCACATCTAAGGGGCATTTTCTTAATTACTAGTTGATGTGGGAGGGTCCGGCCCACCATGGGTGGTGTCAGGGAGGCGGGCGGTCTGGGCTGTATGAGAAAGGCATCTGAGCAGCCAGGGGAGTGAGCCAGTCCACAGCACTCCTCCACAGCCTCTGCTTCAGCTCTGGCCTCCAGGGTCCTGCTTGGGTTCCTGCCTTGGCTGCCTTTGAAGTATATTAGCCAGATAAACCCTTCCCCCGCCCCCCCCCCCCCCCGCCCAGGTTGTTTTCAGTCAGTTAACCACAGCAACAGAGAAGCACACCAGGACCCGTCCTGTCTAGTCTGAGATTCAGAAAGATGACAGAACATTCTGGAACTGCAGAAGGATTTGAATCCAAGCAGCTGATTCCAAGACCATCTCCTGGAGTCTTGGCACCTAGCCCCTTCTCTATCTCCATCTCTGAGTGGTCCCGCTGATGAAGGCTCTCCTGTTCAGGGCTGAGAGTCCCTGTGACTGAAACCGAGGAGATTTGATTGGAAACCGGACTCTGTGCTCAGAGCAAACCCCTAGTTTTGCATTAACCTGACACTTGGTGCTTGATTTATTTCAGCATTTGTGGTAATTGTTTTTTTTTATTTTTTAAGATAAAGGGGACAGAGAGTACATGGTAGAAAATCACAATTGACAGTAAGTGCTTATTATATAATTATAGGATCTTTAATATGCATATTTTTCTCTGTGGTTGGTAGCAGCTAAATACATAATTACTGAGTTTTAAAGAAGAATATTATCTGCAGAACCTTCTGTCTGCTAAAAAGCAGGAAAGAGTCTTGCCTGGAATGGCTGAATCCACCAGAAATGCAAGGTCTGCCAAGGCGAGGGCAGCGGCCGTGAGGGCGGGGCGGTGGTTCCCAGACACGAGAGGGACAGACACTGATGTCAGCAAAGGGGCTTAGTGGCGGACAGCCCGCTCTCACTATAAGGGAACAGTGGACTACCACAGGCTCACAACCCTAGAAATGGATTCCTTGTGCTTTGGGAGCCAGAGAGTTTGCGACCAAGAAGACGGTGTGCACGGTGTCTGCTGCAGACTGACCCCAGATGCAGCTTCTCTTTGCACCTTGAATAGTGGGGGAGGGAGACTCCCCTGAGGCCTCTTTACAAGGACCCGAGTCCCACTGTGACACCCTCTCTCATGACCTTACATGCCGTGACTTGTCAGTTAAGTTTCAGTGTGCATGGGGGTCTCACACATAGCAGATCAATGAGATCTATATCCACAGGCAGGAACCCGGAGCGGGAACTGAAGCAGCGGTCACAGAGGGGCACTGCGCACTGGCTTGCTGCCCCTGACTGCTCAGCTACCCTTCGAATACAGCCCAGGCCCACCTGCCCAGGAGTGATACCACCCACAGTCCGCTGGGCCCTCCCACATTCATGAGCAATCAAGAAAATGCCTCACAGATGTGGCCACAGGCCAGTCTGATGGAGGAAATCCCTTAACCGAGGCTCCCTCTTCCCAGCTGTCTGGTCTGTGTCAAGTTGACAAACTAACCAGCACCCATGCAGCCTGCCAGTGGTGCCGGATTTGGTACAGGAAGGAGTGTCCATGAAAGATTCCCAAGAACCAAGAGGCAGCAACGGGGAAAATTCAGGCTCTCTGGGAGGAATGGGGTGTGCTCAGAGGCTCACCACAGTGCCCCCCAAACTGATTCTTCAACAGGGCTCGGCTGGGTGTCTGAGGCCTGCTGCTGCCCACTTCAACAGATGCCCAGGTTTGCTTGGGAGTCCAATTTGCTCCACTGCTTTGTGAGAGGGGGACCCAGGACGGGGGGACCACCTCTCACACCAGAGGATGACCCAGTGTCCACGTAGGAGGCCTTGAAGGAGGGGCCTTACATCAAGGGTGACAGGTGACCTAAGATAGGTCTGAGTCCCCATACAATGTCTCAGGTCAAACTGGGCATTTCCTCAGCGGTGTGACTTGGGTGATGGCACACAGAGGAACAGAGCAGAGTTTCGTGTGCATGGAGCGCCATGCCTCTGGAGCGTGCCATGCGGGCAGCCCAGTCAGACCAAACTCTGAGGAAGGAGCCCCTCCTGCAGATGCCAGGGTGCTCAGAGTTCACACTCCACGCAGGCTTATCTGCTGTGGTCTCTCTACAGATTGTGACACACATAACAGCAGAGGCCTCACCTAGGCCACGTGCCCACCAGTCCCTGTCAGAGCAAGATGCATAGCCGGCGGAACCCCAGCAATGGGCAGCTGGGAGAGCTAGCCTGGTGCAAGTCCCCTGTGGGCTGTGGCCTTCTGTGCTGCTCACCCGGCCCGGCCTCTCTCTGCGTCGCCCACCGATCGGTCTCCGCTCCTCTTGGGGCTTCGTGTAAGCACCACCTCTTTATACGTCGTCAGCTCCCTCAATCCATCCCAACGCCTCCTGTGGGCCTGCAGTCCCTCAACCCTTCTGTCATTCACTTATCACAGTTCTAGCCTGCCCGTCACTCAGGTTCCCCAGCTCTGTGCAAACACGGCTATGCATGTGACATGTGTTTCCCCAGCCCTGGGCTTCCTGGCGCCCCTGGGCACTTGCTGAATAAACAAAGGCTCGCCCAGACTGGGGAACTGAAGCAGTTCAGTTCCCCACCTGCATTCACCAAGCCTGACATAGGCCTATCCTGAAACGGGGGAAGATTGTTTCAGGTGCCATGGGAGAAGAGACGCCTTCTTGGTATCCCTGGACCCAGAGCCACAGCAAGTTCTGCCACTTCTCCTGCCTGACGAGCGGGGACAGTTATCCATGCACACTGAGCATCAAGGTCAGTATTTTTAGATGTGATTCTTTAATTTTTGAAAACCCTCCAAAGAGACTTTAGTGATGGGCACATAGTTGGTAAATATAAATAAATGCAAAAGCTATAAAAATAAACTTCTCAGAGACCGCTCTTTTCCCAGTTCTCGCCCTGGGAAGCCGCTTCCTTCAGAGAACCAGGTCACAGCCCGGCCTCTAGAAGCAGGGAGCAAATGACAGCCGACGACCTCCCACACCAGGGGGTGACCCAGTGTCCACCCAAGAGATTGGCAGCAGAGTTGGCATAGCAAGCCTCCAAGCCTCTTCCAGGCCAAAATCTTGTGCCACACCAGCCAGTCTGCATTCAAGTCCACCACAGCCTGGTCCAGAGATCCCAGGAGATGACAGAGTCCCAACACACAGTACAGTCAGGTGGACAGCAGTGACCATCTCACAGGTATAGGCCGTGCCTCTGTGGTTCCGTATACCTAGGGCAGCATCCTCAGTCAGCAGAGGAAACAGCCAGAAAGGGCCCTGTCCTTGAGAAATGCTCATCCGGAGAGGATGAGGCATTTGGGTGGCTGGTGTCAAAAGGGATGTATAGTGGCCAGAAAGGGAAACCCACTGAGGACCCTGAGCCTGGGACAGGCCTTTCCTTTGACAGCGGGACTAAAACCAGGCTCATGGAGCATAGGAACCAGAGTGAACTCCAACAGAAGACTAGCATGTGCAATGTCCTGGGGCCTGGGCCGTGTGTAGCATCATGGAGCTGAACTTCTGTGGTTCAGAATGGCTGGGCCTGTGGGGACGAGGTGGTGAGGGAGTGGAGTCACTCTGGAGACAGGAATAAGGGCAGGGACTTGAAGCCTCTTCTGCTCTGCTCTTTGGCCTTTATCTAGGAAGCAAGAAGACCCAGAGATGTGTTTGAGAGAGGGAGATTGCACTGCCCCCCCCCAGCCTCCTCACCCTCATGGCATCACCAAGATCCCCCTTGGGACCTTCTAAGAATGCTGGGCTTGTTGGCTCTTCCATTCTTGCCCATCACTCATCCCAGCTGGTCTTCTCTACCAGACCCTGTATGTCTCTGGCCTGCTTGCACCAGAGTCCCTGCCTGGAGCTGGCACCTTCCACCTTCTTGAGCCTGCGGACAGAGCTCTCTGATCCTCAGGTTGGAGGACCTTGTTCACCCTCCTAACTCCTCAGCAGATCCTAAACCCTCAAACCCTCAAACAACTCCTGGTTTAGCTCACACACACCCCGCCAGGCCTCTGTGGGGATCTGTTTCTACCTCCGGCACCTGCCTGGCCCTCGTCCAGCCTCTCGGGTACCATCTCTGCAAACTGCTGCCTCCTCCTGTGAGGATCCCTCTCTGACTCCCTCCACCAAAGGAGGACTCTCGTCTGCCTCTTGGACTGGCAGGGCCTGGGGCTCGCTGTGCTTTCTCTTCCCCCTCTGAATTATACCATGGATGGTCTGAAGAAAATGAAAAATGCATACATTATTAATTGAATTTAAGTAAACTGTAGATATTTTTATTCCAGGCATGCTTGCATACATTTAACAAATTAAATATTGAAGTAGCTGGCATGTCCAACCTCCTGTGCACAGGGCTCGTCACGACAGTCACTGGCATCCAGGAGGGACATCCTCACATGACAGCCTACAGAGCACATGGAACAGGCAGTTATGTCCTACAGAGCAAGTGTCTGGACGTGCTGATGGTCCTAGCTGTCCTGCCGCCTGGCTGCGTGTAGATAAAGCCTCTTTTGACTAACAGGTCTATGCTGGCCCAACATCCATAGGAACAAGAAGGGATTCCCTTGAGAGTTGTCTGAAGATCACATACCCAGTTCTATTGTTTCCAGTAAAGGAACCATCTCCTCCCTCTTTTGATGGGCGCTAAGGGTCTCTGGGTTTTGACGACCACCCCACAAGCCCACGCAACCATTTTAACTGCCGAATCTTCTCCCTTGGAATAGTCTCCTTCTCACTCTCAGGCTCAGGACAAGTGACCCAAAGGCGCTGCCTCTGTCTGATGCTGGGAAAATCCTCTCTACAGCGGTGCTCCCCCCAGGGCCCACGGGTCTCACTGCACCCCTTAAATAGGGCACAGGTAGTGATGAGAGGAACGCCTGCGCTCCCTGCTGCACCTGTGTCCTTTTCAGCCCTGGGTCCACAGTCTCTCTGTGAGAGTGGAAAATCTTCCCAGAAGTGAGCCCTGTGTCTCTCCAAGCACAGACCTATCTGCTCCAATATCCACCTGTGCCTTCCCTGTGTCTGGTCTGTGTCCTGGTATCTGTCCATCGCTCAGCACTGTTAATATCCTCTTTGTCGGCTCCTCTTCTCTGCACTCCCACTGTGGGCTACCATCCCTGTGTGCTAACTCAGCCCTCATTAAGCACATTTGTAGCTGCAACTCAGGTGAAGGCTCTGGGCATTAGACTGTCTCACTGGTGAGGATGGGAAGTCCAACAGCAGATCACACGTTACCTAACACGTCCTTCCCACTCCATCCTTGCCTCTGGGCGTGCATTTGCATTGCTTCTGACTCAGCGGTCTGTAGCAGCTCTTAGGCAGACACACTGACCCACATCTCTTCCAAGACACAGGGAGGCAGAGACACCAAGAACCAAGAGTGGACTCCAGCAGCCGCACTGAGTTGCTGTGTTCACACACAGGTCACGGCCCAGAAGCATTTCTAGAGCCCAAGGCCATCCGTCTTCACTTCACTCTAAATGACTCTCAACCATGCAGAAGGGGGCTGTCACGGAGCCCTGTGGTCAGATTCAGGCTTCAAAGACTGAAAGCACATGGTCAGCCCCGTTTATGGACCAATGTGCATTTGTGTTGATACACACATGTAGACAAACATATATGCAGGTCTACACAGGGTCTTGAGTCTGTCCCCATACACATGTATATGCTCAGGCATTTACCAGCTGGCCTCAGCACATGTCCCTGTATGTACAGGACATGGATCACATGTGTTTCCATGCACAGATGAATCTTCACACATGCATGTTCTCATAGACGTGCTCCCATGCACACTGTCAGGTGCATACACACTCACTGCAGATGTTGATTACAGCGAAGAGATGTAAGTACTGCTCTGGGTGCTAGGGCTCAAGCAGTGATACCTGGTGGGGGGACGTCCATCTCTTGGTGGAAAAAGTGACAGATGGTGACAGGGAATGAACACGTAGATAATTTAAGGGGATTATACCCATTCACACATGCACAGGTGCATAACTGGTAGGTATGACATGCAGGTGCACACACACTCACACATGCCCAGATATACAGTAGGTGAGTATTATACACAGGCACACATGCATACACACACATGCACAGATACACAGGAGGGTATGATACACAGATACACATGCACACACATATGCACAGATACCCAGTAGGAGGTATTACACTCATGAACACACACATTCACATGCACAGATACACAGCTAGTGGGAACTACACACAGATATACATGTACAAACACACACAGATACAGAGCATGAGGGTATGACACAGAAATACACACACATCCACACATGCACAGATACATAGCTGGTGTATATTGTACACATATACACACATTCCCACATACATACACATGCACACTGAGCATACCTCTTCACAGATTATTAGATAAGATACATGTGTATTCACACTTATACGCATGTATTAAAACAAGTACACACAGGGAGTGGGTATTACATATGGACACACATGCGTCCACATATACACACACCTGCATGGACACATAGACTATGTACACACATTCACACAGTGTTCGGCATACAATACATGCATCTCACTTTCACACATCTGTGGCTGCCTTGTATATTTACACACCTCTACTGGAGAGTCATACAAAGATATACGCAGTGACAGTCACATTTTTATCCAGTGTCAAAGACCATGCACCTGGATATGAATGTCCACAGGTATTTGTGCACACACTCTCAGGATGCACACATGCGCAGCAATCACGTACAGAGGATATGCTGTGAGCCAGTGGATCTGTCTGGGTCTGCACCCATTTTGGACATGTCTGCAGTCGGCTAGCCTGCTGGTTGTGGTGGAAAGCCCTTTCACACAGGCCCAAGGCACCCTGAACAGCTCCACCTGGCATAAAAACCAGCTGTACATTTGACCTTTTAAAATGAAGCACTTCAAACCTCCACAGAAGTTAATAACATAAAACAGACATTTCCTGACTCTCAGATTTAGTCAGTTTGGAAATATTTGCTTGAAGTATTTTCCTAAGGAATGAACCTTGTGAGCCTCAAATCCCAGCCCCCACCTCCCTGGGTGCCCAGTGGCCTTTGCCTGGTGTCAGCTTGGCCCAGCAGGTGATGTGTGGCTTTCTCTTCTCATCTCTTGAGCTGTGTCGGCTGATGTGTACCATCCAGAATGTATCAGCAGGTGCTGGCATGATGGATCAATGGGTCAGAGTGATTGATCTGTAAGCATGAGGGCCTGAGCATGATCCCAGCACCCATGTATGAAGTTGGGCATCTGCAGACATGTAACCCAGCGCTGCATAGGGTTATAGAAACTGGAGGATGGCGAGGGCTTTCTGGGCCCCAGACTCACTCCAGGTTTAGTGAGAGACCCTCAAGAGCAAGTACAGAAGAGAGTGATGGATCAGGACGTGCTCCCCTGGCTTTGCACACACCCACACATATGTGCATATACACCTCCCCCACCCCAAACACAAGGAAACGTGCATTTCCTTACCACACACCTTCACACCTTCAAGACTCTGAACTCGACATTTACCCAGTTGTCACACATGGACACTGTTTCTCCACCTCAACTTCCAGACAGCTACACTGTGTACATGTGAGCCAGACAGTCTTGACTCCCTTTAAACATGCTGGCACATCCTCAGCCCACCAAGCCTCCAGATGCAGCCCCTCCACACACACCCTGTGTTTAGCCTGTACTTGCCATGGCGGGGCTGTGTGAATCTTGCTAATCCCACGCAAAAGCTATGGAACATCACCAGCGTGTTAACGTTCAGATGAAGACTGAGCAGATTGTGGGAGCTTGCTAATCAGCTCTTTATGTTTCTCCTCCTCCTATGTATCCACGTCCCTTGCTCAGGATTCTGCAAAGGACTCTTCTTCATGATGTTTTGCATATCTCATGTTTATTACATGTGTGAACAAATATCCCTCACAATCCGTGGCCTGTATTTTATTTTTCTGTTCTCTGACCAAGCACTCTTCCCCCTGAGCCCTCTCCGTAGGCCAGGAATTTTACTTTTAATTAACGTCTGTGTTTCCAGGTAGTATTTGAAACCTTTCCACAATCTTGGTCATAAGACAGTTTCTAGGAGAGTCAGCTTTCTGAGAAAGCCGTCTGACTAAAGGAAAGCTTGCAATTGTGGGGAAGTAAATGTCACATGCTCGTTTTGGTTCCTGGTTTTGAAATTGGCTGCCCACGGTGGATGAGCCCTGTTGCTCTGGGCCTGTGGGGAGAACCCACCTCTGATCTTGCCCTTTAGGCCCCAATCCATTCCAGACCTGGGACTGTCCAAGTGTGGCTGGTCCCTTGTGGCTTCACTCTGTCTTGGGCCCTGGGTTCTCGGCCTCTGTTCAGCACTGCGCCCAGCTCCTGTTGCAAGCCATTCACCAGCTTTGGACAGTCCAGGAGAATGTTGTCTGTCTCTGATGGAGTTCTGAGACTGTGAGGTTTGGGCCACACCATCAGGTAGCCTTTGTATCTGGGCTTCCTCTTGCTCAGGGAGCAGCCACTGTGCCCTCTGGTCTCCAGAGCAGTCAACAGAGCTCTGCCTACGGACACAGCTTCCAGGAGCCATTCAGCCAGGCTCCTTTTGGCTTTCAAGAAGCCCTTGAGGACACCGGACATTTCAGCCCACAGTGCTGTGTTCTGACATTAGTGGGCGTCTTTGGCATGCCCTACTCGACAGAATCCCTTCTTCACCTGGTAACACTGAGCGTGGACCCCACTGCCCCCCAAACCTGAGGCCGTTGAGCTGGAGAGTGAGACTGGTTTATGGACACCAACACAACAGGTCATTGACCTGAAGATGCGAACACACCCATCTGATACTCAACAGGAGATGGAGGGTAGATGGAAGCCACCTACCGTTCAATAGCCCTGTGCTGAGCGCTTTCTTGGAGTAGGCAAGGGCCTCCATTCTCTAGGACCTGGTTAACGGTTAACGTGGTAATACTCAAAGTTGCTTTTGAAGTCATAAATGTGCATTTGTTCCTAAGTAAGGCAACCCATGGACAGTCTTCCTGGCCAGGCTCTCAGGGACTCAGTATAAATGGTGTGGACCTCCCCTCCAGTCCAGGGCTGGCCCCTCCTAACCTCCACCCAGCAAAATAGTCTGGGGAGGAAAGTGTTGCTGCAGAGGCTGTTGAGAACCAACACCTCGTGGGTCCCTTGTTATTTCCTAGATGTCTAAGACAAGGAGGTCATGACCACTACATGCTAACTCATGGAGCAGCTCTACAGGCTAACTCAGGGAGCACCACTACATGCTAACTCAAGGAGCATAACTACATGCTAACTCATGGCACAGCATTACTAGCTCATTGTGTGTTATCCTGCGCTGTATAAACACATGCTGTATGTGCAATTCAGTTTTCTCTCGGGTCATGGTTGACCTTGGTTGTCAACTTGACTGAATTTGGGGCCCTCAAGCCACTGGGCAGTCCTGTGAAAGATTTTCGTGATAAGATGATTTGAGGGGGGCCCCAACAATGTGGGGGACCACTCTAAAGGTGGGGGACCCACGCTAATGTGGGGGAACCACTCTAATGTGGTGGGACCACCTTAACATGGTGGGCCACCCTAAACATGGGATGTCCATTCCTGGATTTGGGTCCTGGACCATGTCGGAGAGTAGAGACCGTGCTAAGGGCTGTGCTAAGGGCACTAAGTGCACACACTCTTTCCTCTCTGCTCTTGAACTTGGATACGAAGTGGCCAAATCCTGCCTTGACTTGCCGCAGTTCCAGGCTCTAACCTGCACCTGTGAGCCCGAGTCAACACTCTCTGCTAAGTTGCTTTATATGGGGTGTTTTATCGCAACTGGACTGAAACGGAAGCACATGTGAGTGCCGTTCTTTGTCAGCAGTCGTGAGCTTGACGTGCATACCAGGAGAAAACTTCCTCCCTCTGAGCGGTTATGGCAATCACACACTCTCCGCTCCTCTCTGCAGTGACGCTCCTTCCTGGAACAAGCCTCCATTTCCGGGGCCTTCCGGCCTGGCCAATGGGCCCACTCAGCCCTGGTTTGCCCACTGACTGGACCTGTTCTGTAGTCAGTCTTAGTGTCTGCCCTGAACCTCACGTCCTTCATTTTTCTACTTAGATTTGGTATCTGTTTTCCAAAATTCATTGATGATCTTAATGGGACATATATCTGAATTAAAGTGTACTTACATAATCATTTTAAGTGTACTTACATAATCATTTTGGGAAGAAACAGTATTTTTGATATGATTCATTTTACCCATGCACAGCCATTTGTTTGTTTCTAATAGTTTTTAAGCCATTGAATCCTCTTTTTCCTGAGTATATAGAAGTAATGTGGAGATTGTTAAGTGATGATCTGTATGTTGAAAGCGCATCGTGGTTTCTTTATAAGGATGCCACTGGTTTTGCTCTTTATAGGGGTTCATTTTGATCATCAGTTTGACAACAACTAGGATCACCTGCGAAGAGGGACTTTCAGTTGAGAATTGCTTCCACCAGATTGCCCAGCGGGCATATCTGTGGGCCTTTTCTCAATTGTTAATTGATGGACACAGGAGGGTTCAGCCCACTGTGGGTGGTGCCATTGTTGGGCAGGTGACTTGGGCAGCAGAAGATAGCCAAGCAAGCCAGTGTCACTAGGTGGTGTCTGCTTCAAGCTCCTAACTTGCATTCCTGCCCTGAAGCCCCTCGATGATGGACTATACCTGGAAATGGAGGCCAAGTAAACCCTTTCCTCCCCGAGTTGATTTGGTCAGGGGTTTTATCATAGCACCAGAAAAGAAAACTAGAACTGCTTTCTACCTTTTGGACCCTTCTTGTGGGTGGGGGAGCCCAACATGCTATGGTCCCTCATTCTAGGTGAATGAATTCAGCTACTCTTCATTTCCTGAGCAGCGAGTGCATATTTGCAGAGTGTGACCCTGGGTCAGGGGTAGCCAAAGTGCTAGAATCATCTATGAACTAGTAGGAAAATCCACGGTGCGCCCACCCCAGTGGAGAGAGACAAAGACGAGTTCACAAATAAATGCAGGGACACCATCACTTTGTCTTTTTGCCATGAATTTCTACCTACACACTCTGAGCTGGGATGGCGTCCTTCTTTGATCTGACCTGCCATCTGCAAGGGGCAGAGTCAAGGTGGCAGCTGCGGGTGGCCTATCTTCTCCCTACCCCTTCCTGATAGGTGGCTCCACATGCCTCCTTCCTCTCCACCCAGCCTCCCCTTCACTCGTCAGGGGTGTGTAGGGGAACAGACTGACAGAATGAATATATATTGATAGAATTTATTAAATCAGCTCACTCTGAAACGGCAACAAAAGCTGAATCACGTCCGAGAGAGCGGCCGAGGCACTGGTAGCTGCCCTGACCCTGAGGCTGGGCGGCGCCTCGGCAGGCAGAGCACTCCCGCAGGGCCTGTCTTAATACCGCCGAGATGCTGGTGTTTATTCAGTCCCTGGGGCTGGTGCCTCGGCGTCCCAATCTGGCGCTAAGAACCTGGAGTTTCCAGTGATGGAAATCCAGAAACACTGACTCTGACATTAGCAAAATCAGCGGCTGTGGCAGCAGCAGGATAAACCAACTCATGGAGAGAGGGAAGGCCAAACTATCAAAAGGAGAATATTCTTCCTTCTGCCATGCTCTTTTATCAGGATTGCTTTTTGCTAACAGAAGGTGCCACCAACATTTGGGGTGGTCTTCCCATGGGAATTAGTCAGTCAGGACAATTCTTCAGAAGAGACTCCCTGCTCAGGGGATTCTAGTTTGTGGCAAGTTGCCATTAAAACCCACAATCACACCCACTGACAACACCCACTTCTCAGTGCAAACTGTGCCTCCTGCTCTGCACACACACCCCTTCACCATCAGCTTCCCATGACATGAACCAAAGCTGAATAGTCTCAGCTCACTTCCCCTGTTACCCATCAATCAGATCATGTCTGTGTCAACGACAGCACAGGCAATGACTTTTCATAGCCATGTGTATTGGATTACATCACTTATTAAACCACCCAAAGATGGCTCAATGGGCCCTGTGTTCCAAGTTTTCACTGAGAAAGCACACATTCCTGAACACGTGCCTGTAAGTTGTTCTGATTATTCCTGGGGTCAAGCCCTTGGAGAGAAGTCTCACTGTGCTGGCCTTGGCCAAGGAGCCCCGTTGTGACCATGCCAATTCTAGCCTTTGCCTTCCTGGCTTAAGTATTGGGAAATTTGAGGACTATTATGAATTTTACTGTTATTGAATTGTGTGTGTGCATGTATGGTGTATGTTTATGGTGTATGCACCCAGATATATGTCAACACATGTGTCCATGCACATGTAGAGGTCAGAAGACATCAGTCTCTTGTCTTGGCACTCTCTGCCTTACTCACTTTGGGCAGGGTCTCCCATGGAACCTGGGGCTAGGCTGACAACCAGTAAGCCCTAGCATTCTCCCTTCTACCTTGTGAATATTCCCATTCACCCTTTAGAAAAGCCTAGGCAGGGTCCCTAACCTTCATCTGATTAGAGTCACAGGCATAGTAGAAACTCAATAAACATTCCCCAAACCCATCTATTAGTGCGGTCTGGAGCTCCACTGAAAGGTGGAGATTTGCTCTCAGATGTTAATTGTGTGGTTTAATAATGATTTCCATTAATTACGCTATTAATTTTCTGAACCTAAGCTCTGGGGCCATTTGGGTCCGACTCTTGTCCTCAGACAAAGCCTATGGCATTGACCTTGAAGTTTGGGAGGTGGGAGGAGGGCTGGGTCCCCTCTGGATTAAGTCGCTCCAGGGCTGAGTCTGGTCGATAGCCATTAGGAGGTTGTGATCACCAGCCCGGGGATCTTAATGGTTTTGGATAAATTACTACAGAATAAAGAAAATCTTCAGTTTTCTTTATTTCAACCCTCCCCAATTGATTAAAGATGTTTAAATACTGGTAAAACTTCAAAGGGAATTTGACGCTTTGTTTAATTAAGTTTAACTTCTCTTAAGGCCTTGGTGATGCTGGGTTCTAGCCTGTGTTGTGCATGAAGAAAGTTTCATCAGGGGCTGGAGAGATGGCTCAGCGGTTGAGAGCACTGACTTCTCCTGCAGAGGACCTGAGTTTGATTCCCAGCACCTACATGGTGGCTGACAACCCTGCATAACTTCAGTTCCAGGGGATCTGACTCTAGTCTGACATCTGCGGGCACTGCCCAACACAGGTGCACCTACCTACATGCAGGCATTGCACACACACACACACATACACACACACACACACACACACACACACACATACACAAAATAAAATGATAATGTTAAGACAAAAGTTAAAGATTATTATTAGCTGCTCTTATTGTTGAGTATTTGAGAATTTCACACCACGTATTTTGATCGTATTCAGACCCGCCCTCCCGTCTCCCCGCCCTCCCATCTCCCCTCCCACCTCACCTCGTCCCCCCAAAGTCATGGTGTCCATTACTACTTTCAATTTTTAAAGGCCTATTGGATCTAATTGTGCTCCCCAGCTGCTCTTGGGTGTGGGTTCACCCCAGGAGTCTGATCAAGCTACCAGGCATCAAAAACTGCCTCTTCCTCTCCTAGCAGCAATCCCTGGAACAGAGCCTGCTAGGTTGCATCTTCTTGCCTCTCTCCGTCCTCCGTGCTGGGATTTGTCTGGCTTGGACTTGTGCAGGTTTTGTGCACACTGCCACAGGGGTGTGTGTGCATATGAGCAACTGCCCTGTGCTGTACAAAACGTAGTTTCCTTGTATTCATCCACCACCTCTGGCTCTTATAATCTTTCTGTCCCCTCTGATCCCCGCCCCTTGGGAGGAGAGGGTGTAATATCAGTGTCTCATTTAGGGCTGGGCATGCTGCCATCTCTTATTTTCTGCAAGATGGCCAGTTGTGGGACTCTGTGCTAATCACCCTCTGCTGCCAAAAAACAAAAAATAGAAAATTAAAAAAACTTCATTTGTGAGAGTTGAGAGATTCACTAATCTATGGGTATATGATTAGTTTTTAGGATTTCATTTTTAATTATGTGTATCTCTATGTGGGTTTGTGCATATCGGTGCCAGTAGCCAGCGATGTTGGATCCACTGGAGCCAGTGACAGACCATTGTGAGCCACCTGATATGGGTGCTAGGAACCAACTCTGGTGCTTTATAAGAGCCACAAGCTTTCTTAACTCCTGAGTTATCTCTCCAGACTGAATTTCAATATTTAAAAATTAATTCCCTGACTGAGCATCCTCTCTTCCCAAGTCTCAAAGCTAAACAGCCGCAGTGAGAGTGACATGGGGACGTAGACAGGGTCTTCAGCAAGGTTCCAGGAGTCAGCCCGGGACCCATCTAGGGAGACAGAGTGACAGCCCCACCACGGGAAGGGATTTCTATGCTCGCTCTGGATCTGCGCAACTCAGAGACCCGAAAACTCCGACAATCACAAAAGAGCCCGTAGCTCATACCTCAGGCAGGCAGAGCTGGCCACGGCATGCAGACAAGAGACCCTGAACACTTGGTTCATCTGGAAAATGTTCATGGGAAAGCAGCACCCAGCAGAATGTGGACCCATGCCCCAAACATGATGGTGGTGTGGGTCACAGGGCCCTGCCCTCCCGCTGAATCCTGGGAGACTTGGGGAAATGGAGCAAGCGCTTGGCCCTCCACCAGAGTCTGTGGCTATAAGTGGCCTCACCCTACAGGAGTAGAACTCAGAGATGCCAAGGGCAGCCCCATGGATGTCTAGGGACAATGTGATGACCACTATCAGATGCACATGGTGAACTACAATCATAGACAGGAACACAGCAAGAAGGCTATGTCAGTCTAGGCCAGGAAATGCCAAACATTGGTGTGGTGCTGAACACCAGAGTGCTGGGATGATGTGACTGACAGTCCACATGGACATCATGTGGAATGGAGGAGACATGGATGAAGAGAGGCCCAGGCAGACATGAGCTACATCCTTGCTCCAATGAGGCTCAGAGACGGAGTGGGGGTCCTGGAGAGAGTCATAACCTTCAGATGCCAGAGGCCAAAGGATCAGGAGACACAGAAGGGGAATGTGTGAGGTCCTGCTCTCTGGTGCTCTGCACAGACATGGCAGGTGGTGTTGAATGTGGACTCAGCCCAGTAGGCCTGTGTGGAGGTGGAGTAGACCAGCGGCCTTCCTGGGTTGGCCTTGCCCCTGCAGAGTGTTGGGCCTGCAGCAAGCCACCCCAGCCAAGAGAGAGGTTCAAGGATAAGTAGAAATAAAGACACAGGTATAAGGCACAGTCTTGGGCCACTCGTGCATCTTAGAAGAGCTGGCAGCTCACAGGCAAGCGGCGGGATTCTGGCT
The DNA here is from genome assembly GCA_035773235.1 of Eospalax fontanierii. Classification (NCBI taxonomy): domain Eukaryota; kingdom Metazoa; phylum Chordata; class Mammalia; order Rodentia; family Spalacidae; genus Eospalax; species Eospalax fontanierii. The sequence goes on from CM069537.1 coordinate 77,799,048, forward strand.
GGGACCCTGGGGGCATTTCCTTCTGCGAAGACTATGGGGTGACTGGGTAAAGGCAGAGGGCATGGCTGAGTGAGGGGTGCCACTTACATCGCATACAGTTAGAGGGGCCCGGAAAACACAAGGTAGGGGACGCAGCCAGAAACCCATGACACCACTGGTAGCTAGCATAGAACGTTTTAGAAAGCCAACACCTGAGTCCCATTCAAGTATAGTGCGGCCATGTGGAAAAGATACCGTGTGACACATCGATGAAGATCCACGATGATGTTTGCGCCCTTTCCGGAGAGACCTCAAGGAATGGAGAACTTGCTCAGTACCCCACTGGGCCGTGGAACATAACGTGGTTTGCTTCTTTCTAAAATGTAGAAGTCAACTGTTAACAGTCTATTTTGTTTCTTGGACACAAGGCCTTTGCATCACCACAAAGTCACTTGGTTCTGTTCTTCACCTCAGCCCTACCACAGTGCAGAAGTCACCTGATCAGTAGGAAGGCCGGTGGGTGTTTGATCGCCAATCACATGACAGGAAGAACAAAATCAAATTGAATCCCACAGTGCTGACTGTGGATGGCCAAGCGCAGGGGCCTGGCTCTAGGATACACGGCTGTACCAGGCAACCCTGCTCAGTCACAGAACTCCTGGGGACAGGTGGGTGCAGAGGACAGTCCAGTGAGATGGGGAGTTTGCCAACACTGAGGTACAGTATCCGGAGCTGGAGACAAAGCAGCAACAGAGACGCTGAGCACTGTGAGAGACACCCTGCACCTTCCCTGCCCTGACCTGCCCATCTCCTGACCGCAGGGGACAGACCGCATGGTGAGCATGACAGATTCCCCCGCACCCTCCAGGCTGCACTTCGCAGCCCAGGATAACCACATGGGAGCCCAAGGTCTCTTCACACACAGAAAACAAATGCTTAAGTGCGACTGAACAACCGTGCTGAAAGTGGCCGTAAAACACAAAGCACATAAAAATAAACATAAATGGGAGGCTCGAGGTCAGGCAATCATTCCCAGTTATCAGTAATAATGAAGGGAGAGAGGTGTGAACAGCCAAAACCTCAAAATCCCTTAACATGTGTAATAAACACTATTTTCTCTGCGAATATGCAAAGAACACATTGGCTTGGGTGTGGATTCTGGAACTTTAATACAGCCTAAAATGGAAATGATAATTTAGGTGCAAATAATAAAAGTCATTGATTTAGGCATAATTATAAAAGTCAAAGATAAACCAACTCAAACACCTTGGCAGATGGGGTCCTTCTCCCCACCCCAGCTGTGAGGATCCTGCTTATCTTGAGAAGGTGGGGTGGCTCTTATCATCCCCAGGGACCTGAACTCACACCTGCAGCTGTGGTGAGAAGCCTCGAATTTACCCCGACAACCACCGGTCTTGACTTCCTTGTTTGACCACGGTCCACGGAGCTCACATTAGGAAAATAAACACACTAATGTCCAAGAGTTCAGGGGACATGTGAACCCCACGGAGAAGGTGACCTTGAAGTCAACACACAAGCTATGACAGAGAACGGTCTAGAAAGGGTGATGTCAATGAAGATGCACTGGCTAGAACTGAGAGGATGGGCAGGGGAATTCATGGGACACTGGTCCATAAGTGTGAGAACGTCCCTGTGAAGACGTGTAGTGATCGTTTCCTGAGCTCTGATCCCCAGCTATTCTATCTTAAATGCTCATAGAAATAGTCAGAGAAGAGACTGACCACTGTCAGCGAGAGCTGATGTGACTTCCGTGGACCGTGGTTAAACAAGGAGGTCAAGACTGCTGGTTGTCAGGGTGAATTCGAAGCTTCTCACCACAGATGCAGGTGTGAGTTCAGGTCCCTGGGGAAGCTCAGAGCCACCCCACCGTCTAAAGATAAGCAGGATCTTCACTGCGACGGGGAGAAGGTCTGCATCCGTCAAATGTGCCGTAGGAAGCGGGCTGCCCAGTGGAGAACCAGGAAGAGTGGCCAGCTTCCACACTGCCACTGGAGAAGACTCTGGTATGTGATGAGGCCCGGGAAGCGTGCTGAAGGAATGCGTGGAGGCCAGCTCTTAGTCAGGGTTGAGAAGTAGTTAAAAATGTTTCAGTGAGCCAGGCGTCATGGCACAGCCTTTAATCCCATAATCCCAGCACTCAGGAGCAGAGGCAGGTGAATCTGAGAGTCTGAGGGCAGCCAGTCTTCATAGTTCCAGACCAGCTGTGCCGGCTGTGGCTACAGAGACCATGTCTCAAAACACAAGTTCCAGTTTGCTTTCTCTGTTGTTGTGATAAACACCATGACCAAAAACAGCTTGGGAAGGGTTCAGGTTTACTTAGCTTCAGGTCACAGTCCATCATCAAGGTCACAGTCCATCATCATCGAGGGCAGGGACCCAAGGCAGGGAGCCCAGGCAGGAACCAGGGCAGGCTTATAAAGCAGAGACCACAGAGGAACGCTCCTTACTGGCTTGCTCAGCCACTTTTCTTGGACAGTCCAGGTCCATCTGCCCAGGGCTGACACTGCCCACAGAGGGCTGGGCCCTCCTAGTCAACTAACATTAAGAAAATGCCTCATAGCCACAGGGAATTTTATAGTTGAGGTTCCTTCTTCCCAGGTGTCTCTAGTTTTGTGTCAAGTCAACAAAACTAACCCAAAAGTCACCAGGAAAAACTTCAATACATTTATAAAAAATAGACAAATTTAGGACAATATTCACTTAAGATATAATAAAATTAATGCATAATCTAGAGGCATTTGAAGTAAAGGAAACATGGAATATTTAAGTAGTGGAAAGGACTGATGTTTGCCTAGCTGTGGCAGAAAAGGAGAGACACAGAGTCGTGTGTGGCCCTAGCAGAGGCCAGAGTGGCACCAGAGAATTGCTCCATAAGAAATGCTCAGCATATAGTACTGGAAAAGGAAAATTTTCCCAAGAGATTTTTAAAAAATTAACTTTTTGAGGAAAAGGAAATACATCCAGACAAATTTCTCATCACTTCAAGTCTATTCCAGGCAAAATAAAGGGGGTTGAAAGGAAAAAATATCACCCAGATTATCAAAGCAGTGTGGAGCGACTGTCAGCATCCTGGGGTAAAAGGGGTCTCTTGCTAAGTGACTGACTTCCTGGGCTTTCCCTGCCCTCTTTTCTGTGTCTTGCCTGCATACATACACCCACATGGGTGCCCACATGCACACTCACGTACACAGGCATGCACATGTGCATACATATGTACAAATACGCACATGCACATGCTCTCAGTACACGCATATTTGTGCACAAGCAGAGCCATTTAAAAATCCCTCAGACTCAAGTTTGACTTTCTAACAAGGCAAGTGAGAAGGAACGGGGCAGGACGAATCTGGGGCTCCCTCCCAAGGCACCAGGGCCTTGTAGAGGTGCAGAGGCACATGGACCTCCCTGAGAGAGCCTGGTCAAAACAGATAGGACAAGCGATCAAGCCCCCTACCCCCAGAACCAGCCCAGCCACTCCCCTCATGCGCACAAGGACCATGAAATGACGAGGCAGACACAGAGCCCAGAGTGCTCTCCTTCAGGATCTGACAGAACAGTCCCCACGAAATGACAAGCAGGCAGCAGCATCAGCAGCCCGCATGGAACCCGCTGATGCCAGTCACGGCCCGGGCTGGAAGAACATCCCACCGCTTGCTGCCAAATGAAGCTTCCTCTTGTAGTAAAAATGTCTTTCTATTTAAAAATGTGCTCTGTGGGTCACTAAGGAGACAGTAAATAACAGATGGCCACCCTGGCAGGTGCAGAAGCAGCATGTTTTAGCCAAATATGTCCATTTTGAACATGTGTATTTTTAAATTTTTCCCATTGATTTGTTGTGATTATAAATGACCTTCTCCATGCACTCCAAGACCACTGAGACCTTTTAATGATATTTTTATTGACTCTGAGAATTTCACACAATGTATTTTGATCGTATTCAGACCACCTCCCCCACCTCCTCTCAGGCCCCCCCCATCTCTACCCCCAACCCCACTTCATGTCTTCCAATACTTTTAGGGCCCATTGAGCCTAGCTTGTGTCCCAAATGTTCTTAGTTATAGGTCCATCCTCTGGAGCTGGGTCAACCTACCAGGTGTCACACCCTTAAAGAAAACCGACTCTGCCTCTGCTGGCAGCTGTTGGAGGCCCGCAGTCCTGCACTAGGGCCGGGCCTCTTGCCCACCTCCTCGTCCATGCAGGGCTTTGGGCTGACTCAGGCTTGCACTGTGCATGCTGTAGAAGGGCCATAGGTTCATACGTGCCGCTGTCCTACTGTCTGGAAAACATTGTTTTCTTGTCATCTGCCACACGTGGCCTTTACAATGTTTCTGCCTCCTTTTATGCATATATGTGTATGTGAGTACGTGTGCGCCTGCGGATGCTGGGAGACTCCCTCAGGTGTCATCCTCAGAATGCCTGTCCACCTCCTTTAAGGGTCTTTCATTGGCCTGGAGCTCACCAATTAGGCTAGACGGGGCTGGCCAGCCAGCCCCAGGGATCCTCCTGTCTCTGCCCTCCCAGGGGGTGCTTACAAGTGTATGCCATTCTGTCTGGCTCTATATGCATGTTCTGGGGTCGAGTTCAGGTCCTTGTGCTTGCTAAGTGTGCACTTTACTGACTGAGCTATCTCCCTGGTCCAAAGTCACAGGGAATTTCACCTACCCACTGCTGGCTTCTGTGTGTGGAGTCCATGGAGGTTTGCACTGATGTGAGCCAAGTGAGTCTAACCTCCACTCCCGGCAACTCCAGGACAGTGTGATGAATGGTGTTTCCTCCTGGTCCGGAAGCTTCTCTGGCAGCACCCTGATACAACCTTCATGTATTTGCTTCTGTCCATATTTGACATTTAGGGTTTTCCTGTCTTAGGAATTCTCTGCTGTGTTGGTGGGTACTTTACTTGTGATGGCATGGTGATTAGCTGAGTGCTCCAACAGTACTGAGACTGATTGGGTGCCCCAAGAGTACTGAGACTGAGTGCTCCAACAGTGCTGAAACTGAGTGCTCCAACAGTGCTGAGACTGAGTGCTCCAGCAGTGCTGAGACTGAGTGCTCCAACAGTACTGAGACTGAGTGCTCCAACAGTGCTGAGACTGAGTGCTCCAACAGTGCTGAGACTGAGTGCTCCAACAGTACAGAAACTGAGTGCTCCAACAGTGCTGAGACTGAGTGCTCCAGCAGTGCTGAGACTGAGTGCTCCAACAGTGCTGAAACTGAGTGCTCCAACAGTACAGAGACTGAGTGCTCCAACAGTACAGAGACTGAGTGCTCCAACAGTACTGAGACTGAGTGCTCCAACAGTGCTGAGACTGAGTGCTCCAACAGTGCTGAGACTGAGTGCTCCAACAGTACTGAGACTTGGTGCTCCGACAGTACTGAGACTTGGTGCTCCAACAGTACTGAGACTTGGTGCTCCGACAGTACTGAGACTTGGTACTCCAACACTGCTGATATTGACTGGGTGCTCCAACAGTGCTGAGACTTGGTGCTCCGACAGTACTGAGACTTGGTGCTCCAACAGTACTGAGACTTGGTACTCCAACACTGCTGTTATTGACTGGGTTCTCCAACAGTGCTGAGACTTGGTGCTCCGACAGTACTGAGACTTGGTACTCCAACACTGCTGATATTGACTGGGTTCTCCAACAGTACTGAGACTTGGTGCTCTGACAGCATTGAGCCTGACTGAGTGCTCCGACAGTGCTGCACACTGTCCTTTCACCCTCTCTTCATTAGTCACTCCTCCCCCTAAAATTTCCCTCACGTAATTCTCCTGAACAGTCTCCGACATCAGTTTTAGCTCATTTGCTTTCCCTCTACCTCTCTGGGTTCCCTGCAAGATGTATATTATCTTTGTAAACAGAAAAATTCAATAAAACCTGGTCATAAACCACAGAGGAAGCAGAATTCCGATCTTAGGGAAAGTGATATATTGTCATAGAACGAAGCCAGAAAGAATCTAAGCCAGATGTTAACCAGGCCTGCTTAATTACTATTGACCAATGCTTATTTTGTGAGCAAATCTCCATCTTCACACTTTTCTGGGGTGGATATGCACTCTTTTACAATGAGGAAGCATCTATCTCTTTTATTTTTAAGAATCTGAGTTATTTTTAATTACATGTATGTTTGCGTCAGGTGTAGGAACGCCGGAGCCAGTGGAGGCTAGAAGAGGGCATCAGCCGCCTGGAGCTGGACTTATGGGTGGTTGTGAACCATGTGGGTGCTGGGGACCAAACTCAGGTCCTCTGCAAAAACAGTGTGCTCTCTTAACCGCTAAGCCGTCTCTCCAGGCCACAGGGGGCACCTTGATGCCTTTCTTACTGGGGATTTGTGTGCGTGCGTGTGTGTATGTGTGTCTGTATCCATGAGTGTGTGTCTCTGTGTGTGTCCGTGTGAGGCTTGGGATTGGAACCAGGGCTCTGAGCATGAGAGGCTGGTGCTGTGCCACGGAGTTGCATTCCCAGCCACCACCTATTTCTTTACAGTGGAAACTCACAGCTGTGTGCGAGATCAAGCGCTGTCTGTGCAGAGCGGGGAACTGGGCACACACTGTAAATGAACTTGGAGTGCTGGGAGTGCTGCATAAGCCTTGGGAGGCTCCAAAGGATGTTTGAGGTCCATGTGGAACCTCCAGGTTGACCTGTGAGGAGCCCCAGCCTCCCAGCTTCCTTCAGCAGATCTTACTTCTGTGCATCCACTAAAGCAGATGTTTTCTTGGGTCCTGACAGGCTCAGTCTGTCAGGTGTGTGAGGGGGTTGGCTGCCTGCTGGGGATGGAGTTGAAACACACAGATGGAGGAAGGAGAGGAAGTGGGGACAGCTTCTGATGGTCTGAGGAGGCTGAGCTGTATTTATTTATTGAGCAGGAAGCCTTGCTCTGGGACCAGACTTTCAGCTGTCCCGCAAAGTCATATATGATCTGTAAAGTTCATCATTTAGAGATGCTAATCAGGGCTGGAGAGAGTGATCAATAGTTAAGAGCACTGGCTGCTCTGGCAGAGGACCCAGGTTCAGTTCCCAGCACCCACGTTAGGAGTTAACAACCATCCATAACTTCAGTTCCAGGGAATCTGACATCCTCTTCTGGCCTCTGCAAGCATTACATGCATATTTACGTACATGAAGGTAAAACATTCATATAAATAAAATAAAAATCAGTCAATCGAAAAATCTTTAAAGGTGCTAATTACACTGTCCTCCAGGCATCTCCATTATCCACTCTGCAGCTCCCAAACGGTCACACATACACACACACACACACACACACACACACACACACACACACGTACGTACGTTATGAGTAATCTCCTCTGCCTCCTCCCCGACACCACCACCCCATTCCATTCTGTCTCCTGAAGGTTCACGTGAACTGTAGCTCCTTTCTGCTGTCATCTGGGAAGAGTGAGCCTCAGTTACAGAATTGCCTCTGTGTGCTAGGCCTGTGGCAATGTCTATGGGATGTTTTCTTGATGGCCAGTTGATGTAGGAGGCCTAGCCCTCTACGGGCTGTACCATTCCTGGGCAGGTGAGCCTGGGCTGTATAAGGAAGGGAGCTGAGCAAGCCAGGGGGAGAAAGCTAGTAAGCAGCGTCCCTCCATGGTCTCTGCTTCAGTTCCTGCTCCAGGCTCCTGCCTTGGCTTCTCTCAGTGGTGAGCTGTGACTGGTAAGCCAAATAAACTCTCTCCTCCCCAAGTTGGTTTTGGCTCCAGAGTGTCATCACAGCAACAGAAACATAATATGCAAACCCCACCATCATTCTGGCTGGTGGAAGAAACAGGCTAGCTTCAAGCCCCTTGTTATGCCTAGCTCCTCTTAGTGGCCCAGAAATAGTCCCACTGTATGCATAGACACTGGTCTGTGGAGTCAATGCGTGGACACCTGGGTTGTTTCCACTGCTCAGTGACCATCCCTAGTGTGGTATGAAGTGTCTCTTCAGATCCCTGTTTTGGGTTCTCTCAGCATCGTCCCAAGTGGGACTGGAATACCTGTCCTGAGCCAGCTCTGTGCTCAGCTGTTTGAGGAACTGTATTCATCAGTGGCTGTGAGGTTTCCCACAATATTGCTGGCGGCCCCTTGTCTCCATGTCTCTGCCAATGCTTGTTACTCTTGGCTTAGCTACTGAGTCATCCCTGCAACATGGGGTGGGAACTTGTTGGGGTCAGAAGCTGGATCCTAGCGCACTTTTTAACAGGGTTGGATTTTTACCCTGGGGATACTGGAATTCTGTGTGTCTGCCATTTCCTTTGCTTTCAGTAGAATTTGTTTAGCTATAAACTTAGGCAATTTAGCACTCAACAGTGGCTGTGCGCTAAGCAGGGATGCCTGGAACTTCAGCTGAGCTTCTCAGGGGTCAGAATGACCCAGCTCCACTCATCCCTGTCCCCCTCCCAGGACTGGCATCAGGATTAAAGAAGAAAGGGTTTGTGGCAGGGTTTAGAACAGTCTAAAATGTCTTCCTAATCTGAGTAAATACTGCCATTATTTATGGCTGTTTTTTGACTCACATAAGCCCCTCAAACCCCTTTGCACTGGCCCATCTTTCCTCAGAGCAGAGCTTGGGCAAAAGAGGAGGCTGAGCCAGGAGGGAAATTTGGGCGGAATTATCTGTGAGCTGACAGGCTGCTGCCCCCATGCCCCCAACGGCTGATAAATAGGGAAGGCGAAGGCGGCCTCCCTCCCACAGCTTTTGAAGAGTCTCAGGGCATTTTAAACCCTTGAAAAGCACTTAGCCGATAAAAACTGCTCTAATGAATCACAGACAGGCTCTTGCAGGGGCTCAGCCCACTTAGACAGTGACGGGCAGGCTTCTGCTCAGCCCAGACTGTCCCTGGAGACATTCTAGGCATAGGGCTCGGGAGCTGGAGCTCTGAGTCCTCCCTGCGGGAGCTCCCTGACTACACCTCGCTCCTGTCCTCTGTCCTTGCTCTCAGCGCCAGGCCAGGCAGGACTCAAGGCAGAGTTCAGACCCACTCTGCACAAGGCTAGAGGAAGGCTGCCAGGCTGGCTGCAGCAGACCTGCCACACCGGGCGTCGGCCTGCTGTCCTGTCTTGCCTGGGACTGCTCCCTCCACTCTTCCTATCTTCCCTTACACTTGTCCTTCCTCCCTCCCTCTTTTTAAAAAAATTATTTATTTTTATTTTACATGTATGAGCCTGTACCTGCACGTATGTGTGTGCATGTGCCTGCAATGTATGCATGTGTGCCATGCGCCTGCAGGTATGTATGTGTGCACGTGCCTGCAATGTATGCATGTGTGCCATGTGTCTGTAATGCACACAGAGGCCAGAAGAGGGTGTTGGATACCCTGGAATTGGAGTTACTGACAGTTGTGAGATGCTATGTGGATGATGGGAACTGAATCTCAGTCTTTCAGGAGAGCAACCAGCACTCTTAGCCTCTGAGTCATCTCTCCAGGCCTCCCTTCCTCCCTCCTTCTCCCCCTCTCTCCCTCCTCCCTCTCTCCGTCCTCCCTCCCTCCTTTCCTTACCTTCATGTGCAATGAACAGGGCTCATCAGTTTTTGAGGAACTCAAGAGGATTCATGCTTCCACTTCCCCAAGTGACCACCCACCTTTGATCACAGTTGGTGTCTAAGAACAGGGTGGCTTCCGTCTGCCCCGCCGCAGGGGGCCTGTGTGCACCTCAGGCTCTCCCGGCCGGCTCCCCAGTCCAGCATTCGTTCTGCATCACTGTGTGCTCCCAGCCACGCTCGTGCAAACACTGGATGTGTGCAGTTCTGCGGACTGGCATCTTGAATTCCTCCCAGGAGTGAGGTGTACACCTACCCACTCACTCACCGACACCAACCCTGTCACATCGCTCTGCCTCATCTGTATTATTGTTATGGTCCACTATTCAGGACCTGACAAGTGAGGACCCATGGGACAACCTGGCTGCTGCCTGTTTTTGTAAATAAAGTTTTATGGGAACACATCAGGAATGACTTACAGCCAGCCGCTTTGCATCCCAGCGGCTGAGCTGTGTGGTTGGGACACCATGATGCTCAGCCTTGGAATCAAGCCCCCATGAGGCTGAGGATGCTCTGAGGCCTGGGGCTTTCCAAACTCCACATCAGCTTGAGCTTCCCCACTAGCATGGAGGCCGGAAGCCTCCTCCTCTTCAGTGGTCCTGGCTGCCCTCTGCTGTCTGTGATGGGGTGGACAGGCTGGACACACTTTCCCAGGACAGGGCAGCGGTGCTGGGCCCATGGACTCCAGGACGCATATCTGGAACTCTTGCTCTGTGGCTTGTAAAAACTCTGAGCAGGAGTTTCAGAGGGGTCTTCTAGAAGGCTGAGTAAGTGGTGTACTGTGAGTCGCCATGGAAAACAAGGCAGGTACAGGCAACTGAGGCAGTTGTTGGGAGCCAGTCCTGCACCCGTGAGTGTCAACCAACCACCGAGGTATTGGGGCTCGTCGGTGTGTCTGGAGGCTTAGGAAGGTCTGTTCCTTGATTGTGGACAGACATCCCTCTTGCTCATTAGGGAAGAGCTCTGATATCTCCAAGTACGCGAGCCACTGCCTAGAGGTGAAAGGATGTTGAGGATCATCTGCGGTCTGCTGTAGCATACTCTCAGGGGGAGGGTGGCCCCATGCTCCACACCCTTACCGGTACCTTGTGGTCACACAGCAATGGAAACAGGAAACCATCATACCATCATGAAGGAGGCCATGAGCTCCTGTGCCCTGGCCACATCTCCTCCATCTCCTGGGACCTAAATGACTATGAGGGAGTGAGGAGACCTGAGGACCAGATTTGCATTGAGGACAGAGACCTGCGCAGTGACAGCCCAGCCTGCAGTCAGTGGAGACAGTGAGAAGCAGAGATGGGTCATGAATCGGAAGCATGCTATGTAGAGCATCAGAAATGCTGCTCAGTAGACGTCCTGGGGACGGTGAGCATCCTCACATGGGAGGACTGTGGGGAGAAAGAAGGGTTGCCAGCGTCCCAGCTGCCAGTGACTCTTGATGTTGCAAACACACACACACAGACACACACACACACGAGAGAGAGAGAGAGAGACAAACACACATGCTCATACATATACACTCACATACGTACAGAGAGAGAGAGAGGAGAGACCTCAGTCTGACAGGGAAACAAACAGATATACACTCATACACATACATACACTCACATACAAAGAGAGAGAGAGAGAGAATAGAGACCTCAGTGTTATGGAGAGGCAAACACACACACACACACACACACACACTCATACATATACATACACTCAGATACACATATGCATTCACATATATCCTTACACACAGATAAACACACACTTACTTAACACACATATATTCACACACACACTCACACACACATAAATGCACACACTCTCTCTGCATCACCATCCTTCTGCTAGGTGTGTCTGGTGATAACTTTATGGCATCATTCTGGGACCATGATGTCCTCAGGCAGCTGATGTTTCCGTGGGAGACTCTGGGGGCATTTCTGAAAGGCAGAAGATTTAAGATTGGTGAACCCCTTGTAGGAGGGTCAAGCCCTGCACTTTGCGGCCTCAGTAGAACCCAGGACAGGGGAAAGGAGCTGCCACCTGCCTGGGAGTGTCTCCTCCTGCCCTGGCCTGGACCTCAAGCCAGTGTCTATGTGTTCAGAGGTTTGGACTCAGGTTGAACTGGCTCCATGGCTTTCCCAGGTCTGTAGCCTGCCAAGAGCTAGCTGGGGTGTGTAGTGGTTTGAAAGAGCAACATCTCCAATGGACTCATATGTTCGCACTTGGTCTGCAGTTGGTGATCTTGTTTAGAGAAGTTACGGAACCCAGAGGAGGTGGAGCCTTCTTAGAAGAAGTATGTCACTGGGGGAAGCTTTGAGGTTCCACAGTCTCATCCCATTTCCTGTTCTTGCTGCTTCCTGGGTGTGGATCCATGGCGATCAGTCCTGGTTTCCTTGCCTATTCCTGGGCTTTCTCCCCATGGCAGATTCTATTTCCCTGAATGCATAAGTCAAAATAAACCCCTTTATTCTCTAAATTGCTTTTGGTCATGGTATTTTTTTCACAGCAACAGGAAAATTAGCAAATACAGAAATCAGTGCCAGGATTGGGTGCCATGGGGCTAAGCCTCACCGTAAACTTTATGTATTTGGACTAATGTGAGAGTTTGGAATTTTGGACTGGAAAAGTCATCGAGTGCCAGAAGCAGAGCTTAATGGGCTGTTCTATGGAAGCTTGGAAGGTAAAAATATGGAGAAGAATGTGGACGGTGAGGTCCAGCTCATGAGCTTTCAGAGGGCAACAACACTATCAGAGACAGGTTAGGGGCCATTCATGCGATATTTTGGCAAATAGCATGGCTGAATTGTTCCTGTATTCTGAGAATTTATGTGAGCCCAAATTAAAAAGTAGTGGACGGATTTCTTTGGTGGAGGAAATTTTAAGACAGCCTAGTATTGAGTCTGTGATGTAGTTATTACTGAAGACTGTTATATAGGTCTACAATAAGAAAGTAACAGGGGTTCAAAATATATTTAAAATGTGCATTCTGGATAGAAGAAGAGCACTAGAAAGCTTAAGATTGCAGCCCAAGCATGCTCTGAAAAAGTCATTGTAATTGTCTTTGTTCAAAATTTTAAAGTAATTTAGCTTTTATTTCTGCATATGGTTGTTTTGCCTGCATGTATGTAAGTATACCATGCATATGCCTGTTGCCCATGGAGTTCAGAAGAGGATGTCGTATCCCATAGCATTAGAATTACAGATTATTTTGAGCCTCCATGTGGGTGCTGGTCAATCTTCTCCAAAAGCAGCAAGTGCTCTTAACCACTGAACCATCTCTCCAGCCCTAAGAGGCTGCAATTGTTAAAGAGATTAGTGCCATTAAAGTGACACCTCTGATAAGACACAATGAATGAAACCTAGTGGGCAGGCTTTGGGGGCAGTGCAGATAGGGAAGGTTTAAATATGATTAAGGTACATTATATGAAATCCACAAAAAATAAAAATAAAAAAAGATATATTAAAAAATAAGCAAGAAGCCTCTGGCTCTGTGTTGAAGCTGTAGGAACCATGCCCTGAAGGAAAGACCCCATCCAGTCAAGATTCCAGTCTGTGAAAGGAAAGGGCCTGAGGGATTTCCTGCCCTGAGAAAGCAAGTACATGGAGAACTTTTTCACTAACTTCAACTGACAAATGCTACTGCAACTGTGATCCAAGGAAGCGAGGCTTCATCCCAAGCTGGCAGCAGAACTTGGCAGTGTCCTCCACTTAGCACTGGGCCTGGAGACAAGGAAGATCCAAGATTGAAAGGGTCATGGATTCTTCCTCTACAGGGCCAGAGAGCTGCTGAGGCCAGGCAGCATGTGTCAGGGGCGTCCCTGCCAGGAGGTCCAATAATGTGAAGCTGTGACAGTGAAGCCTGGGTTGTGGTGGAGACCTAAAGATGCTGGAGATACCAGAGCCATGAGGTAGCTGCCAAGGACAGCTGCATGCACAGGGTGAACCCAAGTCCAAAAGAGAGATGTGGGTCACAGGCCACAAAGAGGGAGGGGTGAAGCCATCCAACCTTACCCCTTAAACTCACATCCCAGACACAGGACCTGGAGCACAGTGTTTGATGTTCGCTCTGCTGGTTAGTCCGTATTTCCTCACTATACCAGGCTTCCCTTTTGGAATGGGGATGTATATTCAGTGCCATTGTCTATTGAAAGCACGTAACTTGTATTTTTACTTTACTGGGGATTGCAGTTTGGAAATGGCCTTGAAGCTCCTCAAAGTTGCTTTTAGTCATGGTATCTCAGCAAAAGAAATGTAACCGATACACGATTCTGTAGTCTCCATTTCCCGACAGCCAATTCCTCACAAACGCCTCCCCTTACGTAGGTCCAGTGAGTTCCACATCTCCTGTGGACCCTCAGTATCAGAGGGCCTGCGGTGTACCTGGTGTACCTTTGACCCGGTGATGGAACAGGAAGGAGGCTGGAGAGAATGTGGGTCAAGAGTAACTGTTCTCAGTCCAGCCACAGGCCAATGGGCAGGTCAGAGCTGGGAGTCTTGTTGGTGTCTCCCACCTTCTGTGACCTCTTTGAGGTGGCATTAGACTTCGGTGAGCTGGAATCTTCCAGGATTTTGCTCACAGTTGGGCTTAAAACCCTCATGAGCCATGGATCCCCTTCATGTTGCCAGGCTCTTGGGGAAGTTAATGGAATGAGGCACCCAACTTCTGAGAGCTGCTGCCTCCAAGGACTCCCTGTGACCCCCTAATCAGAGCTATTTGTCTGGAAAACAATAGACAATTAGCAAGACCGACAGGAAGTTCCTTGCCACAGCTCACCGCTTCCACCCTGCACCTCCTGCTGCGTCCCCAGGAAGAGCAGCTCCTTCCCAGGGAGAGCGGAGGAGCCTCAGAGCACAGAGCATGCATGTTCTCTGCGCCCATAAGATGTTCATGGTAAGTCAGGTAGTGAATGCAGCCTGGTGTCTAATGGCCACGATGTGTGTGTGTGTGTGTGTGTGTGTGTGTGCATGTGTGTCTCTGTGCCTGTGTACATATATCTGTTCATGGATTTCTACATGTGTATATGCGTGCACGTGTATATGTCTCAGTACATCTGTGTGCACATGTGTATATGTCTCTGTGAATGTGTGTATGTTTATGTGTATGTGTGTGCCTTTGCCTGTGCATGTATACATGTCTCTGCGTCTGTGCATGGGTGTGTGCGGCACACACAGGGCTAAGTCATACTGTCACCTTGAATCACTCCTGTCTTTCACCTGCCAACCATCCAAGAAGTGCAGAGGTGGGGAAGGAATGACTTCTGCAGTCATAAGAAGGCCTTGCCCGAGCCAGCCAGGGATGTGTCCCGCCTGTGGCCAAAGCAGTCATTGTCCACATTCTGTCCAGGAAGGGTCTCTAATGACAGCTCTGAGGATCCTCCTTCTGTTTTACCAGGCACAGACCATGCTTGGTCATTGTGCACATTCTCCCCTGGTTGTATTTATTACTGATGGAAAACTGCATTGGACCTGTGATGATTAATTGCAACTATGAACTTGACAAGAACTAACATCACCTCAGAGACAGGCTAGTGGGCATGTCTGTGAAAGATTGTCTTGCTTAGGGTCAGTTGATTGGAAAGACTGCCTCACTGTGGGCAGTACCGTCCCGTGGTTTGGGGTCCTGGACTAAACAAAGGAGAAAGCAAGCTGAGCGGGCCCCATCCATCGCTGTTGCCTCGACTGTGGATGCGATGTCTCCTCAAGCTTCGTGACTTCTCCACCCTGAACTGTGAGCTAAGTGAATTCATTCCACCCCAAGTTGCTTTTCTCGAGGTATTTTATCAGAACAAGAAAAAAATCAACCAAGACGCTCCCCATGCTGATAGATGGGTACCTGAGGGTGTCCCAGGCAGACTGGGATAGGGACACACAGGAGGACAGCCCTAGAGATGAAACAAGAGAAGGAAAGGATTCATTCAGAAATCCAATTATGCTAACGTATCTCTGCTATCGATTCTGCATTCTAGGCCTGGGGGGACAAACCTAATTACTGAACCACTAATGACTAAAATGACAGATAGAGGCTGCTTCCAGTTAGAGTTTGACTCCCAGAGATCTCTGCCTGGGAGACTCAGTAGCTCTGCAGTTTGTGGGACAGGGCTTTCTCACCTCACCTGCTTCCCGGTCTCTGGTGTCCTTGCCCCATGCTCTAAAAACAGGTCTGCCAGCTCTTCCTCCACCCCACTGACTGAGACACTGCCCTAGAAATTCCAAGAAAGGCTGTTCTCAGCCTGTCTTCCTAGGCCCACAGGAAGACAGCCTGGAAATCAATCAGGACACCCCCTCACCCTCACGTGGGGTCAGGCTCTGTGGGCCTGGTGTCCTGTAGCCTCTGGAGGTGGCTGGAGTGGCAGCCACATCCTCGCTGCTGTCTGCAGATATAATTATGTAGAGAATGCATTTAATGCTCCACTGGGCAACTTGGTATAACAGTTTAATTTTTCACTGAAATCTAAATTTGCTCCCAGACTGTATATTTTTCTATCACATTAGATGATCAATCTGAGTAGAAATCCAATTTTAACTCCATACCCTCTCTTCCTCAGCTTCTCTCCTGACTCCTCCAGAGAAAGCTGCACCCAGGAGCCCCCACCTCTGAGCTGCTCCAGATCGGGGAGGAAAAGCCCCATGAAGCCGCCAGTTGCACTGTGGGCCCAGGCTTCTCCCAGGCAGAAGACTGACCCTGAGTCTGCAGAGCTGGGGCCTCTGCATGGCGATGCCTGCTGTTCCAGATCACATCGCAGGCAGTGCCTTGTTAGCAGGAGAGACACACAGTGGCCCAGAGACCCTCCTCAGCCTACATGGGCAGACTTTGGCACAGACTCACCCAGTTTGTCCTCAGCCAGGGAAGGGCTTCTTCAGGCCATGATGAAGGGGCCCAGGTGGGCTCCAGGACTGGTAGGTATGGCTGGCGCTAATACAGGCATTGGACAGGAAGCCTTGCTCTCCATTCTCCTAGGTTGGGATGGACACGTCAGGTTGGAAGACAGATGTACAGATTTCCTTTCCTGCCCTGAGACTCTCCCAGCACACTGTGACCTTGGCTCCATGTTCCCTTCAATCCCAAGGGCCTGGCTCCAGACCCAGGCCTTGCTGCCCCACAAGAGGCTGGGAGGGCACAGGAGGATGAATATTTCAGAGCCTCATGGGAGATCTGAAGGGCATGTGGGACAGGCCCTTGGTGGGTGAGAAGCATGACCTGGGTGGACTCCAGTCTGCTGGCCCATTGTGGACAGAGGGCTGTTTCTGGAGCTTGGGGAGTGGGTGTCGTTTTTTTCAACAAAGCGGCACAGCACAGTGTTGCTGAGGCTACCATGTATTCATGACCACTTCCCAATTTCAAGTTCACAAAAGAGCAGTTGCTGGCGGAGCTTCTCTGGCCTTCCTTGGAGTGGTGAGCGGCTAGTGCATGGCTCTGTGGGAGGCCCCAGACCCACGTGCCATGTAGTAGGTCCTGTTGCTCCTGTGCTCGGCTTCCCTCAGCAAACACAGCCCTCCTCTCACGTCAGTGGGGAGTGGATCCTCCTCGTCCTCCCCCTAGGGCCGTCTAGAATTCCATGAGCAGGAAGGGTATGCTTAGTGCTGAAGGCAGGTCAGAGTGCTGGGTGGGATTCTGGACAATCAGCAGTCTTCTGGGCCTGTGGCTGGTCTCAGCCAGAGGAGAAGCCCCATCTCTCCTTTCATCAAGGCCCAGAATGGGGAAGAAATAGGAGTCAAGACTAGAGAGACTGCAGAGGAGACTCCTGCCTTCTTTGTCAGGGGTGCCTGTGGAACACTGGCTTTCTGAGCACTCCATGTCCAGCATATGATGATGTCATTTCCATCTTTCTGGGGAGAACTGAGGGTCTAAAGTGGGTCATATGTGGGTCATCGGTCCCCAAGCGCCCAACCTGGCAGTAAGAAGCCGCTCAAACTCAGTCTAAATATGGTCCCATGTGGCTCTCCACACTCGGCTGTCAGAGAAAGAACAGCCAAAGACTAGCAGTCCCCAGACCTGAAGCAGAGAGCGACCTGCTTCCAACAGCACTGGGCCCAGCTGTTAGGACTCCAGCTGAGAAGAAACGGGGCCCAGATTCTTCAAGCACATCTATGTGCTCAAGGACACTGCCCAGAGCCATGTGACCAAGGAAGAGGCTGAAGCAAAACCTCACAGCACAGAGCAGAGGGAAGAATCCAGGAGGCTGCGGCTCGACATGGGTCTCTAGTGGAGGCTGGACGTCACAGCAGCAGGGATGGCTCCATTGGGTGCTAGCTCTCACACCCCATGCTGGTCCATGCACAGAGGCCTTGCTCCGGCATGAGAGTCTTCCTGAGCTAAAGGGGTGGCAGAGTTCAGGAGGACCCACCATGGTTGCACTCATCCCTTAAGTGGTCCACCCCTGAGACAGCCGTGCCCCAGCCTGAACTAGCAGTCCCAAGCGAGGACTGTAGGAACAAGTCAGACTAGGCAGCTGCCCATCGTGCAGGGATGCAGGGGAAGGCATGGCGGCAGGAACTTGAGGCTGGCCTCTCACATTTCATCTGCATGCAAGACGCAGAGAGAAAGAGACAGAGCAGGAAGTGCTGTCTGGCTACAAACCCTCAAAGCCCACCCCAGTGACATACTTTTTCCAGCAAGGCCCCGCCTCCTAAAGGTTCCATAACCTCCCAAAACAGAACCACCAACAAGGACCAGGTGTTCAAACACCTGAGTCTGTGAGGCATGGTCATCGAAAGCATGACGGGAGAAGGTCCAGCACTGAACCTCACCACACCCAGCACCTCAGCACACCATCAAGGCACAGACGAACAGTAACAAGGGCAGGTGGTGAGCAGATTCTGGAGACTTGTCACTGCATGTGGGCAGGTTTTCCAAGTCCAAATGGAGCCCTATTCAGCATCAGCAGCCTTTGTCTTGGGAATAAGAGGCAGCAGTTTGTGGGGAAAGCCTCAGACTCCACAAGGCCAGAAGGGTAGAGGGGGAGAAAATGTCACAGTACATAAGAAAGAGCCTCCATTCCCTGCAGGAGTCTGCTTTCGGGGGCGTAGGGAGGTTTCTGGAAGAATCTTAACACCATGTGGATTGTCAAAACCACCTGGAAGAAACCACATGTGGAGATCAGAAGTGACAACAGTTGTCTGAGTTGTCTTGGAAACTCAGCTGCACAGCACCCAAAGCAGCTCTGTGCACATGCGCAGGAGACGCTGTGGCCGCATGAATGAAGATCCGGTTATAAAGCCAACACTAGTGTACAACAAGAGAGGCAACTCTGCTGCAGCAGACTGAGGTTCAAAAGGAAGCGGGGAGAGGGGGGAAATACAGGAGTGACCCCAAGAGGTCAGAGCCCTGGGCATGCTGACGTCCCCACAGGGAGTGACTTTAATGGGGTCAGAGTCCTGTTTCATTGTCTTCTGCTCTATCCTGATAGCTACTGGGTTTTCTTTTTAAATATTTATTTATTATTTTATTTTTATTTTATAAGTATGAGTACTTTGCCTGAATATATGTAAAGGCACCACATGTGTGCAGCACCTATGAAGATCAGAAGAGGGCATAGGCTCCCCAGGAACTGGAGTAAATGAATGATTGTTACCCACCATGTGGGTGCTGGGAACCCAACCCAGATCCTCTCCAAGAGCAGCCAGGGCTCTTAACTGGCAAGTCATCTCCCCAGAGCCTGGGTTTTCCAATAGGAAGGCAGCAGTTTGTGGGGAAAGCCTCAGACTCCACAAGGCCAGAAGGGTAGAGGGGGAAATAATGTCACAGTGTATAAGAGAGAGCCTCCATTCCCTGCAGGAGTCAGTTTTCAGGGGTGTAGGGAGGTTTCTGGAAGAATCTTAACACCATGTGGATTGTCAAAGCCACCTGGAAGAAACCACATGTGGAGATCAGAAGTGACAACAGCTGTCTGAGTTGTCTTGGAAACTCAGCTGCACAGCACCCAGAACAGCTCTGTACTGGAAGAAAGGAAGGAAGGAAAGAAGGAAGGAAGGAAGGAAGGAAGGAAGGAAGGAGGGAGGGAGGGAGGGAGGGAGGGAGGGAGGGAGGGAGGGAGGGAGGGAGGGAGGGAGGGAAAGCCATGTCCCTGTGCCAAGTCTGCCCAGGCACCATGTCACTCTCTTGTGAGCCGTTCTACCATTTATTCACCACTTGATGACTGTTCAGAGCTTGTTGGTTCACAGGAAGAGCCTTCTATGACTTTCTAGAAACTTGTTCTTTATTAATGGCCCAGGTGAGCAGCAGAATGTTCTGGAAGCTCCAGAGGAAACTCACGTTCCTTTAGAGCCTCTATCATCACAGACCTGCACAGAGTCCCACTCCTTTTGTGGGCCTGAAACATAGACCTGGGCGTCAGGCTAAAGGGTAAGAGCCAGGTCTGCCAGCCTGCCCTTCCTCCGCTTTGTCCCTGCTCCTGCCAGTCCAGGCTGCTCGGCCCCCAGGCAGGTGACGCTCTGCCCCCTCTCCCGTCTGCCCGACACTCTCCCAGCCCATAGTGTCACCAAGTCCTGCCTGGCTGGACCTCATGCAGCAGCCCTGCCTACTGCCAGCACGCTGCCCTTTCCTGAGCACCCCTCCCCCGTAGGTCCATGCTGCTGAGAACTACTCCAGCAGTCTCTGACCATCCACCGCCTGACCGACTGATTCTTTCCTGGTAGCTCCAGGAACCCTCCTGTCCGCCCTCCACTGGCTTCCTTCTTCAAGGAATATTTGAATTTTAAATAAATATTTGCATGCATAGGGCAGCTGCCTTTGAAGAAAACCTGGATGTCCTCTTGCAAGACAGATTCTCTGGCTTCTTTGCAAGATGAATAATGTCCCCTAAACATATCTGCTGTGTAGATCCTGATTTTCATACATCATGTTTCCCCAGCGCGTGGCTTTGAGATAAGTAGATGCTTCTTATTCCTCCTTGCAGATAGTGTTCGCAGAAGGAAATACATCTTCTGAGGAAGCAGAACAATTCATAATGACTGGGGTAAGGACTGAGCACTTCATCCTCCCACCGCCAGAGCCCTTTGGCTGGGACCTAGGGCTCCGGAGCAGGAGAATTCAGAGCGGTAAACTGGTGACTGCCTGCTGTACTTATGAAACCTGAGCCTTGTGGGCACTGGTTGGACATGTGAGCCTGGTCCCCTGTCCCCCAAGCAGAGGGTCCCTGCCTTCTCATGCAGGCTGCACAGAGAATACCCCAAGACACCCCATGCCAGACAAACCACAAATGCCAGATTCTTCTCGGATCTGTGACTCAGTTAACCTTTCCATAAGATGCAGAGGTGCTTTAGTTTTAATTTTTTAGAGAAGATGTCATGTAACTCAGGCTAGTTTCATACTCACCGTAGAGCTGAGGATGACCACACACTCCTGATTCTCTGCCTCCCAGAGTCTGGGATTACAGACATGCGCCCTGCGCTTGGTTCATGTGGTGCCTAGAATACAACCCCGGGGCTTGCGTGCTGGGCTTGTGTGTGCCGGGTAAGTGTTCTTAGCTACACCTCCAGTCCAATATGCAATTTTAACAGCATATATTTCCTCCCAGAGCAAAGCTGTCTGCACTCCTTGCTGGTCAGCTGTGACACCATAAAGACCCGATTGCTATAAACCTGGAAAATGTCCAAAGCAGGTCTGTGGGAGGGCCGGCCCAGCCAGTGAACAGGTCTCACCCCAAAGGACAGTCATGAGGTTTACTATGCAGGGGACATACAGATCCCCCACCGGGTGAGAAATGCCCATCACCACAGCTAGCTCCTCTCTGTGGCTTGGAAAGGCAGCATCCAGCTCTCCATCTGAAGCAAACTCCTTCCTATTGATGATTCCAGAATCCACAATGTGAACCCATTTGACATTGGGAAGCTTGTATTGGAAGAATTCTATTCATGGGAGAGACGCCATGCAGATCCTGCCCTCTCAACTTCCCCATGACAGATGGGACCCCTGGAAACAAAGTCGCATCTCCCCACCCGAGGGCTGTGTGGTAATTAATAACCAGCTGAGGAAACTTGATTGCTGTTCGTGGGTCTAAAAATGGATAAACAACTATCATTGCCAGGCCAGGAAGGCGGGATTTATTCATTACCATTACAGAGAGTAATTCAGCTTGTGCACGTTAATCAATCACTGCTCTCGCTGGGGCTCGGGCCTGGCTGGTCCCTGAGAGTGGACAGCCGTCACCAACTCACCGACCAGAGTCCAAGCATGATGGATTGCAGCTACCGAGGCTCCAATCTGGATGGGATTGTCGGGAAGCAGGCTGGTTGCACCGGGCAGCCATCCCTGCACAAATTATGCAAATAGAGGCAGCGTGCTCTCTGTGGCTCCTCACATGGACGGAGAAGGAGGTGGGCATGCTGGCCTAGCAAAAGGGAATGGCACTGTCCCTGAGACACCCACACGTAGCAGGAGAGGGCTGGGCAGCGGGGGCATGTGTCACCAGCAGGGCTTGGATTTGGGCATGTGCTGAAAGATAATGGGTGCTGTGTGTCTGTGTGTGTCATCTGTGCATGTGTCTGAGGGGGCCAGAAGAGGGCATTGGGTATCCTGGAGCTGGAGTTACATGTGTCTGTGAGCCACCCAATGTCCATACCGGGAACCTAAGTTGGGTCCTCTGGATAGAGAAGTGCTCTTAACCACTAAGCCACTCTCGAGACTGCAGATGTGTTCTTAATTGAAATACCTACATACATCATGGGTAGAGCAGCACTCTCAACAAGGAGATGCATCTTTCAAGAGGTGGGGTTCACTCAGCCAGGTGGAGGAGAATTGAGGGCTAGGCCCAGGAAGGCTCTAGGTCCTTGGAGTTTGAAAATAAGCCTGAGTGGGGACATTGTGGCATAGAGCTTGTGTGTCCCTGCCCCACATCCTGTCTGCTCAGTGATCTCACCTGTACCCTAATATCTTGTGCCACAAATGTCTCGCCTCTGGCCACCACCCCTAGGAGAGACACTAAATAGCTATATGAACATGACCGCAGCCTCCCCATCCCTACTGTCAGACCATCACCGTGCAGGGCCGCCTGAGGTTCTGTCATCTGTGGTTCCGTGGTTCCATGGTGTCAGACCCCTCATTTAGGGCCATGTCATCACACCCTAGGCCATTGTCTGCCTTTCAAGACATTCACTCACCTGTGCCCATACTCGAAGCTTACAAGGGGTCACAGCAGCAGGTTTGGGGCAGACTTAGCTCCAGTCGGCTATGGTAAACTTGCTCGAGTTCCCTGGACCAGCATCGCTGTCTGAACCTGCCTCCCCTGCCCATCCTGACCACGGCCTGTGCACTCAGGAGCTTTTCCACCCACTGTCCACTGTACTGACCAGCATCTGGTTATCTGGTTAGGATCAAAGGATCCCAAACCAGCTGGACCAGAAACTCCTCTACACAAGTCTTCCCACTGGAGTCAAAATGCCCAGTCTCAGGTGCTGGCAGCAGTCCTCCTTGGTTCTAGTCAGCTCCCACTGACCCTGTCTCACCTTCCCCACTAAGAGAAACCCTGTGCTGTGGGTAGCTGAGGTCTGTAGCTCTGCAAGTCTGCAAACAGAACAGCAAGCATGCTGAATAACTTCAGTTGTCAACTTGACGCACTTGGAAGACAGGACCTCGATTGGAGGATTTCCTCTATCATGTGGGTATGTCTGGGAGGCATTTTCTTTATTGTTGAGTGATATGAGAGGACTTATCCCACTGTGGGTGGTGCCACTCCTGGGTAGGTGGTCCTGGGTTGTGTAAGAAAGCAGGCTGACATGGGCCAGGAGAGTCAGCCATTAAACAGCATTCCTTCATGGTCCGTGCTTCAGTTTCTGCCTCCAGGTTCCTGCCTTGGTTCCTGCCTGACTTCCCTCAGAGTCACTTGGAACCACCACTTGGAAGCTTAATATGCAATAAACTGTTTCCTCCCCAGGCTGGTTTAGGTCATGGTGCTCATCACAGCAACTGAAAAATGATTAGAACAGAAAGAATCAAACACAGGATTTCTCCTTTCTCTCATCCTACCTGAGGCCATCAAGGGCCCCCTGAGCCCTGGAGGTGATGACCCAACTTCACCAGGGTCCCCAGCAGAGAGCATCATGGAGGTGCCTGCCAGGTAGGAGATGGAAGGGAAATAAAGTCAGTGCAGAGCCCGGATCTGAGCAAGAAAGATGTGTCTCAGACCCACAGGAGATGCAGGGGTGGAGGAGGAGGCTGAGACGCAGAGGAAGAGCCCCAGGGACCACCCACTGGGTCAGAACCAGCAGAGCTGGGGTCAGGAGCTCAGCTGGGGCAGCTGGGCTCCAATTCCTGACCCACTGAGCACAAAGTTCATAGGACAGAGGTGTGTGCTGAGGGCAGAGGCCCCGGGCTCCGTAGCTATGAAAGACAGACACTTCATCTTTAGCCAGATGGATCCTCTTGAAATCTCCTGAAGCATCCAGACCAAGTTTTTGTGAGGATTACCTTCCAATAGTATGAGACCTGGGGGAGAGGACTGGTAAGACCAGAGGGACAAGCTAAGGCCAGAGCAGGATTCACTTTAGCCAGCGATACTCTGGCTTACACAGCGATCAAGGAGCCACCCAGGTGTGGACAGAACCAAGTGATGTTCATGAGCAGACTGGTAGGGTAGCTGTAGGAGCAGCATGAATCTAAATCCCTCCCGGGCCCCCTGTCCTCGGAGTGTGTGATCAACAGCCACTCTCAGGTTTGTGTGGGAGGGAGCAGTCAGGTCTCGAGGGTGTGCAGAGACCTGCCTGGCAGAGCTATACACAAAGGTGAACCAGTGATCTCCAGCACGTCCCAGCCATGCCAGCCACTTCCACATTCTGCTCTGAGTCTCTTTTGGGTGGGGACAGCCCCATACTACAGATACCTGGCAGAACTGGTACCGAGCATGTTAATCACTCTGCAGTATCCTTTCCATCCCCTCCGTGGTCTCTTCAAGGTTCCTGCACTCGCAGAACTGCATCCCCCCTGCTCCCGACAGGCACCCTCCTCAGCTCGCAGGTGCCACCAAGGCACAGAGCCGAGCCCATCCCCACCGGCTTCCTCCAGCAACTCCGTCTTCAGCTCTCAATGAGTACCATGTGGACAGATGGGCTGTTAGAAGTTCCCCTCGGAGTCCGTGGATCAGGCTCTGGAATGAAAGTGCCCAAAGACAGAGCTAACATCTCCGTCAAGGTTGCTAAGGCCTCTGGATCCCAGAACACTGCTTTAGGAAGTGCTACCATGTGGAGCTGGAGGTGAGCCACATCAGGTTAGTGCACGTTGCCCATAGACCTGGGCTGCTGGAGCTTGAGACACCTGGTGGTCATCAGCGCCTCCCCCATCCTGTGTTCCTGCCTTCCCTGATGAGATAGTTTGTCATTCTGGCATCTTTCAGTCTGGCAAAGCCCTGATCATCAGGGTGGCTCCTGACAGGCCTCGGCCTGTCCAAGAAGCTTCTCCAATCACAGATGCATTCATCCTGTGATGATTGCTAAACCAGGCCCTGGAGGGGCTGCAGGTGTCCCTGGGAGTGAAGAGAGGTCCCCATTCTAGAGGAGTGCCTGGCACAGGGACACATGTGGTCCACATGCCCCTGTACCAAATCCATGTGCACGTTCAGGCACCATGAAGATGTATACAGGCGCATGGATGCATGCACATCCTCACTCTCCCTCCCACCCAGGAGGAGTTCTCACCACACAGTCTGCATTTATGTGCTTGTTGTCCATTGATTTTCTGTGGTTAGATCCTCAACTGGGCATGTGTCTGTGAAAAAGGATGTCCTGATACAATGTGGGACTCTCAGCCAAGCTTGTGTGTCAAATAAACAATACACTGTTTTTAGAAACTATGATCGCTTGTACGACTAAGATATTAGTTACTTTTCTGTTGCTGTGGTACAGCAGCATGGCCAAGTGACTTATGGAGGAGTTTCCTTTGTCCTACCGTTCCAGACGGGAAGTCACAAGGGTGGAGCGGGCATGGCAGCAGGCAGAGCACACACTTAGAGCTCACATCTTCAACAGCAGACACAGAGAGCACGCTGGAAGTGGAGCAAGGCTGTAACTCTCAACTCCCAGCCCCAGTGACGTGGGGCCTCCAGCAGTGCCACACCTCCTGAAGGTGCCGCAGTCTCCACAGACAGAGCCGCCAGCTGGTTCAAACTCGTGAGCCTACTGGGGACACTTCTCCCTCCAACCACCACAGCTGTGTACTTGCCACCGGGAGCCCACAACACTCCTAAGTGGGGACCCACACTGTGGGATGTCCCCTGAGAGCCTCCAGGGGCAGACTGGGCCCAGGGCCTAATTTCGGCCTTTTTTATGGAGGCTGGGTTTTTATGGAGGCAGTTAGAGGAGCTGGAGAAGTAGTCAGAGACCCCAGCAGATGCTCCCTTGTTCCTGCAGCCCATTGAATCAAACAACAACCCACAGACCTGCACAGAATATTATCAGCAAGACGTTGGTGTTGGTGACCAGTTTCCAAAACCCACGTGCTGTGTCTGTGGGGTCCCGTCTGGGCAAGGTTAGCACCTGTGTAGCTCCATTAACCCCTTCACAGATACGGCCAAGATCAGCCATGAAGCCCCAGTCCCTGTCCACGCCAGCCCTCAACTGCATATTCCAGCTCTGAGGCCGAGAACCCTTCCTCCCAGAGGGCTCCACACTATCCCTGAGGGTCCAGGCAGAGTAGAGACTCCTTGGAAGACCAGTCTCTCCTACTTAGAGACCCAGGACCACCCACATGTCCAGAGCCACCAAAGCAATCTGTGCCAGGTCCCTCGGAGTGCTGGAACTCCTAGACCAGAGTGGTCATTTCTTTGGATAACATTTGCATCTGTGTATGTCTGTGAGGTGTGCCAAGTGGATGTGACCCAGGGGTGTTTGGCAAATGTGGGTACAGTAAGAGGGTCCAAGACTGGGGCGTGGGGAAGCGGGAGTCTCCAAGGAGACTCGGGGTTGCCAAGAAGGTGGCATCCAACAATGTCTTCCCACTCCAAGCAGAACA
This sequence comes from Eospalax fontanierii, assembly GCA_035773235.1. NCBI lineage: Eukaryota > Metazoa > Chordata > Mammalia > Rodentia > Spalacidae > Eospalax > Eospalax fontanierii. The sequence continues at coordinate 77,825,503 of CM069537.1, forward strand.
GATGACAGGCTAGTGTAAGGTTTTGTGTTCAAGAGACCCAGCAGACAGAAGGGACCAGAGACTCTGCTGCGAGCTAACAGGACCAGGTTTTATTAAGAGAAGACCAGATGAGACTAGCTTCTCCACACTTGGGAGTGGATAAATGCTAGCCCCCTCGTCTTGGGGGCTGGGGCTGGGGCTCCGGGGAACTGGGCGGGCGTGCCTGGCTCCAGACTGGGATTGAGAGTCGGGAGAGAGAGAGAGACAGAGACAGAGACGGGGGGGGGAGGAAGGGAGGGAGAGAGAGAGAGAGAGAGAGAGAGAGAGAGAGAGATCTGCTCAGGGTGGGTGCGAACAGCTCTCTGGGCGAGTGTGTCATTAGCCCAGTCTAACTGGTCAGTAGGCAGGAATTCAAGAAGTTGTTTGGATAGAGTTACCAAGGTGAATGCTGGGAGAAGGGAGGGTCCTTCAGTCACATCTTACAGCTAGGAAATGTGACCCTTGGCCAGCCACCACCCATGGCTCTGCAGAAATAACTCTAGAAGACATGCAGTACTGGAGCAATGTCCTGGAGCCACCAGGACCTAGGAGATGCAGGTAGACTCTCATGGAGTCTTCAGAGGGAACATAATCCTGCCCATCCCTTGGTCTCAAACTTCAGCTTCCAGAAAATGGGTGAGAATTTCTGTAGTGTTAAGGCCTGGGTTTGCAGGACTCTTCCTGGAGTCCTGAACCTCAGGCAGTAAAAGACAGAGGCAGGTGTGAAATCTCAGCCTTGGGACGATGAGAAAGGCCAGGGTGTGAGCACTCCCGGAATTTCATCCTGAAGTTGAGACCCAAGCAGGGAGAGGACAGATACAGCAGCCCCACATGCAGCTAGGGGTGTCACTTGGTGTGACCATCACAGAGAAACAAGCCAGCCCTCATGGCGGGGTCCACAGGGCTGTGTGAGTCAGGGCCACTCTTAGGGAAACCACATGAGGCATGGTGGCTGTCTGGACCTGGGTTTCCTGGTCTGTAGAGCGACTGGACACCAGCCTGCTCTGTGAGCAGCTGGATTGTAGCTAGCAACCAGCAAAGCCCTCTGACTACAGTGCTTGTGAGAATCTGTGTCGACCCCTGGATGACAGTACTTTGTCAAGTGGATTTAATTAAGAAACACTCAGGTGTTTAGCTGTCAGTGAGGGCACCTGGAGAGACAGCTCTGCCCTGGGGGCTTTGACGTGATGCAGTGAGGGAATAATGCAGTGGTGGACTAATGCAGTGAGGGAATAATGCAGTGGTGGAATAATGCAGTGAGGGAATAATGCAATGAGGGAATAATGCAGTGAGGGACTAATGCAGTGAGGGACTAATGCAGTGAGGGACTAATGCACAGCTACAAGTCAGAGAGACTGGAGACACCCTGCTGTAGTGTCTGGATGGGAGAGGGAAGTACTGAACATACACTTGGAGGGAAGCTTAAACAGCAGAGGCTTGCGCTGTGAAGCATGCAGAGATCTGTGGGTCCGCTCTGTGGAGAAGAGCAAGCCTCTGCAAAGAAGAGAACCCCTGAAGTGAACACAGCGGGAGCTGGAGACACACCCGTGACCACCCTGCTTTGGTCCATGTACAGCACAAGCATGGCTTGATGGGTGTTGTTGCAATGGTCTGTTTTCCCCTGTCTGATTGTTCTGGGGATTGAAGCCCAAGGAGAGGAGAGTCACTGTCTTTCCTTCTGTTGCTGTGATAAAACACTGGAAAAGAGCAGCTTGGGGAGGAAAGAGTTATTTTACCTCTCAGCTCATGTTCCATCACCAAGGAGAGCCACAGAAGGAGCTCATGCAGGAACCCGGAGCAGGAACTGAAGCAGAGACCGTGGAGGCGGCTGCGTGCCAGGGTGCTCCAGGCTCGTGTCTGGATGAACTTCTTATACAGCCCAGGCCCTCTGCCCGAGATGGCACCACCCACAGCATGTTACCATCTAGAGGATCAGGTTCATTTACTCTGCCACATAAAGAATTAAAAAGCAGGAAAAATCTCAGACATAGAAGAAAGCAACAGATAGCAGATTTTATTAAAAATAAAGAAACAAGAAGGAACCCACACAGGAAGAACAGCCGGAGACAGGTGTTATTAAAATGGGGGCACTTAAAAGGGGGGAGGTTACACAGGAACTATGGGGATGGAGTGGAAGGAGGAGCTCAGGTTAGGTGGGCCCACAGCAGACAGCATTATCAAGGAGAAATGGGGAAAATGGGGACACTGTAAATGAGGAAGGCACAGAGAAAGTGTAGACAGGGAGAGAGGAGAGATAAATAATGCCCAGCTGGTGTGAAAACCAGAGGGAATCATAATTAGTCCAAAAACGTACTAAAAAATTCCACATACAGTATCTCTACATGAACACATGTGCATAGCTGAAGGCTACATAACAAGAAACGGTACCAGACAGGAGAAACCTTCCTTTGATGTTGGCCAGGGTAGACCGAGAGACTCCCAAAATTACACAGACTATTGCCACAGCCCTTGATGGCCTCCCAGAACCTGAAGGTAAGATCCTATTGCTGAAGACAGGGCGTACTTTGGACACAGGATTTGGAGCAATGGAGCTGGAACTGACCTGGAAGCCACTTCCCCTGATGGCCAGCTCTGAGAGCTCTGGAGAGCACTAGGCAAACTGGTAAAGGGGAACATCAATTGATGGTCCAACCCCAGCTTCAAGGCCTAATAACCACATCAATGACCAGCACAGCATATGACACTGGTGCAGTAAGTGGCCCTTTTTCTTGGGGCTAATTAATGGTTACCTAATTGAACTTAAAGCCCACTCAATGGGAAGAAACTCATGCGTAGTACTGTAAACATAGCCAAATACACATAGGTGAAGAGGTTGTAGATCTTAGAGAAGACCCCAAGGATGTCACATCCCTAGACAAATGTCATTTCTTACTATGTGCAAGATATAGATCATTAAATTTACAGACAAGTATCCCAGTCTCTTCCATCAAAGACTCTTCTCTTGCAGCAGATGGTGACTATTACAAAGTACCACAATTGGTCACACACAGAGATTGTCTGTGAAATGCCCAGTCCTAGGTGACATATCTACAAAGGAACCCTACACATAAGGCCCACAGAACATACTAGTACAAGGGTGGAGAGAATACCAAACCGACTCTCAACTCTCACCAGTGAAGTTCTTTTATGTGACAGATGGCCATGAACACTAAAGGACAGATATGATCAAAGCACAGAGAATAGGTGTCTGCAGAGTGTGTGTCCTTGGACAGGACTCCTATATTAAAACCCACCCACCCAGGACTCAGAGACCATTGTGGAAGGGGGCAGAAAGATTGTAAGAGCCAGAGAGGAGGTGCACGGCCACACGGAAACAGAGTCCCACAGGCTCCTGGGACCTGCTCATATGAGCCTACAGCAGTGGAGTCAGCATGCACAGGACCGTGCAGACTCAAGCAGTCAAACACCCGGCATAGAACTGTGGAAATGGACATCAGAAGTATCTTCAGTCCTAGCCGAAGATTACTGCTGAGTAAGGAGCTGGCATCAGACTACAGCTGAGTGAGGAAGAGCTGATCTTCCTGAAGGGAGGGATTCTAGACAGGCTGACTAGACCTCCGCGGATGAACTGGCACTGAGAGATGTCTGGGACACTAACTTGACATGATAGGCCTTAACACAAATGACAGAATGCATGAAATCCACTGGGGCAGGGGGCTCTGTGTGGGCGCCATTGGGGAAGGGGGTATAAAGTTGATTAAGATGTGTATGAAATACATAAAAATTCAATTTTAAAAATTCTAAAAAAACCAAACCCACAACATAACATAGACATATTCCACTACGGGAAAGGTGACTCAGAAGCCCAAACTTCCAAAGCTCACTCTCCTGGAGTGCTTGGGATTATTTATTTATTTATTCATTTATTTATTTTCTGATTATTTTTTCTTTGGTTGGTTTGGGGCTTTTTTGAAACAAGGTTTCCCTGTAGTCACAGCTGGTCTAGAATTAAATTCAGTCTCATAGATTAGCCTGTCTCTGCCTCCCAAATGCTGAAATTAAAGGGTGTGCCATCACACCCAGCTAAGACTTGGGCCTTGTAAGTGTTTTTGTAATGTGGGGCAGAGCCCTCCTTCTAATTTTGAATTGATCAACTTAAAGAAGAGTGAGCCAATAGTACCCAGCTGAGATATGTTCAGGACTGATTTGTTCTTATCTAAACTGGTCTGGACCAGTCAGTCAGAATCAGGACTTATCAGTGGGAAGAGAAGGCCTGCCAGATCTTTGTCTCAGACCAAAAAGCAGTAAGTGTGCTGTCTTTATCACTCATCAAGGGCCCTGTCTGCTTCTCAGGGATTTAGTCTCTCTCAAGAGGGCTGGGCCTCCTGCATTGATCAGCAAACAGGACAATGTGGTCCAGATAACCCTTCAGCTAAAAGTTTCTCCTCCCAGGAATAGAGTACTGGCAACTGAAGCCGACTGTGATTATTCTAAACCCTAGCCACATAGATAAGGAAATTGAGGAAATAGAAATTCTAGGGAAAATACAGAATCAAAAAAACTAGAAATGTTAGAAAAAAAGTTTAATTTAATAATTCAAACACAAAACTTTGGAAAGCATCTCCACTTCAATATTAAGTGAAGTGAAATCTCACCTGCAGCTGGCAAGGTAAAGGGAACTAGACATTCAAATATCAATGAAGGGAGGAGAAAGCGTGACCACAAATTGCAAGAACTCCGGGACATTGTGGAGAGGCGTCATCAAGAGTCTTTAGGGAAAGGGGCCCTGAGATTCACACTGAAAGCACAGAAAACCCACTCAGTAAAACGGTGACAGAACAATTCCCAAATACTTGGGACGATACAGAATTTCAAGAACAGTAAGCATTTGGAGTCCCAAACATATACAGCTTTCAGGTCTCTGTGCTGTGAGCTTCCCACATCGTGCTGTGCCCATCTCTCTACATCGGCACCACCTGCAGTCCCTCCCTCTGCCCCATGACCAGGCTTCCTTGCTGGGTGGCAGGAACTAAAACCTTTAGATGGAGAGTGCCTGAATCAGGGCTCTGGTGACTAACAAATGTAGTGCCTTAAATGTCCCTCACTTGATGGATGGATAATGAAAATGTGGTACATTTCTCTACTCAGAGGTAAGGAAAGACAATTTGCATGTAAATGATGGAACTAGAAACCATCATACGAAGTAAAGCAACACAGACTCAGAGAAGCAAATGACATGCAGGCTCCTTCAGTTGTGGATCCTAGCACCAAAACCTTCTGTGTGATTATATATCCCAAAGTAACTGCAGGAGCCAGGAAACCGGACAGGAATCAGGGAGGTAAAAGAAAAGCAGGACCTTGAGAGAGAACCGTGGGAGACAGGTATCACCAAGGGAGAAATGGGTAAAAGGGGGTGTTTAAGTGGGAGGGGGAGAGGAAGGGTTAGATAAAGAACCTTGGGGGTGAAGAAAGACCTCAAGAGAGGGGGAACCATAAGAGACATGTATTACCCAGGATGAGCTGGGGAAATGGGCTACTTTAACTAGTGAGGGAAGAGGGAGGATCATAGATACACAGATAGATGGGAAAGAGACAGAATAAGTAATGTCAAGCTGGTGTGCAAAACCAGAGGAAAACGTGTTACTTCAAAAGCCTACTGACAAATTACACATATAACATGTCTACATGAACACTTGGACATAGCTGAAGGCTACATAACAAGAAACAGTACCAGACAGGAGAAACCTTCCATTGATGTTGGCCAGGGTAGACCAAGAGACTCACAAAATTACACAGACTATTGCCACAGCCTTTGACGGCCTCCCAGAACCTGAAGGTAAGATCCTATTGCTGAAGACAGGATGTACTTTGGACACAGGATTTGGAGCAATGGAGCTGGAACTGACCTCGAAGTCACTTCCCCTGAAGGCTAGCTCTCAGAGATCTGGAGAGCACTAGACAAGTTGCTATGGGAGACAATCAATATCTATTGGTCCAACCCCAGCTTTAATAACCACAACAATGACTGGCACACTGTTGGGGCAGTAGTCGCACTTTTATCTTGGGGGCAATCCACAGCTACATAATTGGATCTAAAACCAACTCAGTGGGAGGAAACTCATATGTGGTACTGTAAACATAGCCAAATACACATGGCTGGAGAGGTCATAGATCTCAGAGAAATCTCCAAGGCTGTTACATCCCTAGACAATGATAATTTCTTATTATGTGCTAAATATGGATCTTTATATTTACAGACAAGTATGCCAGTCACCACTCAACAGATAAGCTTCTTTTGCAATACAAGGAGATGATTACAGAGTCCTGCAACTGTTCACACCCAGAGAATAAGTGTCTGTGAGATACCCAACCCTAAATGACACATCTACCAAAACCTCTACACCTGAGACTCATGGAGCTCAGTGGCGCAGGTGGTATAGAAAGTACTAGAGCACTCAGCTCCCAACAGTGAAGTACTAATGCACCCTCAGCTCCCAGCAGTGAAGTACTAATGCACCCTCAGCTCCCAGCAGTGAAGCTCCCTCATGCAACAGTGGGCAATGAGACCAGGGCTCAGACGCCAGAGCAGAAGAGGGCAGAAAGTTTATAAGAGCCAGGGAAGGAGGTGTGTGACGATATGAAAATAAGTTCTTACTCCTGGAACTTCGCCCATATTAACTATAGCAATGGCGACAGCATGTAGAAGACCCATGAAAACTCAGTCAAACAAAAACCCAGCACAGAGCTGTGGAAATGGGCAGCAGGCTGCAATCTTGGCCACAGGACTATTGGGCAGCTGATTACTGGGCGAGGAAGTGTTAATCTTCTTAAGGGAGGGACTCTAGACAGGATGACTAGATCCCAGTGAATGAACTTGAACTAAGGGGTGTCAGGGGACACTAACTTGACTCGACAGGCCTTAATGTAAATGCCAGAGTGCATGGAACCCCGTGTGGGTGGGTAGGGAGGGCGCCTGTGGGGAGAGGGTGGAGAGAAGATTAAGATGTGTAGACCACACAAAAATCCAATAAAAATAGCTTTACAAACTCACAACTAGCAAAATAAAAAGAATAAATAAAAACATCATAAAAAACGAAGGGAGGAGAGAACTGACTCTCTGTGTTCTCGTCTGACTTCCACGCCAGTCACAGCATGCATGCCTGCACACACAATAAATACAATGTTAAAGATTCTTTTATGTATGGTACCTGAAAAATCTTGGCAAACACGCCTGCACACACAATAAATACAATGTTAAAGATTCTTTTATGTATGGTACCTGAAAAATCTTGGCAAACACCCTTTGTAAGGTGCCTCCCCACCTGGGTTATTCTCCTTTAGAATCTTGCATGTATACATGTATGTATAATGTAGTGGAGTAAATACTGTAGCACTAGTATCATGGAGTGTTATGTATACAATGATGTACATGCATGTATATTAATATACTTAGATGCATATACATCCAACTCTGCTGACTTGCCTAGGGGCTTAGCATAGATATCATCTGACCTTGTGTATATTTTCCCAGGTGCCCTTAGAACGGGAGGAGTGCTGGTTTATTGCTATGACTGTGAGTGCTATATTTTGATTTCAGTATATGTACTTTCGTGCATCTCAGGCATGTGCAGCTTGCCAAGAAGTCCTGGAAGGATGTTTGTTGATTATTCTAGCAAGCATTTCTTAGTAACTCAGAGGGAAGCACAGGAATGACAAGACAGAAAAGGAGCATCTTCAGACAAAAATATCGACTTAATGGCTCATAAAGTGGAAGTGAACCTTATTGCGATTAGATTCTGTCACAGAAGCAGGAGTGGGTGTCACTGGCAGAAATGTTCCCCTAACACAGTAGAGAGCTGCTAGAGGGGTCCATCCAGGAACTGAAAGGGTCTATGTAGAGACTGTTCATCATAGAAATCGACACTTCAGACAAGAGAAAAAACATCATACATGGACAGCAGAGATGCTCTCTGTTCAAATAAAGGTTAAAATTCTAAGAGAACAAGAAACTAATATTAGAATCTGCAAGGAAAAAAATACAAACTCACAAAGGCAAGCACATCAGAGTATCATCGGACCTGACAGCAAAAGCCCTAAAACCCAGGAGGGCTTCGATAGGGGTTAGCCCAGCTGGAGAGAGGAGACTCTGACCTACTGGACTGTCTGTAAGTCATGCAGGGAGCTCCAGATTTGTGAGTTGTCGCTCATACTAAGGTGGCCTTTGGGGGATTCAGCTGCCTTTGAGTCATCCATGTTCCTGTGTAACCCCTCACCCATACACCTGTAAGCAACACTCATAAACTCACGGGCTTACCAAGATGCGCTTTGGTGTGACATTACTGGAGTGAATAGAAGTTCGTTCAGTCTCCCTAGGAAAAGTCACACAGCAGAATGAGGTGTTTCAAGACTGGAAAGCAAATACCCAGCAACTAAGATCATCAGCTTGCAAAAGCATTTCTTAAATGGATGGGTAAACAAAGGCCTTTCAAGATAAACACAAATTAAAGCAACATATGACTGATAAGCCACCATATAAGATGGTACTCAAATGAGTCATGTGAACAAAGGAAAGATAATCCCAAACAAAAAAGCTCAGGAAACAATAACTCAATACATGAGAGCTAGAAAGAATCAAGCCTGTCCAGTTCATTACATGAGCAAACCCCTAAAATAAACAAGGTAATAAAAGAAAAAACACAGTATTCAAACCAACCAGAAATAAAGCCAACAAAATTACAGTAATCAGTAAATACTTCTCAATAATAACCCTAAATATAAATAGACTTGCCTTCCTAATTGAAAGATAAAGAGCAGCTGACTGGATTAAAAACAAGATCCAACTACTTGTTGTCTGCAAGAAGAATATATCCTTGACAAAGAAAGGCACTGACTGAGTGAAAGAATGGAGAATGATTTAGTGAAAGGTGAAATCCCCAACCCAAGCAGGAGTTCATTGCCGAGGAAACAGGTGTGAAGTCAACACTTGCAGAAGTCTGCATAGTAACAACAGGAAGGACACATCAGGAAAGATGATGATGGATATGTGTGCACAAATTACGTGTGCACAATGGGAAGCCCAAATCATGAAGAAAGCCTTCTGGGTGTGCTCACACAGACACGTCCACTATAGTAAGTGTGGCCACACTCTCATCAAGAAATCAAGTCAGAAATTTCAGCAAAGAAATCTCAGAGTGAAACTAAACAAATGGCTTAAATACCACTACAGAACCCTATTCGACAACTGTGGGAAGCACTTGGCTTTTATCAAAAATGGACCATATTTTAGAGCATAAAACAGGTCTAACAAACACACAAAAAGTTTAAAAATCCGAGCTAGATATGATGGCACGTCTTTAATCCCAGCATTTGTGGTGCGGAGGCAGGTGGGTCTCTGTGCGATGGAGGCCAGCCTGGTCTACATAGTGAGTTCCAGGCCAGCTGGGGCTATAGGGAGAGACTGTCTCAAAAAGACCAAAAATTTTTCAAAAATTCAAAATAAGTTCTCATATACTAGCAGATCATTATAGAATAAAAATGGCAAAAATAACTACATAAACCATAAAATATGTGGAGATGAAACAACATTCACTTGAGTGACCAATGGGACAACGAAAAGATTACAGAGGATATTGAGAAATTCCTAGAAGTAAATGAAATGAAATCACAAATTACCAGAGCCTTTAGGATGCCGAAAGGCAGTTCTAAGAGGGAAAATTATAGCTACGAATGCTTACATTTAAAAATCAGAAAAACTTAGATACCCAGTAGTGCATCTCAAAGTCTTATAAAGACAAGAATTACAGAAATTCAAAATTAGTAGAAAGAAATAGTGAAGTACCAGCTACAATGGAGTAGTCCCTGTCTGGTGAAAAGAAGCTTCTTCGATGAGTGGTGACCGGGACACTTGACTATAAATATAAGGATACATAGGCTAACACATGGAGATCAGGAATCTGCAGAGTGTGGGTCCCTGGACAGGACTTTTATATTAAGTCTCACTCACCCAGGGCTCAGGGACCACTGAGGAAGAGGGGGTGGAAAGAGTGTAAGAGCCAGTGAGGAGGGGCGTGACCACATGGAATAGAGTCCTACAAGCTCCTGGACCCTGTTCATGTGAACCTACAGCAATGGTGTCGGCATGCTCACAACCCACGCAAACTCAAGCAGACAAAAACCCAGCGTGGCACTGGGGAAATGGGCAGCAGACCCCAACCTTTGTTTAAGAAATATTGTCAGCTGATTACTGTTGGGTGAGGATGGGCTAGTCTTCCTAAAGCAGGGGACTCTGGGTAGGCTGACTAGACCTCAGTGGATGAACCTGCACTGAGGTCACTTGAGGACACTAACTTGACGCAGTAGGCCTTAACACAGACCAAAGAATGTGTGGATTCCAGTTGAGGGGCTATCGGGGTGCTAGTAGGGAAGGATATAAAGATGTTTAAGACTGATTGAGACGTTCTGTCTGAAACACACAATGATTCAGTAAAAGATGTTTAAAAAATATTGCATGAAATTCTCAAATGAGGGAGAAAATAAGCCTGGCAGAATTCAGCAGAACCCATCCAGTTCTTGGCTCTCTTTATCTGACATCTCTCTTACCGCTTCAGTTATATTGATGTTTTAGGTCTAGATTAGTTGTTTATATTCTCTTCATCTAAATCCAGCAGGTCACACATATCTAGAAATTGATCCATTTTTTCTATATTTTCCAATATGTTGGAATTTAAGAATTCAAAGCATCCCTTGATGATTCTCCAGATTTTATTTCAAGATGTGTATTGTACCTTTTCTTCTCCAACCCTACTAATTTCAGTCTTTTCCCTCTTCCTTTTGGCAAATTTGGCAAAGGATTTGTTGAAATTTTTTTAATCTTTTCAAAGAGTCAGCTCTGTTTCACTGATTCTTTGTATTGTTTGTTTAATCTGCTTTTTATTATCTTACTTATTATGAATTGCCCATGCCTAAATGGCACAGCTACAGTGTAGCCTCTATACCCGAGGCTTACACAATACAGAACAAGGGGCAAAGAAGACACTAAGGAATCTCCCAACTCTCATTGATGAAGCTCCCACATGCACCAAAGAGCCAGTGACATACAGTATATTTTTATCACATTCACCCCAATTCATGCTGTGTTCATTAAACACTGTTGCCTTGTCATCATTCACCACCTCTGTCTCTTACAGTCTTTCCACCCCCGTCTTCCACATCATCCGTGAGCTTTAGGAGGAAAGTGTGTGATTTTGCACACTGGAATGTTATCTAGATGTTGGAAAGATGAAATCATGAAGTTCACTGGGAGGGAGGAGGAGGCCTCGTGCTGAGTGAGGTAGCTCAGACCTGGAAAGTCCAGTGCTGCATGTCTTCTCCACAGATCTTTTGAAAAAGTGGCACCAATGCCCTTCACATTAGCCCATGAAATAGAAGGCAAAGGAACAATGCCAGCCCATGCTATGAGCCAGCATTGTCCTCTGTGTCAAGTTGATGGTCAGCTTGACAGAATCCAGACTCTCCTAGGAGACCATCCTCTGGGAACTCTGAGGGGTTACCTAGCTTAGGCTAACTGAAGTGCGAACACACACTTTAACGGCGGGTGGCAGGAATCGTGGTTGGCATCCTGAGTCAAAAGGAGAAAGGGAGCCAAGCACCGCCTCTCTCTGCTTCCAGACTGTGGACGCCAGGTGACCAGCTGCCTCCCATTCCTACAACCAAGACTCCCCCGCTGTGATAGACTATGTCCTCCAACTGTGAATGAAAATAAGCCCTTTCTCCCCTATGTTGCCTTTGTTATGTATTTTGTCACAGAAATAACTGTTACAGATCCAATAAAAAGGGAGAAAAATGGGGAACCATTTCCCTGATGAACACAGAAATGTTCTCAATGAAATACCTGAAGACCAAAATCAGCAAAATGATCAGGTTCATTTCATTCCAGTGATGGAAGAATGCTTCACTAATAAGTCAAATAACTGAAATAGAATACATAAACAGAATCAGGGACTACTGTCACAGGATCATCTCAAGAGATATAAAAGTTCAGCATCCCTTCATAATAAAAATCTTGAAGAAGCAGAACCTCAAGAAAAAAAGTCAATATCATATGACAAAATAAAGTCAGAATTAAACTAAGGAGTGTAAAAGGGGAAGTGTTAGTGTTTCCTCTAAACTCAGCCATGGCAGCGGGGGTTGAAGATGCTACACTCTTATTTAGTATAGCGGCTGGCACTGAAATAAAGGGAATACACTTTATTTTTTTAAAGGAGGAAATCAAACTATCCCTGTTCACAGATGTCATTATTTTAAATTTAAAATACCCTAAAGACACTACCAGTAAGATGGCTCAGATCAACGTGCTTCCTGCCAAACCCAAAGACCTGACTCACATGGCAGAAAGAGAAAACCAACCCCTACGCTTTGTCCTCTGACCTCCCTGGCACGCCATGCCTGGTGCGTATCCTTACACACACACATGAACACACAGGCGCACACAAATAAGTGAATATAATTTTAAGGAATGCTTTAAAGACTCCACCAGAAAATGCTTATGTCTCATAAATAGTTTAATCCAGGCATCAGGATGCAAAATCAGCATACAAAAACTGGTAGCATTTATAGACTAACAACAAATTCAATCACACTGGCTGTAAAAACGTAAATAGATAGGAACAGATCTAACCAAGGAGGCAAATACCCCTATGATGAAATACCAAAGAAAGAAAGGTTGAGGAAGAAGACACTAGACAATGGAAAGCCTTCCCAAACTTATAGATCAGGAGAATTATACTGTGAAAATGGGAATATTACTAAAACTATCTGTATGTTCCATCCAATAGTCACCAAAATTCCAATGACATTCTTCACACAAATAGAAAAAAAAAACTTCCAAATTTCTCTGGGAATCACAATGAGCCCAGAACAGTCAAGGTAACCATTATCAGAACGTGCAATGCAGGAGGTACCTGATTTCCAATTGCGTGACACAGATGGTGTTAAAAACAGGCTAGTGGGAGGCAGATGCTGACAAACCTCTATGAGCCTGAGGCCAGCCTGCTCTGCAGGGCACATGCCAAGCCAGTCAGGGTTGTGTAGTGAGACCTTGTCTTCAAACAAACAGCAAGGCTCTAAAACGTAACCAAAAAGAAGACATGAGTGTATGACCCTTAACAGAAACAGACATGTAGATCAATGGAGAAACCAAGGGTCAAACATAAACCCGCACAGCTGTGGTCACCTGATTTTTGATAAAGCTCTCAAAACAAAATATCTGATAAAAGCAACTTAACATGAAAAGTCATTCTTTTCAGCAAGTGGTATTGGAAAAACTAGATATCCATAAACAGAAGAATGAGAAATCTCTCACCCTGTACAAAACTCAACTCAAAATGGATCAATGGCATTAATGTAAGACCTGAAACTTTGAAACCATTAGAAGAAAACACTTCAAGTTAGAGGCATAGGCAAGGACTTTCTGAAAAGGACTCTAATAGTCCAGGAAATAATAGCAAAAGTTGACAGAAAAGGATTGTATCCCCTCTAAAAGGGTTCTGCACGGCAAAATAGACAAGAGGCAAAAAGGAGAGAATGAGGTAAAACATGCTTCCATTGTATACATGGCAAGGGATGGAGATCCAGTGTGTAACGGCTCAAACAATTAAACACCCAAAGAAAGCCCAGTCCGTAAATGGGCGAATGAATCAAACACAGTGAATATGAATATATATATTCAGAGAGAGGACAAAATCCTTAGCTACCTGGGAAATGCAGATTAAAGTTCCATCGTGATTCCATGCTACTCAGACCAAAATGGCTGTAATCAGTAAAACGGTGACCAGAGAGTGCTGGTGAGGATGTGGGGAGGGGGAAGTCCTGTTCACTCCTTGTGGGAAGGTAAACGAGCTGCCACTCTGGAAGTCATTCTACAGGCGCCTCACAAAACTCAAAATGGACTATCACAGGAGCCATTCTACCACGCCTGGGAAAACACACAAAGGAATTTAAGTCGGCACACCACAGAGACAGATGCACATCTGTGTTCACTGCTGGGGTGGCCAAGTTATGGAAGTGGCCTCGAAGTCTACCATCAGAAAGATCAGTGAAGACCGCGTAAGCTGTACACAGTTGAATTCTGAAGAAGAATGAATGATGTCATTCCCAGGAAATGGGGGGAATGGAAGATCCTCGTGTTCGGTGAAATCAGCCAAACTCATAATGACAAATGTCGCATTTTCTCTCATTTGCAGAGCCTGGAGTTTAGAAAAACAATACTAGTCACAGAAGCAGAAAAAGAAATAGTTGTGGGGAAAACCAAGCCAGGAGGGGCGAGAGAAGGCATCGCAGGCTGAATATGACTGCAGGTCACTCTATAAGTAAAATGCTATAAAAGATCTATTACTATGCAAGAAGAATAAATATACGCTAATGAAAATGGGGAAACGAATCTCATTTACCATACATTCCCACAGCCCTGTTCTGCCCCAGGAAATGGAATTGAGAGACCACGTCTGGGCCCTCTGAAACCATGAGCCAACATGAATCCTTCCTCCTGTGATGTGTCCCTGTGAGGTATTTGGTTATAGCAATGTGGTGAGCTGGCTCGGTCTGCTGGGGCACAGTGGACACACCCTCGGCCCTTTCCTCTTTGCATTTTCTGTCTCAGACCCTCAGGGATGACATGATTTTCATTCCACCATCTTGGTGGGAGGTGAGAGATGGCTGTGTCTCCAGGTGCTCTGGCCTGTGTGTTCATGTGTGTGGGAACTAATTGGTACCTGCTTCATACCTTACTCAGCCCCTCATAGAAGCAGTGTCCCAGAGGCCGGAGGGGAGCTGCAGAGCTTAAAACCAGGGCCTGCGGAATGAGGGCCTGCGACTGCACTGTGCTCTTATTTCTGAAGGTCAAGCAGTGGGGGTGGAGATGCCCTCCCTCCACAGTCCCCATCAAGATGTGATCCAGGGGCAGAAGAGCCCTATATGCCTTTCAGGGGGACGTTCCCAAGTTTGTATTGTGCACAGGCATTCGAAGGAGAAAGGTCATAATAGCGGCTTGCAAGGAGACAGCCAACCCTTCCTATCCTGTCTCTGGCAAACCACACCACCACCTCAGAACAGTGCTGGGAGTTCAGCCAGGGTGCCTGAGGGCCTGGGTTCACAGGGGAGGGACAAGAGTGCCCATCAGCCTACTCAGGAGAAGGGGCCCAGGACACATACCACAACTCTATCCAGGACTTCGAGGTACCATCTAGAATTTCTTTGGAACATTATAAGCCCCTTTTGGAGAAGCAGAACCTTGGAGGGCTGGTCCCAGAGACACTTTGGACTCAGCACCCCACTCACTGGTTCTGCTGCCCACTAAGGTCCAAGTCATACTAAGGGTGTCAGGGACCTGGGAGGTTTCAGATCTATTCCCCCAGTCCCTGTGGTACAGTAAGCCTGTAGACTCCTGGAGTCCACCTGTGGTCTGTCCCTGTTCTTCTCCCCACATCAGACACTTGCAGGGTGCTCTCATACACACACATACCTTGGCTTCCCAGCAAAGCTCAACCCCACCCCCGGAGGACTTTGCCTTATCTATTGACGGGGAGGGCACGGTGCAATTCTCTTTCCAAGAGTGAGAGGAGTCCTCTGCCTCCTGTATGCTACAGCACAGGTCCTCCACCAGAAAAACCTTCCTGAATTCAATAAGAGGAAGGAAGGGAGGAGGGAAGAATGAAAGAGGAAGGAGAGAGGAGTGAGAGGATGAGGAGGGAGAAAAGGAGAAGGGAAGACAAGGATAGAGGAGGGGGATGGAGAGAGGGATGGAGGGAAGGAGAGAGGGGAGAAGGGAGGGGCGGAGGAGGGAGGACAGAAAGGAGGAGGGAGAGGGGAAGAAGCAGGAAGAGCTGGTCTCCTTGGGGGACTCCCCGTCCTCCTGCGCTCAGACAGAGGTAGCTCTGGGCTCTACAGCACACCTGCCTGTGGCGTGGCAGCTCCCCTGCCCCTGGCCTGCTGGTTCTCAGGCAGGTGACAGCCACAGGGCTTAGAGCTCTGCCTGGCAGCGGCTCCCCAGTCCTTGCTGTGACTGGTGTGACTCATTCTTCCAGGGCTGGTGGACATTAATTACAAATTTTAATATTTTTATCACAGGAAATGTGTTGGAGCACACACCTCAGCTGCTGATGATTAAATTACCGAGGAAGGGCAGCTCCGCGATTGCTGTAAATGAATACATTTTCAATATTTTTTTTCTGTTGAAGGTAATTTTCATGGCTGGTTTAACTTGTAAGGATGATAGAAAATATTAATAAAACATTTGATGTCTAAGTTTGGGCAGAAGTTTAATAAATGAGATGGGCATATTTCACTTCCAATCACATGGCTGAAATTGTTTGAAAGCGGATTGTTGGAAGCAGAATCTTCCAGGGAGGTCTCAGCACTGGCAAGTCTGGGACCTTCAAGACTTCAGCATCAGCTGGGAGGACAGGAGCCCTGGGCGGGCCTCCTCAGGCTGCATCACGGGCCCAGAGAGCAAAGTGCCATGGAGGTGATTCAGACAAGAGGAGCCCCCTGGGCATCATCCAAACCAGAAGGGATCATGGTGACAGGGCAAGAGGTTGTGCAGGCTGGCCGGTGGCTTGTGCACACACACACATGCACATCCCAGAGCACACATCTGTGCACACACTTATACACATGCTGAACATATGTTTGTGCATACACACTGCATGTGCATACACAGAAGAACATATATTTGTACACACACAGGGACACACATACACATAGAAGCATACATTGGTGCATACATACACATATATACGCACAGGAGCACACATCTGTGTATGTACACCTGCATGTGTACATACTGAAGCACATATGTGTGCACACACACATACACACAGGCAAGCACATACACAGAGACACACAGGAGCAACTATTTCTGCATGCATGCACATGTGTACATAGAGGAACACACATCTGTGCATTTACAAATGCGTCCATACATACGTGCACCCTCCAACACACAGGAGTACAGATTTGTGTTTATAGGCATAGATACACACACACAGTAGGACAGATTAACTCATACACACACACATAAATACAGTGTCACTGGTGTTTGGGTCTGTACACAGCAGCCCAGATCCCAAGCTCTGATGAAATGAGACAGGTTGTGGTACTGTCAGGCAGACTGTCAACAGCCTGGTGAGGTGGTTTCAGCCGAGCCAAGGCCACGATGATGACTGGCTTAATGTGAAGTACATGGCTGACTGGGGTTCACAGGAGCCCACCACTGCCCTGGAGTACTTAACTGATTTTTAAACACAAAATATGCAGTTGCCCCTGACCCTGTGGATGGGTGATATAGGGGTTCCCATGTCCTTCCCCACAGCCTGGGACTTGAGAACCCCCCACCCCTCATCCTCTGCTCCCAGGCAGGTACAGATGAGAACAGCACAGTTGTGTCTAGCACATGACTCTGAGGCTAGGAAGGGTGACCTGTCCTCACTGCGCTTCAGATGATGCCTGCAACATACGTTGTTATGTGTAGCTCTGACATAATGACTTGATTTTAGGGTGCACTTCCATCATTTGAAATATGCACAGCTCTCCACTGAATGTGACTTACAAGACAATTAGACTCATGATTTAAGTAATTGGTTTTTGTTGTGCAGTGTTGAAATGTCACGATTTACAACGTACTTTTAATTCTTTTTAAAAAAAGCATGCTGATGGGCATGTTTGCACAGTTAAGACCCATCCCCCTGTAGATGAGGCAACAGGGTGGGTTCTCAGACCTGTCCGGGGGCCCTGTGCTTCTGGCTGGAGGTCCCGCCAACTGAGTCAGAGTTCTGGGCACAAATGCTATGAGGCAGCCACAGGGGCTGAGTGCAAGCCCTCAGCCTTTCCCTCAAACAGCCTGCTGCCTTCAGTGGTGACCCTGTGCTTCTGCTCCTCCCACTGCTGCTGGAGTGTGTCCGGCTGCTACACAGGGGGGCAATGTGTGACAAACAATTTGAAAATGAGATTCTGATTACTTCAGTGATTGTCTCCCTTGAGCACAGTTATAAGAATGTACATTTGCATGATTGAGTGAAAGAAAGAATGAATGTGTACATGCGTGAATGTGTACATGCATGAATGAATGCATGAATGTGTACATGCGTGAACGTGTACATGGATGAATGTGTACATGGATGAATGAATGAATACATGAATGAATGTTCTCATGAAAGAATGAATGAATGTGTACATGAATGAATGAATGCATGAATGTATACATGCATGAATGTGCTCATGAAAGAATGAATGAATGTGTACATGAATGAGTGAATGAAGGGACACATGGGTGAATCCATGGATGAACACATGAGTGAATGAATGCATGAATGTGTACATGGATGAATGTGTACATGCATGAATGTGCACATAGATGAATGTGTACATGCATGAATGTGTACATGGATGAATGTGTACATGCATGAAGGTGTACATGCATGAATGTGTACATGAATGAATGTGCTCATGAAAGAATAAATGCATGAATGTGTACATGAATGAATGAGTGCCTGCTGTGCTAGTCCTTGCGCAAAGGTGTGTTTACTCAGGTCCAGCTTGAGAATAGAGAAATGGAGTCTAATGGGACCACTTGTGTGTGTTTACTTGTGGGTCCTGTACCCCACTGACTTTCTGGGTCCTGTACTCCACTGGCTTTCTGGGTCCCGTACCTCACTGGCTTTCTGGGGTCACCCAGTAAGTCTCCATCTAGTTGCCTCCACAGGAGACTTCAGATACTAGAGGCTGATAACTCAGTGAATCTGGGTCTGGAGCACCTTGGCCATCCAGGTGGATGGACAGGACTGGAGGCCCCCATTTCTGACATGCGGGGCCTCAAGAAGTCCTTAAAGCAGAAAGCCCCAGGGTTTTCCCAAAGAAGAAGGCAGATTGGGATCCAAAATGCTTGTCAGGAGGAAGCAGAGTCCTGCATATCTGACTAGAGGTGGCAGGAATGGCGCTCACCAGCACATGGGTCTCCACCTTCTGCAAGCTCCCTGGAGGGCAGCAGGAGTAAGATCACCGGAGAACCCATTTATTTCTGTTTAGATGGTTCCCCACCATGGAGAATCACTGCCACACATGGGGTCCTGCTGTGGCTTCTCTGTATAGTAACAGGATCAGGGACCAGAGGCAGCCACAGCCTGCCGCAACCCAGGACTTCCCAGGAGAGGGGCTCATCAAGGACACAGTGGCTGCAGCTGCCCGGATCTTGTTGTGACCCTTGGGGAGGTGGGGTCAAATGTAGCCCTAGGGCAGGCAGGGCTACACCCCTCCTTGATAATTCCACTGGGTTCAAACATTGCCTGACTCTAAGAGAGTATGTTAATTTCACTTTTTGTTTTGCTTTGTTAATTATTTTGTGTTTAATTCATATAGTAGTTTGGTTTAATGGTTGCAGAAAAGCTATAAACCCAGGGGATTTATATCTAATTAAGTAATATATGATAATGAGAAATATTGAGGTCAACCACCATCTTCAGCAATGGCAGTTTCCTATGTGGCATCTGGGCCTGCACGAGGCCAGGGGGCTCAAGGGGTCTGCTGAGCAGAGAGTTCCTCAGGGCTGGAAGGCACATGCTGTTCTTGGGATTAGAGTCAGACCGGGGTAAGCTCTATTCTAGCCTGTGGTATACGCTGAAAAATCTGCTCCTTATCACTGATGCCTCCCTCTCCCTGGGGTACTGCTGCTGGTGGGGACCCTCAGGGAGGAGGCACAAGGGAGCCCCCCAAAGCAGACACCAAGGACCAGCAGCCTGCTTTCCGCTCCCCTCCGACCTCCCCTGAGAGCCTCGGGGAGCCTAGCCCAGGCCCTCCCCAAAGCTTGGGGGATATTCATTTAAATCAGCTGATTGCCAGTGAAAGGTCTCATCAAAGATTAAATAAGCATAATTTAACTGAGAGAATGATAATAGATTTAGTTAAGAAGAGAAAAAAAGGAAAATTGAATTAGAATGCATATTTGAGGGAAAATTGGAGTTTAATATAATTACACTTAGAGATGAGACAGATCACAATTATGTTTCAGAGGTGGAATTTTTAATTGTATTATTTAAAACCAAGCCTGGGTGTCTGCCTTGGACCAGGTCAGGAGAAAGGCTGGGGGCAGGGGAGGTACAGCCGTCCCTTGCTTTCCCAAGGGGACCCACCTTCCATCTCCTGCCAATCAAGAGCCTCATGTTGAGCATCCCACCCCATAGGCCTGCCTGTGGCTCGGATCTCAAAGACCCTGTAGCCTGAGCAGGAGGGCAGAGTATTGTCTAATACTTGCTCTCCTGGATTAGTTTATCTCCAGAGCTGATGCAATCACATGGGCAGAAATGAACTTACTGCAGCCCAAACCTCCATTCTACCAAATTAAGTTTCCCAGATGGTGTGTCTACCTTCCAGCCCGACTGGCCCTATTCAGGAGTTAGCTACATGCCATCTACAGGGAAGGGGCAGGCCAAGGGATCTTGAAGGATGGGCACAGATCACAGTGGGCACCTGGAGGAGCACTACAGACACACTTGGGTTCCTGGGGTACCCAGTGTCACCTTGGTACACTGTCACCTTGGAAGGTGCTTGTCTGGACAAGCTCACAGGTCTCTCTGTGCATCAAAGCCTGGTCTCAGGACACACAGAATGGCTGGGGATCCCGGGCCAGCACCTCTCTAGCCTCATACTACTCCCACATGTACTGACCATGGTCTGTAAGCCGTAGAGTCTCCAAAATAGTTCCCTGGACTCATTCCACTGAAATGTTAGTCAAGCCAGCCTAGCCATCTGCACAGGGAAGCACAGAAGACCACCTCCCTGCTAGAGACCATCCTCCCTCTTGGCACTGGTATGCTTCCTGGTAGACAGACTTCTGCGTGGATACTGTCGGCAAAGGCACAGGAATGGGGTGGGGGCGTCTGGTTGAAAGTCCAGGCACCACTTTAATGCAGTGTCTTCGGGCCCCTCCCACCTCAGGGAAGTGACTTCTCACCTCCAGAGTCTCCAGCCCCCCTCTCAGACATGGAGCTGGTCAGAAAGGCCAAGGTAAGTAAGTGTTCAAGTTCAGAGTGTCAAAGAAGGCATCAGGTGCTGTTGCAGGGGGTGTGTGGCTCAACTCGGAGCAGAGGAGTGTCTACCTGCAGAGGAAGTTCACTGAGATGCAGCCACAGACTGTGTTGAGCTGTCCCCTCTCTGGTCAACAGGCTCGAGTCCCAAGGACGGGCAGAGGCAGCACCTGCCAGTCTGCACCGAGGTACAAAGGGCTGCAACAGTGCCAGCCCACACTCACTTCCCGAGGGTGAGAGGATGGTCCTTCCAAGCTCAGCATCAGGTCAGAACAGCTGCCCACTTCATCCCACCCAGGTGGGCGTGAAGTGGTTAGGGACTATGGGCCTTCTCAGATGAATTTAGCTCTGGACACAGGCTTTACTTGGCTAATTAGCTCAAGTTTTCCAAATGCAGCATGGAAGTTCTCATCTCTGGAGGTCTGAAGAGGCTTCAAACTCGCATGTCAGGGCATTGTAAATCTTCAGGGAAATCTGGAATGTAATTTTCTTTTCATTTCATTCCTGACACAACTTGGTATATTAATAAGTTAGAATAACCATAAATAGCGATTGGTCATAATACTGCAGGGACAAGTTCTGGCCCAGAACAGAAGGGCAGAGAGAGAACAGAGAAGGAAGTGGTGGACAGCACCAGGCACTGGACATTCAACAGGAACCGCCTTACTTCCCAACAGCAGGTGGAACTGGGAACTGGGGGAGCAAGCCGTGTTTCTGAGACCCAGGAGAGGTCATTACAGTTAATTAAGATGGGGTAATGTCCCCTTTAAAAATCAGCCATACCAGCTGACCCCTCCTAACTCACTCTGGTGCTCAGACGGTGGGGACAATGTCCAGTCATCCCTGAGAACCCCCATCCCACGGACCAGTCAAGGTTCTAATCTTGGCCTCGAAACCCACTTCTCTTTGCGTCTGTTGTGATCACCCCGGACCAGCCACCCAAGCCCTCCTGGGACCTGAACCTCAAGCAACTCTCTCCTTCCTTCTGAATCCTCTTCCCAAACTTATCCTCATTTTGTCAGACGTGCCCAACACACTTTCTTTCTATGATGCCTTGACCTCTTAGAATTTTACTGGCTGGGAAAAACCGCTGCCCCTACTGGCCAATTTAAGCCTATGCACCTGCTGTTACATCTCACCCTCTCCCCTTAACTCCCAGCCCATATCCTCAGACGGTGGGGACAATGTCCAGTCATCCCTGAGAACCCCCATCCCACGGACCAGTCAAGGTTCTAATCTTGGCCTCGAAACCCACTTCTCTTTGCGTCTGTTGTGATCACCCCGGACCAGCCACCCAAGCCCTCCTGGGACCTGAACCTCAAGCAACTCTCTCCTTCCTTCTGAATCCTCTTCCCAAACTTATCCTCATTTTGTCAGACGTGCCCAACACACTTTCTTTCTATGATGCCTTGACCTCTTAGAATTTTACTGGCTGGGAAAAACCGCTGCCCCTACTGGCCAATTTAAGCCTATGCACCTGCTGTTACATCTCACCCTCTCCCCTTAACTCCCAGCCCATATCCTCTGTCCTCAGTGACCAAGGCCAGAGACCCTACAGTTAGACAGTACCCTGTAAGCCAGCAAACCCAAATGACCCCGTTCCTTGAATCCTAAAGTTGCTCAGATATTTTCTGGCACAGTCCCTTGCACTGAAGGTCATGGTCCCAAGAACCTGGGCATTCCTTCAGAAGGATTAACATTGAAAGTAGGAAAGCCTTTCAAAAGGACAGGGACTGTTCACACATGCCTTTGCATCAGGACAAAACTGAAAGGAATAGTTTGTCAGTTTTTGCTTCAGATTACCATATTTATGAAAGCATTTCAAAGGCTGGAGAGATGGCCCAGTAGTTAAGAGCAAGTAATATTCCTCCAGAGGACCAGAATTCAGTTCCCAGAATCCACCTCAGGTAACTCACAATGGCCTGTCCCTCTGGCTCCAGGGGACCTGATGCTTCTGGGTACCTGCACCCACGCACATGCGCCACACTCCCCAGACACACATACACACAAGTGGCACTATGATTCATGCCCATAATCTCAGACCTTGGGAGGTAAAGGCAGGAGAGTCCCCACAAGTCTGAGGCCAGCCTGACTCACATAGTGATTCAAAGCCAGCCAGAGACACAAGGTGAAACTGTGTCCAGAGACAGAGGGAGACGCTGGGCGTGGTGGCACACACCTGTTCCCAGCACTTGGGAGGCAGAGGCAGGCAGATCTCTGTCAAGGCCAGCCTGATCTACATAGTGAGTTCCAGGTCAGCTGGGGCTATCTGGAGACTGGGTCTCAAAAGAGAGAGAGAGAGAGAGAGAGAGAGAGAGAGAGAGAGAGAGAGAGAGAGAGAGAAGGGAAGAAGGGAGAGAGGGAGGGGAGAAGAAAGAAGGGAAGGGGGGAGGGAAAGTTCCAGATCCAGACAGACTCTCAGCGCCTGGACTTCCTCCTCTGCCCCTTCCGACCCCAAACCCCGGAGCCCCTGTTGTCCGGGCAGCTGCCCTCACACTGGCTGCTGCCGGTTTGAATGGCCCCTCCTTTTCTGCCCTCAGCTCTGGCTTTAACTTCCTTCACGTGGACTTGGGACTAAGACTGGCAGGTGCATGGAGAGCAGTATTGGGTTTATGCTCCTAAGGTCTTGCCAAACCAGGAGACCTAATCCGCAAACAGTAGTTCTCGCTTTATTTTTTAGGTCTTCTCTTGTACCTGTCGTAAACTGCCATCCCCCCGAAATTATACACATTTTATTGGGCTTACTTCTGGCTCAGTACATGGGGTTACTGTGAACATCCTAAGGAGATCTGAGATCGTAGGCAGCAGTCCACGTCAAAGAGGCATCGTCCTGCGCGGCCTGAATGGACTTGCATTTCAGAGCACTGGGTTTGGCTTGTTTTTCTCTAAGGATCTCATTTTTCTGTGAAATGCAATTTAAATGCAACACCAATACTTAAAGGGAAAATGGAGAAAGCTGCTCAGGTGCCAGCAGAACCTTCCAAAGAGTGAGACACACTTACAACCCCTCCCCCACCAGTGTTCTGGGGAAGCATCAAGGAATCATTTGATTCTTTGCATCAATTTTCAACGCACAGCAGCTATTTTAGATCCCATTCCCAGCTCTAATTGTTTCTAGATTTGATAGGATTTTCTATCATACTAGTTACAAATCTGATGGATTTAACAGTTCCTTTTTAAGTCTTAGGACGGCTTACTTTTCTTTTTCTTGTCTTATTGCTCTATCCAGGATCTCTGTCCTCCCACAGCAAGGACAAATTCAAGAGGCCCTACCAAGCAGTTCAATGCTGCTCTTAGAACTGTCTGTCTCTTCTTTATCTGTGATATTTATAAGATGTTTTGATTGCTACCATGTTGCCTAAGGCCTTTATACCATGTGCGTCCTGAAATTGATCACAGGTTTAACCACGTATGTGGAAAAAGCTAATGATGTTGGTGTTCTAATCTTTACCATCACACATTAAGTCAACCATTTTTCTTGATCTAAAATCACTCCGAGCACTTCCTTCGAACTTGATCACACCCTTTAAAGTTGTGTTCATTTCTTCTCACTAGCTAGTTTAAGTTACTTATTTTCCTATTAGTCTTTTCTTCATAAATTAAAAATTACAGGGCTGGAGAAATGGCTCAGAAGTTCAGAGCACTGGCTACTCTTCCAGGTTCAGTTCCCAGCACCCACACTGTGGCCAACAACCATCTGTAACTCCAGTTCCAGGAACTCTGATACCCTCTTTGTGCGTGTAAGTTCACAAGTTTGCATAGATCACTTATTACATACAGGGAAAACACTCAAATACCTAAAATAAAAATAAATAAAATGTACTTAAAATTACATAAGATAAACTTCATATTGACTCTGTAGAGGAATTTTACTGATTTATACTCTTGTCTAATATTTCATTCATCTTTCCTCAGGTTCATTTAAACTACATCCTAGACTTGAGTACTCAACAAGCTCCTTCAAGGCTGTGCTGCACAGGAGCTTCAGGGTGGTTGGTTCTCCTGGTCTCTTGGTCACAACTGCAGTTCCTTAACCACAGGACTTGTCCTGGTTTGTGTCAAGTAAGTTCGTCCTGTGAATATCACAGCAAGCCTTTCCCACGGCTAGATGGTACATGCCAGGCCCTTGACATGGCCTCTGGCTATAATCAGAGACTTGGTCGACAAGAGATGGGCACACAGCCCAGCAGATTCTTCTGAATGGTGGAAGGAAGTTAGTCCACAGCAACAATGAACAGTCTTGTATAGGAAATAAGAACCAAGTGACATGGTGTTTTCTATCATCCTGGAGAATCACGTACTGTGATAATGTATGCATCATTCTCCTACATGAAAGGCGGCCAGTTTATTTGCAGACATGGGGAAATGCAATGGGTTGAACTATCACATCAGCAGAGACACTGAAGGATGAGAGGAAGCTCTCAGCCCCTCTGTAACCTTACGAGACCCGCGTATGTATCTGGCCTTGTGAGCAGGGGGCCATGTTCAGCACGTGGATGCACCTTTCTTTCCTATTGGTTTCCCTCCTCAGGATTCATGCCTCTAGAAGCATTTTTAAAGTTTCAGAAATATATTTTTCTCTGTAATTGTATTGCATAAAAATTAGAGAAAAATAGTTAATTTTTGTAAGTGTTCAGACATAAAAGAGTAATATAGATCTTGTGATATACACACACCATGGCTGCACTGTCTATAAATTATAATGTGTGCTATATAACATGCAAATGGCTCTAGGTGTGGATCCTCTGAGTGTCTATTTGATTCATTGTGTTAACTTTGTTGTTTAAATCTTCAGCAGCATACTTATCGTGGATTAGCTCAACCCCTCCCATTAGTACATATGCAATTCACACCTTGTGATGTGGACACATTGGTTTCATCTGATAGCATGCTCAGATGTTAATAAGTATTCAGAGGTGTTAATCACATGATTGTGGATTTATAATCCTATTTCTCTCTTCAACAGAGTCCTTACCTAATAGACTCCACATTCCTATTGTTCCTTATCTTTTTATTTTTACTTTATGTGTATGAGTGTCTGTCTGTATGTATGTAAGTGCGCCATGTACAGGCAATGCCAGAAGAGGGCATCAGAGCCCATGGAACTGGAGTTGTGAGCCACCATGAAGATGCTGGGAACCAAACCCACGTCCTCTGCAAGAGCAGCAAATGCTTTTCACCCACTGAACTATCTCTCAAGAACCCTGTTCATACCTGAGATTTGGGTTAGTCTAGCATTGATACTGCTATTTTTAATTTGCAAAGTCTATGATTTCAATCCCTATGCACTTGAACATTTTGCTTCTCATAAACTTTCTTTGGAAGTGGGGCAGTTTGAATAATTATTTTTTAAAATCTCATCTTACAAAGTAACATGTCTCCTTCTGGCATGTTCTTTCACCTCACCCTGTTGCTGAGCCCTCCATCCAGTCCCTGGGTG
Organism: Eospalax fontanierii; assembly: GCA_035773235.1. NCBI lineage: Eukaryota > Metazoa > Chordata > Mammalia > Rodentia > Spalacidae > Eospalax > Eospalax fontanierii. Next base: position 77,851,993 of record CM069537.1, read on the forward strand.
TTATTGGAAGCATAAAATCTATGCCCTCGGAGTGGGTGACCAGGGCAGGCCAGGGAGGCTGGGCAGGAAGTGTCTGGAAACAGTGCTGGGGTGTTCAAGGGCAGATGGCCAGGGAGCAAGTCCAGAGCCTGCTAAGTCCAGTGCCCGCTGCTAGCAGGCAGAGCTAGTAACCTCAGCAAGGCACTGTGCCCCATCTCTCAGAGCACCAGATCTGTGTAGTGAACACCATATCCCATCCCAGAAGGATGCAAAGAATTTCCACCCCAGTGGAGAGCTCATGCTTTCTAGAAAGTGCCAGATGCAAGCGTGGGCTTCTGTCTTGGGTGTGGGTTACTCTACCTTGCAGCCTGAGCAACCACAGCCTCACACTAAAGTGACCTCCATAGCTGTGTTTCCACACACATGACACTGACAGGCAGGTAGTGCCAGGATGACAGCTACAAGACCACCACTGGTCAATCACTTTTCCAGTGCTCATGAGTACCAATATTAACTTAAACATGGGCAGAGAGTTCTTTAACGTATAGAATACCTTTCTACAAGGAAAAGAAGTAGATGAGTATTTCCTAGCAATGCCTTGAATGTCCCAAAACCTGAGTAACTTGTTTTAGTTACATTTGTATAAACTCTATCAGAAATAAGTAAAAGTCACAATGGATATATAATATGTAAAGATTATATATGTGTGTGCATTTCAAATCTCATTAGAATTTCAAGTAGGTTTGTAAGCCCCAACATTTTTGAATAAAATGTTTTATTTTAAGGTAATTGCACATCTGCCTACAGTTATAAGGAACAAGAGAGGGAAAGCCCTGGGCTTCTTACCAGTCCCCCCACCAGCATCATCTTTCAAAGCTATTATGTGCATTCAAACACAACTAGAATCTCAATATTGATCCAGTCCAGGAAACTCTTTTTACTTCTCCAGATTGACTTGTACTTATGAGTGTATATGTGAGTTACAGTGTGAATGTGTATCAATGTCTGCATAGGTCTATGTGCATATTAGTGTGAATGTGTGTGTCTGCATAGGTGTGGATGTGCATATGAGTGTGAATGTGTGTGTCTGCATAGCTGTGCCTGGATACTTAGTGTGTAAGCATGTGTGAGTCCATGAATATGTGGGTGTGTGCACATGGTGATTGTGAGTTTAAGTACATGTGATTGCCTAAGTGTGCATGAGCAGATGAATGTATGATTGAATAAGTACATGTGTGTGTGACTGGTGAGTGTATGTCCATGTGTGCATTAGTGTGTGTGGTCACACACTCTGTGCTTTACTGGAATCTGAGACCACGCGAGGGTTGTGCTCAGGGCCTCAAATGGGAGTCTGAGGAAAGCCTGCTCTCCCCCAGGCCTCCCGGCCGGCATCATCCCACTTTTTTCTGCGTAGATATTACTAGGACGTGATTATAAAAAACAAACTCGTTTAACCTGGGCTAATGACAGCAGGGAAATTGCTCCAAATCTGGATTAATGGAAGCGAAATGGCAGTGAGCTCGATGGTAATTATGTGGGGGTTAAAAGCTTTCGAAGCAAGCCTTTCAATAACTGACTTTCTCAAAGACCTCGGGGACAGAAACAAACTCCAGATATTTATTCAGACGGAGATTCCAACTCTCGTTTAGACTGCTAAATTAATAAGCTTGGAGACCTCTCCCCTTCCCCGGCTGCACTCTGCCTTTCATTTACCCACAGAGGTGCGTTAACATAACATAATGCCATCCATTATTTGGGATTATTAATTCATCAGTTACTCAGTTGAAGAACCTGATGAGTCAATACAGAGAGGCACTGGGAAAGCACAGGACCCTGGTGAAAAATTAGCAGATCACTCGGGAAACCTTGGTCAAGGAGTCACGATGAACAAAGAAATCCCTTACAAAAATATTGAGCAGATAAAAATCCCAGGACGATGCCTTGGGGTCCTGACTGAGCTCCCAGGAGGGGTGGGGGAAACGTGGACTGAGGCACCTTGGGGTTTGCTCAGGTACAGGGGTCTGTCCTCCCAGGTGTCACCCATCATGGGGGAAGGGCTGCGAGGACATCAAGAAAGGGACTGGGTTGAGAGCAGATGAGCAGGCAGGGCTGATGGCCTCAAGTGTGGGTCCCAGCTCACCTCTTCCTCCACCGTCATGCCTGGGGAAGGGCCAAGAGGGGCAGCTGACACCTCCATGCCTGTCTGTAAAGCATGCAACGTAGGCATTGGAACCTGTACGTTCCCCAGATACACAAGTCAGGTGTCCTGCAAATGTAAGGAAAGCTCACTGTAAGGAGTCTGGGCTCTGCCAGCATGATGACTGATCGTGGCTCCCTAATGGGGAGGCAGTGCCTTTCTTTGGTCATCCTTTAACCCTGTGATTAGTTGGGTGTCTGCAGAGAGACACTTAATTAAGGCTTGTTAAGCCGCACCAAGTAACATCTCTAATATTTATACACCGCCACTTGGCACTTCCTCAGCCTCCGTGCCTATGATCCGGTGACAAATCAACCTTCTGGAACCTTCTGTCCTAAGCGGCATTAGCTTCGCTCTCCCCTCTCCCAGTGCCTGCACGCCTCCTGTCCATTGCTCTCCCCTTGTGACTCTGTGTAATGACTCAAGCACAAGCCAGAGACCCCAGTCTTTGACACTGGAGCCCAGGCATCAAGCTCCCAACACCCTGACCTGTGTCCACATGCATCTGCTGCTGCCAAGAGGCTGGGAATATTCCACATGGTGTATAGCAAAGCTCAGTGCTCATAGCCCCACCAGAGGCCTGGACACTGGCTCTGTAGGCATACCAGGAGGGCCTGATTCTAAGAGTCAGGTTTGGTTCTTCTGAGCGTGGTTACGTGGAGGAAGCCCTAGCCTCAGTCCCCGTGTTTTCCTGACCCAAGGGCTGAACTCGTTAGATAGGTAACTTCACACTGCAGTCGGGAAGGATGTGAGTAGACTAGGGCCCGGGAGAACCTTCTCATCCAGACTTGGCCAAGTTACATGGTGAGTTCAGGAGCCAGCTGCGAATCAGATGAGGACTAGGATGGGTGCTATAGAGGAGATGCCTGAGCAAAGCAAGTGGCTGCAGGATCCTGCTGAGCTCAGAGATCTTGGTCCTGCACAGGGATGAGCAGGCTGGGCACTGCTCACACTGTCCTCTGCAGGGCAGGAGCCTGCCATCCACACCACAGCTAAGCTCACTCCAGATGGCCCTTCTGCTTGCCTGTCTCCTCATCTTCCTCCAGCAAAGCCTGGGTGAGGTGGGGGTGCAGCTGGGGCCATGGGAAGGACAGAGTCTGTCTTTCATTACTTATTGGAATTCCCTGGTGTGACCCAGAGCAAGGTCTTCTGAGGAAGTTCAGGCACTATGGCTCCCCACCCAGACCTGCCATGGCAGCTGCAGGGTGAAGCGGGGGAGGCAGGAACAGGCTGGTTTCGGTCTGTGTCTCCTGAGGTCTTTCCCCCTTTGGGTGGCATGCACACACACTCACCCCTGAACACACACTCACGCCATGGTGTTAATCCTGCCACTCTCTGGGCATCGGTGAGTGGTGTGGATCAGACGCAGCCCCTGGGTCTAGAAGGATGCGGTGGCTTCTGTCTCGAGGGAAATGCTGAAGGTGCCTCTGAACAGCCTCCCTATGGGCGGATCCTCTGGACATCTCTTTTGTGTCTTTTCCCCGTTTTAGCCTCTTCATCTCACGGAGGAGTAATAGATTCAAGCCACACTGCTGCAGCCACCAGACAAGGGATAGACCAGAAGTACCAGGTGAGCCAGGAATGCCGCTCTGTTATTACGGATACTGACCACGTCTCCTGCTGTGGGTGCACACTAGCCTCCCAGCAGCCGGCAGTGCACTGCCTGGAGCAGGGAGTTTGAACATGAAGCATCCCACTTCCCCCTTAACACCACAGCATTCCTTTCCCTGTTGGAGCACCGAAAGGATGTGCAGGCTCTGTGGAGGAGCTGAACACTAGAGCCCAGGCTCAACCTGGAAAGAGTGCAGAGAGCCAGCCTGAGTGCCTTTGTAGTTCAATGGCCATTGCTCCTGCTTGGCACCAAGTCCAGCCCAGAGCTGGTCCTCTGTCTGTGCCAATGACTGGGCATCCATACTGAACATTGTGAAGTAACAATTTCCTGGGAAGTAAAACCTTCCACCTTGGGGCAAGCTGAGTAAACAGCAGGGTGCTCTACAGGAAGGTAAATAGTGAGTTTTGAGGGAAGATGACACTCCCATCATGCAGAGAAAGTCATTAAACTTGGGAAGTAAACAACTCACCTTCTTCAGGAAGTCCCTGAAACTGACCTGGTTCATTAAGTCCCTGCCTCCCCAAGATATAAACCCCAAGGATTACCACGGACACTCTGAGACCAGCCAAGCTGCTGGGAAGAAATAAAAACCAGCCGAGCAGCCTCAGAGGCTGCACACTCTCCAGATATTATTCAGACGGAGATTACAACTCTCATTTAGACTGCTAAATTAATAAGCTTGGAGACCTCTCCCCTCTTGGAACTGCCTGAAGACTATACAGTGTGCTCCAGGTTTCCTGCCTTCATGAGCATCTCCTGTGCTGGCGTGGGCTTTTGGTGATGTACTGCCTGTGACTCATTTCTGCTGCTGTAACGCTTCCCCCATTCCCCTGTAGGTAAGCCCAATAAAACCCATTTTGTTCTGTCGTTGGTTCCCTATCTTGGGTGAACCGATATCTTGGATTAACACACACATACACACACATACACACACACACACACACACACACACACACACACACACACAGATGTAAACACTTCTATTAAGGCTGGAAAGAGTTTGTCAGTCAGTCCCAGAAACTTCTAAGGCCCCATAGGAGTGGTGCTGTCCGTGGTACTGAACCCCAGGCTGTACCAGGGGAGCTGTGGCTGCTGAGTCTTACAGCAGGCAGAGGCTGCAGTCCCCACCACAAGGGCTTCCAGGAAGCCAGAGTCCAGTGTAGGGCACTGTGATGCATTCACAGAGGCTCTCTGTCATTAGCTTCAGGAGTCACTTCAGGCTCAAACCAGATGCCAGGCTGCCTTCTTGTCAGTCTGTCCGAATGATCTGCAGCTGCAGCTAATCCCCAGTGTCCTTACCTTCTTCCACCTTCACAGCATAGCAGGCCTGTGCTGGGCCTGTGCAGTTTCTCATCGGCTAGCACCCACTCGTGAGACTCTGGGCCACATCTGTAACCTGGTGGTTAACACATGGACTGGCCCTCGGGAGCATCTGTCCTGCTGGGGAGACATGTGTGATTGCAGATCATGGACATCCTTTAATGGGAGTGACGGGTTAGAGAGCAGGGCAGACAGCAGCGTCTGTCCACCTGGATATCAGGAAGCCTGTCTCCACCAGTGTTGGGCTCAGTGCCTCTCTCTGACATCAGGATGCCTGATGCTCATGGGAAGCAGCTCAGTCTTCACTGTATTCTCTTTCAACACACAGTCTAAGGCTAGAGCCTTGAAATGACAGGTATTCATTCCCTCATCCCCTCCCACAGACACTGCCCAAGCCTCCAGGCAGGATGACCTGGAAGACCTTGGTCTGGCCCTGCCTCATTGACCTTATGGGCCCTTTCTTTGCCCTCTCTGGTTTCCTCCAAACCCCAGAAGAGCCAGCTCCTGCTCACCCAATGTGGGTCTCTCAGAGAGAGATCCTGCCTGTCCTCTTGGAACCTCTGAGACGCTTGCCATCCTCTGCCCCAGGTTGTCCCTTCAGGTAGGCACCCGGACAGAAGTTGCGGGCTCTGGGTGAATGGTGGGACTGGGAACTAGCGGGTTGCTCCATGCCTCCTCCGCACACTTCTGTCCAGGCCTAAGAATGTTCTCGCGGAAGCACCCGCCAGTTCATCATCTAGCATGGGTAGCCAGGGCCTCTGCACAGTTCACCCCATACTCCATGCAGGAGTCTGTATAATTTACCTACCTAGGTGGCCTTGTGCTCAAGGATGAGATTCACGTGTCTTTAGGAACTGAGGTCCTTTGTGGTCTATAATTGCATGGTCAGAAAGGAGAAGGCCTCTCTGGAGCCTGGTCCACTCTGATCTGGCCTCCCTGTAAGAGGGGACTGACCTACTGAGCCCATTGTGGGGCGATTAGAGGAGCAGCTGAGGGAGTGGGGGCAAGTCAGGGTAACAAAAAGCCACGGGAACCCTGACAACAGCTTCAACATGTCCCTGGATTGGGTGGCTGAAGATGAGCATCTAACCGTTCAGCGGGTGCAAAGTCCGAAAGAAGAAGTGTCATGGACCACACTGCCTCCACAGAGCCTCTGGGACAAGCAGTCATCCTACAGCGCAACCAGCCACCATGAAACATCTTGCTGCCAGGAGGTGACCAAAGAGCACCAGGCCTGAGTGTGACAGAGGGGAAGTAGAGTTTGGAATAAATCATCATTGGCCATGGGACTTCTCTGACACCGGGTCCAGGAGAGTCTCTGAAGGAACTGCTTGGGCACGGAGTGTGGATGTGCGGACTCTGGCCACAGCTCCCCGGACTGAGGCCACCAGTGCTGAGGGTCAGTCCAGCCCTGTCTGACCAGTGAAGAACTCAGGGGAGGGCCCACCCCACAGAAGAGGGTCTGGATGTTAGGGTGAAGTGGAAGGGAGGCCCCAGGAGCCGGGGAAGGGGTCCGGAGTGGAAAGGGGAGGGTGAGCCCGGGCACCACACCACAGACACCAGCTTGGCAGGGACCCTCCAGAATGCAGCGTGAGTGAACCACTTCTTCTCCAAACAACAGCCTGGGAACCTGACACAAGACAGCAGTGCTGGTCTCTTGGCCTCTGTCTTGCTCCAGGGCCAGGGCAGAAGCAGGGTTCTGGATGCCATGGAGGACAGCGTTTTCTCCAGGTCATGTCTCCTGGGACTGTAGGGAAAACCATATAAAAGTAGCCAACAAGTCTCCACTCTTTCTGGGCCTACCCTGGCACTGGGAAGGTGGAGACCCCACTGGGCTGGCTTTGAGCTCGAGACCTCAGCGCTCCTAGGCCTTCAGGTGTGGTGAGACAGCTTGCAGCGGGAACACGGCTTGGAACTCTTGACCTTGCTGTGGAGCTTTGTTTCTCAGTTCAGATGATTCTGAATGCTTCCTGTCTGTAAGGGTCCTGGGTGCAGCAGGCTCAAGAACCTTAGTCTGGCTGACTCATGCTTGTCTCTCAAACAAGAGCAGGCAGACCACCAAGGGCCTGCAGTTCTTCTGAGGGCAGCAGCCCCAGCCGCTGACCCCACAACCTTCCTACCCTCCCCAGTCCCCAACCCCCAACTCTGGAAAAGGTGCCCTGAGGCCATTCCTCCCTTCTGGACACCACAGCTTTGCTTCTCTGTCTGAACCTCACTTCTGCCCTCTGGGGAATTCAGTTTGATAGTCCAGCCACTGCTCTGTCCAGACCCCTCTGTTCCTGCATGTCCAGGTGCCCTACCCCGTCTGTTTGCTCTCAGGATGCCTAGCCTCCCAATGCAATGCAGGAGAAGCCCAGCTCTGCTTCCCCTGAGGTTTCTCAGGGATCAGAATAGCACATGTGATTTCCACATGCCTGGCTTGCCTCCTAGCTCCTGTCTGCAGTGGGAGCAGCTACCCCGGCAACACACACACACACACACACACACACACACACACACACACGGCCTCTGTTCTGGTTCCAGCTTACCAGAGAGCTGCCTCCTCTTACCCTTCAGGCCTTGCCCCACAGCACAGCTATGATATGGTGCTGTGTGTTGGTGCCCCAGGACACATGCTCCTCTGTCTTGACCACAGCACTGGATCACAGCTGCATCCCAGCCGCCACCTCAGACTCTGCTCCAGCTCAAAGCCTGGGCCCAGGGCTGTCCAAGCCGGCCTCAGCTGGTGTCCTAGTTTGCTTTCTGTTGCTCTTACAAAATGCTGACCAAAACCAGCTTGGTTTCTCATCAAGAGAAACCAAGGCAGAATCTCAAGGCAGGAACCCAGAGGCAGGAACTGAAGCAGAGACTGTGGAGGAATGCTGTGTACTGGCTTGCTCCCCTGGCAGCTCAGCCACCTGCCTCATACAGCCCAGACCCACCTGCCCCAGGGATGGCACCGCCCACATCAGCCTGGGCCACCTACCTCAATTAGCAATCAATAAAATGCCCCACAGACCCGCCCCAAGGCCAGTCTGAAGGAAGATTCCTCAGTTGAGGTTCCCTCTTCCCAGATGTCTCAAGGTTTGTATCAAGTTGACAGCTGAAAGTAAGGATAATAACTGGTTTGGTGTGGAAGCCTCAGACTATGCAGGGGACACCTAAGAGTCCTGGGTATAGCCCTCTCCCACACCCCAGCACAGTACAGGGGGATCTTTTGCCTGGGTTATAGGGGCAGAGGTTCCTTCCCATCCCATGGTGAGGGAGTGTGATCCATTCAGGCAGGACATGAAGGTGGCTGATCAAGAGTGACAGTCACCTGCTGAGATTTCCAGCTTCTTGGGCCCAGGAACAAAGACTTGAACCAAAGATACCTTAATAATGATGCATATAAAGAAACAGCCTTTCTTGATGTGATAGGGGAGCGGCAGGCACATATGAACTCAAAGCAGTAGTGGCTTGCACAAGACCTGTGAAAAATCAAACTGGACAAGATGCCCGCATGGAGGGGGAAAGGAAATGATCTCCCCCAAGCTGAGGAACTACTGGCAACTGATAGGGGCTGGAGAGGGGGAGCTGGTTCTGCCTAAGAGTGTGACCATGGTAAATCGACCACACCCTGGTGAATGCCACACACCCGAGTACACAGGCAGCACAGATCACACTTGATGAGTCTGATAAAAGGAAGGACACCTCAGGTGGGTGGGAAGGGGGATGGATCTGGGAGGAGTTGGGGGAAGGTAGTGAATCCAACAAAGACACGTTTACGAACCTCTCAAATAGTTAATAAAATATATATAATGAAAGAAAGAGGCACTCCTGGAAAAGGGAGTGGGCCAGAGATGGGGAAGGTCTGAGGCACAGCCCGTCCTTGGTGGTCAGGGATTGTTCCCAGGTCTCTGGTTTTTGCTTTGCTTTGTGTCTTATTACCTCTGGCCCATGGCTGGAGGGGTTTCCAGTCTTCCTCTGCCTCCTTCTCCACCCTACTCTCCCACTCACCAAGAACAGGCCTGGTGGTACAGGCTGCCATCCCTGTCCCAGGAGAGCCATCTCCTGCCTCAGGCTACTCATTTGATTGACAGGACTCATATTCATCACACAGCGGATTCAAGGTCTGACCTTTCTCACTCACAGCATCCAATATCTCACTGGCCTAAGGAGGATAAACCCAGATTGGGTGGCCTGCAGGTGCACACTGCCCGCCTCTGCTCCGACCGACCGGTGCGTCGGAGCTTCGGGCCAGCTGGGGCCCAGCAGCTCTGCCGTGCCTCCCCGCTTTCTTTCCTGGTGCCAGATATCTGGTCTGCCTCTCGCTCTGCACCTGCGCTCTACAAGGCCTGCTCTCCACGCGGCCTCCCTCCCTCCTGGATGGTATGCACAGGAATGATGGGCACCCCCTTGCCCTCCAGGCTGTGCTGTGCACCATCAAAGCTCCAGGGTATTCCAGAAAGAAATTCCCAGCTCTCCAGCAGCCAAAGCCCAGGTGCTGCCCACACCGGTTGTGCCTGCATGTTCACTGAGGTGTAAGAGTCACACAGCAGAGGCAGGACTCCTGAGGAACCATGTGTTTAAAGACCCCATGCCAAGAGCACGTCAAGAAGGGAACTAGAGGCAAAACTAGTGTTCCGCCCCAGCATGGTGAGGGCAGCAGAACTGCCCTGCAGCTCTGGTGAGCTGAGAGAGGAAGGTCAAAGCTGCTGCCTGCCAGGCCCTGGGCAGGGCTCAGCCAGATCCCATTCCCTCAAGGCTCAGAGCCCTTGACCATGTGCATGCTGTGAAGGCAGAAGGTGTCTGTGCATGACGGTCACTGTGGATAGATTAGATAGGAGGGTCACAAACCCGGAGAGGCCATTCATACGATGTAAGATGAATAAGCAATTGGTCACTGGAGTGGCAAGGTTGATCAAATTCAGAGTTCAGCTGGAGATGGGGTACAACACAGGGAGACAGCCTAAGGGAAAGGAGACCCGAGGGCAAGCTCGCTGATCACTGGAGGGACGGAGACTAACCTAACCTCAGGCATCTGGTTCTACTGGTCTGGCAGGTTCCAGGATGTTGTGCAATGTGGGGATTGCCAGTGCCATGGGTGGAGGGCCAAGACTGCCAGGGGGACTGGTGGCATTAGGAGCTGAGTCCCTGTGCCATCCCTGCCACTCAGGGTGGACACTAAGGCTCCAGGTCTCCCCTCTCTCTGCAGCAGGCAGGCAAGGTGGGGAGCGTGTATCTGGAGGCTGACTAAAGGACTCTGTACACAGAACTTGAAAACTGTCCTGTAAGGAGAGTTGTTACTGCACACATCTGAGTATGGAGCACAGAAACATGCATGTATATGTGTGCATGTCCATCTATGTGAAAGCAAATGTATGTACATATACACATGCTCAGGTATGTGAAGGAGCACATATGTAAGCATATATGCATGTCCATGCATGTGAAGGTATACCTGCATGGAGTACAGAAACATACATGTATATGTGTGCATGTCTACTCACACATATTCACATATGTGAGATTGTGTGTGTGCACAAGTGCACAGGATGCTTGTACATATTCCTCTCTGGCCTGGAGTCAACAAGTAGCCGAGGTTGACCCACCAGCTCTGGCAATCCCTGTCTGCCTCCCCAGTACCAGGATTATAGGCACATGCCATCATGCCCAGCATTTTTATGTGGGTCATGGGAATTGAACTCTGGTCCTTGTGCTTGCAAGGCAAGCACCTTTTCAACTGATCTGCCTCCCCAGCTCCCAAAACACACATCTCAGTAAGAGCCTTCAAAATGCGAGAAGGATGTACTTGAAATTGTAGGATGATTGTCTGGAGCAGGAGAGCAAGGCTTGAAGATACCAAGGGCCAGTTAAAGTGTTAAAAGATGGAGCAGCCCACATGGGATCGAGGCACTCCTCCAGGAAATGTAACTGACCAACACAAACAAATACACAGACATCGTGACAGGCATAAAAAACCGGGAGCTGATCATTGAGACCAAGGGAAGCCACAAGCCCCAAAGCTGGTTCCGTATCCCAGGACACCACCAGATATGGCAAGGTCCTCTACACAACTTGACTGGCCAAGTGGACAGGGGGCTGGACCCTAGGGCTATGTGTCCTCTGCAGCCTGGCATTTGAGCTCAGGTCAGAGCAACACCTGTCACAATTCCTGGACTTTGCATATGGTGCTATGACCTGCCTGCTGACTTCTGGAAGCTCCTGGTGGGCTGGGCTGGTCCCTTCTCCTCCCTCCACCTCATTCTGTAGCTCATAGGACTGTGGCACATCACAGAGGATATGCAGCCGCTGCCTAATGACTCAGTGAGGTAGTGAATGCAATGGAGTACTGCCAACTGTGTAGAGGGGACAATGAACAGCCTTGAACATAGTGGGAGGGAACTGGAAACACTTGAATCCAGCCGTCCCCACCTCCCATGGTCCCTTGGGTGGGTAAATTAAGATCCAAGTGGCTGGGTGCTTGGGGTCTTCTGCCATGGCCAGAGCTACTGGGCAGCCTGATTTACAGGGAACCAGAGAGGATTCAAAGCCAAGGGCTTGACTTTTCCACAGCCTCCTGGCTTTAAGCACATCTGAAGTCACTCCTTGTGCTCCTACCAGCACCAGCTCTTGCGAGGTCAGCTGCTTTGTGGGAGACTGGAGAGGAGGCTGCGAGTGTATCCTGCCAGTCCCCTTTGACCACATGATAGCACTCCTTATTAAAATCTGCAGTCCCAGTCAAGGGGATAATTGCCAGGCACCTCAGCAGAGTGCGCACCCCATGCTGGGTGGTTTGGGTGGTTTGGTTCTCCTTGGGCTGAGTGGTCCTTAAAAGAAGCCAACCACCCTGGTGGGCAACAGCTGTGTTTCTCTTTCTTTTGGAAGCATGGAAGGGGATGACGTTTGTAGAGGGAAGAAAGCATTTCTCAGGTCCTTGGCGTTGAGTCGCATGTGGCGAGGTGAAGGAGGATACAGAAAACTCAGTTCTCCTCTGAGGATGATGACAAGGTGTGCTTGGGAACAAAGGCATGCCTATTTGCTAAGTGTGAAGTCACTGCGTGCTCTGTTACACCTGTCCAAACTGACCAGTGACATGGCCTAACTGCAACCAGCCCTGCTCTTAAAGAACTGGAATCCTGGGGAAGAGAGCACACTTCAAACTGATATCCAGTTCAGGGATGTCCAGTATTTCACTGTGTGGGCTCAAGAAGGGCAGAGACAGGGGAGGCACACACTCATCCACAGAGAGATGGGGCGCGGGGCTGCCTGGTATCCAAGGCTGGAGGAGGGCAAAGAGGGTGCTTCTTGGCCCCTGAGTATAGCAAGTAATGAAGTCTTGAAGATCAGGTGCCCAGTAGAGGAAAGGAAGGAGGGGGGAGGAAGGAGAAGGAGGAAGAGGAAGAGGAGGAAGAGGAAGAGGAGGATGAGGAGGAGGAAGAGGAAGAGAAGAAAGAGAAAGGAGGAGGAAGAGGAGGAGGAGGAGGAGGAAGAGGAAGAGAAGGAAGAGGAAGGAGGAGGAAGAAGAGGAGGAAGAGGAGGAGGAAGAGGAGGAGGAGGAGGAGGAGAGATTTACAGATTTACAGCCAGGGAGTTCAAGCGGAAAGTCTGAGTAGGGATGGGGGCCCAGTTCTGACCTCATTCTGCCTTGAGACAGAGGAAGCCTGGAGAGGCTGCCAAGCAGAGAACGCACTAGGGGAGCTCATGAATGGGCTGCAAATGAAACCACCCCAAGTCATGTAGGACCCAACCTTCTGGAAGGGGATTTGCCTGGGAAGTAAGCTTTGAGAAGGTAAGAACACCAGTGACTGGCAGAGGAGGGGCTCAGTCAGCAAAGTTCTTACCTTGCAAGTGTGGAGGCCTGAATTCTAGCCCCGAATCCACTTATAAAGAGCCATGTGTGGAGTACACTGTAACCCCACTAGGAAGCTGCAGACAGGTGGACCTGGGTTCTCTGGCCAGCTGGTCTAGCCTATTTGGTGAGCTTCACACCAGCAGACTAGAGAGAGACTCTCTCAAAAAGAGAAGGGTGGGCAACACCTGATAAATGACACCTACGGTTGTCCCCACCTACTGGCATATACAGAAGCACACACACTCATACACACAAACATGGGCGCACACACATTCATGCATGTGTAAACACACACATTCACACTCACACAAACATGCAAACATACAGTCATACACAAACATGAACACAGTCATGCACATATGTATAAACATGCGCATGTAGACCCACAAACATATATATATATATATATATGCACATGAACACATACATACACAAGCACACACGTGCCTACACATACGCACACACACACAGGAATGCAGATGTCATTGACAGGTTCCCCACTGTGAACTCCCTAAAAGATTACTTTTACTTCAAACAACCACATTTATTGGGGGCTTGACCCTTTGATTGACTGCTGTCCATCAAGCAGCCCCTCTTGACCACAGGCTGAACTGTCACCATGAATAATCCACAGATGCCTTAAGGAAACCATATTCCAGCTGCAAAGAGAGTCACTCCCGTGGTGTCTCACGGGTTCCCGTGGTATCTCACGGGTGGCCCGGGTGCCACACCTGCAGCAGAGGGCTCTCTGGCTTCACTGAGGACTGGCACGGGATTTGGAGGATTCAAACCCCAGTCAAGACCAGCCTCGGGAATGCCAGGTAAGCGCTTCACGTTGCCGCTGCCTCTACTCAGAACTCAGCAGCAAGTCTGTGAATGGGGCAGGAGGAGGCTGGCGATCAGAACAGGAAGCTGTGCCTACCCAGGGCTGCAATTGCTGGAGCAGACCGAGGCACAGGAGCCTCTTGCTTTGCTAGCTATTTAACCAGCTGTTTCTCAGTGTCCAGATCAGTCTTGGAGGCATCTCTTCTGTGTACTGTTCCCTCTGGGACACAGCACTGCATCCATGATGGCTTCTCCTAAATGATGTCTTTGCCCACAGTGGTCTTTATCATAGGTACATCAGGCTGGGCTTGTTGCAAGGTCAGATCAGTTCTCAAGGCTTCTACTCCACAGAGAAACGAGGAGGCAGATGAGGATGGGCAGGAGGGGAGGCCAGAGAGGTGAGGCCCTTACACAAAGCATGGAAAATTAGCAAACCAAGAAAAGAAAAACCTACTGGCAAAGAGGTAGCCTGGGAACCATTCCCCTCACCACTCTGACACAGGAAGCCTGTGCTGTGCACACAACCCAGAGAAGCTCTGTCCTGTACTACTTCTAAACTGCCTCCCTGCTCTGACTCTCTTCTTTCTTGGAAGTGAATTCTTCTTAATTATCTGGCTTCACTAGTCTCTATCCAATTCCTTGCTCTAGGGACCAAGAATCTGGAAATCCTGATGGATGCCCACCAAACCCAATATCTACTGCTATTCAAGAAGTTTGGAGACTCCCTGAGAGCCGAGGGTCTTGATGGGCAAAACTTGGAGCTGCCATTCAATATGAGGAGGCAGCTGTAGAGTTCCAGAAAGTGACCCAGGGCAGAAACCCCAGAAATTAAAATGTAGGGAGAAGGTGAGAGATGGGAAGAGCCAAGGCTACAAAGACTACAGTGTCAAGTCAGGAGACGAGTTTCCGAGGGCTGCCAAGGACTCGGGCCAAAGATCCTGACGTGCAGAGCCCAGCGGCTGTAGCTTTAGCTGCTGGTTGGTTTTTGGCAATTTAAGCCCTGAGCAATACGCCCCTGCCTTTGAAAGCATGAAGTCGTAAGCCTCTAGTTCTCAAGGCTTGCAGCTATAAACCTCAGCTTGGAAGCTCTGCCCGTGAGACTCTGGAAGTCAGGGCCATCACACGGAGATGGCTGCTCCTTGCCTGCGTGTGGTAACTATGCAGTTAGTGTGACACCACCGCCCAGGAGAGAGATGGGGAAGGGGGCTGGAAGAATGTTGTCCGGGGAAGTTGCGAGTCCAGTGCTTACTGGTGACTATGGAGCGGGAGGGGAGCCGGAGGTTTGGGTCGGCCCAGGGGTGAGGATACACTCTCTTTTAGAGCGGGGAGCTGCTCCCAAGCTCTACTGGAAGAATCAGGTCTTGGACACTCCAGGATCTGGCCTCCCAGAACATACCCAGACGTCTGCTGAGCGCATGGTCATACTCTCAAAAGAAGTCATTTTCCTGGGAAATGCCAGCCCTCTGAGACCGAGTAGAATGTTCCAGAAGGGGCTAGAAATGGCTTCAGATTGGTGCAGGTCCACATATGCACAGAACTTTGCTTGTCTACAAGCAAGGATGTCATCTTGCCTGCCTGGAGACCTGCTCTAGGGGGAATCTAAATGCGCTTCTGACTAGGGCATAAGCTTTGTCTTTCAGGGTGAGAAGTGAGGCCCCTGCAGGCCTCTGAGAAGCCGACCATCTTCTGAACAGCAGCCAACCATCTCCCACCCCCCCGACAGGCAGCCCTGCCATTCCAGTGAGTGCAGAGTAAAGGCCACACTCATTTCCAAGTCATAAACTCCTGGGAAAGGCCAGGGAGAGTCTATTAATTTGCTGGCCAAGAGGTAGAATAATCTCCGTTGATTGAAGGCTCGAGCGAGCCAGCGTCTCGGAGCTAAAGTGTTTCATTAGTGGCAGGATGGCTGTGAGCCGTTAGGACCCAAATGGAGCAAAGTCTGTCTTTTGGAAATTGCCCCAGTTTCAGTCTTCTGTCACCTGACACTGTGACTGTCCTGCAGGGCCAGTGGAGTCAGCAGCGTGGTGAAGGGTGGTGCTCTCGGGTGGAGCTGGTGGGAAAGGAGCTTCCGCAGTGACCCGTGGACAGGGAAGGTGGGGCCTCGGAGTGAACCTACAGCTGCTGTCACTGACACTTGTCTATCTGGATGGCATGAGCAGCTGGGTGGCACAGCTGGGTGGCACAGCTGTTCTGCGCAGGGCACAGAGGACTTTCCAGCCACTCTGTCTGCCTCTGGAGGCCTCTGGGGTAGGCGTGGTGCCATGTGACTCCTACAGGGGCGGCACCCAAGTGTCCCTCCTTTGGGTCCGTGTTTTACTCCATACATCAAGAAGGTTGGGAGAATCCTGCTCCCCGGAGCGAGGCTGTTCCTTCCCACTGTCATGTGGCCATTTGTAAGAGACCAGGAAATAGAACTGGTCTCATTAGGGGATTTCACAAGCTTGGTCCAGGAATCCCAAAAAGTCAGAGAAGGAGCGCCACAACCTGGCCGCACAGGGGCTGCAGCCCACCCGGTGCCCAGTGACCTGCCCTTGAGCCGGGACTGACTTGGACAGCCCCTGCTTGCACGGCCAAGACTGCACACTTGCAAATTGTTCTCCTCTAACCTCCCAGAGCCATGCACCAGCCCATCTGGGTCCACATTCCTTGACCCCCCAGCCATGACTTAACAAGTGCTTCTCCCAGACGGAGACCCTGTAGCCTGCTGTCACCACTGTGGCCACTGCCACAGTTGCTGCCCAGTCCCCTGCCCTCTTGCTCTATACTCAGTAGACCCTCCTTCCTGTTCTGGCTTAAATGGTGAGCTCACCCGCCACCTGCCAGTCTCATCTCCACCTCCACTTTACCTTGACTGGCTTCAAGCTGCAGGAGTCCTAAGTGGCCACGGCCCCAGCATTGCATCTGGTGACTTATTTTGACTTATGTGGTGTGCTGGTCATATTCTTTAGCGACTTGACAAACTCATGGGAACAGGGAGCCTCAGCTGAAGGATTTCCCAGAGCAGATTGACCCGTGAGCATGATTACCAGGCTGCTTCCCTCCGGAAGCGCTCACTAGGCCCCAGACCAAGTACTGGCACTTCTGGTTCCCACGGCAGCAGGCATGCTCAAGCTCTCTTTCTGACCAGATAGGTCAAGAGGAGCCGGAATCAGCACCTGGGTACTGTGCACAGCAGTGTGGAATATGACCAGACTACGGGCTGTGGTGGGCGGGGTCCATCTCTAAAATGTGGCCCCGGATGGTGTGGTCAGAAGGAAGTGAAGGTGACAGACTGAGCCTCCTGGTCTGTTGTGCCTACAGGGGCAGCTTCTTCCCTCTGGCCAGGACCTCACAGACATTGGCTGGTCACCAAGGAGGGTGTCTGTGCTCACACTCCTACACCCGTGCTCCCTGCTGATCTGCAGCTTTGGGATGTGTGCTAAGGGGGAGGAGTGAGAGTGTCTGTGAGCCTGCTCAGGGACTCCCCTCCAAAGAGGGGAGGGGCAGGGCCAGGAGCAGGAGCAGAAAAAGGCACTGGGCAGGGCCTGCCTTCTGTGCCTGTTCCCACACCTAGATGCCCTCATCTCCTCTCATTTTGAAAGACTCCCGGAGTCTACACTCTCCCTAGCGGCCCAGATGACATTTGCCTTCAGGAGTGCCTGCAACCTGAGGGCCCCACCCACTAAGTTCCCAGGTCTGCCTGTTCCCAGCGCTTCTCTGCACCCACAGACCCGTCTCCTGCAGGCTGTGCTCGATTCCAGAGCCACCCCAGACCCTCAGAGGCAGTCTCAAGGGACAGAGCCTGGGAGCTCCGTTTTGAGGCTTTGGTTGGTGAGAGACCTACTGCTGGCCATGGGGGCATTCTCTGTGGCCCGGCACTCTGACCCTGTAATTAGCATCTGCCCCACAGGCACCCATCTGGGTCTGTGCCTGCAGGAGGAGAAGGGGACCCCAGGTAAGGCCTCCAAATGGTACCAAGCCTGAGCAATCACAAGTGGTCCTCACAGGCACTTTGATCTCCTAATCAGCCCCTCATAGCGTCCCACATGGCTCCCTTTGCTTTTCATAATACAATTTAATTTTTATGTACAGATTTTCCTGAAGGGCATAAATGCATTTTCACTTTATGCCCCAGTAATTCAGTTTTAAACCAAGCATAAAAACTCAATAAACAGCAAAGAGCTAACTGCGTGTGCTGGGCCCGTGACCTTTCACTGTTATTTTTGAATAAATAAGAAAGTGGGTAGGGAGTCACACACAAAGTCCATAGAAGATTTTCCATTGTCTGTTAGAAAATCAGCTGGAATTGACAATAATTTGATAGTTCATGCTTGAGAGAGCGCCCGATTGGGACTGTGAGGCTTGGAGATGGGCTCGCGGGGTGAACACGGGCAGATTGGCAGCTATGCTGACCTTGAAAGCGAGCCCCACCAGAACGCCATAATGAGCAAGGCGCCTCTGCACAGCGTCCCCAGCTCCGCCAAGCGCAGGCGAAAATGAGGAGGCACAGAGACCCCGCAAATGCCTATTTTTCAACTGGCTTCTCAAATATGTCCTAAGCAGAGGGAACTTTTGGACCGGAGTCGGTCTAGGATGACAGAGGGGGAGACCAGCTTCAAGAACAAAGAAGACGTCAGAGATCTTAACAAACCAAGCTTCTCTGGAGCCCATGTGGGATTTGATGGGGTGATTTAAACTGTGGACCCTGCTCCCCAGTTCAGAGCGTGGGTACCCGTGGTTTCCACCAGGCTCCAGAAGCCAACAGTCTCTTTCCCTGAGGGAGAAGGCAGCACCCAGAATCTTGTAGCAGGAGGCCTGGGACAGAAAGCCTGACTATTGGAAAGTGCTTCTACTGCTAGGCCTGGGTGGCTGAGGAGGGAAGATCAGAGGTTTCCTTGAGCTCCAGGGCAGTCTGAGCTACAGATCCCACGGAAGAAGGCAGGCAGGAAGGAAGGAAGGAAAGAGAGGAGGGAGGGAGTGAGGGAGGGAGGGAGGGAGAGAGGAGGGGGAGAAGGGGGGGAGGGAGGGAGAATAAAAACAGCACTCTCCTTCCGCTGCTGGCCCCCAGGCCTCCTGGGCCACGGGGAAATACCTCTTGTGAGCTCTGTCTTCCTGCAAATGGAAGTGACTGGGGTGCTCCAGAGGGTCCTGTGAAGTTTTTGGCAAGTGGGAAGCTCTGAGTCTTCCTGTGGCTGACACGTGAACAGTTGTCCTTCCTTGCTCTCCCAAGTTTCTCATCTGTTCTTCAGAAGGGATTGGATTTGTGTGGCCCACACATCAGCGAGACTTGCTCTGGGATGCCGAGCAGAGCAGCAAACAAACCAGTCCTGTGGGGAGGGGTGGCTGGGGGGCTTTCACTCCAGGAGCAGACACACAGGAGGTCAATGAACAGGTGAGCATACCGTGTGTTTGATGTCTGACTGGACCCTCATCATCAGAACAGGCAGGAAGGTGGTCCAGACTCCAGGTGAAGTATGGGTTTGTGCTTTCAGGAGGGAAGATGACTCTGGGGAGCTGAGACCTGCAGAGAACAGAAAGCCCAGAGGAGGGGTCCAGGGGAAATCTTGGTGTCCACTGTCCAAGAATAGGATGCTGAGCACTTGAAGATAGCAAGGACGATGGAACAGAAACGAGGAGAGACCTGAAGCAATGTCAGGTCCTGTAAGAATGGCAGCCTGTGAAAGGGCAGTACTCTGGCTTCTGACGGAAGCACGGGCCCTCTCGGGCTGAGGTATGCTTGGCAGGACACCAGGGGCACGGTGAGCCACCAGGAAGGATGGGAATCGCTTCCCAAGCAAGGGATGTCAAGGATGACTGCGAGGCATAGGTGATCCCACTGCCCATTTGCCCTCTTCTTGAGACATGGAATTAGATGTGTGGACCTTCCAAAGGTCACACCACTCGTCCTCACTGGCGGTCCTGCATTGTGGGTATTGTTAATGACTCCAGCATTCCTACTACCCACTTACAGACAAGGAGTCCAGGGTTATAATGTGGCCAAATGCATTGTGGGTATTGTTAAGAGCCTGCACACCTTCTGAGTTGTACCATGATTCACTCAGAACACCATACAGGCCAGGATGGAGAGAGGGAGAGAGGGGGAGGGAGAGGGGGAGAGAGAGAGAGAGAGAGAGAGAGAGCACCTGAGTTCTGGGTAGTCTGGTCCCATTCCATCCCTCACCCCTCTCCAAGAAGGGGTGCTATTGCCTGTGTCCCACGTTGAGCCATTCTTGAGGCTATTAGAGTTACAACGGATGCTCCAAGAAGACCAGGAGGGTAGAGACCCTTACAGCCGAAGAAACTGTCTAGTTGACAACATTTTTAAAGCACTGTTTCTTAGACAGCTCATGCTCACAGCAAAGCTGAAAGTTCACATTTTATGTGTTCCCCTCCTTCACACAAGCAGCCTCCCCTGTTTGCAGTGCCCCTAACAGAGTGGTGTACAGGGTACAATGGACAGACCGCCATCCCCAAATCACTGTCCCCTGGAGCCTGTGGCTTGCCCTGCGGCCACTAACGCATTGTGACTGTGAGTCTGTGCTGTGCATTGAGGCTGAATATCCTTTGGGTTTGGATAAATGGATCATGACACTTTCCCACCATTGTTGGATCATACTGAGTATGTTCACCACCCTAAGATTCCTCTGTCTGCTCTCTATTCTTCTCTGGCCCCAGCCCCTTGAGACCACTGAACTTTATCCACCTCCAGAGTTTTATCTTCTTCTCCAGAGTGTTTCCGAGCTGCAGTGATACAGCACATCGCCTGTCCACACCCTGAGAGCCACGCTTCTGTAATGGGATGCTGGAAGCTGGTCGTGGGGCCTGGGCTTTCCCTCTTCTTTCTTCTGTTGTCCCAGGCCAAATGCCAAGGTTGTCCTCCTTCCTTCACCTACTTTGGAATTGCTCTTCTGGAAGTAGCAAACCCCAGCACTGTGTGCACACAGGAAGTAAAGGCACGGTGGAGTGAGCCATGGTCACCTAACGCTGGTATGTGGAACATGCCTCATGACTCCAGAGTCTATGAGTACCTACCTGTGACACACAGCTCTGAAAGGCGCAGAGGGAACGGTGGTGCTGGGCTCCGTCTCCCCTGGTGCTGCCTGCCTGGTGGGCCAGCCTCCACCCTGCACACCTGCTGACTGCTTGAGACAGTCTCAGTTCCGCCCCCCTCCCTGCGGTGGTGGCTCCTGATTCAGTGGCCTGTGCGGTGATATGCACACCTTGCTCCTACATTCTGCAGTTGGGCTCTGGGCTCCTCCTGGACCCACCTGTGCACTTCCTGTGTACTTCCTGTGTGCTTCCTGGAAAACCCAGCCTAAGTCCGTTTATATCACATAGTGTCTCTCATGCTCCACACAGGATGTCTGGATGATATGGCCTGGGTTCAGAATCAGTCCTGTAGGGTTAATTTAGCCAGAATCTCCTCCTCACTTGATGTCCCTCTTGATGCCTGTCCATCCCCTGATCCCACCTGTGCCTTGGCTACAAATCTCCATTTGGCAAGGCAGCATTTGGAATGAAGCCCCATTCCCCTCCCCAACTCAGTCTGGCCCCGGTGCCCGTACACCCGTCCCAGGACCTGAATCAAGTCCAGCTTCTTGGCTTTTGCAAGGAGCTTCCAGTGACCTTTTGACACTTATCAGAATGACCAGTGTCTTCCTTCACCATTATGGGCCGTTCTCCAAATGCCAAGCCCTCTCCAAAAAGGCAGAGTTTCTTTTTGAACAAACACTTGAACTAGAATGTGGTGCTCACCAAGGGCCACCCACTGAGATCCCAAGGATAGAAAAGGATCAGCCACTGAGCTAAGGAGTCCAACCCCTCACATGGATTTCCCAACCTGCTGTTATAACTTCAAAGACCAGAGGCAGGGGCACATTCTAAAGATGATACAAAGTTTACCTCAGAGACCTTTGTTAGGAGAGAGCCTAGGGGGCTGTGAGCAGGTCTCAAAGTGCAGAGAGTTAGTAGATCTCAAACCATAGCCAGTATGATGGGGCCTCCAAGGCACAGTCTTCCCTCCCTGCCAAGGGGAGTTGCATTAGGACAGATAGAGCCATCATGTGTACTATGAGGGGTTCCTGAGCTCACAGGCCTTCAGTTCCCCAGAACAAAGGGTATTTCTCTTTCTTATAGACTTCCATAGGGGTGGGCAGGCTTCATACTATGTGATCCAGTGATCCAGTCTGGCCTGGTTCATGTGCCCAGGGACACAGAGGTAGACACTGGGTAGGACTATAAACTCTATAAACTTACCCTGCATTGGGTCATTGGATGGGGGGGGGCTGCAGCACAGCATGCGTTCTTATCAACTCTTGGTCCCAGCGAGAAAGCTTCAGGGGAGGCTGGGTTTGCCACCCTTCCCCCCGCCACCACCAACCATAGGCCTGAGTGCTCCACAGGCTAGAGCCTGTCACTTCTCTGTCCTAAGGGACAAGCTGCAGAAGGCTTTTCTTGATTTCCTTCTGGAAGAGAAAGCTAGTCAGCTGGGGGGTCTGTTTTGTGATCTAATGCTCAGGGAAGATGCCTTAATGACATCAACAGTCTTCTCCACACACAGAGTGCTCACTTGTCCCGGTGCCTGGGCCGGACTGCCACTGTCCCTCTAAGTTTGCACTTCGAAGGGACTGTGCAAACATTCCTGAACTCCAAAGTGGGGAGGCTGCTCCGGTCTTTGGACAGGACACAGCAAGATATTTTTAGAGACTGGGGAGCTGGAGAGAGGTCTCCTCCTTTAATGTGCATTTTTGTAGCATACATGAATCTGGACGCATGCACAGAGCACACCAGTGTGCATGTGTGGAACATGCAACATATATAAACAAGCATACATACGCACAAAACAAGCAGGCATGTGCATATGTAGAAACCCACACAAAAAATCCAGTCACACATGCAGAAACATATACATACATGAAGACACACATTCAAACACACTAACATGTGGACAATAGGCAGACTCACACATGCATGTGTGAGACACACATGCCGGCACATGCTCACACATGCCAGCAGATGCACTCATTTACACACACTGGCAGACTCACATTCATGCATATACACATGTGCAGGCACACAATCACATGCACACACATGCAAGGACACATGTAGGGCCACACACATGTAGACACACAGACACCTACTCACATGCAGGCACACGGATACATCACACACACACACACATGCAGATACTTGCTTGAGAGGTTTGGGGGGTGGAGCTCAGGGGATACTGAGGCAGTTGTTCTTTGGAGGTAAGAAGAGTGTTACACCATAGATAGAAAGACAGACAGCAGCATGGGGGCTCTGAAGAGAGATCAGGCCCTCGTGGTGGAGTCAGAGCTCCTTCTCAAAGGATTCAGATGAAGGGGGTGTCCACACCGTGGAGCCTCTATTATACACGTCTAGTCTGGCTGTCCATGCTTCCTGGATAGCAGGAAGTGTCGAGTGTTGTGCACTGGGGGAAGCCATACGTAACTTTGAGGACTGGAGTGGAGGGGGCGAGTGGGGAAAAGAGGCCCAGTTAGTTAACACGTGCCCTCTTCTGGGGTCTGCGCCACCAGCACCTCCTGACAGCCTGGGGCCTGTATAAAGAACCAGCTATGGAGAGAGACACAGTTGCAGATGTGCGTGCCCTGAGCGGCAGCAGGGCTGGATTCTAATAATCCTGACACAGACACATGTATGTAGCAAACCATCACATGCCCATACATGCTATCATCAACCTGGGCTCTCCTCCCTCTGCTCAGGCAGCCGGGGATCTTTCTCTCTCTCTCTGCCCTGGTAGCATGGAGTCTCTGATCCGTCGGCCCGGGTGGCCTGAGGTCTTTTCTCCTGGTACTTCCTCCAGCAGCCAAGCCAATAGGGAACTGAAAACTGCACCTTGGGCCTTCTTCCCACATGGGCATGCCCTCAAGTGCTCTCTCTGCTCCTTCTGCCTGCTGCTGGCACTCACCTGCAGCCCTCAGACTCTTCCCCTTCAGCATACATCCTGACAAGAACCCGAGTCCTGGAAGGCAGTTCTGCTCCAGGATAGGTTTACAGGAAGTCCTGCTAGTGAGCTTCTAGGGTACTGATCCCCAGTAGCCAGAGACCAGACCTTGCATCATTCCAACAGTAACAAGGCTGGCCACTGAATATCAAGTCCTCATGACCTGGTGCAGACCATGTAAGCTCATTCTGCACATCGATTCACAATCCATCTTCATCAGCTCCTTTCAAGAAGTTGCACCCCTGGGACCCCAGCCTGTCCAGCAGAGGCCGACGGTGCTAGACTGGACAGACCAGAGCCGCAGGAAGGGAATTCCTGTCTCTCCTTCCTGGAAACTGTTAATAGTCCTTCAGTCTGAACACTGGGGAATGGGAGCTTGCCATTTTCTGTTATGTAAACAACAGGGAAGTTGGGATTCGTAAGAGATCGGGAGGGGTCACCACCAGTCATTTGAACCAAGACATCCACTTTTCTACTGGCGCCCCTCCTTCTTGGTCCACAGCCTGCCCGAGTCACATTCCATGCATGTAAGCTTTTCTCTCCTGAAACCACCCTGGAGAAGGGAGATTCAGCTAAGATTTTTTTATTTTATTTTATGTGTATGAGCATTTTGCCTGAACATGTACCATGGAGGCCAAAAGATGGTGTGAGCTGGAGTTTCAGATGGTTGGGAGCCACTTGATGTGGGTGCTGGGAAACAAACCCAGGTCATCTACAAGAGTAGCCAATGCTGTTAACCACTGAGCCATCTCTCCAGCTTCTAATGTGTCCATTTTAGGACAAACTCTCACACTAGACACCTCTCGCCATTGTCTAGTCCATGAACCAGGACATTGCTGATGCTCCATTCGTGATGGCACACCCTCCTTTACTTTATAGCCTCCTTGGCGGTTGCAGCTGATTCCTATTTTCATAGATAAAACTCTCCCAAATTTAGTATTAACCATTCTCTTTTATTTTTAAACAGAATCTTTTAGCGCATACAACCCCACCCTTAAATAACGTAGTGTTAGATTTTCCGTGTTTGAACCTGGTGCTGTGATGGCAGTAAATGCAATGTTTTTACAGTTTACACTTCTTTTCTGCATAACATGTTTTGAGAACTGTCCAGGTAGGTGTGCGTAGCTGGCATTGAGTTTGGTTCCCATCCCGGGACCTACATGGGGTGGCTCACAACTGTCTGTACTCTACTTCCAATGCCCTCTTCTGGCTTCTTTGAGTACTCACACACATGTGTGCACACACTCACACATGCATACACATAAACTAAAATTTAAAATGAAAAGGAAAAGAAAAGAAAGACAAGAGGGGTGGACACCAGACTGGGTCTGTAGAGAAGGACGAGAGGGACCAGACTGGGTCCGTAGAGAGGGACAAGAGGGACCAGACTGGGCCCGTAGAGAGGGATGAGAGGGACGGGCACCAGACTGGGTCCATGTGCACCAGTGATGACAGGGCACAACACCAACCCCACATTGAGTTACAGACCACAAAGCTGACTCCACCAATAGGCTGAGGGCATGCTGTCTTAGATCCTTTGGCCCTCTCTCTCTGTGTGTCTCTGGGGCTGTTTGGGGACTAAAGATAGTCCATTCAGTTTCGAATGAGTCAACCAGCCTTGCAGGAGGTTTTGGGGAGAACCCCATCCACACCTCTGCCAGCTCACATCTCCCTACTTAGGAAAAACTCTACACATCAGCTCAAAAACGTACACGCCACTTCCACTTCCCGTTCCCGCATTCATGCAGGCTTTTCCTTCCATCCCCTCTAAGGCGTGGGTGCCTTGCCGTCTCAGCACACGTCCACAGTCTGCCCTAAATCTGGGGGCTGCTTTCTCCTCATTGATACTTGTTTTTTTCACATTCCTGATGGTCTCATTTTCCAGACAGTGCATCTTAATCTTAATATAGTCAAAATCATCACAGTCATGTCCCCTACTGTGTCCTTAAGAAATCTCTGCCTAATCCACGGGGATAAATACATTCCTCTGTGCTGACTCCTAAGATTCCTTAGCCTTTTATATTTTAGTCTTTAATTCAAATACAATGTTGTGTACACAGTGGATTTGGATCAAATCTCCCTTTCTTTCTTTATTAGGAGAGTGGCCAGAACTGCTGTTTCAAATGCCAGAGCAATTCTTTGGTCGTGTTCCTTATTAAGCCACAGCACATACGTTCCCTTTTCTAGACTTTCTCTTCCATTTCAATGTAGATAGAGTTGGTCAAAAGTTCTTCTTAAAAACTAAAGAAAAAGAGAAAGTAAAGGGGGACAGAAATAAAGCAAATGCAGAATTACTAGGATTGGAGGGATTCCCCTGATTACAGTGAAGGGCCGAGCATCTTCCTATTAGTATTTTATCTATGCATAGCTACATCTCAAAGATGTTAAATCTTATTTTGTTTCTTCAGAGACTTCATAATAATACACTAGACAAATGTCACATGTATTTCCTTAGATCTACCATTGCTTCAGAGTTTGAAAATGTTATGTTCTTTACTCTTCAGATGTTTAACTTCATTGATTTAACTGGAGCAATTGAGGAAAGCTTATGCTTTGCTTCTTTTTCATTTAGTAATGTGGAAAACACAAAAGTTGGTTACTTCCGTATTTTTATTTACTGTATATTTCATTTTAATTTAATGTATTTGAGTGTCTTGACTGTGTGTAAGAACTCCATCTGGGTGCAATCCCCATGGAAGACAGAAAAAGGCATCTGATCCCCTGGAACTGGAACTTCAGATGGTTTTCAGCCACCATGTGGGTGCTAGGAACTGAACCCATGTTGGGCCTCCAGCACTGCTGCGGCTCCGGCCTGCCCTTTTAGGGCGGGGTTTGCAGTTCCCCGTGGGGCCGACTACACCAGCTGCAGCTCTCCCTCCCAGGTGGCTGCTCTGGCCAATGCCCCCTCCAGGACGCTGCCCCCGGCGATCGTGCCCCCAGGACGCTGCCCCCGACGATCGTGCCCCCAGGACACTGCCCCCGGCGATCGCACCCTTCCCCACGGGACGCTGCCCCCGCCGATCGCACCCCCAGGACGCTGCCCCCAGCGATCGACCACCCTGGGCCCCCAATGATCGCCCCCTCCTGGGCCGCCGTGGACAAGCCTGTGGTGTGGCATGGCCCCCAGACAAAATGGCGGCCGCTGTCCGGCACACAGGCTGCAGCATGGCTCGGCAGCCCCAGGCAGGGCAGGACGCAAGCTGGCCCTGCTCTGGACTCTCACAGGCTGCCGGGGGCCAGTTGTGGTGGCGCACACTGGCTGGACTTACTGAAGGAGGCAGAGGCAGGAGGATCTGGAGTTTGAGGCCAGCCTGGGCTACACTGATCTGGTGTCTGCACGCAATCCACCGGGAGCTGCAGGCTGACGCGAGACGAGGGCAACCGTCACCAACTGTTTGGGTTGCAGCTGTCAGATCTTCACCCGAGTCTGACAGCCTATCAACATGGACTTTGCCTGGCGGCAGTTTACAGGACAAAGATCTATTTGTCCTTCACTCCCTTTTAGCCCTGCTCCTACCCTATATAAGTTATTTTGTAACTGTTAATAAACGAGATCCTGCTTGGACAGACTCCCGACTCCGTGTGTTTTTTTTCTCCGGAGTGGAGAGCGGCCAGGTCGCGACGGTCACCGTCCCGCTCATCCCCTGGAGGAGGCCGACTGGACCAGCTTCTCCACTGCCCTACCTGCCGGCGATCCTGGCAAACCCAGGTTCTCTACATGAGCAATTAGTGCTCTAACCACTGAGCAGTCTCTTCCCTGATTTCTGCTTTTAATCTGCCAACCACTCTTGAGGTGAGCCCAGCTGCCCACTGCAGCTGCTAGTGTCAGAGCCCCGTGCAGTCAGTCATTCCTGGACACCACCTGCTAGGCTTCCTTTCCTCTTCCTCTAAGTGAGTGACTTTACATTAATACTCTGCCAAGGCATGGCAACCCTCAGAACAGGTTGGGGTGCTCCCTTGAATGGTAGGGCACATACATATTTTGTTTCATAAATGTTAGGTGGAATTCCCTTTACCAAAGGTGAGTCTGGTGGGAAAACCCAGTCAAGAAGCTTTGTGTCTGTTCTGTGGTTTCTACTGATCTGTCTGCTTCACTTAATTTTTGAGATTGATTGGCATTCAGGTGGTCAGACTGTCTGAAACTAAGATTTTGTAGCCCGAAAGGCACTGCTTTAGCTCTGGTTCTGTGCCAATCTTTGTGGAGATTTGACCATTCCTCTGTCAACCTACAAACATGCAGGTGGTGTGTCTTGGTGTGCAGAGGACTCTGAACTGAAGGGCTGACGGCCTCTATAGGAAGGCTTTTTCTGCTTTCTTCATCACCTGATCCTGTCCCTCCTGCCCTCAGGGGGAGGTAGAGAAACCAGAAGTGCTTTCCTTGGGTGGTATCTTAGTTACTTTTCTGTTGCTGTGATAAAACACCATGACCAAAGGAATTTATAAAAGGGAGAGTTTATTGAGCTTACAGTTTCAGATTCCAGAGGAATCAGAGTCCATCATTGCGGGGAGGCATGGTGACAGAGGTACTGGAGGAGGAGCAGAAAGTGGAGGTTCATGTCTTCATCTTCAAGCAGGCACAGGAAGCAGAGAGCAACTGGGGATCTGGCAAGGCTTAAGAGCTCTCTAAACTCACCCCCAGTGACATGCTTCCTTCAGCATGGCCATACCTTTAAGACCTCCCAAAACAGCGCCACCAAACTGGGGACAAAATGTCGGAATGCTTGGAGCCTGTGGAGAACATTCTCATTCAAACCACCACAGGTGGGCTGGAGAAATCAGAAGCCTCCACTGCACCTGCCATGAAGCTGGAAGAGCCCCACTCACACACAGGAGTGGCACCGAGGGCCAGGAGGTATCCAAACAGACAGATGGCTCCCTTCAGGGTTTCCCCATTCTCCACTCTTCTTTGAACCCCAACACAGAAATGGACAAATTTCCCTAAGACTTTGGGTGATCTTGCTGAAAGCTCTCATGTTACAATGTATGATTAAATAAATGTGTCATGGGTTCACTTGCGGCCATTTCCTTACTACAGGATGATGGGCTGTGCCCCTTTGGTGAGCAAAGGAGATATCCCACCTCCTGGTACCCGCTGCCTCCCTGTACTGCGTGACACCTTGGCTCACTCATGATATCCTCTGTTGAGGGACGAGAGGACTTAAAACTCTGATACTACAAACAGAGTCACAGTGAGCACCGCAGTACCCTTGAACACAGATATTGATTTCGCCTCTTAGATAAGTACCTAAACACAGAGTTGGTGCCAAGTATCTGTTAAACTTTGTAAGAAATTGTCAAACCAAGCTTGTATATTTGGGGGCCTGTGTTCAATCTTTAGCCTCAGAATAAATAATGAAGCCTTGTTCTGGGAGTGAGGGCACCGTCCTGCCTGCCCCTACCCCACGGCTGTCCTCCATGGTTCTTGTGAGGGCCCTCTCCTCTGCAGTTCTTATCTGACCATTTCAGCAGGAGCAGTGAAGGGGCCTCAGTGTGGTGTTCACATGCCCTGGGCTCACCTGCCCTGTAGGAGCTTTGCCTGCTACCTGTGTGAAGTTGTTGTGTTCTTTTGGCCACTTTCAAGCTGTGCCAAGATGTGTTTACTGTTGCGTTTGCAGAGACCTCTGCATTTCCAAGTCACAAGTGCCCATCACACACACAGAGGGCTCTGCAGATCCCTTTTCACATACTAGCTTCTCATTTCATCAACATAATTGAATTTCCTACTGCACAACAGAGATTCATTTTTTTGTGATTTCCATTGTTTTTGGTTGTACATTTTCAGATTGTATCGTGTCGAAGACCCCTTTTGGGGGGTAACCTAAGCCAAGTCACAAAGTATCCAAGTTAGTTTTGACTGTGCAACTTGACACAGCCTAGTCCTCTGAGAAGGAGTCTTAGCTGAGGGCTGTCCCAGATCAGATGGTCTGGGGGTGTAGCTGTGGGGGATTGTCTTGATGTTAACTGCTGCAGAAGGACACAGGTCACTGTGGGGGCACCATTCCCTGTGGGTCTGAGCTGTTTTAGAAAGCTGACTGAGCATGAGGCTGTGAGTGAGCCAGCAAGCAGCGGCCTCCAAGTTTTCTGATCCAGGTTCCTGCCTTCAGTTCTTGCCCTGACTGCCCTCAGTGATAGACTGTGACCTGGACATTTATCTGTAAGTCAAATAAACCCTTTCTTCCCCAAGCTGCTTTGGTCAGACTGTTTTATGACAGCCACAGAGATGCAGTTAAACCACATTGCTACCATTGCTCCCTAAATCATTTTATGTCATAATTGTACAAGATAAAGCTGGTATGGTTATCACATTCTCACATATGTGTATAAGGTGAGCCAGTCTTGCTTGCCCTGCCATGACTCCCAAAAATGTTGGGGTTTTGCTGTTCACATTCAGATCTATGGTTCATTTGGGGTTAACTTCTGCCTAAGGTTTAAAGCTCTGACCTAGGTTTACCTCTCAGTGGAGGGCCAGCCAGCAGCCCGGCACCTTTTGTTGAAGACTGTTCTTTTCCCTTGAATTGCCTGTGTGCCTCTGCTGAGCATCGATTAGCCCTACCTGTGCCAGCCTATTCCTGGCTCTCCTTCCGTTCCATTGATCTCTGTGCTCCGGCAGCGGACGAGATGCGTGGGGTGCAAGTCACTCAGAGAAAGGAGTGTACGTCCTGCAAATTTACATTTTCAAAATTGCTATTGCTGGTCTCTCTCTGTGCATTTTTGAAACAGCCTCTCTCTATCTCAAAAATACTGGGCTGGAGCGTTAGCGGGATTGCATTTAAATCTGTGGATAAACTTGCAGGAAATTAATGTTTTTCTCATGCGCGTCTTCTAGTCCATTAGCACAGTAGGCCTGTCCATTAGGTTGCCTTTGATTACTTCAATCAGCATCTGGGTAATTTTTAGCTCAGATGTTTTCTTAGACTCGTCCTCAAGTAACTTGTTTTATAAGTGACATTGAGTTATTAATTTCACATTTCGACTGTTCATCATGGACAGAAATTTAATTTACTCGTCTTTACCTTCTAGCTTGCCTTATCAAGTTTCTCTCAATTCTTACAGAAGTTTGTTATAAACTTTAAATACACTGTATCTTTGCTTACATTTATTTATTTATTTGTATGTATGTGTATGTGTGTGGGCGTACATGTACCATGGTCATGAGGAGCTCAGAGGACAACTTGCACGACTTGGCTTCCTTCTTCCACCACATGGGTTCTCGGGATAGAGCTCATGTCACGAGGCTTGGTGGCACACACCTTTACTCACTGATCCATCTTGCCATCCTGACACTTTCTATTCTTAATAAAAGTGATTACTTACATAAATTTCTTTCTTAGCCCTTCTTTAGCCATGTTCTATAAACTTTGATCTCTTTTGATTTATGCCCATTTAGAATACTTTTTGAATATCCGTCGAGGCCATTTGACCTACAACCTACTCATTTCCAAGAATCTGAGGATTTTCTTGTGCTCTTGTGACTGAAAGTCTAATTCCATCGTGGTCAGCACAAAACTGAACCATGCATGCTTTTGCCTCTGTAAACGCCATGAAGGTTGACTTTGGGAGCTAGTGTGTGGTCTGTCTTGGCACATACTCTGTGTGTCCTGGAAGCAGATACCATGCTGGGTTGGTAGACACACTGTGTTATCATTTGGAAACTCTTAGTTGGTTGGTGTCTCTGGACTCGGTCATCCCTTCTAGGGTATGGTGTGTTAACTCTGTCCATTACTGAGAGGTAGTAGCTGACATTTCTGATCAAACTTGTCTCTTTTTTAAATTCTCGTCATTATGAAGTTCATACACATTTAACCTTGTTATGTCATCTTAGATCACAAGCCTTTCTTCATAATGAAATGTCTTTATTTAATTGCAAATATTATCCTAAACTATGTAAACACTCTATCTGTTGAGTTTTTATCTAGAACATGTATGCTCAACTTATTGATTCTGGCAATGTCTGTCTCTTCGTTGATGTGTTTAAACAGTGTGTATTTCATGAAGCCATGTAGAATTCCCTTGATCTGAATTCAATTTTTCTGATATTAATTTTGCTCCATTGGTTTCCTTCTGAATTACACCAGCATGCTACACTTTTTATTTGTGCTAGATAACTTTCCATTGCAGTAACAAATATCTGACATAAATTAGCTTATGTGAAGAAAAGAGTTCTCATGACTATTTCACCCTTTGCTTTTGGGACTGTGAGGCAGAGAGAGACAGAGAGAGAGAGAGAGAGAGAGAGAGAGAGAGAGAGAGAGAACTCAAAGGAAAGTCAGTGGCAGCTGGGTTCACATCGTAGTGGAACAGGAAGCAGGGATAACACATACCTTAGGACTCACCCCCAGTGACATACTTCCTCCAGCTAGACCCTACAGCCCAAAGTTTCCAGAACCTTGCAGAAACTCAGTCGAGGACCAAGCAGCTATAACATAGGCCTGTGGAGAAGAGGGTATGGGGTGCACTTAACTTTTAAACTGTAACCAGCACCCGGAATGCCCTCTTTCTGAGTGCTGGGTACTCATGACCTGGGTACAGGTGGGGCCTTCCCTAGGGCCTTGATGTAAGCCAAGCCACCTCTGTGCCTGGGGCTTGGCTGGACTGGGATCACGGTTGGAGATGCCGCCCCTCTGGGAGCTCTCAGTTCCCCATCTGCACGCTGCAAGGAGCTCAGCCTCCACACAGCCATTCTGGGTACCCTCGCTGGCTTTGCAGTGACATCTGTGGACAGGCGGCTGCCGAGCGTCCTCTTCAGCTCATTCAGAGCTCTTTGTGGCCACTCAGCATTATTTAAACTTTGTGGGTGTGTGGCTTTCTTTCTGAACAGACCTCTTAGAAACATTTAGTGTTTCTTGCAATTCTGAATCAATACATTCTCTTTTTCCATATTTATGGAATGTGTATAATCAAATCACTTATTTATTTATTTTTGTAAAATTTTTATTAATTTTTGTGTATTTCATACAGAGCATCTTAATCACTCTTAATCATCATTATACTTCCTCCACCACTGGCGCCCTCCTATAGCCCCACCCACTGGAATTAATACAGTCTACCATTTGTGTTAAGGCCTAGTATGTCAAGTTAGTGTCCCCAAATGTCTCTTAGTGAAAGTTCATCCACTGGGTTCTAGTCAGCCTATATAGAGTCCTTCCCTTTAAGGAGATGAGCTCTTCCTCACCCAGCAGTAATCAGCTGCCAATAATTCACTGACTAATATTGGGGCCTGAAGTCCATTTCCAAAGCTCTGTGCTGGGTTTTTGCTTGAGTTTGCATGGGTCCTGTGCACGTTGACACTATTGCTGTAGGTTCATGGGAGCAAGGTCCCAGGAGCCTGTAGGGTTCTATTTCCATGAGGTCATGCACCTGCTCCCTGGCTCTTACAATCCTTCTACCCTCACTTCCACAGTGATCCCCAAGCCCTGGGTAGGTGGATTTTAATATAGGAGTCCTGTCCAAGGACCCACACTGTACAGACTGTTACTTTCTATGCATTGGCCATTTGTGACCTTTTGTGTTCCTGGCCCTCTGTTGCATGAGGAAGCTTCATTAATGAGAACTGAGAGATTCATTAGTGTTCTCTTCACCCCTGTTCCATGTTCTGTGAGACTTAGGTGTAGAGGATGCATCATCAATGTGCCACTTAGGCTTGGGCAATTCACAGACAATGTCTGTGTATGACCAATTATGGATTTCTGTAGTAGTCTTCTTCAGATGCAAAAGAAGTTTCTTTGATGAGTGGTGACTAGGATACTTGACTGTAAATATAAGGATACATATTTTGCACATAGTAAGAAGTTACATTAAGGATGTGACAGTCTTGGGGTTTTCTCTAAGATTTATGACCTCTCAATCCATGTGTATTTGGCTATGTTTACAGTACCACACATGAGTTTCCTCCCACTGGGTGGGCTTTAAGTCCAATTAGGTAGCCACTGGTTGGCCCCAAGATAAAAGTGCCACTACTGCTCCAGTGTCATACCCTGTGCCAGTCATTGATGTGGTTATTAGAATTTGAAGTTAGGGTTGGACCATTGATTAGTGTTCTCCCTTAGCAGCTTGCAGAGTGCGCTCCAGAGCTGAGAGCAAGCCTTCAGGGGAGGTGGCTTCCAGGTCAGTTCCACCTCCATTGCTCCAAATCCGGTCTCTGAAGTATGTCCTGTCTTCAGCAATAGGATCGTATTTTCAAGTTCTGGGAGGCAATCAAGGGCTGTGGAAATAACCTGTACAATTTTGGGAGTCTCTTAGAATACCTTGGCCAACAACTCAAAGGAAGATTTCTCCTGTCTGACACTGTTTCTTGATATGTAGCCCTCAGCTATGCACATGGACTCATATAGGAATACTGTATGTGTAATTTGTCAGTAAGTTATTGATTCCCTCTGGTCTTTTACATTACCTAAGCATTATTTATTCTCTCTCTCTCTCTCTCTCTCTCTCTCTCTCTCTCTCTCTTTCATCTTTCTCCCTCTCTCTCCCCCCCTTCATTTATTTTAATTTTAGCAGAGTTTTTCTGTTTTCCTTATTTCTAGGCATATAGGTAACAGAAAAAAATCTTCATTGAAAAATCTACTCCCTTACTCTCCGTCTGACACCGGTCACTAGTGTGTCTTGTTGTGCTGAAGATGGAACCCAGGGTCTCATGAATGCGAAGCAAGTGCGCCTCCACCACTGAGCTGCACCTCAGCCCTTACTCAGCTGTGAGAGCACTGCTACACGCTTTCTGAAAACTTCAGTCAGCTCTCAGGGGATGCAGCTTGCCGGATTAATAACCAGTTTCTCATTTTTATTGAAATGCCTTTCATGTTTTCCTGTTAAAATTATATTTGCCTTTGCTTAATTGCATCAAAGAAATTTCCTTGTTTTCTTATACTGCAGCATATATTTGGCTGCTTGCTGAATTAAAATGTCTTTGAGGATCTTGTGACACCATTTTACTTTCTTATTTTCCTATGATTTGTCCAAGGAATGGATTAGGTCATTAGCTATCCTGGTATTACACTGTGCATGTATTTCTAGAATAAATATCATATTGTTCTATATTTGTGATAAAATATCACATTCTATTAGCTAAACTGTTACTTGGAGTTTTGACATGGCAAAATTAGAACTGGACTATTAGACCACAGTTTTGTTCTGGTTAGGGGTGAGAATTACAGTCACACATGCCATCAGGATGAAACCTGGAAGCTCGTTTTCTTGCTCTGGTCCTGTCTTGTTTGCTGTCTGCTGCTGTGAGCAAACACTGACCAACTTGGGGGAGAAACAGTTTATTTCTTCTTACACTTCCACGGTACAGTCCAGCTTTGAGGAAGTCGGGCAGGAACTCAGGGCAGGAACCTGGAGGTAGGACCTGAAACCAAAACCATGGAGGAGCACTCGGCCGGCTCAGCTACCTTCCATATACAGCCTACCTAGGAATGGCACCTCCCACAGTGGGCTGGACCCTCCTACATCTATTGAAAGTCAAGAAAACGCCCCACAGACACGCCCACAGGCCAGTCTGAGGAGACAAGCCCTCCAAGGTCCCCTCTTCCCAGATGTGTCTGGGTTTGTGTCAAGTCAGCAAGAACTAACCCACACACGTACAGTGTTGTACGTTATGGTACCCTAGGGCTCTAACCTTCCCTCTAAAGCCGTAGATTCCGAGCTCTATGAACGTCTAATTTTCTGTATCCTCCTAATCTCTCAGCTGCTCTTGACCTAAAGCTGAGGTTCACAGGGAGGCAAGTATTTCCTCTGTGGACCAAACAGTCATTTACAAACGTGCTGCCTCTGCTGGTTTGAATTAGCATCCTCCACGGGCTCCAGGTTCTTGAATATCTGGTCAGTTCATGGTGCTCTTTGGGGAAGGCTATGGAACCTTCCAGAACTGTGACCTTTCAGGAGGATACATGTCACTGGGGGACAGCTTTGAGGGTCATAGCCCTGTCCCACTTCCCCTGTCCCCCTCCTCTGGTTCCTCTCACATTTGAAGGTGTGAGTGCTCCTCTGGCCCCCATGCCTCCCCACCATGATGGACTCTGGTCCCTCTGGAACCATGAACCAAATAAATTCTTCCCTCCGTAAGTTGCATTGTTCATGCTTATTTTCACTTTTCAGGAAAGTGACTAATACACTGGCCATGCCCCAAGTCCTCCCTTCTGGAGCCTGCTCTAGTCTGGCCTCTGAGATATGGGGTTCTCAGGTAGAGGCTTGATTTCCCCAGGATTAAAGTTCCTCCCATCTTTAGACACCCTGCTCCTCAGAGTCGCTGACCTAACATCCAGATTCTGCAGCTTTCACAGACACAGGCAGAGTCCCACCTCCCTTGACTGGGCTTTAGGCTGCTGTGGTCTGAGCAGTCAAGCAGTCATAGATACAGGCCTGTGGTGACAGCTGCAAATTGCATACATAAGAACCGAGACCAGGGTTAGGAAGATTAAGGCAAAAGCAGCGGAGTCCAGAACACTGAGGAAGATGAGTAAGAAGGTATAAGCTTGGTATGAGACAGCCAGGCTGGACAGAAAAGATGAGGACAGAGCCCTGGGCCAGTGATACCAGGATAGCTGAGGCCCTCCACCACGGAGTCCTTGAAGAGCTCACGTTAGGCGACATTGTGCTTTCCTATACACTTGCCTCAAAGGCAGCCTATTGTAACAGACTAATTTGTAAGCAAAGATGAATTTTTATAAGACGCTTCCACTGAGGCGACCACACAGACCATCTGGCAAACAAGGAGTTAAACCTGAGGCAACCAAAAAAGGCTGAAGCTGCAACTTGGTGGCTGAGATAAAGGTAACTCTGCCGTGGTAAAGCTCCGAGCTGATCATGTAAACGTGAGACCAATATAACAATATCATTAACAGCCAGCAAGACGCTTCCAAGGTCGACAATGGCAGCAGGCGACACTCGCCAGGCCTGGTAACGGTCCAGGTCAGTAGCTGATAAAGTGATGTCAGAGTTGGACTGATGAGGGCTTCACCTTCCTCTCACTGCATGGAACAGACACAGGGTACGGTTATCTTCCAGGTTGGATCAGGCAGATGTGTGTAGAGCCTGCATGCTTGGCCCATCGAGGTACAGGGAACTGACTGTCCAGTTTCAAGGCCCTATAAAAACCCTAACAAGATCCCTCCACCCCTTGAGTCCTACTGACTTCCAAGTTTCCAGTTTTCTGTAATTCTTAATAAAGCTCACTTGCTTTGCTTTGCCCAATACTGTCCTCCTCTTCGATCTTCACTGTCCATGAGTCATGAGACCATGAATGAGTGACCACTGTGCTAGATGAATCTTTGATGACTGTGAGTGTCTGGTACCCTAGGTCTCTGGGTCAAATATAACCAGGCTGGGAAAGGTTCCATCTCACTCAGAACCTTGCATCATGAGGGTTTGTTTTGCAGGGCCAGTGGCTGCTTCTGCATCTGGCCAAGAATATACACAAGTCTGACAAATACAATGTTAAGCCTACTCCTGTGGGTGGTTGAAAAGACTTCTGTCATTTGGGGGCACAAATGGGCATTTATGGTCAATAAGTAGAGAGTGTGTGTTTACAATGTTGAACCACAGTTATACGGGCCCCCATTAGTGTCACAAATTCTGAGCAAGAATTTGCTTTTGGAGGAAACTGATATCAGGGTCCACAAAGTCTGTGGTCCTCCAAGAGCCTAGGGTATATGTTATATAGATGGAATAAAGATATATGCAGATGATATGCAAATGAGGTGCAAAGTGGCATGTGATATGGTGTTCAACTGTTCTGTGGTAACTCAGTAAGAACAAAGTTTGAATGACACCTGTGGGTCACAACACAGGGTCTAGTCCCAGGTCACACAGAGCTGGGGCATCTTAATCCCACTTCCGGCACCTGCAGTTTCTGCTGCCTTCCCTCCACCCATCCAATCTCCTGATTTATTCTTTTCTGTTTGTAATCAGACTCAGCTGGGTTAATCTAATCATCTACTCAAAGACACAGCTACTGCCTTTATGTGTTTCTACTGGTTTTCACTTACATTTAATTATCATGATTTTCATTTTATTGATCTCCCTTTCTCCTTCTTTCCTCTCTCTCCATTCCCTGAATTCCTTACTTTTTTGGGACTGTGACAAACTACCTGACAGACATGACTTCAGAAGGGACGGTTACTCCCACTCACAGTCCGAGGGCATAGTCCGTCATGGTGAAGGACACATGACAGCATACAGGCTCAGGAAGCAGAGGGTGAACAGGAAGTGGATCTGGGTTACAAACCCTCAAGACCCACCCTCCAGTGACTCACCTCCTCCAGTGAGACTCCAGCTCCTAATGGTTCCATGCACTCTAGATAAGCACCACCCGCTAAAGACCAAGTGTTCAAACACACAAGCCTGTGCGAGACATTTCACAGCCGAAAACCATGGTCTGTTCTTAGGTTTCATACCTTGTACATCATCTGTTCCACTCATCTGGGCTCTTTTTCTCAGCATGCCTGGGCTTCCTTCTCCTCTCTGAGCTTCTCGGCCTGGGAGGGAGGGAGGGTCCTGTGTTCACTGCTCTCTGCTCAGGCTGGAACTTCAGATACAGCTTTTACGCTTCCTATTCCAGAGTTCGTCTTCATTCTCCTGGCTTGAGATTACTTGACCATTTTATTGTTTTGAGTCCACTGGCTAAGCGATGGAGAAGCCTGTTGAGCACAGCCCACTTCTATACAGGCCACTTTTACCTCATACATAACTACAGTCAGACTCATGACCAACTTTGAAGATAGTTCCGAGACAGGAGCCTAGTCTCTGGTGAAGACTCAGTTTGTAGAATTCAGGTAACTGTTACCATTTCTCAAAACAAATGAGGAAACTCATTTTTCTCCTTCATTTTATTTATTGGTAATTTTGATTCTTCTATGAGTTTTATAAGTGATTATGTCTCATAACTAAGCAACTGTATGTAATTTATAATATAATACATTATCAATACTAAATGTAATCAATAATACATAAATTCATAAAATTAATGTTGCATTGATTTGTTGAAAACAATGTCATCTGATGATATTCTTTTAACTTTGTGTGTGTGTTCATCTCTGGGGGTGCTCATGTGTGCAGATGCATGTGTATATGAGTGTACATGCATGTGGAGGCCAGAGGAGGGCATCAGGTGCTTTTCCTCAGTCACACTCCATCTCATTCTTTGAGGTAGGATCTTTCTTTGAACCTGAAGATGGCTGATTCAGGAGAAATAGGTAGTCACTGAGCCCTGGGGACCCTCCTGCACCACCCCAACCCGTGGCACTGGAGTTAAGGGGTGTTTGGCCATGCCTGGATTTTTATGTGGGTGATGGGGATCCAAACTCAGGTCTTCTTACCGGTGTAGCTAGCACTTAAATGACCGAGCCAACTGCCCGGCCCCTGTGCTTCCGAGATCAATACTCCTCTGTACTTTCTCCTCCTAGAAGTCGTCTACTTACTCAACTAATGAAACTGGTGAACTCTCTTCTGTTCCTGATGCCGAATGCTGTCTTTCCAGGTACACATGCATTTCTCCCTCCCACCTCCAATTCTGGGATTCTTTCGTCCTCCCCTCGGCCCTCTCAGACTGAAGTTTGGCTGAGCTCTGCAGGGGTCGCATCCCAAGCCAGTGGTCTCAGCACCTTCTGGGACCCGACCGTGACACCAACTCTCCACACCCTTCTCTCACCTCTGGAAGTCGTATCCTCCGAATTTCTGAGATACAGTTGACACATAGAGGTTATGTCTCTTGAAGGTGTATAGCATGCTGTTTTGATAGATGTGTACATTGTAAAAAAGGTCCAGCTAATGAACACAGCCTCCTTCCAGAGTTACACGAGGGCACCCTGGGGACTCATTAGACCTGCTCTCTTCGTGCATATCCATACAGCATTGCTGACTGTAAAATCACCACTGCAGTCAGAGTCTCAGCACTTGCTCATCTGATTCTTCATGCAAGCCCAGTGTTGACCAAAATCTCTTCATCTGTAGTAGATAGCTTCAATTGTCAACTTACACACCTAGGAAGAAGGTATCTCAACTGAGACGTTTCCTCCATAGGACTGGGTAAGCCTGTGACACACTTATTTAATTGCTAATTGATGTGCCACTGGGTGATGGCACCCCTGGGCTGGTGGTCTTGGGTTGTTTAAGGAAGCATGAGGAGAACAGACCATTGAGCAACGTTCCTTCCCAGTCTGTGCTTTATTTCCTCCTCATGGTTCTCTGTGAAGGAGATTGGGAGGCGTTCTTTTTATCTTTGAAACTGCAGGACTTTTTCTCTAAAATATGCACAAGTATTTTTCATCTCCTCTCACCCCACCTGAGACTCGGAAAGGATCAGGTGGCCTCCACCGTCCCCCACAAGAGTTCTATCCTCTGCATACTGGTTCTTCCAATCTGTCTCCAAGTCTGATGCCTTAAGACTTCTGTCTTACGCTTGCCCCAGAAGACATGAGCTATTAAATAAAAATCTCAATGTCAGGCATGGATTACCTCTGGATGAGTCAGGGAGGCCCCAGATGCCTCCCAAACAACACACTGCTCTTCGTTGCCCACCCTATCCAGATAGTAAGATACACTGTGAGAATAAAATAATGCTCTGTCTGCAGGGCATGTAGCACTCAAGCCGGAACTCACCTGAGAACTTCCTCCCCGCTGACTAGCTTCCATGGTGCTGGGAGAAAAGACATCAGTGGTCTCCCTGAAGCCAGCCCTGCATGCTACAACACCAATCTGCCAGGCAGGATCATACCCTAGTGCATTAGTGGCATGACTGCTATGGGGTCACTGTCTGCTTTCTACTTGGATTTGAGGCCAACTTCACATGAAGGAATCCATGCCTGGGTACAATAAATAGAGTTCAAAGCCCATTGCTTAGGAGCCCTAGGCCCTAAGAGGAAAATCCACCCCTGTTGGTTTTCTAAATGGACATGCTATCAAACTGCATTCCACATATTTGTGTTTACACCCATAGATTAAGGCTATGCTCTCAACTTGCACAAGAAGCTTCTTTTTGCAGTGGGTGGCAATGTGGACTCACAGCTGATCAAAATGTTTAGAGTGGGTGGTGGCTGCATGCTCAGTCCTAAATGGGATATCTCTGTTACCTCCCCCACACACCTGCAAGGTTCAGTACATACTGCCAATGAAGGGCAGGATGGATGTAAGCCAGAGGATGGGGAGAAGTGTGGTGAGATGCCGTCTTCTACCCACGACATGGCTGCTGCACTTATGAACTAGCAACAGC
Source organism: Eospalax fontanierii (assembly GCA_035773235.1). Lineage (NCBI taxonomy): Eukaryota > Metazoa > Chordata > Mammalia > Rodentia > Spalacidae > Eospalax > Eospalax fontanierii. The sequence continues at coordinate 77,892,912 of CM069537.1, forward strand.
TTTGATTACCTGCACAAGGTCAGGCCGGCATGATCAGACAGTATCCAGCAGGCAGCACTAATTAGACTCCCTGGGCTACAAAGTACGTACAAAGAAGACACGAAAGGAGAAGCGGTGTGCCATGCCCAGGAGTGTCCGAGGGAAGTGGAAGGGGAATGTGGGAAATGTATTATCAAGATACCTTGTATTCACATATGAAATTGTCAATGAAAAAATAGAAGCCATTCTTTAAAAAGACCCAGTCTTCTAGGTTTCTTCCTGCTGGTTTCTCTTTTCCTCTGCATCTTCTCCAGATGCTGAGCTGGGTCTCCACAGGGACCATGCTCTGGCTGGCTGGCTCTCGTTAGAACCCTCGCTTAGTGTTCCACGAATTCTCATTTCTGGTGCACTTGACCCTGTAAGAGCTCCAGCTGTGCTGCTGTGAGAGCACTGAGTGTCTCCCTGACTCTCTTGCCTGGAGCCTGAGCTGTGTGATCCACCAGGCTCCCTCTGACTGCCCACACGTGAGGCTGGCTGTCTGCTGGGGAGGGTGGGGACGCAGTAGGTATAGGCTCTCACCAGGGAGACTATACATCCTGTGAAACTCCAGGTGTTCAGGCCAGTGGCATCTCAGACCTACAAGAAAGCCACCTGGCTGTGGCCTCTGACTCTGAGGCAGAGAGGAGGACTGAAGCCAGGAAGCAGGGTCCGAGGACCTGGGACATCGTGGTGTTGGCACCAAGCACAGTCTCCAACAGAGCCACCACCCCTGCCAGACAGCACAGGTGTACAGAGCTTGCCCGCTCAGTGACTGCCGATGATGGCCCTGGGGTCTATCCTACTCCCCTTCAAAGTTCAAGTCTATTATCTTATGCCTTCTGATAAAACAAAGGAGGGAGAGGGAAATAAAGGGCTAGGAGGAAAACTGAGGACTGGAGAGCTATGGGATGCCCGTAGGCACTCTTGGCCCTGACACATGCCCTGACCCGGTTGGCCCACTTATGCAGATGACAGTCCCTAAAGACAGACAGATGCCATTCGCTGTTGCTCCAGGCACTAAGCCATGTCTGCACAGACCAAGGAGGATTCAATAAAGCTTTTGTTTAACTTGCCCAATTTGGTCAATAGGAAAAGAACTATTACCCTGTACTCAACGCCCTATTGAATTCGCTGGCCGAGATCCACTCTGGGAGGAGAAATAGACTCCGGTTCCTTGGTCTCTGCAGAGCACGCAACTCTGAGGTGATATAATTAACTTCTCAGGGCTAAGGTGGTTTGATCTCAGTCCCATTATATCAGACTTCAGAAGTTCCACAGGTCTCCCTTTAATTCCTTGCCTCTTTCCCATGTGTACACAAGCTGCCTAACACAGGCTCCAACAGGGCTCCTCCGTCCCACAATGGACTGAACAGTTTACAGGTAAGTCCAGACCCCGGGGCTGGGGTGCTGGCCCAGTGGACATCTCTGTATGCACAGGTCCTCTGCTCTCAGTTTCTCGGACTGTGACTGCTCAGTGGAAGGGTTCCCGAGGGGGAACAGTCACTAGAAGCATCCTGTGCCTTCTCCAAGTTCCTCTCTCCAGGAAAATGTTTTAAGAAATGTTGTGAGGCAGAAGTCTGGTCCTCTTGCTGTGAAGGGCACAAGTGAGAGCCCCAATCAGTATGGAGGCCGTGGAGCAGCATAGCGGATCCTTCAGTGTCCCAGCCAGCAGACAGAGTGGGCCACAGCACTGCGGAAACCCTGGTGAGATGAGGGCCAGATGTGGGTGTGATCCCTTCTGTGAACGTTCTTGGGAGTTCAGGTTGCTGGACTCTCCACAGTTGGTGGCAGTGTTTGGGGAAGCCCTAGAAAGTGTGTCTCTGCTGGAGGGAGCTCTTCACTGGGAATGGACTCAGAGGGTTGCTAAGCCTGCAGGGTCCCCAGGTGCCCTCGGATCCCCAGGTGCCTTCTTGAAGATGTGAGTGCTTAGCTTCCGCTCCTGCCCCAGCCTCCTCTGCAGACATACCTCCTCCAATGACGGACTCTTGTCCTTTGGAACTGTAAGCTAAATAAACTTCCTTTAATAAGTTCCCTTGGTTATGGTGCTCTGCAAAGCAACATAAAGGTAACTATTACAGCTGTTAACTCGACACAGCCTCAGAGTCACGTGAGGGAGTTCCAGCTGGGGGATGCCCAGATAAGACTGGCTTGTGGCCACGTCTGTGAGGAAATGTCTTGATGAAGACTGAGGTGGGGGTGTGGAGAGGAGGCTCAGCGGTAAGGAGCACTGGCTGCTCAAGTTTGGTTGCTAGCACTGCCTGGTAGCTCACAACCACTCGTGTCTCTAGTTACAGGGGATCTGACATCCTCTTCCGGCTTTCAGAGGCATTGTACACAAGTGACGTGCTTACACACATGCAGGCAAAACAGTCACACATAAAATAAAGATAAATAAAACATGAAAAGATTGATGTGGGATGTCCAGCCACTGTGGGCAGCACCGTCTCTGGGCGGGGGACCCGGGGCTGAGCCACAGAAAGCTGTCCAGTCAGCAGCTTTCCTACATGGTGCCTGCCTCTGCTCCCGCTGGACTTCCTGCCTTGACATCCCCAGGTGACAGACTGCAACCTGAAAGATGACGTTAACCCTTCCCTCTCAAGTGGCTGTTGGTCTCAGTGTTTACCCAGCAGCAGAGTGCAAACTAGAACACAAAGCCACTAGTTAAACAATCTCCCCGTGTGGGTGACACTTAGATTATTTCGATGTTTTTCTTTAATTTTTAAATGACATTTGTTTATTTATTGAGAGGGGCACATGAGACAGAGAACACCTTTCAGGAGTCAGTTCTCTCCTTCCGTCTTGTGGGTCTCAGGGATCAAACTCAGGCCATCAGCCTTGGCAGCAAGCACGTTTACTCAAGGAGCCATTTCCCTAGCACAAGATTATTCAGGTTTCAGTTTGAACTGCAGATAAATTTAACTAAGAATCATGCCTTCATGTTTACCATCAGAATGACATAAATAACTGAAGCAAAATGAATGGATGGAGGCCAGGTTCTCCCTCCCTGCTCTGTAGAAGACACCGCCCTAAACTAGGGTGTCCCTGAAGGTGAGCTTTCCTGCACCCACAGACAACAGAGCAAGCAGATGACTCCCACTCCCTCCATCCCTCCTGCCCGCTCTGCAGAGCTGTGGCACGCTCGGTGTGCGCACACGTCTGTCCTAAGCTGTTGCCAGTGTGTATTTTTCTCAGTCATGTTAAAGACGAACATTTGGCTATATTAATATAGACCAGCTTATAGGGGCCCCTTAATATCAGATATCGTCGTTTTTTATATATGTTGAGTTTTATTTTATTCTATTGTTATCATTTTAATGAATTTTATTGAGTCTCTGAGAATGTCATACAATTTATTTTGATCGTATTCTGCACCGCATCTTTTCTCAGCCCCACCCCCACTGCTTTGTGTCTTTGGTGTTTTGGTCTTTTTGAGACAGGGTCCCTCTAGCTCCCCTTGCCCAGCCTTCCTCCCCTCTTCCTCACTGACCCTGAGTCTTGGCTCGAGATGGTAGATAATGGATGTGGGTTCTCTCTCACGTGTGGAAGCTGACTTCAAATCTGTAGATATGTGTGTTTCAATTAGAAAATTCATAGCAGTGAGGGAACTAGCAAGGGGCCACGAGGGAAGGGGAGTTAGAAAGCTCTGATATGAAGGGGAAAAGGGAATGATGGAGTAGGAAGGGGTGGACGGGATGGAGACGATGATGGCGGGTAGAGGGGCAGCATGGGGAGAGATAACTAACACTGGGACCTTCTGAAAAAAACTACTGCTGCAGAGGCTTCTTCAAGTATTTACATCTACCATGTAAAACGAGTCTAAATGGGGTTACCCTATAATGGTCGCAGTGCCCCTACCACACATCACGGGCTAGCACATCAAAATCCTAGTACCAGGAACAGATTACTGTCTTTTGGAGTTGCTGACTGAGGGTCCCTTTAATCCTCAGATAGTACTGGTTATTGCCATTGCTCTTGGCTACCCTCCAGAACTTGACAGTAGGATCCTATTATTGAAAACACTACCTACTTCAGTCATAGAACCAACAAGGAGATTTACTAACTTTCCTAGTGATGGAAGGAGCTATGCAGGCTACTGGAGGAGAAGAGTAATCATCAACATTGCCCAGGTATGAACCCTGCAAGCTACAATAACAACTGGTCCAGTAAGATACACACACTGGTTCAACGGTGGCATCAATGCTACGGTGTAACCAACTGCTTTCTATTGGATTTTAGGTCTGTTTCACATAACGGAGCCCACACCTGGCACAGTTATCATGGCTAACTGGCTACACAGGTCTCAGGGGGAATGTACTACCATTATTCTCCTGAGTGGACATAGTATTAAACTGATCCCTAATAACCTATCTTTATACCTATAGATTAGTGTACCTCTCAGAGAAGTTCCTTCTAGCTTCAGATGATGTAGACCACAGGGACCCACAACTTTTTGATGTGCAGAGAATGAGATATGTTGCGTTGTTCAGCCCTAAATGGCGTACTTATATCAAACTCTCTTCTCTCAAGGCTCGGAGATCAGTATTGCTATTATTGTATTATTTGATTCTTTGAGAACTTACATGCATGCAGTGAAACACAATGGTTTCAACAACACATTCCCCCCTCCAACTCCACCCTTGTGTCCCCCACAACACATCCCATGTTTTCTTTCCTTTTTTGATAACCCACTAGATTCAATGAGAGCTGCCTGGGTGCATGGGTGTACATGACCAGATGGTTAAATACAGAATTTCAAAGAAGAATTAGGAATAAAACTACTCAAAGTGGTTCATAAAACAGAGGAAGAAGGAAGGACTTCCCAACTCTTTTGTTGAAGCCAAAATTACCCTGAGACCAAAACCACAGAAAGACACCTCAAAATGAAAATTACAGACAAGTTCCCTGATGACTATAGAAGCAAATGTTCCCATTAAAACGCTCATAAGCCTAATTCAAAATTACATCAAAGGGACTGTTCATCCTGACAAGATGGCTCTGTTCCATTGTTGCAGGGATGGTTCGATGCACATAAAAGGACTCAGAGACAGAAATCACATGACCGTTGCGTTGATCATCACAGTGGATGCAGAGTTCTACGTTTTCATGCCTCTGACCATGTGTTCACTTGATATTTCTTTGATATCTTCCAGTCTTAGTAGAGGAAACAAAAAATAACTTTAATGTACCTGGCTGTTAGGTAGGCCTGTGTTATTGTAACCAAATATGGAGAAACTGAGCTTCAGGGAGGAAGGATTTATTGGCTTATGGTTCTAGACTATGGTTAATTTGGGGCATTTGTGCTGGCTCCAGACACATGGACTTTCCTGGGCTGACTCTCTTCTTGCCTTCATTCTCTCTCCACAGGCGTTCCAGGGTCCTCACATCTCTACCTGCCTTGAGTCTCCATTGAAATTTGGGTGAGAGACCTATAGTAGTCAAGGGTCTGAAACTGCAATGAAGAGACTTGTAGGAACTGTGTGTGTGTGTGTGTGTGTGTGTGTAGTGAAGAGACCTACAGGAACCAAGTATGTGAGACTGGGGTGACCTACAGGAGCTCAGTGTGAGGGACTTCTGTCAGTTACACTGAGCAATCAGGATGGGGCACATTGGAAATACTTGGGAGAGAGGCTCTCTGTCACGGCTCCTCAGCACTGGTGAGTGCTTATTGATGACAGATCTTCCACCAAGATGGCTCCCACAGGGCAAAAGTTGAGGAAAAGCCTTCCTATTTCTAGACAATTTAGATGGTGAAGGAGCACAGGGAACTTGAACAACCACCACTGTGGTAAAAAGCAAGGAAGATACCAGAGATGGACAGGAGTGAGTGGATGGTGAAGGGGTGAATGAAAGGAGGGGTGAATGGGCAGATCGATGGATGGAGGACTGGGTAGATGGATTAACGGAAGGTGGGTGGATGGATAAACAGATGAATAGATGGGTGGATGGATAGGTGATTGGGTAGGTAAATGACTGGGTGGATGGATGGATTGAAGGACAGGTGGATGTAAAGATGGATGACGGATGTAAAGATGACAGGATAGATGGACGGATAATGGATGGATGGATAGATGTGAGGATGGGTAGATGGAGGGATGGGTGGAAGGATAGGTGAATGGAAGGATGGGCAAATGGATGGAAAGATGGACAGATGCATTGATAGGAGGATAGGTAGATGGAGGATGAGTGGATGGGTATGTGAGGGATAGATCATTAGGCAGGTAGATGGATGGGAGGATGGGTGAATGGAAGGATGGATGGATGGATGGATGATGGACACATTGTTAGGCAGGTAGATGGATAGATGGGAATATGGGTGGTTGGAAGGATGGATGAATAGACAGAAGGCTGGGTAGATGGACAGAAAGATGGATGGAAGGATGGATGAATAGACAGAAGGCTGGGTAGATGGACAGAAAGACAGATGAAAGGATGGATGAATAGACAGAAGGCCGGGTAGATGGACAGAAATTTAGCCTCAAGCTCTCTTATTCACCAGTGAATGCACTTGAGGACTCCATTACATGTGTGAGCCCTGGGTGGAACTCAAAAGCCTCTTCTGTACAGACATGATAGCTAGCCTCAGTCCTCCAGTCCTCCGGCAACTGGAGAATAACTCAGGTCCTTACAGTTGAAAGCTCCCTACACAGCTGAGCACACAGAAACAGGTGGGATCTGTGGGGTTGGCTTTGTGTATGATAGCAGCAAAATCCAGGAGACAGACTTTGCACCATGCACAGGCTGCAGCAGCCAGCACAGGCAGAACTACCCTGTGAATACAACCAGGTTCTGTGCTCAGGAGTGGACATGAGCTATCTTCCGAGCCCTACCATGAGGTGTCCCTGAGTTTGGAATGCTTGGTTCCCAAACTCTTTCATATGCAACGGGCTGTGCATATCCCATAAAGAGGCTCCCTGGCTGATGAGGCTGGGTTTGTTTTCTGTTGCTTGCACTCAGGAACACTGACCAGCCAGTCAAACTAGCCTCCAGGATTGAGAGGGAAGTCATATTACACAATGCTAAATGGAAGTCATCATTCAGTATTTTAAATGCTGTATGGTGAACATTACAACAAGGAACAAAAGTCAAACTGACCAAAACCCAGAAGCAGAACTCCCAAGACACATTAGCAAATCAGATCAGAGACAAACAGGAAGATAAAATGTCTTAGCCAAGTGGAGTTTATTACAGAAAAGCAAAATTGGTCTAACACTGAAAAAATAAAAGCTATCAATGTACTGAACCAACTTAATAGAGTAAAAAGAAACTAATTATCATCTCAATAGCATGTGAAAATGGGCAATGAAATTCAAAGTCCATTTATAAAGAAATGTACAGCAAAACAGGAAAAGAAGATGCCTCAATGATACTGTAAACTGAGCCTGCTAAGATACTTCCTGTAACATTAAAACCCTGAAACCACCCTTGTGGGCAAATGCTGTGTTCACTCAGCTGGGCAGAGCACCTGATGCTTGCTCAAATGTTTGTATAGTTCCAAGAAGGTCTCCAGGTGCATTTACCCCATGGATTCTAGGAGAAGATGCCAATAATTCAGAGTGAGTGGGCTTGTCCAGACAATTGAAGATTTAGCAGATAATACTCAGGCTTCCTGAAGAAGGAATTCTAACTGCAGGCTGTAGCACGATAACCCTGGGTTCTCAGCTGCCCAGTCTGCCCTGCTGGTGTCAGACTCACAGGCCCTGCAGAGTGAGCTCCTTCCTCAGGATCTATCATCTTCTGTCTGTCTGCCTATCATCTATCTATCTGTCTGTCTATCTATTATCTGTCTGTCTATCTATCATCTATCTATCAATCTATTATCTACCATCTATCTACCTATCAATCTATCATCTATCTATCTATCAAGTATCTGTCTACCTCTCAATCTATTATCTATCAATTATCTATCTATCAATCTATCATCTTTCAATCTATTATCTATCATCTATCTATCCATCAATCTATTATCTATCATCTATCTTTCATTTATTATTTATCATCCATCACCTATTTATCACTATCTATCAATTTATGACCTATCATCTCTCTACCTATCAATCTATCATCTATCTAGCATCTACCTATCAATCTATTATCTATCAATTATGTATCTACCTATCAATCTATCAATCAACTATCAGCTATTTATCTATCTAGCTACCTACCTACCAATCTATTATCTATCAATTATCTTTTACCTATCTATCATCTATCATCTATCAATTCATTATGTATCATCTATCTACCTATAATCTATCATCTGTCTATCTATCAAGTATGTGTCTGCAGAAATCGCCGGCAGGTAGGGCGGTAGTGAAGCTGGTCCAGCCAGCCTCCTCCAGGGGCTGAGCGGGATGGTGAGTGTCGTGACCCGGCCCCTCTCCACCCTGGAGAAAAAAACCACACTGAGTCAGGAGTCTGTCCAAGCAGGATCTCGTTTATTGAAGGTTACAAAATGACTTATATAGGGTAGGTGCGGGGCTAAAAGGGAGTGAAGGACCAATCGATCTTTGTCACGTAAACTGCAGCCAGGCAAAGTCCATTTTGATAGGCCATCAGACTCGGGTGAGGCTCTGACAGCTGCATTCCAAACGGTTGGTGACGGTTGATTGTGACGGTTGGAAATCGTTAGAAGTCTGGCCGTGGCAAGCAGGGAGGCAAGGCCTGTGCTAAGGCTAAGTCGTGATCATCCCACATCGGCCTGCAGCTCCCAGTGGATTGTGCGCGTACGCCCAATCGGTATAGTGCACTTCAGCCCAGACTCAAGCAATCCTCCTGCCTCAGCCTCCCAAGTAGCTGGGACTACAGGCATGCGCCACCACGCCTGGCCCCCTTGCAGCCTGTGAGAGGCCCGGAGCGGGGCCGGCCGGTGTCCTGCCCTGCCTGGAGCTGCAGAGCCACGCCGCGGCCTGCGTGCTGGACAGCGGCTGCCATTCTTGCCTGGGAGCCACGCAGCACCACAGACACAAGGCGCTGTCACCCACGCCACTTGCAGCTGGAGCGTGGAGCTCGGGGCAGCCAGGGGCAGTGACCCGGTGGGGGCCACCCGGGAGGGGCGATCGATGGCGGCGCTTGCAGCACGCCGCCATCCCCCGAACTGTTGGTCGGCCGCAGCTGGTTTAGTCGGCCCCACAGAGAACTGCAAGCCCGCCCTAAAAGGGCTGGCCAGAGCCGCAGTGGCGATGGCAAGAGGCCCAACATGTGTCTACCTATCAATCTATTATCTATCATCTATGTACCTATCAATATATTATCTATATTACTATCATTTATTTATCTATCTTCTGTTATCTATCAACCATCTATCATCCATCTATTTATCCTATGAATCTAAATATGTATATATGTATATATGTATCTATCTATATATCTATCTATCTATCATCCATCTGTCATCTATCATCTATGTATCCATCCATTCATCATGTTTCTCTGCATGGATTATTTATCATTAATCTGTGTATCCAATAATTGCCAGTCTATGGGACATGAAGCTCTCATGTTAGCTTCCAGAGTTAAAGGCCCCCTGGTAGTCCACTCTGATAAAAAGTAACAAGGAAACTTTTAGTTGGAGAGAAGAAACTCAATCCCACTTGAGTGAAGGCTGCACCACAAGCACAAGCATGGTTAGCAACAGACACTCCAAGAGGGACCTGAAAAGCTGTCAGGGGACCCAGGCTGTGCTGGCTGGGCTGTGCGTCCTCCATCACCCTGACCAAATGTAGACCCTCAGGGCCCTGAGAGGCCTTTGACTGGAGGCAAAGCCATGCACACCAGGGCTCATGGGGAACCAGGGACTTATTAATGACTGGAGGAAATCCCATTGAGCAGAAGGAAGCAGGAAGATAATAAACTTGCTGTGGTAGTAACAGATGCTGTGCTAGGGAAAGGGCCCAGAACACCAACATCCATGTCCTCCCCTGTGGCTCTGCAGACCTGCCATTTTCTCTGGCCATTCCTTTTCCAGGCCCAGGCCCAGCCACAGTTGGTCCATTATTGAGGAGAGGAGGGTGGTGTGGTCAAGGTTGGCCACCCTTTATTAAGAGCCCTATTCACAAGAGCAACTTCCCCAAGCATCTCTCCATTGCTACCACAGGGACAGCTTCTGTGCCTCTCTGGGGGACCAACCTGCAGAATTCAGCAGGAGGGATGGGGTGCGGTCATCAGGCCTGGGAGGTGGGACTCTGTCCACGTTGGAGTTCAGGTGAAAGACAGTGATCTGAGAGTACTGTGAGCCTGTCCTGAGTCATTGGTGGGGTCAGGAAGTATGCTCCCCAATATCTAAGCCAGGTACCAGCAAACAGGCACCAGTTGAGTCTCCTGAGTAAGGACCTAGAAAGCAGGTCCACCATGATAGACACCAGTAAACAAATGGCGTAACTTCAGACTCCCACAATGACCCCAACAGCTGATGAGAAAAGGTGGAACCCACAGGGGCCATGAGGGCTGGGAACCCCTGAGCTCTGAGCTCTGCTAGCAGAAAATCTTGGGAACCCATGTTAGAAAAGCTTTGACGTCTTTGGCTTCTTTAGCATCATAGCACACAGAGGGAGGGAAGCCCCTCACTTGAATGCCCAGAGAAGCGGGCACAGAGATGCACACTGGAGGGCCCCAGTGGTCCCATGTCCTCTAAAGGAACTCTTCCAATGCAGATCAAGGAGTGGTCCAGTGATAGTGACCACAGAAGCAGTGAGGTTTTCTAATCCCCTCAAAGTGGTCCCTAGAGACAGACAGGTTTGAGTGAAGGAAATGGACCCTCTGATTGAAGCCATGACCCTCAGCCTGGTTCTGTGTGCTAGAAGGCAGTCTTGGCCACTCAGTGGACACTGCTAGAGGGATGAGAGGACACTGCTGGAGGTTGAGGACAGTATGGGAGGCAGCCTTAAAAGCCAAACTGTGGGATCTTCCTCAGTCAAGGACCTCCATTATGTCTGAGCCATGGCTAAGCCATTGGGAGGCGCAGCCGCCACTCCGTCCCCGGTTAATGCTGTCCTGGCCCCAGACTGGCTTACTAGCTCCTATCTGTCTTGAAAAGAGAGGAGCCGCGCTTGGGGGTCTCCCTGTCTTTCTTAGGTGGAGTCAGCTGGAGGCAAGGGGTTCTGGTTTGATTCATGCTGCTGTGATAAAATACTCTGGTCAAAAGCACTTTAGCCGGGAAGGGCTTCTTTGTCTTGCATTTCCAGGTCACAGTCCATCACTGGAGAAAGCCAGGGCAGGATCTCAAGACAAGAACCCACTGCTCTTCTATGCAGTGTTACCTCTGACCCAGGACTCACTCACAGCCAAGGGGACACAGCAGAAACCATGAGAACAGAACGTGCTTGCTCGGCTCACTCCCAGGCTCCTGCTTATCTAACTTTCTGCCCAGGAAACAGTGCTGCTCACAGCAGGCTGGGTCCTCTTGCATCAATTAGCAATCAAGACCATGCCCCAAAGCCTTGCCCACAGGCCCATCCGATCTGGGAAATCCCTCAATTAAGCCTCCCTTTTCTGATGGCTCTAAGCTAGGTCAGTGGACAGCGCTCAGCAGGACACAGGCCTCTGCGGCTTTGGAGCAGTGAGCTTCCAGTCAGCGCTACCACGTGCCCATGTGACCCCACGACCAGCAGTGTTAGCACAGAAGGAGGTTCGGTGTGCCACAGAAAACTAGGAATGATGGGTTAGTAAATCCCTGCACCTTTTCTTACAGCAGCAGTGTTTGCTGAGGAGGAGGATGGAAGTGCTTAACAGAGCCAGCCACGTCCACCTCCTGCCCACCCTGGGCTTCTGGGAACAGAAAAGTGGTCGTGGAATTTTCCTTCCCTGTGTGTGGACCCCATGTCTGGTCTAAAGCATACTCCCATATCAACCCCCCTTTACCCTCAGTTTCAGTAGAGCTGAAGGACCCACTCAGCACACAATAGAACACTCCCCCAGGCCTACAGGAGACCTCTCTGGGCCTCCACCGTTGAGTGAGAAGCCTGACTGGGGTGGCAGGGATCTCCCCCACCCCAGCTCTGTGATCATTTAGCTGCTGACCACAGAGTCCCAAATGTTCTGCTGGTGGGAGATGTGACTGCGGACTCCAGACTATCCCTGTTCTGCCCTAGGACAAGCAGAAAACCCTGGAAGTGAGCTCCCAAGACAGCAAAGAGACCTGCTGCTGCGTCAGGGGCTCAGGGGTGGCCCACTGTGGCTCCCCCAGAGTAGAGCCTGATGCAGGGCGGGTGAAGGAGTATCTACAGAAGGCCTGGAAGACATGCAACCTGCCTTGTCAGCTGGGTACATCTTACACATTTTTAGAGGAGTCCTGCACATGAGACTGGTGATTGTCAAGTAGGACCAGAGAGAATCACCACACTGTTACCTGGTGTCAGACAGTCAACAGATTTCAGTATCAAAGAAATGGGTTTGTCTGAGGCTAAAGGCCAAGTTCCACCCCTCAGAAGTCCCCAACCAGTTTCTGGGTTGCTGGAAGGTCTTGTGGATGCCGGAGTTATGGGTGCGTGTTGTGGGATGACGATTACATAGGGGCTGTGAATGCTGGCATCGCTCGTCTGTCCATAGGGGAGCCCTTCCCTCCATTGTTTTAATCTTAGGGGAGCTGTGCCTGGCTGTGCAGGGCCATATCCCCAAGGCTGCTGAGAAAGATGCCCCGTGGGTGGGGAGTACTGAGAGGTCCCTGTGCTGGGTGGTTAGAGGGCAGGTTGCTTCTGTGCCATCTTCAAGCAACTTGCCCAACTATGTTGGGACAAGGCATGATGGAATAAATTTGCCCCCCTTGAGGGTACACATGGTTGTCTGGCAGATGTCGCGGAGAAGCCAGGGTCAGAATCTCTCCACAGATGGGACCTGGGGAAAGAACCTGAATCTTTGAGCCTGCTTTGGGTCAGGGTGTAGGTGGGGACAGGTGGCTACATGTCAGTCCCATCTTCATCCTTATGACTTGGGATGGTCCTCTGTAAAGTGAGGATGAGCACTCCTGTCTGGGGTATTTTCCTGGTGACCTGGACTTATTCAGACTAGCTGAGCCAAGACCTCCATCTCCCTCCCCTCACCATCCCTCCTCCACGCCCACATCTTCAGTCTTCCACCTTCAACTTCAAAATCCCAGAATGACCTTCACTCCCCTTCCTGAACCTTCCACCTCACCTTCAAGCCTCTGCCTCCATGCCCCTGGCTCTCTCCTCACCAGCCTCTGCCTCTGTCCTCCTTTTATGCATCTATGACCGTTCTTTACAGCTCTCCATCTACCCCCATCTCTCCATCCATCCCTCTTCCCACTCCTCCATCCATCCCTCCTCCCACTCCTCCATCCACTCCTCCATATGTGCCTCCATTCTTCTCTCCTCCTACCCCTCACCCATCCCTCCTTCTGGCCCTCTGTCACTCTTCCCATACTCTTTTCTGTACATCCATCCCTCCTCCCACTCCTCCATCCATCCCTCCTCCCACTTCTCCATCCATCCCTCCTCCCACTCCTCCATCCATCCCTCCTCCCACTCTTCCATCCATCCCTCCTCCCACTCCTCCATCCATACACCCCTCCACCTCTTTCTGCTAAAGGATTATATTCTGAGGCCTTCAAGTCAGAAAGCATTCTGAGAATTCTCTTCCTTAGCTCCATGGGACAGTGGTCAGGACCCCCACAGCCCACACACCAGCCTGGGGATTGATACCTTGACCCAATGAACCTAAGCCACTTCCTGTCTGCTTCTCCTGTCCTTGCTCCTGAGCCTCCTTGAGCTCCTCTCTCTGCCTCCAGGCTCTGTCCTTGTGGCAGTCCTGGTGCCTGCACTTCCTTTAAAGGAGATTCTGTGTCCTGAAACACCACTAGGGACTGGAGACCGTGTGTTACCCTGACCTGGGCTAGGCATGCTCTCACAGCAGGGCTGTCCTCATGCACAATCTTACACTGGACCACACTCTGGTGAGGGGCTTCTGTGCTACCTGTAGGGGCAGGGCCACCCGGTCACTGGTGGTTGGGAGAGACCCAGGCTGAGGTAAAGGCTCTTCAGGTCAAGCTGTTCTCACCAGGGATTTTCTGCCACCTTTTCTCCTGTGTGTGTGCGAAGCCAGCAGGTCAGTGTACTTAGCATTCTAGGCGGTCAGCCCGTCACCGACAGCAATAGCCACAGAACAATTTACAACTTTATTTCCTCTTACAAACTTGAGTTTGTACATGATAAATTGGAGCCAGAACAGCCAGTTCCAAACAGCAATATCACCTTGTAAGTAGGAGGGAACACGTGTCCCTCAAGCCAGATGTAGCCACAGGGCGGTCTCCACCCACCCACATGAGACGCTGGCATGTGGGCCAGGCCTCCCCATCTCAGGTGGTTTCTGATCTGAGGCCCGTGACCAGCTGGGAGCCCTGCCTGCAGTCTGAGTGGACATACACTACAAGGACTTCCTCAACACCTCTCCAGGCTAGGCCTTAATGGCACTTTCAGTCCTACAACACTCTGGATGGGCATTCAAGAGCTGGCTGTCTCCTCTGAATCTCTGAGTCAGGCTGGACCCACGGGGGCCTCAGGGCTACAGGAAGTTCTCTGAAGGAGGGCCTTGGAGTGATGCAAACCGTGTGAAAGACAGAACCATGGGGACGGGAGAGAAGGCCACTGCCAGGGGAGAGAGGTGATTAGTCTGTCTCTTGCTCCAAATGCCCCAAAGATGACCTGGACAATATTCTGACAGCCTGTGGGGAAAGGACCGTAAGGCCATGGTGATCAAAGCGGGCACCTGTCCACAGCGCCAGGTCAGGTGCCCAGGCAGGCTGCACTGATCAGAGAGGTGGTAATGAGGAAAGCCAGGCACCATGAATGCCTGACTAACTACCTGGGTCAACTGATAGAGGCCTGGGACTCTGCAGGTTAAACTCAGAGCCCTCAAGGGCCAGCTGGGGCCTTTGTAGTTTCTAAGCCCCCAAGAGTTCATATCCCAGCCTGTGCAGCATATAAGCAGCCGTCCATCTGAGATTTAATTTGGAAATTAAACAGTGTTCGCATTCCGTTATGTGACAGGATTAGCCACAGAGGCCAGCGAAGCCTTGTGGGTCTAGCATGAACTATGGCTTCATTAACAGTGGGGTGGGGCGTTGGATCCAGGGGGCCGCAAGGTCGCTGAGGAGGATGATGATGGGCACCTGGGCTGCATCCTGCCTGCAGGCTGCTGTCTTCAGAATCTCCATGTTCCATCTGACATGAACCTTCTAGGATTTCCTGGACATGGGTGGCTAGACCTGGGTTTTCCTGGGTGCTCATTAGGTCCCCTCCCTCTAATTCTGAGGACAGACTTCTGCCTGAAGGATGGGAGGTCCACACAAAGGGCAGAACCTTTCTTCTAGGCCTGTCTATCCCTTGCCACTGTGCCAAGGGCAATCCCTGTCACAGGGTCCTAGAAACTGTTGTGCTGAATCACATCCCCTAGCCAGAGCACACATTCCTCTTCTAAGGCTGCACATTCTAGCAATGTGGGACTTGCAGGCACCTCCCTGGGGGAGAGCCAAGGAGGTTAGGCCTAGGAGCATGTGCCTGGGGTACTATACAGTGGATCTGGGCAGAGGGCCTGGGAGGAGTTGGCAGTACAGGCACTGGGTGGTGTCTTTGTTCATTCGGAGCGATGGCTGCCCTGAGGAGGAACCAAGGAAAACGGCCGCTGACCATACAAGTAACAACATAAGCCAGACACCCTGCCTGCACTCAGGAGCCTCACAGATCAGTGCAGAAAGCATCACGTTCAATTAGTCTACAGAAATGCTGGCAGTTTCTTGAATTCCAGCACCCCATTAGCTGATAATTCGGTGCAGATTCTCATCTAATGTGACTATATTTTATACAAATTATTTCAGACAAGAATTCAGACCTTAATACCATTGATCTTCATAAAATTGTCACAAAGCATCTTGTCTCGGTCTGCACATCTGCTGGCGGTTACAGATCAAAAGGAAGATGGGTTGTGAGACCAACTCTAGGGCCCAGAGCCCATGTCAGAGCAGGGGTTAAAAACCTTGGTGACATCATCAGTGGTACCTGGAAGAGCACTGGGATGCCACACCCAGGTGAGGACATGGGTGACTCCCAAAGCCCGGCCGTGGATCCCTGTCTTCTTGGGGGATGGCAGGTCCACGTCCCATCCTTGCCTCAGCTCCTCTCACCCTCCACTGCACAGCTGGGAACGGTCTGTTTCCCCTGACAGTTTGGGACTGAACTGATGGCCTCTTCCAAAGGTTAGAAGGCTTTTGGTGACCCACTGGCTCTGACAGGCGCCCATGGGCATTTGATGGAAGATTTATTGCACAATTTGACGACACAGTGCGGCCGTTGCCCTAATACGTTATCAGGCTTGTTGAAATATCAATTTTGCACATGGCTTCACACCGCTGCCTCCGGCTCTGCTCAGGCCCCATTACTTAATTCTTCTGTCATTAAGAAATCCAATCTCTGATTCCAGTGACATTGGCAGGGGCAGGAGAAGGTGCTGGCTAATAGACCTCAAACCGTCTGCTAATTGTGGTCCCTCAGACCCCGAGCATCAAGGAAAGGAACAAGGGGGAGCATAGCGTGACCAGGCAGACCGGCATCGCCCTTTCTCTGCACCCCAGCAGTGGTTTGGCAGGTACATCGCACTGCCCCACAGTCCTGCAGGCTCTCCTTCCAAGGTGTCCAGAAGTCTGTGTCTTGTGGAAAGCCTGAGGGTTAGAGGACATGGCAGCCCTTCCTGCCCCAGCTACAGGTATCCCATGTACCCTCAGCAGCCTGGACTCAACTGACTGGTGGAACCCCATCTCTCCTCCCCACATGACGCCCTTGGAGCAGTTCTTGACTTTGTGTATTTCTGTCCCCTCTCCTCCCTGCTGACAGCAGCCTCTGAATCACATGCCCTTTGTAATTGAGGACATTAATTTATTTCTCCATCCTGCTGGCTCTGTGCTAAGCAGGTCCCAGTCCCTAGCCTAAGCAAGCACTTGCCAGCCGTTAATCACTTCCATCTCTCCTGGACCTGCCCAACAAACTGGCTGGCTTCGTACACCTTGACAGGGCTTTGTGCTGCCACTAGTGTCTATTCAGAGACAAACAAAAGGGGGACAAATTTCATAAGAATAATCCCCAACATAAATGACCATAAACAACTCATTTTCTCTGCCTTTCAGTGCTAGGCTCCTGCGGTATGCCTGCGGGGATGAGGGTCACAGCTCTGTAAACACAACTCTTTGTTTCCAGCTGTGACTGGAGAGTAGTCTGGCCTAGGTCCAAGCTGAGTACCTGCCTTGGCTCCAGTTTAACATTCCCATTTGTATTGTTGGTAGTTTTCAAACAATGTGCTGCTGAGATGGTGAGACCAGCCCAGCTGCCTTGCTTCAGATGACTGGCTGGGATGCTGAGGGCAGATGGCCTATCTCCCTTCCATCCAACCAAACCAAGGCATGTGGCACCTTGTCCCTTCCCTGCACACAGAACTAGTCTTCAGATAAGTTTCTACTTCCTTAACACTTGCACTTAGGTTCCCAGGAACCCAGTGTCAGCCAAGCTGGCCACAGTCCATGAATATGACCCCAAGTGCCCCAACCATCCATGGAGACAATCAGAGTGTCTGCATCCTGGTCCTCGGCTCCAGAACCAGGCAGGACACTTGCACAGAGCCACCCAAGACCTGACTGTTGTAAAACCAAAAAGCCCAGGGAAAACTATAAAGATGACTCTACATGTAGAGAGATCACTATCAGTTATTACTTGCCAGACAAGAACATTGGACGGAACATTTTGAAACACCTAAGTCTGGTTATGGGAAAAGGTAATGGAACAGGTGGGAAAGGTGGATCTTCATTAATTTCCTTTTAATTAGTCCTCATTAATGTCTCCCCCGACACCATCAGCAAGTCTACCGCCAGTCTCATCCACTTGTCTGCCCACCTGCTGCTGTCCTCTTAGGGTCCAGGTTCTGCAAGGGCTGTGGGCAGCCACCCCAGGGCCTTGACACTGGGAATGCTCTCATTCTTCTGTCTGAACCTCACAATTCCAGTGTAGGGATTTGGAGAGCTGGTGAGGCTGCCCAGCACTATCCTCCTACCCCCTCACCTACCCTCATGCTAAGAGGGGGCAGCATCTGTCCAGGGTGCTGAAGACACCTTCCCAAGAGCAGCCAGACCCCTGCCACAGCTCCGGCTCAGGGTGATGGCCCTGGGATGGGACAGAGAGGGGTGCCAAAGCCCGTGGGGTGGAATCAGTCAGACCTAGGGTGCATGGATTGGGGTTAGGAGGGAGCAGAGATCAGGGTTAACTGCATGTGCTGCATGGAGAAGCAAGGTCAGACTGCTGGTTTCAAGTGGAAGTCATAGGTGGTAGCTGATAAGGCCTAGATTGATTCTACCTGTTTGCATGTATTCTCGTGCTGTCACAGGCCATGGGAGGCAAAATAAATGTTTGTGTTGAGTCTGGGGTCACTGATGTGGCTGCCCTTTGACAGCTTGGTATTGTACAGTGGCAGTAACTGTCCCAGAAGGAGTGAAGAAATTCTAAAGAGACACTTGCTCCCTCCACTCACCTATCATACCATTGACATAATGGTCCCCAAGGAATTAGAATTTTCCAGGAATCCCAATGGGTGGAAAGGAAAAGGCTGACTGCTGGTGAGAGCCGGAGGAGGAACGTGTAGGCCAGGAAGAGGCTTCACGGAGGTCTGAAAGTTTCACAGATCACCTTGCAGGGGAGACTGGGGCCCAGACAAGGACAGGTGAGTGATGGAGAGGACCACACCTTGACAGGGTCTGCCCAGCTTTGCACACCCTCACCCTCTATTCAGTCCTAAACCTCATGCCAGAACCCAGAATATTCGCTTGGTGAGGGTCACAGCACCTCTTTTTCGATCCCCTTCCCAGGATGGCCTCACGGAATGACCCTCCTCTCCCTGCCCTCCACAGTTACTTCTGTTTTATTATGTTGGTGACCGATGGCACAGCTTAGCTTGTGAGGGCTCCAAGGTCTGTGCTCCAGTCTCAGCTCCAGTAGCGTCCAGCATTCCCCAGACAGTAGTTTGGGAGTGGGATGTGGCCCCGCACACTCCTCTCACACATTTTGGAGTGGGATGTGGCCCCGCACACTCCCTCTCACACTTGGCTCCTCACTTACAGATATCTGAGGATCTGAGGAGAGATGTTTCCATTTTCCTTGGAATTTCAGTCTTCCCTCTTCCCTCTCAGGGGATGATGGAGCTGAGAGCACAGCTCCCGCTCCAGGCCAGCAGCTCCCTTGCCAGAACCCTGTTACTGCCACTGAGTCCCATACAAGGAGATGCCCCAGGCCTTGAGAGACACAGCTAATATTCTGAAACCATCAAGTCAAGTTGAGGGCTATGTGGGACCAGGCCTGTAGCACTCTGGCACCATGTATGGTGAGCCAAGGCTTAAAGGTCAGGGATCTGGGTCCCATGGGACTCTCCTTGGTCCATTCTCAACAACAAACCCCCACCCAGCACTCTCTCCTCCTCTCCCTGAACAGTGTGCATATTTACAAGAGACTTTAAGGCAGAAAGATGCCTAGCAAGAGAGGAGCTGACCACCACAACTTCATACAGCCTGGCACCGGTGACCCTGGGTTTCATGAGAGATAAGCTAGTCGGGGTGTCTGTGAGTCTCAGAAGTGAGCCTTGATCCCCAGTCCTAATTGGCCAACTGGTAAGGCACCCTGGCATTCAGGGTGAATGGAGGCTTGGCGGACTACAGGAAGAGTCAGAGGACTGTGATGGATGGGGAGGGACTGACACCTGTCCCCTGCACTGCTCTAGGCCATAACATCACATGGCCCTAAGCCTGGGATTGCACATGACTGTTCATTAGGCTAAGTACAGGACAGGGCTGGGGTTGGGACCATCTCACCCCGGAACCCAGCCTACCACTGGGAGGACAAAGGAGTTCCGCTCTCTTTCAGACAGGCATTGCCGCCTCAGCAGTGTCCGGAAAGGCGACAGTCCCAAAACGATGGGTGGGAAACCATCCCACAGCCTCACTCTGTCCCTCCAACCATGTCTCCCTCTGACACCTATGCAGGGTTCTTCTGTCACTAAACAGGTGCTCGGCTGGGCCGGGAATTCCCCTCTGGAGAACACCTGGGGTGCCATTCTTATTCACCATTCAAAGACACCTGGTCAGATTGGGGTTAGCCCTTGAGGATGGCCCTGGATTCCTTTCTCTAGGTGGGTTTTGGACAAAGCTAGAATTTCAGATGTGTTCCAGGCCACCAAGCATCAGCTGGTCAGAGGTCAGAGGTGGGAGACTGTGTTTCTCCAGAAAAGGAGAGGACTTCTGAGTAACTGAACAGCCCTTGCTTTGTATTTAAGTCAGAGCTGCTGTCAGGAGGTAGTTCAGATGGCCGCGCTGCCAGGGCCAAGACAGGCTGGGGCTGCCCTGTGAAGATCTGGGTCCACTCAGTATGTAACCTGAAGGATTCTCTGTATTAACAGACTGCAGCCTAAATTAATTACCTATCACAGCTATGTTCTTTGACCTTTTTATTTAAAAAAAACAAAAGTGGAAAGAAAAGAGACCAGCTTCTTCTTACCTGAGGGGAGATTCCTAAGTCCTTCCTGACAGTGACTGCTCGATGTGCCCTAAGGCTCAGGAGCAGTTTCCTTGGGGTGAGGCTGTAGGGTTTCTGGGTGCCAAGTATGCAGTGTCCAGCCCAGCCAGAGAACCAGGCCTTACATTCTCCAGAACAGACCATGTCGCAGAGGTCCTGACTCTGGGCCTTTCTGTTCACATCTGATATGGAACACTTCATGGTGTCAGGTAGGAGGAGATCCTGACATTCCTGGCCTG
The DNA here is from genome assembly GCA_035773235.1 of Eospalax fontanierii. Taxonomy (NCBI): domain Eukaryota; kingdom Metazoa; phylum Chordata; class Mammalia; order Rodentia; family Spalacidae; genus Eospalax; species Eospalax fontanierii. The sequence goes on from CM069537.1 coordinate 77,913,718, forward strand.
GGTAATCCACACCAACTGAGGAGTTGTGGCCATATCTCTAGTGTAATAATGCCTTCTGTGTCCTGGACAGTCCCAGGATGGGCAGCACATCACAGGCTGCTCTTGGGCCAGGATTTGGATCCTGCGCTGTATAACAAGGACTCACTCACCTCCCCTAGGATATAGGAACTTGGGGTCAGGACATGTGCAACTTAGGCAGCTATGCTCCATGCACAATCCTCAGTGTCTCTGAATATAGGCCCCACCTCCCCAGAGTCACAGAACCCCACAGCTCCACATGGTCAGCCCTACAGATCCCACCATGAAAACCTTCTCCCCCTGACACCCTGGAACCTCCCTTAGTCTCAGCCACACAGCAACCTGGCAGCTCTTCCCTCTGCATGTCTGTCCCTTCCTTGGCAAGGCCCCCACTGCCTGTGGCCCCGTCACTAACAGATTCAGACCCTTGTTTACTTCACTGCTGTACAATCTTTTGGGATTTCAAATCACTTTTATTTCTCGCTCTGCTCTTTGTCTTCACTTCCAAACACACCACAGTGCTGAGCTCCAGAGATGAGAACTTCATGTATCTGTCCAACAGACACCTGTCTCAGAATTCCAGTTTGTCCAGAAGGGGATATGTTTAGTCCTCACGCTCTTAAACTTGAAATATCCCCTGGACACACCATGTTGTCCGGTGGGAGGTCGTCCAAGGGAGAAGTCGAGAACTCAGCACACTGGCCAGATGATTTAGTATTTGCTCGGCCTACAGAGGTGTACAGGGCTCTCTGATACCCAAGAGCACAGAGTCAGGTTGAAAGGGAAGACTCAAAGACCACTGAGTGGTAAGGCTTGGTGGCAGGGCTTGTTCTGATAAGATGCGTAGAGGATGGCTCTGTCCCTCTGTGATCCTTTCCCCAAGAGTCCAGGATCTCCAGTCTATTCATGAGAATTAAGTGACATTTCAATATAAAGACACAACAGAATCCTTGCTAGGCCTCCTTAAAAGTGTCCAGTCATCAGAAAGAGACAAATCTAAGAAGCTTCCACAGTCAAGAGCAGACCTTGAGACAAGGCCACTAGATGTCACTTGGGACCCCGGATAGCATCCTGTGAGCACAAAAGGACATCATAGAGAAACCAAGCCACCCTGGGAACCATATGTGGATTCTCATCCACACATATGTGGATTCTCATCCCACATGTGCTACAAGATAGTAAAGGGGTGAGGACATCAGGAGATGCGTGGAACCTGTGCCATGGCCAGGCTCCCACATGGCAGAAGCCACCTATAGCACCTACTAATGTTGGAAGGCCTGCTCTTGTGTGTGACAGTGTGGCTCAGCAGGAGGGCATGGGAGTGTGAAGTCAGGATGTAGTGCAGTGAAATACTACGCATGTGTGGAAAAGGATTACTGAAGTGCAGTAATGTCCAAACACGCTTAGAGTGTGTATCAATGACTTAAAATCTAGCAATTTTAAATTCTATAAAGAGTTCATCCTGACCCTGTAAGAAGATCAAGAGAAGGAAAATGGATGGAGAGACAGGCTTCATAGGCTCCCCAGTGCTCCTGTTGAAAAGCGAATCACACCAGGAAGAGCCGCTCGGAGTGCAGGCCGTTGCTAGGAGTCACTTGTTTCCCAACGGGGGTGCACCTTCTCAGAAGCTAGAGGCAGTGTTGTGGGCTCAGGCTGGGCTACAGGAGGGTGTTTCTCTCCGTGGAATCTGCCGTGCAAATCAGCTGGCCTAATTCTGCCCAACGCACCAGCTTGCACAAGCTGAGCTGCAGAATTCGGGTTTGAGACTGAGGTTTGGCTTTGACCCATTCCAGGCACTGCCTTCTCTTTGTAGCCTGTGCCAGGAGGAAGCAGCAAAGCCATGCCATGGCCACTGACAATAGGCTATCGCTGCGCCCATCCTATTAGGAAGCACCAGCTTCTCTCCTCGGAAGATTAAAAATTTCGGGAGTAAATCCAGGTCTTGTCTGACATGACATTTTGGAAGCAAAAGCTCAGAAACTTTTGTACTCCGTGGTAATAGGATAACATGCTACAGCAGTTACAGTAATTGCCCAGCTCTTCCCTCGCTCAGCCGGCCCACTGCTCCCACTCCAGCTGGAGGGGTGGGTTTCCAGGGCACTGCCTGCTTCCAAAGCGTTCCAAGCAGAACAGCCTTCAGGAAGGTGTGGTGCTGGGCCTGGGGCTGGCAGCAGGCCACTGGTGTTCAACCCCAGCCCACTGAAGAGCTGAGGTACAGTGTGTCTTTCCTGCCTTACCTTTGTGCCTCCCTGCAAAGCCTGGATCCAGGCCTGAATATCGTCGTGAAAAGATGCCCCTTCCTCCACCAGGTGGAGGACCCTCCACAGCCTCCAGGTGGCTCCAGGCTAAGGCCTCAGCATGTCACCTTGAATCACATGAGTTTACTTCAGTCAGTGTATCTTGTACGCTCTGGAAGTGGTCCAGTGCTTTCCAGCCTTGATTTTGGATGAAGGTCTCATTTCTCAGCACCAAGTCCTCACCTTTTTTGAGGCATAAGAATTTATTTAAAAAATGGTCATTACATCATAACAATACACTCCTCTATGTAAAGATCATAATTAAAATATCAACATATTAGTTACAATATCATAAGCATAATTAGTGCATTCAAACATTCTTTTCATGTTTTTGCTTTCTTCTTTTATGACTATGATACCTTTCCCCATCCCTGAAATGAAACGGTTATAAAATATTATAAACAATAGATACTTTAAAGTTAAGCCTTTAAAATAATTTGACAGTAATGTACTTTCATTAGACATAAATTATGGCAAACTAAACATGAATTTAGAACTGAACAATACTGAATTAGAAAGGGAAAGACAGGTACAGTGGCACACACCTTTAATCTCAGACACACACACACACACACAGAGACTCACACACTCATAATTTTTAAAAAAATCAATTTGAAGCCTGACATGATGTGCGTGCCTTTAGGTCCAGCACTCAGGAGGCAGAGATAGGACACTCTCTATGGGATGGATAGAAGCCATCCTGGTCTACATATTGAGTTCTAGGCCAGCTGGGGCTACAGGGAACAAAAGCAGTGTAAGAAGAGAAAGTCAATTATTAAAATTAAGATCAAAACTAAGGTACGGGTGAACAGAACAGGCTTATACTTTGGAGGTCTGCTTTAAAATCAAGTTTGAGTATGTGTGAGTGACAGGCGCAGGTCAGGTTCTCCTCTCTGAGGCAAGGGAACAGGTGGCCTTGTCCCTCTGGGCTCTGTACCAGGTAAAGCACTTAGAGGCTGGTAACAAGACAAAGCCCTGGAGCTGGGAAGCCATCTTTTGACAACACATAGGGGTGTCCTAGGAACCCAGATGCTCACTCGCTGTCGACAGAAGACCATGTGGATTTTGAACACAGGCATTGCAAGGGGGAACTTAGCTGAGACTGGCATGGGCAGAAGGCAGGGGCGGAAACCCAGGGCAGTTCCAGAAGTATATCCCCGTGCAGGCTCAGAGGGCAACAGGAAGAATAGGTGTGTGTGTGTGTGTGCGTGTGGGCGTGTGTGCGTGTGTGTGCACGTGTGCGCCAGGGCAGTTCCAGAAGTATATCCCCGTGCAGGCTCAGAGGGCAACAGGAAGAATAGGTGTGTGTGTGGGTGTGTGTGTGTGTGTGTGTGTGTGTGTCACTGTGTATGCACACCTCTCATTCTTGACTGAAGAGGACACATCTAGGATCACTGGGGACAAGGATTTTGACAAGGTGAATGGGGTGAGCAAGGAGCACCCTTAGCTTCTCCCAGGAGGTGCAAAAATGGTAGAAGAGACCGATGAAGATCCATGGAAGCTTCCAGAAGAAGGTAAAGGTGATGCCAAAGTAGAAACTGGCTGAGGTGGTGCATAGCAAACAGAGGGGACCCAGTGTTGTGACTCTATGCTTCTCTTGTCTCTGGGCAAGAAGAGGCCAAGTGTTCCTCAGATCCACATGGAGCCTTGGACATGCAACTATGCTACCAACACTTGCTGGTGTCTCAGTGTTAGGGAGACTTGGGTTCCTAGTACCTGGACAGCTGAGCCCAAGAGGATGGAGACAACCTGCTCTTAATGCACAACTGTCATCTCAAAGGGGGATTCTTATGGTTTATTCTGGATCCAAGTACAAGTGACTTTAGCCCAGGGATGCAGAAGTCATAAATTGAGGCACTTGTCAAGGACATTGGTGGAAGCATCAAGTAGCATGAAATCTCTGTGGTAGGCTCAGGGGTTGCCTGAGGGCAGTCTTAGCCTTTGAGTTGATGGAACCAGGGGTCTGTTTGCACATTCTAAAGGATTTACCCACTAGTCCCTCCAAAGAACCGCAATCGCTTTCTGGGGAGGATGATCAATACCTTTAAAGGAGGCTAACAGTTGGCCCAATACAATGACTCTGGACTTATAACACTCCAATGTCTCCACAATTAATGAAGTTCTGTCAATTGCCCAGGCTTGTAGAAGGTTCAGTGTAAAGTGACTTTCAGTCCAGGAGCTTTTGTTCACCCTGTGCTACACAGAGACTCCGAGCTAGGGGCCAGGGCATGTCACCCTGGACCCCACATGTTCACTGGATGATTACTGCATTCTGGGCATTCTGATTGTGATCTTCATAACCACTTGTTTCTGCTCATGTCAGCCCTAAGCCTGCGAAGCCTCACCCCTCCCCAGAGCACATGTGCACGTCTTCTTTGACTGACCTCTTCCTGTCATTCCTCTACCTTGGAAGGCCTCTAGCTTCAGAGATTACTTCTGTTTGTCTGGACCCCTCTTTCCTGTCTCACTACCTCTCCCATCTGACCTACTCGGGACAATCATCTGTCTGCCTTACTGGTACCTCCTAAGTCCTCCTAGGGTCAGGCTGTCTACCATCAGTGGCTTGTAATTTTAGGAAGTCATATGGCTGACTCACTCTTTCATCAGGGGGGGTTTCTGCCTCAGCCACCTCTTACCACCTGCCTTTGTGACCACTGTGTGAGGCTCTTTCCTAGTTATCTAAGAAAGAGAAGGAGGGGCCGTGAGGGGTGGAAGGGAGGGCATACAGGCAGATAGAAAGAGGGACACAGGAAGCCACAAAGGCAAGGGGTGTTGATCAACACAGGGAGAGGTTCCGAGATGGACAGAGGTCAATGATAACCAAGAAAAATTTTGCACCCCAAGGATGGTCTTGAGTCAGGAAGTAGCTGAGCATTGATTTCGCACAAACAGGACATCTGTGCCTGCCCTTGACCTTCTCCTGTCTGTGCTGGGCATTATCAGTATCTCTGCTTTGTTTAAACTTCTCAGAAGAGATTCTAGCTCCCCAGAGACCAAGTCAAAAGTTCCTGCCCTGGTTCTCCACATTTCAACCCCAGGCTTAGAGCCTTAGGAAGGACCAGACCTCACATCCTGTGCAGGACTAAGTCAGGATGTCTCTCCCCATCAGGTTTACAGAACAGTTTCCTGTGTTGATAGATGGCTAGATGTATGGACTGATGACAGATATGGACAGACAGACTAAAGGTAGGAGGCTAACAGTTGGCCCAATACAGTGACTCTGGACTTATAACACTCCAATGTCTCCACAATTAATGAAGTTCTGTCAGTTGCTCAGGCTTGTAGAAGGTCCAGTGTAAAGTGGATAGATGATAATAGATGATTGACTAGATAGATAGATAGATAGATAGATAGATGATAGATAGATAGATAGATAGATAGATTATAAGTGATGACAGATAGGATATAAACAATGATAGATATAGATAGATAGATAGATAGATAGATAGATAGATAGATAGATAGATGATAGATAGAAGATGACGGATGCCAGGCAGGTCCTAGACTACAGATTATAGGTTTGGCATGTCATGTTGGATGTACCATTCAGCACATGTTTAAAATGGACTCAGACTTATGTAGCAGGTCAGGAGATACATGAGGACTATGAATCAATATTTGTATCTCTCATTGCTGTCTTTCAAATTTTGCCTTGGATTAAAAGAATAGCACGAGTTGTTTAAGAGCAAGCTGGGGCACAACCCTGCGTCTGTCATGGTCTCCTGCTGGCAACACGACAGACATCACCCCGATGAGACTCCACACCAGATTATCCAAACCAACCCCACAGTCACAGTCCAGCCTTCAGAGATACCCCACGTGTTAGCATAACTGCAGCAGCCGCTCTGCTGGTGACGGAGCATCCTGAAGCCTGCTGCACCCTGGACAGTGTAGTTCCCTCCACATTTTCCTTGCTGAGCAAGGTGTCTCAACACTGCTCTGGTCATCTCACTGGGAAATTCCTTCTGTATGCTCAGAAGTTCCACCCACATCTGCTGGAGGAGCACACAGCTTTGGCATGGGTGACCATACGTCATTTGAACTTTGTCTTCTTAGGACATCTCACGAGACGGTAAAATTAGCTGATTGAGGCAGCAACTTCAGCTCCAGCTCGAGTCTCCCAGGAAGGTGCTTGCATGTCATTTGTCATTGCAAATCTCCCGGGATCCTGAAGGCTAGAGCATGCTCTGCACTCATGAAGCGGTGTCTCTGGCCTCCTGGCCGGCCCAGGCACACCCCTTTTCTGCTGTCCCTGCCCTGCTGGGCCATTATGCGTCTCCCACCCAGCTGCGTCTTGGGTCACTCTGCAGGGACAGGTACCTGTTCTCCAGCGGCGGCAGCCCATAGAGGCAGGCCCTCCACGATCACTCCGCCAAAGTGTGTCGACCTGACTGTGTGCCTGCCACGCCCTTCTGGCAGCCAACAAAACCCCTCACACGCTTGCAGCTTGAGATTTGGCTCCATGTTCAGCTGGTTCCGTTGTTTCTGGCTCTTGGTGAGGCAGAGCATACTGTCAGAGGGGCGTGGTAGAACCGGGCGTGATGGAACTGGGCGTCATGGTAGCCAGGTAACCCACTGCTAGGGGGTGCTGGGGACACAGCACCCAGTGAACTGCTTCCTCCAACAAGGCCCAGCTCCTCATAGTCTCCATCTCCCAGGAATGCCATGCATTAGGAGGCCAGCAAGGCACTAATCACAGGCCCCAAGGTCTCACCATGCAAAGATTTTACCCCTCAGCTGGGGAAGGTGGGAAGTGGGGAGGTAAGAAGGGGAGATACAGGAAAGGGAGAAGAGAAGGGGGAGCGGGAGGGGAAGTGGGAGAGGGAAGGAACGGGCTGGGTTCCACCAAGTCTCCCTGACCTCCGAGCTCCCTCCAGAAGATGCAGCCCCGGGCTTTGGAAGGGAACTTGGGAATGACTTTGCAAGAAGAGAGACTCATCACGCGTTCCTCCAGGTTGTCTCGGGAAGGCACAGAATGAACTGATTGCCTTCACCCAGGGGATCTGCTTGAAAATGGCAAAATTTGAATTCTACCTGAATATTCAAATTAGGGGAACTGGGGGGAACCAGATGGTACCACAGAATCTCCTGGCTGCCTCTCCTCTTTGGTCCTTTAATGAGTTCATTTACAAATGCTGCGTGCTTCTGCCTGGCTTCAGGGAACTTAGGAGAGAGACAAGACGGGTACATTTTCCTCAACCTTAATGAAGTGTCTTTACGCGGGCATCCTGCACTTAGCAACTGGGGGAGAGAATCAGATTTGACCAATTACAGGGACATCTCATTTATCTGTCGGTGTCAAGGAAGAAGTTGTTCAACTAAATGGATTGTACAGATAACTGAATATTACTTCTCTAAGCACCCCTGCCTCCATTAAACACCTTGGGTTGGAAATGCCCAGAGTCACTTGATATCAGACTGAACCTCTTTGGCTAGCATTGATAGGTCAACTGTCCTCTTGTCCTCACAGGGCCATTGAAACTGTCCAGACTCACAGGGTACCTCCCCCAAACCCTCCCTCCTGGCCTCTATGGATGCTCAGGCTTCCTTCCTGCCCCAGAGTCAGCCCAGTATTCAGCAGTGGGAGGTGGGAAAGAAGGAATTGCCACACCTGCCAGCGAAAATAACACAGGAAGACTTCCTGTTAAGCACTGTGGGGCCTGAACAGTGGCCTTCAAACTTACTGACAGAGCTCAGATAGAGGTAAGCCCCCAGTTAGACTGCATATGGAGTCAGGGCCACAAATAAGGCTTAATGGGATCCGGAGGGCCCTAATCCAACATGACCAGTGCGTTAGGTACTCTTGCTGCTGTGACAAAAACCTGACAACTACAACATAAGGAAGTGTTTAGGGCTCTGCAGAGGAGCAGAGCCCACAGAGAGGAGATAATAAGGGGTTATCAGACTGACTTACATAACACTCTCTGAGCAGACCAGCAATGCTGTCTTCATACTGCAAAGGCTGGGAACCAGCAGCTTCTCAGTCCCTGAAGCCTCAGCATCCCAGCCTAGCACTGCAGGCTGGAGGAGTCCTGGAGACATTAGTCTCAGCACCGTGAAGAAGCTGGGTTCTGACAGCGGTTGATGACGTAACTACAGCAAGATGTGGACGGCATAAAAGGGCTCACCAGTGAAGGTGGGCTTTCCCCTCAGACTCCACATCTGCACTACCACATTTGGGGTGGGTCCAGCCACTTCCTTAGTGTAATGGAGAAAATTCCTCACTGTCACACCAGAGGCTAACCAAATCTAGGTAACCCCACACAGGTGTGCCTGGAGGCTTGTCTCAGATCATTCTAGGTCCTGCCAAGCCCATCAACATTAACCACCTCGGAAGGAAGGCTTATTTGGGCTCACAGTTTGAAGGTACAGTCTTCATGGTCTGCAGATATGCAAGAAGGGCTTGAGGAGGCCCTGTCAGGAAGCAGAGGAAAGTGAATTCTGGCACCCAGGTAGCATTTTCCTTCTTACGAAGTCTGGAACTCCAGCCCATGGGATGGTGCCACTCAGAGTTAGGATGGGTCTTCCATCTGAATTAACCTAGGAAATCCCTCACCGATATACCCAGAGCTTTGTGGCTTTGGTGGTTCTAGATCCTGCCATTGACAATCAGTATCAGCCATCACAACCAGGGTCTTCATGAGAAGGGGAGATGGGAACAGACACCAGAGGGTGACCACAGAGATGGGGGGCGGGGGGAATGGCAGCCGCCAGCTAGAGACAGGCTTGTAGGAGGCTCTGCCCAACTCGCACCTCCAGGGCTACAGCCTCCGACACACTTCATCCTGAGTTTCATTTGGCTCCTGATCAGACAAACATAGAAGATGCCCCCTGCTGGCACCGTGGCTGGGCCTTCCAACGTTCTACCCGTGAGGGGGGAGGAAGAACGGCCATAAAGTTCCCTTTATCTTGAATGAGAGGGAGCTCTGTGGCCATGGGATTCAGCAGGTGGGGGTTTGTGTCCTCCTCAGTCACAGACCAGGGTAGGTTAGCCTCCAGCGGGAGAGGCAGGCCACCTGGCTAGGCTAAGGTTGGTCATTTTAGATGGAGAGTTCTTGATCTCACCAGAGAGCCAGCAGGCAGGGCTACCTAGCCATCAAGGCTGATCTAGATTAACAGACATCCCAGGAGAAGGCTCCACCAAAGGCCCAGGATGGAACCATCGCTGAGTGGACCGGCCGTGGTTGCACTGCTCACTCCTCTGCAAGGCCCACTCCTGCACAGTTTGTCAATCTTGCTGCCACATGAACTTGTCCCTGCTCAGAGTGTCTTATGTCCATGACAAGAAAATCCATCTCTACCCAGGGGGTCTCTGTGACCTGCAGAGCCAGCAATCTGCTGACAAGAGTGGCTTTGTCAAGGGCCCAAATGAGCAGTGGCCTTGCAGGCGGGTTTCCCCCCTACAGCTGATGCTTTCAAAACACACTGAGGGAGAAATCTCACCCCCTGCTCTCCAGCATGGAGAGGCACCCCTCGACCCACAGACTCAGGGAGCTGGGAGTCAGGTTGCTCCCTCCCTCAGGTCAAGGACAAGACAGCACTTTGAGCCTGAAAAAACATTAAACATGGAGAGATGGCTCTGTGGTAAAAGTACCAGCTGTTCCTACAGACGCCAGGGCTCAGTTTCTAGCACCCACATGGCAGCTAACATCTGTCCATTACTCCAGTTCCCAGGGATCCAATGCCCTCTTCTGTAAAAACCATGTCCCACCTTAGGAGCTCAGTTAAGATCATTTACTGTCGCTCACAAGTTTAGGCCCATGTCTGCAGAAACCTGTGGTTTGGGGGGGTCTCTGCACCCCTCCACTGGCCTTCAGGCATTTGGGTTGAGCTTGCTGTTTCTCCTGGGATGTCTGGAATAAGTCACCCCACCAGGTACCCAGGGGTGTGTTCTCCTATGAAGACAGAGGAGCAGGAGCTGGCATAGCATGTTCTACAAGACGAGAAAGGATATGCATGCTCCAAGCCTTCCTAACCCTCATTTGGCAGTGTTACAGGGGCAGAGAAGGTGCCACAGCCAGAGCCTGAGTCAGTGTGGGAGGGGGATATAGGAACTCAGCCAAGGACAAGGATGGATTCTGAGATGGTTAATATTGAGTGTCAACTCGGCAGGACCTAAAATCACCATGCACACAAGCTTCTGGGCATGTGTGTGAGGGATTACCGAGACTGGGCTAAACGAGGTGGGAAGACCCATCCTCGGTGTAGACCGCACCATCGCAACGGCTGGTCCCGGAGAACGGGACCGAGCACCAGCATCCATGCGTCCTTGACTCCTGACTGCTGACGCAATGAGACTGATTGTGTCAGGTCCTGCCACCATGCATTGCCTGACCCACCATAATGGACCGAACCCAAACTGTGAGCCAAAATAAACTTTTAAGTGGCTTATGTCAGGTGTTTATCACAGCAACGAGACACATAACTAACAAACCCCCCAACCCCTCAGGACAGCAGATAGAGTGCTCAGTGTCTGCCTGCCCCTCAGTGCAAACCCCAAGGACATCCAATTTTAGCAAAAGGCTTATGGAAAGTCTTTTTTAAACTTTCCTTTTTTAAGATTTATTTTTATTTGTACTTATATGTATGTGGGAGAGGTGGGCATGTGCCCAAAGTGGGTGCTGGGAACCAAACTTGAGTCCTCTGGAAGAGTGACAAGCACTCTCAACCTCTAAGCCATCTCTCCAGCCTGTTTCTTTTGAACTTTTACTGAGGTGTAGAAGAATTTGGGAGAGTGTGGCTATCCCAAATGGCAGCTCTGAATTTTCCCAAACTGAGCATAATCAAGCAGGCAGCACTTAAATCAGGAAATGAAAAATCGCAGCTCTCAAAAACCTCGCCTGGCTCCTTCCAATCAGCTCCGCTTCCCGAGGGTAACACGACTGACTTCTAAATTCCTAGATTAGTTTAATCTGTCTTTGTTCCGATGATGTATGTACTCACTGATATCTGGCTCTGCTCTCTTGGCATTATGTTTATGAGATTCATCCACGCAGGTCTGCAGAGGAAGATGCCGCCTCGTATAGGTAGAAAAGGGAAGAGACAGAAGGCTCCCCATATGCTCGGCCACCAGATACCCTCATGCTTCTGCAACAGGGGCTCATGGAGCGGGGGCCTCTTCGGGGTTTCAGGTGTAAATGCACAGGTTGTCGTCAGGGTAGGGGGTATACCTACACCTCAATAGTAGGCTTGGTTTAGTTGGAGATTGCTTCAAAACTCAGCCGTCTAACGTGGCCTGGAACACGGTGCAGCCCCATCAGCAGTGCCAGTGTTCTTGGTCAACATTTTTATGTCTTTTTTGGCTTTTATCCTCCTTGGCAATTAGTTTTGGGGATATGCTATGGTTTCCATTTGACTTAAAATGACCCAATGACTAGGAAAAAAGAGAGCCTGACAAGACATACTGACCATTTGGGGATTCTTCTTTGGGAGGATCTACTAAGCTGCCTGGTCCTGTTGCCTGCTCCGCCAGTTTTTAAGGGATGTGTAGTCTCCTAGTTTGCTTTCTCTGGCTGTGATTAACATCACGACCAAAGGCAGCTTGGGGAGGAAAGGGTTATTGCACTTAAGCTCACAGTCCATCACTGAAGGAAGATGGGGCAAGAGCTCAAGGCAGGAACCTGGAGGCAGGAGCTGAGGCAGAGACCATGAAGGAGACTGCTGACTGGCTGGCTGCCCCTGACTTTCTCAGATCCCTTTCTTATACAGCCCAGAAAGGTCTGCCCAGAGGTGGCACCCCCCATAGTGGGCTGCACCCTCCCGCAGGAACTAGCAATCAAGAAAATGCCCCATGGACAGCAGGCCAGTTCGACAGGAAATTCCTCAGTCGAGGTTTCTTTTTCCAGTTGTCTCTAGTTTGTGTCAAATTGGAAACCCTAACCATCACATGTAGAAATCGAGAATATTCTGGATCTCAGTTCTGTGTCCGGCATGGGATCGAGGATTTAGCTGCCCACCCCGTGGGCTGAGTTTTGACTCTCAGTGACACTTCAATACTATCATGGTCTCTCTTGTTTCCTGTCCTTGCTACAGGTGACACTTTTTACATCTTTTCAAAGAAATTTGCTTGTCTCAAGATTACAAGTGGTTTCCTTACCTTGTGTATTGAAACTTGAAGTCCATGTAAAGTGATGTTGGGTATGAAGTACTGTGAATGTTCAAGTCTCCAAGCACTAGTCACTGAAAATACCACTGCCATTCAGGGTCTCCTCGGTCATGTATAAGTCAACTGCCCACTGGGGATCTGTAGCTAGACTCTCTTGTCCTGTTAGGCAGTCTGTGGATCCTGCTGTCTGATTCCTTCAGATTTATGATAACAGAGGGTCCGACCTTAACATCCTCTCCTGTGTTCTGGGCTCCATTCTTCAGGACCGTCATCTTCCCATCTTCCTGTTTCTTTGAATTGTGTATGAAATTCAGAACCAATTTGTCCATTTCTGGGGGAAACTGGGAAGCTTTGCTTTGATGTTAGAATTGAGTGCTTGTTCCTGTTACTGCACCATGAGCGCTCATCCATGAAGGTTGTCCCCACCCACGTTTACTGGATTTCTTTAATTTTCTCAGGCAGGTTCTAGAACTTTACTGCACAGGTCTTGCTCACCTTTGTGCTTTTTGTCCCTAGAATTCAGTATTTCAAAGCTGTTCTTGTGGTATTTTAAAATTCTGTTCCCTTTTGTCACCATTCTGGAGAGGTGAGATTGATGTGTGTGAATTCATCCTGACTCCACTGACCCTTGCTAAACTCACTTGTGAAATGCAATACTTTGTGGGTGGAATTGGGGGGATTTCCACACACATATCAGTGTCACCTGTGACTGATCGCAGCTGCCTTCCTTCCCTGTCTCAGCCCCATACCTCTCCTGCTCTGAGCACCGCAGGATCCCAGAGGCCCACACCCTCCTTCCCGCTCAGAGCTCAAGGAAATCTCTGCATCCCCCATCCATTATTTTTGTGCTGTCGAACTTCCTGTAGCTGTTCGTCAGAGTAACAACGCTCCTCTTTCCTCCACGTCCGTTGGGTTTTGAAAGTTGAGAATCAGCGTTAGCCTGCCTCAGAACACTTGCTTCTATCAAGAGCACTGGATGATTTCCCTTCGCTCTGGTTGCCTGTTGCATTACTTTGATATTATCAATGCCGAGCCACAGCTCATTGATGGAATAAACCCTGATTGGTCACAATGGAATGTACTCATCTAAGTCAGATTTATCAAGGTATAAATAACAGAGAAGAAAATGCTCAGATCTTACCGCACAGTAGTGTGGGTTTCATCAATGTATTTGCCTGGATAACACCAATTGTATGAAAATATAAAACAAATCCGCCACCCCAAAGGTGACGCGTCCCTCCTGCCGCAGCCCAATCCTCGTCCCAGCCTGACACAAAGGAGTGTGATTTCCATCACATCAGATTCATTTTGCTTGCTCTGGAAATTTCGTTATGAGAAGGCACAGTGAGCTTGCTTGTGGGGTCTGTGACTGGCCTGTTGGACGAGCACAATGCTTGGGAAGAGAGAGACCACATTTTCACACGTATCCACAAGCTCCTGGGAGAAATGAAGTTCATTTTGGAGGAAATGTGTAGCTTTAAAGAAAAGTAAAAGAGACCAAATGTCCTTTACCCACAAGCCCCATGGTTAGCATCTTATGTGACCACCATACACTGGTCAGTGAGAGGAGACTCTGGTGAATGACGGTGAAGGAAACTCCAGCCTTTTTCTCCACATGTGCGATTTTATGCTAGCTTACCTTGTCTGCTCTGAGACCACCCTCACCAAGGACCTCCAGCTGCCTTTGCCAGGCTGTCTCCTCCACGTCTCCCACCTGTGATGGCTTAGACACTCTTTGCTAACAAGCCAATTTGAGAGTACTGCAGGGTGGACCTCCCACTGCTTTGGGTCTTTCTGTTACACTCCTGGTCACTCTGGGTCACAGTGATGGCTTGTAGGGAAGATGGCAGATCTCCAGTGCCTTTCCTGTGGCACTGTACAGACATGGCTGTCTGCAGCAGCATCAGCTTCCTGGCAATTTGGGTGTCTATAGTTCAGAAAGCGTAGGGTGGAGAAAGCATCTTTTATGGTGAGTCCCACCTAGAAGATTCCATCCCACCACCACAAGCAACCAGGCCTTGCCAGAATATTCCCTGATGATATCGGGGTTCTCCCAGGGAGCAAAGTTGCACGTTTTCCCACTGGGTTCCTGAGAGCTGTTGGGTTAGGGTTAGCGTTTTGCTAAGTGCGCACCATCTCCCCACGGTCTGAGCTTAAGTAGGGTGACAACCTCACAGGCTGTCGCCCCAGGCCTGTCTTAAGGGGATTGATGGGTACTGAGTTGGGTGAGCAGGAGAGGCTCATCCAAGCCCACATGGCCAAGGCCCGAGGTTAGCCCCCAAGAGGCCTACTGACTCTCCCCTCCAACATCCACCTCTGAACAGAGCAGGCTTGGGGACCAAGGTAGCCCATCTCTACCAGGGACATAGCTTATACAAGGAATGGTTAGTCGTGTCTGTTCCTGAGCAATAGGCTAGGCTGTACAGAGGTGGCCAGCTAAGGGTTAAGGAGAAGATGGGCCCAAGGGGCAGCTGCCAGAGCACTGTCCCTGTAAGGAGCCGACTGTGGCCACATTAGGAAAAGTGCATGTATCTATTCCTGAGCTGTTTAGTAAATTATTTAAAAATCAATCTTCCATTTCAAAAGTGAGCTGAAAGTATAAACTCGGTGGGGAAAGTGTTACCAGATGTTTTCTTACAAAACCACAAAGTCAGAAAAAAGAAAAAGAAGCTGTAATATGTTTATTGAGAGCTAGGGGTCCTGCCCGGCCCCTGAGGAAGCTCCTTAAAAGGTTTTCCATCTTTGCAGACTTCTGTCTGGGGCTTGTTTGAGCGCTCCAGAGGCCCAGTGTGGCTCCTGGTTTGGGAGTTTATGAGCTTGTTTAATGCTTGATGCCTGAGTGCTTTAGAGACTTGGCTCTGCTGTTCCTGGCCCCTGTCCTATGACTGCCTCCCTCAGCTCTCTGAAGCCAGGGTCATGGAGGGCTCTGCTGCCCCTCCTACCAAAGCCTTTGGGATTTACAGACACTGGCCCGGGCTCCTTGTTCTCACCCCACTTCCCCTGAGGTAGTTCGGTGAGCAGGGCATCTACTCTTGCTTCTTCCCTTCAAGGGCCTCTGGGCTCTGATCTTGATTCATTGTTGACAGTGGTGTCTACAAATCTCTTCACAATTTTTACTGTGGGATTCAGTGTCTAGAGCTCCCTGGTGAGTGTTAGAGCTGCCACCCTGGCTTTCGGGTCTGGAGGGAGACAGGGATGTGCTAAGCAGCCCTGCTTCTACCCCAACCTCCCCTAGCATGGGTACCACCCCCAGCGACCTGCAGAGCACAAGCAGGATGCTGCTCACAGCCGTGTGCACCAAGTAGGGAACATGCACCCCCATAAGCAATGTGTACCCCACACCACACACAGCGTGCACCCCACAAACAATATAGACCCCACAGACAGCATACACCCCATAGGCAGTGTGCACCCCGCAGGCTGTGTGCACCCCACAAGCAATGTGCACCTCATAATCAGTGTACACCCCCATGGGCAGCTTGCACCTCACTCTAAGACATCAGCTTGCAGGATCCTGGAATGTTGGCCCTTATTCCAAACAGGACTGACCATGGTCTGATTCACAGGTGGGTGAAGGTCTAACTGGAAAGGCTGTTTGTTGATTCTCTGAGAGCAGTTTCTGCCTGGCTCAGTTACACAGGGCCCCTGCCTACAGGACCCACTTTCTGACCATAAGCAGGCTCTGCAGAGACCCACACTGACCCTCTCCTGCACCCTGAAGTGGCTCTGCATAAACAGCTTCCCAGTGGGCGTGGCTGGTCCTATGTACAGGGGCACTCTGGCACTGATATCGAACCCTCTGGAGGTTCTGCTCTATTTCCTCCTTACTCTGCAGTCTCTACCAGAGACCCCCATCTGGAGCACGAGGCTGGCTGAGCTGGGGCCAGGCACACTCTGACCCACTGCCCACATGCACCCAGCTCTTTGTGACTCCGCCGTAGCAAACCTCTCATGTTCTGCTGCCCACATTCACATTCAGTGGAGTCCAGGAGCAGGTGACTGGGTAAGCAACCAAGAGACATGATTCAGGCACAGTCCGCGAATCCCTGTCTCAGATCACCAGGCTCCCAGGCAGCCCACTTAAGGGGCCTAACAGTCAGGCCCCTTCCCCAGGCTCCGTCTGGATGAGGTTGCCCACCAAAGCCTGTCCAAGGAAGTTCTGCCTCTTTGGAGCTCATATGTACCTCACCCACCCCTGCTCCCTAGTCTCATCACCTCAGACTGCCGGAGCAGGTCCGTGCTCACTAACCAGTTCCCTCCAGTCCTGTTCTCTCATCCACACTGTCAGGCCCAACCTACCAGTTTTACAGAAATGGGACTTGTCAAAGTCACCAAGGATGCCCAAGTTGGCAAATCCAGTTATCGGCTCTGAGCCCTGGCTGGTGTGACTTCCTCCTGGCCCTCCTTCCCCTTCCCTGATTTATTTACTTTTGGCCAAGAACCTTCTGTTCATCCATGTTCTCCAGAGAAACCAACTCGTGTATATGGCTATGCATATGAACGCCCCTCAGCTCAGGGGTGCAGCACGTGTAGCATTTGTGTGGCCCTGAATCCAAATCCCCGGCACTGTGAAAAAGACACAGAAAAATAAGAATGTGTTCTGTGATGGCTAATTCTGATTGCTCTTGACTGAATTAAGAAATGGCTAAGGCAGTAATGAGCTTCACCTTTGGACGTGTGTGAGGATGTTTCCTGAAAGAACTGAAAGAGAAGGGCTTTCCTGAGTGCTCATAGCATCGTTCAGCTGTGGTCCTAGGATGAAAAAAAATAAAATAAAATGACAGAGTAAAAAAGAGAAAGCCAACTGAGCACCAGCATCGCCCCCGCCTCCTGCTCCGTGATGGGAACAGGGGAAGGGTCCTGGCTACCCATGCCGGCATCTCTGGCGCCTCCCGCCACCTCCCATTCCCCAAGATGACGAACTGACTCCCTTAAACTGTGACCCTCTCTCTTAAGAGGCTCCCTCAGGGGCCACAGCAATGGCAAAAGGAACTGATTAACACACATACATACACACACATATGTGTGGGGAACTGAAGTTAGGGAGCAGCTCACATGACTGTGGAGATGGCACAGTTTGGGGCAAACAGAAGACTGGAGACCATAGAAGGGAGGTTGATGCTATAGAATCTCAGACACCGAGTCAAATGGACAGTCCTCCACAGTGTGGGTGGGTCTTGTCCAGTCAGTTGAGGGTCCCAAAAGAAAAAGCTGAGGCCTCAGAGGAAAAAGATTCTGCCAGAGCCCTGCACTGGGCTTCCCCGGGCCTCCTCTGCTCCCTGACTGTCCGTGACCCCAAACAGCATCTCCCTCAATGAAATATCTCTGCCGCAAGTGAGGGCTGCTGCCAGACAGCCACAGAGCAGGTTGGCAAGAGACCTGGGGGCTGACCAGAGCCATTCCCTCCATTCCCCTCTGAGACTGCTCTGGGCCGGCCCAGTCCCCAGGGAACCTGTCAATCTCCTTACCTCACTGCTGTCAGTACTAGGACCAAAGAAGTCTGCAGCATGCCATTGGATGCCAAGGTGAGGGCCAGGCCCCTCTCCCTACATCCTGACCAGCTCTATGGACTGGTGTAGAGGGGACCTGGGAGGGCACGGAATCAAACTACTAAGACAGACAGGTGGCCAGATCACTGCACCACCCAGCTCAGGTGGGTCATAGACTGGCCTCACTTCCTTCTGGGTAGAAATTGAATGTTCATGGCTCCTCCTCAGGCTGATGGGTTCAGATGACAAACCAAGGTACAGCAAGTATGAGGCACGGGTCCTGCATGGAGGAGGAGGAGGGGAGCAGAGGGAGCAGCATGGGGAGTGACTGCAGGAACTGAGAAGGGCCCCTGGGTTGCAGCAATGAGGTTACACTGGCTGAGTGAAAGCCAAGTGGACGGATGCTCTGGCTGGCCCAGGAGGCTCAGTGCGCACCACAAGGTGCAGAGCAAGAAAGGGAGGGCGGCTGGGTGTGGGGTGAACCTCATAACAGCTGAACATGAGAATGAGATGGATGCCAGGGCAGATGGACATGGAGTGGACCCCAGACCAGCTGGGCATAAGGTGGACCCCAGGGTGGTCAGGTATACAATGGACCCCAGAGCAACCCAATGTGGCATGGGATGGATTCCAAAACAGCCAGTGATGAAATGAACCCAGAGCAACCAGGCAAAGGGTGGACCCCAGGGTAGCTGGGCATGGGGTGGACTCAGGCCTGAGCTTCTGTGGTTGAGGTCAGTGGCTCAGCTGGGAGCATCTGCTCCAAGCCCCGCGCCCCCGAACACCATATAGAGGGAGCTGGAATGCAGGGGACAGATAACGTGGAGGCCTGAGTGGCCTGTGGCACCCCTCATCCCTGCACCCCTATGGTCCCCACAGTGCTGCAGGCTATCGCCTCTTCTTTGAGTTTCAGACCTTGTTTTACTGTCTTGATTTGAGGATATTACTTGGCCAGTGATTTGGGGACTCACTGCCTGGAGCCCTCAGTGTGGCCTTCTGGAGCCCAGCTAACACATTCCAAGGCACAGACTCAAAGGATACAAAGATATTCTTGGACTTGTGAATATGGACAAGGGCTTAGGTGAGAGGCCTGTCTGCCCAGCTGTGAATCTCAACAGCATGGCTTTCACAGGTGGCCCTAGGCCACACAGCCTGAGCCCATTGGTCACAGGTACGCCCATATCCCTTCTGGTCAAGGGGCTTGTCTCAGACACTCCTTGGTCAACGGGCTCCTTCCAGCTACCCCCTGCTCTTGCCAAAGTGAAGAAGTAAGCAGATCCTCCTTTGATGCCTCCTTGGCAAAACCACATATCACAGAACAAAGCTGCAGATGGGGGTGCCTCAGGACTCAGGCACCCTAGGACAGCATTGAACAGAGACTGGCTTGGGTCAGGGTCAGTGTTTGTTTAGATGCTCATAGCCCTGGGCTGCACTCCCTGCAAAGTCACAAAACCGGATTTATGAATCCCCAAGAGCCACAGCTTTGGGGGCTGGTGTCAGGAGGAGCCAACTCTCCAAGAAGCGCAGTCTCAAGCTTGTAGCCTCTGACTTGTTTCCACAGGGGACAGATGTGTCCCAGAGGCTGCCCGTGGGACACGTCCCTCAACAACAGCATTGGCATCAGCCACTTTATTTCCCTGTTCACAGTGTATGGCTGTCTGGCTCGTGCTTACCCAGAACCCTAGGGGAGTCTCAGCTTCTCACAAGGTTTTGTGCAGCACCAGGACCAGCAAACCAGGAGGGAGAATCACTACCGAGGCAAGTGCTGACACAGACAGGGGTCAAAGTAGAGGCAGAGGGAGATGCAGGCAAATGGGAAGGACAGTGGTAGCCCACCTAGAGAGAGGCTTGTGATGGGGAGGGTCAGGGTAACCAGTGGCTCCCTGCCTTGTATTTATTATACTTAAGCAAGAACACCGCGCAGGCAGAAGACCCAAGCTTGATGTAGAGGCTGGACCCTGGGCTACGGCTTCTCTCGGGTGGCATAGACACAAAGTCATGACCTCGGTTCTTCTACATGAAGCAGAGAGGGAAGGGGCGGTGAGAAGAGGGAACGGCATGATTGCACTCTGAAAACCGTTCATGGTGTAGATCTGTGTCCCCAGAACTCACAAGCTGTTACCAAAACCCTAGTGGAGATTGGAGATGGTGCTTTGGCAGGGGTAATTAGGGGTGGGTGAGGCCATGAGGGGAAAGTGAATGACTTTGGAAGCAGAAACCAGAGCGAGTGAACTCTTTTGCTCATGTTCTCTCTGGGTTTATCTTCCGCTCTCCCTGGGTTTCTCTCTCTTTGTGTATGTGTCTCTTTCCAGCACCTTGTCTCTGTCCTGTTTCTTTCTCTCACTCTGTGTGTGTGTGTGTGTGTGTGTGTGTGTGTGTGTGTGTGTGTGTGATGGGAGGGCACACTGACAAGGTAGTCATCTACAAACCAGGAAGAGAATCTTCACCACAACTGGCTACACCAGACCTTTATTTGGCCAGCTCAGCTACATTTTCATGTCTTGAGGCTCGCTCAGAAGTGTCACTGACCAGGTTCCTGCTCCCCCATCCAACACTCCATTCTGAGTATGGGTATATGTCAGTGCCTAGAGAAGAGGCGGATGAATGCACAATGTGTGGATGGATAGACAGATAGACGAATGGGTAAATGTCCTGCTGGATGGGAAGATAGTTGAATGAATGGGTAGGAAGGTGATTAGATGGTGAATGAGCAGATGGAACAGTGGGTGAATGGATGGACGAATAATCGAATGAATGAATGGGTGGGTGGGTGGACGGGTGAACAGTGGGTTGGGGAGGGATGAATGAGTGGATAATTAAATGAATGGAGGGGTGAGGGGGGGATAGTTAGGTGAATGCATGACTTCCTGACTTGTTGTCTGTTGCTGTGATAAAATATTATGACCAAAACACCTTGGGGAAAAAAGAGTTTATTTCATCTTGCACGTCCAGTTCATAAATTCCCTCTCCCTCTCTCTCTCCCTGTCCCTGTCCCTGTCCCTGTCCCTGTCCCTGTCCCTCTCCCTGTTCCTCTCCCTGTCCCTCTCCCTGTCCCTGTTCCTCTCCCTGTCCCTCTCCTTGTCCCTCTCCCTGTCCCTCTCCCTCTCCCTGTCCCTGTCCCTGTCCCTCTCCCTGTCCCTGTCCCTCTCCCTGTCCCTGTCCCTGTCCCTGTCCCTCTCCCTCTCCCTGTCCCTGCCCCTCTCCCTCTCCCTGTCCTTCTCCTCTCCTTTCGTCTCCGCTCCTCTCTGGCTCATGCTCAGCTAGCTTTCTTATACAGTCCAGAAGCACCTGCCTAGGGATGGTGCCACCCCCAGTGGGCTGGACTATTCTAGATCAATCACCAATCAAGATAATCCCTTACAGACATTGCTACAAGTCAATCTGATCTGGGGAATTCCTCAGCTGAGGTTCCCTCTTCTCAGGTGACTTGACTTTGTGTCCAGTTGACAATAAGAACTAACCAGGATAAATGTGTAGAGGTGTGGGTGGATCAGTGGGGTAGCTGAGCAGATGGATGGTTGGGTGGGTGGATAAATAAGTGTATGTGTGTATGTGTGCACTCATGGACAGCTGGTTGTAGTGACTACATGTGTACATGGATGTGTAGATCAAATGGAAAAAAACAATGCATAAGTGGAAAATACACCAAGATGAGAGACACACATCTTGAAAGCATAGCGAGGTGAAAGAGAAGAGGAGGAGGCAGAGGGAGAGACACAGTGGGAGGGAGAGGCAGAGACTAAACGATGGTGATCAGGAGAGAGAAGGAGGAGGCCCAGATGCGGAATGGGGCGGAGGGCCACGGAGGTGCTTCTGACACGGAGTGTGATGTTCAAGGCCAGATGCTTTGTATTCAGTCACAGCCTTCAGCTGAGTCTCCACACCAGCACATCCCTGCAAGTGGCTGCTGGGCAGACCATTAAATCACTGGCAAATAAAGTTGTGGCAGGGCTAGGAAGCTGACTCAGGGAGGGAAGCACTGTCTCAGACTCCAGGGACTGAGTTCTATGTCCCAGAATCCACGTAAGAAAGCCAGCTGTGAGGCACTCCATTCCTGTAGCTGGTAAGGGTAACCACGCCACGCTAGGACTGTGTTTCTTAGAGATACCTGGACTCAGGACAAGCCCCTGCCTCAGAGGCCCCATGGACCCAGGGAACACACACCATCTGAGACGTTTCTATGAAGCTGTGTCAAGTAAGCAGTCTGGGCTGCTGCACCCAACCCCTCAGCAGACACATCTGGCAGTTAAAGTGCAGTCACTGCACCTGGATACCAAGCTCCATCTCCAGCAAATAGAAAATAAAATGACAACTGACCAAAACAGTTTAAAATAAATGATGGTCAGTGGCTTCCCAGACAGTGGGAAGTGGGCAGAGATTACACAAAGCGTGTTCTTTTTGTGATGGGGCAAAATCATTCACATCTCAGGGTGTTCTATCTTGGAATAAATGGACCATTTTACCTGTATCCTGTTATTCCAGAAAAGTTGGGGAAGATAGACTTGACAGGACATGGCTGAACAGTTAATTTGGGTTTTTTCTCCATGGACACCTTCCTTCTCACATGTTTTAATTCACTGCCTAGTTCCAACATGCTCCCTGCTCCTGACTCTAGATCCCCACCTGAACCAGTGTGGCTGGCCGTGGAGCTGGGCCAGGTTAAAAGGTAGCACATAGCCACAGCAGGTAGTTCCTGCCTGTGCATCCAGCTTGGAAGCCCAGACAGGTTCACCCACAATCTGTTTGCTGACCACGCTCTTTGTTCCCAGAGACAGATTTAGTGCAGCTTTAAGTGAGGGTTAGAGGTCTTTAGAACAGCTAAGGAGACTGGGGTTGAGAAGGCAAATCAAGGTGTGTGTTGTGGGCAGCCATGTGTCCCCAAAATAGCAAATTGGTAAGCCTATCTGCGCAGATCAGGTAAGTAAATTAGTTTAAAAAGTGGAACCACCAGCCAGGATCCAGCTGCGGTCAGCCAGTCGGTGGCAGAGGGCCACCCAGGAAGGCCAGCTCCAGGTTAGTTCCAGCCAGGCCACCTTCACTTTCTTTGGGCTCCATCCCACATGATCACCCACTCGGGAAAGTTCCAGGATCCAGAGCCAGTGCTGATGAGGACCCACTTACCTTAGAGGGGACCCTACCAGGAGAGAGGTCACCACGGACTTATCTGCGTGTTCTTTAGGGAGGCTGCACAGTGATGTAATTCAGAAGTTGAAGACATATGACCAACTGGGCCGGAGCTGCAGAAGAGGATCACAGGGGAGGCGAGGAGCAGCGAGGGATGCTGGGTCCAGGGGAGGACGGTGAGGGAGTTTCAGGAGCAGAAAAGAAAGGTGGGGGCCAGCAAGGCCTTACAGGACCGTCAGGGTCTCATCTGCATGGCTCTGCACTCGAGGAGACCTAGTCACATCTCCATCTCTCAGTCCTCCCCTTGTCCCCTTCCCTCCTCCTGTCTTCCTTTCCTCCTCCTCCTTCCTCCATGTTCTTTCCCTCCCTCCTTCCCTCCCTCCTCCCCACTCTCCTTTCATTCCTCCCCCTCCTCCTCCCATCTCCCTCTTCTCTTTCTCCATCTTCCCTCCCATCTTCCTGTTCTTACCTTCTCTCCCTACTCCAACCATCCTCCTTCTCCCCTCCCTCTGCCCTCAGATCTCTGTCCTGCTCCCACCTTCTTCACCACTCTCCTCTGTTCTACCCTCCCCCACCCTCCAAGCCTCCTCCCTCCTCCAGCCCCTCCCCCTTCACTCACTCCCTCCCCAGCTCCTTCCCTTCCCCCTCCACCCTCTTCTCTTCCTCCCTTCACTTCCCCCCTCCTCCAGCTCCTTCCCTTCGCCCTCCTCCCTCTTTTCTCCCTCCCTTTCTCCCTCCCTCCTCCAGCTCCTCCCCTTCACTCCCTCCAACCCTTCCCTCACTGTGAGCACAGGGCATGAACTCACTTTGGCCACCTACACAGGACTCCAGAGTGGAGCCCCACTCCACGTGGCGCACAGCGTGGTCGGCTGTGGAGGGGAAGATGCTCCATCAACACTCACCTCTCTGTTCAAATCTTGCTCTAAAGAATTTATCTCTGGTACAAACAAGATCCTCACTGCATCATTTGTACTGGTAAATGTAAACTCAGTGCCCTTCTTAAGGAGGAGGCAGGGCAGAGAATTAAGATAGAGCACTCTGTATCCACATACACACACGCACACACACACAAAACCATTCTACTCCACACACATGTGCACACTTGCATAGGCAAGGAAGAAAACGTAGTGTAAACTCAAAATGACCAGCACTGATCACCCTGTGAGCAGGTAGGAGGGAGAAGACTAGACCATCCAGATACTCACAAGGATCTCTTCGGAGTAATCAGAAAGCAAATGAACCAGCACACAGCAAGGTCGGTCTAAAGCAGAATACAAAAAAAAAAAAAAAAAGATAGAAATTGTGTTTGTATATGACAGATGACACACAAACAAGAAAAATAACAAATTCACATGAATTATGAAAACAGCTTTCTAATTGTATGAAATCAAGATACACTCTGAGGACATTGAAAACTGACGATAAATGTTTATATTTTTCCCTGGCATATTTGTGTTGACTGCAGTATTTCATTGTAAATGTGAAACTATCCCATGTGATTGCCAAAGGACAAGCTGGGCGGGACACAGCTGGGAATAAGGCTTTTCCCCAGAACGGGGAGACTCCAGCGGCATTGCTTTAACTGGAGGTATCAGGAGGATTTGAGCTTCTTTAAAAAAAAATCAGCCCTTGTATCTATCCATTGAAAGAATTTGAGGGAATAAATGGGATTCAAGCGGGGAGGTGAGGTAAGAAGACTCAGGGTAGTGGTGTGGGGGGAGAAAATGCTCAAAATACATTTATACATGCATGGAACTGGCCTGAAGTAACCCCATACAGTAATAATAATAATAAAGGAAAGAAGGAAAAACCAGGTGTTCATGCATGCATGGCCAGAGGTCTTGCCAATGACCCTGTTTGTGCTCAAAGCAGCAAAGCCTCCTGGGAGAAGTGGCTGATCCCAAAGTGGAGTCCAGGAGGCACAGGTGGCCCTAAGCTCAGGGGCAGAATGAGCGATTTCCCAAGAATGGAAGGAACACAGAACCAGCCAGGAGGGGGCGCTCACTGGCCACATTGGCTCAGCAAGAATTCACAGGATGGTAACAGTTCATAACCTAGGAAGTAAAGGACATTTGAGCATAATAAAAATAAGAAAAGCTTTTGAAGAAGAAGCAAACCACTAAGAAAAGAAACACAAGGACTGGCAAGCTGGCTCAGTGGTTAAGGGCACTGACTGCTCCTGTGGAGGACCCAAGTTCAATTCCCAGCACCCACCTGGAGGCTAACAACCATCATTAACTCCAGTTCCAGGGGATCCGACGCCCTCTTTGGACCTCCAAGGGCACTGCATGACATGGGTGTACTTACACACATGAAGGCAGTACACTCATACACATAAAATAATAAATAAAATATGTAGAAAAGAAACACAGAGAGCAGGAGGAGTTTGGAGCCAGGCTGTCTGCAGGTGCACCGCAGGCTCAGGCATAAACAGGTGACTTGGATGCAAAGCAGATCTGTGCAGTGCTCAGGAGATCCAGGGGGGAGTCCCACTGGTGGGGTTCTAGCTGTCCTGTGTATGGTGCAGGAGAGTCATCTGCCAGACTCCACCATCATCCCCATGGGTCCAACCCAGTTTCAGCAGGAGGTGCCTCTCCAGTGGGATGAAGCCTACCACCTTGACCAAGGGCTGTATGCACTCCCTGAACTGAGGGCCAGGAGATAAGCCACACCCACTGCACATCTGGACACTGACAAATAGCCAAACAAGCAAGGACTGAGCCACAGTGAGGTCATCTGTGAGGAGACTCTGCAGGGGCTGAGGTGCTGAGACTGTGCACGGCCTGGTGCATCCAGGTCAGAGGGAAACCAGCCCCAGCAGAGCTCAGACAGGGTTGTTATACGGCCACTGGCTCTTTTTAGGTGAGGACTCTTCTGCTTCATCAAAGCTCAAAGGCTGATGTGAACCTGAAGGGACAGTTCTCACCCTCCTGGCCTAGAGGCCGCAGCTGTTGAACAGGGATCTGGCTTACTGAGCCCTGATTAGGGTCTGCCACTGGACCCTACCCCAGTCCAGGACTTCCCCCAGCTTCTGTCTGCTGGCATTACAGGTCAGACATGCATGGCCAGAAGTTCATAACTACTTGCCAAGAACCCACCACTCCATCTCAGAAGAAGGATTTCACACAGGGTAAGGTGTGAAAAGAGAAGCAAGGGAGAGGGTGGCTCAGAGGGAGGAGCCCTGTGTCACAAGAGGAGGCTGAGGCAGGGAAGAATCTAGACTCCCTCCATAGGGAAGCACTGTGTTTCCAGACATGTCCTGCTGCAAGTCCCATACCCATGTCCTCTTCCCTGCTCAGTCCTAACATCCACCTGAGAGACGCCATCTTGCTTCAGTCCTGGTGTAGTTCCAGGAGCCCCCAGGAGTTCCTCTGCCTCCACCCAGACACTTAAAAGGTTTTCAGGAGCCACTGGCAGATTAGTGTTTCTGTTGCTGGGTTAGTGAAGAGTCCCTTCCATCCCATGTGCCTCACTGAGTGGTTTTTCCCAATTGGGCACAGCTGTGGCCTTGTTGAAGCTCATTGGCTCTGTGGCTCTTTGAACTTCCTTGGCTGTTGGCTCAGAGAATCTCAGTCACCTGGAGGGAACTTGTCCTTTCATCAAGAGGATGAAAAACCAGCGTGCACCTCACAGCTGTTCAAAAAAGTGGGAATGTGCGGGTCACAGACATCTCTTTTCTCTGGGGCCTCAGAGCTCTGCCCAGGGGGGCCGTCTCCTGGAGGATGCTGCAGCTGGCTGTGAAGATAAGACTTGAGCACGGGAGCCAGGTGCTGCAAACAGGATGTGGCCTGAACCATCAGAGGCTGATGTCTCATGTGCTGACTCTCAGGGTATCAAAGGGAGGCCAGAGTGTTTGACTGGAGGAAGACACAGCCCTTTCCTCCCCAGCTTCAGCTCTGATCTGTGGAAATGGTTCTTTCAAGTCATCCTTCTTTTTAACCTGGCAGAAAAGCCAGCTTCCCACTCCGTTTGCTGGATTAAATTGAATCTGGTCTTGGCAATCTGGCCCAGGCCATGGATGGACTCAGGACACATCACAGCGTGTCCTACATGACACAGGGTGAGATGTGATCTCAGGTATGAGGTGGCAGGTGGAACACACCTTCCTCTGTTTGTGGGATTTCTAGAGAAGAGACTGCAGCACAGAGGTAGGTGATGGTGTATTATTTACTGTCACCAAATACTGGACAAAAGGAAACTGAAGGAAGGGAGGGTTTACTCTGGCTCAAGATGGAGGCTCCAGTCCATCATGGTGGGGAAGTCAAGCAACAGGCCTGAGAGGTAGCTGGTCACATCGCACCTGCACTCAGGAGGCAGCAAGAGGTGACGGCTGTAAGGTTCTGGGTTCGAGAGACACAGCAGACAGAAGGGACCAGGGACTCCGCTGGCAGCTAACAGGACCCGGCTTTATTAAGAGAAGACAAGATGGGACTATCTCCTCCGCACCCACAAGTGGAGAAATGCTAACCCCCCTGGGGGGTTAGCCTCCCTGAAGAGATGGGGGAGGCTATCCTCCTCACCCCCACCCGGGGAACTGGGCTGGCATGCCAGGCTCCAGATCGGGATGGAGGAGCTCCTCAGGGAGAGTGAGCTGAGCCCAAAAGCCCAAGTGCCAGTTCCAGTCCCAGTTCGAGTCTAAGTCTCGAAGCCTATCCTAGTCCCAGTCCTCAAAGCCTTGAAAAACCCTCAGCCCCCTCCTGGCTTTTAGGGTAGGGGGGTTGCCATGACATCTGATTGATGTTTAAGGCAAGCTTCTGGACAGGAAGTAGTCCTTTCTTACAGCCGTTTGTGCATTCCTTAAGTCCGGAAACTTACCTGTTAAGGAAGCCCAGTGTCCTTTGTGAATTTGGGGTCTGGAATCTTATCTGAGCTATTTGCAGGGCTTAGATCTCTGAGAAGTTGCAAAAGTCGGTCTTTCCTCATGCATCTTTTGTAAACTCTGGCTCCAGGTTTCCTTCCATCTTCCTGAGTCTGGAACTATTGGGGGTTTCAGTCACATCCTACATTCCAGCCTTTTGAGTCATAAGGGAATAGGGGCGTTGTTCTCTAGCTACTTCCTGCTGATTGTTGGGGCGATGGTAGGGGGATAGGGAATGACACATGAGGCTGGAATGGGTTTGAGTCCTCATCATAGTTAGGCAGCTGTGCATATTTCCTGGTGGGAAGGTGAGCAGAAGGGCAAGAGCTGGTGGCAGTCCTCCCGTGTAGACTGGCAGAGGGACTGGTGCTGAGACACTTCCTCCCGCATAAGAGACTGCAGACCAGGTGAGAAGATAAACTTGACAGGCCTCCTCCCCTTCCTGCCCCCTGGTGGGATAAGAGGACAGGATAAATCTTTAGAGGCTTAACTGCTGGTAACACTGTTTCAGACCTGAAAGGGTTAATGAAATGGGAGATTTGACACTTTGTAGGATCCGGTCCAGGTAGAGATCAAAGACAATTCTGCCAAAAAAAAAAAAAAAATTTTTTTTTAAGCGTAGAGATGGGAGAAAGATTGGCCCATGATAGAGGTCAGACAAGTGAGGTGTGTAAAGGTCAGCTTCATAGTCCTTGTTCCCGATTGAGACACATCCTGGCATTATATCCAATCCTGAAGACCATGAGAAACTGTCAAACTCAGAGTCACAGACACAGATATGGTCATAACAATGGTTATTTGCTTAAGATGTTCTGCATAAGATTAGATACTCCCCTTTTAAGACTCAGACCTTCAACCACTTACATAAACTTTCTTATTTCCTTTCTATTCTGGAAATATTCAGCCCTCATAATCTTATATAAATCCTTCTTTATAAAATACTTCCTTTCCTTTTACCCTCTTATTTTCTTTCTTAATACCACGAGACATAATAACATTAAAGCTGAGAGGGGTGGTTGGATATTTAGGTGAGAGTCCAATGACTCCACTTAACAAACCTGTAAGTGGACACAGCTGAAGTTATGAAGATGGCAGTTTGGCTCAGAAGAGTGTTGTGTAGTATCATCTTACTAAAAGAACACACATAATGTTATGAATTGGATATTATTGGTGTATACATTACACTTTATAAACTTCCAGATGAGCTTGTAGAAAACATTAGAAATATAGTTGAGAGAGAGAGAGAGAGAGAGAGAGAGAGAGAGAGAGAGAGAGATAACTCCCATTTAGGCCTTGAGGGAATATATGAGTAATAATCATAATAATTTTTTTGAATTAGGAAACCCATATAGGGGTGCCCAGGGCGTGAAGGAATAAGGGAAATGTTGTATTTCAGAGAAAACTATTTAGATCATAAAGAGTAATTGAGAACAGTGAAGGATGCATTTCAAAGTCTGACCCAAGGAGTGAGGGCTGCCAAGGATATCTTAGAAAATGCAGGGAAGAGGTAGAGTAGCCCTGAGGGTGTGGAGAGGCCCATTGACTCCCACCATGGAGAGCTGCTAAGGGTGTATCTTACCCGAGTAGGAAGAGGAGGGCAGACCCCTACTACAAACAGGCCTTTTTGTCTGCTGTGGCAGCGGCTCTGGGTTCCTCCATTGCTACTGTGCAGGTCAATCCTCAGTGGCCAGGCAGATGAGTTCTGTCAGTGAAGAAGATCTGAAGGTGGGTTGGAGGATCTGGGGGCCATATGACTGGCCTACCTTAATTCTGCAAAGAAGGGCAGTCATCCTCCAGGCATCCCCATTTTTCCCATTGTGGGCATGGCCCTGGCAGTGGCTGCTGAGTTGGGGCAGGCTTGTACCCAGTGTCCTTCGTTGTCACCATTCTCCTTTTTATTCAGTCTGTGACTGCAGCCCGGAGGATGGTTCTACCGCATTCAGTGTGGGTCTTCGCTCCTCAGTCAGACTGCTCTGGAAACTCTCACATAGATACACACAAGGTGTGTTTCCTAGGAGATTCCAAATTCAGTTAAGTTGACAATGAAAATTAACCATTAGAATTGGAAAGTGCGTGTCCCACAGGCAGCATGGACAGTAAGGACAGCCCTGCCCCGTGGGCCCAGAGTGAGGGCAGGCCACCATCCTGGACAGAGCCCCCCACTCCCTCACTAGGAAACCCTGGCTAGCCTAGAACTTACTATGTAGACCAGGTTGACCTTTAACTTATAACCAACCACCTGCCTCTGCCTGAGTGCCACAATTACAGTGTGTGCTGACATTCCTGGTTTTTGTCATATTTGTGCTGGTTAACATTGATGAATACTGTCATAGCAGTATTGTCTAGAATAAGAAATAGGACTCTGGGTGTGCCTTCCCAGTGGTTAACCAAGATGGGAAGACCCCCCGCTAAAAGTGAATGATGCCGTTCCCCCACCTTTCATTTTGTCCCCTCCAGATTAGCCCCTCCCTTTTCCAGATAGTCCCACATCTCTAAATGGTTGAGTCTGTGTTTCTCTACATATGTGTATCTGTGTCTGTGAGTGTCTCTGTGTATATATGCGTGTGTGTGTATGTAACCCAAGGTCCACAAACTGAAAAACGCATATCAGTCTTTCTGAGTCTGGTTTTTTCACCTAACATGATAATCTCCAGTTTCACGCATTTCCCTGTAAACAACATCACCATCTTTACAGCTCAATAGGGCTTCCATTGTGTGCACGCTCCTCGTCGTTCCTGGTAGATATCCAGGCAGACTCCATAACCTGTGCACTCCTTTGGTAAAAATGGCCCTGTGGGTCTGTCTGTGGCAAGCTGACTCCCATTTTTTTTTTTTGCATATATATCCAAGAGTGGGATCGCTAGGCCTTACACAAGTGAGGGTTTCCGTTTTTTGAAGAACCTCCATAATTGTTTCCCTATTGGCTGTATTTTTTTCTATCTCCACAGATACCTGCTTTTAACTTATACGGCAGAGTCACAGTAACAACAATGCTCCTGGCACAAAAGCAGAAATACAGACAATGGAGTAAATCGAGGCCCCAGAAGGAAACCCACACAGCTGGAAACGTACACCCTACAAGGGTGCCCCAAACACTCGTCGGGGAAAAGACAGCACATTTTCTGCTGCTTCAAAGGTGCAGGATCGAAGCACTGGTCACGAGTGGAGACCTGACTAGCCTCACGAAGCCTGTAAGCAAACCTGGAAGACAGCATATGAGGAGAGAGAAGGGAGGGAGTGACCCTGTCTCCCTGACATGGCTCAGTAGGGAGCCCAGCCTCCTGCTTCACACTAGTCAAGGCAGGGCCTAGAGCTTTACTCGGTATGGGTGAAGCCTGGTACATCAGGAGCATCTCTGCAGGGGACACAGAGCCTCATAGCTGTGGACATCAGTGGTGATGGAGTTCAGCAAATGGCCACCTGGCTCTCAGAGGCACCTGTGGCCACACCGCCTTAGTAACAGGTCACCACCCAGGGCACAAGACCTGATAATGGTGCCAGCAGAGGAGCCCAGGCCTCAGGAGACAACTGGGGCTGTCCCTTTCTCAGCCTGATTCCTGAGTGACATGTAAATCACATATCCTCCAAGATGAACCTACCAGCCTTTCTGTAAACTCAGACTCACTATTTCTGTGACGGTGACATAAAACATTCTGTATAGGAACTCACCTTCCTAGAGACAAATGAGGATGTGAGGAGACCCCAGGGACTGTTTCATTTTCAGGAGTGCCAAAGTTTCCATGAACTCAGAACTCTCCTCAGCCAGCACCATGTGCCTCGTGGAACAGGAAGGAAAACTTCCTCTGTGGGGCACCATGACCACACTGGTCATTCCAGCCCAGAGATGTGAAAGTTTAGAGAGAACAGTCCCCAGACTTCTCCCCAGATAACCTGTGCTGCTCTGACCATACCCCGATGAGCACCCTTCCCAGTGCCCAGATCCCACCAGGTTCTGTGGAGAAATGATGCTCTCCAGAGTTAGTTCTGACAGATGGCGTGGCACAGCCCTGGCTCTGACACAACTCCCTCACCCCAATACACCTCTCCCGGTTTGTATTTTGTTGCTGTGGTAAAAAGAAACTTGGGGACGAAAGGGTTCATCTCATCTTACAGGCTGTAGTCAGTCACTGAGGGAGCCGAGGCAGGAACTCAAAGCAGGACCTTGGAGGCAGCAACTGAGGCAGAGACCACAAAGGAGCACCTTTGGCTGGCTTGCTTCCCACAGCTTGCTCAGCTAGTTATCCTAATTATACAGCCCAGGCCCGCCTGCCCAGGGATGGCACTGCCCATAGTGGACTGGGTCCACCTGCACCAGTTAGCAATCGAGAAAATGTCCCCACAAGCAGGAAGGAGGCCAGTCTGACGGAGGAAATTGCTCATCCTTGATTCCGTCTTCGCAGGTGTGTCTAGGTTTGTGACAAGCTGGCGGGAACTAACCGGCACAGGACTCCAGGACCGGTCGACACTTCTGGTGCTAGGTTGCAAGCAGGAGGGGACAGAGTCGGGCAGCAGGTGGACCCTGGACTCAACCAGTGCTGCTCAATCCAGTGTGAGCAAATTTCTTTTATCATTAAATACTGCAGGGAGCGGTCAGAAACGCCATTACAAGATGGCGCTGGCTTCCTGGCAGCGTTGTGGTAAACAACTCCTAATTAGGTAGTGCTTTGGCGCCAACCTGGATCTTGCCACTGCACATGCGCGCCACATGACCTGTCCTGAGCCTATCCCGTGGCGTCCACCTGTGGTTAGCTACTTGCAGCCAATCAATAGGTGCCCCGTCTCCTTCCAGGCTTTATAGCAGCCGTAGGTGCCTTGCTCCCCGCCCCCCAGTCTTCATCGCCCATCTGTTAATCAAGAGCTCTCCAATAAAGTGTGATTGATGCTGGAAGACTCCTCGTGATCGCGTGCTTTCTTCCTCTGCTGGCCGGAGGCGTTCGCCGCAAGTGGTGCCGAACCAGACACACGGAGAGGGAGGTACCGGTAAGTCAGCCCCATGTATGCTTTTGATCCGCAGTCTGCCCTGATTGGTGCTGCCGTCCTTTTTGTGTGGATTGTCGTGGTCTTCGTTTTCTGCCACTGTTTCCACTCGTGTCTCAGCAAAGGAAGCCATCCCAATCTTATCAAGGAAGGAAGGAGGGCGCTGGTAAGGCATCAGGACAGTCTTTCAGAGTCAGATGCAAGTGGGGATATACAAGTTAGGCCTAAGAAAAGTCAAAACAAAAGAAAAAAAGTCATAAAGAGGAGCTTATAGAAGCCAGTCATAAAGAGGAGCTTATAGAAGCCAGTCATAAAGAGGAGCTTATAGAAGCCAGTCATAAAGAGGAGCTTATAGAAGCCAGTCATAAAGAGGAGCTTATAAAAGCCAGTCATAAAGAGGAACTTAAGGAAGCCAGTCATGATGAAGGCCCCAAAAGAGGGGATCCTGTAGATGGGGGGCTGTGGCCATCCCCCCCTCAAGTTTCGTATTCTTCCTTGGAGGAATTTAAATGTTTGTCTGTACAAGACCAAAGTTCCAGTAATGAGGAAGAAAAAATAATGTATACAAACCAAGAGAAAGAATTTTTTCAGGGGGAATATGAGAGAGAGAAAGTAAACACCCTCTATGCAAGGGGGCCACGACACCCCCCCCAATTCTAGGAAAGCTTCCATTACGCGGAAGGCTAACGCCTTACCGGGAAGCCATAGACCGGGGACGGAACCTACAGCGCCTCCGCCCTATGCACCTATTACAGGCCAGTGTTGCTTTATTCAACCAGGAACTTGGTCATGCATGATTCCTTTAAGCTTACAGTTAAGGCCTTGAAAAAAAGAGGACTTGTTATTGCACCAGACAAAGTCCAACAAACAAATATAGTTTCATTTTTAGGGTCTGCTGTTTCTCCAACTGCCATTAAACCACAAAAATTACGTATTTGTACCTCACATTTACACACCCTGAATGATTTTCAAAAATTGTTGGGGAATGTTAATTGACTTCAGGGATTTTTTGCATATTCCCCGGTCAGAATTGTTGAAGCCTGGGCAGCCTGGGGTAAACCAGGTCGCCTAAAAACTGATAATGGCCCAGCATATTCTTCCTCAGGCTTTAGAGCCTTTTGTGCCTTAATGCAAGTGGCCCATACTACTGGCCTCCCGTATAATCCACAAGGACAAGGCATAGTAGAAAGGGCTAATAAAACTTTACAGGCCGTTTTAATTAAACAAAAGAGGGGTATTGTGGAGAATGCGACCCCCAAGGAGCGAGTCTCCCTCACCCTTTTTACAATAAATTTTTTAACATTGGATGCTCATGGCCAGTCTACTGCTGACAGACATAGTCAAAGGGATGTTTCTAAGTCCCGCGAAATGGTCATGTGAAAGGATGTTATATCCAATAAATGGATGGGACCGGATCTGGTTATTAACAGATCCAGGGGAGCTGTTTGTGTTTTTCCCCAGGACGACGAATCACCTCACTGGGTGCCCAGCAGATTGGTGAGGACACTCCAGCCGTCCTTGGAGGATGCTGTGGAACAAGAAAACATGAAGGCTCCTGGTGATGCTGACTCTGACTCAGCTATGGACATCAAGCCAGGATGAGCTGCGCTGGGGGTTCCTGTCTACCTTCCCACTTCCGATCCCAGTTCACCATACTGCAATTGTTTTCCTCGCTTCTTTACAACTGAAAAGAACTAGTGTTTTGTATAATAATGCTTCTAGAACAACAAATTTGTCCAGACAGCCTTTAACTATTGGATTGAAAATTGAAGTGATAATTTTGATGTTACTTTGGATGAGCTTCAGAGGGCTGTTATTTCTCTTAATTCCACCCGAGTTGATCCAAGTTTGGCAGCTGGGTTTGTTTCCTGGTTTTCCTTGGCATTTTCCTATTTAAAAAAAAAAATGGGCAGGAGTTGGTACCTTTTTGGCCCTTAGCATTGGAGGAGGCATATTGTGCCTTTGGTTGATTTGCAAAATGCGAGCCCAGGTGCATAGGGACAAGGTCATTCTTACTCAAGCGCTAACCGCACTGGAGTTGGGAGCCTCCCCCCAAGTATGGCTAGCAGCCCTAAAACAGGAGTAGTCACTCTCACCCTTACCTGGCCTTTGCACCCTCAGGGGTCGGTATGCCCCATTGCACGTAGGAAGGCAGGGACAGGGTTCCCTAGGCCGGTCTCTGCCTTTGCACTCCCAGGATCTGTTCCCATTGCACGGGATAAGGGGAGGCCAGAAGCCTGATTTTCTTTCTCCCTTGATCGATCAACACATCATGAGGTGGGGATCAGATCGGGAGCTTTTCTTTGCTACTCGCAGGGTGTTGCTACATAATTAATAAAAAGGGGGGAGCTGCAGGGAGCGGTCAGAAATGCCATTACAAGATGGTGCTGGCTTCCTGGCAGCATTGTGGTAAACAACTCCTAATTAGGTAGTGCTTTGGTGCCAACCTGGATCTTGCTACTGCACATGCGCGCCACATGACCTGTCCTGAGCCTATCCTGTGGCGTCCACCTGTGGTTAGCTACTTGCAGCCAATCAATAGGTGCCCCGTCTCCTTCCAGGCTTTATAGCAGCCGTAGGTGCCTTGCTCCCCGCCCCCCAGTCTTCATCGCCCATCTGTTAATCAAGAGCTCTCCAATAAAGTGTGATTGATGCTGGAAGACTCCTCGTGATCGCGTGCTTTCTTCCTCTGCTGGCCGGAGGCGTTCGCCGCAAAATACAAACACAGAACAGAGACAAAGGCGTGAAGGTAATCTCATTCATCACTCAGATGCAGCCTTCCTGGCTCAGCCCTCCCTGGGGAGCTGGGATAGAGACAGCACTTAGGGAGCGTGCCTTCCAACAAGCCCAGGGAGGCATGATGAGCACCCGAGGGGCCACCAGGCCTTCTATTCAGATCTGGGCCAACTCTACGCACACACAGACAGTCACAGTAGCCCAGTGGCTCTGCTTAATGGCAGAGAGAATTGCAGTTATTAGGCTGGGGAGAAATGGGGGAGAAAGCCCAAACCTTTGACCAGCCGAGGTGCCTGAATCTTGACATGCACTTGATCATGGGCGGTGGGGTGAATCAAGCTGGGACTGGGTGGCTGGACAGGCTGGGGACACTGCTGAGTAAGAACTCTCCACCATTCTATATCTTCCCAACAGGGAATGGCAGCCACCTCAAGTGTCCACTACACGCATCGGTAGCAGTCAGGAGTTTGTGAGCAAGTTTCTTTGTGTGCAGGTTTGATGAGCACACCACAGTGTCATGAACATTTACGCGGTTTTGATGATTACAGGTTTCAAGGGAAACGGAAAGCACACTTCAGTGGTGGCAGAGTCTTTGCATGGTACTTTTCTGGGTGAAGAGTCTCAAGACATAGGGTGTTGGCAGTCCCTTCTCCCCTCCTGGAGAGCAGGGACTCCAGTGCCTACACAGGTTGGATTCAGATAGTCTGATCTACTTGGACCATGGTTGGGGCCAACCTTGAACAGGACCAGTGAAGAGAATGTGACCTGTTTCTTCCCACCAATAGACAAATCTCTGTGGAAACAGGACACACCTGGAAGAAATCATGAAACATACAGGCACCATCATTTGTTTTCATGGGGTTACAGCTTTATTTTGGGATGAGTATTAAGTGCTAGTTATGAAAGATCAGTGGGTGTCCAGGGACATATGTGACATTGCAAACTTGGGCATCCAGTGTCAGAATTCCTGTAGACAGGAGAACTTGGGCATGGAGACCTGGGAAGGTCTGTGGTCAGGGTGGAGGGAATTCTTCAGCTTGGGAATGTGGTGTATGGAACTGAAGGAGGTGAGGACACCCCTGCCCAGAGGTCACCTCCCACCATAGCCATCTGCCCAAACAGACATCCTCTCTGTCCACAGAACCCTTCCCTCACAGAAGGGATGACTTCCTGGTCTGCATAGCAGCCTCCTGTGTCAGACCTTTTCCCTGCGAAATGGAGGCTGTGGTTCCTGGAAACTTTAATTCTTGGAATCTACTTGATAAATTCTAGCTTTCTGAAATAGCACCCTTTTATCAAGTTTTCACCAATTGTTCTAGTTGCTTCTCCATTGCTGTGACAAAACACTCTGACCAATACCAACTTGGAGAAGAAAGAGTTTATTCAGCTAACATCTCCTGGGTCACAGTTCATCACTGAGGGAGCCCAAGGTAGGAGGAACTCAGAGCAGGAACCTGGAGGCAGGAGCTGATGCACAGGCCATGGAGGAACGCTGTTTACTGCCTTGCTCCCCTGGCCTGTGCTCAGCCCGCTTTCTTATACGGTACAGAACAACCTGCCCAGGGGTGGCAACGCCCACTGTGGCCAGCACACAGGTTACTAGAATTTGTTTACATCTGTAGACCATCATCATATACAAATAGGACTGTCCTTCTCTCCTGCACCCCCGTTTTAATTTACTTCTGGTTAGAGTTCTCGAGAGTTCCAAGTGCTTTTGAGATCAGCAATGCAGTGAGCTGTCTTGACGTTTCCCTCCCACTCTCTTCCTCCTGTGCTCCAATCACCTCCTCTCACTTTTCGATGATTTTTTCATTGTTTCTACATTTCTCAGTTGGATTTTCTTTGATTTTGAGGCTGTGAATGTTCCTCAACCTGTACCTTTGGCCAAAAATCTTATTTCACAAGTGTCCTAGTTTGCTTTCAGTTGCTGTGATAAAACTCTCTGACCAAATCAACTTGGGGTAGGAGAGGATGTGTTTGGCTGACACTTCCATCATGGAGGGACGTCAGATTAGGAGCTCAAGAAGGAACTGCCTGTCATTCCACAAAGAAATACTTTAAATCAGGGAACTCACAGCCCAGGAAACGCAGCAGAAACCACGGAGGACGCTTCTTGCTGGCTCATGCTCGGCGAGCAAACTTTCCTCTACAGGCCAGGGCCACCACCTTCCCCAGGAATGGTGTCACCTATAGTGGACCGGGCCCTCAGACATCAATTGACAACCAAGAAACTACACCGCAGACATGGCCACAGACCAGTCTCATCCAGGGAATTCCTCAGTTGAGGCTCTCCTCTCAGATGACTGTGGGCTGTGTCAAGCTGACAGTTGAAGGGAACTAGGATGGCATGTCCTTTGGCCTCAAGATCACCATTCTGTCTACAGAGGCTGACGTTACTGACCTGACCTACCTGAGAAACAGAGATCCTCACTTCATAATAAGAATCCTGAATAACCTATCAGGGAGATTGTCTCAAGAACTGATTCTCTCCCTCTCTCAGAAGCCATTGAATATCTGTAGCTCTTCCGCTACAGGTGGGACCTTGTGAAATTTTCCCCACTTAGCTTGGCATATGCAACAATATTTAAAGAAAAGGTCACAAAATTGAGGAAGACTGAGTGGAGGTCAGGGAGAAGTTGAAGGAGGGGGCTGTAAATATATATATATATACGGTACTCACACATACAATCCCTTCCAAAACAAAAAATTTAAATTATATAAAATAAAACGAAAGATGAGTGAGTGTGAAGCAGTTTGATCTAACCTTGCAAAGCTGGTGTTAGCCCAGAGAAAAGGAATAAAACACTGATTTTTCTGTTCCTAACTGCATTCTCTGCCCCCCGGAGTTCCTCATTGGCCGGGTTCCTCACTGGCCGTGTTCTTCCAGGAGGTTCAGTCTCCCCGTGTCTAGCACAGCCTCCTCTCCAGGTTCCCCATCGTATAGGTTCAGGACACAAAGACTTATCTGTTGTACATTCCCAGGACTCCACATTTCTTCCTCTTCTGACCCATGAGCTCCATCACGTAGTGGACTGCTGTAACCTGTCAAACCTCGCATGAACTGAGCACCCCTAGTCAAGCCGGCCAGCTGCCAGTGAGGGAAGACGGGGCCCAATGCCACCTGCTTGTCTGCAACTCTCCAGTGATCTCTAAACATACATCATACTGAAAATGCACCATAAAGATCAATTTTTTTTTTTTACCCTGGGCATTTGGGCTGACATTGTGAAGTGTCACCCATCCAGGTGGCAGAGGTCTGTGTGCTTAAGAACTGAGTCTGAAATTGATTGTTTATTCCTTGGAGTCTGCCATGTGGTCTACTGTAAACCTTCATGGCCCTCCTCCTTGGGCTCCATCTTAGGTAAGTTCTAGGACTATCCGCTGCTCTTAACGCAGTGTGCTCACCTGTTAACACGCTCAGTCGTACATGTAGAACAAACTGCCAGTTGTGACTCTCACTGCCTCCTTCAGAAAACATTCTTGCCTGCCAAGGGCTTTGACTACAATTTCATTTTCATTTGTTTTTCCAACTGGTTTTTATAGCTGTTCTGTATGTTTGGATATTTTATGATATGCCTCGTAAATTTTTACTTTTCTAGAATATAAACACTGTCTTCCACCAGTGTTAAATAATCAGAGCTCTCTTTTTACAGCTGTCTTTCATCTATTGTGTCTTGTATTAATATTGTCACAAAGTATATCTCAAACAACCTTCAAAATATAAACAGCAAACAATTGCGTTGTCCTTATGGGTACTGACTGCTAGGTGCTAGGTGTCAGGTGCCAGGTGCTGTCCTAAGTCCTTCAGCGACTCAGTTACCCCCAGATGGACCTGGAAGCACAAGGGCTTGCTGTGTCCCATCTGCTCGTGTGTAAATCCCACGTGCTTGCCTCCAGAGCCCACGCCCTGGCCTCCTTCAGAGACTGAGTCCTATGTACATTGCTGGGCTGAACTTTCTGACTTTGGTTTCATCCACCCTGGAGATCATCCCTTCTTAATTTTCCAAACCACATATATGTGGGGCGGGGGATGTGTGCCTGGGGACATAAGCTAGATGCTCCATAAGAGACCTGTTATTGGGCTAAAAAGGATATTAAGTGGGGCTTGGCTCCCACATGGTCCCCACCTGCCCAAGTCCTGGTCTCTGGGTGTGGACAGTTCACCCGGGACCTGGGTAGAGAGCGGGCACTTGCTGGGCAGAGAGCAGTGGATGAGTCTTGAGAGCTGCTCACAGTGATGGTGCCCTGGAGGCACTGGACACCTGGGAATGATCCATCCATGAGTGGCTCCTCTACCTTTGGCCCATGTAGCCTCTACATTGTACCGTGGAGCATCACAAGGCCCTTTCCCACTTTCCGGTATGTGTGAATGAAGGAC
This sequence comes from Eospalax fontanierii, assembly GCA_035773235.1. Classification (NCBI taxonomy): domain Eukaryota; kingdom Metazoa; phylum Chordata; class Mammalia; order Rodentia; family Spalacidae; genus Eospalax; species Eospalax fontanierii. Next base: position 77,953,700 of record CM069537.1, read on the forward strand.
CTGTGAACACATCTAGGATTCTGGCCAGTTTGCTTTCATCCTGAAGCTGTGGGTCTCGTCCCATGAACCAGACACTCTCCAATCCTCCCGCCTCCCGTAGAATGCCCAGCTACAAAGCACAACACCTGCGCCCTCTGAGGAGTAGGGAACGCAGACACGCCTCAGCCTTGGCTGCAGAAAGAAATATAACGGGGGGCTTGGGCCATGCTGCCTGGGAGACTCCCAGCATTCCTCAGGCCCTGCCTTGACTGCCTCCTGATTCAGCTTCTCTGACAGCACAGAGAGGCCCTAGCCACCATCTCTATGCCAAGTGATCACCTGGGACTGAGCATATCGCTGGGGCTTACTCCTCCACCCTGTGATCCAAGCAGCTGTGCACCAGTGTCCTAAGGTCCGCAGCTGCTGCAGTAGATGGAGTCACAGTCTGAGGTCAGACTCCCAGGGGCTGTGCTCTGTGGGTTCCCTTCCACTTGCACCTCAAGGTCTTTACTGCTGGAAAGCCTCCCCTAGTGCCCCGGAAGCCACCTTTTTCTGTTGACTGCACAAGGCTTTGTCTAGAAGCTCGGGAAGCCATCCTCACTTCGAGTTGCTGGAGAGCCTGCTGGGGGTTTCCATGCAACCAGGCTTCTCCAAATGCAGAGAAGATGGGGGAGGGTGTCATCCAAGATAAGAAATCATTCTGTGCTGCAGTTTACATGGGTTGTCACTGGCATGACACGTGATCAAACAGCGCCATCCAGCAGCCTGCAGCTCCAGCAGCCTGCAGCTCCAGCAGCCTGCAGCTCCTGGGGCGGAGGGGGGAGAAGGGGGCAGATCGACAGGGCAGAAGTCTCTCCGTTCAGACTGGAGATGCACCTTCCATCCAAGCCTGTCCTTCTTTTTCACCACACAGGCTCCTTCTGAGCCAGCCTGGAGGGCCCAACCTGCTTCTCTGCCTGCTCTGTTTGTCCCAACCCTTTCATTTCACAAGCTCACAGTATGTGTCATTATCCACATCTGACAGTCACTTCAGCCTATGCTGTCTTTACCCAACAGAAGTGGAGGTTCCACTCAACCTCCTGAGTGTCTGAGGGAAGACGTTGGCGAGGCTCTGGAGGCCTCGTTGAGTAAGAGCGAAACATAAGGCCCACTGAGTGCCTTGCCAGACACCTTCTGTGCATCTGAAAGTCCACTGGGGTAAGCCCGAGTTTCCCTCAGATCCAAAATAATTCTTAAAAAGTAGACTCCCCAGAGCAGACCCCAAGATGAGCCCAGAGTATGTGCAAACCAGAAATCATCTTGCATTTGATGCTTCTCCTGTTCAGATTCCTGCAGCAGGACTTTTCTTGGATTAGCACTAGGTCCCCACTCCCGTCACGTGGGAGTCCTGGTTCTTCAAGGATTTTCCTGGGCCGTATGTCTGGCATCATGAGGGACAAGGATTCCCCTTGTCATCACGAAGGACAGGGAGACCCTCACCCTCATACCGATAATAGAGACCCCTTATCATCGCAAGAGATAGAGAGACCCTTGTCATCATGAGAAACATAGAGACCCTTCATCACCACGAGGACCATAGAGATCTCACATTATAGTGAGGAACAGAGATCGCTCAGAACCATGAGGGACAAGGAGACTCTGGTCATCATGGGGAGACATGGAGACCTCTCATCATCATGGGAGGAGACAGAGAAACCATATCATTGTGAGGGATAGGGAGACCCCTTGTCATCATGAGGGACACAGAGACCTCTCATCATGGAGCAGCACAGAGGCCTTTAGTCATCTTGAAGGACACAGAAATCCTCCATCATGGTACTTGGGAAGCATGAAGAGCTCCAGGCATTATGAGAAGGTCTGGAGAGACCTGGGCATCCCGAAGGGAGGGAGCCCTGTATCCTGTGGCACACAGAATCAAATCAAGATTGTGCCCCCTCTACCTGCATGCGGGGCGACCTTCATCGGGCCACTTTCCTTTTGTCTGGACTCCATTTCCTCCTGGCAGGGCTGGTCTGGGTGACCTCATGGTCCTGCCAGCTCCATGTCTTGTTATCTTAATTGTCTGCTATTGACTACTGGGAGGCTGGCATCACAGTGCAGCACTAGAGTGTGCCTTTATGATCTATCTCCACATCACCTCACACTTGTGGGGAACAGGCTTTCCAATGCAGCAATCACAGGGCTCAGGATGAGACAAACCATACTGCTTAAAATGATTTTAAGTTTCTAAGTACTTAAGGTATGCTCTCAGGTACCTAAAGATTTGCAAAGGCTTTGGGGTAAGAGAAGCCACCTGAGGTCCACTGAGGGTGTCTGCCATTGCTGCCTCCTGCAGCCTCTAGCCACTTTTCATGTTCTCATGACCTGCATGCTGCCCACGAGTGGACAGCTCCATATAGGAATACCCAGTTCTCTCTGGACTGACTACAAGATCTACAGAATGTCAGCACGTGAAGGATCTTACAAAGACTGACTGTCTTTCCCCAGTTATAGTGGACCCAGCTGGAAGCTGCTGATTCTGGTGGGCACCCTGCCACCATCCCGAGGGTCTTATGAGTTTGTCTCTGGGTCCTTCCTGAATTGCGGTTCCCAAGTCCTTCAGTCCCTCACAAGGAGCCTCAGCCAGCTGTTTGTGCTGAATTGAAAGCTCTCTCTCCTTCATCTGCCCATTGTCTCCTCAGAGAGAACTCACCCAAAATAGCGACATAGTTCCCAAGGCCACTGCCGATGGGCTCATAAGGCTACAGATGGCAGAAAGGTTTCTGGCATTTCAAAAACTTCTGCCACATGCTGTGAGAGAGGAAGGGCAGGGCTGATGACTGGAGGACAGTGTTCTTCCTAGAAAGCAGAGGAAGGTGCAGCATCACTAGATTTCAGTGAGGTCTGTGGGTGCTGCAGTCATCTCTCCATTGACACCAAGACTTGAAGGTCAGAAACTCACTACTTGAGCTCTGAAGAAGAGCAGCTCAGGCCAGCGTGAAAGACTGCCCACACGTGTCTTCTCCAATCCCCCAGCTAAGCGCTCACTCAGAAACCAGTGCTGCTCAGAGGCTTGAGCCAGGCCAGGTCCTGTTGAGCTGTCAGTGTGCATAGAAGGGTGAGGGGTAGGAGACTTGTTGCTCACTCCCCAGATAACTGCTGGCACCCCCACAGCCCTGCAGGAGACAGCACCACAGTGTCCTGGTGACCATTCTTTCTTTCGTCTTCAGGAGTCAGGGGAGATGAGGCCAGCCTGAGAGGTGCTCCATACAGGGAGGACGAGGACGTCACATCCTCTAGATACAGTGATTCCCCAGGGACCCACGGGCAGGTGACATCAAATGGCAACCCCCAGTGTCTGGCAATGGACCCAGCTGGCCGCTGCTGCTTCCAGTGTGTGCACCCCGCCACTCTCTTTTGGGTCTTCATCTTATGAGTTTGTTTCTGCTTCTGGACTGACTTAGGGTCCTGAGTCCCTCATAAAGCAGGTCTTTAGGGCTCAGGTAACAATCGGTGACTTGGGAACAGTGCATGGCACCCTGAAGAATTTATCCTTGGGTTACTGGGCTTGTTGGTTATGAAAAATCAGCAGTTGCCTGGCAACCAAAATTGTCTGTCAGGAGAGGCTTCAGAGCCAGAGCTAATGGTTCCTCAGAAGCCAAGGCCGAGGCTACTGAGAACATGCAAACCCAGGAGGGGGAGCAGGATTCTAGCCTGCTCCAGGGGCCTGTTTAAGAAAGGAGCCCAGCAGGGCACAGCTGTGTTCAGCCTCAGGGAAGCAGAGGGGGATTGGTTGAGGCCATTGTGGTGTACCCCCAACAAGGGAAGAGCTGAGCCGGAATCTGGGTCATGGCTCCTATTAGGACCATTTGGAGGTCTGGTGTCCACTCGGTACATGCTTTCCAAACCCTGGTAGAGTTCTGTGCTGGGTTGGACAGTGACTCCAGGTCCTCGAATGCTAGACCTTGCCCACAGCTCCCTGCCCTCAGATCTCCTGTCTGCACCTGCTCTCAGGGTGTCCTAGCTGGCTTCCTAGTGCTGTGATGAAACTGGCCAGAAGCACCTTGGAGAGGAAAGGGTTATTGGCTGACACCTCCTGATCGCAGTTCATCATCAAGGAACCTCGAGGCAGAGGCAGAAACATGGAGGTACTGACTTGACTCACTCCTCTGGCCTCTGCTCAGCCTGCTTTCTTATACAAGCCAGTACCATCTGCCCAGGGGCAACACTGCCTACAGTGGGCTGTGCTGCCTGCATCGCTCAACAAGAAAACATTCCACTGGTGTGACACGCCCACAGGCCAGTCTGATGGAGAAATCTCTAGGTTCCCTGCTCCCAGTGTCTCTGGTTTGTGTCAAGTACCAACACCAACCAGCACACATGTCCTGGCTCTTCTCTGGAGCCATCAGCTACCTCAAAGAGCCTGTCTCGAATAAACCACACTTCTGGGGTTGTGTTCAGGAACTCTGAAGGCAAGATCCAGAATCCCAGAGCCACAGTTCTGTCAGTTTAACCCAGCTCTGCTCTTCTCTCCCAATAATCCAACCCATAGAAACTTGGCTCTTCCACTACTCCAGAACTTCCCCCATCCCTTCCCCTTCCCTCCTTCTCCCTTCCTCCTTCTCCCTCCCTCCTTCTTCCTTCCTCCTTTCCCCTTCCTGTTCTATGTTCTGTTCATTACTTATCTTGTTGACATGACAACATACTCTGACAGAAACCACTCAAGGAGAAAGGGCTTATTTGGCTCACAGCTCAAGGGCGTGGTCCACAGTGCTGGAGACAGGACCTAGAGGCAGCTGGTCACACATCGGTAGAAAGGATGGACAAGGCCACTCTCCTGCTGGTCCTGCTTCCTCTTTTGTCCAGTCTGGGACCTGAGCTCAGGGAATGGTGCCGCCCACTTTTAGGATGGCTCTTCCCTGTTCAGCTAACCTGATCAACATGAACCTTTACAGGCAGACCTCAAGCAAGGTGATTCCAGATCCTGTCAAACCTATAATCAGCATTAAGCATCACAGACCCCTTGCGGAAAGTTCCAGCCAGCTGAGAAGAACCAAGCACTAGCACTAGGTCTTTGAGTGGGCATCTCCTGAATATCCATAGTTTCATAGACTCAGAACAACCCAGCAAGAGAAGTGGATGCACATTTCACTTTAAAACATGCTCTTTTTTCTAAATTTTCCATTAACAACAACATGCATGTCTCAAATTTCTGTCTGTCAAATATTTACCATTTATATTCTCTGTGTTTTGTAGAAGATAGCTCACACAAAGCCGGGTTTTTATAAATTAAGAGGATGAGGCTAGTTCTAAGGAATATCTGATAAATCAGATACTTGTGGAGGACAGTGTTTTCCTTCCAGGATTGCCACAGGAACTGAAATTTCGTAAAGGAGACATAGGAACATGAGCGCTTCTGCTCGCTCTGCTTGGTGCATCTGTGCAGTTAGTGCATGTGCCACAAAGCCTGGGGGGAACTGTCCTGACTGCTGGGGAGAGGGTCGGTGGAGTGAAGAAATAATGGCAGAATCCAAGCTGAATCCATACGTGGCTGTTTGAGCAAGGCCCTTACTCACCCACTGGGTGGGCTTTCATTGAATCATATTTCACTTACGCATCCATGCCCTATCCCTCCCTCCATCCTCCCACCAACTCCTCCACCACCCACCCATCCACTCATCTATCCATACATCAATCATTTCTGCCTGTTCCTCTATCCACCCATCCATATATCCACTTACTCCTTATTAACCTAGTCATCTACCCAGGATTTGCTATCTACCTGCCCCTCTGAAATCCATCCACATAACCGTACATCCACTTACTGCCTATTCATTGCCATCCATCCATCCACCCATCGATCCATCCTCCCATACATCCTTCTTTCTATCCATCCCTTCACCCACCCATCTACTTATCTGCTTAGTCATCTGTCCCTCCCTTCACCCACTCTCCCTTCATTTGCCCATTCACCCAGCCATTTAGCCACAGTCCATTATCTGCCCATTCTTCTGTCCATCAACCATCTAGCCATCCATTTATTCACCCACCTACCCACCTACTCACCCATCTTCCATTCATTTATTCATGTGCCTGTGTCAAGCCCTCACTCTGTCCAGCCGCAGACCTCACCCTGACCTGCTGCCCCCAGGCTGCCAGGCGAGCCCACACTGTCCCACTGTCCTCACTCCTGGGCATCTTCAGGGGTTGTTCATGGGGATCATCTCCCTCTCTGAGTTCTTCCATAGTCAAAGTACTCTGAAGCCAGATTTTTGGGTACTAGACTGAGCTTTACCACTTTCAACTTGGAGACCTTGAGACCATTGCATGGACTCTTCCTGACTCTTCCTCTTTGGCGGCATGCTGAGATTTCATAAGCTGTTACGAGGATTAAATCCACCAATAAGAAGAAGCTGTTGGAGATGCACACTTGCTACATGGCTGGCATTAGGCACGCTCTGCCTTGCTTCCATGGACTCTACAAGACCTGGTGAGGAGCCTCCCTGCCCGTTGCTGTCACTCATGTCTGTGTAGACACTGTGAGTGTAGACCCACTGCAGCGTCCCTACAAGGTCCTGTGGACTTTCCCCTCCAGTGCCCAGCTTTCTCACCCACTGTCATCCATCCTGACACATTTACTCTCCCACTGAAGTGCAGGTCTTACCAAGCCTAGGTCCACGACAGTCTGTCCAACCATGCAGCCCCAACACCCAGGCCAGGGCAGCATCCCACACATGGCAGGGGCTCCTCCAACCGTGTGGAGCGCATCATCTGCATACAGTGTCCTCTCCCCAACTGAGATGCACCAGCTGCCTTCTTGCCCGTTAGACTTTTATTTCTAGAATATTCACTTGTTTGAGAGGACAGGTCTGCTTTTTCCAGGAATAATTTCCTCTCCAATTTTTATTTTAAGCTTATAAACTTTGGAAGGAAACAAGCTCTCCTGTAAGAAAGCACTAGGGCCGCAATGATGCCAACACCTGCTATGCGAGATCATTAATAAATTACTAGAATATTGCAGCATCTTAAACGCTCATCTGCTTGTGGCCATTTGAAAGGAGCTGAGCTTTTCTGGGCTGGGTGCCAGTGGCTGCTTGTCGGGCCCTGGAGCACAGGGGGTGGGCTGCAGACTAGGGGCCTCGCTCCTTTGTTGGAGAATAATACATTGCCTTCTGTTCAGTCCCTTTATTCCAAGTCTGATTATTTTCTGCTCTTGCTTTCCAAGACACTTTTTCTATAAGACAATTAAATTTTAACATTTTAATGCCAAAAAATAGTAGTATGTTTCAATGTGATAGGATTTTTCTTAGTGCTGAGACCACTTGAAGTCGGTCTTGAGGATAAATATAGATGTGTGCTAAGGTTTATCCCTCTCTGAATTTTCAGCAGTGAAAGGAGACTTCCTGCTCACAAGGACTGTGATCTGAGAGAGATGTGGATTCAGCCGTCAACTTGGTCAACCCCAGCACTCACACTGGACTGTCTGAGGGGGTAAAGATACTTCATGAAGAACAGAAAGAAAGCCATGCATGGGAAGCCGGCCTGGCCTTTCATTTCTGCTGGTCATCATCTACGGTGTGTCAGTTTTAATTGTCAATTTGACACACTCTAAAATCACCTGGGAAGAGAGCCTCAGTTGAGGAATTATCTAGATCAAACTGGCCATTGGCATGTCTGTAGCAGATTGTCTGGACTACTCCACCCAGGAAGATCCAGCCTGAAAGCAGGAAGCGCCATTCCTGGTTGGGGCACTGGACAATGTAAGAGAAGAGAAGGCAGCTGATCTATAGGCATGCCTGCACACCCCGCCCCTGCTCGACTGATGTGGCGTGGCCGGTCTCAAGGCTCCCCCGCCCCTGTGACTTCCCCACAGTGCTAAACTGGAACTAGAGCTGCCAGCTAAGTTGCTTTTTGTCAGGGAATTTTAGCACAGTAACAGAAACAAAACAAGAACCGCCTCCATGTTTGATTTTTAGGTCATGGTGGGCCTCGGGGGAGAATTGTAACATATCTCAGCAGAGACATGGAGAAGAGAAACTCTCTTTCCTTATAACTCAAGTGACTTGGAACAACAGAAAAGCCTGTGGATCCCTCCACCCTCCAATCTGGTTGCTCCCTGAGTCCCTGGGTCCATCACAGCTGGTGATGGGGAGAGGGAGAGGGAGAGAGAGAAAATTCCCTTTTGAGGTCAGAGCCCCATGAGCCAACCACCTTCCCAAGGCTCCGCCTCCACCTGTTCACACAGCCACACAGGAATCAATCCCCTCTTCAGACAAGCTGTAACACTGGGTCCCCCATGGTCACTCATTCTCCTGTTGATTAGACACTACAATCTACTTGATACTCCTGCAGGACCGGAAGCAGGCGTTGGAGTGCACAGTGCAGTCCAACCACGCACACCCTGGTCGCACCCTGGCCTCAGATGGATCTGAAGCAGAAGCCAGATGAACGCAGTGCAGCCGTGCCAGCCGCTTTCCCGGATCTTCCCTGGCCTCGGCAATGGCTATGGCGACTGGAGTGTGAGGAAAGCTGCGGTGGTATCCAGCAGGCATAGGCCAAGGAACGCTGAAAATACCTAGAACATCGAAGAGAGTCCTCCGACCACAAGGAAGGATCCTGGGCTGTCACCTCACCCAGGTGAGGAGCCTGGCCATGGAGTCCCAGGTCACTAATCCAAGACCCCACTTGCCAGCGTGACTTCCCTCTGTGCAACTGAGAACAGCAGCGTGGTGGAGGCAGCCCTCAGGCATGAGCTGTCACAAGTGAGTGAAAAGCGGCATTTACCAGAGAAAGTGCCACACTGGCTCAGCATCTCAGAGGTGCCTCCGTGTCTCCAGCTCGTACGGAAAGGAAGATGGCTGTTTGTCGGTTCCAGAGGGCCTCCATTCCCCAGTGTCTGCGCCCTCAGCACTTGGCCATGGAAATTCTCAGCGTCCTACCACCACGTCCCTCAGCAGTCATGAATGCTGTGGCAAGCACGCCCGCTTTCTTCAGCTCAGGGTCAGAGCCTGGGCCCACTGGCATTCCCCACATGTCAGTAGCCCCCTGGTGAGTCCCCACAGACCGCACTGCACTGTGGTCCTCACCAAAGCGGGCTCCGGAGGAGGTCTGGCCTCATTTTCAATCTGTATTGCCCTGAGGCTGGACAGCCCGGTCCTTCAGGAGGCCCTTAAAGCAGGTTAGGGAAGGGTGTGGCCTCACTAGCTACAAAGTCAACCTTCCTTTGCCTCCTATGTTGTCTATAACACAGGTTTCCGGGCGAGCAGGTGGTTTCCTGGCCTCTGAGAATCACTGAGACCACCTGGCTGTTGCCGTGGCAGCCATGAGGCCCAAAGGACACAGCCCGGAGTTGGAGTGAGCAGATACCAAGGGCCAGGTCCTCCTTCCTATCTCTCTCCTTCCTCCCCTCCTTCCTTCCTGCTCCCTCTCTTGATGCGATGCATTTCCTTCGTTTTTTCTCTTCCATCTTTCCTGGTTCAGTGCTTCTCACCCTTGAGTCTGGCATCATAATCCCTGAAGAGTGCTCAACAGTTCTTTTGGCTTTCCAAGAAGACTTGCCGGCTCTGACCCTGTCAGTGCTGACATTCCAGCCAGGCCCAGGATGCCTCTTGGTGTGTTTGTCTGCGGTGCTCTGGAGGATAAGTTGGACAGGCCTGGTTGTCCTCCTCCGGCCTCAGTACTGAGCTGTGGTTTCATGCCCTGAAGCCTGGGGCATATGCATCTCAGCCTGCAAATTTCCCAATAGCGATGCCTTAGGCAACAAGAGACAGGCCAGGCTGAGTTTCTGGGCTTCTGGAACTTTCTCCCAGAGTAATCTTCATTCTCGGGAGCTCTCCTGCCTGGAGTCCTGTACTGTTTCTAGCGTCCCCCTCTCGGGAATGCTGGGCTTTACTTTCTGACAGTAAGCAGAGTGCCAAAAGGCAATTAGGAGGCTTCCAGAAAGCAGCACCAGGAGCCAGAGGATCCCTTCCCCAGCAAAACAACCAGCACCAGTAGAAAAATAATTTAAACAACCAATTAAAGCCTTTGGAAACTGTCCTGACATTAGGCAAATGAAGGCACATTTATCCAGAGTATCTACCAACTCTCCCTAGAAGCAGAGAACACCCTCAGTGACTGAGAGACCACCCATGCTGTTCTCCCAGCAGCCCGGCAGAAGTTCATTTCAGGTGTCTGTGGCCAAGAATTTTGTCCCTTTGAGTCCCACAGAGACTGAGAGAGAGGCAATGCCAACAGTAACAAGTTGTAGCAGCTAGAACCAAGGCCCCCTCTTATCCGCAGCCCCACTCAGAGGGCAGAGGCATTCACTCACAGGGCAGACTGAGGATGTGGGCTCACAGTCAAAAGTTCACACCAGCAGACCCAAGAAAGCAGAAAACAGGAGATTGCCCAGGAAGACAGTCGGAGAGAGCACAGCTCTCCCAAGTTCTGTCCAAAGAAATAACTCCATTCAAAGAGAAGTGTTCAAGCCTAAGGTATTTTTGGAAATAAGGAAAGATTCAGAAGTGAAAACTTAAAAGTCCCACCACTCCATCAGACCACTATGTTAAACACAGACTACACGGTGCTGGGGGAGGCAGGAGAGAAGATTCCTCCTGGGATCAGCACCAGCCTCAGAGGCTGCTTAACAAGTGTGTCTTCTTGAAGTTATGATGTTAAACAGTGAAACAATGTATGAACCATGGCAGGCCAGGATTGCCGTGATGGCCAGCTGGATGGAATTTAGACTCAACTAGGAGGCACATTCTAGAGGGGTCTGTGAGAGTGTACCCAGAGAGATTTGAGATCTGCCCTAACAGTGGGTGGCGCCATCCCATGGACTGGAGGCCTGAGGAACAAAAGGGAGAAAGGGACTGAGTGTTCACCTCTGCTTCCTGACTGCGGATGCCCTGTAACTAACTGCTACATTGACCTCCCCACCATGATAGGCGGCACTCAGACTGTGTGTCTAAATAAACCTGTCCTCCTTAGGTTTCCTTTGGTCATGTGTTTGGTCACCAGAACAAGTAGCAATGCAATTAGTGATCCTCAGAGCTATGGGCAATCACAGAAGGAAAGACAGCTGACTAGCTCAGGACCAGAGGACATCAGGAGTCGAGATTAAAACGCTGTCGCTGGAGAGTCACAGAACTGCACACATCAGCTAGAAGTGAGCCTGTAAACTACACATTGTGTGGAAGAGAGGTTTCAGGAGAAAGCAGAGCCACATCACATACACGCACATGCATATATGCACATGCACACCCACACACCCACACACATGTACCAACACAAAACATTCACAATAGTCCAAAAGGGAATGAAGGATCGGAATCCAGAGCTGGCATAACTGTTACCTGAATGATCCACTTTTAAACAATATGGGAAATGAAAAGATACAAGCAAATGTCTCCACATCAGTGGCTCAAAGCACTAAAAAAATCATCCAGGAGACAGAGGGCGTTCATGGTGACACTAGCTCATCAGATAGGGAATAAATGAAAGGGCAAGGACTCATATTTAAAACCCAAGTGGAGGGCTAAGGATGCCACTCAGCTGTAAGAGTGTTTCCAGCACGCAGGGAGCCCTGGGTTCAATCACCAGTGCGGAATAAAGCAGGTGCGGCGGAGCATGCCCGTATCGCAGGAGGTAAAAGCAGGAGGATGAGTTCATCTTTGGAGACACTGCAAGTCTGAGGCTCACCATTTGAGGCTCACCTGGGGTATCTGAGACTCTGTAATAGCAATATGATAATAATAATAATAATAATAATAATAATAATATAGTGACTAAATAACTGAAATTACTCAAGAGTAGATGTGCGATGGGAGAGGAGATTAACAAATTTGAAGGTAAATATTCAGGGCTTGGACAGGCTGATAAGTAATAAGAAAAAACAATGAAAAGATGTGCAGGGAGGCGTGGTTTTATTAAGAGCGCCAAGGTGTGTGAACTGTCATTCTCAGAAAAAAGGAAACCAGAAACAAAACCACCATTCAGAAGAAACAACCACTGAAAACTGTTATGAAACCTTATGAAAAATTATTCACTTCCACTTTAAACGAGCTCCATAAACTTTAAATAAGATAAGGTCAAGGATGTGCACAGATAACGTCATAACGGCACTACTGAGAGCAAGGTGGTGACAGAGCTTCCGGCCCTCAAGAAAAACGTAACTTGTCAGAGACAAGAGATTTCAGTAAGATTAACACAGGATTCTCAGCAGAAGCAAGCCAGACCAGAAGGAAGAAGACAATGCATTTCAATTACAAAAGGAAAATGAATGTTATCCAAGAAAACCGTCTTCAAAGAATCAGTGTAGGAAAGAGAGATGGCTCGGTGGTTAAGAGCACTGGTTTTTGCAGAGGACAACAGCACACATGTTAGACAGCTCACAATCACCTGTAAATCCAACTCCAAGGGATCTGACACCCTCTTCTGCCTCTGCGGACACTGCACTCATGAACACATACACACCAACAAATTAAAATAAATCTTTATGAAAATGTGAGTCCTAGTTCCATACAAGTTACCCTTAGCCAACAAGTAAAATCTTAAACAGATGAAAATGCATAAGTTACCTGGATCCATAAAAGAGGTGAGATGGGAAAACCGCTTCCCTCCAAACTGGAGAGCCAGTTAGGCGAGAGAGCAACACACTGTTTACGAGGGCAGAAACCTGTCAGAGGAAGCCACTGGGGAAGTCAGTGGTCACCTAGGGGGTCCTGAGCTGTAATTAGTGAATTTCTGGAGGCTCCATAAGGACAATTCTGAGAAACTAAAAACAACTCCAGGGGATCCAGTTGCAGAGAGTCTGCACACTTTATAAAGCTAGGCCAGGCTCTCTCAGCCAATACTGAACAGAAACCTACTCATGCCTCCAGTAAGGGTAAGAGGACAAAGGGCCAACCCTGACCTGCGCCAGAACACCATGGTCCTGTTTGTATTGTTTTCTCTCCAGCAACGAGAGAAGACACGTTTCAGAAGGCACTAACTGAATCCAAATAGTATATTACTTGGGTAATGCATCAAAGTCGCACAACACAATTGACCTTCATTTCCTGCTCATGTCCTAGTTGGAAATGGTTCAGGTTGTTGGTGACTAGGAAACTCAGGCTCCTCTTCTCCCACCTTGAGACTCTACCTTTCCCAAGCACCTGGGAGTCCTCTGCATCCAGCAAGTGGACAGGAAGGGCTTGGGGAAGGCCACATTTCCTTCTCTGTTCATTATGCATCCCATGGCACATACCAATACCAGGAAGATGGAGACACCTGTGCCCATGCTGAGAAGTGGCCACCGGTGTCCACTTCACACTGGAGGAAGCCCACAGACCTGTAGGTAGCAAGCCATTCTCTCTTACATACTGCGTACAAAATGGGATCTTTTTGACACAGAGTCTATCTCTGGCTGACCAGGTATATGCTATGTAACCCAAGCAGGCTTCACGTTTGTACCGTCCTCACTCACCTACTGAGTGCTCCTTCTTATTTTTAATCTTTAACTTGCTGAGTCCAGTGAGTGCTGCTCATATACGCATGAGTGTGGGATTATCCACGGCCATGGGGGGAACCAGCAATGGCCACACACCCAAAGGAAAGTGACACTCCCTCTCCCAACAACCATCAACAACCAATAGCTCCTCAACTGGGGGTGTGGCCTTGGGAGCTCTTGCCCTGCCCCACACTGAAAACTTTAACTGACTTTATCTTGCTCTAGTCTTGTGAAGGTAACCACAGCTACTGTGAGCTCCCATGTGCAAGAGTCATGGCATTTCCAGAGGACAGAACTTCACAGAGCTCTGCCCCATCCTCTGGCTCTTACATTCATTCCACCCCCTCTCTTCTGCTCCTCTGAGCCCTGAGAAGCTGGAGAGGGTGAGAGGTGTTCCATTTACAGCTGAACACTTACAGTCACCCATTCAGCACTGCAGATACTAATGTGCCTCTCCGTATTAACCACTGACCACTGTAGCGAGAAGATCCCGAACAAGGTTGGGAGCACTACAAATCTACGGATATAAATATCAATAAATACTCAGAAAGCAGTGTCAATACAGCTACTTAGAAAAACAGCGTCAACAGGCTTCCAAGGCCTCTTGACTTACCAGCCACGGTGTTGATGATGTTCACAGACCTAAGTACTCTGTCCAGCTCCAGACAAGCACTAACAGAGCCTAGCATTCTAGGGTTGTTTGAGGAAAGAGGAATAGGAAGCAGAAGTCCACTCTAGCCTTCCATGTGAAAGAAGAAAAGCACTTAACCCCAGCGCTCCATCTGGGGGGGTCACAGCTGGCAAAGGTACTTGGGACAGTCTCTACAGAGGCTACAAAAGGTGAACATTAACCACTGGGGCGTGGAATAACCTCTCCCCCACAGTCCCAAAGGCCCATTGAAACCCATTCCCTTTACTAGATGTGCTCACCATGGTCACTGTGGATGGAGCCTTTCTAGGTTCTGGGCATCTTAGTTAAGGGATTAGAGAACATGCAAGATGTAAAGGGGAGACGTTTTATTGACAGCAAAACAAAAGCACAAGTTTTGGAGACCCTGCCAAGAGAGGCAGAGGGCCACCTGGGTAGGAAACACTCAGGGGCTTCTGTCACTGCTAAGGGTTTCCTTTTATGAAATCTAGGGGAAGCAGGGTCTGGTTTGTTAGTGGATAGCTCCATATTTTGATTGACAGGTTTGGGTTATATCCTGTGCATGTCCCTTTCTGGATGCACCTGATTTTAACCATATGCATGCCTAATTATACTCAGGCACAAGATGGTAAATAGTGGTTTTTCCTTAAAAGTTCATTCAGAAGGAACACTTTTACCTTAATCTGTAACTAAAGCCAGTCTAGGACAGATGTGTCCCTTACTTTCCACATCCAGATAAGTTCCAAAATAAGTTTGAACAGAAGCAGCCCCAGGAAGATGGACAGAGACTCGTTCCCTTGTTCAGAATGGGGCAGAAGTGGTGTTCGTGGCAGGCAGGGTGCTGGGGTCCTAGGTGCCTTGTTGGGCGAGGGCTGTGTGGAGTACCAGCTGCTAAGCAGTCCCCTGTGCTACCTGCTCGGGAATGCTGTGTCCACCTGAAGAAACAACTGCAAGGCAACTGAAAACCAAAAGATTCTGAACAAGAATCACAACTAGTAACAGCAGGAGACATTAAAATGATCAGAAAAGGAAGTTAAAAAAATGCCTAGCATGTTAGGTGCTAAGGACAAGGGGCAGCAAACCAAAATGGACAATATTGCCTGAGAGCTAGAAATCTCTAGAAAGAATTAAAAGGTGCTAGAGATGATCAACATCTTGACGGAATTAAGACATGGTCTGCACTTGACTAGGAGCATGATCGCCAGGCTCCAGGGTGTGTCGGGAGTGTGAGTGTTAGTTTCCATGGTCAGCTCCACACAACTAGAGTCACCTAGGCAGGGAGTCTTACTGAGTATTCTTCTAGATCAGGCTGGCCTGTGCGCCTGTCTGTGGGGTTTTCTTTGTTATTAATTGAGGTGGGAAGATCCACCTTCAATGTGGCAGCACCATTTCATGGGCCGTATAGCATAGAGTCAGCTAACTGAACACTACGCAAACGTGCTGTTTTAAATGGATGCTCCCTTAGGCTGCGACTATCTGAGCACTATGTCCCCAGTTGGTAGCACTGTGTTGGGAAGTCTAGGATGTGTGGCCTTGCTGGAGGAAGCACGTCACTGGGTGTGCAATGGCTTTGAGAGTATGCAACTTGCCCACTTCCAGTCTGGCTCTCTGCTTCCTGTGCCTGTTTGAAGATGTGAGCGCTCAGATTTCTGATCTGGCCACCTCTTGCCACCACACCTGCTGCCATGACGGACTGTTGTCCCTCTGGAACCATAAGTCAAATAAACTCTTCTTTCTATAGTTGCCTTGGACCTGGCACCTTAGCACAGCAGCAGAACCATATCTAATACAGTGGACAAGCATGCGTTTATTTTCTCTTTACCCTGGAATGTGAATGTGATGTGAGTAATTGCTCAAGCTCCCACTTTAACCTCCCCAAAACAGTGGAATCATAGTTAAATAAACACTTTCTTCCCTCAGGTGCTTTCTTCCAGAGCAATAGACATAAAACTAGAACCAAAACAGGATGTTTCAAAATTGGGCAGCCAAGAGGCCACGCACTGAAAGCAAATCAACAAACAGGTGTCCATGAAGGCGGGACGCCAAAGGATCCCAGGCAGATGGGACCGATAAAAGAAGGAAGAATGAACACACTCTCCTGAAACAACACATGCTTCTGAAACAAAGGGTAGGGTCTGTTTCAGAAATGCCGAACACCAGAACTCAGACTCGAGAAGCTTAGAGAACACCAAGCAGTTTGTATGAGACAGTGGGGCCTGCAAGATGGAATGTGGGTAAAGATGCTTGCCACCAAGCCCAAGGACCTGACTTCACTCCCTGGACCCTCCATGGTAAAAGGAGAGAATCAACGCCATCAAATTGACCTCTGACCTCCTGTGACATACACACACACACACACACACACACACACACACGGGGATGGGGGGGGGAGAGAAAAAACTTTAAGTTTTTAATGTGAAAATAAACAACCAAACAAATTAGCTGAACACATCATATGTAAACACGAAATACAAAACATGAAGGCAAAATAACCCCTAAAGGAAACACGTTCTCTACTGAGGAGGAAAGATAATAATCACATCCGACTGATCACCATGTGCGCAAGAAAATATGGAGGGAAATATGTCAAGTGTTCAGAAAATCTTCCACCCACCCAGAATCCTGTGGCATCTACAGTTAACCTTCAGAAATGCAGAGGAAATCATAACTTTCAGATGATTACACTTCGTAGAGCTTGTTTCCAGTAGCCTTGTAAAGAATGATAAAAGAAGTTCTTTGGGGAGAACAAAAACAGTGGCTATCCCAAAGTCACACACACACGGAAAGGACAAAGGGAAGGAGTGGTACTCAAAGACAGACACGTTTTCTCATTTGACTGATGCCGTGGATAAGTTTGTATAAAATAAACGCTAAGGGGGCTGGAAAGATGGCTCCGTGGTAAAGACCACTGGCTGCTCTTGCAGAGGACCTGGGTTCAGTTCCCAGCACCCACAGGGTGGCTCACAACTGCCCGTAACTCCAGTTCCAAGGGATCTGATGCCATCTTCTGGCCACCTCCAGCTCCTGCACACATGTGGTGCACATACGCAAATACATAGACACATATAGAAAAAATGTACACATGGCTAGAGAGGTCATAGATCTTAGAGAAAACTCTAAGTCTAATCCATCCCTAGGCAAATGTAATTTCTTCCTATATGCTAAATATGGATCCTTATATTTACAGACAAGTACACCAGTCACCACTCATCAAAGCAGCTTCTTTTGCAACAGATGAGGGCTATTACAGAGTTCCACAACTGCTCACACACAGAGACTAATGTCTGTGAGATGCCCAGACATAAGTGACCCATCTACAATGGAACCTTGACTCCTAAGCTCATGGAATATAGCAGAACAGAAGGTAGAGAGAATACTAATGCATCTCTCAACTCTCATCAACCAACCTCCCTCATTCAACAGAGGGCCATGCACACAAAAGGCCCCAAATGGCCAAAGGTTTTCTAACAAGAGTCTGCAGAGTGTGGGGCCCTGGACAGGACTCCTATGTTAAACTTCACCCACCTAAGGCTCAGGGACCATTGCAAAAGAGAAGGCAGAAAGATTGGAAGAGGCAGGGGAGGAGGTACTTGACCATAAGGAAAGTCTTGTATACAGGCTTCTGGGAACTTGCTCATGGGAACTTCAAGCCATGGTGATGGCATGCACAGGACCCAGGCAAACTCAGTCAGACAAGCTCCAGCATAGCACTGAGGAAATGGGAAGGGGATCACAACTTGAGCTGAGGAACTATTGACAGCTGGTCACTGCTAGGTGAGGGAGAGTGGATCTTGAAAGGAGTGATACCAGGCAGGCTGACGAGACACCAGTGGGTGAACACTGAAGAATGTCTGCATGTACTAACCTGACTCAGGAGGCCTCAACATATAAGACAAACACATTAAATCAGTGTGGGAGCTATGTGGAGTGTGGAATCGGGGGAGGGGATAAAGGTGATTAAGGTACTTTGTATGAAATGCACAAATTTGAATAAAAATATACATTGAAAAATGTAAAACTAAATCTTAAGCATGTACAGTAAAGACTACAAGAAAAACAGGTAATCAACGGTTGCCATTGGAGACTTTTCTCATTTTCTCATCACATTATGGTGGGCTCAGAAAATGAAGGTCAACAGAGGTAAAGCTGAACTCAGGATCACTAGTCAACTGAATGTAATTGACATTTATAAATTGCACCAAGATGAGACGTTACTCATACTGCAAGGAATGGCATTGAAATAGATCACATTCTGAGCCATAAACATACGAAACAGACAACTGAACAAAGTCCTACAGTATCTGGGAATAAACGAGAAATAACAGAATATAGCTAAAAATTAAATTCATGAAAATTAAATTCAAAATAGTGCATGGTGGGACTTGAGGCCCACTGCCCACTGGGACTTCGTCCGGCTTGGGCTTGAGCAGGTCATCCATACCTAAGGTGCTATTGGCATATGATGGCTGTGGGGAGAAACAGTTTTCTTTAAAGGTGTGGCCCTGTGACAGCTAATCCTGGGTGTCAACCTGCCTGGACCTAGGATTAACTGAAATGAGAGAGATCTCCTTGAATTGATCATTTGAAGCTGGAAAACCCACCATAAAAGTGGGCATGACATTCTGATGACTTCCCTTACAAAGGCCGCATCAGAGGGGAGTTCTTGCTTTTTGCCGCCTGCCTTCACTCTGGCTGCGAGCTCATCTCACTGCTGTGGCATTCCTCCGCTGACAGTAGAACCAGCTTCTTCAGATTCCAACATAAACCGAGTGCTGCAGCTCTCAGGCAACCCTTCAGGTTTTCAGTGCCAGATTGGGACTGCTGAGACATCCAACAGTGGACTGAGCTTCCAGCTTCTCAGCCTCTCCAGTGTGGTGCAGCCATTGTGAACTACTCAGACTCTTTCCCGTGAGCCGTTTTAATAAATCCATATGTCCTAGTTTTCCTTCAATTGCTATGACAAAACACTGTGACCAATATCAACTTGGGGAAGAAAGGATTTATTTGGCTCACATCTCCCAGGTCACAGTTCATCACTGAGGAATCCCAAGGTAGGAACTCAGGGCAGGAACATGGAGGCAGGAGCTGGAGTGCTGGCCATGGAGGAACACTGTTCACTGGCGTGCTTCCCCGGCCCATGCTCAGCTGGCTTTCTTATACAATACATAACAACTTTCTCGGGGGTGGCACAGCCCACAGTGGGCTGGGCCTTCCCACATCACTCTTCAAGAAAATACCCTGCAGACATGGCCACCGGCCAGTCCAATAGAGACAATTCCCCAATTGAGGCTCCCTCAACCCAGGTGTGTCAAGTTGACACTAAAGATATCAGCACACCACATACATACATATATACATATATACATGCATACTTACGTATATACATATGCTAGTTCCATATCCAAGAGTGTTTGAGCAACACAAATTAGACTCAGTGGGAAACTTTTTAAAAGAACAGGAGAGTAGGTGGGTGGGGAGGTTGGGGTGAATCGGGAGGAGTTGGGGGAAGAGGGAATAAAATCAAAATAAGGTGCATGGAACTAAGTAATTAATTAAAAACCACATGATCTAAATAAGAAATATCTTGAGACAGATGAAAATAAAACACAATTTATCAAAATTTGTCATATACAAAGAGATTTATGTATCATTAAAGGAAGAATGATTGAAGTCACTGAGCTAAGGTCCTACCCTGGAGCACTCAAAAAAGAAAAGTAAATTAAATCTGAAGTACAGAAAACAGAAGAAATAATGCAAATTATTGCAGAAATCAAACAGTTTGAAATCAATATAGAGGAAAATCATAAAACCAAAAGGTAGTTATTTGAGAAGATCAATAAAATTGAAATGTCCCTAGCCAGGCCAACTGAGGCAGAGAAATAAGACGAATTACTAATATCAGAAATCGAAGAGGAGCATAATTAAAGTGTGGTAAATAATTAAAGCACGGTAAAGAGAATTATGAAGACTCTGGTACAACGAAGTTGCTCACCTGCACAAAATGAACAAATTCTCTGAGAATTACTAAACACAAAGTCTGAATTATAAGCCATTGCTCCTTAAATGTCATGTTCAAAATACAGGTCACCTCAGTAGTAAAAGAAGACTGATCTGATGTCTTCAGACTTAAAGCTTGGTCTTCAAGTGACAACATTAAGAGGCAAAACCCACAGAATGGCAGATACGTCCACTTAAAATGAAGATCCAGGGCTCAGCAGTTAAGAGCATGCACTGCTCTTACAGAGGACCTGAGTTCAGGAGTTCAGTTCTAAACAGTCATGTTGGGGAGCTCACAATCACCTGTAACTCCAATTCCAGGGGTTCTATTGACTTCTTCTGGACTCTGTGGGTACTGGAGTCTCACCACACACACACACACACACACACACACACACACACACACACACACTTAAAACTAAAATAAATCTTTAAAACAAAGAAATCCTATAACTCAAAAATCAGACATCACAAAATAAAAATGGGTAAATGATTCCAATAAACATCTCTCCTTAGAAGACATAAAAGCACCAATAGTATGCAAAAATATTCAACAACCTCTGCCATCGGGGAAAGTAGAACTGCAAGCTCCCGTTAGGCCTACTGTGGTAGCAAGCTTCAGACAACAACGATTGCTGGCATTGGGTTCTACACTCGAAGTGGATAAACTGGCTTTAGTGCTATTCCGATAAAGCAATTGTCGAAAATGTGCTGTGGCGTTAATGTCGTTCCTTTCTGGTGAAAATTCATTTTCACACAGAAGTGGAGCTGTTGTTGTAGACATATGAACCTCAGGCTGGGTTTTCAGAATTGAAGAACACACTCGGCACACACACGGCTCTTGGCACCAAC
Organism: Eospalax fontanierii; assembly: GCA_035773235.1. Lineage (NCBI taxonomy): Eukaryota > Metazoa > Chordata > Mammalia > Rodentia > Spalacidae > Eospalax > Eospalax fontanierii. The sequence goes on from CM069537.1 coordinate 77,974,627, forward strand.
GAAACGCTGGAAGAGCAGCTGGAAGCCTCGTGCGCTGCTGGAGGGATGCAGAGTGGTGACCACTTTGAAAGGCAGCATCACTGCTCCTTGAAATCATTGCAAGTTCCTGGAAAGAACCACGCCTTACCTTGGACCCTCTGCAAGGCTAATAATCTGACCAGATCGTTAGTGACTGTGGAGAGGTTGAAATGTTACAAATTCAGAGTCAAATTACCCAGGCGGTATCTTATTTTAATACTTAATATTTTTAATACGAGTGTATTGTCTGCACATATGTAAGTGCACCTGTGTCATTCAATGCCTGAAGAGAAGAGGGCATCAGATCCTCTAGATCTGGTGTTAGGGATGGTTGTTAGCCACCATGTGGGTGCTGGGAACCAAATCTGGGTCCTCTGCCAGAGCAGCCAGTGATCTTAACTGCTGAGTCATCTCTCTAGGTCCCCCTTGGAGGTATCTTTAGCCCCTACCAATAGCTATTTATTACACTCCTCTGTATGTGCCCTAACATCTTGATGACCATTAACTAATGTCTTTGAGTGTACAAACAGACCCCTAGTTGTATCTCTGAGGCCTACAGCGGAGATTTCCTCACTTTGTTTTAACCTCCTAGCTAAAGTTTCACCAATGTATTTGAAACATTTGATTCATGACTTTGTCTTATTAGCATAAAAACCTCATCAAACTGCTACCATGGTGGAACACAGAATGTGGAGTGACCTGAATCTGTTCCCAGGCCAGGACCACTCAAGTTTGGCTCCAGAGTAAGCTATCTTTTATGTTCTTCTTGGAGGTGAAAGTTGTGTTCCTGCAGTGACATGACGTGACCTGGAAATTTCATTCCTTGGCATATACCAGAAAAAGACAAAGTTGTTCACAAATGGAAAGAGGGTTTGTTGTCATAACCCAAAGAAGAAACTGCTCAAATGCCCAGATGTTGCACAGCGGTTAAGTAAAATGCACCTGTCTACACAGGGGAATGTTACGACACTGTCAGGTATAAACAACATCAGAGCCAATATGTGGGAGAGCATGAACCGCCCCTAAAAACATTGTCCTGCGTGAAAAGACCAGTTGAAAAAGAGTCAGTATTGTGTCAGTTCACTGCTGTGAAGTGTCCAGATTGGCCTAAGGCAGAACTGGGGCTGCCTGGGACTGGAAAGAGGTTGTCAGGGAATGAGGTTTCCCTGCAGTGGTAGAACTGGCAGAGTACTGATTTGGGAACTGACTGCTCATCTATGTGACTCTGGAAAGACTTGGGATTTTATGCTTTAAGTAGGTGAACTGCATGTTATTTTAGTGTTATTCCAATAAAACGATTGTTTAAAAATACTGTGACATTAATGTAGTTCTTCTTTGGTGAGAATTCATTTCCACACAGAAGTGGAGCTGTTGTCACTGTGTAAACCTCAGGCTGGATTTTCAGGTTTGAAACACACACTCAGGAGCGTGCTTTGGGCACAGGCCCACTCTTGGCACCAACTAAATGCTTCATCTCCTTTGAGAAGATCCTTCTGTGTTGGTGGAGGGCTCATTCGCTCCTGGGAAAACTTGAGTTTGTAGCTTGCAGCAACCCCTGCCCTTGCACTGTGGGAGATCTGAGCCATGTCAGACACCTGGATCTTATCCATCACTCCCTCATCTAATTTAGCAGATTCCATTTGCCCATTCTTGTAACAAGACTCATCTGTCTGTCAGTCTCTCTCTCTCTGCTTCTGTTTCTCTATCTCTCTCTCTTTATATAAAATCTGTACTTAATGAATACACTCTGATGAACTGGGTAAGACAGGTTTCCTGACTTTGAACCTTTGAAGGACAAGGCACTGCAAACAGCACTAAAAGACCCTCTGACCCAAGGTGCTGCTATCTTCAACAAAAGGCTGATCCCTCAGCTTCTGAGTGAGAGGGGTTCCAAGTCCCTGCAGGCCTGTCTTGCTTCCTCAAGCCTGCCCTGCCACAGAGAAGAATAGTCTTCAGGATGATTTGAATGAGAAATGTCCCTCATAGTCTCACATATTTGAACACTGGTCCCCAGGGAATGGCACCGTTTGGGGAGGTCAAGGAACCTTTAGGAGGTGGAGCCTTGCTGAACAAATTATGCCCCTGGAGATAGGCTTTGAAGGTTTACAGCCTCACCCAGCTTCCTATTCACCCTCTCCGCTTCCTGTGTGTAGATAAAATGTGGGCCACCAGCTTCCTGTTCCTGCTGCCATTCCTCGCCCACCATTACAGACGCTCCCTCTGGAACCATAAGCCCAATAAACCTTTTCTCCCTTAAGTAGCTCTGGTTAGAGTATTTTACCACAGCAACAGAAAAGTAACAATAAAGTCCTCAACATTCAGTAACACGGAACTCAACAAAATAGTGGGTGGGTAGTGGGAGATTCTTCGTGTGTTTAGAAGGCTAGGTCCAGCTTACAAGTCTCAGCTAAATAAACGGCTCAGACGTTTGCTCTGTGTTGAGTGGCCTGGAGGTGCCTAGATCAAAAGAATCCATGGTATGATTACCCATGAGGATAATGGATGGCAGTCTAACTGGAGTCCAGGATTCCAGACCTTTTCGTGCTGTGGACAGAGGTCAGCTCGCCCTGCCCACACTGTGCAGCCATTATCCATCTCACAGCTTCACATGCTGCCCGTGACTTTCTAATGCCCCACTTCCTCCTGTCCCCATGGCCCCTTTTGGGGTGTTTTCAAGCTTCTGCTGGGGGAGTTCAAAGGCATCTTCAAGTTTCTGTTTTGAAAACTCAATATGGACTCCAGCTTTCTAACAGGAAGCTGCCCTGTCACAGCCTCACTCGTTTCTGCTGCTGTGTTTCCACACGCTTACAGGAACAATTTGGAGTCCCCCTCAAGGGCATTCATTCCCTCAGTCCCTTCATTTGATCCACCCCTCACCCATGCTCTGCCTAGACATTCACTTCCCTAATCTTAACATCTTGTTTCTGCTCTGGTAAAGCCACCATCTCCTCTTCCTGCAGCATGGATTTGCCCCAACTGCACTCCCTACCTCCCATCCTTGTACCTGCACCATGGGCTGGCCCTTAGCTGAACTTCCTTCTTCCTCTCCCTGTACCCACAGCCCATTCTCAACAGGATGACCAGAACATATTCTTAAGATCAAGACTGACAGCTCTGAGGAGGAACAAAGCCCGAGTGAGCATCTGACTATGTTCACCACAAGAGTGTTTAAAGGGAATGGGGAGTTACCACAGCAGCAAGTAGGGTCCCTTCTTAGGGAACCATGAGCAGTGGATCATAGACAGAGGGCAGGCAAAAAGGACAGCACTGAATCCAGGCACACATGAGCATCAAGAATAGAATCAGTGCAACATATATGTAACTATACATGCATGTTTGTGTGTGTGTGTGTGTGTGTCCTCAAAAAAGAGGACAAAAAATTGAGAAGGAGTGGAGAGATGAAGGAAGAGTTGGTGGGGATTGGAAGGAAAGGAAGTAATTCAAAAGTAATGCTCATGCATGCAATTCTCAAAAATTGAGAATTTAAATAAAAAAGAAGGCAGACAAGAGTCAGTCTTTCAACAAGTTCAGTACCAGAGGAGGGGACAGCTCCTGACAGCCATTGCCAAGGAAAGGCTCAGGGGAGAGGAATCGCCTCTGCCCTGTCCTGTGTCACAGCCAGCAGTGTGGTAGCCAGAAGTCCCCTCTCAGCAAGCCCTAAGAAGCAAATACCACTCATTTTTTTTAAACACTGAATGTTTCCACAGCCCACAGTTTCAACTTGTTGTTTCATTTGAAGCCCCAATTTCCATGCTAAAGCGAAGCGTAATAAGTAGCAATAAAATCAGCTCATATTGCATTTGTTTTCCGCAGCAAGCCACAATCAATTACCTGAGAGGTGTTCGCAGCTACAGCTAAACGGTGACCCAGCAAGGCGCAATTGGCGAAGTGTCACTTTTATTCATCGCCTTGGATCCTAGAATGGGCTTGTCTGTGTTTTAATTATTGGAAAGCACTTTACCACCCTCACTTTAATGAATTGTATAAAGTTTAAACATGTGCAATTATATATTTTATAAATAAAAAGCAGTGGACATGGTCTGAGGAGCTGCAGCTGCCTGAAGAGTTGTATTTTCAGCCATTCACATGTGACCCGCTTGCCAAGGTCTCATGTCCCCTTCTTGGCCTCAGTCCCTCTCTCTTATTTTCCCTGTGAGCATTTAATTATGAGGTAGACTCATAGTCCTCTCTGCCTCCTCCTCTCTGAGCACTGAGGGTGCCCTGATTAACTGGGCACAAGGTCTTACAGAAGAGTTCTGTCCTCATTCTGCTTTGTGGAGCTGAGATGCCTCCTGCTGGGGTTAACCACAGAGCACCCTCCAGGCCCTCCACACCAACTCCATGATGGGATCTTCCTGATGCGGATACAGACCCTCCCCAGGTCACCATGTTGCTGGTCACCTAAGGGCCTGAGATGGCCACGAATGTGCTTCTGCATTTCTCTTTCCTGGATTGTGGGAGCACCACGTAGCTCCTCCCTCAGGCTCCTCAGGCATCACCTTCAAACTCAAGATGAACAGATCCAATTATCTGAATGATAGTTTTATTCACTGAGAACCAAGATACCAGGCACACCATCTCATTACCCCCCATCTCCTGAAAACCTCTGAAAATCATCAGCAAATTGTAATTGTCATCTACGTGTAAAAGCTCACCTGAGCCAACAGCTGGGTCTTCCTGGATGGAAGTCAGAGAAGAAACCAATGTCAAATCCCAGCTGGGGTTCAAAAGGACCCTGTGCTGGTTAGGTTTTATGTCTACTTGACACTAACTAGAATCACTAGGAAAAAGGAAATCTCAGTTGAGGACTTTTCTCCATCAGACTGACCTCCGGACATGTCTGTGGGGCATTTCCTTAATGTTAATTAGTGTAGGAGGGCCCAGCCCACTGTGGGTGCTGCCATCCCTGGGAAAGTATACCTAGGCTGTATAATAAAGGTGACTGAGCAAGCCAGAGAAAACAAGCCAGTAAGCAGTGTGCCTCCATGATCTGTGCCTCCAGGTTCCTTCCTTGAACTCCTGGACTATAACTTGTAAGAGGAAATAAATCCCTTCCTCACCCAAATTGATCTTGATCAATGTTGTATCTCAGAAGATAGTACCAGGAATATCTGTGCTGCGACAGACTTGACTGTGTTGTTATCAGAAAGAACAAGGAAGTGTTTGGACTTTGGGCTGGAAAATCCACTGAATGCTCAGACTATTCTGCTGTTGCTGTGGAGCTTCAGTGGACAATGAGGAGAGGTGTACAGTTTTAGAGGGAAGCAAAGACTATATGGACCCTTCATGAGCTATTCTGAATTGAGGATCTGTGGTTTGGGGAAGAATGAGGCTGAACAATCAGCTATGTTTAACAGGAAACCAAGCATCCCTGAGGTTAAGATCTTCTCGTAAGTATTTCCTAAGGATGAGCATACAGAAACTGTGGTCCAGAGGGGCCACAGCTGCACATCAAGCTGGCAGAATGAGGCAAATAGTGTGTAAGGGTCTCCCACATGGCACTGGTTTGGGCGGCATGAAAGCTACAGATCTGAAGAAGCCCTGGAGAGAAGTCGAGGCTTAGCATCAATCGGCAGAGTCGGAGTCCCTGAAGAGGTCAAGAGAGGACACTGGTAAAGGTGCAGCCTTAGGAGAAGCAGAGATTACAGCCTGTTGTGGGTGCCAGGACCATGGGATGTCCACCAAGAACAGCAGCAGGTGTGGCATGGAGCTGGCCTGAACCAACGACATAGTGTGTGCTGGAGGCAGCAGAGCCAGAGAAGTGCAGCTGCCTGAGCCCCGGAGCCCAGAAGATCGTAAATGAACCTCGGACGTCCAACACCAGGCTTCACTGATGGGGATAAGTTTTGCTCCAGATCTTCCCCTTTTAAATAAGAAAATTTCTACTGTTTTAATTTTGCAGAGTCCACAGTTAAGAGACTGTGGATTTTTAAAGAGAATTTGGCTTTTAAATGATTGGAATTTTAAAGTCTGTGATGCTTTTGAAAATTATATCATGCTTTATATTCTTGTACTAATATATGATCTTGAAGATAAACAAGAAAAGTTATGGTTTAATAGTGACATATTCATGTGTCAACATGACAGATGGTTAACTGTGCTGATTAGTTGTGGGGAGGGGGGGTGTGAACTTGACAGAAACTAGAGACACCTGGGAAAGAGGAACCTCGGTTGAGCAGTTTCCTCTATCAGGTTGGCTTATGAGCCACTTTTGTAAGGTGTTTTCTTGACTGAGAATTAATGTAGGAGGGCCCACTGCAAGTGGTGCCATCCCTTGTCAGATGGGCCCAGGTACATAAGAAAGGAGACAGAGCCAGCTAGGGGAAGCCAGTAGGAGCGTTCCTCCAGGGTCTCTGCCTCCAGGTTCCTGTCTTGAGCTCCTGCCCTGGCCTCTATAATCTGTGAAGTGAAATTGGCCTTTTCTTCCCAAGTTGATTTTGGTCGGTGTTTCATCACAGAAACAGAAAGTAACCAGAACAGGCCCCCTGTTGGTGGGGAGACAAGGCTAACAAGTGAACAGACCCTGAGGTAGAGGTTGGTTCAGCTTGGCAGATTCTACATGTGATCAGTGGTATCCAGGCCTTCAGTACTCGTGTCCTGCAGTCTACTGCCCACAAGGCACCTATGCAGTGGAAGGAACTAAAGGCCCTGGGCGCTGGGGACCTGGTGTCTTTTTAGGTACCTGGGGTTGCAGCCTCTACAGGGCATTGTCCCAGAAAGATCTTTGTGTAGATCTGTCTACTGGGAAGCTCACCAGGGACATGTCCTCCTGCCTTTAATACAGCCTTCCATGTCAGGTTTCAACAGTCCGAGCTGCGGACACACAGAGGCCTGTCACAATGCTCTTTGTTCTGCAGACTGGCCCCTGACCGGTGGGCTGGGGAAGGGACGCCGGCACCCTGGCTCTGCCTCCTGATTGCCTTACACCGGGAAGCCTCAGCATCTCACACCGTCTTGTCTCCACACAGTCCTCTAATGTGAGGGAACACAGTGTCTTTACAATCATGTCAAATGAAAGGTGGGGCCATGCTTAAGTCAGAAGGATTAATCAGCTCTCTCTAAGGAGCAGCTGACTCCCGGGGCTCTGCAGCTTCGAAAACTCGATACCTACTGGGGTTTGGTAGCAGCCAAGTATGTCACAGTCACTGAGAAGCCTGCTGGGCTTTCAGCCTCCTGTGGGGTCCCACCTCCCCGACTTCAGGAGATGTTGGGTGAGACACTCCCCATTTGTGGCTGAGTGAAACCAGTGGGGGCTGGGCATGAACTGGGACAGATAGTTGACTGGACTGTCAGGACCCAAACAGAATGACTGCTCCAGTGGCCTTACTCTGTGCCAAAAGACATCCAATCCTTTGTTCTACTATGTCCCAAGAGCCCTGGCAATGGGTGTTTGTTAGGTCTGGCCTGGTTAAGGGGCTGCCTTGGTTTCTCCATCCACAGTTTGAGCATTGCATCACACAGCACCACCTCCTGCCAGTGGGCTGATGGGCAACAGTCAACCAAGGTTTGACTACCTCTGGCAGGCCTGATGAGAGTCACCCTAGAAGAATCTCGAGAGACGGAAACAGAGAGACATAGATGGGGAAAGATGGACAGAAGGCAGAAAGAGTCTTAGATAGGAAAGACAGAAACAAAGGGAGATACAGAGACAGGAAAAGAACTGAACAGAGATGAGTAAGACAAAGACAGGGAGAGAGTAAGTAGAGAGTGGGTTGAGCCTGCTGACACACCTCGGGCCCATCAGCACCACGTTCACTCTGACGGGTCTTCCTCACTCCTCCCAGACGCAGAGAATCTTTCTTCATTACCCTGGAGTGACCCGGCCACCAGGCAGGAAAAGATACCTCCCTAGGGTCTGACCTGTCATACGAGGCAATCCCCTTGCTCCCCTTTGAAGGGCCACAAGTGGCTTTGTGGTTTTCAGAAAACCACTCTAACTCCAGGAATGGACCACCTGCAGCAGGGGTCCAGTGACTGTCCTGGGCCAATGTCAGGCTGTGTGTCTGATGAGCCCACACCCTCCGTCCTCTGGGAACTCCAGGAAGCAGTTCCTCGTGAGGTACCACACCATCTCAAGCTGTCTGAACAGTCCAGGTGCTCCTTCCTGGGTCTTGGCCCTCACCAATCAGAAACTCAAAGGCTTAGGTGTCACCCCATCCTTGGAGGGAACAGGAAACAAATAGAAGACACAAGGGAGAGACCCTTGAATAGGTGCAGCAGACAGCCTCCGGCACCACCTTAACTGCCCCCTGCATCAATGGTGTCTGAGGGCCCAAGAGTCAGGTGACACCTGGGCATTGCTGTCTTCCTGAACATACAAAACCCCCGAGGACAGCCCTGCACCAAGGCACATATCCATCACACTACATTAAAGAGGGCAGTGTTGGTATCACCCAGCAGGAGTGACTTGGGACCCTCCCTAGAACTCAAGAGGTACCAGGAACTGGAGGAGACTCAGCAGGTAGCATGTGTGGACCTAGCCCAGAAGCATCACACTGTGAGTTCATTATGGATCACGGCCAGAGGGACTGAGGTTTGGTTCCCAATGCCTCCCTGCTACAAGACTGGTAGCCCCCTCAGTGGGCTCAGTGCGGTCTGAAGAATGGAGGTAGAGCACTAGGAGATTGGGAGATGCCTCCCAATCTTACAGACATGGTGAGAGCTGCCTGTGGGTCTGAGGATCCTAGAGACGCTGACTGTTGGGACAAGGCCCGTGACCCTCCCCAGAGCCTCACAGTTGAGGGCCACAAAACCACCAGCCTGCTGTGGAGAAGCAACAATTTGGGTCCAGGGCAGCCAGACACTCTCCCCACCCTGTCCACTGTCCAGCTGTAAGGAATTTGGTGGAGAAGAGTGAGCATCAGCTAAGAAGGCGATGGAGAATTGCTTCCTGAAGGTGGCTGTGAGGAACCCTGGCTGCAAGGGATGGTTGTGCCCATGAAAGCTGCTCAGGGGAGAGCCAGCAGGGAACCACAGGAATCAGGACTTGGGAGAGCGTCATCTCAGAGACAGGGCACCACATCCTACATCTCGGTAGCTCATGCAGGGCCCACTGAATCCACCATGTTCAACTGCAGAGATGGCGTCCTCATGGAGAATAACCATTGAGCTTCCCTCACTGTGAGATCCCTGAGAGCCACATCTCAGCACAAAGGCAGGTGGTATGGAGAACTCAGACCTTCGAAGCAGGGGAGTCTCAGCTCAACAGCAGCAACACCCAGTCTTCCCCTACCATAAAATGTCAAACTCTAAGGACATGCTAGAAAGCCAAGCACATCTTTGCACAGGCCTAAAGCTTTCTTAGTTGTTTGCACAAAGGCAGCAGAAAGGAGACTGTGGCTGTGGGCCATTCTGCCTCCCCCATCATCCAATTTACATGATGCAAAATCCAGTTCGGGCTGCGCTCCACTGTGCCCACACACACACGTGCTGTGGTCACCTCGTCAAAGGCCATTAGATTCCCATTTTTCCTAGAGTACAAGCTTGCTTATCACTTATTAATATGAACCCAAGTGGAATAGCGTAATATTACAGCCAGCCCTCCATTGCTTTCTGCATTCCAGAGAGGTATGCTGTCTATAGACAGTGTCTCTCATTAAGCATTACTGTTCTCACAGGCCATTACCAGCAAGGCACACAGACCCAGCGTAGTGTTTCATTTCAGGATTTCCTGCTCACCAGGGCCCAAGATGCTTCCAGAATGCAAGGTCTGTGGAGGTTGCTAAATTGCTCAACTCCAGGGGACTCCTCAAGCCTCCAGGGGTGAAAAGGGTGGTTTTCAAAGTTGTCCTGAGCAGAGGAAGACTGGAAGAGTGAGGTGAGGGGCCATGTTGGTGGTACTGGCCATGGGAGCCTCACGGAGTCCCAGATCCAGGCAGAGGACTCTGTTTCCCTGCTGTTGGATACCGAGATGTCAGGAGAGGTTGTAGGGAATGACAGAACAAAGGATGGTGAGAGAATGCTGGGACCTGGGCCGCTTGAGTCAGCCCCACCACGTAAGAAGGGGGAGTGTCAGTCTGGCCCCACAGCAAACCCCGGAGAAACTTAGCCCAAAAGGGAGGAAAGGGTATTCGGCCCACAGTTCCACGGAAGATTCCAGCCTACGGTCACTGGCCGTGCTGCTTCCACACTTTGGATCACAGCAGAAGAAGGTGGCACACAGAAAACTCTCTGAGGTCACAAGCCTGGCAGAAAGAGCCAGAGAACGCAGAGCCCTGCTTCCCTGTGCTTCCCGTGGCTGTGGTAAACAGCAGCTTAGGAGAGGTGAGCCTCGGTTTCATCTTACAGGTTACAACTGTCTTTGAGGAAAGTCATGCAAGGATGCAGGGCAGGAACTAGGAGATCGTGGAGGAATGCCTCTTACTGATGCCACTTACTGACTGGCTCCCACAGGCTTGCTCAGATACCTTTCATATGCGGTTCAGGCCTCCTGACTAGGGATAAGACCGCTCACAGGAGGCTGGGCCCTCCCGTATCAAGTAGCAATTGAGAAAATAACTCATAGATATGGCCATAGACAAATTCCATGGAGGAAATTCCTCAGTTGAGGCTCTTCTCAGGTGACTCTAGCTTTGTGTCAAGTTGACAAAAACTCACCAGTTCAGTCCCACAGTCCCCTGCAAGGGCCTAAAGACCTTTGAGTGGGCCCCACCTCCACCTCTTCAAGCCTCTCTTTCCTCATAGCACATGAGCCTGGACTTCTAGGCTGACCTCTGCATGTTGCCCCCCCAAGAAGTCCCAGGACCATCAGCTGTGTGGCCAGATCCCAACTCCCGATTCCCAGCAGGCTAGGGCTTCAGCCTCCACAAGGACCTCTGAGTAGCTCCTTGTCTCTGCTCCTCAAGAGAAACTGGTTAGCAGGCTTCAAAGAAGTCTTCACTGCAGGTCTGTCTGGTCTTCACTCCCTGAACATTAAGTCTGATGGGTGATTCTCAGTGTTTAGTGTGATCTCTCTCACTGCACTGAGCGTGAACTAGATCGAGACCACTGCCAGGAATGAAGGCAGCTCTCACAACTTTGCCGTCTTATGATGGTGCAGGAGTGAGATGCGGGGTCCTCAGTATGAGATAAACTGAATTTCAAATTTTCGTCTTCCTCAAGCTGTTGTTATGAAGTACTGGCCTCTATGGAGATGATCAGATGACGGTGGGTTGCAGCCCATGGCCAGCCCAAGATTCCTAGGGAGTGCATGGTGCTGTAGTTAGTATTTTTGATGTGGCTCTGACAGGCAATGCTTGGAACTTACACATGTGTTGAGCATGTGCTGCGTGAAGACAGTCAGTTGGAGACAGTCAGAGGGGGCCAGCCTGGGATGTCTGCATCAAGGCCAGCTACAGACAAGGAGCCTAGAGACATGGGGTGGCATTTCCATGCAGCCTCTTCTTGGACTGCTTGATAAATTGATATTTTCTCATTTCCCAGTCCCAGGAAAAATCAGCTGAGAAGTACAGAAGAATCAAGTTCCCTGACTTCTGTAGGAATCAAAGAAAAATCATCAGTTTGTCAGACTCTCTGCTGAGGAGGAAGCATCAAGGGCCAGAGGCCAACGGGCCACCACTGAGGTGGGGGAGGGGTTGGGGGGTTACATGTAAGTTGCAAGCATTGCAAAGCAGAACTACATTAAACATGAATTCAGGACAGATATGCATGGGAACACAGTTTCTAGAGATGCCATAGTGTGTGTGTGTATGTGTGTGTGTGTGTGTGCATGTTTATGTGTTACCTGGTCTAAGGACACATGCAGGTGAAATGAATATTCCTCATTTACATGCACTGTTTGTTTGAGTCTCCAATGTACCCCACAGGCTTGTGTTTGAACACTTGGTCTCCAGCTGTTGGCAACATGTGGAAAGTTGTGGAGCCTTTAGCAGTGGGGCCTAGTTGTGCAAAGCAGATCACTAGGGGAAGAATGTTAAAAGTCAGCTTGTTTGAGAGAAGCAGAGGCCAGGTAAACTGCCTGAAGAGGCAGAGGCCAGCTGAGCTGCCTGGACAGGACATTCTCCAGCTAGCTGAGCTGCAGGTTGTGCAGTGAGCTCCGGGTTTCCTGCTTTCCTGAGCTGACACTCGTGCTGGAATGGGCTTTGGTGAGGAAGCTGCCTGAGTCATTTCTGCTCCTGCCGGTAAACCCTCACTCATATTCCTGCAGGTGACCTCAATAAAATTCATCGGTTCACCAAACTGGACTTTGGTGATGTCCTCACTTTGGTCCTTTTTTGGTTCCCTGTCTGGTGAGTAGAAATCTCCCCATAAATAGTGTCACAAAATAGTCTCCCACAGATTCATGTGTCTGAACACTGTTTGGAGTGGAATCTAACTGGAGAAACTTTGAAAGTCACACCTGCCCCTGGTTCCAACCTAGCTCTCCCTGCAGCCCATCAGGCCTCTCTAACACAGGCCTCTGGTACCTGCTCCCATTCCCGCAGACGGAGCTGTTTGAGAGCCCTGCCTGCCACAGTGGACTGCCATTCTCAGAAGCCACGAGACCAAATAACCCGTTCCCCCTTAGGTGGAAGTAACAAGTCCAGACACTTTATGTATAAGCCCCAAAGGCAGCCTGAGACACAGATTCCAGGAGCGAAATGAATCTTCAGATTTGCCACTGGAGCATATGTGGTTGGATCCTGCTGTTAACCTAGTTATGTCGCAAGCTTGTTTGAATATTCACTGGCATTTCCCAGGCATTTTCACTGCAGGCCACAGCTCTGTAAATACTTTCATTTAATGCATCAGAAGATGTGAATGCTGTGGAAAGTGCAATCAGAAATGGGTCTAACATCTGAATTACCAAAACCGTGTCAGTTTCAACCACAAAGCAACACCAGAGTGAGCAGATGGAAACGTCATGGATAGAGAAGAAAGAAAGCCAGGACGGAGCAGGGCTTTCCCCTGGCAGCTGCCAATGTAGGGAGCCATCATCCACCTAGGTGGGGACCCCAGGGTGCCCAGGTGTATGTCACCTCAGGGCAGACAGCTTTCAAGCACTCCTTGAAGAGGAGAGCATACTCCAGAACTATCTCTGTGAATTTGTTCAGTCCCATGGCCTCATTCAGGGTCTCACCCAAGCCCAGCGCCTCAGTAGCTCCTCTGGTCCCAGACCTGAGGAGAAAGGCTTCTAAGCACAGTCACATTCTGAGGACTGAGGAGATAAATTCCACTCACCATGGTAGACTCCTTCCACCAACCACCCCAGCATCTCTCTTGCTTAGTGTACCCTCTGAGCCTTGGGCAGAGATGCAGTGGGAGGTGGGACACACAAAAGTAAACCTATGGTCAAAACACAAACTCTGGGTCCTCTCCTGAGATACCAGACACATCCAGGCATGTCCCAGGCCTGGGACTCTATGAACCCTCATTCCAGCAATGTCTGCAGACATCAGGTGCAGGTAACATGCCATCCCAAGGCCACCAGAGGTGACACTACCAAGCCCATAGGAACTCTTGCTGAAAATCTCACAGGTCAGACCAGTTCTGCCTGGCGTCCATAGGCTCCCAGCTGTGGCTGTCCCACCAAGACCCTCCAGCCACAGGACTGGTACCCGGAGATGGCTGCAAACTGTGCATTTCAGACTCTGTCACAAGGAGCTGGTTCTCAGTGTTCTCAAGATCCTGTGACCAGGTGTCTTGGTTACTTTCTGGTGCTGTGACAAAACACTTACGAAAAGCAACTTGGGAGAAAAGAATTTATTTCTTCTTGCAAGTTACAGTCCCTCACTGAGAGAAGCCAAAGCAGGAACCTGGAGGCAGGGACTGAAGCAGAGACCAGGGAGGAACAGTGCTGGCCGGCTTGCTTCCCCAGCTTGCTCAGCTGCCTCTCTTAAAACAGCCCAGGCCCATCTGTCCGGGGATAGCACCACCCACAGTCAGGGATAGCACCACCCACAGTGTGTTGAGCTCTCCTACACCAATTAACAATCAATAAAATGCCTCATAGGCATGGCCCAGGCCAGTCCAATAAGGAAATTCCTCAACTGAGGTTCCTTCTTCCTGGGTGACTGTAGTTTGTGTCAAGTTGACAAAAATTAATACCACACCAGGGAAAAGTCTGCACATTCTGATTCAATGTCATTTGGTGTCTGAAGAAGGACAGAGGGGACACCCAAGGGAGATTCAGGAATTTCAGGACAGCTGGGTGGAGGTATGGGACACAGAGCATAAGGTCACCAGGAACCGTCGCTCCTGGGTAAAGCACGTTGTCCAGCCTGCAGGAAGACCAGAGCTCACTGATGTGTTCACAGGCCCAGAAGTTCCAGCTCGCTAACTCTTTCCTTTGTCTCTTGTCTATACATTTCCTTTTAAGTTCCCAGTGCCGTCATCCGCCTTGCAAGTTTGAAGCAGTCTCCAGGTCCCGGTCTCCAGGTCCCAGTCTCCAGGTCCCAGGCCAAGGGCAATTATGCTGGCTTCCATTCCCAGTTCCAGCCCTTCCTGGTCACTCTAGCCCGCTTGAGGGAAGCTCTGTGTCCACAGAAGCCTCCCAAAGCCCTGCTGCCTGCTGAGATGTTGGCTGACTACAGGGAGACTCCGGACACACGTGGGGGTGCTCTCAAGTGGTCAAGGTTGGCTGTATGCTGAGTCCTCTTCCCCTGACTCACTCCTCCCTTGTGACTGTAGTCTCCAGATTTCAGCCTCTGTCTATCCCCACAGAGTAACTCTAGTCTTGGATGATTTCCTTGTCTTCAGGGCGTCCCTCCACCCACAAGCCATGGGCTCATGACCCACTTTGTATTTCTAACCATCACTTTTGTACCAGGAAGGAGGTGGGCCTATCCTCTGCACTTCGGGAACCACAGATAAGACTGAGGCTCCATGCAGATCCTATACCAACAGTGAGTGACACTGGAAAGTGACTACATCCTGAGCTTACTCCAGAGGGAAGTGGGGTTGGTCCAACACTAGTACCCTTCAAGAGAAGAAAGAAAACTGTGGTGTAGGCTGCAGGACCCCAGACGGAAGGGAGCCCAGGAATTGCCCCTTTTGTGACTAAGCCAGATGCTAGGCTGTCACTGCGTCAGTTTCCTTGGCTGGCCTGACAGGCCACCACAGTCTGGAGGTTTAACGGCAGAAGCACACTGGTCCATATCATGGAGACTGAGCATTCAAGATAAGGCATTTCGGAGCTGGCCTCTTCTGGGTTTATAGTTGCCAGATAGACCAAGTGAAACGTTCCTTCTCAATTCACAAATAAGCTAGTTTCCAAATAAACTGTGGGTCTAGGATAGATGTACGCAGAGGGAATAGAATGTTTTCATCACGGAAGAGACCAGACACAAAGTCACAAACAACCAGGGATAAGACAGAAGTTTCTACAAACCATACAGAGTATCGCACTGCATCTCATGTTAAAATGAACAACTTGGACGAGAGACCCGTTTTTCAGTCTGGTGACAGGAACAGTCAGTCCTACAGCCCTGACACACACCACATGTGGGTGACCCACAGGGAAGCAGCATTGGGTGCTTCTGGGAGCTGCTGGTGACCCTGGTGGAGATGGGAAGCCCCAGCACCCAAGACATCAACCGTTGAATATGATTCAAGTCTGATCTAAGGATCCAGTGATTCCCCACCACAGCAACAGGGCTTAACACATGATCTGGACGTAATCCACAGATCACGGGGCTGCCTTCAGAGCTGGCACTTCTGTGAACCAAACCCAAGTGACCGGCCTCAGTCCAAGGACTCCCCAAACCCAAGTGACCAGCCCCAGTCCAAGGATTTCCCCATCCAGTTCTGGAGCCCCTCGAGGAATCACCTTGCTGAGCTGACCAGGATCACAAACAGCATTACTGCTTACACAGCTGCTGCTCTGCTCAACTCTGTACCAGAAGAAGGCGTGAGGGGACCCCCAGTCTCCCAGCCCCCAATCCCAAGAGGGCCTGGCCCAAGGAAGCGCTGGGAGGCCCTGGAACATTCTGTTCCCGTGGTCCGTGTCCTCCTAATCTCTCAGGCCTTCTTCCCTCATCCTTTATACTCGAACACCAGCTGAGACCCTCCAGGCCGGGAGTGGTTAATGGAAACCCAGATTTGTGAACCAGGAGCCCTGAGCTAAGTTGGGAGGCCCTCCCTGCCATCTAACACTGCCTAGGCCTGTCAGGCTTTTGCAGATTATACAAAGGGATGCTACATACCCCACTATCTGCCTGGGGAGTAGGGCTGGGCTCTGAACTAGGGCTCATGAGGCTTCATTTGGAGGCCCTACAGCTCTGCTGGGATCTTGGGTCCCACAGGCCTGGGAACTGGTCTCTGCTCTCTTCCCTCCCTCCTGGGAGCTGTTGTTTTCTAGTCATGTGACCACTCAACACTGACCACAGAGAGGTCAGTCTCCCCTCTGTCTTCTCCCTGGTGATGGACAGTGTCCAATCACTCTCAGTCTGGCTTTATCTTCCTCCATCCTTTGGAGAAGCACTGAAATTTAGTGGCTTGGGAACATCACAGACTTTCAGCAAAACATAAAAGCACATCAAGTAAGTGGATAGGAGAGATGCCCCTGCTGCCCTGGAGACACTCCAGCATTCCTGGACCCTTGGAATTGCACTGTGATACGTCCTTTACCCACTTGACTTGGTCATGGAGTGTCCCAAATACAGAGTCAACATTACTTTGAGCACTGGTCTTCCATGAAACAGTCCTCTTTTCCAGTGTCCAGTGGGAGGTGTACCCAACAATAGGGAAGGTGTCCTGAGGGCAAAACTCCACCCCTTCACTCATAGAAGATCCATCTTGTCAGGACCTGAAATCATTTGAAAGAAGAGAGTCGGAAGCAAAATGTTTCCCTGCTCTTCAAGGAGACTATCTACAGAAGTGATTCCCCAGGGCCAGAACACACAGGAGCTGACACCACTGAGGTCAAGGAGGCTGGGCTCCATCTCCAGCTGGCATCAGAACTTGGCACAGCAGTCACATCGGTACTGGTTTTGCAAGCTGAGAGTTCCGCTCCATGGTTTCAGAGAGCAGTTGAGGTCTAGCAATATGTGGCGGAGTGTAAGTCCCTGTGAGGAGGCCCTGAAAGGCCTTTGTGGGAGGCCATGGAGATGTATAAGTTGCAGTGGAGACCCCAGACTCCAGCTTTACGGACTAATCCTCTGCTCTAAGCTCTGCCAGGTATAGATGGGCTGGAGGTACTGATCTGATCAGCTCCATTTCTCATAGGTGAGCTTAATTAACTTCGACAGGCTACTCCTGTGCTCAATTGTAAAAGCAGCCTTTCCTATGCGCCCCATTCCTGTGCTATGGAGAGACATCCTGTTATTTCACTACAGATGGGACTCCATCTTCCCCAGGAGTTCCTGGAGGAATCGAGATACTTTCAGCCAAACAAACTTCAGCCTTCTTACTTGGTTTTTGTCAAAACAGTGCAGATCAATTAAAGAGAAGTGTTTTCAGTTGTTGAGACTGGTAGGCATTTTGCCTCTTTCTGTCCGAGGAGTGCCAAATCTGTCCTGATTTGAGGACTGTAGGGCAGGTTTCCTTTGGTTTAGTTCTTCTTTTATTACTTTTGACAGTTAATATTTATTGTCAACTTGTCAAAATTTAGAATCACTCAGAAGAAAAAAATCTCTGGGTGTACCTGTAAGGGAATATCCAGATGAGATTAACTGAGCTGGGAGGACACATCGGAACATGGATGGCACCATCCCAAGGGCTGGGGTCCCTTGCTGAATAAAAAGGAGAAAGCGAGCCGAGCACCAGCATTCATAACCCTGCTTTCTGACTGCAGATGTGATGTGACCAGCCACCTCATGCTCCAGCCTCCACGCCTTCCCTGCCGTAATGGACCATACCCTCCAATTGTGAGGAGTAACCCCCAAACAAACAAAAAAGCCTTTTCCTGTCTTAAGTTTCTTTTGTGAAGTATTTTTTCACAGCAATGGGAAAAGGACCTAACGGCTGCCAGTCCTTCCTGGAGGTCATCAGGGCTTCCAGTGACCTGCACATTTTGGTGACGGGGACCTTGTCCCTCCCCCAGTCCCCACAGGTACCCTCAGGCCTGGGAATTGCTACTGTCCCACTTTGGGCTGGAGTCAGCAACACAGACTCAGGGCACCTCAGCAGCCTGGCTCTTAAGCCCGGAATGTAATGGTCACTGACTGTGTTCCCAAATTAGCCCATTTTTTATGAGGATGGTAATGGGCTCAAAGGCTCTCCATGTGAAATAGAGTCCTCCACTTCAGCCACTTTACATTGGTCCCAAAATAGCTGCACATCGGCCATTGGTCCCACACCACCGTGTTCATCTGGATTCAATTACATCGCAGCATATTTCTGGGCTGCTGGTTTATCATGTGAGAATATAATTTAAAAGTGATCCACACCTCACATTCCATATTTAGGAAAAAAAATTAAGTCTAAAGTAATGAATGCCCCTCGTCTCTTCATAGCTATGTGCAAGGCATTTGGGCCCTTTAAATTCTTTATTGAGGGCAGAGTGATGAGACTGAGGGGAGAAGGGGCATCAGTGGGCATGAGCTCACACTACCGGGTGAAACCCGCCATGGTCAGTGAACTCTGGCTGTTCAGTACAGTTCCTGGGTCTGCCCTGGCCTGTGATAATATACTCATAGTTTGCATCCATTTTCAATTTGAGATGTGTTTTAAAGCAATTTGTAGACAGCTGTAAATCAGAGCATTAAATTAATAACATAATGATGTGGTGCAGCCGGTTTTTGTAATGCAAATAAATTTATTTTCTTTTATTTTTACGTGTTAAGCAGACCCTGCACTTTTTAAATGAACAAAAAGCTACATGCTTAAAACATAGCATCTCCACAGTAGACACCAACAACCTGGCCCTTTGTAACTCATACCATCTTCCCACCAGCATGCAGCTGGGGAGAGGCAACAGCTGGCCACATACCTGGAGTGGCAGCTGGTCACACACCTGGAGAGGAGGCAGCCAGCCGTACACCTGGCACACATCCCCTCTAGGTTTAGGTCCTTGGGTGTGGTAACAGCTGACAAAGCTCCTGGAAGACAGGACGCTGGATGAGCCCCTCCATAGGTGGAACCCAGGGCCTCCTTGCCATGAGGAAGGTGCTGAGCACAGAGAGGACTATGGGTAGTCTGTCTGCCAGAAGCATGGTGGGGACATGAGTGAGCTTCCATGGCTCCCGGTGGACAATAGGCAGAACCATGGATGGGACTAGGTGACTCTGAGAGCCATTAGTTTCTCCAGCTGGGTGTGGCACTAGGTCCTCCAAGCACTCGCCCCACATCCGAAGAGGAAGTGTTTGGCAGTCAGGGTGGCGGACACTTGTTTCCCACTATGACAAAGCAGGCTTCCCACAGACCTGATTGCATCTCCCAGCACTCCAGCTGTCGTGGGAACCCCACTGTTTCCTATGATGTTGTGATGCAATGTGGGCCTAAAAGCCAGGGAGCTTTTTAGTTTTGGCTCAGAGAACATCTGCTTGTGGGGAGGTCTCGCCTTCCCTGCCTGTGGACTCAGGGAGTCCTGGTGGCATGGGGAGACACATCCAGGGCTCAGCGCCTGACCAGCTTTTCCTCTGGGGCCCTGTCTCTGCTCTGGGCCTCTGTCCACTACATATAAAGTAGCTTCTGGCCATGAACTCCAGGTCTCCTGAGACAAGACTGGGGAAGTGACCTGCATAGACTAGGTCTGGGCTCCCTGCAAAGGCCAGACATGCTCTCCATGGGTGCTTGCGTTGCTCTGACAGGGCACGTGCCTCCTTCTGGCAGAGCACTCTTGCCGCTGGGTGAATCCAGTCGTAATGAGTCAGCAATAGGCATGAAAGAGCATGTCTGTAAGCCTAGGAACAAGGCCATGAGAGCTGTGTGAGCTGGCAGCATCTGCCCTGGCCTCCCCCAGCCCAGAGTCTGCAGCAACTTCAGAATATCTCTGCTGTGAACAACAGGAGCCAACTGCGCTTGGGACAGAAGTGACGCTTCTAGAGCTCCCTGCTCGTGCTGTACCAGACCAGAGAGGACACAGTGTTCCCTCCGAGCCCTCACGAGCCCCATGGGGGGCCCTGCATGCTGTGTACCTCCAGGGGGCAAAACAGGCCTGATGAACAAATGCCCAGCCCAGCTGTCTCCCGAGCCCTCTCATGACAGATCTACCTTCTGTCTTTCATCAGAAAGCCAGCTACAGGAACCTGCTCACGGCTGCCTGTCTTCCCTAAAACCCCAACCTTAGCCAAAGGCACAGCCTTCTCAGGGCCCAAACACAACAGGGCCAGGGATGACAAGAACCTGGAGGCCATCTTCCCAACACATCACTCCCTGTGATGGCCAGAAACCTGAGCCCAGGGGGCTGTCGCCAGGCAGGACCCTGACCTAAGGGTCTCCCTAGAGGTCTCCCCTGTTATGGGGCCAGTGCCTTCAGAACATACCACTGAGCCTCACCAGGTTTGCTGCAAGTGTGTAGAGCCCCCCTTTATGTCTGGGGAGGGGTGGGGAGGAAAGCTGCCCATCACAGACTAGCGGGCCCTGGAGTGGATTCATTATGTAATTTATCTGATAGATACTTGTTATTTTTACTCATCTCCTCATCCTGCAGTGACTCTAGTCCTGAGAAAAATGAATTATGAAAGAATGACCTGAGGAAGGAACACGGCTTCCCAGGCCACAATCGCCCTGAGCTGCAGGTGACACATGACTGACAGAGCTCCTGGGCCACTCTGAGTTCCTTCAAGGTCTAGGGAGTGGAGCACCGTCCCTCCACTCACTGCTGCATCTCTTTAGCACTAGAACAGGGTGGGACCCGACTGGGGAGCCCCTTCTCTCACCACACAGTAATGGTCAGGTTGGGCAAGAAAGGCAAATGTCTTCACAGATTCCTGAGGCCCCTCCATCATTCCACTCTGGGCGCTCCTGGACACTGCAGATGTTCCCGAAAATCAGAAGCTACGCGGCATCCACATGATCCCAGCCTCCAGCATGGTGCTGGACACGTCCCAGGTGCCTGCAGGCAAACAACACCCCTGTACTGTACAACTTCCTGTACTGTATGGTAACCACAGGAAGGGTAGGTGCTTGGGCTCACTGTCATACAGAGAACAATCCCTCAACCCCAAGTACAGGGAGCGGGCCTGGGGAAGATGCTACCCAGAGTGTGGGCACCAGGCCTGGATTCTTAAGTCAACAGGTACAGTTCTCTGAGCATGGGGCCAGCTAGGCCCATGTCTCAGGAGAGGAAGGGTGTGTGGTGAGGACACAGGAACTCAGCCAATGGCAGCTGAGAATGCTGGTGACTTGGGTCCTAGCTGGCTCTGTCTCTTCCTGTGGGCTTGGCCATCATCATGTCAGTCATCTTATTTTACAGAAGATGAAATGGGAACTAACCCCATAGATGTGCTGTGAGGACCAAATAAACACCCTACATAGCCTCATAATGTATGACAGCCCTGCCCCATCACTGGAGGCCTGCCCCACCCCATGTCAGTAGTGGGACAGACCACACTGTGCGCAGTGTAGAGAGGCAGAGGTCAGGACACACAGGATGCAGTGGAGAGGGGCAGAGGGCTAGACACACTGTGTGCAATGGACAGGACAGAGGACTAGACACACTGTGTGCAGTGAACAGGGCAGAGGGCAGGACACACTGTGCAGTGGGTAGGACACACTGTGTGCAGTGGACAGGAGCATAGGGCAGGATACACTGTGTGCCATGTACAGGGGTAGAGGTCAGGACACACTGAGCACAGTGGACAGAGACAGAGGACAGGACACACTGTGCAGTGGACAGGAACTCTGGTTTCCAAGCTCCTTCCTGCTTTAGCCTACAACACAGGCAGGAATTGTAAACAGAAGTCTGGGATGGAAAGTCTGGGTTGGAATTGGCAGGCCCACCCCAGAAAGGGCTTTCCTGTGGGCTCCATGGCCACTTTCTCTGGGTCCTCCTGTGGCCAACAAGCTTTGACAAGCCAGAACCTCACTATCAAGCCCTTACTCATGGGTTGTCACTCTAGACACAGCCCTGCTGGGGTCAGTTCTTCAACATGGGGCATGAGGGGAGACCAGCATGTCTACATCTCTCATCCAGAGATACCACGTTTCCCAAGCTGTTAAAGGTTGAGAGAGCAAATGAGAAGATACTATGAAATTTCGGCGAGGGGGCCCTGGTGATGGATGGGTAGTGGTCGTATGACCCATGACATCATGTCAGAGTACGTCAGAGCATGTCAGAAGCCAAGCAGTTGTGTGTGTGTGGTTAGCTTCAGTTGTCAACTTGACAGAAGCTAGAATCACCAGGGAAGAGAGTCTCAACGAACTGTCTTCACGGTGCTGGCCTGGAACATGTTTGGGGTGATTGTCTTAATTAGTTAATTGATGTGGGAAGACCCAGCCCACTGTGGGAGGCACGATTCCCCTGATGGGGTCCTGAGCTGCATGCACATGTGGAAACTGAGCTGAGCCCCAGCTAGCGATCAAGCAAGCACTTGCGTATTCATTCCTCTCTGCCCTGGGGCTGGAGAGATGGCTCAGTGGTGAAGAGCACTGGCTGCTCTTCCCGAGATTCCAGGTTCCGTTTCCAGCGCCCACGTGGTGGCTAACAGCTGTTAGTAACTCCAGTTCCAAGGGATCCAACGCCCTTTTCTGGTCTCTGTGGGCATTGCATGCACATGGTACACTTACATACATGTAGGCAAAACATTCATACATGTAAAAAATATAAATGTCAGACATGTTTAAATTCCTCTCTGCTCTTGGGTGTCTGCGTCTGGCCGCAGTGAGCTCCTGCTCCAACCCCCTACGTAACAAACGAACTGTGGTCTGGAATTACAAGCCAAACATGCAGACCCTGTTTTCCCCCTAAGTTGCTTTTTGTCCAGTATTTTATCAGAGAAACAAAAATAAAACTAGACCAATATGCCAGAGGGTAGAAGGGCCCAGCTGGTGAGAGTCCACGTAGAATTCAGGCCAAGCTGTGAGCTGCAGGGACCTGGGCTGGCCGGGGACGGCCAGGGAGAGAGGTTCCAGTCCCATCTATTCGAAGCAAGCCTTGGCACCCGGATGACACCGGCCATGGAGTGGCATGCTGGGTGGATCATGTAGTCCCCAGTACATGAAGTTACTGATCATTTTATGGATCATATATCAAATCACACGTGAGAAGAATTCATAACACAGAGATGAAGAAAAACAATTTATTAATGTTAATAAATCCTCCAATAAAACTTCCAGGAGGATCTATAGTGATAAATTGAATAATTACGAGTGTAATTATGACTAACTAGAAGTATAATTTCATGCTAATGTAATAATAATGACACAAAAAGTGTAGATCATGAATTTTAACTGCTTCGTTATTTCACATTTCCATGAGTATGGACCAAAAAAAACCTTTTCAGAAATCTGATCAAATTACGATTGACTGAGAAAGAGAAAGTGCTCTTGGATTAAATAGACACTGCTTTGATCATCTTTTCTGAACTGCAAATGGTCTTATGCTAATTAGGAGCTTGAAGACACTGAAGGCAAGAAGATGCTCCACAGAGAAGCCGATTTCTGAGTCAGATCCTGAGAATCTCAGGGTCTAGAACCTGGAGCAGGGTAAGGAGCCGAGTAGGGGAGAGAGAGGAGCTGCATTCCATGTGGTAGCTATCTCAGCAAAGCACTTGGGACACATGCAGTGCAAGAGACTGCTTTGGCCTGAGATAGCTCAGGTCAGCCCTGAATGTAACCAGGACAGTGGGGAGACCAAAGGTGGATCCTGTGGGCAGCTCTCAACCTGCTGGATCAAGACCAGGCAGCAAGGCTTCAGGTCTAGGTGGCTTTTCTAGAATCTCTCATTCCATATGACTAAGGCACTAAGAATCAGGTTGGGCCACCTTGAGGGTGTTGCACAGTAGGCAAAAGGCCAAGCCCTGGATGCCCTTGGGCCACCGTGGGAGGGTCCCATATGGGCAAAAGGCCAGGCCCTGGATGAGCAACCTTAAGCCAATTGTCTGGGAACACTGGAGGCATGTCAACCACCCCGAAGGACACAGAGGGTTGGGTCAGGAGCAGTCCACTATGCTCGGTGGCTGCGGGCGGTGGGGAGTGGCTGTGGTGGCTGTGGCATGCAGTTCTCCCCCAGGCTGCCTTCAGGTTTAGCCTTTGTGCAGTCTCTCTCCTCTGGCGGAGTTGGGCAGGAAAGACTTCCTCCAAATATAGAGAGCTTAGTACATCCGGGGTGGAAGCCACCACTAACCTGCTTTAGGAGCTGGAGGAACAGGGCCTCAGCTGCAGCACTCCATCCAAGGGTCCCCTCAGCCTTTCATCCCTCCTGCCTCTGAGTTCTGACAGAGGGGCGTGGCTTCACAGTGGCTCAGCTTGCCTCTCCCCAGCTGGCGGAATATTCTAAGAGCTATTTGCTCCCCATGAATCTTGTCTGTTGAGCGGATTTTGAATGTTTTGTTCATTTTTACCGGTTTTTTCCTTTCTTGGTGAGCTTCCTGCATTTGTTTGTGAGAGTTCTGCATACTTTGGGTACGTTTCTTTCCCACTGCTACACTTTGCAACTGCTTTCTCCCTGCCTGCGGCGCATCTCTCAACTCTATTAATGATATTTTGGACTCCAGAGTTTTTTTAATTTTAATGACATCTAATTTATCAGTGTTTTTCTTCGATGGATTTTACTTTTTAGCAACAGATTCTTTTCCTACATAAAGTTACAGAAGTTTTGGAATCTTCCGTCTATATTTTGAGCTGTGACCCATTTTTGAATTAGGTATGTATGAAGGTTCTTCTTTCTTTTTTCGAGTGTTTACACCAAGTGTCCCAACACCTTGTCTTGGAAGACGACTCTTTCCTTATTAAATTGCCTTTGCAGCTCCGTCAGGATCATCTGTTCACACATAGCCTGTCTATTTCTGCTCTGTGTGGTTTATGTGTCTATTTCCAACATTGTCCCCTGTTCAAAGCTGTCTGAGACTCCCATGATCCTCTACAGGCATATGTGAAGCGAGCTGTGAGCTGCTCCATGTCTAGGAAAACGGTAGACAGACCCTCGACTACATCTGTAGACAGTGGCAGAACAAGCCACATTGTCTTCCGAGTTCATCATCTCTGTCTCTCATCCCTAACCTCTCTGAACAGAGTCTGCAAGATGGCTCAGTGGGTCAAGGTATTTGCTGCTAAGCTTAACTACCTCAGTTTGATCTCTAGGATCCCCAGGGTGTAAGGAGAGAACCACCACCCTTAAGGTGTCCTCTGACCTCCACATGCACAGAGGCACACACAAAATAGTAAATAAATAGAATAAAAATTCCTACTTATCTGAACATTGTTCTAGTTTCGGTGCTATGTATTGTACACCTGATGAAAATTTTGTGCATACATACTGCTTATTTTGATAGTATTTCAAAGAGTGTTTGCATATTTTATTGACAAGATTTATGCCAGACATGTCTCAAATGACATGACTCTTCTTTCTAGAAGTGTTATCTTGCTATTCAGACAGGCACAAATACCACCCGCCTGTTGGATTCTTAGATTAACATTATGCCTGTATTGACACTAACCTTTCTTAGGACTTCCAAGGCCTGTTGTGTGGATTTCCTGATATTCTGTCATCTCTGGTATGGGTTCCTTCTTTCAAATCTAGACAGCATATGTGTGTAGTATCTAGTGTATATTGGCCTCTGGACAAAGAAAGGCTTTCGAAGATCATGTAACTTGGCGAAGTCAGATTACACAGCCCGAAATGGTAGAGCTAGGGTCTAACAAAGGTCTATGCAAGCTTCTTTATGATAGTGATCTCTAATCCTCCCTAACCCTGTAAAGTGTTACGACTGGCCTGGCAAGTTGCCCTCCATGGAATAATGTCACAGATATCATGGGAGTGACCAATCACTCTGTAACTGAATTTAAGGTCCATATCATAGGATGGACCCCATGTCTAACAGTCTAACACTGACAGGCTTAGGAGCCTGAGGCTAGACAGGTCACAGGACATGGGGAGAGCCCAACACTAGTTTTCTACTAAATAATTACCGTATTAAACTGACTCCTAATTTATGTCCATAAATTAATGCATCTCTCACCTGTCACAAAGAAACTTCCTTATGTAATAGTTATGATGATTAACACAGAAACCCACACCTGACCAATGTGCAGAGAACAAGAGACCACCGAGCAAGTGCACCTATATCAAACTTCTGCCTCCTAAGGTTCCTGGATCATTGTGAAAGAGGAGGCAGAAAGATTGTAAGAGGCAGAGGAGGTGGATGACAAGGAAACAGAGTCTTCCAGACAGCTGGTCGGTTACTCATATGAACTCTAGGCAAAGGTAACAGCAGGCACAAGTCCTACACAAGCTCAAACCAGACAAAAATCTCAGCCTAAACACTGGGAAGTGGGCAAGAAATTGCAACCAAACCTAAGGAACTTTTGGCAATTGATAGCTACTGGGGCAAGGAGAGACAGTCTCTTTCAAAGATGGGATTTTTGGTAGGTTAATCAGGCTCCAATGGATGGACCCACACTGAGGGATATTTGGGGACACAAATCAAACTTTATAGGCCTTGTTATATATACAATAGCATACGTTACATTGAGGAGGAGCAGTAAGGGGAGATGGAGATGGATGGGAATCTAACTGGCATCAAGTTATATTGTATGAAAATGCAAAAGTTCATCTAAAAAAGGTCAAGGGCTGGAAAGATTGCTCAATGGTGAAGAGCACTGGCTGCTCTTGCAGAAGTCCTAGGTTTAAACCCAGCGTCAACACGGCAGCTCACAGCTACCCATAACTCCCACTTCAGGGGATCTGATGACCTCTTCTGTCCTCAACAGGCACTGTACAACACGGGTGCTCTTGCATAATGCAGGCATAACACTTATATGCATAAAACATTTTTAAATTGAATGAGGTGGACAGCATCTGAGTAACAGGACCGGAGGTTACCCTCTGCATCCACAGCACATGCACATATGTATTTGTGTACCTACATACATGCAAACATATATATATATATATGTAAAAAGTATAAATAAATAAATAAATAAATAAATAAATAAATAGGAAATGGTCAAGAGAAGTTGGTGTCTACTAGATTTCATTTCACTTCTAGGAGCCCAGTAGAAAGAAGTCAGCTGACTGTCAGTATTGGCAGCAAGATGCCCTGACCCAGCTGTGGCCTATAGCCCAGGATGGCAAGACCAGGACAGAGTAGCTGCCGTGAAATCCCCTGTAGGAGATTGCCAAGCAGCCACAGGGTGCACACCTCATTGGGCTTGGAAAAGTGGGTGCTTCTTCCTGACCAAGCCTGTGTTTTCAGCTCAACGTGACAAGATTACTCCTGATTACCAAGAGGAGGGTAGACTGCCCAGGCCCAGCATTCCATCTGTGTGAGGCAGAGTTCACACCTGTGCCGTTCACGGAGCAGAGAGAAACATCAGCCCACAGTGGCACATCTGAGCTTACTCTCTACTCCACACCAGATACACACCAAATTGACATGGACTTTGTGCACCTTGTCCTGGCAATGTTCCAGCTTTCATTCTTTAACTAAGTCCCTCTTATCCACAAAACACTCGTAATTTGTAAGTCAAGCACATTGCCCAACTATCCCGAGTTCTGTTTTGTACGTCACTCCAAAAGCAAGGAAGAAAACTGTAGACCTTGAAAGCTTGCTCAGACAGAGACTCCCATTGCCAAGGCTGACCCTCTGCCAAACAGGTATCATCATGCACATGCATCATGTCTGTCGAGTGGGTCAGATGATGGATGGGGACAGATCTGAACTGAGATGGTGACATCTATCTGAGACAGGGCTGGTCTCTCACACGTTGAGGCCTGTGCTCAAAGCAGTGACTGCTGCACCCTGAGCCACACAGTGAGAGCACAGGGTACGGAAGTGTTGGAACGGGAGCAGGGAGCAGAGGATGGAGTCAGGAGGCAGCCACCTCTACTCCACACACTGGTGAGATATTCCAGAACAGAAAGGGAAGAGTAAAGAGAGAGCAGGAGAGAATGAGGGAGGTGAGACCACAAGGCTGAGCCACCATTCCACAGCCAGACAAGTCAATCAATGAGCAGAGGGATTATTAGAACCAGGCTGGGCCAGTTACAGGTGGTGGCTCAGCCTGGCCCCAGCCACAGCTTGGAAGAAGAGGGTGGACTCTGCCAGAGAAGCATCCCAGTGATAACAGGGCACAGGTGACTGTTCCCAAAACACAGGACAACCCTTCACTGGAGGATGTGTTGATAAAGTGTGGAACCTGGAATTCCTTCAGGCTGGGTCTGACATGGGCCATGTGCGCACATTTGACAGCGTCCACCCCAGCTTTACAGAGAGGGATAGAGGTGACATAAAGGACATGGACACGCATGTATATCTGCACTGGCTTCTGGTTCTGTTGCTCACTCACTGGCCTACAGCTCTGTTGGTGCACTGCCCTCCAATGTGGATCCTTGAAGCAGTGACAGAGAAGAAAGTCCAGCCATGAGGCCACAAACAGTAGCCACAGACGTGAAGTGAGTGAGGTACACCCCATTGAGATGTATGCTCAACAAACAAATGCCTCCTGGGGCAGGCTGGCTTCTGAGTGATGGTGACCTCAGACATTAGGGGAGGGAGTGTTCTATGTTGAGATGTGCATGGTGAGGACCTCAATGTTGAGACACCTCAGTGAAAGGTGAAGCAACTGGCTTCACACAGTATCAGCCTTGAGCCACTGTAGCTGGGGGAGGCCAGCTGAGGAAGCAGCTTTGACGTGAGTGGGTGGCGGGTGGAAGGTTAGAAGGCAGTGGGATGGAGGGTCACGTCACCATTTCCTGAAGCATCTAGTAAAGGAAACGGTCACAGTGAATCTTATTTGCATGGACTTACGCTGAGTCTCCATACATGGGGCCTTAGAGTTCACAGGAATTCCATCCAGCATGGGATCTGCCTTTTCTCCAGAGATATCTGCTCTTAACCTCGGAGTTAATGGAACATCCCCTTTCTCCTCTCAAGAATCAAAGCACCTCTCAGTGATCAGAAATGTTTGAGACTCATTTCCAGGGATCGGTGGACATTGAGCATAGGCCAGGGAGAGGCATGGGGCCTTCCTAATCCCGGGATGATTGCTTGGCTGAGTCCTTGGCTCCTAGCTAGCTGCAGATTCCCAAGGAAGATGCCCTGAGGCCTCAGTGACCTTTCTTGAAGCATTGGTGTGCCACAACAGGTGCCCCTGCCTGCCTACCCGCCTCTGCTTTCCTGAGGACCCTGACTCCACCGCATGCGCTCAGAGCTGGCATGAGGGATCTCCTACCAGTGGTTGTGGGCCTCAGCTTGCTTTCCTTGAGAGTTTTCTTTCTTATTTCTTCCTGTCTTAAGGAGCCCTAGAGTCAACTCAGTCCACAGTGTCATAGAAACTGCTCTTTGTGCTGCAGGAGGATTCACAGAGACACTCATTAATAAAACCCGAGAATGGGATTCACCACATGGATGAAGAGCCACAGGGAGACTCAGCTGACGAGCAGTTGACAACCGTCAACACCAGTCTGCTGTTTTGCAAAAACATTAGGAAGGCAGAGGCAAGTGCGTGATCTGAGAGAAGAAGAATTCTGCAGGCCTCAGGGACGGAAACAGATTGCAGTCAAGTGGGAACTCAGAAACTGTCCCAGTATCCCAGATGTCAGACCATCCAGGCCCTGCTGACAGTCAACACCTTGGACTTCACCCAGACAGAGCACAAAAGAGGTCATAGACTGCTGGCCTCTCTCCATGCCAATCCCGTGGCCTAAGGTATATCTCCACTTAACAATCTAACAGGCTTTCTGGCGGTAGAGATCAGGAATCAACCCACTTTTCAGAGAGAAGTGAGGTTGGGTCTATTTCTGCACAGTCTCTGGATTAGAACAGAGACATAGGAACAGGACATGTGGAGTCCTAGGCACAAACACTGTCAAAAACAGGCAGCCACCTAAAGTAGACGCGACTTGAAAGAAAATAGCTGTAGTCCCAGAGTAATGTGTTTAGCTACCTAGAAAATTCAAGAGAAAAACTGAAAACTCTCTAGACATCTACAGAGCTCCACAGGCTCAATGAGCAGAGGAGCAACACTCCCGATGAGGAGGCATTAAGAGCCAAAAGCCGCCTCCCCTGCCCATCATACTCACAAGCATGTCAGCTGTCTATCAGTAAATGATGGAACATTGTCGGGAGGACAGGGGAGGACAGGGAGGGACGCACACGGGATAGAGACACTGAAGGAACCAGCGGGGTACTAGGGTGAGGGTCAGCTGTGGTCCCTAACGGCCTCCTCAATAAGATGTACAACAGGTCCTTGAGTGACCACGGAGTGACCAGGACCTGGGGTGGAGCTCAGCCCAGTGGAGGCAGTCGCAGTCCAGGGGCCACAGCCACGCAGAGCAGGCACACCCATGTGCAAGCAGCCCCTGTCATCTGCTGGGGACTGAACTGTGTCCTTTGTTTCATAGACATACCAGGAGTTTTAAAGATTCATTCTTAATAATCTTAATTATATGTGTGTATATGCTCATGTGCTCATGTGTAAGTGTGAATTTGGGTACAGGAGTGCAGGTGCCCGATAAGGCCAATGTGTCGGATCCTCTGAAGCTGGAGGCTGGTAGCTGTGAGCCGCCCAGCGTGGGTCCTAGGAAGCAAACTCAGATCCTCTAGAAGAGTGGCATGTGCTCTTAACTGCTGAATCGTTTCTCCAGTCCCTGGAGATAGAGTTCTAACATAGGGGTCGGATGAAATCATGAGATAGGTCTAATTCCTACAAAGACTTGGGAGACACCAGAACCTTTCCTCCTGACATGTGGGGACAGCTTGTCTGTAATGTTCTTTTTCTTTTCAATTAATAACTTATTTATTTATTATTTATTTATTTATTGTAAAGTATGTGCCGCTCACCCACATGCCACAGCACCTGTGTGGAAGTCAGAGAGCAACCCTCAGGACTCTGTTTGCTCTTCCCATCATGTGGGTCCCAGGGACTGAACTCAGGTCACCAGGCTTGGCAGCAAGCACCTATATGTGCTGGGCCATCTTCCTGGCCCTGTGAGGTGATTCTTTACTGGTATTTGCAGAACTTTTCCTCTATCAGGTACATTACTCCCCCACCCCACCCCCAATTTTCTATCTTCTTGCAAAATGGCAAACTTTGACTGTTGTCAACTTCTCTTTAAGCCAGGAAGTGCCATTTTGGTGAATAAGCAGGCACACTGACCACTAGGGCCTGTGTCCAGAGCTGCAGGTAGAAAGTATCTGGAGTTTCAGCCTCCAGCCCCCAGTGTTCTGTCCAGCACAGCCAACAGAGACAACTGTGTTGTGCCCTATTTGGGCAGTTAATGATCATGTGGGAGAAAACAGTCAATTAAAAGTCAAACCACCACTTCCCTACCTCCTCAGGGGATTTTGATGAAATTACACACACTTGATACACTATCTTTTCCCATTTTGGGCTCCTCACCCAGCCTGGTCTCTGAGGCAGCTGTGTAGACTGGAGGTTGTCTCTGTTGTCAGTGCCTTGGGCTATGTCTTAGCACACGTTCTCATAGATGTTTGAGGGGTTCCCACACTATTTTAAAATGGAAGTCCCCCTGACTTTCCCACCTCCCTCTGTATTTGCTTCCTACAGGCATTGGACAGGCTGCGTCTCCTTCCCTTTTCCCAGCATTCCCCATCACAGAAACATCACAGTGCAATGATTTCTCAGGAAAATTCACCTGCTGCAAGGATTTCCCCCAGGTTTAGGGAAAGAGAAGCTCCTTTCTGTTAGCTTCCTTCCCAGGGGTCCTGTTGAAAGGCAGCGTGGGTCAGACCCAAGTTTCAAGACCCACAGCTAAGGAACTGGGACAACAGAGAAAGTCCACCCTGACACTAATTAATAGTGCATATTAACAAGAGGAGCACCCGTCAGCCGGGACACGACTTCCTGCAGTTACGGATGACCAGTTTCTATATTCACGTTCTCCTAGAAAAGACTCCATCTGACTCGTTTTCATTATTTTCCAGAAATAATCCATTTTCCTTGGAAATATGTGTGTGGTTGATTTCATTCTTGGAAGCCATTACTTTGTCATGAAAAATTCCTAGTATCCCGGTGGCAGGAGAGTTGCATGGGCTTTAATCACAGAGCAAAAGTAACTTCACATGCTCTGTGGCTCAGCCATTTACGTGATAGACCCTTGTCGAGATATTGTCCTATTTTCCCTGGGAGGGAGGTCCCAGAGTCACAAGTCCCTTTTCAGGAATTTGGTGCACAGCCAGTTGGTCTCTGGCAAGTTTAAGTTTCCAGCTAACTCCAGAGACCTGGCATGTGCTGGGTCTAGCTGCTCACTGGGTTAGGATGTGGCCATTACGCCTTGAGAAAAATCCTCCCAGGCAGGGGTTGTGCTCAACACTCAGAAGCAGAGAGACTCTGGGAGTTGGAGGACCTATTTCTAGTCCCGATTCTGCAACTTATTTGCATGAAATGATCCTTATTTCTTACTTAAGGGAATATCTGCTGAGTGTTGGCCTGTGTGTTAGGCACAGCACAGTGTGCCGCAGAGAGCAGTGCTGGCACCACCAAAGACTGTCATGTTCTCACACAGCCCCCACCAGCCAACCAGGCCGATCACACCTCCTCTATCCTGCACTCTGGGCGCCTACATGGACCCAGACAGTCCCGTGGACTTGCCACGTGTGCAGAGCGCTCTCAGCAAGGGCACTTCTCCGAGCTGTCCCATGGGATGGGAAGAATCACTGTGAAGCCAGTTTCGCCTCTATTAACAACTCACTCTATAAAGACAATGTCAGACTTCATCAGGAGCTGGGCATGTGGTAAGCAAAATCAAATGGAGATGGAGCCTCTGAATTCCCCGTGCTGCTCTGGGAAAAACAACACTGAGTTCAGGAAAAAGCAAAACCACCAGAAAAGCCCAGGGACAAAGTGACATTTACAAGAATTGATGACAGACCTCTGAAATGTCCACGTTCAATTACCTGCAGCTGGTCCACGTGCTGAGCCCAGGAGAGTCTCCAAGGCTTGGTGTCTGCTTCCTATGTGACTGTGGCTCACAGGCAGGAGCCACTCAGTTGCCAACAGCCTGTGGTGACACCTTACACCCAGAAGATACCTTACAGACCATGCCTGAGTGCTGGGGCCTCTCAGTTAGTCAGTCAGTGGCACTCACCAGAGCCCACATATGACCAGCCTCCTTCACGGACTGAGAACAAAGCAAGCAAACCCTAGGTACACCTACCTCCAATGGATCGTTCTCACTGCAGAGAGGCAGACATCCAGCACCTTTCACTGTGCAGCCTGCATCCACAGTGGTGAGGACATGGAAGGAGACGAGACTGAGGCAGCGAGAGCAAAGGGTGATGGGAGTGGTCACTTCTGCAGCTGGTGAGCCGGGAGGGCTTCTCAGAGACCAAGACCACCTCAAGAACAGACAGAAAGGAGGCTTTGGGGGAGGAGTGGGACCCGGGAGCTCAGTACATGACACGGAGCGTGAGAAGCACTGGTCAGCTTAGGTGGATCTCCATCAGAGGGCTGCAAGTAAGAGAACCTGAACCACATGGAAAGGTGCCAAGACTCTTGAAATCAGATCCTGGGGTCACGAGGATGCGAGACACCAGCCAGGAGACAGAGCTATCAGGATGATGATTTGACCTGAAGAAAGGGGCAGATAAGACAGGTGAAATCTCTGTGCATCCAGAGAACATCCCAGGTTCCTGACCAACCAAACATGAACTATGGGAAGCCTTCAGCAGGAAGCACATCTGCCAGTTTGCAGAAGGTCACTAGAAACTCATTAGATCTGGAGCAGCCCTTCCTGGGTGGAAGTGTCATGTAGGAAGGTGGACAGAAGGAAGGGGCAGCCCTAACCATCTGAGAACTCTGATTTGGCTGTGTTGAACTCGAGATGCCCACTAAGGTACCCATGTGGGCTTGGTAAGCAGCTATGAACTAAGCCTAGAGCTGAGTTGGGGTGTGGTGAGGGCTGCATGATGTAAATGTGGAAGGTATAGAGGAATGTGGGAGCCTCACGGTGTCTGAGAAGATGCTTGCATGGTTATTGGTGATGAGATGACAGGTGTCTGCTTGTCCTCAAGACCACCTTGTCCACAAGGTGTCAAGACCACAAGTGTCCCTGTCACTCTCCAGGGAGTGTGTTTGTTCTGAGTCTGACACCTGGAAGGAAGGATGAGGAGAGTGGGACTCACATGACAAAGGGACAGAGGAGGCTTCCTTTGTGGGTTGGAGTTGGAAACCTCCCTCATCTCACAAAGGGCTTTCCACTGCAGAGTTTTCCTTTTATGACCAGATCTGTTTTCCAGAGTCCCTTCTGTTTACAGAATATAGTTTCCTTGTTAATAGGGGTTGTATTACTTGCTTTTCTGTTTCTGTGATAAAACACCATGACCAAAGCAAAAGAAGAGGGATTTTTTAGCTCACAGTTCACATGATGGCCAGAGCAGAAAGCCGAGCCCTCACATCCCCAAGCAAACACAGGGAGCATGGACGGACTGGAAACACAGCAAGGCTTAAGAACTCTCAAAGTCCATCCCCAGAGACATGCTTCCTCCAGCAAGACCACACCTCTTAAAAACCTCCCAGAACTGCACCACCAACTGGAGACAAAACATCCAAATACTTAGAGCCTCTGGAGACACTCTCATTCAAACCATCACATTCCACTCCCTGGCCCCCACAGGCTCAAGACCGTATAAAATGCCAAATGCATTTAGTTCACCCTTCAAAGTCCCCATAGTCTTTACCAGTCCCAGCGCTATTTACAAGTTCAGAGTCCAGAGTCTCCCGAGACTCAAGGCGATTCCTTAACTGTAAGCCCCTGCAAAATCAAAAGACGAGTTAGATACTCCCAACATACAGTGGAATTGAAAACACACCCCCCATTCCAAGATGGAGGAGTAGAGGCATAGTGAGGAAAACCCAGACCAAACCAAGACCAAAACCCAGCAGAGCAACACCAAATCCGTAGCCCGTGTCTGACTTCTGCAACTTTAGTTCCAAAGGGCTTAGGTGGCTCAGCCCCTTCCTCTTTGCTGTGTGCAACCTCTCTCTCCATCTCTTTCTCTGTCTCTCTGTCTCTGTCTGTCTCTCTGTCTCTGTCTTTTTCTCTCTGTCTCTGTCTCTGTCTCTCTCTGTCTCTGTCTCTCTGTTTCTGTCTCTCTGTCTCTCTCTTTCTCTCTCTCTGGCTGGTACCATGTCCTGTATGCAGCAATCCTTGGCAGATGTCTCATAACTCCGCTGTCTCCGGTGTCTTGAGGTCACCACTGCAAACCAGGCTTCACCTTCATGGCTTCACACAATGGCCCATCAGGGTTTCTTGGCCTGTCAGGGCCTTCCTTATGCAGGAACGTCACTACTGTTCACTGTCTGGCCTCAGCAGATCTTTGAAACCATGGAGAAAGAATCAATGACCTTTCACTCTTGCATCTTTCATGCCTCTAAAGCCAGGGCCACATGAACACTGCCAAGTTCAGCTGCCTGCCTAAGATGGACCCTGACCTGCTTCAACCACATTTGAAGCTTTTGTTCATAGCAGTTTTCTAGGAGCAGGAGACTCCTTAGACTTTTTCCTTTCACAAGCTGGAGGCTTAGTTGGGTGCCCTAAGGGCACTCCTTCCACAGTTCCAGTGTAAATCTAGAGGTCTTTCCTTAGTGGCGCTAATCTAATTATTAAAGGGGTTCTCTCCTTCAGCACATGCCTTGGCTCCAACATTAATCTTTCTAGTGCTCTTTTTAAATCCAAACTGCACATTCTGCATTTCTTTCTGCCCCATTTTCTCTTTTTCATTGGAAATCTCCCTAGTATCCAGCATTAAGAACCACACCACCAATTCTACATTAGGCTGTCTTGAAATTTCCTCTGCCAAAGAAAGTAGTCCATTACTTTTCAACTTAGCCTCAGGCAAGCTCTTAGGCTGCGGGCAGACGGCAGACAGCTGCTCTGCTGAAACGTCCCAGCTGCTGCCTGAGTCCTTATTTCCCTCCGGAACTACTTCCTCTCACCACTGCTTTCTTCCAGGCACCTACTAGACAACCTACTGACCTTGGCTTACAGCATTCAACAGCTTTTCTAGTCCAAAGTTCCAAAGTCTTCCACATTCTTCCAAAAACCCACGTGGTCATGGTCTTCACAACAACAGCCCACTCTCTGGTACCAACTTCTGGTACCAACTTCTGTATCAGTTACTTTTCTGTTACTCTGATAAAACGCTATTACCAAGGGAACTTTTAGAAGGAAGCATTTATTTGGGTTATAGTTCCAAAGGGGGACTAGACCATCATGGCAGGGGAGGCATGACAGTAGAAAGTGGCTGGAGCAGAAAGCTGAGCACTCACATCTTCAAGCAGGCACAGGGAGCAGATATTGGAAACTGGCAAGGCTTAAGAACTCTCAAAGTCCATTCCCAGTGACATGCTTCCTTCAGCATGGCCACACCCCCAGTACACAGCCACCAGCTGGGGACAAAATGTCCAAATACTCTGAGCCTACGGTGGACACTCTCTTTCCAGGGTGGGGTTTGGAACTCAGCTTCGGTTGTCTATAGGGCCCTGAATTCGTTGTTCCTTCCCTCTCGTCTCCCACTGGCTCCTCTCCACGCTCCCCCTCCCTCTCCTCTCTCCCCTCCCTCCCTCCCCACTGCTCCTGCCCCCCTCCTTCCTTCTTTCCTTCTCTGTCTGCACTTGCATCCCTTCCTCCCCTTCCTCTGTCCCTTCCTCTCCCTTCTTCTCCCTTCTCTCTTCTCTCTCTCCCCTCCCCTCCGGTCTCCTGTCCTCCTTCTCCCTCCCACCTTCCCCCCTCCTCCCCTCCCTTCTATCCCCTCCACTCCTCTCTGATTCTTTTTTCTTCTCTATTCTTTTCCCTCCTTTCCTCCTCTTCTTTCTCCCTCCCCTGCCTCTCCCAGTCACAGTCTCTTTCCCGGCTTCCCTCGCTTTCCCCTTAGAACTGTCTGCACACTCTTCTGAGAGCAATAGCTCAAGTAGAAAGCTTATTTCCCATTCTAATTTTGTCTCTGAATCAGATCTCCTATTTCAAGTTTAATTTTATTGACAAAATGAGATGAAAGAGCCATTGCTCTGGCCCCTTTACACTCCTGAAAGTGTGTTCCAGTCTGTGCTGAAGGCTCCTACGGTCGGTTTCATCTTTTCTCTGTCTGCAAAACTGAATTGTGGTTTAATTGATTTTTACTGGAAATGTTTTGGTTTTGACTTTCAGGAGACTTTGCCCTACATTTGGGTTTGAGTTTGTCTCATGTGTTTGTCAGCTGTGGGAGGAGGATGCTGTGGGGACAAGTCCTCTGGTCCAATCAGCTTTCTCCACATAAGATTCAGCCTGAGTTCCTGACACGGACACCCTGCTTCACACACACCCCAGATGTGTTCTAAGGTGCCTCTGTTTTTGTCTGAGTTGAAAGAAATACGCAGTTTCATTTCTAAGAACGGCAGGTCAAGTCTGCACAGCTGACTCACAAAGAGTGCAAAAGAGTGTGGTCTCCAGGAGCCAGGCATTCAGACCTTAGAAGAGGCTTTGCTGAAAGGTGGGCGTCTCCACCCTGGGACCTGGGGGATGGAAGAGCTGGGCTCAGGGAGTCATGGAGCTTCGTTGTGGTTTATGTTTACCAAACTTCTTGTCTTTGGCACAGGATTAGGGTTGTTTGATTAATGGTTTTAGTTTTTGCTCTTTTAATTTTTTTTTTCATTGTATTTATTTCTTTATTTTTATTTTATGTGTATGAGTGTTATACCTGCATGTGTGTAAGTTCACATCTATTGTATAATGCCCTTGGAGGACAGAGAGGACATCAGATCCTCTGGAACCGGAATTACTGATGGCTGTTAACCACCATGTGGGTGCTGGGATTTGAACCTGGACATTCTGCAAGAATAACCATTGTTCTTAACTGATGAACTATCTCTCTATACCCTAAAAAAATGTTTAAACAGTTATGTGTGTGTGCTGTGTGTGTGTGCATACGTGTGCATGTCCATGCATGCATGTGTGGAGATCAGAGGACAACTTGTGGAAGGCACTTCTCTTCCCCTGTGTGGGTCCTAAGGGTCAAATTCAGATCATCTGGCTCAGCAAGCGCTTTTACCCTCTGAGATGTCTTGCTGGCCCTGTTTTTAAATAAAAAAGTAAAGCCCTTTTTTAAACTTTTGGAGATCTACAAAGTAAAAGCCCTTACTGTCTGGGACTGAGATGGATTCCCTTTCTCCAGAACTGACGCTAGGACGATCAACCTCCCAGACTCCAGGGTTTCCACAATGGCCACCAAAGAAGGCCCCACGCTCCCTGGTGCTGTCACAGCATGTGGAAAGATGGAGGCAGAAGTTAGGACCCAGGAACCCAGGAGCCCAGGAGAGGCAGGGGCCTTCTGCTCAAGGAGAGAACTAAGATCTGAATGGGAAAAGCTGATGACAGAGAAAGAAGGCGACAGTTTCTCAGGGCTCCAGCCCACTTAACCCAGCTGCCCAGAAACACCAGCCGCACAGTCTGTAACTCAGCGGAGGAGATGCTGGAGAGCCTCACCCTGGATCAGACTGGGCTTTCAAGCCATGCTGAGGCACAGAAGCTCAGCCATTTTTACTGGGAACTTGTGGCACAGTGTGTCACTGTGGCCAACACCCTGCAAGGACCAGCGTGGGTAAGAGCCACCGGATAGGCACACAGGACACCTGCCTGTCCAGCCTGACTCTTCTCCTGAGAAGACATTGTTAGTGCCCCACGCTAACAGGCATGAAAGTCAGCTCTGGGGAGAGAAGACACAGTGATTCCTCTGCGGTCAGCAGGTGGAGACCAAGTCCAGAGCCACTGAGTGCAGAGCCAGGTATCACCCGAAAGGCCAGCTGCCCGAGACCTCAACCCAAGGTGGGAGACTCTGACGCCTAACACACCCGTCATTCTTCAGCCCTGACAGCAGGGCACAATGGCTGTGGGGTGCAGAGCTTGGCCAAGCTAAGGCCAGGTCTGTGGTGCTGGGTGATACAGAACAGGGCCCAGAGAACGTCCATGAAGCCCGTGGGAATTAGAAACTCACGAGAACATGTGCAACCGAGGGCTGTTTGTCCAGCGCCTTCCACAGCTGAGGGTCTCCACCATCTGTGCACTAGACCAAGCCTATGGGGAGGTGCAGGAGCCGGAAGGCTGTGGCCTCAGGAAAAGGAAGTCATCTAGGCGGCCCCATAGAAGCCGGTCCCTACGGACACGGAGGAGGCTCATTAGAAGGAGGGAAAGGGGGACCAGCATGAATGGGAACTTTGTCTTCCTCTGATGGATTCCAAACTGGGATGAACTGGCAAGGATGAAGGAATCAGGTCACTGGCCAGGTGCCGAGGGTCTGGGGCTGGTTGTGACATATACAGACACAAGCCTGCTGTCACACATGCTGTGTGCTCCCGCTACTCAGCCTCACCCTTATCTTCCCCTTCCGCTTCCCTCTCTCACCAGAATACTATAAAAACATCATTGCAATTTCAGGCAGAGATTTTAATCCTCGTTAGCTCTGCTTATGATATATTGGTTTGTAAATTTGTTTCCATCTTTAAAAGTATGAATGCTTCCCATTTTACGAGAGATCCTTCCTCAACATCATCTTACAGAGGAGCGATATTCTGTTTTATGAACAGAGAGACTCAGAATGAGTATAATATGATCCTTAGGTTGTTTCCAATTCCCATCATTGTAAACAACACCTCAGTGAACATTCTGAAAGCAGACTCTCAGCAGAGCCATTGGCAGATCCATCCATATCTCCTGGGAATCAAAGTTCTTGAGCATAACAGAGAATGGTTGATGGTGTGACACTTTCTGACTTTCCTGGGAGACCGGGAACATCTAGACAGTGCAGCGTGAGGCCACTAGTCTGAACGCCTGCCACTGGATTCAGAAGAGAATCTCAGAGAGAGAGAGTGCGCGACCTTTGGTGGTTATAATTCACCATCCTAGGGAAAATTGCTTCCCTTCCCCCAGCTCCTGGCTATTTGGTGGGTCTTGCAGCAGCCGAGGGCCTTCCTCAGACTTCCCTTCCCACGTAGACCAAGCCACATCCCTGCCCACACCCAGCCACTGCCCTCCTGGCGTCTCAGTCATTCCGGCCCAGTCTCACTGGCTCCCTGGAGTCTGCACAGAGCTTTCTCATGCTCCATCGCCCACCCTCCCCTCCTGCTCATTCTCCAAATCTCAGGTCTGTACATCTGTCACTTCATAACGTTTGCCACTGAGCCACTTTCCACATCATTAACTTGTTCTCAGGACCTATCATGAAGCTATCTTCAGAATGGTTTAATTAGGCATCTCTTTCATGGCTCATTCTCCATTTTCTCATGGAGTGCATACTCCACAGAAGCAGGACACTTTCTGAGAAGCCTATGTGCCAGGGCCCTGTGCTGCTAGACCAGAAGAGGCCTCTGATGGAGATATCTGATGGGTGAGCGGATGAGAAGATGGATGAGTGGGAAGATGAAGGGATGGATTGATTGATGGATGGACAGAAAGCTGGTTACATTGATGGATTGAAGGATGAATGGTAGATGGGAAGATGGATGGGTGGGAAGATGGATGGATGGATGGATCAATAGATGAATAGATGGATCAATAGATGAATCGATGAGACGATGAATAGATGGATAGATGGATGAATCAATAGATGGATGAATGGATAGATAGATGGATGGAGGACAGATGGCTGAACGGATATGTATGGATATTGACAAGGTGCCACACATGCTTGGCAAGAACCCTACTACTGAGCTACATCCTCAGCCCTCCTTTGTATTTTCTAAAATTTTGAGACAGGGTCTTACTAAGTTCCCCAGTTGGCCTTGAACTCTGTAGCCCAGGCTGATGTTGAACTTGTGAGCCTCAGCTTCCCAAGTTTCTGAGTTTCTACACTGAAAGGCCTGGCTTAGCTCTTCTCACTGAGTAAGGAGCTTTCCCTGGCTATGTGTGCTCGCTCTCTGTTACAGGCTCTCATGCTATTTTGGTGATGTTTACTTACTTGCTCAACCAAA
Organism: Eospalax fontanierii; assembly: GCA_035773235.1. NCBI lineage: Eukaryota > Metazoa > Chordata > Mammalia > Rodentia > Spalacidae > Eospalax > Eospalax fontanierii. The sequence goes on from CM069537.1 coordinate 78,015,568, forward strand.
GTCAACTTTACCAGAAATATTTGCTCTTTTTGGCTTCGTTTTCATTCCAAAAGAATTGTCACCCACAGCAGCTGTCACCAGTTCTGTCCTGTCCTGGACTCCCTTGTCCACATCAAAAATCTTTAATCCTATGAAATGCTCTTGGGGACCCAGGGGGACCCGATGCCCTGTTCTTGGCTCAGCTTTAGCCAGAATGTGGCTTCACCTGGCTTCTGTTTGTGGTCTTTCTCACACACTTGTAACCAACTGTCCCAGTCAGCCCTGCTGGCTTCTACATCCCTCAGGTGCTGACCCGATGCACCTGTCCAGGTGTCTCTGGGGCTGGGCATCCAAACAGCAGCTGCTTGTTTCTCTGTGATTTATCCTTAGGGAACAACCCTTCCCCAAAGCGTCAATGGCGTGGACATTGATGACGCCTCCTTAGCGTTCTGGATTCCTACTGCAACAAATTACAAATCCCCTGAAAGCTCAAAACGTAGATGGGCCCATTGGTCTTGCATGCACGTGCTGCGGAGAGAGCACGGCCATCCATGTGCACGGTGCATGCTGGCCCGGAAGCTCTCTGTGGAGCACCCCTGCCTTCTGGACTCTTTTCAAGTCCTCATCTGTAGTGACTTCCTCCCTTTTGATGACACTGCCCTAGCCCTCAGTTTTGTGGACAAGAGCATCGTGCTGTGCTTTCTCACTCTCAGAGCACATAGCCACCGTGTATGGCAGGTTCCTGGTAACTGTGCACCTCTCTTCAGGGACATCTCCAGAAAGACCGCAAAACTCATGACTCTAGCATGATATTTGGCTCTGGATGTGGCCTGGGTAAGTGTGCCCTGCAGGGCCACATGGGCCGTGGACAGTCCTGAGATCAGTATGTGAGGAGAAGATACAGTGTCAAAACTGGCCTAGAACACACTCACAGAGGCTTCACTCAGGGCCACCCATCAGCCCATCCATATCCTCCTGAAGCCTGGGAAGGTGGCCTCTGAACCATGCCATGGAGTGAGGGCTGTCATGTGCTCCTGACAACACTCTGCAAGAAGGTTCTCTATCATGTCAAGACCATTCCCCTGTTCAAAGGAAAGAACTCAGAGCTGATGCTGAGAATTTCTGCGTGAGCAAATTCAGGGAATTCTTATATGTCGGATTCATGAGTGGATGAGCAGATTATTCACACTTGATGCACTATGTGTATCTCAAAGTAAAATTAGTAAAATGCTTTAGTCCAGAGCTCATCTAAGATACGCATCACCCGTTCCACTGTCAGGTTAACAGAACGCTCCAGAGAAGCCTAATCAATGTGGATAAAGCTAAGTGAACAGTAGGGAAGTCACATGGAGGAGAAAGGTGGGCAGCCAGAGCCCACGCTGTCACGCACAGAGATCTGGGCCTGTGCAGGGATTTACTCTGTTCATGGACCTTCTGCCTCCAAGGATTTGGGCCTCATGAGGATCTGCCTGCCTCTTCTGATATCTGCCCCCTTGGCGATCTTCCCCCTCGGGGATTTGCCCCCTCAGGGATCTGCCTTCTTGGGACTCTGCTCTGCTCCTGGCTTGGACTCAGCCAGAGCCCAGCCTTTCCCCACACAGAGACTTGCTTCTGCCCTGACACTAGGGAGCCTTGGAAGGCCTGGAGAGCACTCCTTTCTGTTTGTAGATACCTAATTGTGATGCCCTTTAACATGCTGTAATGACAGTACATAAGAACCCAGGAGTTTCCTGGCCACAGGGGAGCCAAAGACGAATCCTGCATCCTTATAGGGACCCAGAGGGCTTGCAAAGAAGCGTCCCTATGTGTACAAACATTTGCATCTGGAGTTCTCATGCAAAGCTGGGATTCCAGAGTCACTCTGGGTTCCTTTACTTCTCTGCCAGGGCCTGGCGTTAGCTAATAGAAAGTAAAGCTCCTTTTGCCTTCCAGTACCAGCAGAAGCATACGAGTATGTACAGGGTGTGCACAGGGGTTTTAGCTCAACAGGATGTTCCAATGGAGGTGTGCAAGGGGCTGGGTATTCACATGGCAGGGTGTGCACAGAGTAAGGTGTGTTCACATGGGAGGACATGCACGCATGGGAGAAGTGCATGCGGTGCTCTCACAGCAGCATGTGTGCAGTGTGTGCAATGCAGCAAGTTATCAGGGGGCAGGAGTACATGTGGGAGTGTGTGCTCCTGGGAGTGTGTGAGGTGGGGTGTTTGCTGGGCTGCGCATGCTTCCTCCTCCACAGCTGCCACCTCTCCCAGTGGTTGCTCCCTAGGTGGATGGAGCCTTCTCAGAGTCCGCTCCTCAGGCCAGCATGTCCGCTATGAGCAAGAGGTCACTCCGTGTGGGATGGTCACTGCGGTAGGAAGCAAAGCACGACACCCACCAAGGCAAAGCACGGAGAAGTCTGCAGATGGTCCAGCTTTCTTGAAGGAAGTGGGCCACTAGGCCTGGCCAAAGGGAGATGGGTTCGCAACCCTCTCCAGTGGAAAAAGCCCTGGACTGTGGTCAACAGATCTGTGCCCATGACTGAATGCATGACTCACTGTACCTCTTACAGGTGAGCATGAGCCTTGGGCCTGGTTTATTCCACTGCTGGACAGGTGAGTGTGAGGCTTGCGTTGGCTTTTTCCACTTCTAGGACAGAGCACAATGTGGAAGGAAAATTGGAATCAGAAGCGGGCTGCAGGAAGCCTAAGCCCTCAGCTCTCAGTCGACACTGCCGCCTCCACAGATAATGCATGTGCTAACCTCATGTTCTGTACAGATGCTTTTTCCTTCTGGAGAGTTCTGTGGTCTCTGGTGCTTGCATTTTAGTGAGTGTATTGGCTACAGAAAACCCAGTGATATTCCTGTGTGTGAAATCTATTTTAAATCCATGCATATGGAATCTTGGGGAACTCTAATCGCCCACACATTTTGAATGCTAGTTGTGAGTTCAATGAGGCTATTGTGCAGTGCTTTGGTCAAGATTATTCACAAATCCCATTCTGAAAGATGCTGATTCTCAGCCCAAGAGCCACCTCGACCTGCTGAGCCGATCTGGGCATCTCAGCTTTGCAACTGAGAACAGATTCAGGACTGGACCTTAAGGATTGATTCTTCGCCTGACCCAGGCCGAAAGGGTGCCTGGGATCTACCAATGGTAGGAGCCATACCCAGCCACATACATATACACCAGACTTCAGTTCCTCCAGCCTCTGACATTCAGCACATGTACAGCCCAGATTTACTGAGACAGGAAAACGTATTCCACACGTAGTAGAACAAGTAAGGATTACACATTTTATGAATACCAACTACATCTAGCACATGTATAATGCATCCATAGATCAGAGGAATCAGGTTCAAGAGCACTATCAAGGAAGCCGATGTCAAGGAAATAACCTGGGCCAGGAATTCATCCCACGCCGCTGTGCACCGTCTATACTCGGCTTGGCTTCAAGCTGTAGACCTTGCTGGCACTTGAAAAGCTAGCCAAGAGAGTCACCCCACACTAAAGTGAGGATGCGTTACTGATGAAGCTGGCTCATTCAGAATAGCACCTCTCTGCAAAAGAGAGCTCTCCACAAAAACATGAAACTGGTTATCGTTGGCATGAAGCAGACAGCTTCCCACTGCTCCTGATGGCTTTGAGGTTATCATTGGTAATAATCACCTAAGTTAATAGCACTGCTATGACTTTTCAAATTTGTAAATTCCATTGCAATTACCAAGTAGCTGAACTCTAAATAAGAGTAGAGTAACACCGCAGGGGTGGGAGGGCATGCCAGTCATACCAGTCAGCACCCATGGAAATGTTTTGACAAAAATAAGCTGAGCAAATCCCTCCTAAGTTTCAGCAACTGCCATGCAAGGTATGGAGCTTTCCATGTGTGCCCACATCATCAGAAAATGGCTGTACAATTCACACTTGGAAAAGCAGTAATTAACGAGAATACTGTTACCCTAGGAGCTGACAGCTGGGCTCCAGTGACACTAACTAGGACCATCTAAAATATTATCTGATTGGTTGTCTAATTGCTGTCAGAAATGAAGGCCTGAATTCAGTTATGGTAAAACAAAAACAGACATTTCTGGTGTGAATCCTAGGGTATTTAATTGGACTCTATCTGGAAAACTTCCCCAGAAGGTCAGCTTAATTAGTTGGCAAGGACACTTGTCCCAACAAGCCCGGCTCAGCCATGTGCCCCAGGACCCCAGCACCTACCTGCACCTTGGTTTGTCTTACCTCACATACCTAAGCTTACATTTTCTCTTTCATTGTTTTCATTTAACCTCAGAAATGTTAGTTTAAAGGAAACATCTATCATTGAAAATTTAGGGCCTTGGTGACCCAGCTATATTCCTAATAATATTTTTTGATATAATGATTGAATTATTAATATAAAGTTATCCTTGTCCTTCCCCAATCACAGCCAGCCTGCAAGCTTGTTACTGCTTTGGATTCTCCAAACCCACCCTGGGAACAGAATTTGCCTCTACAGCACACCTTGTAAGTCTGTGCCTATGGAGGGCATTGCCTTGGCAGGAGGCCAGGCCATCAGTCGGCTCCATACTCTCTCCTGGCATAGGGACACCATTGCAAGTTTCAGCCCTGAGGTAGTGTCCACAGAAAAAGGAGGACTTGGTTGTATCATCCACAGCGCAGGTGGGTCAGGGAGTCCCACAGCATCAGCCTAGTTCCTGCAGTACACGGGATGTCCTCTCACGTGATGGGAAGAGCAGAGCCCTGAAACAGCTAGGTGACATCACCCCTGGGCCCTGTGCTGGATTCTGTTTCTCTCTATGGGTCTCGCTTTGCAAGTGCCAATCTGATCAGTATCCGCTGGCCACTCAGGCCCTCCAGCTTGCTTTCATGTGGATGGCACTGAGGGAGATGTCTCAAGCTCAGAGAAAACACAAGTAAGCAACCCGATAGACAAATTTGCAAGTGACTAAAATATGAGGATAAATAAAACAGATAAAAGGATCTTTGTTCTTCTAAGGTGTGCGCTGCGCATGAGTAGATAATTCATTCGTTTTATTTCCCCATTTCTATCCCTACAATGGCATTTTTCCATTTGGCTATTGGACCTTTGGGTCCTCTAGACCTAGATTTCTATAATGAAAACACTAACACACCTTTCCTCGATCTCTGGCAGTGCGAGGTACAGACAGGGCTTCACGCACAGTAGGTCGGCACTCCGCTCCTGAGCTCAGCAACTTCCTTTTCCCTCTGCAACATCCTTCCTGATTCCCCCCCCCCCCCCAGGACAAAGAGCCTGGGCTCTGGGTGAGGAGGGGCGGCCCCATCTTCCTGTCATTTCCTGTCATTCATGCTGGATACAAGAGCCCGAGGTAAAGGTGAGTCCTCGGGGTCCAAGGAGCCGAAGGAGAGGAAGGAAACCTGGGACTTCAATGAGCTGGTCTCCAGAAGATCCCTCCTGCCCACCCCTGAAGGATCGCATTCACCTTCACACACCTGGTCCGAGTGAGGAGGCTGAGTAGTGAGAAGCCTGAGGTTTGCAGGCCTGCTTGGTCCTCCTGGCATGTGGAGGTCCTTGCTTGCCTGAGCACCCCTGACCTGTGTTCAAAGGGATGTGCACTCCTACCTGCCTGGGCCACAGGGCTGCTTTGCGCTGCGGTATTCACTGAAACCCAGAGCCCACAAACGTCCCACACATGGCATTTCCCTCAGTGGAGTCTGAAATGGTTGTAGGACAACCACACTCATCCTCACTTTGGTGTTGGTCCCAAGAATTAATGTCGGGCGATTCAGTTAATTTAAATAAAAACAAGAATGAACGGTCTTCCAGGCTGATCGAAACCCTAACCACTCCACAGGCCCCACCTCCAAATGCCACTGTAAACTCAGTGACTGCAGGACTGTAGGATATGTACAAACCACCGCTACCAAGGCAATTGAGGCACACAGAGTCCACCTCCTTCCTGAGGTCCTGACACAAGGAAAGAGCTGACCAGGAGGGCCAGGTGCAGGAGGAAAGAGAAATACATGGTGAAACCCAGGTCCCTAGACTCTAACAACCACAACCACAGAGAGAACCCGTGCTAGGGACTCCCAGGGAAGAAACCGTCACAAAACCAGGACCTTGCCCACCCTGTCTGACCACACTGTACCTTTCTTTCAGAGCCAGATGGTGGCCATCTCCACCTCTCTGGAGAGCTTGCAAGGTATCTGGGCCCTGGCTGACCTTACCAGAGTGTCTGGTACTTAGGGTCGTTACCGGAATAAGTCCACCAGACCAAACCATCCCGACAGGCGTTAGAGTGGGCAGAAACGGAGAGGACATGGCTGTATTCCTCCCCTGGGGCTGGCCATGCCATTTCTCTGGGAAGAATTGCTTAACACCCTCAGTCGATGAGGAAGGTGGTGTGCACTGTGTTCTGGAATCAAGGGGACCCCAAGTCCCGGGTTCCTCCCACCGGGTAGCTGTCACTGGGCTTTTGTGCAAACTGTAAACCAGAGCATAGCTTTTGTCGGGCCATTTCAGACCCTTCACACAATATTCTTGGGCCATCTAAGAAGATGACAGGCACTGATGTAGTTGACCCCACCACCAACAGTCAGCGACAGGGACAACATTGTTAATGTGGCCTGTCGGCCAAGCCCTTGATAATACTGACCACTTGTTGGGAAGTTCCAAAGTAGACATTATTGATGGTGGCTCATGGAAACCATCCCATGTCCGTCCGTCCATTTAATAATTAATGACATGGATCCCTACCACATGCCAAAAAAGGCAGTCATGAAAACACAGGCGTGCTCTCTACACTGCTCCACAGGGCAGGCAGAGAACAGCAGACCTGGAAAGGGAGCACTGTGGGTACCTGGTGAAGGCTCTTTACCTCTCAGGAACATTTGTACCGAACTTGAAATTCCTTGTCAGGTTCCAAGGAGGTTGTTGCCCTGGACACTTTGCCCTTAGTTATGGCTGTGAAATTGGAGCTGAACTGGACATCAACTTTGGACCAACCAGAGAACCAGTAGCTTGGGGTTGATTTTTGTGGTCCTGCCTCATTAATAACGCTTTAAATGGTTTTTAAATTGTTTCATTTATTAAATATTTGGCATGAGAATAAAACACTGGATAATTTATTCTAGGGGGAGGACTTTTTTTTAACCTAAATATGTTTCAGGAAAACAGCCCGTGATAATTGTAGGCCTCATGCTTGTCTGATGGGAGAAGAGGGAGATCTTTTCAAGCCATAAATGAAACGATCTCCCAGCCCACTCTGAGAAGCCAGGAGCTGTGATTGTTCACTAATGAGCCAGTCTCCTTGGCTGCAGCCTGTGCTGGGAGCCAGGGGCTTGCAAAGCTTCCTGCTCCACCTTCCCATCACCCTAGGAGTGCTGCAGGGGCGGGAGTCAGGAGCAACAATCCATCACTGCTTACAAGGGCAGCATACGGGCTGTGCCGGCTGCGGCTGCCGGCTGCCCAGAGACCCAGCTTCCGTCGACGGGGAAGGTGGTGTCCACTGTGCACGGAGTATGGGGGTCCCAGGTGTGCGTTCTGGGGAGCATATGCAAGCAGAGTGGCCCCAGCTTAATTGAGGTTGTCAAGCTGTGGGCATCAGATTTATTATCTGTGTCCTCTGAAGTCTTCGTTAAGAATTTGGAGGCAAGATGCCTGCTCTCCGTCTCCTACCAAGATGAATGAGCTGAGCACTAGATATTTTACAGTCATGATTCCTGACTATAATTTCAAATTTTAAATTGTGTGTGAGCCTGGCTGGCACTGCGGAGGTGAGGAGACCACCATGGTGAGGGAGCCCCTTGCAAGCTGAGCTGGAGCCTGAAGCATTTGCAAGAAGCACAGGCCAAAGAGGCTGATGGCACCTGGGTCTCCGTGGACGCCGCTGATGCTGCACCCTCACACTTCCTCCGCTAGTGGGGCCTTGCCATGTCCTCTAATGCCCTTGCACTTGTGAACCAAGACACCTGCTTTCCAGAGAATCCAACATGGTAAATGGAAGGAGTTCCTCTTCACATGCGCAGACACCGTGCTGCTGAAATGCAGTGCATCCAACGTGAACCTGAGTTCTTCAGGTGACAATCTACATGCCATTAAGTCTCCCCCTTGGAACACGTGTGGAGTGATGGTTCCGCACTCTCAGTTGTCATGCTCTGGGATGAGTCTGGGATGGGAAGTCAGGGTCTCCCATCTCTGTTCTTTCCCGTTGGGCTGATATAACTCTTCTCAACCACTTGAACTTTACAGGAATTTTATACTTGGCCTGTCCATTTATTCAAAAGAGATTTGGCAGAAATTGATTTACTCCATCAATTTGGGGCAATTCCACCTCACACACTTTCTCCCCAACATTTTCTAGTCTCTGTTTTATGAATCTCCCTCTCATCTTCCTTTGACTTAACGGCACTAGGGGAGGACTGAGAACTTCCTTCTTTCGAACACAAGCTTCCTGGTTGTAAATTTCCATCTCTGTTCTGCATTAGCTGTCACATCCCACAAGGCTGCTTTGAAATGTGGACACACTGTCTCACCTGTGGCTCAATATGCTGTCTTTTCATTGGTCACAAAATATTTCCTGATTGTATTTGTGACTTCTACGTGTAATCACCAGATGTCTCTGGGTGTTTCATTAAGTTCCCATACATCTGTGAATTTCCCAGATTTCCTCATGCTGCGGATGTCTCGTTTTATTCCTCTCTGATCGGAGAGAAGACTGTACAGTTCCAGCCTTTCTGTTTGCTGAGGCAGATGTTATGACCCAGTTTGTGTTCTGTCCTGGAGAACATTTGGTGCGTCCTCAAGAAGGACCGGGTCTGTGTCCTGCTGTGGTGGGCGGAGCATTCTCCAGACGCCTGTGTGCTGCTTTGCACCTGTCTCGGCGTCTTTGCTGAGCCTCACCTGGACCGCTTCGTCCACTGCAGCAAGTAGAGTGTCCGGCTCTCCTGTGATAGCTGAAAGGTCTATTTCTCCCCTCCGTTCTCCCAGTTTCTCCCTCTATGAATGGCTTTCTTCTAAGGTGTGTGTATTCTGCTGTTGCTGTCTTCACAGTGGTTCCTGGGATGGTTAGTCTGAACTGCTAACAAGTTGACTATGTAACATCCCCTGGGAGCAGAGTCTAAATGAGGGATTGTCTAGATCAGGTTGACCTGGAGGCAAGTCTGTGGGAGATTGTCTTGATTATGTTAATTTAAGTGATAAGATCCAGCCTAAAAGTGGGTGTCACCATTCCAGGGTTTGGGTCTTGAATTGTGTCAGAGTCAAGAAGGCCGTCTGAGCACTAGGCGCATGTGCTTTCCTTCTTTCTCTGCTCTTGACTGTGGATGTGATGTGGCCAGCTGTTTCAGTTCCCCCTGCTTTGATCTTCCCACAGTGAGGAAGTAACCGGAGCTGTGAGCTGAAATAAACTTTTTCTCCTCTGGGCTGCTTTACGGCAGAGAGTTTTCATCACAGCAACAGAAGCAAAGCCAGGACTGTAACTAGGAGAACGTCTAGCCTTGTGAAACTCGCTGCTCCTTCTAGCCCACAGTGCTTGGCATGACTGTAGCCTGCTCAGCCTGCTTGGTGACGGCTGTCCCTTCGCCCTCGGCCCTTTTGTGTCTCTGTGCCTAAAGCGAAGCTCCCATAGGCACAGCCGCAGCAACCTGCTCTTAGCTCTCCAACCCTCAAATACCATTTTCCTTCTGTTTCTTCACTACTGCATCTTGTGCTAAGTAGGTATTTTCTGGCATACCTTTTAAGTTTCTTGTGACTTCCTCCATATGTTGTTTTGAGTAGTTTTCTTACTTTTGTTTCCCCGAGGCTTACAATTAATATCCTAATTTATACCCATCTGGTTTAGAATAATATGAATTTAATTTCAGCAGAATAAGAAAGTCTTTGTTCTGATAAGCGATCTCCCCCACCCAATGCAAATGCTGCATGTGCTATTTCCAAACATATTACTCCTTATTATATTGATTGCCTATCAACACAGATTCATGAGATTGCCGCGTGTGTAGCTCTTTAAAATCAAGAAGAGAAAAAAGCGCCAACAAAAGCCCCCTGACAGTGTTGCTCCTGCGTTTCCCCTTCCACGGATGTTTTTCTGCTCCTCTTGCGAATTTAGGGGGCTGCCTCCTGTCTTTGAATTTCAGGGAGAACTGTAGAGGAGCTGTAGCAGCGGGGACCCCTCGACTTCTTTCTAGCAGAATGACTGAATTTCTCCTTCATTTCTGAAGGTTAGCTTTGCTGGAGATGGAAGTGTAGTTGACAGTTCTTTGCTTGCAGACCTCTAGCTTCTTACCTGCAAGCTTCCGCAGTCCACTCACTCTGAACCTTGCTCATCCACAAGCCACCTCTCCCTGCTCATTCAAGGGTCCCTCTTTGTCCCTAATGTTCAGCAATGTGAGGAGGTGTGACTTGGACTGTAGATTCTACATTCATCTTACTCAGAGCACACTGAGCTTCTTGATACTCTATGACAATTTCTAATAGTATTTTTATTGAGACTTTGAGGATCTCAAACATTGTACTTTGGTCATATTTTTAAAAAAACACATCAGGACAACTATCCTGGTGGGTTTTTTGTTTTGTTTTGTTTTGTTTTGTTTTGCTTTGTTTGTTTGTTTGTTTGTTTGTTGAGACAGGGTCTCCCTGTACCCCCAGCTGGTAATGTGTTTTTCTTAACCTATCATATTTGAAAGAGTTTTGCCAATTATTTGTTAGAACTGAGGCCAATGAGATGACTCAGTGGATAAAGGCATTTGCCACCCAAAACTGGCGACCTGAGTTCAATTCCCAGAACCCATACAAAGGCAGAAGTAGAGAATCAACTCCACCACATTATTATCCTGGTGGCAGGATCTCCTCTCCCCTGACACACAGACCGCACACACACACACACAAACACTCAAAATTTGAATCCTCATTCCTGGTCTTTTTTCTTTGCTTCTTTCTGCCCCGCGCCCCTCACTTGACAGAGTGCCTGATGTACACACGGCATGCCTGCCATACATCCCTGAGCTCCTGTTGAGTTCTCATTGTTTTCTACGTTTCTTCAAGACAAACCCCACCGACCTGCCTTCCAGTTGCTGACTCTTCGGTCTCCTCTCACTGACTGTCAAATTCCTCTAGGGAGGTTTTGCTGTCAGACATTCCATTTTCAATTCCTCTATTGTTGTTGTTGAGTTACAGATGGGTCTTTATTTAAAAATCTGATCTACCAATTTAGCATTTTCCAACAACTCGGGGAGCAGACGCCTTCCCGGGCTTCTCAGTCTTTCCTAGGTGCTGCCTTTGTGGGAACTTAGCAGCCACCCTCGCGGCCTCCTTAGCGTCCTGCTGGGCCTGTCTGGCCTCCGTGGCAGCCCAGATAGCCCTCTCTCCTTGAGCTTTCCTAACTTCTGGTTTCTGATTCCTTTTGGCCATTATGTCAGCCAGGGACTTACCAGTGATGCCCTTTGGAATGCGACTGCACCTCTGGTCCTTCTCTGTGAAATTCCTCCGACCGTCCCTTTCTGTACAGAACAATCCAGTTCATCTGCTGAGGATTCCTCTTGGAAAGGAATGCGGACTTATATTTTGCCTGAAGAAAGTGGAAAACCTTCCCATTCACCCTGGTGTAACCAGTGTCCAGGGTAGATCTCATACTCACCAAAACTGCACAACTCGACCTTGATGGCTGGCTGTCGAGTGGAGGGAAGATGGCAAAGAACTCAGTTCCTCAATTTTAAGAGTTTACTTTCTGTATCTTTTTATATATATATTTCTTATATTCTTTATTTGTTGAGATATGATTCTCCTACTTTTGTTTAGATTTCAGTCATATTTTCCTTTCGTTCTCTGCACACACTTGAGATTGGTAATTTGAAGTCTTTTGCTGATTTCTCTTATCCCTGGTGTTCTAGTTTGCTTTCACATCACTGTGATAAAAATACTGACCAAAACCAACCTGGGGAGGAAAGGGTGCATTTGACTTACCACACAGCCCATCATCAAGGGAAGCCAAGGCAAAAACTCAGGGCCGGAACCTGGAGAAAAAAACGCTGCTTACTGACTTGTTCCCCAGGCCGGAGTTCAGGCTGCTTTCTTATATGGTGCCCAGGAGTGGCACCGGCCACAGTGGGCGGGGCCCTCCCATATCACTCAACAATCAAGAAAATGCCCCACAGACATGGCCACAGGCCAGTCCAGTGAAGGCAGTTCCCCAGTGGAGGCCCCCTCTATCCAGGTATATCAAGTTGACACTAAAGCTGTCCAGCACACCTTCATATAGGTCATAATTTCTTCTTGCCTCTAAGACCTTTGAACCACAGGTGGCAAGTTCCACCATGGTTGTAACTGTGAGTCTGTTCTTCAACCCCATGGATCAGAGATGAGAGTCTGCAAACCACACAGACAGCAGAGGTGGAGTGATTTCGCCTTTCCTCTCCCTCAGTGACTCCATTTGAGCTGTTCTTGTCTTCAAAGTCCTTCCTGGCGATCTGTGCCTCCTTGGTCTCTCAGGGCTGCCTCCTGGAGAGGTCCTTAAAAGTCTCTTCCCTCTGACCTGCTCCCATGAACCTTAGCCAAGAAGTTCCCCACCAAATCTGGCTGAGTGAGACATGGAAGAAGGCCAGGAACTTGAGTCCCAGCATCCTTATGGCCTACTCTGACCAAACATTGAAATGGTTGCCCTGTCAGCAGCCCCTGGAGGTGGACTTAGTACAATAACGGTGTGACACACTACACGATTTAAACTCTACTTAATAGACAAATACCTGGTCTCCACTAGAGGAGAACCAAACTCACTGTCCCCAGAGACACTCATGGGCCACTGCGTAAGACAAAGCAAGAGGGGGAGGGAGGGCACTGGACTTCATAGAAGGCACCAGGCCACTTCCCCATCACAGGTCTTGGCATGTCTCCCAAGTCGTAAGTCTTGCTATGAACTGGGAGGAGATGACTCCCAGATAGTCAGCTGGGTGGTTATGTCAACCAACGGGGGCTTGAAGAGAGAGGATATCTTCCCCTGAGCCCACTGCCAAGAACCACTGAGCAATGTTCTGCAGTGCCGAGATGGCATGTTTGGAGGAAGAGGAGGTGGCGACCATACGAAGACAAATGGACACCGCCAGGGTACAGCTGGGAGGCCGGGAAGGCATTTCACCTGGGGGTCGGATCTGCCAACTCTCTGTGGTTATGGAATTAAAATCAAAGCAGCAACAGGTCCCACTACACACTCATAGGACAGCCAGAATGCACAGCTGATACCCTGGCTGTCAACGGTTAGAATGGAGCCAACCCCATGGCAGCCTCCGCGGATGCTGCATTCCTGAAGAAAGGCAGGTGTGATCCTCACTTCTCCAAGGAGGTTTGTACATTTCAGGCCACCAGACTCCCTAGACATCAAGGTCCTTCCACTTGTATAATGGATATACCTCAGCTAGATGAGCCTTCGTCCTCACTTCCCCCACTCCCTCCGAGCCACACATTCCTTCCTATCAGTGCAAGAGCATCTCCCGCTTTCCAGTGCACTGCCTGTCCTGTGTGCATTCCTTCAGTCTTCCCCATCTATTCTTTCTTATGGCTGCAGTAAAGTGCCATACAATGCAAACACCTGGCTCGTGTGTATGTGTGTGTGAGAAAGAGAGAGAGAGAGAGAGAGAGACCCCTTCTGCTATGGTGTCACACAATACAGACACCATCATGATATAGTGCTCACACAAGGTACACACTGGGCTCCTGTGCACACACCATATCACCCCTAAACACAGGCACCTGACCCCAGTGTGTGCTTTTACCATTGTCTAACTTTACCATACGCCTGACCCTTCTGGTAATTTCAGTCTGCAGCAGAGCAATGGGTATCTGCCTTTCCTTCCCAATCCAGGGTGGGAAGTCCCGGATCTGCAAGTTTTGGACTCTGCCTGTGTTTCTGGCACATTGCATTAGGAAGGTACATGTGGGTCTGTGGATGCTCCTGTAAGTACAGATCCTCCCTTTCCCCTTCTGAGTTCAGGGTTGGCAGATCACATAGACGAAGCCCAGCTCTGATATCAAGGCCCCACCCTGCTCTGACAGCACGGCCCTCCCTCATACCCAGTGGTGCCGTCTCCATCCCCACAGGCTCCCACAGAAATCCAGCGGGACACAGGGGACCACAGGCTGAGGGGCAGCCTCTGAAAGCACAGCAATTCAATCGGGGAAGAAAAAAAGCACGTTTTCTTTCTGTCTTTGCCAATTTGGAAAGTAGAGAGTTGATTTCAAGGGGACCTTGGGGAAATAAGAGGAAACAGGCTTTGGGATGAGCATGGGAGGGGCGGGTGGCAAGAAGGAAAGTGTGTGGCGAAAGCAGTTCTCAGGAGGGAGACTGTGCTCGTATAGGGCAGGGTGGGAGGGGTCTGGTCAGGGTCACAGACTATTGCAGAGCCCACTGGCCCACTGGTCAGCAGCAAACCTTTCCTCCTCGGGCAGGGCAAGACAGGTAACCAGGCTCGGATGCATGGAGTGCCTGCCATAGAAGGACTCAGACAGGCCCATAGGCATCTCTGGATTCGTGGTGGACAGTCCTGCCTGGCCCATAGGTGTCTCTGAATACAAGGTGGATGGTCCTCCCTGGCTACTGGGGGAGCCTGTGTGCTCCAGGACCAGGCACACCTTACTGAGCCAATCAGGAGGGACAGAAAGAAGCCTGGGAGGGAAGCTCTGCCCACTGCTCAACATAATGCAGGAGGCTCTGGGGGTCCTGGTGTCTGGCTTCTCTGCATCCCACTCAGCCCAGCTGCTCTACTGCCATTGGCCTTCAAGGGCCTGTCTCAGATAGTCAGGTCACTGAGACCAAAGACCTGCACCTTAGTGAGCAAAGCCTTTTCATGCTTCTCTGGGCTGAAATGCAAAAATCTAGACAGTGGTGAACCTGAGGCCCAGTGAGGACCTCTTCTTGCATCCTGCCTCTTCTTCTCTGGTAGACAGATGAGAAGCAGCTCCATATGTCTTCTTATGAGAGTACCAGTCCCATCAGGGAGTCTGGCCTGAGAGCCCCATTTAACCCTAACTGTTACCTCCAAAGGCTTTAATGCCATCTCCTGGGAAATCATCTGGGAGTGAGAGTCTCCATGCCCGAAAACGCTCATCCTATCACAGGACCTGACCACACTCACCAGGCATGCTCAGCTTCCTCTCGAGTCCTCACTCACCTCAGGGAGCTCTGAAAGGAGGGGTGTGCAAGGTCCCTTGCTTCCTGGCTCTCAGGAACCACTGGAGCCTGGAAATTAGCTGCTGCCAAGCCAAACACCTGCATCTGTTCAGATGTAGGACACATGGATGTGATGGGCCAGGGTTCTTGCTCTGAGAACCGGGGTTCACCTCCAGCACAAGCTCTTGCTGTCTGAGAAGGGGTTCTGTGGGTCCCACAGAGTTAAAAAGGTGCTGTGGGAGAGACATTCCCCGGGGAGACAGCACACTCTGCGGTGGGGAGGTCAGACAGGGTACTGGGTGTCCGGAAAGCCGGTGTCTTATTTAAGCCCAGCCTGGTCCGGCGTGCTCAAGCCTCAAAATATGGACCCCAAAGAGACAAAGTCCCTACCTCTTACACCTGGGGTAATGAGACTACAACATAGACAAATAACATATTGGTTCAACAAAAAGTTGAAAGAAACAAGCAGTTTGTCTAGTTCTTGAGGGAAAGGTCCCTGTTTGAGACAAACAGGATTGAGGACATTTCTTAGGACACAAGGCAAATGAGTCTAGATAGCTGCGTCAGTGCTGTAGCCACAAACCTGTCAGCTGAACTTTGTTGACAAAGACAGAGAAAAAAAATAAAGATTAAAATCCTTGCTTCATTCAAATATTCCACCAGGCTCTACATCAACACTGCTATTCACGCCAAAAAGGAAATCACAACAGAAAGAGCCAATGGCTGGACCAATGTCCAGCTCAGTGAACCAGTGGGTTGACTGGGGTTACTAACAGGAGTATGGATGAGAAACTACTCACAGGAACAGGGATGAGTCAAAGGCAGCTGTATCACCAAAGGCCACCTCGGCAGAGGGACAACTCGAGACAGCCTGAAGTTCTAGGCTCAGCCTGCAGGGTCCTCGGGTCCAAGACTCTCCTCTCCAAAGCCCCACTGGAGTCCCCACCTCCTGCAGCTGCTTTTATAAAGCTGGGGAGAGGCCTTGGAGTGTCTTCAAGTCTAACTTTCCCAAACATGTGATATTATGTTTTCCCCTGAGTCTTAGGAGCCCCCTTCTTCCTCCACAGAAAACGCGGCAATCCCATTCTGAGGAAACGGACACAGGACAGGAGAGAAGGAAAGCTGCCTGCGTCTGCACACACCTTCAGCGGGGGCAGAGGTCTCTCTGCAGTTCGGGAGGAACTGATGGCCAGCACCTGATGGGGCCCTTAAAACTCACAGTGAGAAGAACAGACTCTGGCTAAGTTTGTCCTAGCTCACTTTTGTGAGCTTAGGTACACAAAACCACGTCGCCACCTATGGGAACGTCTCCTGAGCCCCAGCTCTGACAGACGGAGGTGGAAAAGCCTGCCTCTGTGGCTCCCAGTGCCTAGCCAGAAAAGGCCAGCTGCTAGACTCCGGCAGAGCTTCCAACAGAGTGAGGTGCTGGTCAGGCCCTTCCACCATTGCTCTGAGCAGAGGGGCCCTGTGTGTGCATGTCGTGTGGAAGACTGGCCTCAGGCATTGCTAGTACAGAATTCGGATTGCTGAGTGACCAGCCTGTCCACACCACATGCATCATGTCCACCAGCTCTCCCGTGACACACTCAATGTTATCAGAAAATGAACCCAGGCAGGCAAGAAAAATGAACCCTAACCTAGGAGCCCAGGTCCACCTCTCTCCTATGACCTTGCTGGATCACCCAACAGTGACAAATGTCCTTCAGGGAAGGACAAGTCAGGCGCAGCCTGCTGGGTCACACACCATTTTCATTTAGCCTTGAGTTCACTTCTTCCAACAGAAGTCTAGCTGCAGGGGGCAGATCCCCAGTCTTATCTTTGTCATGCAACAGTTCTCAGCACCTTCCTCCAATTCTAGGATGACCACCTTGGTCTCAGAGCCTCTGGGTGCCCAGGCACTCCCCAGGGTTCACCCCACCTGCCCTGCCCTGTCTGTCCATGGCCTCGTCACCTCAGAGGGAAAGGAAGGTTGCATCTTTAACTTTGCAGGAAAGAGTGAGCTTTGCCAATTCCCATTTTCTCTGTTATAATTTAAGTTTCTACTGAAGAGAACAGCTCTGGGAGAATTTCCTGCAGAAACCCCAAATGAATTGCTTCTGTATATTATCATTTTTCTTTTATTTAAATCTAAAAACAGTAATACTCAAGCTCTTCCCAGGAGTCTGAGTGTGGAGATCCACTGCGCATGCATGCTGGGTCGAACCGACAGATATAAAGGACGGCAGACAACTGGACCAGGCTTCTCATTGGCAGAGTGAGTTAAAAACTGGATGAAACAGCCAGAACTGTCCAGTTCAGGTCAGAGCTGCAGCAGTTAGGGACATCTGGGGTCAGTTCAGTGCTGTGCAGATTCCACACGGGAATGTCTGTAGATACAGGTGCACACAGACGTTCCCAAGCTCTGACTTCTAAAGACAGCACACAGTAGCCTTGAACACCAGAACCCAGCATCATGCCTACCTCTGTCTCGGTAGTTAGATTCAGGCTCTGGAGAGATGCAGCCCCATCTAGTACTTCAGGAGGAGACAGAGAACAGGATCTGGGTGCATCCTGTGGGGCAGAAGTAAAGAATAGCTCAAAAATAAAACAGCAGGCAAGATGGTGTACATGCCAAGAGAAACCTAAATGACGGCCAGATCCAAAACAATTTAAACAACAAACTAAGTTAGGTAGTACTGGATGATAAGCCTCGGCATGACTACCCAGAAGGCCATGACCAAAGAAACAAGAAGAGGCTGAATAAACAAATGAAGGAAGGTAAGTTCCCAGGCAGAGAAATCCCAAAGTAGTGTCTCTGCGGTGGATGAGGCCCATGTACCTCCCCACCATGTGGAGCCGCTGCGCAGTTGGCCGAAGAGAAGGGCAGAGGAAGAGTGTTGTCTGTTCTGGAGAAACATGAGCACGGGGGCTGGACAATCCAGGCCACCATAAACCATCATGAGCTGATGACAACATGGCCCCTCGAAGCAATGCTTCATGATGGGAGAGGTCCTCTTAATCTCTGGGGTCTTCCTCCCAATAACCTACCACCCGATTGTAATCATGAGAAAACAGTCTATAAAAATACCTAAACAGTCATCCCCAAACAATCAAGGTCATCAGAAACAAGGGGTCTGTTACAGTCCAGAGGAGCCCAAGGAGATGTAATGACTAGCTGACCCCACGGAGACGAGAAAAGCCATGTGTACATCTTCTGGGAGTCATAGCATCCCAGCTCCAGCTCTTAGGTCCCATGAATATCCCTCTAAAACATTCCCACCCTTGTCGGCTCTGAAGGCAAGGCCATGGGAGGAGGCACAGAATTCATGCTTTGAGCTCTGGATACCATCTGGATGGTATCAGGGACTGAAAAATAACATTAGGTAAAGATGAAGGAAATATGAATGAATTCTGGCTAATAGCAGGTATGAAAACTGGCCCATTGGTTGTATTAAACACACTGTACCATAGATGATCAGCAGACATCGTGGCTCAGTCTGTAATCCCAGAACTAGGATGCTGAGGCAGGGATGCCGAGGAGTAAAAGCCACACTGGGATGCCTGCAGGACACTGTCTCAAAGCAGACAATAACGGAAACAGGGTGTGGTGTGGGGGATCTTTCCAAGCTGTCTTTACTTTTCTTAAGCCTCAACCAATTTGAAAATCTCAAGAATGCCGTATGGCCCCCACATTTCAAAGCAGCTGGAGCTCTCCAAAGTCACAGCCAGGCCCAACTTTCTGCCACCAGGATGTCTCCTGGAGAACCAGGGACCAGGTTTACATACAACTGTGTTGCCTTGGCCACCTTTGTTAAGATGCATGAGGGCGAGCGGAGCGGTTCTGGGTGACCTTCCTGCTCTTTATACTTGCCGGTCTTGGGTGGGAACACTCAAGCAAATTATTTCTCTTCAAGTCAAATTAATTCCTCTGATCAAATGATCACAGACTGCTGGTGGCCCAAAGGTCCAGCAAAATGGCCTATTTTTCAAACAAAGGCCAATTCATTGTTGGCTGCAGGGACGTAAGTCACCAGCTGGACAGTGCACAATGTCTCAGGAAGTAGAGAAAGGCCAGCTACTCTGAGATTGGAGGCTGACTGTGTGGGAAGCATCGTCCATGGTCTTTATGTCTGCTGGAACAGAGCAGTTGGAAATGGGACAATCCAGGAGGGTCTCTTCTAGGTGAAAACCTAGCAGAGCCTTGGCCAAGAGCAGCTGCGCCTGTGGGTGAGAAGGTCTGCTCCCCTCGGGGGCATCAGCCCTGGGGCCTCTGGCAGAGATAAGTGGACCTTCAGGGAAATCCAAGCATGGGTGGAGCATGTGCAGTAGATGAAGCATCTTCCTGCTTCTAACCCAGGGCAGGAGCTGGAATTCCCACCCAGGCACTGTGGTTTGTGCTGGGCTGACCCGTCCTCACAGTGGTATTCCCACCGGGCATTGTGGTTTGTGCTCAGCTGACCAGTCCTCACATCTTGTGCTTGCATGCCCCTTCTGGGCAGGTGTCTCATCTTCACGTTTGGGGTCTTTTACTGCCAGTTTTACTCTTGTTATTTGCTTCTTGACATTTGGGGAGGAGGGAGCTGGAGAAACCAGGGCCTCTCTCTGCCTATCCCCTGCCTCACCCAAAAGTGATCCCTGACCTCCTGTGACTTGTGCAGCACTCTGGGGAACAGTGCCAGGAAACAGGGCACAGAGCCCATGCTGAGCAGGCTCCAGACTCCTCCACATTTGCCTTTCCTTCTTTGAAATGGGCCCACGCTCTCCTTTCCTTTCAGGAAGACATTCTACTCTCAGCACAAGTCCCCAGACCAGAGTGCCTTCCAGGGCCTCCTGGCTGACTTCTTCCAGGAAGAGGGTGGGTAAGTCAGAAGCTAGTGCTATCTAGACAGAAGGAAGTTCCCCATTCCAGAGGAGGTCATGGCAGGCCTAGCAAGCTCTCCTTGGATGGGCGCTATCTTCCCTTGAAGACTGGGGCTGAAGTTTGCTGCCTGTTTGTCTGAGTTTTATTTCTGCTGCTTAGGGGAGAAAAGGCTCATTTTGGCTAGTAGCTGCAGGTCACAGTCTATGGCAGCAGCAGGGGCAAGGTGCCGGGACCTGGGGTAGCTGGTCACACGGCCATCAAAGCAGAGGGAAGCGATGCACACATGCTCTCTTGCCTGCTTGGGCTGTGCTCAGTCTCCCCTCTCTCACACGGTTCGGGATCTCCTGCCTAGGGAATGAGGCCACCCTCAGCTGGGGGTGTCTACCCACATCAATTAGCAGCCAAGACACTCCCCTACAGACATGCTCTCAGGCCGGCCTGATCTAGATAATTCCTCATTAAGACTCTTCCCACATGAGTCTAGGTGGTGTCAAATTGACCATTAATAATAACCAGCCTACCCTTCAATGTGGCCACATTGGAAACCTTGTCACCACCCAGTTCACAGAAGCACAGATGCTCACACCTGGAAGATGGACTTAGAGAAGGCATTGCCTTTGCAAGAGGCCCAGGAAGCCCCTGAAGAGGAGTCCAGACGAGAGGGTCTACTGTACCCCAGAATCTCCTCCATCAGAAGTTGGTGGCTGTTTACTGAGTGAAATTAATATGACTTAAAGAGAAATAATTTGTTTGAGTGTTCCCACCCAGGACAGGAGGCCTAATGAACACAGAAGGTGACCTAGACCTACACACCCCTCCTACAATCCAGGGGAAGGCGCTAATGAACGCACACTCCTCCTGCAATCCAGAGGAAGACCCTCATGAACAGCACACCTCTCGGGTAATCCCGGGGAAGACCCTCATGAATGGCACACCCCTTGTGTAGTCCCGGGGAAGGCCCTTATGCCACCAAACACAGCACAGCTCACATGCTCACACATACCTCCTCTTCCTCCACCTGAGCACAGAGTTTCCTGTGACTGTGGTAGCAAAAGCCCACAGGCTCCACAGCCTGATGTCATGCTCTAGAGAGTCATATCTGGACACCAGCAGTGCATGCTCCTGGCAGAGGTTCTGGGGGGTTGGGAAGCCCTTCCTGCCCCCACCTGCAGCAGCACCAGGCACCTTGTCCTGCAGCAGCAGGACTTGCCTCTCTCTGGCAAGAGGACGTGGCCTCTTCTAGCATTTGGATCCTCCCCTCTACGTTTTCTTTAAGATTTATTTTTAATTTCAATGAAGTCTTCATATGAGGTATGTTCACTTGAGTTAAGGTGTCCTTGGAGGCCAGGGGTGTTGGATCCCCCTGGAGCTAGAGTCACAGACCGTTGTGAGCTGCCCTTGGGTTCTGGAGTCTGAACTCCACCCTCTGCAAGAGCAGCAACTGCTCTTAACCACTGAGCCATCTCTCTTGCAACTCTTCTTATTCTGTAATGAACACTTGTTGCATTCAAGGCCCTTCAGTACTCCAGAATGGTCTCATCTCAAGAGCCTTAAGTCACACCTGCAGAGACCTTAGTTCTCAGTGTGTTGGATTCACAGCTCCCAGGGTTTGGTGCTCCTTGGGGACCTCATCTGTTCCATGGCACCTTCTCTGGGCCCAAGGTGTCCATCAAGGGCCCAAATTTGAGCAGAATCCTGTAACTACCTCCTTCAGGCTAAGAGATACCATCTGCTGGCCCTGTTCCCTGGGGCTTGCTGAGCCCCTGCAGTGTGAGCCCAACAAACAGATTTCTGGGCCTCTGGCACTTTCTATACCTTTCAGGATGACCCAAGTCCTGGTCCTGTCCTCTGGCTCCACCTACACTTCCAGAAGGAGCAGAGAAGAGAGTCACTCAGGAAAGGAGGTCCAGAATAGGGGCCGTAGGGGAGACCTGGGCCTCTTGGTTTGCTTTGCCCTTTAAACTTAGACTGTTCCTGGCAGTTGGCACTGGCAGCAATGTCCAGTTCTGCTCCCAGAAGCTCACTTAGTGACCCCCACACAAAGCCACTTGGTCCTCCCGACATCCTGAACCTCACACTCTCAGGCTTAAACAGGTCCCAGCTTCCTGCGCAAATGGACAGAGGAATAAGGTGTTGGTGCGATGACGTCAGCAAGAGCCTACCAGCAGCTCCTCCCTGTGGGGCACCAGCAAGAAGGGACTGAAGCCATGTTGGACGTTCAAGCAGAGATGCCTGGAGAGAAGGCCTGCCCATTTTCCATCCCCAGGGAGAGCATAAACACAATTTAGTCCTCATGCCTTGGAGGCAGAATATGAACGTGCTGGCAAAAAGTAGTCGTGGGACAGAGGTCTCTGCTACCTGAAAGAGCAGCTTCAAGGAAAGTGTCTCCTGCAGTGAGTAGCTGAGGGGTGAGTGTGTGAGAAACTGACCTGACCGAGGATCACACGTGGGGAGACAGAACCAGGTTAGCAGGCAGCCAACCACAGTTAGCACTGGCAAACGGTGTCTTCACAGAGAAACTCCAACAGGAAGGAGGCGGCGGGGGGAGGGCCTGCTCCACCAAGTGAAGAGTTAAAGGACACGTGTGCAGGAAGCTACTGAATTCTGGAGGTGCTAGTTCAAAGGCTCACATGTTCGGTAGTGATGGCCAAAGCAAGGCAGGTGGGGGCTCTGCTCCATGCCCATCTAGTCAGATCTTGGAGGGGCGTCCATGTACTGTTTGATGGGTAAAGGTATCACTGTGTTCCTAGGTGCCCTCTTCCTGGCCTGAACAGGTCACAGGCATCGATGACTTCTGAGTACTTTCTGTGTGGGTCTCTGACATCTCCAGAAGGGAAGGTCCAGAGGGCGGAACTTGGTCTGCTCAGTGCTATAGTGTGATGCCCAAAGCCATGGCAGGTCTCAGGCCTGTAGTGTGACACCTGCAGAGCGTCCAACAGCACGGCAGGCCAATGGGGCAGCACACAGAGTTCCAAAGGTCCCACTCTTTCTCTCAGCCACCATCAGTGAAAAGCTGGGTGTGCTCAAACACTAGAGAAATTTTTCAAGAGGCAGTGACCAGGCCCACTCTAGAGATTCAAGTTGAATGACATTAGTTTAGCATGTGAGTGAAGGGCACAGAGAACCACTGAGAGTGGAGTCCTCCTCCCCCTGCCACATTTCTCCTAAAGACACAAATACACAGACACACATACATGCACACAGATGTACACACACGTAAATATTAATACATACACATGCATGAATGTACATATGCACAAACACACACACACAATCACACACACTCACACTCACACACACTCACTCACACTCACACGCACTCACACGCACTCACACGCACTCACACACACTCACACGCACTCACATACTCATTCACGCACTCACACACACTCACACTACACACACTCACACATTCACACACACATTCACACACCCACACACACTCACACACTCACACACTCGCACACACTCACACACTCACGCTCACACTCACACACACTCACACATACACTAACACAAACTAACACACACTCACACACACACTGACACTCACACACACCCACTCACACACGCAAACACACACAAACACTCACACACACTCACACACACTGACACGCCCACAAACATTCACACACAGTTACACACTCACACACACTCACACATAAACTCAACACTCACTCACACACACTCACACAAACTCACACACTCATTCACACACACACACACACTCACACACTGACACACATTCACACTCACACACTCACAAACACACACTCACGCACTCACACACACTCACGCACGCTCACACACACTCACACACACTCACTCACACACACACTGACACTGACACTCACACACACTCTCACGCACACACACTCACACACTCATTCACACACACACGCACACAGACGCTCACACACTCACACACTCATTCACACACACACGCACACAGACGCTCACACACACTCACACACTCACACACACACACATTGACACTCACACACACACACTCTCACACACATTCACACATACACTAACACAAACTAACACACACTCACACACACACACTCACACAGACACACACACACTCACACATGCAAACACTCACACACACTCACACTCACACTGACACGCACACAAACATTCACACACAAGTACACACTCACACACTCTCACACACAATCACACATAAACACACACTCACACAAACTCACACTCATCCACACACTCATTCACACACACTCACACTCACACACTCATTCACACACACGCACACACACCCACTCGCACACGCACACGCACACACACACTCACACACTCACAAACACACACACAAACACTCACGCACGCTCACACATACACACAAACTCACACGCTCACACTCACACACAAACACACTCACACACTCACTCTTACACACTCACACACTCACACACACTGACGCTCACACTCACACACACCCACACACACGCACGCACTCACACACACTCATTCACACACTCACACACACTCACGCACACTCACACACACTCACGCATGCTCACGCACACACACACACTCTCACACACTCCACATGCACACGCACACACACTCACACACACTCACTCTCACACACTCACTCACACACACAAACTCACTCGCGCACACACTCTCACACTCTCACACTCACACTCACACACTCACACACTCACACACACACTCACACACTCCCAAACAGGGAAAGAGAGTCAGTCTCCTACAGTGTGCCTCCTCTGGAGAGATCCTGAAAGAGAGCAGTATCTTCATTTGCTTTGTCTTGCTGTCATCAAACACTGACCTAAAACAACTGTGAGGGAAGGGTCTCCCCTACACGTCCCGGGTCACTGTCCATCACTGAGGGAAGGGTCTCCCCTTACACGTCCCGGGTCACCGTCCATCACTGAGGGAAGGGTCTCCCCTTACACGTCCCGGGTCACCGTCCATCACTGAGGGAAGGGTCTCCCCTTACACGTCCCGGGTCACCGTCCATCACTGAGGGAAGGGTCTCCCCTTACACGTCCCGGGTCACCGTCCATCACTGAGGGAAGGGTCTCCCCTTACACATCTCGGGTCACCGTCCATCACTGAGGGAAGGGTCTCCCCTTACACGTCCCGGGTCACCGTCCATCACTGAGGGAAGGGTCTCCCCTTACACGTCCCGGGTCACCGTCCATCACCAAGGGAATTCAGGGCAGGGACTGAACAGCCACTGGGAAAGAACGCTGCTTGCTGGCTCTCTTCCTCCAGCTTGTGCTGCTGCCTTTCTTAGGCAGTTCAGACCCACCCGCCTAGGAATGGCATTACCCACAGTGGGCTGGGACCTCTTACATTCACTGGAAATTTTAAAAAATGCCCCACAGACACAGGCCAGTCTGATGAAGGGAATTCCTCAAGCCAGGCTCCCTCCTCCAGATGTCTCTGTGTCAAGCTGACAAAAACTGATCAGCGTAAAGTGGAAACAAAAGTTAACAAAAGTTAAGGAGATTGGTTCCAAAGAGGTAGATTGGCAAAATAGAGGGCTAGAGGACCCAACATTTGCTCCTTCCCCTCCCCAGAGACACCAGTTAAAGCGGGATAATAGATGTGTGTGTGTGTGTGTGTGTGTGTGAGGTGTAAGGGAGAGCTCAGAAGGAATGAAGAAGTTACCACACTACAGTGGGACACAGAACGTTTTCTGTGACTGCACAGAAAATCATTAAATGTTTTATCCTTGTTACTCTAAAACCCCTCGGTGACCCTGCCAGCCATCCCATCTCTTTGCAGGACAGCAGCAGCCCTTGCTTCCACAGCTTTGACTCATGTGGACCCCACAGTGCTCACCAGGTCTTAGCTGAGCAGTGGAGCAGTGGCACAGGTCTCTGCTCATGGACTTCCCTGGAGCTGGAGGTATTACACCCACGCTTAGACCATCACATTCACCCATGGCAAAGTCCTTCCTCACCAGTCTGTGAAGTCAGGTGTGAGTGAGCCTCAAATTCACAGTCATCGTCCCAGGGTCATAAGGACCATGAAAACTTCAGGAAATAATGGTACCAAGGGAATACAATCATTGTCCAGGAAATGTCCTCAAAGGAGTGAAGACCTCTTAATTGCTTGGCAATAATTTAAAAATTAACTGGGGCTAGAGAGATGGTTTAGTAATTAAAAGGACTTTCGGCTCTTGCAGAAGACCCAAGTTTAGTTCCCAGCACCCGTGTTGGTGGCTGACAGCCACCTGCAAATTCAGTTCCAGAGGAATGCAGCACTTTCTTGCCTCCATAGGAATTGCACACACGTACTTACCTGCCACACACACGTTCAAAATAAATCTATAAGAAATTAAATTACTGTTTTAAGGAACTTCAAAGAGCTTCAAGAAAACACAGACCTACCACTCGAGGAAATCAGGCATGAACCAAATGAGAGCTTCTGTGAAGAAATAAACATAATAGTAACCCACAGAAATTCTGGGGCTGAAACGCAGTGACTGAAATGAAAGGCGTAGCAGAGAGCTTCCACAGCGGTGAAGAAAAGACAGCATCTGCAAACAACGAGCAGCAGAAAGTGACAGAGAGCAGAAATCCCACAGGGCTGATGGGATACTACCAAGTCAACCAACACGTCCATCAAGAGAATTCCAGAACTCAAACGTGAGAGTGAGGCAGGGAAGACAGACCCGGCAGTAATGCCTTGAAACCTGAGTCTGATCTAGAAGATCCCACATAAAAAGCTGGGGATGGCAGCCCTCATCTGAAATTCCCACAGGGCCGAGGCAGACAGGAGGGGCTTGGGGCTTGCTGATCGGGCCAGTCTAACTGAACCAGGTTCCATAAGAAACACTGACTCAAAAAATGAAATACAGAGCCATTAAAATACCCAGTGTTGGTTTCTTGCCACTGCATGCATGTGCACACACATGCACACACACATACACATACAATCATTCACAC
Source organism: Eospalax fontanierii (assembly GCA_035773235.1). Classification (NCBI taxonomy): domain Eukaryota; kingdom Metazoa; phylum Chordata; class Mammalia; order Rodentia; family Spalacidae; genus Eospalax; species Eospalax fontanierii. The sequence goes on from CM069537.1 coordinate 78,042,454, forward strand.
ACTCATACAAAGAGAAGCTTACTGAAACTTTATTTAAATAGTGTCTTCAAACTCCTCCAATTATTAGGAAGGAAGTAGGCACCTAAATTTATGAATTTCATAAGTCCTTAAATAGCAACAACACCAGGAAGCCCATGGCCAAATTGTGAAGTCAGTGACAGAGAATTGTTAGAGAGAAAGGAGATTTGTCACATACCAGGGAACCTTCATGAGACTATCAGCAAATCTCTCAGTAAACAAGGAGATTTAAAGGGCTGAAAGAAAGCCTACTGACCATACCCAGGAACATTACCCTTTGAAAACACTTTATAAACGAGGAACAGTCCTTCCCAAATTAAAACAGAGGGAACTCATCACAGTCAAAGCTGCCTTATAAAAAGCAGTAAGGAAGTTCCTCAGATCAGTCACACTGTGCCCAATAATAACACAAATGTGTACTACAGCATGGGTCTCAGGGGTCAATGGAAGTAATTTTACAGGCAAGTTCGCTGTAATTTAAGTCTACAATAATGAACTATAAATGACTCCTAACCCTAAAAGACAAACTTGCTAGTGGGTACACAACAAAAAAGAAGCAAAGTGAGCAGGAGACATGGCTCAGTGGTTAAGAGCACCAGCTGCCTTTCCAGAGGACCTGGTTTCGATTGCCAGCATCACTGAGTGGCTAACAATGTCCATAACTCCAATTCCAGGGGATCTTCTGGCTTCTGCAGGCACTGCATAACACAGGTGCTCTTGTATGCTGGCAAAACACACACATAAAGATAATTATTAAAGAAAGAAGCAAAGTGACTGACCGAGAGCACAGGTGAAGAGGCTGAGAAGGAGACAGAGTGTGGAGTTTTGCAGAGTTATTATCAACCTAAGATAGGTGCTTATGGGGTGGTCTGGAGAGCGCAGCAAGTAAAGACACTTGCCGCCAAGCCTGATGATCTGAGTGCTATCCCCAGGACCGTGTGCTGGAAGGTAGGAACTAACTTCTACATGTTTTCAGCTGACCTCCACACAAACACTGTAGCACATGGGTATCCCTATCCCTCCCTCCTAATCCCTCCCTCCCCATCCCTCCCTGCTAATCCCTCCCTCCCCATCCCTCTCCTCCACACATGTAAGTAAACCAAAATGTAATGAAAATAGATGCTTCTATATAAACTCCAAGATGAGTTCATAGGGATGCAAAGCAGGTAAGAGGCAGGAATCAGAGCAAATCACCACAAAAAGAATCAAAGAACATAGTAAGACAGCAAGAGGGGAAGGGAGGTGAACAGAAAGCAGCAGCCAGAGCAGCAGTACGTCTCACCGATGATTAAGAACTTTAACCTGGGTCTGAATACAGGAACATCAGGGTCCAATGGTCTGCTGTCTGCAGGAAACTCATGACTCATTCACAGACTTGGGCTGGAAGGCAAAAAGGTAGGCAAGTCCATTTGAGAATGGATACTGAAAAGAAAGCAGATAGAACCATGAAGACATCAGACAAAGTGGACGTTTAGGCAAACATTGCCTCTAGAGACAAAAACGGGGGCTGCACATTTCATATGAATGCATGCTTGTATGTACATTGAACAAGATTATTCAAGGAAGAGGCCAAAAGTGAAGAGACAGTGGAAGGCTATTCGGGAGGAGTTGGAAAGAAGAGGGCAGGGTGAGGGTGATGTTGATATAGTATTCATGTAGGAAATTGCTGAAAACAAAACTCTAACGTAATAAAAGGCCATTATGCAGTGTTAAAAGAATCAACCCAACAAGAATGCTTAACAAGTGTTAGTTGTATTCACCCAACACAGGAGCAAAAATAAGAAAGACAAATGCTAACAGATCCAAAGACAAACTGACAGAAAAATCACAGTGCCCCACTTAGGATAACTGATCTGGGTATAAAATCAGTTTTTTAAAACTCCAGCTGACCTGAAAGTAGCACAAATCAAATGGATATAACAGGCATCTACAGACCTTTCTGTTCAGTAGCAGAATGATCAACATGTCTTCTACATTCATCCAAAATAGTCTACAAAGTAGAGTATATGGAAGGTCACAAAAGGAATCTTAAGGAATTTAAGACCATAAAAGTAATTCCAAGCATCTCTCAAAACATCATGGAATGAAATTATAAATTAACACTGAAACAGCAACTGGAAAACTAATAAATGTGTAGAAACTGAATACATACTCAAGCACTCTGACTCAAGGAGGGAATATGAAGGGGGCTTAAAATGCTTAAGGGAGTTTAAAATCTCATGACAACACTAAGCACATTTCCTAGCAAGATTTTTCAGGACATGGAAAAATCTGTACAAGAACTAAATCCACAGTAATAATAGCTGTCTACATTAAGAATAATAAAGATGTTCAGTCACCCAACTGTATACATCAGAGAGCCAGAGAAAGAAAAACAGCCCAAAGTAGTGTGAGAAGAAAACACGAAGATCAAATCATAAAATATCAAGTGCAAATGAAAAGCTACAGAAAAATCCAAACCTGAATTACTTTGGGGAAAAAGATGCAGAGAATGAGAGATGGTGGGATGCTTAGCCCTGAATGGGACACCTGTATCCTACATTCTGCTCCCAGGGCTCAGGGGTCATGGCAGAAAGATCAAAAGAACCAGAGGTGGTGGAGAACCACAAGGAAACAATGCTTTCTGGACAAAAAGCTGTACCTCTGAACTCACAGCAGTTGTGCAGCGTACACAAGACCTGCACACGCTTAAGCCAGACGAAATCCCAGCACGGATTTGAGAGGGGTATGACGTCCCACTCCTAGAGGAGGAGCTACTGGGACTCAAGAGCTGCTGGGAGAAGATCTGGGTTTCAAGAGTGTGATGCAGGATAGACTGACCTTGCTTCAGGGGATAGCCACAAAAGCGTATGGGCAAATTGGATCTGATGTGCTTCTCTTAAAAAATGGGGTGGGGGGGGCAAAATTGGCTGTGTAGGTAACAGGGGAGGGTGGATTTAGGAGGAAGGAAGGACGAATATGACCAAAATAATGTCATGAGATTCTCAAAGAACTGATTTTTAAAAGAGAAAAAAAGAAAATAAAAATACTAGATTGAGAAACAGAGAAGACTCCATTAAAGAAAATCAGACATGGAAGCTGGAGGATCACAGAAGATGCTTGGAATGCTTTTTCTTTTCTTATTTTTAAGATGCAGTCACCCAAGAATGTAATATTTTTTTTTCAAGTTTGTGCCTCCAAATGCCCTACAGTTTGGGTTCATACTCTAGAGCCTTGTTAACCTACTAAGTATTATCTCTAACTGAGACCGACTCTCCCCTTCCCAGCAATCTCAGGGTCATAAGTGGCCAGCGGTTTTTCAGATGGGTTGGGGTCCTTATGCACCTCTCTGAGTCTGTTTTGGAATTTTGTCTGACTTGAGCTTCTGTTGTGAACAACCAGGTACCACGTAAGGTGGATAACCTCAAAGAAATGTATCCCTTCCGTTTGTAAACACACAACCGGCCAAACCTTAATCAAGAAGAAATAAAGACAGAATAGGTCAATAACAAGTGGGATTGAATCAATTTTCAAAAACTAACAGGAAAGACAAGCCCTTGACCAGATGTCTTCCTGAGCAAATTGTACCAAACAGCAAAGGATCAATATCAATCCTCCTTAAATGTTTCCCAAAATGGAAGAGAGTTTAGCACTTTCAAAGTCATTTAATAGGGTCAACAGCCTTCGTTACCCAAACCAAGGACAGTACAAGAAGCAAAACCATAGAGCTCCATTGTACAGCCTCTGATGAACATACCTAGAAAAATCCTCATCTGGAGTTCAACAAACATGGGATCACATAGGACAGCCAGGAGGGGTCAGTCCTACCATGCAAGGATGGTTAAGTCTTTGCAAATCTGTGTGCTTCCACGCATTATCAAAATGAAAGAATAAGGTGAAACGATAGTCACAACGGGTGTGGGCTAAGTTTGTTCAAAGTCCATTCATAATTTTAATTTTCAACAAAAGCAGTTATGTATGTCCACACCACACAGGCTATATGTGGAGTGTGTCTGCAGCTGGTATCATAGATTGGGAAAGTTGAAACATTCTCCCTGTCACCTGGACGGAGGCAAGGATGCTGATTCTCACCCCTCCAAGACCACTGAAGTCCTGGCCACAGAAATAGTGTTGGACTTTACACGGCTGTAACCAGATATCTGAAAGAACAGTGTAAGGGTGGATGGACGTCTTTTGCCTCATTGGTTTTAGAGGCTTTAGTCCTTGATGGCAAGGAGGGGATGTTAGTCACTTTTTACAGGATCGACACCAAATCCAGAACATGAAGCAGCTTGGGGGAGAAGCTATTTATGTGGTCCCTGGTGTGAAGGGGTATCATCCATCATGGTGGGTAAAGCACAGCGTTGGATGGATTCCATGTGGGAGAAGCGGCTGTTTGCTTGCTTACATCAGAGATAGATGACTCTGACACTCGGCCCACTTTTTCTTTTTCCTCTTCTATGACATCTATGCCCTCAGCCTATAAAGGGCTACCACCCGTGTTCAGAGCAGGTCTTCCTCTCTGTAAATGCCCTCACAGATGGAGGCAGAGGTGCACCTCCATCCACAAGTACCGATCAAAGTGGCAGCCTTCAGATAGCTTGCTGCAGTTATGCCAGTAATGTTCCTTTGCTACCGGGCTCCTGTCCTGCCCCCACGCTCCATTCCGTCATCCTTTTTCCTCAATGCCCTCTGGTTGGGGTGCTTCAGGTTCTTCCTTGCTGACATTGGTAGGTTTCCTGGAGAATTCCCCTAGTGTTCTCTCATGGCGGAGGGGTGTTGGCTCAGCGTGATGAAGCACTCGCCCATCATATCAGCTACATGTGCAGCACACCGAGTGCAGGTGTGTCTGAGGCTGACTCTGATAGGTTCTCCCTGAGTCAGTGCACACCCATGGTGAAGACCAAGCTCCCCTCCTAAAAAGGCTAAGAACTACACGCCTCCTTCTCAGTTCTTCCTTCTAGAGCTTTCTCCTTCCCTTCCCATTCCCCTAGTCTAGACCTCTAGAGGCTAAACTAGACCCAGTCCTTGCAATCTCTAAGTTTCCCCTAGTGAATGTGGGAGGCTACTGTCCTGGTACTCAAGGTTACTCTAGGCTCCCAAGAAGAGTCAGGTCCCAGCCAGCAGCCTTGTGGATAGGTTACTTTCCAGTTGCTGTGATAAGACATCATGACCAAGGCAACTGATAGAAGAAAGAGTTTATTTGGCCTAAGTTCTAAAGGGATGTGTCCATCATGGTGGGGAGGCATGGCAGGAGGCAGCTGGAGCAGACACAGGAAGGAGAGAGAGAGAGAGAGAAAAACTGAACATGGGAAAGAGGCTCTAAACTCTCAAAGCCCGCTCCCAGTGAGGTGCTTCCTCCAGCAAGGCTACACCTCCTGGATCTCTAAAACCAGCACACCAACAACTAGAGCCAACTATTAAAATACGTGGCTCAGACTGGAGACATTCCTCATTCAATGACCACAGATGGTTTTGGATAAACAGAGCCCTGGGACTTTCCTTCAATAAAGAAGAAAGAACTGCTAGGGCTAGAAAAATATACCGACAACAACCCCCCCAACAACCCCCCCACACAACAACCTTCTACACACAACAATACTCCACCACACAATAACATCCCCACAACACACACACCCCACACACACAACAACCACACACACAACAACCACACACACAACAACCTCCCACACACAACACCCCCACCACACAATTAACACACCCACAACATACACACAACCCCCCCACCCCACAACAACCCCGCCGGCCCACAACATCCTGGGAGGGGAAGCATTGCTTGCCTGCTTCCTGCTTGAGGATGACCTGCTTCTTTCTAGCTTAACTATTTTATTTATTGTTTTTATTTTTTGTGTACGAGTGTGCAGCCTGCATGTGTGTACGTCATGCAGAGCCTGCAGAGGTCAGAAAAAGCATTGGATCCCCTAGAATTGGACTAATGGACAAATGTTAGCTGTCATGTGCATGCTGGAGTCAAACCCAGGGTCTCTGCAGGAGCAGCCAGTGCTCTTAACTGCTCTCCAGACCCTTCTTTCTAGTTTAAAACATAGACAGCACCTAGATACATAGGGTCAGCACAGGTGTCATGGCAACTATCAGGGCTGGTCTCAAAAGCAGGTACTCCCACATGGAAGTTCAGAATATTGCAGAAGTTGTTGGACGTGATTTCCACCTCAGCCTCTCGGCTGCACCCCAACACCCCACCATGATGAGATCCCAGTACTCTGGAATCTCCCCTTTGGTCCCTCAGGATCTTTGTCCCTCACTGTATTGAAACTGTGAAACTGACCCCATTTCCCCACTTCTTCTAGCTGACAGGTGTCACCCTGTTTCTGCCCAGCCACTCCCCCTGGTCTTCCCAACTGCAGTCAGTCATTCAGAATGGCCCCATGCACATTTGGGGAGAATACTGTCTACAACACTGGAACATTTACCACTAGTCACACCTGCCTCTGCATGGAGCCCATTGTTTCTGCAGTTCTGAGAAACTTGCTTTTCCTTATGGAAACGTTTTGTTAGCTGAAAACCTCTTTATTAACTGACCTGCCCCTGTCTGGTATAAGTATGCTGATCTGCTGTAACTATGGTTATTGATTTTGCCCCTGGCATGATGTGATTATGGTTTTAAGCTTGTAAACCCTGCCCTGCCTCTCCCTCGGTTGGGAGCTCTTTTGGGTATGATCTCACACCTGGTCACCATTCAAGGACTCTCTGTTCAACCATCCTCTAGCCTCTTGCTCACTATTACAGTATTAGTTCCTTTCCTCATTGCTGTGAAAAAATCCCAGACAAAAGCAATATATGGGTGGTCTGTTGTGACTATTGGAGGAGAGACAGCCCACTACGGTGAGGCAGGCATGGTTCCGGGGTAGGAGTTGGCTGGTCACATTGTATCCACAGTCTGGAAGAAGGGAAAGATGAACGTTGGTGCCTCATTGACATCTTTTTATCCTGGTCACTCAGTTTGGGTCTCCAGTGGACAGCGTAGGATGGTGTTGCCCAGCTCAAGGTCAGTCTTCAGTTAAATGTCTCTGAGGGGTTTGAAACATCCTTACAGGAATAGGTGTCTCTACACAGGTTTATCTCCTAGGCGATTCTTAATCCCGGTCAAGGTGACAATTGAAATGAGCCATCACACTGCCCCTTACAGTCCTGGTCTCTGCCTAGACACAGGGTGAAAGGAACTTACCTTGAGGGCCTTTCCTCAGTGGTTATCCCATGATCCCCCAGGTAACACTTCCTGGTATAGTCTCCAGCTTTTGTGGAACTCAAATGCATTCACCAGAACAGGATCAAGAGGCCCAACCATGAAAGCCTCTTCCCTCTGGGCAGCCAGGACACCTACAGGAGCATGTGGGCAGGGGTTCTCTGAACAGTGCTGTGCTGAGAGAAAGGATCCCTCCAGGGCTGGAACATCCCTCCAGGGTTCTACTGCATTATGGGAAGGAAACTTGCTATTCCTTTCTTTATCCTCGACAAATCATGAATCATTGATCGAAGCACACTCTTCCTCAGCAGGTCTCCGCGGTGTAATTTCCGACCTCATGAGATTGTAAGACATTTCCTTCTTTCTTGCCTTTGATCATCCCTAACATCAGGTAATGAGTGAGGGTCTGCAGGGTGCTTGAACAAGAACACTTGTTCAGGCCCCATCTGGGTTGTCCTTGTCAGGTGCATGGCAGTTTGGGTTATTTGTCTGTTTACTCAACAGTTTTAAAACTGTAAATTTTCCATGTCAGTCTCAAGATATGCAATCTCAGACTATTTGCAAGCACAGTTCCTTTTGGACACAGTCTCCTGCAAGGAGGTCTAGACATTTAGAACAATATTCCCTAAGGTAAATAATGACAAGTATGTTTGGTGAATGGGTTTTGACCAACCTACAATTAAGCCAGCTTACATGGTCTGTCTGTCAGCAATTCAGTCTGTTGGGCCTTAAGAAATCCTAACTGACCAGCTGGCACCTTGTGGCCTTGGCAAGATGGCGCTGAGAAGAGCTAAAACAAAGCCTAGCCAGAAGAGATAGGCACATATCACACATACTATGATAATTAGGTGAATTAGGAACTTAAATGCCATTGGAGGAAAATTATCTCCTCCCTCGTGAACAGTGTGTGGACAGTAGTAGCCTCTATGTAAAGTAAAAGCATGATCAGAGTGACCAGCAAAATGATTGGTAGAAACTTCCTGCTGTATGCTAATATCTGTAACTCTAAACCTTTATAATGTGTCTGATAAGTTCAGTAAACAGCTCCCTGTGGTACCATTGAAGAAGTCACATCATTAAAGCTGTATCATCAAAAGAGCTGACTAGCTGCACACTTCTTTGGTCAAGACAGGGACCCCGGTTGGGCCTGATTGTCTTCTGGAGCGGGCCAGGAGGCTGAGAACGGGTCGACCCGCAGCAACCCGACGTCCCTTTGATCCCCTGAAAGGCCCCCTCCTACTGCGGGGAGGGAGCTGGGGCAATCCAAGGGAAGTGGGACACAAGCTTGGTACCGGATCCCCCTCGCAGTTCCCTCCTGCCGGCTGGGAGACAGAGGACCTGGTGAGGGGGTGTGCCTGCTGGTGCCTGCCACTCCGCCACGAGAGAGAGAGCGCGACACAGTCGCTGTAGCAGACAACCTAGGGGAGGTGCTCCACTGACTTGAGGCCCGTGGCAAGGTAAAAACTCATGATAGAAGAACATGAGGAAGGGCAGCCACTCCCCTCATGACCAGAAGGGAAGGGCAAAGTAGTTTTTAAGGGCACAGCCCAATAATACACTTCTTCCAATGGGACCCATCCATGAATGGCTCTTTAATAGGAGTTCATTGATGGATTAACCTGTTGATGAGACTCATCATGATTCAATCACCTTCAATGGCACCAACAGCTGAGACCCAAACCTTCAGCAATGAGCCTTTTTTGAGAGAGACATTTCACATTCCAAACCACAGCACTCTGTCCCTGACCCCAAAAAGACTCATAGCCTCCGTCATGAAAAACACATTCAGTCATCTCCTAGTGTGTTCACGGTTTTAATAGTTCCAACACTGATCAAAAGTTAGAGTCAAAAGTCTTTTCTGAAACTGAAGGTAACTTAGTTGTGAGCACTTGCAAAAACTTTTTAATTCTATTTTCCTAACATAGAGTGACACAGAGGGTTAACATTCGCAGTACAAAAGGGAGGAAGAGGCACCTAGAAGGGGGTGGGGCAAGAGCAAAGCTGGAGAACACGTAGCAAACGGTGAACCCTGAGGGTCCATGCCTGGAATCTGTATCCGCACTGAGCTCTGAGAGCTCCAGCGAGTTTCAGTGGAGCGACCTCTACAGTCTTGCTGGTGGTCATCCCCTGGCCCCTTCTGGGCTGGACATATTCACTGCCTGGAGATCACCTTGGCATTCCCTCCGTACCCCTGATGTCTCCAAACCCCTGAGGTCTTGAGTGCGCCTAGGCCTAACTCTCCCAGCTTCGTCCCTCACATCCCAGAGGACTGTCTGTAGGGTGCCCCAGGCCTCCCTTTGAAATCTGTCCATGCGTTCTGCCTGCAACAACATCACGCCTCTTGCATTGTGCAAGTCTAATCCAGCATCTCATGCATGGTGCCAAGGTTTCCACCAGCTGCAGACGTCCCTCTGAGCCACAGCTACAGTGACCCGGGTGCATGAGTGACCACACAGGGACACACTTCCTTAGCCAGCTCTGGGAGAGCAGAGTACCCTGAAGCTCACTTTTGAGAACAGTCTTTAGGTGAATTAAAAACTTTACACCTTTGATCCTGCAATGGGTATGACCTGACCAGTTCCTCAGAGGCTTTGAGACATCTTTCCTATTGCTCCATGCCAAGTACTTGTCTCCTATTTAGTTTTGTTTTAATTTTTAATTTATTATTTTTATTTTATGTGCATGAGCGTGCTGCCTGCATTCATGTAAGTGCACCCATTTGGTGCAGTGCCTGAAGAGGTCAGAAGGAGGTGTCAGATCCTCTGGAACTGGAGCTATGTCACGTGATGCTGAGTCTTCTGCAAGAGCAGCCAGTGCTCCTAATAACTGAGGTATTTCCCCAGCCCCCTATTTAATGCCCTTGATCTCATCTGCACCCACACCGTTTTTGACCCCAACTTCTAAAAACACTAGTGTTCAGATCAAACTTCAATCCACGTTTTCAAATCTACCTGTTCTGAACTTTGTTCCTTAGTGTGGCTAAGAAACACACCACTCTCTGAATGCATTTGTTTTGCATTGAACTGGTTCATCGTATTTGAATGCAGCATCCCTCTGTCGCAGGCCATGGACAAACGCAGACAAGTTATTCAGCAGCATGTGGTATGTGTGGCCTCAAGCAGAGTCTCATTTCCACCTGAAAACTCAGGGGTTTGTCTTTCCTATCTGAGTTCCTCCTGGTGTTCTGACCATCTGAGCTCCCACCAGAACTACACAGCAATCTTTAATTAAAGCATTCTGAGTGTTGTCCTTAGCCTGCTTCTCAAAATGTTTCCAAATCCCTCCTTCAAACCATTTGCAGAGTGTTCTAAATCACATGATCGGGACTAGCAAAGGCAAGGACCCCACTCTCTACCAATTCTCTATGTCACTTAGCTTTTTATTACTGTGAAGGAAATGTCGCTTTGGGCTCACGGGTTCATAGGTTTCAAGCTGTGGGAGGCTGCCTCCATGCTCTGAGGCCTGCAGTCAGGTGAAACATCATGGAGAGACATGGTGAAGGAAAGATGCTAACCTTATGGCAGTTCGAGTGCAGAGAGAGAGAGGGAAGAGACCAGGTTCAAGACATACCCCAATGCCGTATTTCCCGCCACTGGACCCCACCTCACACCTCTCTTTTCCGAGTCAACCAGTCAGTGGATTTTGACTCTGGATGAACTCCATACCCTCATGATCCAGAACTTCTCAATGGCACATTCATCCTCACATGGGTCTTTTCTGAGTGACTCCTCCTCACCAAGTCACGTGGTGTGGGTTGACCACGCCTATGAGAAAAAGGCGCATCTGAGACCTTCCGAAACAGCATGGTGGGGTGCAACTGCCCACCTCGGCCAGCTGCTCTGCATGCATTCTGCCTACCCTGAGTTACCCACAGCAGCAGTGACTGCATTAGACAAAACATGCTCAGGAGCAGGCAGGCAGACCCTGAGCCTGTGAGCTGGCTCCAGAGGGTCAGAAAGCAGCCACAGCAGCTGCCTGGGCTGTCCCTAGTGACCCCTCCAGAAAGCAGAGCCACCATAGTGGCGGGGGCACCCTCTCCTAGCCAGCTGCTCTCCTGAGAAGTCACAACTATGGCTCCGGATCTACAGGACTGTGGAGGCACCACACAGCTGTGGAAGTGGTCCATGTGTCTGTCTCAGAGGACAGCAGTGCAGAGTCCAACTTGTGGCAGGCAAAGCGGTGTGCACAAAGTGGCTAAGACTGGTGGCCTCCAGGGTAGGCAGAAATTTTGGTATCTTATTAACAATTCCACTGACTCTTCTGAATTCTGTAGACAAATAAATAATTCATTGATTGTAAAATAAAAATTCAACATCCCCTCACCAGGGCCCAGGGTGTCCGTAAGGTGCTAAGGGGAACACAGGAAATGCCTAATGTCCCCAGGAGCACTGACGGGGCAGCGGGGAAATAGAGGCGCTCATAGTGACCAAGGCCTGAGATGGGGTCCCAGGGATATGCAGATAGAGCCATGGACTGCAGAACACTGGACAGCCTAGTCCAGAGCAGCTTGGGACAGGCTTGAATGTGGCCTGCCTCCTCAGGCCAGTCGGTTCTTCAGCCCCTGCCCTCTCCTCCTTCCCCCACCCAAGTCAAGCTTTGCCTGTAGCTGGAACTTATTAAAATTTCAGGACTCCTGGTCTACCTAGAGCCGTGTCGCTTCTATTTTTAATGTCTTCAGCTTATCAAACCTGCATAAGGTGATGTGCTTACTGTTAAAGGTCTCTGTCTTCCAGCAATTTGTAATTTTTTCCTGTTAATTTCACAGCAATGGATGGAGAGTGGGCAGATATCGGTGGAAATAAATGAACTTCAAATTACCTGTAGTCAGAGGAGAGCCATGCTCAGGGGGGCAGGGCAGCACCAGGAGATTCTCTCCAATATATTTCCTGTGAGGGGTTAAAGACTGAGCAGGATCCCTGTACAAAGAGAGCTTTAATCCGGCTCCGGGGCAATGGGGCGCTTCCTCTGCCCAGATCTCTCCCTGGCGCTGGCTCAGGGCAGGGAATTAATTAGAGGATGGGCCAGCAGTGCAGGTGGGATAACCGGCTAGTGCAACACGACCTCCTAACATGGGTGCTCTTCAGCGGGTCCTGAGGCCATTCAGCGGGTCCCCCAAGAGCCTTGAGAATAAGCCAGTGTCTCTGAGACTCCTGCCCAGCACCAGCTGAGCCTTCTTGGCCCTGGAATCTCCAGACCTGGAGAGGAACCAAGTACATAAGGCAAGAGCTCCCAGAACCCCCCAGGTTAGCCTGCCATACAGCAAAGCGGTCAGGGAAGCTGTCGGGGCAGAAGGTATTCAGCCCGACACTCAGACGCAGAGCACCCAGGTCCCTGGGGTTCGCTTCGGATGGGTGAGTTGTGACAAGAGCTGTTTGTGCAACTTGTGGAGCCCCTGGCTCCCAGACCCAGAAGTCCACAACCTCCCAGGAGGGTGCTAGGTATCCCAGGCTGGGATTTAACTTAGTCGCACACCCTACTGGGGGACAGAATGCTGAGTGCCGTAGTTTAAAGTGCAGCAGAAGTCAGAGGCTGCCAGAATGGCTGCTGCAGAGATGCGGCAGGAATCACTGGTGCCCATGGATTCCCGGGGAGTGTATGGGGCCAGCACTCTGGGCTGAGGAGATGGCACCAAGGCATTGAGCATCTAGGAAAGGCACACACTGCCAGGCAGCAGGCTGGAAGTGTGCAGAAAGGGGGCATGGCAGTGGGGTGGCCAGGAAGGACTAAGAGACAAGACAGGAACATTTCTGAAAAGATTCCCATGCCACAGGATAATACTAGGAGAAGATTTGCACACATGAAAGTCATATCTGTGCCCAATCACCACGTAGGGTCTCCCACATTTATGGAGGCCGAGAAGTCTCCAGGTCACCACCCCAGCTGGAGATCCAGGACAGCTCATGATGCAGCCGAGGAACCACGAGCCAGGCTGACAGTGGAGATTCTCTTGGAGCCTGAAGGACAAAGTTCCGGGAGAGCTGAGGGCAGGAAAAGGACACCCAGCTCCAGGACTAGGGTCCTTCCCTGGCTGGATGGTGGGATCCACGTGGGAGAGACGCCTACATTACTCAGTCCCACATGGAAGAGCCACACTATTTACCCAGTTCCTGGAAATGCCTCCCAATACACAAAAGCTGTGTTTGACCAACCACCTGAGCACCCGTGGCCCCATCAAAGTGGCATGTGACATTCGTCATTTGTGGGGAGATGAGGCAGTGAGGCAGCCCGGGAAGTACCACTCGCTAATCGAAGCCTCTCTGAAAGCCGCCTTCTGGTGGGCTTCACTTCGAAGCCTGTTCAGGTCCAGTCTGGGTTTCAATTCAATTGCTTCGATTCAATTAAATTCTGGACATTTTAGCCCTACAGTACCAGAGCTCTTCATACCCTGCTCCAGGCCATCTGACAGGGTCCAGGGTGGTGCCCTCCCCACTGCAGGCTGCAGCAGCCCAACACACAGACCTCTGTGGTGTGTGACCCTGGTCCTCCCCACTCCAGGCACAAGTGGAGGACCATCTCCCTGAGTGAAGACAACATAGTCCAGAGAGCAGAGCTCTGCTCCCTCAAGCCGGAAAGTGTTTAGATCCATGTGAGGGATCTGGGGATAGACCCGGGACAGGACCACCTCCATCAAGGACAACGGTACCTAGAGGGCAGTTGCTCCAGATAGCCCTCGACTCAGTTCCATGGAATCTCAGAGTTGCAACAGAGCTAATGAGGAGAGAAAGGCTGATTCCAGCACGTGGGTCCTTGGCACTGGCTTTGGGCAGAGATCTGCTCTGAGCTCAAGTGCTTCTTACGGTTTCCATTGGAGAAAAAAAATTCACTTCAAAGGGAGAAAGAGGAGAGAGAATGGAGTAAGGGGGACAGGAGGAGGAGGAGAAAGAGGCGGGAGAGGAAGACAGAGAGAAAGGTGAGCCTCAGAGCAGATTCTTCAGAAACATGGGGCGAGGAAGGCCTGGCAGAGGACCCCTCCGGGCACGGGGCAGGGCGGGGGGAGTCTGTCGAGGAGCGGCTGATGCAGGGGTCTCCAGCAGTCCTGTGAGCGAGGCATTCCTAGCCTGGCATCTAGGCCCTGACCTCCTCTGCGGTCATTATCCATCTTGAGTCAGCCTCAGAGAGGCCAGTGCTCACTATCCCCAAGCACAGAGGGCGCTGGCAGGGGCTTAGCACTCTGCTCTCTCTGGCTCCTGTGTTAGCACAGTAAAATGAGGATAGGCTCTCTCCCCCACAGTTGTTTTGGGAATGACCAGAGAATAAGAAAGAGCCCGCCCACACAGAAAAGGTCCACATATGTTTATTTTAAGAGCCATAGCTGAGGATTTTGTCCCGACAGCAACCAGCACTGATCTGGCCTGCTCATGTGATTCTAATACCCTACAGATGAGCCTGGCTTGGAACCCGACTGAGCCGGAATTAGTGATCCCATCACACTTGAGAGCTCTATTTCTGGAAGGAAACACAGGAGATTAAGAGTGACTCTTTGCAGATTGAATGCTGCTCTTTCTTCAGGACCCAGAGGTGGGAGGGGCTCTGTCCAGCAGGGGCTGCAGGCCGCAGCTCACTAGCCAGGCAGGGAACACACACCCCTGCTTCATATCTGGATGTGAAGAGAATGAGATGGTGAGCCCTGGTAAAGGGGCCTCTGGAGGTTTTGTGTCCCTGGAGGAAGCACGTCACTCCTGAAGACAATTAGGAAGGAGTCGGGCCAGGCGAAACAAGCAATTAATTACCACTAGGCTGGGAGAAGTTAGTCTCAGCAAACAAGGAAGGCATCACAATTTCATTGGGAGGTGCAGAGCAACGAGCTGCAAGACGGGGTGGATGAGGAAGCGGGAGCTGGGGCTGTGAGCCTGGGTCTCGCGGTCAGGAGCAGAGAGCCCACCGGTAGGGAACCAGAGGCAGGCAGAACGGTAGGGAGAGGCTTGGACTCCCGGCAGCAGTTCAGCAGCCCACTGACAGGCCACTGTGGCTGGGGCAGGTCCTAGAAGCCAGGGCAGAAATGGAGGAATTACACATACATGGGGTCAGCACAGAAGAGCTTGGTGTAGAAGTCTAGTGGGAGGGACTTCTGGGAAGGAATAGAATGTACACATACACACCCAAACATGTGCCCATGTGTATACACACAAGCACACACACGTGTGAGCACACACAAGCATGCGCACACACAAGGGTGCCTGCCCCTCATAAGCATGCACCCACAGGCCATATGTATATATACATACAAGCATGTACCCAAGTGGGCCCCTACTCAAAAACATGCATCTGTGTTTACTCACACATGCATGCAGGCATGCTTGTCCATGCAGTCATGTCCACATAAGTCCATATTCCTGCCCAAACTCCTCTCAAGAACACCCAAAGGCAGACAGCCATGTGGGGCAGCTACATGACACTGTCGAAGCATGAGCAACACGAAAACATGATTCTTGGACATGTGTTTCAAATAAGGACTGCGAGAGAGGAGGCCATCCTGGGAGGCAGAGGCAAGGCCCACCTTGCACACTGTACCTGTGTGTGCCTGGTATCCTCTGCTGCCTGGCTGGTGGGCATGGGCAATCAGAGGAGGCAGGGATGGCAGGCCCTCCCTGGGTATGCTGGCATGCGTCAGGGGAAGCGGCAGGTATTTGAGTAAAGCTAAAACGTCTGAAAGACAAAAGGCCCCTGAAGGTGTGAGGAGAGCAGGAGGGCAACTGGCGCTCCTGGGAGAGGGAGGGGCCGGAAGACCGCCAGGCACAGGAGAGGCACAGGCAGAGGTCTTGCCTCCAGTCCAAGCTAGGTGGGCAGACACAATAGGACAGTGGTTGACACACAATGACCAGCCCCTGTCTGACACCAGGTAAAGACAAAGCCTCCAAGAACACACAAAGACAGACAGATGCTCCTGCTGTGTCCAGGGAGGCAAATAAGACACCCCAAAGACACCCCAAAAGGCAAAGCCAGCAACTTAGCTGTAAGCACATGGCCTTAGTCCTTGAGAGGACTTGCTTGTGTGAGTTCATGTTACAGAAATTTGGCAGAACAACAGAGAAGAGAACATGGCCCTCCTCCACCAAACTGTGGGCCACGCACCCATCCCCACGTGAAGTTCCTGGAGCCGACCCGGCAGCTGAGATGCATCTAGACCCCCGCCATCTCCCTCCCCCATCCCTACGGCCATCTAAAGCCTATTTACAGCAGCGTCATGGGTACAGGGACAACGGAGGCAGCACAGGTAAGACCTGGGATACCATGACCCAGCTCCTTCCTGTGTACATGTAGTCATGATCCACCAGGAGAAGCCCAGCCTGGATTAGGGCTAGGCAGCTGCAGTCATGGGCTTCATGGGAGGCTGCCACCGACTACAGGCCCACCTGTGGGCCCAGAACTGGCCCTCTGATCTGATAGAAGTACGTCCAGCCACTTTCCCCAACCCTGCCTCTTGTCTGTTGGTTGCTCAGAAAGCAGGGTCCTCAGGCCAGGCCCTGTGACCTGCCACCCCTGCTCGGCCCAGTGCTCCTGCTCCTCCAAGCAGAGGGACAGCTGTGACACAAGGAGGCAGGTTTCTGGGAGACTGTGCCCTGGCCAGACAGCCCCCCAGGAGAGGCGTGTGCACCACACGGGAGCCCAGAAACACCCTGGGAGCTGCTACAGCCATTGCTATGTCCTCTTCGTCGCCCCTCAGCTAGGGCCCTGCAACAGCTTCCAGAAAATGAATCTGACAGAATTAGGGGGCTGCCAGTCTCTACAGCTGCCAGAGAAGCCAGGCTCTGCTGAGAACTGGCCAACAGTGCCCCCTGGCGGCCACTCTTATCTCTGCCTCTGGAACCAGCCAGCTCAGGATCTGGCCATGGACACCCACTCTGAACCCACCTGAGCAGCCTCAAGCTGGGTATTTGGCTGCAGACCTCCGGGCCTGTGGTCAGTGGTGTGTTCACCACCAGCCAGTATTCTCTGGTCCAACAACAGATACAAAAACCTCTGCTTTTCATTGGAGTCCAAAGTGCCCCAACCTAAATGAGAGGGGCTTGGGATAGGCTCCCTGGAAAAGGTGACACCTGGCCGCAAGTGCAAGCTGATGCAGGTACTGACCAAGCAAAGACCTTGCTGTGTGGGCCAACAGAATACAGAAGGATGGGCCAGGAAGACACAAAGGGAGGCCCAGGCCCTAGAACACGTGGGCAAAGGTGGGAGGCACTAAGGGCTGAGAAAGAGGATGAATAGACAGAATAGAAGGTCACAGATTCTAAGAGGAACACCTTCTCTGCCTTTCATTATCCTGTGACCATGGGCAGTCAGATGATTCAAACTGGGCCTCAGTTTACCCTGAGGGAGAGAAAGTCAGCCCAGCCAGTCCTGGGAAGCAGGCCAATAGACTGACCCTTGGCAATGAATTCACAGAGGTCCCCAGGGTAGGGAGTCTGCAGGGCACCGTCAGTGTCTCCTATAGACTAGTCCTGGGGGGTCCGGACTTGGTTTGGGGAAGAAGGGACAGACTTAAAAGGGAGGAAGAGGTGCGAAGAAAGGAATTGGGAAGACAGGGGTTGGGGCATAAAAAGAGGGCACAGGTGTATCCTCCTGGAAGTGGCTGGGAAATGGTGTGGGGAGCTGGACGGAGGGGCAGCTGGTCAGTTCTGGGGGGTCAGGGGAGAGGGGTGGCCATCTAGGCCCACCGCCCCCAACTGAGACATAGTATCCCCCAAGAGCACTCCCCCAAGCACAGCAGGGCCTACATCACCACCAGGAAGAGTAACAGAATCTCCCTATCACTCCCTAAGAGAGTAGCTGTGACGTCTGAGTAAGTCCCAGAGCCATTGATAGGAGCCCTTGTCTGCTTCTGAGTTTGATGTTGCCCCCAACGAAGTGTTGGCAGGGGGACACTGGGGAAGGCACCAGGGCTCAGTGCCACGCAGGTCCACTCATCTAAAATGACTCAGAAACAAACCGCCCGCCACCAGCCCTGTTGGCTTCTCCCGACAAGGACACTCCAGTGTCACAGGGGAGACATCTCTGCCTCATCCAGCTGCTCACCACAGCTCTGAGGGCTCTCCCGCCCACGTTCCTTATCACCTCTGGCTGTACACCCAGTTGTGGCCCCTCGGCCTGTGCACAGGGGACTCGTACATGGTGTAGCCATCACTAGCCTGGCCCCTCGCTCCCCACAGCTCGGCTGACCCGGCTTTGGCTCTGCGCAGAGTATTTAATAAATGTTTAATAGCAACAATAAAAGATCAACTTGGCAAGACTGAAGATTTTTGTTCAGGGACTTAGGGCTGTGCTCTGGGTCAGTAATAAAAGGCGCCTTGGTAGATATGGAGGAGAGGCCAGGATCACCGGGTGCCATTTGGAGTCCTCTTCGGAGAAATGACAGAAAAGCTGAGTGAACAACCACACATCTTCCCAGGAACATCTCACCTGCCAGGGCCAGAAACTCATCTGCCGCAGTCCTGAGTCCCACCTTCCTGGAGGGATCACAAGACTGTGTTTCTTAAAGGACGCTGACAACAGAGTTGCTCAAGTGACGGAATGTCATGAGGCTTGGCAGACATGCCCCCCACCTTCCCATCTGTTCATCCTGTGAGCTCCAGCCCAGGGGGAGCTTGGTCCTGGGGGCTGAGGAAGGAATCTGTCAGAGACTACAGGACATCAGACAGCACCGGAAGGCTGTACCTGAGCAGGGGTTAGTCCCAGGCCTGGGCTCAAATCTTGTTTCCTGTTCAAAAACAAGAAACAGTGCTCCACCCCCAAAACAGGAGAGAACTGGAGGTCCTGTGAAAACAGCTTTCAAATAAAAACCAAAGCAAAGCAGAATCAAATCTGTGTTTAACTGTGATGCCCGCAGAGACCAAATACGACTGGGAGTCAGGTGAGGAGAAGATGGGACCGAGGGTGGTCAGGAGATCACACACGTTAGCCAGCTGGATTCCCAAGGGGAAAGCAAGCCAGGCACGGTGGCTCACATCTGACACTTGGGAAACTGAGGCAGGTTTAAGGACAGCTTGGACTACATACGAAGTTCCAGAATAGTCTGAACTACACGGTGAGACCCTGAACTCAGAAAATCAACAAAACAAGCAAACCAAAGGAGAAAGCAAGCAAGAGATGATCATCCGATAAATAATAGAAGAAGCGTCTTTGAGCTGAGACTGCAGATGGGAGCAAGGTCAAGGGCGGAAGGGCAGCCTGTGGTTTCTAGTGGAATTCCTAAATAAAGCCAAATAAGAATGCACACTTTTGACTGGTAAGAGGGGGAGAATCTTGGCAGGCGGCTCTTCTTACAGCCATCAGAGGCCAGGGGAGGTCACCCAGGGCATAGGAGAAAAAAGCCATATCTGGAACTCCCAACACCCAGCCCAAGGAACACTGGCACAAGGTGGGACTTGTAGATGTCTTAATCCATCTTCTGTATCTATAACACAGCACTGGAGACCAGGTAACTATAAAGAAGATAGGTTCATGTGGATTCATGGTCAGGAGACTGGGGACTCCCACATCAGCTGTTTTCTTTGAGATTTATTCCAGGTCTTGCTTACCTCTCCCAGTTCACCCACCAAAGCCAGCCTCTACCTGCTATGAGTCCCCCATGCTCATTGGTCAGCACCAGCACCAGACATGGAAATTTTCCACTTGGTTTCCACCCCTCAGCTGGCCTGAAAGAAACACCAGCAAAGGGCATTAGTAAAAGGCAGAGACACCCAGGCCCGAGACCTCAGAGAAAATATACCGGCCTTCCAACAGAGACACCAGCAGAATCCACTTCTCACCAGCCTGCCCCCCAAAGTAAACTCTTAACCACTCGCAGAGTTCAAATCCCATACTTCCCTTTTCACAAATGGCAGCATCCCAAATACACCATGCTTTGTTGATTTTGCTTAAAGTTCAGTGTCGAGATATTTCTATGCCATGTATAAAAAGCATTCTAGCGATGTTCACCAGCTGTGGGTTCAGTCGCATGAATGCTCTGTAATTTATATAATCAACTGCTATTGGTGGACATTTGGGTCATTGCTGGCAATTAACTTTTACCAGCCAGGCTGTGATAAACACCCCAGTTCCTGTATCGCATCTTATCCATGAGCCTATTCGTACATGCAATGCAATCACCAACCAAAATGGAAACTCTAAATAATGGTCAGAGAGAAGATTTTAAACCATCTCAGCAGAATCTAGAAGGCTGATGGGTGGGGGAGGGGAGGAAGACACAGAAACATCTGAAATGTCTCATTCGTGGGAGGACACAAGCTTGCAATGGTACCACACACTGGGAGGAGAAATAAATGATGTGGAGAGGGGGACACAGGCATCATGTCATCTAAGTTTTGTAAAAATACAACGATAATCAGGGTTGAAGAGATGGCTCACTGGTTAAGAGCATTTGCTGCTCTTGTAAAGGACCCAAGTTCAGTTCCCAGCACCCACATTGGCCTGTTCGCAGCCACCTGTAACACCAGCTCCAGGAAATCTCATGCCCTCTTCTGGCCTCCACAGGCACCTGCATACACAAGCACATACACACACATACATACATGCAAGTGTTATAATTAAAGTCAAAATGAAGTCTTAAACTAGGATAACAGTCACCTGGAAGAGTGTGCGTTCTAAAGGGGGATTCTGGGGCTTTGGTGAATCCACTATGTGTTTGGGACAACACACAAAGTGGCAGGAAAACACAAAGAGAAAAGGGTGGAGCCCAGATGTCCATCTGTATCCAGTCCTTCAGGAGCTGTCCAGACTGGGAAGAGCAGGACTTTGAGTTTCATGACTATGTGACGCATCAGAGAAGCAGGGCAAACCAAGCTTCCTAGAGGGTCAGAGTAGAGACACGGACTCAGCATGTAAGCCAGGGAGGGGCAGTACCGTGGAGCACAGCAAGGCCTTGCTAACGGAACGCTAATAAGCCAGGAACGAAAGGAGAGCACCTCACGTGCAAAGGTTAATTAGCAAAAACCATGCAGGTGGCGAAGCCTTAAGTAAAAAGGCTGAGCCTGGTGGTACGGAACCCTGGGCCCACAGTCAGACACCCTGGTGCACTTGGTGAGCACTAGGCCAGAGAGAGAACTGGAGTCTGAAAACAAGGTGCATGGCTTCCACATACATGTACACACATGCACATGCTTACATACATGCACATATGCATACTCACACATGCAAAAATACATACGCTTTACATACATAAACACAGGTATACACATGCACACATACACAAATGCACACAAGCACATGTACATGCACGCAGATGAGCCTACATTTACACATGCACACGCACACATACGTACACATGGGCTTTTATGTGTGCCCACATGCATAGGCACACATGCATACACAGTTAACTAGTAAAAGTACTGGGAAAGTTAAGGTGACAAGAGGCAGAGGGACAGACATGGAACAAAGCAAGACAGGTACTAGGAAATTGTGTCCTGTGAGCTGTGCACCAAAGTGGGCGGAGACGCACCAGGACAGCCCAGGACAGCCCAGCCTACCCCAGCCCAGGACAACCCAGCCCAGGAGAGCCCAGCCCAGGACAGCCCAGCCCAGCCCAGACCATACACTCTCCCATAAGGCTCAGACTCACCCACGCTGCCTGTAGGATATCCTGACAGCACAGTAGATGTCCCGCCGGCCACCAGGGCTCTTGTGAGAATAGTAGGGATCTTCTGAAGCTCTTAGGACACAGCAAATATGTGATAGAGCAGCAGCTATGAGACACAGGGAACTTTCAGAGCAGTGCCTGTGCTGTGCGCTCCCCAGCCGCTCCACTATAAGGCTGCTCTGAGTGACGTAGAGTCCAGTGGACAGGGCAGAAGGAATCTCAACCAACATGGCCAAATCTACTCATGACAGGAGCTGCACTTCCCACCAGAGGCTGAGGACTTACTTCATAAAGAACGAAGCAACCGGCCCATTTGCAGAAGCTATTTGCAAACGCTGGTTACAGGCTTAGCTGTGAATAAAACCTTATTAAAACAATTCAAAATCAAAGCGGCAACTCTGCTGGCCATATGACCCAATCACAAAACGGCAAAATTAGAACTAATATGGGAAAAGCAAAATAACTTGAGTGCTTAAAAAGTAAGAAATCCACTCACAGATAAGCCTCGGATCAAAGAGTTAATCAAGAAAGAAACAACGGTATCGGCTGGAGAGCTTCGGACAGCACTTCACACCAAATGAGCCGGGTGCGGCCGCTCACCGCCTCACAGCAGTCTTTGCTTTAGAGGAAAACACAAGGGAAGGGGTTTGCTGCTGGGAAGAACGCATTAGAGAAGTGACTGGAAACTCAGCAAACTAAGAGTGTTCAATAAACACAAAAGCCAAAAAAAAAAAAAAAAGTAAACAGAGAAGCCAGAAGGGTGGCTCGGTCTAAATTTGATTCTTTGAAGTTGAATCTGCGTACGGAAAGGAGAAGACAGGAAAACAGAAGGAGGTGGAGGGAGGCCCCGGAGAAGAGTGAGCACAGCCACATCGAAGGGAGGATTAAGGCAATTATGTGGTAGCTGTGTTCCCAACTGTGGCAGCCTATTTATAAAATCAGAAAAAACGGGCTGGAGAGATGGCTCAGCAGTTAAGAGCACTGACTGCTCTTGCAGAGGACCTGGGTTCAATTCCCAGCACTCATACAGCAGCTAAAAGTGTCCGAAACTCCTGTTCCAGGAGATCCGATGCCATCGCCTGACTTCCCGGGTACTGCATGGCATGAGGCTCTTACACACATGCAGGCGATACACTCACACGCATGATATAAAAATAATAAGTAAATAAATAAATACATGGAAGAAATGATCATTTCCTAGAAATATAAAACAAAATGTATTCCAGGGGCCATGAGATGGCTCAGTAAGTAAAAGGCGTTTGCCATGCAAACCTGGGAAACTGAATTTGAGTCCCAGAATCCACATAAAATGGAAGAGAATTGACTCCACCAAGTTATCTCTGACCTTCCCCTATGACACAACCATAGCCTATCCTCTGACACATTAATAAATAAATAAATTTAAAATATATATCCCAATAACTGTAAAAATATTAGAAATCTGAAATCATCCCTTGTCTATGACCCTATAGATCTACCAAATGGCCTTCCCCATGTTCAGTGTGGAGGCCCCACAGCTGTTTGTCTCTATTTGGTGTGCCTTGGCCCCCATTTTCTGCCACTGTGCTTTGACCATCTGGATTGTGTACAAGACAGTGTCCTAACCGAAGCGTCAGCTGCTCCAGGCTAGTGCAACCTGGAGGACTGAAAGTGGCCAGAACGCATGAGCCCTGATTGGTCATAATTCATTATTAGGGCTATTTTTATAAACTAACACCAATTTCAAATAGAATTTTGTATCTCCACTCACAAATGATTTGGATAGCCTTAATAATTTTGTGATAGCTTATCATTTTGTGGGTTTAAAAGTTATATTGTCTATAAAATCCAAAGTCGGTTTTTGTAAAGTGCTTCCTATTTCTGGAATACTTTAAGTGGCATGGACGAATTCTATTCTTTTAAAGATGTTTCATATATGAAATTCTCTTTGAATACACCTCTTCTTGGTGAATTTTTTCCTGTTCCAGTGCACACAGCTAACAAGCTCAGCTCAGATGCCTGTACGGGTCAGCTGTGACCCCTCAGCTTTGCAGAGCACAAGAGAGGGCTGAATGGGGTGTGGTGGGGACAAACGCCCCCGTTCCTCAAACTCTTGATGACAGTTCATGCTCCACAGTCTCTCTCTGAGTTATAATTTGGTCACCCGTCACCAGCAGCACCATCATGGGTTTTCACTGGCGCCCGCTCTTTGAGCACCCTTTATTCTGCAAATTGCATTGGAACAGCGGAGCTGTGTTTGTGGAACGAAGATCAATTCTGCCAGCCTTCTGAGGTTTGGCCCATGGACCCAAGGCATAGAACCCATTTCATGCCTGGGTTACACTAACCCCCCACTTCAGCCAGCATTTCAAATCCACTCACACTCAGACTCTGTAGCTAGCTATCACTGAGAACAGTGTGTGTTTGTCTCATTGCAGACTGACCCTGGCAAGAGTTCCCGGAACCTCGTGGTTCATGCCACACACGCCGGTGATGGGTCTTCAGGCTCGGTCTCCGATGTATGCTCTTCCCCAAAGACTCATATTTTCTATAAGAGAGGTCAGAATGTTCTGTCTACCTGTGAGGCTGTAGTTTTGATTTGTCATGTAAACTAAATCACAGCACAACAGCCTCACCATCACTGTCCCCAGGGAGGACTGTGACTCCTCACTGACTTCTATCTATGATCTGGCTGCCACCTGCCTCTCTTGGGGTGACATCACACACCACTGACCCTCAGGGTGGTCATCTCCGCAGTACTTTCTGACAGCCCCACAGTGACACTGGCAGAAGCCCAGCCCGTGGCCCCTCCAGGCTTCAGTCAGAGGACTCAGGATGCAATGGTCTCACCAGCACCCTCCTACTTCCCGAGAAGAAGGAGTGCCCCAGGCCTTCTGCAGGACAGCAGAACCATGTGGTCAGCCTTGTAGTCCATGCATTAACATCATCCTCACATGAGTAAGGCCTGAGTCCTCCCTCCTCAGAGCTAAAGATCTACCTCTAACTGATTCTCAGCCATCACGACGGTCAGGAAACTCAGCCATTCCACTCCTAGGTAAACACTAGAGATCAAAAAAAAAATGGGTCCATGGAAAACCTCGTACACAAATGTTCACAGTTACATATCCGAAGTGTAAACCCTCCAAATGGCCATCACTGATGGATTGAATGCATCACACCTCTAAATTGGACCACCGAAAAACTGAGAGTGCTACACCATGGCTGAATCATGGAAGACTAATTTTAAGGAAAAAAAAAAAAAACATTTACAAAGACCCAGCGTCATCTCTTTCTGTGACTATGGACATTGAGTATATGCAAGCCCTTGAGATGGCATAGCCATAAGCCTATCCCAGTGTAGGAAGCTGGACCTATGTAGATTCATTCAGTATTTCTCTGTTACTGTAATATGATACCACAACTGAGGTATCTTATGGAAGAAAGGCTTCATTTGGGCTATGGCTCCAGAAGGATAGAATACATCATGGCAGAGCCATGGCTGTAAGTGGCAGACATGGCCACAGGAGCCAAATGCAGAGAGTTCACATATTGAACCACAAACAAAGCAGAAAGTGAGCTGGAAACAGAGCCTGGCTTTAAACTCTCAAGCCCCGCCCAGTGACATGACCCACTTCCTCCAACAAAGCTCCATGTCCTACAGATTCCATGACTTCCCCAGAGAGTACCACCAACTGGGAACCCAGTGTTCAGATACCTGAGCCTGTGGGGGACATTTCTCACTGAAACCTCTACAGTGGATGATTACTACAGGGGATGGCACATCTGGGGTGGACGACAGAGACATATCAGACTAACTGTGATGACAACTGCACAGCTCTGTGAACACGCTGTGCATTTCTAAGTGGGCTTCACGGCACTGCAGCTGTACCTCAATAAAACTGTTAGTACTGGAAGAGTTTTAGCCCTGACAAGAGAAGAGTAAGTGCCTTGGCTGTGGGTGGCCGTTTAGGGCAGCTGGACTTGAAGTGGCTGAGAGTCCCTTAGGGCGCTGCAGGAAGAACTGGGTAATCCGCATCTGTTTTTCCCTCCCAGCCACTGTCTGGAGGAGGTACGTGTGGTGAGGCAGCATGAGCCCAGTGCTGCTAATAGGTAAAGTCCGTGTCATCATGGGCTCCAGACCCACCAAGCAGGAAGGGAGGTGTGGACCTCACAGACTTTCACTCCACTCCCTGAAGAGGCCGCCCATGTGAGGTAAACACAGATGCAACTGGACGGGTCATACTCAATAGACTTAAGAAAACGGATAAATCAGGGTGTAACCCATAATCTATTAGGAGGAAACACATGGAAACTCTACTACTGGAAGATTTTAAATGGAAATTAAGAATTCAGTGAACAGTTTGATAGCATGTTGATGGAGAAAAGAAATCAAGAAAATAAAAGCATGTTATTAAAATCCTGAGATTAAAGCAGTCAATGAAGTAATGATAACAATAAAGAAAATAAGCAAGAGGAGTCCAGGTTACAGCTGAGCATGTTATGAATGGGACCACAGAGGACAGAAGACAGAGGACAGAGCAGACGTGTCCTTTAATAACATGCAGGTGAAGGATTTTCCAAAATCACAGAAGAAATCAAGTCAAATACACAAGAAATCTGAGTCTAGAAAAAGGAAAAATATATTACAAGTCTACTGGTGACTCTCATACAAAGGCTCAGCAAATTGTCAGAGGCAATTTACAAATAGGAAAATTTTAACAGTGCCCAGAAAAGACATATTAATTTACAAAGAGAAAAATTAAGGAGAACTGATTTTTAGCAGGAGACAATAAAAGTCAGTGGACAATGGAACTAACGTACTCTGAGGGACTCAGCACACAGCTTACAACAGAAGGCATGGGGCAGGCGGAAATACTCATGAAAAGCTGCCTTCCCACGGTAAAAAAGCAATCCATTAAAAAATGCCATGAGCCAGTTTAGTTCCAGATACAGATAAATGGAAAGCCCTGGACCCCTGCTAGCTTACTAGATAGGCTAACTACCTTCCCCAAACTAAAAGTTTAGAGTGGAGAACTACTAACATTGCCTATTGACCTGCAGATGCAAAAGGTCATGGACATGATGCTTTAAAATAAACAGGAAAGTAACACGTGGAGATGGACCCCCACAAAGTCTTTGCTGAGAAATAAGCATGAACAGAAGAGGGAAAGATAGGACCTTGGCGACACGTAAGACTGAACCCTCCTGATTACTCAGCCAATGAGGACAAGATGTGCAAGACTGAACCCTCCTGATTACTCAGCCTATGAGGAAAGGGAGGAAGAGACCATGTTAGGGTTATAAAGACTGTTCTCCACACGGTTGACATCCCTGCATTCTAGACTGATGCCTCACTTTGTAAAATCATAAAATAAACTGCCCAGCTCTGAGTATTCTGAGTGTCCAGTGTTCTTCTGTGGAGTGGAGTTCTTTGCTTTACATTGTGGACCATCAAGAACAGGCATGCGGACCCCTCCATGTCTTCACAATCTATGTGGTTTCTCTGAAGACCCGGCCTCTTACTGCACTTTAATCTGACCTGACAGCCTCTATGTCGTAGCTGGTAAGATTCCATGCTTCAGATCTGATGTGATTATTATTATCGTTGGGTCCAACCAGCTGATCGTCTTTGATAATTACCAGTCTCATCTTTGATTATTTTCCTGACAGAGGCAGAGTAGGTTTTAGGATCTCTCCAAGACACAGTGACTGATCCTATGTGGGGGTGACTAGGCTTTTCCAACACAGACTTCAAGAGACTGTGGCTCCAGGTGGGACCCGCACTTTTCCCATCATAGAGGGTGTTTCTTAGTGTAGTCTGGATCAGGGAGCTGCAATGTCTCTACTAGCCTCTACTCTTAACCACATGCTTGCAGTGGGGTTTACAACACCTGGATACTGTCAAAGCTCCTTGTGTGTTTCAGACAACTTTCTGTTATTGAGACAAAATACTTCAGATAACTAACTTCAGGGAGGCAAGGCATACTTTGTTTTATGGTTTCAGACGTTCTGGGTCCATGGTAAGGTGACCTGTGATTAGGTATAACAATGTAGAAGGAAGCTTGCAGTAGAGTCGTGTTGCTCACCTCACGGCAGGGGGCGGGGGGATGGTATCCAAATTTCCTCTTCCAGGCATTCAGTGACCTAACTTCCGCCCCCTAGGCTCCACCTCTTAAAGGCTCCACCCCTTCCTGATGTGCGACAAGCTGGACCAAGCCTTTAACAGACTGGCCTTTTGGGGACACTGGAGGTCCACACTGAAACTGAAACAGTGTATCTGTGGCCCCTGGAGTGCACACACTGTCATGGATCCCACCCTCAGCCTCCAGAAAGTTGTTGGGAATTCTAGCTGGATCCTCCTACTGATTTTTGTTCATGTGTGTATATGTGGTGCTTGTTATACATGCATTCGTGTGTAATGCACATTATATTGGTAAATTGCTGTGTGCTGTTTAAGCTGTGGAAAGAGGACTCTGGGATCAAGGAGGCCCCCCTTTGTTTCCTCCCCAACTCCCCGTGCTGAGGCAAGCTGGCCTCCTGATTCCGTAACAGAGAAAGGAATGGAGCACTAGAGCACCTTAGAAAGGCTGTGTCCTTGAGACCAACTAGGAGATAAACTGTTTCCAACTGAGGTTACTGCTCCCTGGGGCAAGATGGCAGGATAGACAAACCAACCTGTCTCTGCTTCACTGAGCACTAGGCCTGCAGGTACCTCCCTGGGTGCTGGGATCCGAACTCTGGTCTTATACTTGAGTGACAAGTACTCTTTACCAATAGCCATCTCCCTAGCCCCCTTTCTTTTATGTGTTGCATTTGTGTGGGAATGAGCAAGGGCTCCCACTTTTTCTCCAGGACACCCACCTTTCCACAGATTCTGGGCTTGTTCTTGGCTCTGGGACCTCAGTCATCTGCACGGTCTAGAGATGATGAGTTAGGACCTCTCTGTCTTCTTCTCTCTGTCATGTTGAGATCAGCACTTCATCGTTCTCCACTTGACTGGCAACAAGAAACTTGGGATTCTTTTCTGAAGACAGCTCCAGACCATCTACAAAGAAGCTCATGTTTTCACGGTGTGTGTAAATCTCTCCCCATCTTTGACTTGTCTGTTGTGTTGGGCCTTGCAGAATGGTTTTTCGTGGGGTATGATTGGCACCCTTGAAGGCTGTGATGCTTTGAATGAGGAGTCCCATAGGCTTAGCATCTGAATAGTTGGTCAGTTGGTAGTACTGTTCAGAGACAGCCATGGGACCTTGGGAGGCCTGGCCTTGCTGAAGAAGGATGTCACTGGGGATGGCTAGGTGAGTTCACAGCCCTACTTTCAGTCTGCCATCTTTCCACTTCCTGTGCATACTTGAAGATGCGAGTGCTCAGCTTATGTCATACCTCCCTCATCATGATGGATTCTTATCCCCCTGGAGCCATAAGGCAAATAAGCTCTTCCTGCTGAGTTGCCCTGGTCATGGTGTTTTATCGCAGCCACAGTAAAGTACCTAATACACTGACTGATGAATGGCCATTCTTTTCTGGTGCTTATTATCAGCTGCATCTTCTCTGAATTAGGGTCTCCTGGGATGCTTCACTCTTTCCTTTGTACCATGTGTCTTTCTCTGATGAGCTATGTGTCCTTTGTTCCACATCAGATAAGTGATCTGCAGATATTTTCTCCCATGGTGCTGATCCTCTTTCCCTTGCTTGTCGACACCCTTTGAAGCCCAGGGTTTCGTGCTATGCTGGGCAGAGGCCGAGGTTCAGCAGTGGCCCCGGGTTTCCTTCCGAGCACCAAAACCCACAAAGTGGTGAATTATGATGAAGTCCAGTTAATATTTGTTTTATTGCCTGGACTTCAGATGCCACATCTGAAAATTATCATTGTTATGAAAGTTCAGACATATGTTTCCCCTAAGTTTTAGCGAGAATTTGGCTCTCGTGCTTAGAGTTGTGTTCCATTTTTAGTTATTAATGTGAGGTATGCATCCAACTTTGTTCCTTGTGCTGGGACATCTGTTTGCCTCAGCACCATCTGTTAAAAAGTCTGTTCATCATAAAATATTGGTGTGTGTGGAAGCCAGGGGGTCACAAATGGGGACCCTGAGCGTCAGACCCCTCCCAGCTCTCTGAGTATTCACGGTTCTTAGTGGAAGCCACCAGCAAGCGAGCACTGAAGCTTTGGAGTCAGTTTTGAAGTTGGGAAACGTGTCTTCCAGGCTGCTCTTCTCAGAATGGTTTTGGCTACTCTGAGTACTCTCAGGAGCCACACGAATTTTAGGAATAGCTTGTCATGAATTTCCGCCAAGAAATTCAGGCTGAGTTTTAATAACAACTGTATTGAATACTGAGATCAAACCAGGAAGTGTTGCCACCTGAGATGGTTATTAGCCATCAGTTTGACAGGGTCTGGAATAACCTGGGACACAGGCCTCTGGGCAGGCCTTTACAGGATTACCTTGGCTACATGAAGGGGCCCAACCACCATGAATGACAGCATTCCCTGAGCAGGATCCTGAACGAGCTGCTTTAAGTTCCTGCCACCATGCTGCCCCTACCATAACGGGCTGTGCACTTGAATGTGAGGCTGAACACCATTTCTCCACCAAGTTGCCTTCCTCAGTTTATCATTTTATCCCAGCAATGGGCAAAACAGCCAAGATGCCATCATTACGAGTTTGAGTCTTCTGACGTCTGGACATGGAGGCTTTCCGTTCATCTGGACATTATAACATTTCTTTCAAGAATTTGATATAATTCTTCTAGGTATAAAGTCTTAAATTTCTCCTGCTCAATTTATTTGTAAGCATTATATCTTTGAAGTTAATATAAAATAAGTCTTTTTTTGTCTTTGTCTGAACAGCTGGTTAGTGGATTCTGTGGGACCTTCTCAACATAAGGCCCTGTCTTCTGTACCCAGACAGGTTTTCTTCTGCCTTCCTTGTGATGGTTTTATTTCACTTTATTTTCTGTTTCTCCTGGCTAGGTCTCCAACACAGGGTTGGAAGAAACCAGGAAGCTTGATGTTTCAATTAGCTTTGACTACCAACTTGACACAGCCTAGAGCCCCCTGAGCAGGAAATCTCAATTGAAGGATTTCCCAGATCGAGTTGGCCTGTGGGCATGTCTGTGAGAGATTGCCTTGATTGTGAGTTGATGCAGGAGAGCCCAGCCCACTGTGGGCAGCACCATTTCTTGAGCAGATGGACCTGGGCTGTATAAGAAAGCTAGCCAAGCCTGAGCCTGCGTGAGCCGCAAGCAGCGTTCCTCCATGGTTGTTTCAAGTTCCTGCTGGAGTTCCTGCCCTGACTTTCCTCAGTGATAGACTGGGACCTACATGTAAGCCAAATAAATCCTTTCCTTCCCTGAATTGCTCTGGTCACAGAGTTAATCAGACCAGAACATGCAGGCACCCTCCTGGGCCTAACCCGAGCGAGGTCGATGGTGGTCATTAGGTGTGGTGATAGCACTGCCAGGTTGTAGCTGTTTGTGGTAGACAAGTGTTCTGCTCTGTGGCTTGCTTTCATCAAACAGGAGCTGAACCCTGTCAATCAGTCACTTCTGGTGATCACAGAGGGCCTTTATTTCACTGGCATGCTAGATTATTGCCTTAACTCATTTTTGAAATGTTTTATTGATTCTTTGAAAATTCATACACTGTATTTGATCATATTCAGACCCCTACCCCAGTCTCCTTTCAGATCTACCTCCACCTCCACTGCCCCCACACACCACATTCTCTATTTTGCTAAGGCCTCTCAAGTCTAATTTGTGTTCCCCACATGTTCTTGGGTATGGGTCTATCCCCTGGAGCCTGGGCAACCTAACAGGCATCACCCCCTTAAAGAAAACTGACTCTCTCTCCCAGCAGTTCTCAGTTGCCCGTAGTTCCTTAGCCAGGCTGAAGCTTCTTGCTGGGATTTTATCTGGCTTGACCTTGCATGGCTGGATTAGCCTGACCTTTTCCTGGCACATTGCTCGGCTTGGTGTGTTAGTATCTTCTTGAAAAGTTCAGCATGAAAATGCATCTCTGACATTTTCTCATGATGTTTTTGTCTGGTGTGGGGATCATGGTAAGACTAGCCTCATAGAATGATTAGGAAATGTCTCCTCATCTATTTCTTGGAGGGAATTGTAAAGAATCACCATTAACTTCTCTCTGAGTACTTGGTAGAATTGGTCAGGGAAGCCGCAGAGGCCTCAGCTCGTCTTTGTGGATAGTTTTTAGATTACTAATTCAACTTCCTCACCAGTTACAGTGGCTTTCCACATTCCATTCTTCAAAAGTTTCTGTCTCCCTGGCATTTTTTCCCAGTGCATGGATTTGTTGGCATACCAGGTTCATCCTGCTGCTTCCTTCTCCGTATTTCTGGAGGGTTAGCAATGGCGCCCCTCCCTGCATTCCTGATTTTAGTGTCTCCCGTCCTCTTTGTTTGGCGTCATCCTTTGACTAAAGCTCAGTCGAGGTGTTGATCCTTTCAAAACACTAGCTTTCCGTGTATCAATGGTATTTTGTTTTACTCTTCTCTGTTCCATTGCCCTCAGCCCCAGCCTTCATCATTTCCTTCCCTCTGCCGGGGCTGGGTCCATTTTCTCTTCATTTTCCCAGTGTTTTAAAAAGGGAGTGTGGGTTATTGTTCTGAGACTTTTCTCCTTCTGGCACTTTCTCAGCCTTTGATCTCCTGTTGTGTTGCTTTTTCTGGGTCCCACGCATCCTGGTCGGAGGAGAATCTCTCATTCTTCCCTGTATTTCCTCATTTCCTTTGTGACTCTTCTTTAATAATTAGCTATTATTCAGAGTTTGCTGTTTAATTTCCTGATACTTTAAAATTCTTTTTGACAGCTATAACTTTTCTAGTTTTGTTCCACGTAGAAAGAGAAAACCCTGCGTGACACTGGTCCTTTCACGTGGGTGACAGCTAACTTACGACAGATCATGTGATACATCCTGCAGAATACCCACGTGACAACATGGGAGACTGCTTGTGGGAACAGTGTTCCACAAAGGCCTGTGAGGCTCTGCTGGGTTCTGGCATTGTTCAAAGTCTATTATTACTTGTCAGTCATTTTCCTGGTTGTTCTGTTTATGACTGGAAGTGGACAACTGTATTAGTTACTGTTCTTGGTGCTATGAAAATGTACCTGACAAAAGTAGTTTATGGATGGAAGGGGAAGGGATTATTTGCTTACCATTTGAGAGTTTTGTCCATCACCTGTAGCAGGCATAGCACTGAGATCGGCTCGAGCTGTGGTGGCAGGGGCAGGAACCCTGGGTCACACTGTGCCTGCTGTCTGGAGCAAAGAAAGATAGACACTACTACTCAGCTCACTGAGAAAAATGGTTAAAGCCACACAACGCCATTTTAAACTTCACCTTCCATTTTATGCTAGGCCTTAAGTTTCCATTTCCTCAACCTCTGAGTGTCGAGTTGCCAGAAGACAGGTGGCTTGGTGCCTCAACCGTTGTAGACACATTTAGAAATCCCAGGGTGGGGAAAGAAGGACTTATGGCTTACTGAATAAAATGTAACCAATGGAAAAGCCCCAGCAAGTCTTACAAATGCCCCGGCAAGTCATAATAAAGGTCATGCAGTCTGCAGTTTTGTCCTGTAGAAATAGCTGTGCCCCTGCTTGGGACTGCTGCTCTCCTTGTTGGACATGGAGCTGTAGCTCAGCTAGCTGGGGTAATTACTCTAAATAAATTTGGCTTTTCAGCTGAGCTCTTCTGCAAGGGCTCTAATAGACACACCCAGAGCTGTGTTTCCAAGATGATTCTAAACCTCCCTGAGTTGACAAAGATGAACTATCACAACCCCCTTCCCCGTGAACTTGATAGCCAAGCACATCACTCTAAATCATAACAAAATATCGGACTCAGGGCATCAGGCAAGGTGGCAAGTGCCTCTGCCTGCTGAGCCATCTCACCTGCCTCGTTCCTCTCTAAGTCCATGAGCTGGGCCTCTGCAGCCCCCATTCCTCTCTTCCTTCTGGCCTTCCAAACTCCCACCAGAGTGGCCCACTAAGCTCTGCTGGCACTGTCTAGGGCTTCTGTGGCCCACAGGCCCACAAACCAGTTCCAAAGGCCTAAGAAGCACATGGTCCTGTTCAGGAGCTGCCATGATTATTATTACATCCCCAAATCTGTTTTCTGCATTATTCACTGTGAAGTTTAACATTAATTGTCAACTTGATACAATCCAGAGTCACCTGCAAAGAGTCCCCATAAGGGAGTGTCTCCAGTGGATTGGCCTGCATGCGTGTCTATGGGGCACCATCTTAAATTAACTAACATGTGAAGACCCTGCCCACTAAGGGCGGCACCATTCCCTAGGCAGAAGATGACAAGCTGTGTGAGAGAGGGGAGACTGAGCACAGCCCAAGCAGGCAAGAGAGCACGTGTGCATCGCTTCCCTCTGCTCTTGACGGCTGTGTGAACAGCTCCCCCAGATTCCGGCACCTTGCCCCTGCTGCTGCCACACACAGTGACCCGGAATTGTAAGCTAACATAAACCCTTTCCGCTAAGTTGCTTTTTGCTGCAGTATTTTGTCACAGTAACAGAAATGAATCCAGTTACTTTCCTTATTGCTGTGACAAAACACCTGAGGAAAGGGCTTACGGAGGTGGACTCTGCTGAGCCCCTGAGTTCCGAGGGGAACCACGTGCTGATGCCCGCAGCTCTGTCTGTGTTAGCGGAAGCGTGAAGTGGGTGGTCGTGCTGTCTCCGCAGTCTGGAAGCAGGGGGAGATGAATGCTAAGCAATCTCTCTCCTTTTTATCTAGCCCCAGAGCCCAGGAGACTCTGCTCTCAGCCCCTAGGATGCTGCCGCCCACACAAGGCAAATCTCTCCTTCTATGTGAAACCCTCTGGACACACCCTCACAGGCCCACATAGGAGCGTGTTTCCCTAGTCATCTAAACCAGTCACGATGATGAATTTAGCCAGCATAACTATTGGGGCTTCCTATGGTCATTGGGCTGTCTTTCCTTCAACTCAGCCTGGGTCTGCTTCCTGTGTTTTAGGAACACAAGCCAGACATTTGCAGGTCTCTCTAAGGGGTTCTTCCTAACAGGCTAGCCGTTTATCATTACACAACATCTCTACCTTTGTGAATTGTTCTCATCGGAAGCTCGTTCTGTCTGGTATTAGTTGACCCCTTCCACTCCTCAGGTCACTACATGATAAGTCTTCTCAACATCCTGGTTCCACACATTTGAATCTGGTCACAGCCTCTCAACATAACACTGAATCTTGTTCCTCAGTCTAGGTGGCAATAGCTACCTTTTTTGGTCTTTTTGAGACAGGGTCTCCCTGTAGTCTCAGCTAGCCAGAAACTCGCTGTATAGACCAGGCTGGCATTAAAGTCACAGAGATCTGCTTACCTCTGCCTGCCCAGTGCTGGGATTTAAGGTGTGCACCACCACAGCCAGCTTGCTAGGTTTCTATTACATTGTTTAATCTGCTCACATCGAAGGTCACCATTGACCCCATGGAGTTACATCTCCAGTTTTCCTCTTTGTTTTCTGTGCGTTGTATCGCCCCTCTTTCTTCTCTACCTTCTTTCATCCTCCGTGTTAGTCCCTTTTCTGTTGCTGTGATAAATCACCATGACCAGGGCAGCTTATAGAGGGAAACATTTATTTGAACTTACCAAGGGCAGGGGAGGCACGCAGGAGGAAGCCATAGCAGGAAGCTGAGAGCCCACATCTTCAAGTTCACTTTTAAACATTATTTTACTAATGGTTACTTTAGGATTTTCAGTAACTGCTTTACTCAACAGAGTAAAGTCTAGATTTATATCAGCTACATTCTGCTGGCACAGAAACAGTATTCACATGCAGCCCAGCCCTCTCTTCCTCTTTCTGTTTTCTTATTACTATGGCCTTATGTTCCCTACTCAATAATTCTATATGTACTGCTTTATGTCTTTTCGTAAGAAGGGGAGTGAATAGGACACATTTATTTATAGAGTGAGCTATAGCAAGCTTCCGATTTAATTTTTTTATTTTCTGGGGTCTGACATCAGACATCTGACATCACTCCAAAGTCCAGCACAGCTTGGCCCCTGAACTGTCCGCATAACATATGCTTTGCTTCAGTATAGCACAGGCCTGACATACACCACATACTGCCGACCTGCCCGTGGACTTTAGATCAGAGGAGAAGGATTCATGCTGTCTTCCTGATGGCAATTTGTCTGTGTCTCTGGTTTACACCCGAGTCACGTGACTCTGGAGTCACCTTCTTTCAGTCCCCTGAACTTCCTTTAGTGATTCTTCTATGGAGAATCTGGAAACAACGCATTCCCTAAGCTAGTAGTCACCTGGTGTGATGGTGAATATTGTCAATTTGATAGGCTCTAGAATCATATGGGAGACAAACCTCTAGGCAATACTGTGAGGAATTTCCTACCTGGGTTAATGGAGCTGGGAAGATCCACTCTAACCATGGGCGGCAACTTTTCATGGGCCAGGGTGGGAGACAGTCAGCTGAGCACCAGCATTCCTCTCTCTCTGCCCCCAACTGTGGCTGTGATGTGACCAGCTGCCTCAGGCTCATGTCACCATGCCCTCCCCACCATGATGGCCTGCACCGTCAAACTGTAAATGGAAATAAACCCTTCACCCCTGCAGCCATTTTTTGTCTGGTATTGTGTCACAGTAACAAGGAAAGGTCTTTTTTCACTTTCTGTTGTTGTTTACAATTTATTTCATTTCTAATTATGTATATGTGTGTGTGTGTGTCTGCATGTGTGTGTGAGTGCAGGATCCAGGGTGGCCAGAAGAAAGCATCTGATTCCCTAGAGCTGGAGTTAAAGGAATTAAAGGTAGGTGCTGGGGACTTGGGTCCTCTGCAAGAGCACTACAAACTCTGAAGACTGAGCCCCCTCTTCAGCACCAACCGTCATTGTTGAAAGGAATTTTTATTGCTATCAGGTAACTGGGTGACAATTTCTTTGCCTCACTGAATACCGGGTAGGCCACCTATGGTGGTTTGTAAAAGAATGTCCCCACAAGCTCGATTTGAACACTTGGTCATCGGTGGTGCCATTTCTGGAAGGTGATGGCACCTTTAGGAAGGTGGCCTTGCCAGAGGAAGCACATCTGTCTTAAGAAGGTCTTTCTATGACGTACAGGTGGCTTTCAGCTCCACCCACCTCTCTAGGTCTGGAACAACAAAGTGAAAAAAGTATGATTTTGCCAAACTACAGTTTATTTGGGCTTACTTACAGAGTAATTATCCAGGAGGGAGTGGAATCCTCCTACTGAGACCAGGCAGCAGGTTGTACATCTTTGCCAGGACCCCTGATCTGCTGCCCCCAAGATGACAAACCATGCACCACAGAATCTCTCCTAGCTCCCTCCACTCGAATCTGAGCCCCTCCCCCACGCACAGCACAAGTCACTGGTCTGTTGGGAGCGGTAGCTGACTCTCCTGGCTTCTTCCTTTGTCAGTCAAGCTCCTTGTGCTGTGCTCCAAGCATGCATGGTCCATTCCTCCAGTCAGAGGAAAAATTTCATCCAACAGCCTTCCTGGGGATGTGCTTTGAGAGTTCATAGCCCCTACTTCCTGCTTGTTCTTTGCTTCCTGTTTGCTTTGGGGATGTGAGCACTCAGTTTTCTGCTACCTGCCTCCTCGCCTGGAAACCAAGCATTCAGATACATGAGCCAGTAGAGGACAGTACTCACTCAAGCCAGCACACTGTGACAGCCTGACAGTTGACAATGTGGTTCTTAAACTTTTGGGGCTGATTTGTGGAGGAATTGGAAAGAGTCTGTAGACTAGAGATGCTCTCACATACATAATTAGAGTTCGTGGGTGGCTCTGGGGAGCTCATAAGAGCAGAATGTTTAGAGAGGTTCAGAGTCTGGAGCCCAGGGTGGGAGGGAGGGGCTGGAGGAGTTCATTGCCTCCCTCCCCACCCCACCAGCCAGGTGCAAGTGAGAACTATGCTGGGAATTGGGTTACAGGCCAGTTGCTGTGATAAAAACATCTGGATAAAACAACTTAAGAAGGAAAGATTCACTTTTGGCTCACAGTTTAAAGGTACACCCCACCCTACCAGCACCAGAAGCACCCTGGTCCCCATCACAGCCACGGCCACTCATCCCAGAGGATTGGAAAGCACTGAGAAACAAGTGCTGGTGCTCAGCTCCATCTTCTTTTTCTTCTGTCTGGGACTCTACCCCACAGGATGGTACTGCCCATATCTGGAGCAGATCTTCTTCCCAACTAATCCTCTCTGAAACATTCCCTGAGATACATCCAAAGGTCTACCTTACTAATGCCCTAAGCATTTTTAATCCAATCAAGTTGATAATCTAAATCAACCATTATAAGGCCATTCATGAAGTAACTTGTGTATAGCTTGTCCATGTCTTTGAATGAGGCTCAATTCCAAAGTAATGAACTAATTAATTTGCTGGGAGAAATTTCAAGACAGCGTAGCATTCAGTCTGTGACACTAGTATTGTTTGATTGCTTTTAGTCAAGTTTATAGTGAGAATTGAGGGCAAAAACAAAGTGGAAAGGTTTGAAAAGAATGTGCTGCTTTACCATAAACACAACATGCTTAAAGTTGCAAAGGCAGCACGGATGCCTCAAAGTTGAAAACATATGGAGTGTTTACAGAGGGGCCGTAGGAAAGAAGCCATCAGGGCCCCTCAGTAACTGGAAAACTTCACCCGCAACAGGATCAAGAATGTAAAGGCTTCAATCCATTCAAAGGGCTTCTGAGAAGTGTTTCAGGGTACCCTGCATACACAAGACCGCAGTGGGCAGTGTTGTCAGCCTCCCAGGGGGCCAGCATGAAAGTCCAGCCACCAGACCTTGGCATCACTTGTGTGATGCTAGTCATACAGATACAAAGAATTTGAGAGTTAGGAGATCTTGGAGGCTTCCACCAAGATTTCAAAGGAAGGCCTGGGAATACAGGCAATGTGCAGCAGTGTTCGCAGGCCCCATGAGCAGCCCCGGAGGTGATACGTGAAGGTAAAGCTGGAGTTGCAATGGAGACTCCAGGATGTGGACCATCTGCTGAGAGGAACTGTAGTCTGAGCAGAGCCCACCCATGAGAGAAGCCACAGGGGCTCCAAAAGGCAAGGCCGTGGGTGTGGGGTGTTCTGAACCTGCTGGAGCCTGCCGTTTGGCCTCAAGTGTGTGAGAAGCCACACACAGAGATGCAGAACTTGATACTTTCTTTGCTGGGTGTCT
Organism: Eospalax fontanierii; assembly: GCA_035773235.1. Classification (NCBI taxonomy): domain Eukaryota; kingdom Metazoa; phylum Chordata; class Mammalia; order Rodentia; family Spalacidae; genus Eospalax; species Eospalax fontanierii. The sequence continues at coordinate 78,081,421 of CM069537.1, forward strand.
GTCTTGCTTTGGTCTGATCCTTTCTTGCTATACCCACATTCCTCCCTCGTTATTCATTTATTTTTAATTTATTCTTTGAAAGTTGCACACATGTACGTAATGAATCTTGGTCATGCCCACAAACATTGCCTCCTCTCTTCAATTCCCCACGCCCCCAACACGTCTCCCTGCTACCTTCATGTCCTTATTTTTTATAACCTACTAAGTCCAATCAGCACTGCCCATGTGTGTCTGGAAATGGGGTCACACACATGACTGGGATGTTTCGAATGAGAAATGTCCCCATGCATTCAGGTATTTGAACATTTGGTTCCAAATTGTTGGCACTGTTTGGGGAGATTTAGGAGGTGCGGCCTTGCTGGGGCGGGGGTCCTTTGAGAGTTCGTAGCCTTGTCTCACTCCCAGTTCACACTCTTCATGTACGTAGTTGAAGGTGTGATCTCCTGACCCCATGCCTCTCCACCACTGTGGGCTGTCCCTCTGGAATCTTAAGCCAAAATAATCTGCTTCTTCTCTAAATCCCCTTTGGTCATCATGTTTATCAGAGTAACGGTAGCTAATGCCATAGGCAACCTACCAGCGCCCACCCTCCCAAGAAAAGTGACCTTCCCCCAGCAACCGTCAATCAACCGACAATAGCTCCTCAGGTAAGGGTGGGTGCGAGAATGTTTACTCTGTGCCAGTCCTCTTGAACACTTGTAACTTTTGGTTATTGTTCTTTTTGAGACAGGGCCTTTCTGGAACTTGCTATGAAGACCAGGCTGGACTCAATGTCACAGAGGTCCACCTAAGGTTGTCCCTGGTCCTCTCCAGGCTCTATGCTGCGTTTACATCATCAGACAAGTAGCCTGTGCCCATGCTTCCACCACCAGGACACTGCAGTCCCAGAAGCAATGGAGCTGGCAACGATGGATGGAATTCCCAGAAACTCTGAGCCAAGAAAAATCTTCCTTGTTTACATCATGTACTTTGTTACAGTGACAAGAAAATTAATCCACATGATAATAGAGCCAGGGGGTCTGATGGCCAGATCTGATCCATTGTGTTATTTGAAGTATCTAGTTGCCCACACAACAAAATGATGTGATGTGCATAAATAAGTAAACAAACAAGCACTCTAGTTTTCTTTCTGTTGCTGTGATAAAACACTCTAATGGGGAGCAACTTGGGGATTAAAAGGTTTGTTTCATCTTAAACTTCCAGGTCGTAGTCCATCACTGAGGGAACTCAGGGAAGGCAGGAACTTAACATAGAAATCATGTGGAACTCAGCCTGCTGGCTTGTCTCTGGCTCATGCCCAGCTAGCTAGCTCCCTTACACATCTCCAGACCACCTGCCCAGGGTTCAGTACTGCCCACAATGGGTTGGGTCTTCTCACATCAATTGAAAATCACAAGCATGCCCACAGGCCCATCTGATCTAGAAAATTCTTCAGTTGAGGCTCCCCTAGTCTGTGTCAAGTGGGCAATTAAAGCTAACTAGGACAATAAACAGATATCTGGGAAACTGTGGTCCAAATATGTGGGGGCAATTGGTCAATAGAATCTGTTCCCGAGGAAGCATAATCATTTGCTCAGTAGAAGAGGGCTTAAAATCCTGTATTATAAAGACACCAAATTAAAACATGTATAAAAGACTTACAGAAGGCATGAAGACTATGTCTTCCTCTGGTTGTTCAAATGAGAAATGTCCAGAGGTGCAAGAATTTGAATACTTGGTTTCCAGTTAATGGCATTGTTTGGGGATGTTTAGCAAATGTACCTTTGCTGGAGGAAGTATGTTACTGGGACAGGTTTTGAACATATGCACACACCATTAACACATGTATACACAAATATTTGTACACATGAAAATATGTACGTATAATATATGCACACATGAATACACATGCAAATGCATGTGCACACAAAAATGAGTGCATATGCACATGCATACATGCAAATGAACACAAATGGGCATGAACACATGAACACGCATGAATGCATGCACACACATGAGCACATATGTGCATGCCTGACTCTAAACGCATGGGCATGTGTATGCACGTGTGTACGTCTGCACACATGAACATATGTACACACATGAACACACAGTTACCGGGAGAGTAGGATCTCACCACAAGGAATGCCAAACGGAAGAGGTTATTCAAACACACTAGTTGTTCCCCGATGCACACCCACCTCCACGTGTCTGTATACCATAGCACACACGATCTCCAACTTCTATGAAGAAAGAATACTAGGAGGAATGCGATCCATCAGAGCCCTGGGCTGCGCTATACTGGGTGGTGTCTACTGAGTGACAAGTGGGGCTGTCACCCCTCACAAGCCCAAGGAGCCAGCTGTGGCACAGCAGACATGGGTCTCTGTGGAAAAGAAGCATACACCCGGACTGGGGATGATCCCAATGTGTTCCTCATCAGGGAGGAGAGCAGAAGGACCCACCATGGCTGGACTACTGTCCCTATACTGGGTCGAGACTGCTTACCCTCAGATGTTGCCCATCTGTGGAGACACAAACTCTCTAGAGACACTGCCACTTTCTTATAGAGCCAAAGCATAAACTCGGACTGGGCCACAAGAGGACTGGTGAGGGGTCCAGGGTGAAGGAGAACTTCCAGAGGCTCCTCCTGGGGCTGGGGAGGGCTAGAACCATGAGAGCACTGGAGAGGCAGATCCCAGAGCCAGAGAGACATCCTAGTCCTCCACCTCCTTCTTGGGTGGAAATGAGGCTGTGGGTGTCTCTCCTCTCTGGAAGTCTGGGGCTAGGGCTTGTGTAGTGCCTTTTTAACTCTGTCTCTGGGTCTCAAGTGGATTCCACAGCTGCTGGTGCTGGGTTAGGCAGGGCCTCTGCAGAGGGAGGCTTCTTTCTGCACCTCCCTTCTTGGAACCCTGAGTGGCCATAAGCTCAGTGTGAATGACAGGCACTCAGTGCTCCAGTTCTATAGAACAGGCCAGTGTGCAGTGCTTCAGGGCACAGCTGTTCATGCCCACACTCCTCACTGTGAGCACCAGGACCATAGCCCCCACACTTGAGTGCCTACAGGGAATAAGTGCCCTCTGAAGCTTGGAGGCTTCTGGCATTCTGACGGGATCCTGCGTCTCCTCTGAGTCTGCCTTCTGTGGGTTGTTCTTTTCATAACTGAACTCTGCCTTTCAAATCTCATCACACAAGGTGGATGATGGGCAGGCCTAATTACGGAGAATGGGTACCACAGGACATCCAAGCCTGGCATTGCTGGGTGCACAGCCCACCCACTCCAAAGCAGCTCCCACCACACTTCTGTCTGCTCTGGAGCTGGCTGACTTGCAGCCCAGTGACTCCAGGAGGCACGCTGTGGATGGGGCCCAGCTCGGCACTGCTTTCCACTAGTGGGTCCAGGACAGATCCTATCTCCACGGCCCAGCAAGATATGATGCTGGGGAGTCTGGGGGTCTGTTCTGATCAGCTGTGGCTCCCCACAGCAAACCCAGGTTGCCATCAGCTCTCTGCTTTGAGCGGCTTCAGGCCTCCACTATCTCACCTAGAATGTGATGTCTGCCTCAAGCTGGTTTTACGTCTCCGGGAGCTGGAGTTAAAATTCATTGAGAGGCAGCCGTTTCTGTAGCATTGTGCTGACCTGGTCCATTTCAGGGAGATACATAGAGACGACAGCCAGTGTTGTGAGCCAGGAGAGTCGATGCACAAATGAGCGTATGTGCCCCTCATTCACAATGCTGGAAGCTCCAGCTTGTAGCTCAGAAGGTGCCTCACCCAAACTCAAGGACCTACTTGAAAGCACAGACTACACCACCCTAAGCTGGAGAACTTGGAACCAGGTTCTTGTGTGTCAGAGGCATGGCCCACTGTTGTCCAATTTGGTTCTGCAAATACATAAAAATAATGATCCAATTCCCCTGTTTCCTTACAGGTGAGAGTCTGGAAGCCAACGGGAGGGCACAGATCATAGTGGAACAGTGACAGGGCATGAAGCTTTTCTACATCTTCCCAGATATCAGGTGTCCGTGTGTGAGTGAGACAACGAGGGAATAAAAAGATGCATGGATGAATGGGTGAATTAATGAGTGGTGAATGAATGAATGAGTTAGCGAGCAGTTTGCTGTGAGACCCTTGCAGGGGCAGAGGGGCCAATGGATCAGTCCCTCCATCTAAGACTGGAGTCAATTCTAGGGAAGAAAACTTGGGAAAGGAGATTGAATGTTTGGCTGCAACCATAACCCAGCAGGAGAAAGAAACCCAAAGACTAGATGGAGCCTGAGAGTGGGTTCCAGGACTCAGTTCCCGTCCCCAGCATCCAGTGTAAAGCCAAGGTGCGAGCCCAGGGCTGGAGGAAGGCTGAGACAGATGGATTCTGAGGACTTGCTGGCAAGCTGCATGTTCAGAGAGAGACCCTGTGGTGGTTGGAATGACAGATGTTCCCCATAAGCTCAGGCATTTGGATACTTGGTCCCAAGTTGATGGTGCTGTTTGGGGAGGTTATGGCATCTTTGGGAGGTGTGGTCTTGCTGGAGGAAGTGTGTCAGTGGGGGTGGGCTGTGAGAGTTCATAGCCTTGCCCACTTCCTGTTCTCTCTCTCTCTCTCTCTGTCTCTCTCTGTCTCTCTCTCTCCCTCTCTGCTTCCTGGGCGACAAAATGTCATCAGCAGCTTTCTGTTTCTGCCCCTGTGCCTGACACTGGCCTCCATGCCTCCCTACCATGATGGACTCTCCCTCTGGAGACACAGACCAAAATAAACTCTTCTATAAGGTGCTTTGGGACCTCCCTGGTAGGACGGTTCTTTAAACATGGCCCAGGATCTGGCATGATACCACTGGCCAGGATGGAAGGACAGGCCAAGGTGAGAGCCACTGAGTACCTGTTACTTTCCCAGAGAAGTCCAGGCCCTGGAGGCAGGACGTCCAGGGACAGCCACTGATCTCCTGTGGCAGATTTGCTCTGGCACATGCAGTCGGAGCCCTGGGGTTTCTACGAGGACCACCTGTGCTCTGCCTACAAAGCCCAGTTTCAGCATAGAACAGCTTTCCATATCTGATCACCCTTAGTATCTGACCACCTAGATATCTGATCTCCTTGGCATCTGATCCAGTCCCTCATCCTTCCCCACCCTCATGAGATGTTTAGCGCACCCGGCCTGTCTTCAGTGTGGGTCCTCATAAGACCCCGTTTCAGCCAGAAAGCCTCTTCTGGTGTCGCCTCTCAACTAGCTCCATCTCCCGGCACTATGTGCGTCGTGGCCAAGACTCCCACTTTCCCACACTGTGTTTGAAATTCAGTTCCCTCTCCCTCTATGAGACCCTATTGCGATGGTCCCCCACCCATCACACAGGTCCTGAATAAGGCATTTCCCACCATGTTTTAATAAGTGTCATTGAATCATTTCTCTTTAATGCTGAGCCCCCAGGTCTTGAGATAGACATGGCACAGTGGTCCCATGTCCCAACAGCTGTGGACAGGGAGGGTCCTTTCTCTACCTGAGCATCTAGTGGTAGAGAAAGAACAAACATATGAGCAGATAAGAGGAGAAAGGGGAGAGGTTCCAGATGTTCAGAAAGAAAACTGTATTCTAGGAACTTCTAGAAACCCCTCTGTGTTAGAGCAGCCCTTGCAACATCTGACAATGGACAGCATTTCTGCTGATGGCTCTTGGTACCCCCCCTTAGAGTTGAGTGCCCCAGCACCCCAAGGTCCGAAGGCTTTCTTGAGGGCTTGTTATATCTTGCTGATCCAAATCACAGGGTTAGGAAGTGTCCCTCTGCAAGAGAAGAGCCGCAGCCACCTGAGAAAACTAATTCAGTCATAAATCCTGGCCAATCACATAATGAGATTTAATATTTGATGTCAGATCATTAGAATATAATGAATTTGCCACTTTAATATTGATGAATAATCAGTCCTATTAAGGATATGGGATGAGAATTTAGGGCAAAGAGAAAATTAATTGCTGAACGATGGCATGCATCCCTGACTGGGCATGGCTCCCTCCTAGGCTTCGCTCAGTCCCCCGGAGAGACTGGTTCATGCACCCTGTCCAGATGGTAACAGAGGGACTTTCTTCTGCGGAAACTGAAGCTGGGTTGGAGATCAGAGTGCCCCAACACAGCTGCAGCCCTAAACCTCACAGAACAGCGCAGTCACTTCACTTCTTGACACAATACTCAAGAAAAGTAGTTTAAAGTATCAAGGGTTTATTTTTGGCACAGTTTGAGGGTACAGTCCGTCGTGGTGGGAAAGGCGAGGCAGCAGGGGTGGAGACAGCTGGCTGCACTGAGTCCATAGTTAGGAAGCAGAGAGAGACGATGGTGGTGCTCAGCGCACTCTCACCCTTCAATCAGCCCGTGCGATGGATGGCACCACCTTCATCGAGGGTGGATCGTCCCACCTTGGTTAGCCAGTTCTAGAGAATTCCTCACAGACATGCCCAAAAGCTTGTGCCTTTGGCTATTCCAGATCCGGTCACCTTGACAACCAAGATTAACCATCACAGTGTAGCTATGTGGCAATCATTCTGAAGCCATGGAGTGGCCTTATGTTACAAGACTGGTGTTCTAATAAGACACAGATCACCTCTGCCACCTGAGGATGCAGAGAAGGTGGTGTCTGCAGTCCAGAAAAGCGCTGGCCAGGAAGCACCCTGATGGTCTTAACCTTGGACTTGCAGTTTCTGGAACTGTAAGGACCTTGCTGTCTGATATTTAAGCCTGTGGTGTTTGTTACTCAGCCCAAGCTGACTAAAACAATCTGCTGACCCCTATGAAGCTTGTTAATTTGCGTATGCCCAGGGATAAGTCTGAAAAGTGTGTCTTCCTCTAACCCCAAATAAGGGCTAAACAAGGGTTAATGGAGAGGCTGGAATCCTGCTGTTTGCTCCTGTGGAGCAAGGGGTAAATATCCAGGAAGCGTAGACAGGATCAGAAATGTTAACGTTCAGCCTCCTCTTAAGCCAAGTTCATATCTGGCCTACAGGATCCTGACAAGGTACAGGGGAGGACAGGGATGGACTCGGGTACCCCATGGGCATGATTGAGGGTCGGGGACAGTGATAAAAGCCAGGAGCAGCCTAGCCTGGCTGTGAGCACTTAGAGATTACACTAAGCAATGTGAGAAGAATCAGGCATTCCATCCTTGTTTTCGATGTCAGCGGGTCAGGAATCCACTCTCTGTGTTTCTGCAGTGGATCTGGACCCATCTGAACCTTCATGCTGGGCTATTCAGGACAGTGGTAGAGGGACCGCCGCTCAGCTTGGCCTCTAGATCCAAGAGTTTCTGGGGTCACACTTGGGCAGCTCTGAGAATGATCCATGCGCCCTGAGGAGTGAGCTCTGCCAAGCAGCCAGACAGAAAGTGAAGCCATTTCTCCTCCTGATGGGAATGAAAGTTATCACTTCTAATCACATTTGCCAACTTTGAAGCTACCCTTCACATCCCACTGGTCACCTAACAGCCGTCAGAGCCTGCACATCCCTGCGCTCCCGCCTCGGCCTAATTACCCAGCTCAGCTTCCAGTATAAACAGCCAGGGGCGGGCGACGGGCCTTCATGCTGGAGCCTATGACTAACACATCGAAACACCAGTCTAATCAGAGAGCCAATTAGTCAGCCCAAGCAAGTGCGGCAGCTAAAATAAACACGTTTGCCCTGATTTACAGGCAGAATGCTCCAAAGGCAGCCAGGGTTACTGGCTCAGAGTAAGCTGCAGAGGCCACTGGCTGCATGCAGTTGGGGAGCCTCAGTTGGTCTCCGAAATCCAACCCAGGTCTGCATCAAAGCCTTACCCTCCAAGAGCCCACTGCTAAGGAAGTAGGCTTCAGGCCCATGTGCATGGATGCGATCTCTGCGCAGACTTCTCCAGTAAAGTTCCAGGCGCTAAAGACTTCGTATTTTTTCTGTTAGGGCCCTGTGGTCTTCATCATGGCCTCACTCAGCTGCCACCCTGTGGGACCAACCATCATGTTGGTGGCCTCATGCAGCACAGTGACAACCTCACAGCTCCTAAGGGCTGGGGGTCCAGGCTCAGCTCCACGGGGTCCTCACCAAGGCCAAGGTCAGGTCAGTTCTCATCTGGACCCTCTACAAGGGTGGAGCAGCCCCCAAGCTCCATCAGGCTCAGGAACAGACATTTCCTTGTAACCCAAGGCTGAGGACAGAGTCCTGCCTGGCCAGCTGTTGCTGTACCCTGGACTCCCAGTGTCTCGATTCCCAGGCAGGATACCATGCACAGTGCTTATTCCTTCCAGCCCAGCACAGGACAGCAAGCAGGATGACCCCTTCCCTGACTGCGTCTGGGGACGCAGCCCAACTTTTCCACGTGCCCCGGGGAGAAGACCACCTGCCCTGCAGCACAGGTGACATTGGGACATGAGCTCAGATGATGAGACCCCTGAGGGTGTGTCCCACATGTCACCAAGCCCCTGGGGATAGCACAGGTACAGAGGGAAGCAGCTGTGTTCCAACTACTTATTTTCTTTTAAGAAATATTTTACTATTTTTATTTTATGTGTATGAGTGTGCTGCCTGCATGTGTGTAAATGTACCTGTGTCATTCAATGCCCGTGGAGTCAGAAGAAGGCATAGGATTCCCCTAGAACTGGAGTTAGCCACCATGTGGGTATTGGGAATCAAACCCAGGTCCTTTGCAAGAGCAGCAGGTGCTCTTAACTGCTGAGCCATCTCTCCAGCCTCCCCGCCCCATCCAACAATTATCTATTTTCAGAAATCAGCTGCAATTGGGGTTGGTTCAAGACTATGGTTTAACAGCTTCTGACTTAAATCTAACTTTTAGTGACCTGAGAGATGGCTCAGGGGTTAAGAGCACTTGCTATTACTACAGAGGACCAGAGTTCAATTCCAAACACCCACATCTGGCAGCTCACACCCACCTGTAACTCCAGCTCCATGAGATCAGATGTCTTCTGGTCTTTGTGGGCACCTGCATTCATGCGAGTGTGTATACACACACACACACACACACTCACACACACACACACAAAACATAAAAATACAAAATAAAAAATATTTTTTTTAATTCTAAAGATTATGAAAACTAGCTTGCTTCATTTTGTATTTAACAAAATGTGGTTCTGATGACCAGCATAATACTGTGTGATTATAGACAGGGCAGAGAAGGAATCAAACCTAAGTTTTGTTTTGAACAGATCTAATGAAAAGACAGAATCACTCCCAGTTTGTGGAATTCAATGCCACAATTCTCATCTTCATGGTGAATCTATCTCCCTGTCCTATGGCCATGTCTGTGAGGCATTTTCTTAACTGGTAACTGATGCAGGAGGGCCCAGGCCACTGTAGATGGTGCCATCCCTGAGAGGCGGGGCTAGCAGCATGCCCCTCAGGGTGAACGTTGCAGGGTGTGGATTGACAGAGTCACTGCTTTGGGTAATGAGGACCCACATATTAGAACAAACAGGAAACACTGCTGAGTCAGCAAACTGAAATCGGCCAGAGAGATGATCCAATCAGTAAAGTGCTGGCCATGAAGGCACAGATCCCCTGAGCCTATGAAAAGCTGGGTATGGTGGTGCACACTTGTGATGCCAGAGCTGGGAAGGCAGAGGGGCAGAGGCAGGCAGGTCCCTGGGGCTTGCTGGCTAACCAGTGTGCTCTACCTGACAAGTTCTGGCCAGCAACAGACTCTGCTTCAAAGATATTGGTGGGCATGGTCTAAAGAAAGTCACCCAATGTTGACCTCTGGTCTCCACATGCATACACACGCACACATAAACATATACACACATACACACACATGTGCACACACACACGTGCATACACACACACACACACACAACTAATAAAAGTTAAACCCTCTAAATGGACAAAAATCCCTTTCAAATGCTTCAAATTTTTAGATTGGCCAACAGAGTTCAGGAGACAGACAGGCACTCCCGAGGTGTCCTCTCCTCGCTCCCAGACACAGACAGCACTGGCTGTGGAGGAAGGGGATGGACATTCCCTGGAAGCTTGAGCGAGTTGACTCAGCCCCACCCAGCACCCTCCACACAGCATCCAAGAACAGCGTGGCTGCCCAGGCGCCTGTCACCCATCCCTGTCGGCTGAGCTCTGCTCTGCACACCCGCAGCATTCGAATGCCAGTTAATTAGCAGATTTACACCCAGCGACAGGAGTTCCTGGGTCTTAGCGGGTGTGGGCTTCCCTTGGGCCATGTGACAGGAAGAGTGCTGCCATTGTGAGGAAACGAAGCCAGACCCCTCACCCACTGGGGTCCAGCACCTCACTCCCTCCTCCCTCCTAAAGAGGATCTTCTCACTCGAGTCTCCCAAAGCGTTTTCCTATTCATGACAGACTTGTCAAAATGTTCTCGCAGCTTCCAAAGCCTTTTACCGCCTGTCAGATATGTAACTGGGTTTGAGTCCTACTGTTCAGTTAATGGCTCCTCATCCTCCTCCAGTCCCTGAGGAGTTTTTTATTTAACTTCTGAAATAATAGGTGGAATTTGAATCCTTTCAAGTGACACAATTTATTTTTTCCTCTAATTATCACTGAGAAAAGTGAAACCATCAAGGGGGACCGGGCTGATGAGGGGCCCAGGCAGGCTCGCTCCCCACCCGGAGCCTCCATCTTCCTCCCTGGGAATTGACTGGTCGTGGTGGGCTTTAGGAAACACAAACCAGTGCTGGTGTGACAGCCAGTCCCAGGAAGGGTGTCTGTGCTCTTGTCCTAATGATAAGGTCTCCAACAGGGAGGAGCCATTGCCTCACAGACTGGCTTCCCAGTGCACAGACATGATTCCTGACCTCAGGTCTAAGGGTGTCTGAACCATCCACACCACAGCCATGTAGAGTCGCTTGACGGACAGCTTCTTTTCCAGACCTGGCTCAGACTTGTCACCTCCAGGGCTTGCTGAGGGCCACCCAGACCTGGCACAGTGGGATGGGAATATCTGTCCCTGACCTGGTCTCCGAAGGTAGTGGTTGCCGTGGAAACTCACTAGATCCAAAGGGAGCTCCTCCAAGGGTTTAATGCTAAACTGGGTATCACCCAACTAAAATAATCTTCCGTTGGAACGGGACTTTGTTCATTTTTGCAACTCAACAACTTGCTCTGGGAAGGGCCCAGATGGGGAAATGGACATGTTAATTCTTCAACCAATAACTGAGATCCCAATAAACAAGCACCGCGGCACCACTCAGGAAGAGCTGCTCTGTCTACCTGCACTGGCCAGCAGCCGGCATGGTGTGTCCCTTAGGGTTCCCAGTTGCCAGGCCTACGTCCCCCAGCTCAGAGGAAGTGTGAGCACTGACGATGCTCCAGGGAAACAGGGTTTCATGTCCCTGCTGATCACTGCGCCAAAAGCAGCTAAAGGTGTGCAGTGCAGTCTCGCCAGACTCGCCCTCCAGCACGTCAGCCCTCATTAGCTTGCTCTTCCGTTAAAATGTTCACGGGGCCCTGGACAGGACCCCGTGGGTACCAGGTCTACAATGCTCAAGTCTGGTACATAAGACGATGCATTTGCTCAGAACCTCTGGCTACATAGCCTTCCCATCACAACACTGAGCAGACAACTGGGTGTGTGCCTTTAACTCCAGGCAGAGACAGGTGGATCTCTGTGAGATGAGGCCAGCATGGGATGATTTACATAGCAGGTTCCAGGCCAGCTGGGACTACATATGAGATCCTCAAACAAACAAACAAACAAACAAAAACAAAAGCAAACCACTAAGCAGGGAATGCTGGCTCAATATTTGTGCCGTTTAGAAAGAAGCAACAAGAAAAATTGCTTCTGTGTTTTTCTTTGTTTTTGTTTTCTTTGTATTTTTGCCTGCATGTTTTTAAATTTTTTCAAAAAGAATACAAAGTAACAGGCTTCCTTAAGGCATTTTTGTGCACAGCTTTGGTTGATTCCCCTACACTGGCCCTATCCTGCCCCAAATCTGTTCCCTGGTCCCTGCTCCCTTCTCCCAGCGCTTGGCCCTCCTTCCCGGCCCCAGTCCCTGCTCAATCCCCCTTCATCTCTATTTGATGTCACATGTGTCCTGCTAGCCACCCCTAAAATCTCTCTCCTCCCCTCTCATGCCCTCTTTCCAGTCTTCTGACTCTACTGCACACACTCCCATTCAGTACACATATGTGTTAACAATGACATTTTTAACCAGCACATGGATAGGCTTCACTTTGCTGAGCAACGAGGACATGCATGTCCAGTTATACAACCCTCTCTGTTCCAAGGACAAGCAAGCACGTCTCCCCAGTGCCTTCCTGCAAACCCACGTGTCCTTCCCCCTGGCCCTTTTGGCTCCTCTCACATCCCATCTGCTTCCTGACGCTGCACGTCAGCTTGTGTTTACCACAGCTGAGCGTAAATGAAATCTTACAATATGCTTTCCCTTGTGTTCACATGCCTTCTCTCTGCATCGTTTTCTGGAGGGTCTTTGGGATTGTGCTCGGATCAGTGCCTCGTTTACTTTTTTGCCGAGTCTGTTCCACTGTCCAGACTCTCTAAGTTTGTTTCCTTTCACTGTCAACAGACATTGGGCTTTTTGCACTCTGAACTATTACAAATTAGGAAATCCTGACTATTCATATCCAGTCTTCTTATTGGAAGATGACACCATTTCTGTAAAGTGGTATCCTAGCAGAGGAACGGCTAGACCCCAGATCGGGCACCTTGTCACCTCCCAGCAGCAGGGCCTCAAGGCGAAGGCATGCCTCATGACTTCCTGAGCTGCAGTCTTTAGAAATTCCCTCAGATTCTTCACTGGCTCTTTCTGTAGATTCTGCCACAATGTCCTATCCAAGCAGCCATTCCGTCTGAGAAGAGAAGCTGCTTCTGGTACCTAGCTGTTCTGAATGCCTTTCTCCTGCCCTGTCACACTGACTAAATCCTCCAGTGCAGAATTTCATCCAGGTTCAGAGAACAGAAATCCTTCTGCCACTCCTCTCTTTGCAGGAGAATTGCTCTTTCGCTGTCAGGCATGCGTCAGCTTCAGTGCATCCGCTACAGCTTCAGCAGACCAGCGAGCGGCTTCTCAAAGCTACACAATGATTCCTCCACTAAGCAATGAGTTTCTGTTGGGTTAGACAGTGAATTCTACTGTTTTTCAAATGTTAACAGTTTGTATATTCCCTGTTTAAGATGTGTCCTGTCAGCATAGTCACTTCATAGGCTGAGTTTGGGGGTCAAGGACAGGGATCTATGAGGAGTCAGGACCTACCAAGTGTCTGTTTAGAATGATGCCCTCTACATGCGTGGTACAGTCTGGTCTGTGATTTTTATGGACTATGTAGTACTTTAAAGAGAGCAGTGCTGGCCACATGGAATTTTCTGGAAGGACAAATATACACTGGCAATTATTTTCTCCTTAAATGTTTGCGGAGAGGTGGCAATCTGCCAGTGACTTTGGACCTTGGGTTTTCTTTGCAGAACATTTTTTTCTTTGACTGGTTAAGGAGTATCTGCATTGTCTGTTCCTTGTGACTGGTCCTGTTGATGGAGGAACTTACCAGTCTTATGCAAGCTGTGGTTCTCACTGCTGAACTTCCAACCTGTCCATGGTGTCTGCAGTTCGCCCTCTTTTCTCCCTGGTAGTAATTATTTCTCTTTTTCCTGATCAGCAGGGCTAGAAGCTAATCAATTGCACTGATCTTCTAAAAGAACCAAACTTTCCACTTCAGTTGTTCTGTGATTGTGTTCTACTCTTTGCCATTCAGTGGTTTTCCAGGCTGGATTTTTATTTCCTTTCTTCTGTTTGCCTTTCTAACTCCTTTAGGTAAAAGGGGGGTTAGTGACTTGAGACTCTTTCTTTATACAGGTTTTCAGAGCTATAATTTTTCTCCTGGTATTCTTTTGATGACACCTTCCATGTTTTGATGTGGTTTTTTTTATTTTTCATAGATTTATATGTCGATCAATTTTCAGATCTTATATTCAAGAGTTTCTTTTTTTTTCTGTATAGGGGATAAACCTTGGACTTTGCACGCTGAGGCAAGAGCTCCAAACACTGAGCTACAGTCCAGATCTCTTTAGGCTTTTCAGTCGAAATCAGAATTCTCAGTCTGGTTTGAACTGATCTTGAATCTTTGATCCTCCTGCCTCACCTTCCCAAACAGTGAGGCCTGTGAGTGCCAGGCCTAGCTCAAAGTATTTACGACATTGTTTCCCATCGGTATTCCTACTCATGAGTCATATGTAACTGTTAGTTTCCAGATACAGAGAGATCTTTCTATTATTAATTTCTAATTTAATTCTATTGTCCTGCCTTTGTATAACTTGAATCTCTTTAAACTTATGAGATACATCTTGCAACCAGGATATGGTCTTTCTTGGCAAATATTCCACACAGATCTGAAAATAATGTGCATTCTGCCACTGTCTGCTGGAGAGTTTCATTAGGGCCAAATAGTTAATGGTGCTGTTTGGATTTTCTGGATCTTTGATGATGTTCTGTCTCCTCCTTGACATCTGAAGCTCTAATTATATGTGTGGGTTTCTCTGTTGAGCTTTGCAATTCCATCAAACTTTGCTTCATGAACTTTGAAGTTCAGTCCTGCTGTTGGGAGCATAAATGTTTAAGTGTCATGTCCCAGCCTATTGAAGCATTAATTAGTTTGCATTACTCAATGAGTGTTCAGCTTTTTTTTTTTAACTAATTCTAATACTTGTGTTTTTTTCAATGATTTTCACTTGACAGCTATTTTTGTTGTTTTTGTTTGGTTTAGTGTTTCCTTCATTTTTTTTCTGTCCTGTTTTCCTGAATTCTTGGCCATTGATCCTTGGGAAGAAGACATTTATGAAGTTTACTTTTCTGGGTAATGAACACCTTCAGATTCTGAAAGTACTATGGATCTTCATTCTAGAGTGCAGTTAAGTCACTGGGTAACAGGTTCATCTTTTGGAGAACTCACTTTAGGATCTACTCAACAGAAAGGAAGCAGTGCTCAGCCCCATATCTGTCTCGACTCCCAGGATGTGCCCCCTGTGTCCTACGCTGCCCAGCCCAAGGACTGTAGAACATACAGCACACACTTCTATTCGGTTCACCAAATGTTCCTTAAGAGACTTTAATAATGTGCTTGACTAATTATTTACTAATGCTTCTGTGAAGGGTGCACAGTATGTGGTGAGGGAAATTGAGAACTAGAGCATCGGACCTGGTTATAAGAAGTTGCTGCCCTGAAGGGATGCCCCATCTGTCCCAAAAAATAAATGTTCAGCACACACACAGTGGTTGACATCAAGTTCAACTGAGGTGACTCCAACATCAATTCTTGAGCGAATCTACCAGGGGAGGAAATGGCTCCCAAACCTTGGAATACCTCACTCTTCCCTTTGGAAGCATTCCAAGAGTGTATCAAAGAGCAGGTTCAGATCAGGACCTCGGCTTTCTTCTGAGGTAAATTTGCAGGTGCTGCTGGTGATGATGGATGGATGGGATCACCCTATTTGTGGGGCTCAGATAAGGCTCACTTCCCTCAACCAGCTCAACTCCAAGCAAAAACAAGTGACCTGGACAGCAAAGCACAGCCGTGCAGAGAAAGTCTCCTCTCTCGGAAGCGCTTCGTCTCGCCTGCTTCCATGCTCCTCCACAGGCTCACATTACTGCTTTTATTACAATACACTTTATGCAGTAGCAGTGAAACTTCGCTGAAACATATGTCCAGTTTATATGTTCATGCATAAAGCATATTTTTAAAACCCTCACACTGCAATATTAAGCCCATGCTATTTTCTCCATACGGTCATAAAAATAAGCATTCAGGTCTTTGAAAAATGTTATTAAGAACTCTGACTCAGGGTGTGTGATGGCCCAAAGCATGTGAGAGTTTGGCCAGAGTCGAAACCAGGCCCCGTGGCTGGCAGAGTCACCAGTCCTCCCCTGGAGAAGGGGTACGGTTGAAATGCGCGCAGCCCTTCTGTGGAGACACTACTTTCCACGAGACAGGACTAGCTTCGAGGCAAGGAGGCAGCGAGGGAGGGCTCCGCTTGTTTGGGAAATGAGACGTCACATCAGAAAGTACATACAGTTATTTATAATCAAGAGGAGAGTTCCATCCTGACAGGAAGAAATTGAAACAATACCTCCCCATAACCCCCAGCCCGGTAGGATCAGTGTCTGGTTGCTTAGAAATCCCCAAGAGCTAGGAGATTCGGACTATTACAAATTGCAGGCTTTGTGTCCTGGGTCTAAACCCAGCAGATTTATTTTGAGTCTATATTTGACATTTTGCATTACACTGTAACTGAGTGATCCCTGTGAGGATTGAATGGCCACTTTCCTGTGGGGTTGCAGCTTCACTCCCAGTATCTGCAGCAGTCACCCAGTGAGTGCTGTGCTGCTGATGGCTCCTTTAGCTTTTTGTTATTATTTTTACCACAGTCTTGTCACATGTGATTATCAAATGTGTTTTACTGAATGTTCAGAATATGGCTCTTCTGGAAGATCTGAGGCATTAGTCCAGTTTGTCCATTGACCACATAGCACATTGACCAGGCACCACATCCCTGCTCAGGCTGGGGATCAGCAAGTCAGGGATGGCAGAGCCACCTTTTTTCAAGAGAGAAGAGTTGATTAGACATGACAAGAAAGGGCGAAGAGCACTCTTGATGTCACACGCCCACAGTATGAAGACCAGGCCAGGACCCTCAGCTTAGCCAGGGTGAGAGGCACGGAAGACTCCAAGGTGGCCACAGAGAGTCCAGGGGTGTGGATGGAGGTGGAGGCATCAGCCAGCAGAGGAGTGCTAATGTCCACGTATGGCAGGTGGCAGGGTTAGGGCCTGTGACCAAAGCCCTCTGCAGTCTGTGTGCAGATGGCAGCTGGAGACATTGGAACACTGGAACCACATCAGGGTCTACAGACACGGGGAACGAGGAGGCGGACACTGGGATGATGGACTTGACCACAGCAACCTATAGCTCCAACGTCCTGGAGAGTCATCTTTGGTTCATGAGAGGATCAGGGCCGCAGACTGTGGGATTAGATGGGTCACACTGTGAGATCTGGGCTTCTACGCTGCTGTCTTGTTGCTAGACCTCAGGGCAGCACAGAGGAACTGGCTGCCCGCTGTGGTCAACATGAACTGGACTGGACAAAGGCCTATACAGAGAGCAAATGGCCCTCAGTAATGGGTCCATAGCACCATGTGGGTTCTGCAACTTGGCTTTTTCTGCTGCGTGCAAAGTCTCAGTGTAGACAGAGAGAGCTGAGACCTGAGCCTCCAACAAAGGTGCATCTCTTTGCTGAGCTTCTCACTAAAGGCAGAGAGAAGCCTGAGAACACATGCACAGATGATTGCCACCTGATCTCTATAGGATAGTGAGAGCAGCCCACATGGGTGAGCAGGCTGCTCTCTCAAAGCTTCGAGACTCACATGCACAGGGACTCGGGAACCCATCCAAGGGGACCCAATTGAAGCCAGGACAGAAACTTCCTGGGCAGCAGCAACTGAGCCCCATGACTCCACCTGGTTCCTGCAGGGCCACCAACCTACTCAGGACTGCAGGGGGCACATGGCCTACAGCTCGGGTCTTAGTCTGAAGAGCAGTCTGTGCATGGAGGTGCCTCAGCCTCTCCCTCCTCCATCCTAGGGTCCCTGGGGACCATCAACCCCCTGGGTGCTGACTCCAGTCTGCAGAGCCTGCACCACAGGTTTGCTGGAAAGGCATGGCCTGTCACCTGCACCTCCCCCACCTCATGGCTGTTCCAGCACTTCCTTCAGGTTCCTGCCGTCTATTGGGCAGTCAGAATATTAGATGACAACAGTGTTCTACATATGAGACATCCTGCAGACCCCCAGGCCAACTCTCACATGGCGTGGAAAAAGACATACCCTCCAGATAGGTTATGGCAAGAAAGTGCCGTTCCTTGTTCTGACCCAAGGATCAGGGTGCCAGGGAAGGAGGGAGGGAGGGAGAGAGGGATGATCAGAGACAGAAGGGAGGGGCCTAGCTCACCCAGTTCTCAGAAGTGGAAATTAGACTAGGTCAGCTTGGGGAGGGGAGTTGCTGCACCCTTCTGCTTCCTGTGTCCTGCAGGGCTGAGGTGTGAGCACATCCCTAACCTGTACCAGGTGAGGACCAGACTCAAGGTCTGGAGGGTGGGTTGCTCCAGACCTGAGCTAACACATGCAGCTCAGATGAGGAGAAAGCAAAAGGCGGTAAGGGAAGCTGCCTGGCCACAGAAGGTCCCGTCTGGGTTTGTTTCCAAGTCCATTTTAATTACAGAACTTCATGTGGATATTAGCGTTCTATCTCAATTCAATTAGCAGCAAGATGGGCAAGGGCAGGTGGTTGCTGGGCAGCGGCCAGCTTGTAGCAGAAAGCGAAGTCACAGTGTGGAATGTTTCTGTCTCCTCGGAAAGGCCCAGGAAGGGTGGGGAGCCAGGCTTGGCGAGTAGGCTGGCCTGCACCCCAAGGCACAGGGGACTGGGCACAATGACTGAGTTTCCTGCAGGACGTGGCTCCTACTTGGACAGGGTTTAGGCCTGGCAGAATCTATAAGAGTGAAGCATTTTGCTATGCGGGGTCTGGACCAGTTCTCCACAGGCAGGAAGGAGCAGAGGCTATGGTGTGTTCAGACATAATTCCTTAATAGAAAACCAAGGATTGGGGAGGCCAGTAGACACCCTCCATTGAAAAGACAGTCATTACTCACAGATCCCTGAGGAGGGGTACCCACACCACACAGGGCCACATGAGGGTGGACCAAGGTAAGACCCAGGCAGAGGAAGTGAGGAGGAGGCACCTTCCCCGTGGCTTCCACAGGAACAGGAGAGACAGGGGAGGGGAACAGCATCCTCCAGTCTGAATAGGTTCATTGGATGCTGGGCTCAAGGCTGTGTCTAGTTCTTACCCTGGGTGACGATGATGATGATAGGGGGTGTACATGGCCAGTTCAGTCCAGCCAGCCCAGCTGTCCAGGGTCAGCATGGCACCATTCAAAGACTCAAGATACAGAAAACCAAAGGCACAGTTGAGACAGGAGTTGACACAGGAGGTGAAGCCCACCAAGAATTCTGTAGCCATTCTCCCCCTGCCAAGAGCTGAGAGTCATGCTGTTGGGGCACCTGCTGTCAAGCATGCTCTGCAGTGCTCTAATGCAGCCTATGGGTGCCCCTGCTCTCTGCATCTCCTCCCTCGCCTCTCCAAGACCCCAGGACCAATGAGGTTGTGGAACATGCCCCACCCATAAATGGAAGGGAAGTTAATGTCTGCACGCTCCTCTTTCAAAATCACTGTTCCTAAGCAGGGATTCAAAGCCCTCCCTGTCCAACATGGCCACAGCCATGTGATGTAAGTGGTCCAGGGGCCTACAGACAGACGGATGGTGAACACTGTGGCCCATGCACATGGTGGAATACAACTCATCCTGCTGCAGCGTGAACCTTAAGGACATTGTGTCGAGTGAACGAAGTCAGTCACAGAAGGACAATGTGCCCTAATCCCTTGCCTGAGATCCCAGAGTGGTGAAACTGTAGAGACAGGAAGACATGGGCTGCCTAGCGCATGGGAGGCGCACTCTGTTTAATGGGGACAGTTGCACATTGAGAAGATGCAAAGGGTTCTGGGTGTGGAGGAGGAGGTGATGGTCACGCTGTGGTGTAGTTGGGCTTAATGCCAGCAAAAATGCACTTAAAATAATCAAATGATAAATTTTGTGTGGCCTGTTTGAGCATAATGTATTAGTTACATTTGTGTTGCTGTGATAAAACACTGTGTCCTAGGCAACTTAAAGAAGGAAGGGTTCATTTGGCTTATGGTTCCAAGGAAATAAGAATCCATTCAAAGATTAATGCATTTCTCAGTTCTCACCAGAGAAGCTTCCTTATGCGGCAGATGGTGATTAACACAGAGACCCACAACTGACCCCCATGGAGAAAATGAGAGGCTGCACACTGCTTTTCCCTGAATAGGACTCCTATAGCAAACTTCTGCCTCCCGTGGAGAGATCATCGCAGAAGAGGGAGAGGAAAGGTTGTAAGGGCCAGAGGAGCCACGGCACACGGAACCCTGGGAAGTCACTCGCTTGAGCTCATAGCTGTGGCGACAGCATGCACCAGTCCCATGTAAGCTCAAGTCAGACAAAAATCCCAGCACACAGAAGTGGTGACATAGATAGAAAACCCCAACCCCAGCGGAGGCAACTGATTCTGCTGGGGAGTGCGTGAGATCAGGTGGGTGTTGGAAGGGGTGCAGATAGGGAGGGTTCTACACGTGGCTAACGTGGCATATGAAATTCACAAATTCAATTTTAAAAAACAGTCCATCATGGCAGGAAGGTGTGGCAGGAAGCACTCAAATCTTCAACAGGTACAGGAAGCAGGGAAACTACAAACTCAGTGGGGCAAGGCTATGAACCCTCAAAACCTGCCCCTAGTGACATGCTTCCTCTAACAAGGCCACACCTCCTAAGCCCCCAAAAGCAGCACCACCAACTGGGGCCAAACATTCAAATACTCAGAGGCTGGGGTGGGACAGTCTCACTCAAACCACCACAGCCTAAGCGTAACAGTTGTTCATCCTGACACTGATCCTGATAAATCAGTGTTGCCTTAAATGTCGCTCAGTGACTCTGTCTTTACCTGACACCCTTTACATTGCTGTGGAATGTCCTCTGGTCCTCGGGAAACTTCGCCCTGTTCAGCTGACTCTGCTGGGAGCATCAGTCCGCCCTGAGCACAGCCTCACTTTCCTCCCTCCTCCAGGGCTCAGAACCACAGCTCCGTTCCCACATCTTAACCGACAAGCTTCTTCCAGCCCAGACACTTTCTGGGATCAGAGTGCCATGTGGCCTCGGGAGGTGGCGAAACTGGGAGCCCTAAGCAGTCAGTGAGGTCTGACCTCACCTGGGCCTGCTGATATCACCAGAGCCAAGGACAGCCTTGGGTCAGTCTTCAACCTTGACTCAAGCAAGGAGTATGTTTGTGGCTGCCCACTTCCTAGGAGTATGTTCATGGGTGCCCACTACCTAAGACTGGAGCCATCCTCACCCTGGGTGTTGCCGTCCTAAGGTGGGCACCTCTGCAGGCTCTGCCTTGCTGTGTGTGATCAGCATCCTGTTCATAGGCACAGGGGCATCCAGAGTGCAGTCATGAGCCATGTGATTATTCACCAAAACTCAAATTTCAAAGCCATGATTAAGGAACAGAGAGCAAGAAGAGGTGGCTTGTGGGAGATCAACACAAATTACTGAGCACTCAATTGCCTCTGATTGTCAGATCCTCGTCATGCGTTTGCCTGCGTGAGCCTGTGATGGAGTCAGAAGCAGGAACTCTCCTTGTGGAGGCTGAGGCTGATCCACATTCCCATCTAGGGGATTCAGAACCAAGCTGGCACCTGGGCAGATCCCAGACAAGTCTGAAAACACGTGCAGATGACTGGCTTCCCGAGGAGCGGAATGTATCCTAATGGGAAGGGACTCCATGAGGAGAGAGCTGATGAAGAGTCCCTGGGCTAGGAGGGGCCACCGGAGGACGGGAGACTCCCAGGCTCACCTCCAGCGAACATGGACACCTGCACACTCACAGGAGGCATGGGCCACACGGAGCTTTCTTCTGCCCCTTCCAAGAGCAAACCCCTCAGTAGTGGTCTACCAAGGCGCAACACAGCTGTCTCTGGTTCTGTGAAAGCACGGGGCTTCCTGTGCCCTCTAGGAATTTTCTTCGCCCTGGGATGAGAGCTGAAGGCATCATTGTTCAGTGGGTAGGCAGGGGCCTCACTGTGCTGAGTCGTGTCCTCCAGTCACATGAGGCCTGTCCCAGGTTCCCTCCCTTTTGCTGCCATAAGATACACTGATAGAAAGAAACTCAGGGGAGAAGGTTTTCCTGGCTAAGTCCAGGGGACAAGCCATCATGGTGGGGACGTCAAGGCAGCATGAGCTTGAATCAGCTGATCACAGCCACAGTCAAGAGCAGGAGGAGTGAACACACATGTGTGTGGCACTTGACTCATTCCCTCCATTCTTTCACACTCTGGGGCCCAAACCCAGGGAAAGGTGCTGCCCACAGCAATATGGGTCCCTCACTGACTCTCTTCTCAGGTGATTCTAGGTTGTGTTAAGTTAACCACTAAAACAGACCAACCATCACAGGCTCCTAACCCGATACTTAGAATGTATTTGGAGGTGTGGTCTATGGACTGGTTAAGTAAATGAGGGACTAGGTGGCCCTAATCTAGTTTGACTAGCCTACTATGTATGGCTGGACATACACGCAAGGAGGAGACGGTGTCTTCAAGCCAAGAAAGGGAACCTCTGATGTTCAGCCTCCAGGGAAGGGCCTAGGAAGGTATCTGGGATATGCTTCAATGACTCTGACCGTGTTCCTCTGTCCTCAGACCCCCAAAACTCTTGATTCCAGGCCCCTGGCAATCCCATCAGGGGATAGTCATGGGATGAATTTGACTGGGGGGAGATGGTACATGGTCTTTTCTGATGGTCAGGTGGGGTGGTGAGGTGCGTACAGAGGCTGCAGGGGCTGGTGGGATCTCCCGCCTGGGGTTTGTGCACAGCTGCTTCCTTTCCTTACTGTCTCCGCTGCACCTCCGTGAACAGAAACAGGGCTAGTGTCCACACCTGTCACTCCACTCTCGCTGGCCCATGCCTTCATGACCTCCATCATTTTTCTGCCTCAGGCTCTCTCTGTTTGCTTAACTGGCTAATAGGAAGCTGTGGTTGGGTTGCCGTTTGTGTAGCTCGGGATGCGTCATCACTCAGGTAGCTAGCGTCCTGGAGGCATCCGTTATTCACACTTTCACAAGCAGCACACCATAAGCACCAGTCACCCCATCTTCTGTGTGTGCACAAGCCTCTGTAGATAGTTCTAAAACTACCGGGTGGATGTTAAGCACAAGCTTAACATTCCACAGACACACCCAACATCCTGAAAGGTTGATTTCCTTTGTATCATGATCTCTTCATGGAACCCTTTCCTCTGGGCACTTACTCCATACTCTGTGTGGGAACCCCTCACCTGTAGTGTGTGTATGGGATGCCTTTCACCTAAAGTGTGTGTGTGTGTGTGTGTGTGTGTGTGTGTGTGCATGTGTGTATGTGAAAGAGAGAAAGAGAGAGCTAGAGAGAGAGAGAGAGAGAGAGAGAGGAGACCTCTGTAGGATATCCTTTACCTGTCATGTGTCTGTGTGGGTACGAGTATGTGGCCTGTGTAGGAAACCCCTCATCTGCAGTGGAGGGGGGCACCTCCTCACATGCTCTCCAAGGCATTTGTCCTGTCTGCACAGGATGGGCACTCAGGGAGAGTCACTGAATGAATGAACTGAAAGGCTGGACCAACTGGAGTCTCCTTCACAGCCTCTGAGGAAACACATTTCCTAAATATCTTGTCCTGAATTTTATGAACCTGTTTAATTTTGCCGTTTGACAGAGGCTTCATTGCTTTTAATTAGGGTGTTTATTAATAGGGCAGTTGATTGTGTTCTGTCTTTATTTGACATTTATGCATATTTACATAAATTTCTTGGTCATATTTCTTTTTTTGCTAGATGTCTATTATAAGTCCTATGTACAAGTCATAGATAGGTAATGGATATATAGAAAGACAGACAATGATAGATAGATAGATGATCGATAGATTCTAGAAAAATGATAGGTAATGAATAGATGATAGATTATAGAAAATGATAGATATCAATAGATAGATAATAAGTAGGTAGGCAGATGATAGATGATATATAATAAATAGATGATAGAAAAAGATAAAGATAGATAATTGGTAGACAGATGATAGATAATTAGATTGATAGATAACAGCATGATAGATAGATGAATGATGAATGACGGGTGGAAGGGTGATTGATTGATAAGCTGATAGATGATAGAGAAGTAAAATATTAGGCCAAGAAAGCTTCAGGGTGCTAGCAGTCCGATACTCATGTACAGTAAAATTCAAATGCATCATATGCATACATTAGATTGTATTTATGTTAATGGTTTTCTTAATGCCTCTGAATTTTCTTCTGGGTTTTTCCATGTGAGAGAAATAGTAAGTCACAAAAATACACAATAAAGATTTTTAAATATTTTAGAATTCTAGAATCAATTGTGTTAAGAGACAGTGAAAGTTTTAAAGTTTTTTTTAAAAAACGGATTTCAACAACCTTTGAATATCTAGCAATATCAACCTATCAATATTTGGTAATACTAAGAAGATAATGCATAAAGCTCAGCACAGTCACATGATGTTTCCCACTACACTATCCTCTCAGCCTAGGCAGTCCTGGTCAAATTCTGTGAGCTAACCCTAACTGAAGGAAGCCTCCTTTCTCCTTGTGACAACAAACAAGGGTCACATTGCTGTTGGACATAGGCCACTGAATGCTTCCTCAGGAGCCTGTATAAATAGAGATATGCCTGGGTCTCCTGGCCTCTGTTTCAGTGGGTCCCTTACATCTCCTGGAGACCAGCTTGGAGGATTAGGACCACAGCACACTGAGGCCGGACCTGGAGGCATCTAAGAAGCCATCTGTCAGCAAATCCACCGAGCAGACACAAGCTTCGAGTCCTGGATCTCTTCTGCTCACAGCAGGGATGGAACCTGAAGCCTCATTTCCTGGACTCCTGAGGAGGCCCTCACTGAGGTGAGCACATACCATCATTCCAAAGTACAGTGGTCAGTGGTCGAGGGCTTCTTGCTCCCACAGTAAGCAAGGACACTCTGGCCATACTGTTCAGAAAATGAGTTCTGCTTGAATATCTACAGGTGGAAACCTGAAGTGAGTTCTCAGGGATGGAGGAACACAGAAATAACAAGGAGTCTGGTTGAGATTTCAACCTATGAATTTAGGGTAACATTCTGCCCAGCCCCCAAGCATCTTTTCCACAGGAAGCCAATTTCTACCTATTCCAAGACCCCAGGGTCTCCCTCATTTCAGCATCATGTCTGAAACCCACAGTCTGAAGTCTCACCTGAAATGGGAATGATTTCTGGATGTGTCATAGCAAGAACGTGCATCGTATCTCTTCCCTCCATTCACTTTTATTTCACCCCCTAGTGGCATGTGGGAATTGCTAACATAAGATGAGTAATCTGAGATGGTGAGGAATCACTGTCATAAAGCACAGAGGCAGACCCAGGCAAGCAATGGTTGGGGTTACGGTTAGGGTTAGAGTTGGGGTTGGGGTTAGGGTTAGGGTTGGGGTTGGGATTAGGGTTAGGGTTAGGGTTGGGGTTAGGGTTAGGGTTAGGGTTAGGGTTAGGGTTAGGGTTAGGGTTAGGGTTAGGGTTAGGGTTAGGGTTAGGGTTGGGGTAGGGGTTAGGTTTAGGGTTGCGGTTGGGCTTAGGGTTAGGGTTAGGGTTGGGGTTAGGGTTAGAGTTGGGGTTAGGGTTAGGGTTGGGGTTGGGGTTAGGGTTAGGGTTGGGGTTGGTGTTAGGGTTAGGGTTAGGGTTGGGGTTGGGTTTACGGTTAGGATTGGCGTTAGTGTTTGGTTTAGGGTTAGCGTTAGGTGTAGGATTACGGTTGGCGTTGGGGTTGGGGTTGGGTTTGAGTTAGGGTTAGGTTTAGGGTTGGGGTTTGGGTTGGGATTGGGATTGGGGTTAGGGTTACGGTTACGGTTATGGTTAGGGTTGGGGTTAGAGTTAGGTTAGGGTTAGGGTTATGGTTAGGTTTAGGGTTAGGGTTGGGGTTCGGGTTCGGGTTGGGGTTTGAGTTAGGTTAGGATTCCATTCAATGTATTTCCCTTGGCCACATTCCCAAGTTGCCTTTCCAGCTCTGTTTGCTTGGTCAATACTGCAGACCAGAGTGGGTGTCTTCCAAACAGCTGAATATGTTCCGAGAGTTCTGGAGGCTACAAGATCAAGCACAACTGTTGTCTGGTGTGTGGTCTTCCTCGCTGGCAGACAGGGACAGAGACATGGAATCTCATGTGTCTTACCAATGGCCTCTAATCGATGGTGTGTAAGGTGCTGATATCATTCATTCACCCCTCACTCATCTACCCTCCAGAGGATACTCTGATTCCAGTGCACTGGGATGAGGATGGCGATGCTGGCTTAGGGGGGTTAGGGTTAGGGTTAGGGTTGGGGTTGGGGTTAGGGTTAGGGTTGGGGTTGGTGTTAGGGTTAGGATTAGGGTTGGGTTTGGGTTTACGGTTAGGGTTGGGGTTAGGGTTAGGGTTGTGGTTGGGGTTAAGGTTGAGGTTAGGGTTAGGGTTAGTGTTAGGGTTGGGGTTAGGGTTAGGATTGGGGTTGGGGTTAGGGTTAGGGTTGGGGTTGGTGTTAGGGTTAGGGTTAGGTTTGGGGTTGGGTTTACGGTTAGGGTTGGGGTTAGGCTTAGGGTTGGGGTTGGGGTTAGGTTTAGGGTTAGGGTTAGGGTTAGGTTTAGCGTTAGGATTGGGGTTAGTGTTTGGTTTAGGGTTAGCATTAGGTGTAGGATTACGGTTGGCGTTGGGGTTGGGGTTGGGGTTGGAGTTAGGGTTAGGTTTGGGGTTGGCGTTTGGGTTGGGGTTGGGGTTGGGGTTAGGGTTAGGGTTACGGTTAGGCTTAGGGTTGGGGTTAGAGTTAGGTTAGGTTTAGGGTTATGGTTAGGTTTAGGGTTAGGGTTGGGGTTGGGGTTCGGGTTGGGGTTTGAGTTAGGTTAGGATTCCATTCAATGTATTTCCCTTGGCCACATTCCCAAGTTGCCTTTCCAGCTCTGTTTGCTTGGTCAATACTGCAGACCAGAGTGGGTGTCTTCCAAACAGCTGAATATGTTCCGAGAGTTCTGGAGGCTACAAGATCAAGCACAACTGTTGTCTGGTGTGTGGTCTTCCTCGCTGGCAGACAGGGACAGAGACATGGAATCCCATGTGTCTTATCAATGGCCTCTAATCGATGGTGTGTAAGGTGCTGATATCATTCATTCGCCCCTCACTCATCTACCCTCCAGAGGATACTCTGATTCCAGTGCACTGGGATGAGGATGGCGATGCTGGCTTAGGGGGGTGTGTACACTCAGGTAGAAACATACACTGGTGGCCTTTTTTATTTACCATAGGATTGAAAAGCTGTGAATAGTCTTCAAACTGTGGCCTGAGCTGTGAAAGTCAAGCTCATTTGCAGAAGCACAAATAAAAGCTGTTGATCAACCCCTTCGGATCAACTTCCTCAGATGGCAGCAGCCTTGGCTCAGGCCGGGTGGTGTATGAGCCCATGGGAGAGCAGGGAGAGTGAGGGAAGGGGCTCTTTCTACCCACCTTATTTGCCTTGGTAGAGTCTGTTACCGTGATATGTGACACACCTGGCACATGTGTGTGTATGTGTGCATGGGTGCGTGTGTGTAGTGTGTGTGCACATGTGCCTGTATTCATGTGAGTTCACGTGCATGTGAGTGCATGTGTGTGTACGTGCATTTGCACGTGTGTGTGTATGTGTATTTATTCCCAGGGAAGATGCAGTATTGAGCCATGTGCATGAAAGGCTTGTGCCATTGATTAGAGGCCTCACATCTCTCCTCCCCAGAGTCCTCTTAGCCTCGGTTGTACCACTAATCCCAATTCAACTTGAATGATAACTTGTGATACTTCATAGGGCAATTATAATGATTGTTTAAAGTCTGTTCTTTCTGCTTGTCACAGCCCCCAAGGCAGAAAGGACACTTCCACCGGAACCTGGAATCCTAAGCCCCTTTGTTGGTTGTTTTGTTTTGTCTTATTGTGTGTGTGTGTGTGTGTGTGTGTGTGTGTGCACAGGGATTCCATCCTCAGTGGGTTTCTAGAGGCAGCAGAGCAGTGGAGCCTCAGCATCAAGTAAAATCTGTGCATTTTCTAGAGAGAGCACACACAGAAACACAGAAGCCCGGGAGTGGACGCCAGCAGGTTATTTCAAGGAGAATCAAGGGGGCTCCCCGGGTCTGGGGTGAGCCACCAAAGGCCTCAAAGGACATGTTAGGTGTGTTTGTGACCTCTGGAAGTGAATATGTATCTTTCAGGACGAAGCAGAGTTTTCTCAGTGTAAACCTAGAGAAGAGGCCAGTCTGCAAGATGAGGCAGGAGCTCCCCAGGAAAATCTACAAGGAAACAGAAAGTGGCCAGACTGGAAACCGTGAGGGGAAGGTGACACTGTGGGGAGTGCACGGGGATGCTGCACAGCGTGACGGAGGGGAAAATGGCTCAGACCTGTGGCCACACAACATATACCGTCATAGCAGGTAGCAACCAGCCTATGTCACATACAAAGTTCATGTAAGTGTGATATTCATACAAGAGCTATAATCTATCTTTTATGTCAAGTCATATGTCAGCACATATACTGGTCATATATGCATTGATATAGCTATGTTCACATGCTACACAGGATAGGATGCTGTGCACACATGTATCTTTATGTGTCCACATTCTCACACACTCACCAGGAGTCAAGAGAAATTACTTGTCAGTCTTATACAATCTCTTTCAGAGAGCAGAAGAGATACTCCAGATTAATGGGGCTCAGGAGGTCTCAGCACCTAAACAAGCTATTTCCTCTGAGGAGAAGGGTGATTACAGGTCTGTCTTGCTCAGTCACAGTGAAGATAAATTCATAAACAAAACATTTAACTAAATAGGCACACCAGATACAATGAAAGAAGCATTTCACAACCAGGTTGGCTTTCTTCGGGAAGGCAAAGTTGTTTTATATTTAAAAGAAATCCATGAAATTTACCTTTATTTTTTTTAAATGAGATTAAGATGGTTTGGGGGCATCTCAGCAGATACAGGAAAATTCAGCATCCATTGTCTGGGTACCTGTCCTGCTGCTGCAGTCAAATATCTGACCAGAAGAGACTTAGGGAGGAAGGGTTTCTGGCTCGCAGTTCAGGGGACATAGTTTATCGTGGCAGGGAAATCAGCATGACAGAGGCAACTTGCCGTAGCTGTGGGAATTTGATAGCATCTGGGTAGATCAGGAAGCAGGGAGAGAGACGCTGGCACTCCTCTGACTTTCTCCTTTTCCCCTTTATGCTTTCAAAATCTCAGCTGTGGAATGCTGCCACCCACATCAAGAGCTGGTCTTCCCTGCTCAGAGAATCCACGCCACAGTGTGTCTCCTAGGGGCCTCTAAATCCAGTCAAATTGACAATGAAGACTGACCATCACAGCCACTCAAGATAAAAGCCCTTTGCCAACCAACAAGATGGACACTTTGTCTAGCAGTGAAAATATGGACAGAATGTCAGATGCATGAATGAAAATTCCCAGGGGAAAAAAAAAGTATGTTTTCAAACCAAACCTTCTGCAAGGCTGATCGATAGACTAGAACTTCAATGATTGTGAAGAGTTTGGAATGTTGCAGATCCAGAACCTAATTACCATTCATCCTGGGCTATACTCAGCCCCTAAACAGTCATTCCTTTTCCATCTCTGTTTCTGACTTAGCATTCTGTGACTGACAGATAAAAACCTTTTGGAATGTATTGACTCAGCAGACCACAGCTTCCCACCCAAGGCCAAGGGCCTGTCAGATAGCATCTGAGGCCTGCAGAGGACCCCCTTGCTGTTACCCCACTCTGAAGTCTCCAATGTATCTGAAGTGTCTTGACTTACACCTTCCTTTGTTCTGTTACTATAAAAAATTCATGAAATTGTTACCATGTTGGAACGTGGAATATGGGGAGACCTGAATCTGTCTTCCGAGACCTTGGTCACTCATATTTGGCTCCAGAATAAACCATCTCTTGTCCCCTTTGAGGGGAGAGTCGGGCTTTTGTATCCACACAAGCACACAGCACTATATGCCCCCCGCACCCCACTTGTTTCTAACCAGAAGACCAACCTGTCTCCTCAGTGCCTCCTGCACAGCACCGGGATCAGTCAGAACCAGGCCTAGTTTAGTGGGAGCAGGAAAAGAAAATAGTGCCAAGACAGGAAGGAAAGCCAGGAGGGTGTGTCTGTGCAGGAGAGCCTCATTTCCAATGAACAGAGGACAGGCAGAAGTCAGTGAACAGACTCGGAATGTGTGCACAAACAAGCTCACCAGACCACTTCCTTCAAACACTGTAAAGAGAAAAACCACTGGCCAGTCATGGATGGTCTGCTAAGGGGGTTCCCCAAGGCAGAAGTAGAGAATCTGCTGCCCCTTGCAACCTACATGGAGTACTGTCATCACCTGAGCCTTGCGTGACACAGCTTCATGCACACGGGCACACACCCATATACACATGCACACATGCACCTGCATACGTGCACACATGTAAGCATATAGAAACAATAAGACAAGCACTGCAGCTAAGGGGCAATCTGAATGATGATGCTGTCAGTCAATGGGTGTGTGCTGTCAGTGGGTCAACGCTGTCAGTCAATGGGTGTGTGCTGTCAGTGGGTCTACGCTGTCAGTCAATGGGTCTGTGCTGTCAGTGGGTCTAGGCTGTCAGTCAATGTGTCTGTGCTGTCAGTGGGTCTATGTTGTCAGTCAGTGGGTCTAGGCTGTCAGTCAGTGGGTCTATGCTGTCAGTGGGTCTGTGCTGTCAATAGGTCTAGGCTGTCAGTCAGTGGGTCTGTGCTGTCAGTGGGTCTACGCTGTCAGTCAATGGGTCTGTGCTGTCAGTGGGTCTAGGCTGTCAGTCAGTGGGTCTAGGCTCTCAGTAGGTCTATGCTGTCAGTGGGTCTAAGCTCTCAGTAGGTCTATGCTGTCAGTGGGTCTATGCTGTCAGTCAGTGGGTCTGGGCTGTCATTTCTCTTGTCTCTACCTTTCCATCTCCATCACTGCTTCTCATTCATCTCCTGATCCTGATGTTCCTGTCCCTTGACTACAGTTTCATAATAAACCTGGAAACCAGGCTGTGTTAACCCTGGGATTCTATATACTGGCTCAGCATGGTATCTAACAGAAGCAAACTGAGACAAATGTCTAGCAACCACAGGATGTATAAATACAGAATACTTACATAATGAAATATAACAGTGAAAATACTTTATGCACTTCAAATGAACAAATCTCAAAACAATACACACTGAAGAAAGGAGTACGTCAAATAACTAGATACAGCACTATTCCACTTAAGTCCACAGTAGGCGAAACAAAAAGTGTGCTGCTCAGGGACAAATCTTTAAGAAGCATGCTGTGTAGATGCGGGGAGTGGTTAACACAGCTCTTGAACCTGAGAGCCTGCAGGGCAAGGAGAATGTCTTAGTTTGCTTTCTGTTGCTGTGATAAAACACTAACTAAAAGGAAAGGGTTTGGCTTACAGGTTACAGTCCCTCACTGAGGGAGGCCAAAGCAGGAACCTGGAGGCTGGAGTGCAGACCCTCCCATGGAGGAATGGGGCTCACTGGCTTGCCTCACCTGGCTGCTCAGCTACCTTGCTAAGTCAGGCCACCCGCCCAGAAACAGCACTGCCCACCATGGGCTGGGGACTCCAACATCAACAAACAGTCAAGAAAATACCCCACAGATACACCTATAGGCCAGTCTGATGGAGTAAGTTCCTCAATTGAGATTCCGCCTTCCCAGGTGCCTCGAGTTTGTGTCAAGTTGATAAAAATTAACCCACACAGTCAGTGACATAGGGAAGAGCATTCCGAATGGCTTATACGCAGAAGAGACTCAGTTTGTTTAGTTGAATAATGGGTGGCCCAGGTATTAACATTATGACTGTTTTAAACTCTATGTTCAATCCTATCACTGTTGTGTATATATAAATAGGTACTATATTTTCAACTTAAAATGGCACTTTAAAATTCAGAAGGATTTCTGCACAGGAATTTTTACTCAAATTGAAAGACAAAAATTCACCTTTTTTGCTATCAAAAGGAAAAAGCTTAAATAAAATATTACCTTCTTAATCACCAAAACAAATAGGAAAATAAAATACGAATGTATAGAAAACTGAAATCGATAGCAAAAGCTAAAGATGAACATGAAACCAATGTTCTGGAGTGAAACTCTGCCATTTTGACTTCTGCAGAGTGTGCCTATGTGTTTCAGAATGATCCTGATCCTGCAGGATCACACTCTTACGCCATCCTGTTCCTTACTCCATCTTCATATGCAATCAGGTTCCTACACAGCTGCCTCCCTGGACCCTCACGTGCCTGTGCTGTCAGGTTCCTACACTAAAGAGTTGCTACGCCCTCCTGTTACTTCATAATCACATTAATGAACATCTTCCTGGGCCATTATGTTCCCACGCATTCCATGCAATCAGGTTCTCATCATCAAGTTCCTGATCCTTCAAGTCCTTGCACTTGGATGCTCCTGGGCCTTCCTGTTCACTCACAGAGTGTGTGCGACAAAAACAAGGCAGAGTGGAAACACATAAAAACCAGTGACTAAGCTGGGTGTTTCTGTACTTGTTACAACAAACAGACACAAATGAAATTATAAAGGGTCTGAAACCAGAAGGAAGAAACTTACTTTAATTACACAGGAAAGATTTTGAAAATTAAGTAACATACCATACCCTTGTTCAAACACACCACAGTTCAATAACCCACAAACTCAGTTACATAAAAAGTGTTCCCTGACAAAGTCAAAATAACACTAGAGGCCCAAACCCACAAAAGCAAGTCTATATAGAATAGAAGGCTTGGACTGAGGTAGAATACTTCCCTTCACTCAATCTCTGACAAAATGGAAACCAAAGCCACAGTTATGTTTTATTAAGAAAATAATTCATCTGAGAATTTTGAGGATGGCATCAAAGCTTTGGTTAAATTTCATTACTTTTATACCTAGTTCCATCTTAAAAGAAACAATAAAAAGTAAAGTGGGCCGTAAATCTAAGAAATTAGAACAAGACTGAATACCAACCAACAGAAACAGGAAGAATTTAATTAACTGAAAAGCAGAGAGCACTGGCTCAGGAGTGGGATGCCGTGGAATAATTAAGGCTGAGAATCTTTTCTCCGGGAAAGCCAATCAAATGCAGGCGTCCCGTCAATTCTAATTAAGAGCAACAAGTCAGCAAAGAGCTGCAAGATATAGAGTCACAGACGGAGGGGGCTCTCTGTCATTCATACACAAACCCCTGTGGCTGAAATCAACCATCAGGGAGAGATGCTAATTGTCAAAATTATCAAAGAAAAAAGTCAAGTCTAACAAAAACCACTGAGAGCAGACTCCGAATGATGAAAGTTCTAGAACCATGTGCTGAGGGCTAGTCTCTCTTCAGCTGGCAAAGGCCTAAGGCAGATCCGCCTACCTTTGCGGGAGGGCACAGTCCTCTACCCCGTCCATCAACCCTAGCCAGAATCCATCATTCCAGAACAAGACAGAAAGTCAGGCTCTTCCTCTCCTAACGTCACCAGTCCCACACTCTCAGCCTCCTTTACCATGGTAACCTCCCAAGGCCTCACCTCCTTCGAATACCACACAGAGAGGATTTCATCCCAACCTGATTCTAGTGGACACGTTCAGAGCCCAGCACTTGGTTGGTCTTAAAGCCTGAGGAAAGCAGGGGTTACTGAGCCATCGGCTTCCACCCTGCTCCCCTGAGCACACAGCACCCCACCAAGACTCTGAGAAGGATCCAGGAGCTAGGAGCTGGGAGCCTGCAGGCAATAGAGTGTGCCTGGAACCCTTGAAAAGGACAGGTGGGATCCAACTGTCCAAATCCTCCTCTGGGCTCCCACCCACAGTAGCCCCTGTGGAGAGCACCCCACGCTGCAGGGCACGCTCTCGGCTGCCCTACGTCCGAGTCCTGTCCTGTTGAGGTTGTCACTGCTGTTCTTTGTTTCATGTTTAAAGCATTCATCATGCTTTACAAATTTATTGAATTGCCTGTTTATATCCTATGTTCATTATTTAATTGCATTGGCTGCTTTTAAATCATTTTCTCCTTTTTAAAAATTTGTGTATGTGTTTGTATGTGTGTATGTGTTCCTGTGAGTGTGCCTGCAAGTATGCATGCATGCAAGTGCAGGTGCAAGTAGAGGCCGATGGTTGACGGCATTGTCTTCCTCAGTCCCTTTCCACTTTTTTTTTTTTAAATGAGTCTCATGTTGAACCTGAAGCTAGCCAACCCAAGCCTAGCAACCCCAGGGATCCTTCTGTCTCCACCTTCCCAGCAGTGGGATTTTAGGGATGCACCCTTATGCCCATCTCCCCTTCCTCCGTGTCATGGGATCAGTCACAGGGCCGCACACCGGAGCGGTGTATTTTCTGACCAAGCCATCGCCACAGCCTATAGTTGTGTTCTTTTCTTATTGAACTGAAGGACAGACACACAATCTTTTTGTTATATACATATATATGGAGTTTATATGGATAGATGTGTCTCTGTATACCTAAACATATACAGAGCTATAGACATGGAACTGAAGGCACAGTAGAGATAAAATATTAAACATATTTCATCTATATTTACCACTGTATTTGCAAATCTGGATTAAATGAATAAAAAAGAATGCAAAAGCTAGCTGAAAAAAAGGAACCGCTACTTAATGAAGAAATTAAAATTACAGTCAAGGACTTCCTTCTTTAACCACCCTGAAAAGCCTATGATCAAACTTCAAAGGACAATTTCCGCAACTAGCTTTTCCTCAACTTGTATGGAGAGTCATATTTTATCACAGAAAGGGGACGGGACCCGGCTGCTTTACAACCAGACAGTGGACCTTCAAAGGCAGTTCCTCACTCATCTGCCCTTGCTGCCAAAACAAAGAACCACAGACCTCAAGGCCTAAAACAGCACAGATCTATTGCTTTGTAGCTGGACATCTACGGCTCTGAAGTCCAAGGTGGGTCTAGTCAGGTTTAGCTCAGGTACGGGCAGGACGGTGTCCTCAAGGGAGAAGGGCTACATCTCTCAACCCTTCCAGCAGCTCATAGGAGTGCGGTACCCACCCCCTCCTCCTTCCAGCAAGACCAGCGGGAGGGCAGGAGGGTGGAGTCTCTGCCTGCCCATCTCTCTGACTCCCTCTTCCTCTGGTAATGACCCCAGTGCTGAAGCAGATCCCGCACAACTGATAACAACAGCAATTTTGTCTCAACCTCAGTTCTGTTTTGCTGTGTGTAAGCTGCATGGTCATAGGTTCCAGAAACACTGAGGCGGGTTGAAAGGGTGATTGTGCCAAATCTGTTATACCCCAGTGGTCTCTGTCTGCAGGTTCTTCATCAGCACATTCAACTGACCAAAGATCAAAACTATTTGGGAAACATTCCAACTGTACAAAACACAATGGACCCTTTCTTGTTCTTTAAACAGGCAGCATAGTACCAATTCCCATAGCACTTTACAGACATTTGGGAATTACCAGCAATTCTGCAGACACTACTAGTTCATAGATGGGACTTGAGCACCTCTGATTCTGGGACAAATATCCCATGAACACAAAGGACACTGCATTCTACAAACACATCTGGTCTCTGTATATCACACCCCTCCATGCACTTACATAAACATATACAATGTCTATCTCTGCTTACAGATGATGGCATGAAACGTGCACGTGTCCATGTGGTTAACTGCCTTTCTCCCTGTGGGAGGTCTGTGATTTTAACTTCTCTGTTTTTTCTCAATTGCCCAGCATATTTACAGCATGTGCTATTTCCCTATGTAACAAAAAGTCCAAATGAAACTTCACAAGAAACTGTGCATTCTATGCCAGAGACCAGCTGTGAGTTTAGCTCTGAACATTCGAGCAATAGTGGGACCTTAAAATCTAGTGGTCATTGGCTCTCACATGAGGACATGCCCCGCACTCATACCACAACAGATGCTCCTGGATGGGTCCCGGGCAGGACTGAGCGCTGCTCCCCTCGGGGCATCATGGAAGAAGCCACAGGCTCCTGTAGGGAACAGTCTTACTCAATTAATCTCTCATTATTGGACAAACCATAGAAAGGCTCCGTTGCACCAGGAAAATCATTTCCAGCCCTTGTCAGTCTGCTCGCTCTGTGGGCCATCCACCCGGTAAATCAAATGCTTGCATCTGCAGCGCATGCAGCAAATAATTAAACTGTCCATAAAGGCTGCCGAGGTCTTCACAGAGCTTAATTGTGTGTGACTCAGCAGCGAGGCCGGGTCTGCAGAGCCCGGGGAAGTTCAAGCACTGACTGACAGCCTCCCCTGCAGGGCAGCAGTACTCAGAACTGACTTTGCCCTCCAAATGTGGCTGCAATAGAAAAGGCCATGGCCAGTGGAGGGTGACCAGTAAACCTGTGGGAGTTACAGTTCCAGGTCAACTCAAGTTCCATAACCACCTGCCTCGAGTCTGCTCCCCCAAGCAAGGCTGTAGTGTCTTAAGGAAGAGAGCTCACTTACCTTACCCCTCTCCTGGAACTGAGAAGTCTGCCATCTGCACCCTGCCCTTCCTGCAGCCTCTCCCTACAAAGCTCCTGCCAGGTCCCAGCACTGTCTCAACTGACAAGCCAAGAGCTAGAGAATCAGACCCACAAAGGCTGAGGGGGCCAGCAAGGGCAGGAAAAGGTAGGGTGTGAGACGTAGTGAAGACCTGAGGCAGATACAGCTGCTGGTGCTGAGTAGGATTTAAACACAAGATCCACCTTCGGGATCTACACAAGTTCCTGGAAGGACCGTCCATGGAGAACAGGCCCACCCCCTCCTCCCCCAGCTCACTTCTCCCTCTTCTCCACCTCCAATGAAGAGGGAAGACAGACTCACCAAGATGTTGATAACAGGGGCTATAGAGATGGCTCAGCGGTTAAGAGCACTGCCTGCTCCTGCGGAGGACCCAAATTTGGTTCCCAGCATCCACATTAGCTAACAGCTGTCCATAACTCCAGTTTTATGGGACCTAACACCCTCTCCTGGCCTCCTCAGGCACAGGCACTGTACTTATGTGGTGTACTTACATACATGCAGAAAAAACATTCACACATGTAAAATAAAAATACATTCTAAAAAGATGTCGGTATTAGTCACAGAGGGTGTGATTCTAGTTTGATACTCATTGAGGAACAGAGGCAGTGAGTGTCCAGGACTTAAATGGAGGTCACAGAGGGACAGGAAGAGTGCTGTGCCCACTCACACAGCCTGACAGGACAGCAGCAGGTTGCTGGCCTGGGTACTCCAGAGAGTTCCATCTCGTGGGTTGGTGTTCAGAGGGTTAGCTCTGCAGGGATGTACGGTCTGCTCAGAGGAGATGGAGATGTGTATGCAGATGTGGAGACGAGGCCTGTGCTATGGAGTGAGACCACCCACTTAGCTGGCAGAGACAGGCCGAGGACCACATGCAAGCACAGGGACATGGACATCGCTGATGGACCAAGAAGGGCTCCATGAGAGTTGTGGGAAAACAGCCAAAAGTGAGGAGGTGAGGGAGGAGAGCAGGGGGAGGAGGTGAGGGAGGAGGTGAGGGAGGAGAGCAGGGAGAGGAGATGAGGGAGGAGGGCAGGGGGAGGAGGACAGGAGGAGGAGGTGAGGGAGGAGGGCAGGGGGAGGAGGACAGGAGGAGGAGGTGAGGGAGGAGGTGAGGGAGGAGGAGGGCAGGGGGAGGAAGACAAGGGGAGGAGGTGAGGGAGGAGGGCAGGGGGAGGAAGACAGGGGGAGGAGGTGAGGAAGGAGGGCAGGGGGAGGAGATGAGTGAGGAGGGTAGGAGGAGGAGGTGGGAGAGGAGGTGAGGGAGGAGGACAGGAGGAGGAGGTTAGGGAGGAGAGCAGGGAGAGGAGGTGGGGGAGGAGAGCAGAGGGAGGAGATGAGGGAGGAGGGGAGGAGGAAGAGGTGGGGGAGGAGGTGAGGGAGGAGGACAGGAGGAGGAGGTGAGGGAGGAGAGCAGGGAGAGGAGGTGGGGAAGGACATGGACTTAGGTACTAAAATGCAGGGACTTGAGAATGGGGAGCAGCCGCCCACAGTGGTAAGTGAGCAGAACACAAAGCATTTATGGTTTCCAGGTATCTATTAAGCACCTACGGTTTTCTTGGCACGGCCATGGTGGTCACCTTGGGAAAAATGTTGAGGACGGTGTCATTCAGGCATGAGTAGGTGAGGAGCAGGTGCCAAGTGTCCTCCCTCCTGCCTTCTGGAAGCCCAGGGAGGGCAAGGAGGGGTTCAGGTGTGCTGGAGTGGGAACAGACGGGGGTTTGGGGACGTGGGTGTGGGGAAGGCTTGCCTATGGACAGTACGCTGGAACCTATGGAAAGGGACTGTGGGAGTCAGTGAGAAGTTTCTGGAAAAGACGATGACACAGCAACAGAGGAGAGAGCTCAGGACCCAAGCGAGGGGAACCGAAGAAGCCTTTAGACTGGTGATGAGGTGCTGTGGGATGGGGTT
Source organism: Eospalax fontanierii (assembly GCA_035773235.1). Lineage (NCBI taxonomy): Eukaryota > Metazoa > Chordata > Mammalia > Rodentia > Spalacidae > Eospalax > Eospalax fontanierii. The sequence continues at coordinate 78,119,530 of CM069537.1, forward strand.
TAAGGCAATCATGGCATCTCCACACAGAGGAACTGTGAGGGCTCACACGTGTCCCTGGGCAATACCATCTATATAAGCCATGCCCTCTGCCCATCGTTAATGCCTCTGTGGAGCTGGCTATCGAAGGCTTGAATGCAGTCTCTGGCTCCTCACCCACCTGGAGGACCAAGCATTGTTATCGCAATTCCCTCTGAACTGAAACATTCTCACCCAGAGAGAGGAGGGAGCTTAAGATATTCCAGGGGTTAACAAAATTCCAGTCTTGCAAGTAACCCAGTAAATTCATGGTCTCCCCAAGTTGGACTTTGTTCTCTTGTGAGTTTCCTATCTGGAGTAAATAGATATTTGTCTGCATCTCCTAAGGAAACTTAGCACAAGACACGCTTCTAGCTGGCAGGAGCCAATACTTCAGGTAGTTTTACTTTAATACAAGTATCCCAGCCTCCCGGAGAGGCTGCCACAGCAATATGCTCTGATGAAGACCCGCCATCTGGAAGCACTGGGTCTCATTTCAACAGGTAATTGGTTGGACCCAGGCCCACTGCCACTTGAGAAGAGGCCCAGCCTCAGGGGAGGGCCCACCTGTCTATAGCAGAAGGGGGGTGCTTTCCTGGCTTTTCAAGATAATTGAGTGTGGCACCTGCTGCTCCCAAACAGACACAAAGACCTCAGGGTTGAGTCAGAGGATGGAAGAGCTGCTTCTTCTGTTCTCCCTAGAAGAAACCTCTTAGTACCCCAAATTCAGAGGACTCTACAGTGACGGCTTGCATAGGACCCAGGGATGGCTTATGTAGGATCCAGGGATGGCTTGGGTAGGACTCAGTGATGGCACTGGTGGGACCCAGATCCATTCCACTTGAGGAGCTGATCTCCACCCACACTTACACTCCTGCAAGAAAATGCAGAATGCTTCCCTCCCGACTGCTGACTGGAGCGATCACCGCCGCACAGAACAGTCTTTACATCACATCTGCCTGTCACCACTGCACTGTCCCAGCTCTGTAACCTGCAACCTACTTGCCATCTTTGCAGTTTAAATATTGTGAACATTTCTAATAAATTAAGTCATACAATAGATAGTTAGTCTTTGTTTCTGGCTTCCTTCATTCAACCCACATATAGGTCCAGCTACACCTTGGCCTGATTGGGGGCTGAAGTCCTTTTTAATGACAGACGCTCCTTTTAACAAATACCCACTGTGTTCATACAGGCGTCATTCAGGCTGAGCCTGCAGACACTCCACATGGCCGGTGAGGGGTGTGGAAGCCAGCAAGTTAAGGCACAACTAGTAATTTTTTTTCCTTCACAACTGTTTTTTAAAAGATTTATTTAATTTTAAATTATGTGTATGTATGTGTGTGTACCCGGCCTGGGGGCGGTATGTGCACATGAGTGGTTGGTCATGGATGCCAGAAGGGGGCAGCAGATGCCCTGGAACTGGAGTTACAGGAAGTTGTGAGCTGTCATGTGGGTGCTGGGAACTGAACCCGGGTCCTCTGCAAGAGCAGCCAGTGTTCTTCATCACTGAGCTGTCTCTCAGCTAGTGTTTGAACAGGAACTGAGGCAGGGTGTAGCTCCCTGTAGACAGCATGGGAAGAGTGCCTGCGGAGACATCCACACGTCCATCCCGAAAGTGGCCGTGAACAAAGATGCTGGGGTGAAACCAGAGAGTTGAAAGCGCTGAAGAAGGTAAGTAAGAGCTCTCATGGCCAAGTGCAGCATGGCCAAGATAAGAGGCCAGACGAGGCTCTGGGAGCAAGGCCAGTGTGGGCAGCTCAGGGAGCCCTGGTGAACGCAAGCAGGACTCCACTGCCCTTCCATGTATTCTTGCTGCTAATGCAGCTAATTAGAAGAGACTAACTACAAGGATGGAGTCTAAACAGTCTCTACCTGTGTCAGGAAAGTCCTCACTCCAGCCTACCCCACAGCAGTCTAACAGCATCTACCTGCTTCAGGAAACACTCCGGCCCACCCCACAGTCAAGGAGCTGAATGCAAAGTAAGCAAGGAGCGCATCTGCTCTTGGTGTGTGGGATAGGAGTTAGCTCTGCGGAGGCAGCAAAGAGTCTAATTAACAGCAAGTCGAAGGAAAGCAACACCAGCAAGGCCAGTGTGGCTTGACACTGCCTGGGCCAAAGGGCAGACAAGGTCAACAGTTGGCACAGCAGGTCAGAGATAGTCAGAGGGGACTTCAAATTGTGACCTCCCCTGACTGGATGGACATCATGTGAAAAGCATGTAATTATGTCCCTGATTGGGCCAGAAAACCAGGAACAGAATGGGTCACCCCCTGAATGGCTCAACATTCAATATGCCCAGAGAACTCACCAACCACTAGGACTGACCTCAGTCTCCGTACAGTTTCTGTTATGAGTCGTAAAACCCCACAAACAGTTCAATGATATTTTTTCCTCTCTTGGGAATCATCTCTCTCCCACTCTTGGGAACAAGTCTCAGTTTTCCTTAATTTCTCTTAATAAAGCTAGCTTTCCTTATGCCTACACATGTCCACATCTCTAACAACTACAAACTGAAAGCCACCATCTCAGGTTGATTTGGGGTGACCATTGAGTTTCCAGAGCCTAAAGTTCCTGAGTCACACTTATCTGAGCTGAAAAAGGTCAAGCTGTTTTCATGTTTTCAGAACATTTAAGGACCTGGCACAGGTGCTGTTTGGAGTTGATTCTGGCTGTGTCACTGAGATACCGGCATCAGCGACTTACGCCCAGATCGCCTTACAGATGGCCTATCCTATCCTCTGGGCATCATCTGTGTGGCCCTGGCACACAATGGATGGCACCACTTGTGACCTCATTTCCTTCTGAGGAAAGTGGTAGTCTCTCTGTTCCTGGGATGGAGCCACGTGGTACCAGGGAGGAAACACTCTAGAAAGGGTGGAGGCAAATTAATCTAATGTGAAACTAATGGACAATGACCTCAGTGTGGCTCTGTTCTGCATGGCAGACAAATAGGCACTAACGATTGTATTCGATGAGAAGTTTATGGACTTCTAATACTAAAGATGCTTGTTGACATTTGGAGGAATAAGAGTTTGTACTTTGTAACAGTGTTTGCAGATGTGATGAAATGGCCTTATAAGTCTCTACTCTAGGTCTGTATTTAAAAGTTTTAAGAAAGGAAAATCCTCCACTCTGAGCTCAATCTTGGCTGCCACAGGACAGGACAGAAAAAAGTCACAAAACCACAGTCTGTGAGCACCTTCAGAAATGCTGCCATTGCAATTGTCTCAAGAAAATCTCTGCCTGCTATATGTCCTGTTTGCTAAAAATGGCTGAGATTGTACTCGCACCCACAATATACCTTGTTACTGGAAATGTCAAAACTCTTAGCCACACTTGTCAAATATACCTGCTTTGGGAAAACATTCATATTTTATTTTCTTTTGTAGCATAAAGAGGATGTACACATCTGTGTTGAAAATCCACCAGCATGGTTACTGCAAAAGATGGTATGAAATATGCTTTATTTTGAAAGAAATAGGCCAGCTGGGACAAGCCACTGTGACTCATTTTAAGTCATGACTCCATTTTGACTCGGGATCACATCGAGGGCAGACTAACTAGACCAGGCATTGTCCAACTAGGCAGAAAAACTGCTACAGTTGCTAGATAACAGGAAAAGGAACAACCACAAAAGAGCTAACCAATCAGCTTAAAGATCAGCCAACTGAAATAGTTTATGCAGCTAGGACCCTTGCCCACCAGGATTTGCCCACTGGGATGTGGTTGTTGCCTTTATAAACCCCAGCTTGTATTTCTACAGGGTTGCTCTCCTGCCTGCGTGCAGCATGATTGCACCCCCCAATGCATTGGTTATCAATTGGCTTTTTGCTTCCCGGCTTTTTGACTTATTAAATGACCCAAAAGAAGTCAAGTATCTCATTGGTTTTTCTTGATGGGATTCGTGGACCCTAACATTTGGGGGCTTGTCCGGGATCCCACCAACCCCAAAGTTCCAAGATCACCTCTGCCGCCAGCCAGCAGTCTCTTCTGAGATGAGACCTGTTTCTGTACTGGTTTGGTCTAGATTTCTGGGTTCCTGGTTGGAGAAGCTGGACGCAGCATTGCTCCACAGGACTGGGGCCGGGCGACACCCAGACTCTCCACTGGTTTTTAGGTGGACAATTTCGACCCACCCTTTCAGTCTTGGGACCAGTGATTCTTTGGTCACTGTCCTGCTCACAGTGCCTTTTCTTTTCGTCTTTGTCTGTATCTGCATCCTGTCATAGTCTTACTACTTATTTTTGTCCTTCTCTTTATCATTGTCCTCACTGTCATGGGTTAATCTCCTTCAACTCCAACCCCTCTTTCCTTACTATGTCAACATTTTTAAGACTCTCCAGGCAGCCAAGGACTATGGGCCTGTGTTGTCGAGCAAACTCCAGACACTCTGTGAACTCGAATGGCTGACCTTTGAAAGAGGATGGCCTTTGGAGGGCACCTTCAACTTCTCTCTAACTGTTCCTGTCTTTAACGTTATTTTTGGAGACCCAGGTCACTTGGATCAGATGCCCTACATCATGGTGTGGTGCAGTCTCCTAGCTCACCCCCCACAACCTGGTTGAAACTTTTCCTTCCTCCCCTTCAATCTTGGCCACTCAACCTCACATATGGGAAAACAAAGTCCTTCCCCCTTCAGAGGAGAACAACCCCCCTCCTTTCTCCCCCTCCTTATAACCCTCACCCCTTTCCACCTTCCTGTCAGTCCCCTCTGCCAACTCCACCTCTTCCCTTGACCCGAGTCCTGGATGAATCCATTCAGGTCAGGAACTTTCTCCCAAGATCTTCCCCCGCTGAGCCTCGCCCTCTCCTGATGGGCATGGGCACCCTTTCCTTGTTTATAACATTCACCACTTCTGACCTATATAACTGGAAATCCCCTCGTTCTTGGAGAAACCTCAGGCATTAATCTCTCTTCTCAAGACTATTTTTCTTACCTATCAGCCCACTTGGAAAGATACCTAACAACTTCTCCAGGCCCTATTTACTACCAAGGAGAGAAACTGCATTCTCCGACTGGCTGGCAAAGTTGTCCCTGGAACGAACGGCCAGCTCACTAATGACCCATATGAGATTGATCATGCTTTCCCCAGAATGAGTCCACATGGGATCCAAACGCCCTGGCAGGCAGGGAGTCTCTAAAAGTCTACCACCAGATTCTCATGGGGGGCTCTCTGGGCTGCCACAAGGCACCCCACAAACTTGTCTAAGGTCACTCAGGTAGTTCAGAAACCCAGTGAGTCTCTAGCAGCTTAAGAAGCACTGCTAATGGAGGCATATAGGACCTACACCCCCATAGATCTTGAGGCTCAGGAAAATCAGAAAGCCATTAACTTGGCCTTCGTGAGCCAGTCTGCACTGGACATCCACAAAAAAATACAAAATATTAAAGGCTTTGAAGGTAAGAATCTGTTGGAATTAATGGAGATAACCTATGAAAACTTAAAACAATAAAGATTCCCCTGAAGATAAGCAAATTAAAAAGTTGAGCAAGATTTACTAGCCACAGCTATGCTATCTCCCCCAACCAGGGGCTCCAAAGCACAGTTCACCAATACTCTTAGGAGACAGCCAACCTTGGGAAGAAAGGGAGGTCCAGGTTTACAAAGAGACCAATGTACATATTGTAAGGAGCTTGGACATTGGAAAAATGAATGCTCACAGAGACAGTGGGCTACTAAAAAGTTTCTAGAACTCCAAACTGACTTAAGACGTCAGGGCTTCAAGTCCCCCCAGAGCCCTGGATAATGCTAAAAGTGGGGGGAAAGCCCACCAACATTGTGGTCGATACTGGGCCAGCCATTCGGTACTGATAAAACCTATGGGACCCACAACCAAACTAAGAACTCTGATCTAAAGGGAAACAGGAATCAAGCCTTACCCCTGGACCACCAGGAGGACAGTAGATCTATAGGCACAAAGACTGTTTCTCATTCATTCCTGGTAATGCCCAACTGCCCATACCCCTTATTGGGACAGGACTTATTGACAAAAATGAAAGCCAACATTTCTCTATCAAAGGACCAACCATTTCAACGGGAGAAATAATGACTTGTGTCCTAGCCTTAGTGGAAGAGTTCAGACTCTACTCTACACTGAAAGTTCCTGAGTCCAATACCTTAAAAAAGCTTATGACCACAGTCCCTTCTGTATGGGCAGAAATAAACCCTCCTGGTCTGGCAGAGCACCTCCTCCAGTAATACTAATTCAGTAATCCAGTAAATACTAAAACCAGTGGCCAGCCCAATAAGAATGAAAAAATATCCCCTATCACCAGAGGCTAAAGCACAGATATGAAAGCATATCTGCAGCCTAAGAGACAACGGGATCCTGATACCCTGTCATTCTCCATGGCATACCTGCCTTCTGCCAGTCAAAAAGGCAGGAGGTTCAGATTATCGGCCTGTGCAGGACTTGAGAGAAATTAATAAACAGTTGGAGGATATCCATCCTACAGTGCCTTGTCCCGGCCCGCGGAACAGCAACTAGAGCTTGAGACCCTTTAGGAACCTGAAACGAGTAGGGACAGACACACGGAACACACAAAACAGACGGCCTGGGAAATCTCTCTGGTCAAGCCGCGCACCTTTATTCTTCTATGGGGTATTTATACAAAGCTTTGGGGAGGCAGGAATACAGATGCACCCATACAGGAATGTGGTAATTAACAGAGACACTATCTCTAACCTTCAAAGCCCACCATAAAGTTATATGCATATCAGGAAGGTGGCACTAAGAGGGGAGGCAGGGGCTTTGAACCAGGAGAGTGCTGAACCCTGGCACCCAGGACTTCCTTTTTAGCTCAGCTCTGGTGAGATAAAGAAGGTGAGCCATTTGGTCAGGCCCCAGGACATTCCTGTGAAGCTTAGTTACAAGGATCAAAGAATGAGTTTATCAACATTACCTCCAGGTGGTCGCAGGGGGTAGAATTCTGAGATAGAATCAAACTATAAGCTGGCTGTTTTCTCTGACTCCTGGCTTACAACAGTGCCTAACCCCCTATACCTTCCGAGTTCACTGCCATCTGAGAGACAGGTCTACACCTTCCATCTGAGAGACAGACAGGTCTACATACACCACACTGGACCTGAAGGATCCCCTCTTCAGTGTTCCCTTGAGTAAACAGAAACAGCCACTGTTCACCTTTGAATGGCAAGACCTGGAGGATGGATATAGCCACTAACTCACCTGGACCAGACTCCCCAAGGATTCAAAACCTAGTTGACCATCTTCGACAAGGCCTCCACCAGGTTCTCCGTGAGTACTGCCAAACCACCCTCGGAGTATCATTCCTGCAATATGTCAATGACCTCTTTCTAGAAGCAGCTGATGAGCAAACTGCTTGGCAGCCACCCAGCAAGTTCTACAATTATTGGGTCAACTGGGCTATCAAGTATCCACCAAAAAGGCCCAAATATGTATCCACGAGGCCTCCTACTTGGGCTTCCATCTCAAAAAAGGACAGTGGGTGCTCTCTCAGGCCCAGAAATGGACCATCCTAAACATCCCTGTCCCTAAGACAAGGCAACAGGTCAGGGAATTCCTAGGGTCAGCCAGTTTCTACCGCCTCTGGATCCCAGGCTTTGCTGAATTGGCCCGCCCCTATACGAGGCTACTAGGGGGAAGGAGGACAAATTTGAATGGACACAGAAACAGGACCAGGTTTTTAACAAAATGAAAGAGGCCTTATTGTCCACTTCGGCCTTGACCCTACCAGACTTGAATAAATTGTTCCATCTTTACGTGGATGAGAGTTCAGGCAGAGCTAAGGAAATCTGATCCAAACATTAGGGCCCTGGAAACGACCCAGAGCCTACCTATCAAAGAAAATGGACCCAGTGGCATCAGGATGGCCTAGGTGCCTGAAAGTTATTTCAGCCACTGTACTGTTGACCAAAGACTCAGATAAATTAACAATGGACCAGCCCCTAGCCATCACCACTCCACATGCAATAGAGGGGGTCCTCCGAAGTCCACCAGACAGATGGATGTCCAACTCTGGGCTCACCCACTAGCAATCACTCTTGCTATATTAACCCTGCATAACGTTTGCTACAAGTTCTGCCCCAATCCTGCCAAACCCAGACTTGAATACCGATCCACATGACTGTCTGGCAGTCCTCCGCCATCTCCATGGACTGAGCTCTGACCTACCTGATGTCTTGTTGAAGGACCCTGATCTCACTTCGCACTCTGACAGCACCTGCTTCATCCAGGGTGGGATCAGGTATGCGGGGGCAGCAGTGTTCTCAGATAATGAAACCTTATGGGCAAGCTTCCTGCCACCAGGGAATTCTGCGCAAAGGGCCGAGCTCATCGCCCTCACAGAGGCCCTAAAACTGGGAGCCATAAAACTGTAAATGTTTATACAGACAGCTGCTATGCTTTTGCAACTGCACATGTACATGGGACTATCTACCAAGAAAGAGGCCTCTTAATGGCAGAGGGTAAAACTGTCAAAAATAAACAAGAGATCTTGGATCTATTAGCCGCCATCTGGCTTCCAACTAGAGTGGCAATAATGCACTGCCCGGACACAAGAGAGGAAACTCCAGAGAAGTTGAGGGGAACCGACACAGGGGAAAGGAGGCTACAGAAGTAGCCGCCCAGCATCGGTCCGAATGTTGGTGACACGTCCTTCACTGACTGTACCTGAAACTCCAGTCCACCAACCTGAAGATGGCATATTCTTCAAGAGCCTCCCTCACTCATATGTTAAAAATGGCTGGAGATATTCCTCAGGTGACCTTCTTGTGCTTCCAAAAACATTAGGAAAACTACTGGTACAATAGCTTCATGACAGCACCCACCTGGGCGTGAACAAACTTCAGGCACAAAGGCATTGCGTTCCCTCCCTAAGGCAGATCTTATAAGAAACTGTTTCCAGGTCATGGGCTTGTCAAACCATCAATCCAGGCTCATGCACGGACCCACAACCAGAAAAACGAGAATGAGACGATGCTCCCAGGAGCACACTGGGAGGCAGACTTCACTGCAATGAGACCTGGAAAATTCGGATTCAGGTGCCCTCTCGTCTTTGTGGATACCTTTTCAGGTTGGACTGGGGCCTTCCCCACAAAAAGAGAAATGGCCCAGACAGTAGCAAAAAACTCCTTAAAGAAATCCTTCCCAGATATGGGGTGTCCACTGCCATAGGCTCAAACGGTGGGCCTGCTTTTGTGCCCACATCTTTCAGGTATTAGCTAAAACCTTGAGGACCAATTGGAAACTCCAGTGTGCATATCACCCCCAGAGTTCAGGGCAGGTAGAAAGAATGAATCGGACCCTAAAAGAGACCTTAACTAAATTAATCCTAGAAATTGGCGGAGACTGGACGGCACTCCTTCCCTTTGCCCTCTGAAGAGTTAGAAATTCTCCCTTCTCCAGGGACTCACCCCCTATGAAATCATGTTTGGGAGACCCTCCTTAATAGGCCCTAAACTTCAATCTGACATTTTGGCAGAAATAAGTAACTATGATGTTCTTAATTCGACTCAGGCGCTCCAGAGAGCTCAGGACCAGCTACTCCCGCTGCTCCACCACCTCCAAACCTGCCGCCAGCGACACCTCACAGTTACCAGCCAGGTATCTCTTGTTTGGGTCCGACGGCACCGGAAGGAGACCCTCGAGCCACACTGGAAAGGTCCACATACTGTGATCTTGACCACCCCAGCAGCTGTTAAAGTTGATGGTATCAAGACCTGGATACAGTACACCCTCCTGAAGCCAGCCTCACCTGAAGCAACGTAACAGGACGTTCCAGACCAGAACCGATGGAATGCCAAGAAACATCCCACCAACCTGCTAAAGCTAAGACTTGTCCCCTTGGGAAACTGGGGCTTTTTCTAATTCTTTTCCTCCTCACTTCCCAAAACTGGTAACTGGGAGGATTATACAGACCAATATCTAACACCTAACACCCTAGAGTCTCCACATGGAGACTAGCAGACACCCAGACAGGTTGGATTAGTCAAGAGATCTCTCCAGGCCAGCATTACCCTGCTCCCACTTTCTCCCTGGATCTCTGCTCCTTCCGGCCCGCACTCTGTCGCAACCTTAGGTACTATTGGCATCCTAGAAGTACAGAACAAGTTCCGGCAGAAGTCACAGTAAAAGAAACAGAATTCTATGCATGCAAAAACAAAATCAACCTGCTCTACCAAAAGGGAATATCATTGCTCTAGCTGGGGATGTGAGGCCTGGACTTCAGGGAAATGGTCAGTCACCCCCTTTCTGCATATTGGTAGCAGTCTTAGAAGAACCAGCCCCTGCACAACAGCTGGAAACCACAACATGCTCACTATCACTCTAAAGCAGTGGGACCTCTGGCCATCAGGCCCCCAATACTGGACCACAGGTAGGACCAGGGGCTTCAGGGCATATATTGGAAGTTGGTCGGGGCCTGACCCAGGTATGGAATTTACTATTCACAGGTTAGAACAGCCACATCCTGCCCACTCTATTGGTCCCTTAGTCCCTAAAAAAGGTGCCATCCCAACCTTGGCCACCCTCCCTGAGAAACCCTCTCCTCCCTCTACAGCTAAGGGGGAGGGCACTTCCCTGATCTAGAGTTAGCCTACCATGAGAGTCCACCCCTAGACACTGTCGAAGCCACTTATAAGTTCTTAAACTCTTCATCACCTAATGTAACTCAAGACTACTGGTTCTGTTTTGATCCTAGGCCCCCACACTATATTGGCATAGGATATTATACCCATAACTTGCATGTAACTCAACCCAATGATACTAAGACCTGTCCTTGGAGTACTCCCTTTACTCTGGGCGATATACAAGGAAATGGGACCTGCCTAGCCTCTCCTTCATATGACTGGGACAATTCCCCATACCAGGATGTCTGCTTCCAATACAAAACTGTTGATAACATCAACCCCTGGGGCCCTAACTGAAAACAACCTCCTCGTTACCCCTAATGGAGCATGGTTTCCCTGCACAACTGGACTGGCCCCACGTCTGCCACGCAGCTTCTTCACTGACCTCTCAGAGCTTTGTATTCTGGTCCATGTCCTACCCCAAGTCTACTACTATGATGGGGAGGCAGGGAGGCTTCATTTTGGAATGACTCTCCAACCGCCGCCTCACCATTCTCTCCACAAATATCCTGTTGTTTACTCATCTTCCCTCCTAGCTGAAAGGCTTTCCTCTCAGAGGAAACCACTGTGTAGCAATAATATAGTCCATAAAGAGCCCTGTCCACACCCAAGGAGAGCCAGGGCAAAGTAGCACAAAGAGCTTGACCTGTCTCATCCGAAGACCCCTCCACAGGACTCCCAACAGCAGAGGAACCTGTGAGGCCAAGCTCCATGAAGAATCATGCTTCAACTCTGGAGAGACCAGAGCCTGCGTTCTGCTCAGGAGCCCCCTGGGGTGGGTGGACTGACTATGGAGCCCAGGGTATGAGGACAGACTAGTCTTGGGAAGACACCCAGGCTTCGGAACAGCATGAATGAGGTGGCATAACCCTTTACCCCGCAGGGTAGGCACCAAGTATGAGAACCACACGGTCAAGGGCAGGAGGGGAGAGGGATATGTGACGGGCCCAGGCTGGGGGTAAGCAGACCTGGGAGCCTGCAAAGTATGCAGGCTCCTGGCACCTAGAATTAAGAACACCTGAGAGGAGGCTACATGCAGCCAGAGGCAGGCACATGCCAGGACAGACAGACTACCGGGGTGACCAGAGCAGGAGGCATGCACGTGCAAGGACAGACAGACTAGAGCAGGGTGCCTTTTCTTGGAATGAGGGATGTTAATGTACCTTCAAATTAAGGAGCTTGGCCTGGCCACAGACAGGGATGGAGAACAGCGAGGGAAGAAGGGCAGCAGAGGTGACCCAGATTTCACCATGACTGGAAACAGATCAGAGACATGAGACACGGCTTCCAGAGACATCAAACCAGCTGGAGGACTGAGATGGTGCCCTGTGGCCCCCACAGGGCTGCACCGTAAAGGTCCCAGGACACAGGGAGAAGAAATCCCCAGAATTGCCTTGGAGAGGCCCAGGTACCAGGACATGTGCTGGGCCAGCTCGCTGGGGGCACTAGTCACCTGCCTTTTCCCAGTGACAGCCAAGGACTCCTCACTCGGTTTTACTGGATATGCACATCCCTCCATACTCAAGTCCAGGAGCATTTCTGTGCGCTGGTGGATAGAGAAGTTTCTTCTGTGTTGCCAGTTTACTTCGGCCTCAATTATTAAGCAGATTCTTTAATAATGCAAGGCTTCTCATTGGAGATGGAGAAGCAGACGCCGCGTTTCAAAGCATATTGTTTCCCAGAAGCAGCAGGCAACGCAGCCCCCTTCCCTCTGATCTTCAGTGCGAGATCATCTGTTAATCCAGACAAAGGAGGTTTCACTTGGTTAAGAAATGAGGTCTGGCCCCATTTTCTGCAGGCCCAGACAGCCGTGGCACATCGCTCTTCCTCCTAAACAATGCCCAGTTACATGTTCATTTGCATTTGACATGGTCTCTGGGACAAATGTGCCATTCTGGTAGCGCTCAGGCAGTGGCAGACACGGCTGGACCTGAGCGCTCCTTCACCCTGTGCTTGTGCTCAGCTCTTTTACCACACTCCTTCACCCTGTGCTTGTGCTCAGCATCCTTCGCTCCTTCACCCTGTGCTTGTGCTCAGCTCTTTTACCACACTCCTTCACCCTTGCTTGTGCTCAGCATCCCTGTGCTTGTGCTCAGCTCTTTTACCACAGCGCCATAGGAACAGGTGTGCAATGGTGCATCTTTGAACATTCTCAGGGGACAATTAATTTTCTGGACTAATTTTCGTTCCATTAGAGTCCTCCATGCACACCCTTCACGCTTCAGTGGTGAGTCTGGCTTGGGGCCACTGCCTGGCTGGGGCTAGTGGTGGTTGAAGGTCAAGGCAGAGCAACCAGAGATGTGGAACTCACCTTGCATGTGAGTCAAGACTCCACACCAGTCCACATTAATTAGGTAGAAACCCCACCCAGGAGCTGAGCTAAAGCCGTGGAGAGACAGCTGCGTTTCAGAGCCTTGTACTGTATTCTTGACCAGCCCAAGTGCCCCTCATCAGGCTCTGCCACCTTATGCTGGGAAGAGTAGTAGATAGTGCAGTATGCTGCCTGCACATTCTAACCGTGGTCCTGTGGTGTGACAGTCCTGCTGGGATTTTCCCAGCCACATCGGAAGTACTAAGAGACCCTTAGAAAATCCAAAGCCTCCTCCAGCCGGATCAGGAGACTGTGCCATTTGACCTTTCCTTTCTGGTACCTAGGAGAGGAAGAGGAAAAGGGTGTATTACTAACCAAGCAGTGACCACAGACAGAACACAGTGCTGTCCAGGGTGGGCTACATGCACTGCCAATCTGACCATGAAGGCTCATCTGGACCCTTGGGCCCCATGCTGGCTCTTTCTGGCTCAGCTTCCCTTGGACTTCCCCCTGCCTGGGTCTCTGTAAAATCTCGTGTGAGGGACCACCAGCTTGGGACTCCTGTGATGGGCAGCCAGGGTTGGACATGCCATCAAGCCTGGAGGAGTTGGCTTTGTGTTTTGTTCTGTAAGGAGCTCCTTAGTGGCCCCACAGAGGGGTGTGTCCAGAGCAGGTGTGCCAGCATCTCCACACACAACTGCGACTCTCCCGTAGGCTTTGCTTCCCACTTCCAGATTGGGAATTTGGAACACTGGGTGTGAGGCCCATCTGAACAGGCTATCTGGTCCAGGAATGGTATGGTATGGCTATATAAGTGTTGTAGAACTCTGTCCTGGGGCATAACACAGCCATTGCAACTTTAATCAGAGCAGCTGTGACACTTCAACAAGATGTATATGTTGGCATTCCCTCAGGGAGAGGCTGAGAAAGCCGCTGGAACCTGGCCTGGGATCCCAGTCACGTATGTGCCTATTTCTTGCCCGTAGCTCTATAAATTCTGGGTTGTAGGGTCTGCAGAAAGTAGAAGATTACCTGAAGAGGTGACTCTACCTGTGAGGCTTTCAAGAGGTTATCTATGCAGGGGTGGGACATTTTGATGATATAGATGTTTTAGGGTCACCAACCCTGCAGGTAGCCCTCACCCACGCCCCTGCAGGTAGCCCTCACCCACGATCCTACAGGTAGCCCCTCACCCACGATCCTGTAAGCACTTCTTCATTCATCCTCCTATAAGTAAGCCCAGTAAACTCGCTGGTTCTCCAGGCTGGACTAGGATGAAATCATTTCTGTCGTCTGTTGTTGGTGTCACATCTCTCCAAGCTGAGATAACAGGACAGCAGGGGTGAGGGAAGGGGTCTGAGGGAGGCACATGCATCGGTGGGGGGAGCCTGGCATGCTTAAGGACTTCCTCTTCTATGTGACTTAACTTGGCACCTGTCCACCAACCAGTTCTGTGATGTACCAAGAATAGATGTGCCCTTGTCCTCAGGATAACAGGGTGCCACTCACCACACCTTAAGACTGCAGTGTCTGTCTGAGGTCTCCAGCCTTAGTGGGAGGCATGCATCCCTCACTGAATAAAGTGGCATCCCTCACTCAGCCTTATGCAAACATCTCTTCATTTGGTTCCAAAGCACACCTTGGCTGCTCTATGGGCTGGTCCACATCTGAAGGAGTCTCCCAGCCCTGTCTCCTCCAGCAGCTTTGGGGTCCTATGTTACACCAGCACCCCCTGGTCTGGGCTCTTCTCTCCTGAGCACCTGAGGTCCTTTCTTGGGTCTCTCCTGAATTACAGGAGGTATCAGCATGTTGGCAGCCAGCAGCACTCTAGGTAGGCTAGCTGTGCCTGGGTTTCACCCTGAAGCCAAAAGCTTCTGGACATGAAGCAGGAATAGCTAACTACTGGTTCTCATCAGCCTTGCTGTCCCCAAGAACGGCCAGTCCTGGCTTGTGGGACAGTGCTCGGCATACATCTCCTCAGGGCTGTGTGCCAGGACAACTGACAGGAGACAAAAGGGTGTCGGCAGAAGAGCCAGGAAGTGGCAGGGTAGATAGCTGAGCAGTGCTGAGAGGGGGGAGCACCCCCTCTGTGAGGAATGAGGGAGCTGGAAGGGCTGGGGGAATGTGCCCTGTGCTGACTTCCTGGACAGGACCACAAGGGCCACCCAGCTGCCAGCAGGCAGGGCTGTGGGTGGGTCTCCATCTCCAGCATGGCTGTTGTGCTCTAGCCATGCCAGAGAATGGAGGACGATTGAACGGGACCTCAGGTAGCTCAGAGTGCAGCTGGAGGAGTTCCCTCCTGGGAGACTATGTCGGTGGGTAGTTCAGTTATTAGAGCCGATGCAGGGGTTTATATAGGGAGGCCTCCTGACCGTTACAGAAGGCAGGACAGTTAAAGGTGGGGTTTGGGGGTAAAGGGTGGGAAGGCTGTGGAAGTTCAGGAACGAGGAAACGAAACCCAAAAACCTGGTTCTGGTCTGGGGTGGGGGAAAGGAAGATTCATATCAAGCTTCCTGGGGCCAGGTTAACACACAGGCAGAGCAGGTCAGATACCCTTTAGGGTATCTGGAGTTGCTTGCCTTGCTCAATACCCAGATCCCCACACAGGGCAGAGTCCCGGATGGGGTGCCTGTGCTTCACTTGAGGACATAAGAGGGCTGGCTTTCTTTAGGCCCCTCTCCCTGGGGCAGATGTCCTGGGACCATGTCCAGGAGCCATGTCCAGGATCCAAGGGGAAAGCTGAAGATGAAGGGGAAAGAGAAGGTGCTGGTAACATCCATACAGCAAATGACATGAGGCATTCCAGAGGAACCAGGATCAACAGGAATGAGCCTCCCATAGCCTGCATCAGACAGGCAGGACCAGCCCTGCTGGGACAAGACACCCCAGCCTCCCTCCCACAGCCAGCAACAGGCAGGTGGGACTGGCCCTGCTGGAACAGCACAGAGAACCGTGCAAAGGTGGCTGGGGATGGAAGGACAGAAGGGGCTGCTCACCTGAAAGGAACCAGGTCAGCCTCAGAAGATGTCCAGGAAGGCTCCTAGGGTGCTGCAGGCCCAGCTGTTCTGTCCATGGTCCTGACTCAAGCTGTTGGGCAGCTGGCCTGGGAGGTGGGGTGGGGAATCAACAGCATGCAGACCCTGAAGGAGAGACAGACGGCTGAACAGAATGAATAGAGAGGAATCAACTGGGAAAGGGCGTGGGCTGTGGTTGTTGAAAATAAACACCAAGCCCTGAAAATAACCAAGACAAGCTTGACCCACCACCATAGCTGCAGTGAGGACGGGACTCAGGAGCTGGTATAGAGACCACACTTCACAGAGAGCTCAGGGAGATGACCCAACCAGACTCCCCTGCCATTTTTGTCCTGACTCTAAGATGGGGTGATGGCCACTAAAGGCCACCATCTGTCACCTTTTGTGAAGCTGGATGGCAACTCTAGAGATGTGGAGACAGGTGAAGGCCCTCCCATGGGACACAGCTGGTGAGGAGACTTGGGACCTCGGAGCAGCCTGTTCCTTCATCTGCTAGGGGTGGACACTCAGCCTTGTCCTCCACAGAAAGGCAGGCTGCCCAGGTGCCCAGAGCACCCTTATCCCAAAGCCCATGTCCTTTGCGTGTTAATCAGAATCTCCCTGAGCCTGCGTGCACCCTGCTCCCTGACTGCCTGTGGTCTGCCTTTCCCAGACTGTCATATTGGTGAAACCAGATGGCACAAGGCCTCAGATCCAGTATTTCATTAAATGGAAGTTAGAAGAGTATTTGCCTTATTCTCTGAAAGAATTTGTAAAACCACCATTGCTCCATCCTTAGTCTCTGAAAGGACTCACCCACGGAGTCATCTATGTCTCCATCTGTCTGTTTTAATGTTATTTTTTGAATGAAACTGTTGAGAATTCAGGATCTTCCTGGTCAATTTAGAAAATCTGCTTTTGTTTCTGTTAGAGAATAATTTGCCTGTAGAAGTCTATAGGGAAAGTGGCTCTTGACCTCTGCTTTTTATCATGTTGATATCTCTAATGGCTCTTCCTGGCTTTTCACTAATACTGATAACATTTTCTTTATTTTGAAAACAATTAGTCTTCCCAGGAAATGAATAAAGTAACCTTTCCAAAGAGCACCCTTTGACTGTACTGACTTTTGTCTACAGTGAATCTGATTTCCTTTTACTGGTTTGGGCTCTCACAGCTTTTTTTTCCTTTTCTTTCTTTGGGTGGCTACGTGCCCCTTTCCAGCACCCCTTCAAAAGATGATTGTTTTTTTAACTATGCATTTAAAGCTGTGATTTTCCTCAAAGGTGATATCTCTCTAAACATTGTTTTACTGACTCTTATGAGTCTATATCCGTTACAGTTTTCTTAATTTTATTCATTTAAAATGCTAATTCCCTGTTATTCCTTCTTAGATCCTTAGGGAGTTTAAAATGTGATCCAGATTCCCCAGTAGTGTGAGCTTTTCTCATAATCATTTTATAATTGAGTTCCAGTTCAACTCCTTCATACTAAGGGAATACAGCCTGTAATTTTAGAACTTGACATTTCTGATGTGCCTTTTGACCCACTGCATTTAAATATTGTATTAAAGCTTAGAAATAAAAAAGAGCACACACTCCAGGCTCTAGGTGTTGTATTGGTCATGTTAATGAAAGAAATGTTACAAATTCCAAGGGAAAATATAGTTGTAGACTTCTTTTTTAGTTTTGTAAAGTTTCTCGAGTAGAAGTGAAGTCACGTCATTAAGCTTATTTAACATGGCTGTATCATGTTAATTAGCATTTCTCTCTCCTTGCTTCTTACAGTACATTTGGCTTGGAATGAGTGTGGCCTCCACACCTGCCCTTGGCTTGTGTTTACACTGACTGTGGGGAGGAGACAAAGGAGTCAAGACCAAAGCAAGGAGATGAGGAAGCCATGCTTTCCCCAAGGCAAGGGAATCACCTGCGGCCCCTTCAGAGCCTTCCTAGGCTTCTTCTGAGGGTTACCTGGTTCCTCTCAGGTGAGCAGTCCCTTCTGTCCTTCCATCCCCTGTAAAAGGGGACAGAGACTGCTGTGGCCCTGGAGTCCCAGCAGTTCATCCCAGCTTTTACTTGTAGTGATTTTTTTCTTCTAATTTTCTCACTTGAATCTGGTTGAATTTAGTTACTTCTGTTCATTGTTCTGGAGGAAGGAGTAGAGAAAAGTGACAGGCAGCTGCTGTACCTTTAATCCACTTAGGAGTCAGCCAACCTAGTCCCTACAGAAGAAAAGACTTTCATCATAACTGAGCCTCTTACAACTGCTTTGCCCCATCTGTAAATGTCTAACGTAAAATGACATTAATGCTGTCATATTACATACAGTCTTACAAGTTCATCGTTATTGTTATTAAGTGAGCAGCTGTGTTCACAGCATTACTTAAGCAGTAGAGTAAGTATAATAAATTTAAAAAGCAGAATAAAAACATGTAGCAAAGACTTTCAAGTGTATGTGTGGTGGTGTGCAGGTTTATTCACTGTCGGCCTGAAACGACATTTAATGACTTTTCTTTCCTCTAAGTGAATGACTTGGGATGCACAGATTCACCTGGGTCAGCCTACACCATCTCTGTGGAAGCCTCTAGCATCCCACAGGAAGTGTGCAGGATGCTTATGTTTCTGTAAAGTAGGTTCGTGTGAGTCAAAGTGTGACTTTAGATGGACTCCCATCACACACCCCCCATTCTCTAAATAATGGTGACAACTGCCTGCACCTTCCACCCCTGCAGGGGTGCAGGAGACTGCTAGAAGCAGCCCCCCAGTACAGCAGCCTGCTTTGCTGAGGTAGTGACTCCCACAGCCCGATGAGGGAGGCAGACCATGGCAGGTCAGGCTGCAGGTAGGACTCAGGGGGAGGAGGAGAGTGGACACTACTCTTTGGGGCTGGGCAGGTGGGGAAGGACATGGCTGCTGAACCAGAAGACTTTTCTGCTTCAGTTTACCTACTAATTAATTCTTCACTGAGATGGTGAAGTTACACATCTTTAAACTTGCTAGGAAGGAAATTTAGTGGTAAATACAGGAAGCACTGGGGCCTGGGAAGTGGGTGAGAGGGGTCCAGGGTGGACAGAGGAGACAGTGGAGGGGTGTGGGGAAGGGGTCTAGAGTCTGCCATCCTGAGTCATGAAGGAAAGGAAGGAGGGAGGGAGGGACGGAGGGAGGGAATGCCAGCTCAGCAGGGCAGGTTGGAAGGCACCTGAGTGGGAGGTAGGAGGTGGGCTGCTGTGGGTTCTCACCACAGTGAAGGGAAGAGAGGAGCTGGACCAGGAGGTGAGCCAGGCAGGCCCATGGGATGACTGGTTTTTCTCACATCTTCAGCAGGTAGAGTGATGCTTTTGCTCATGGTATTCATCTCAACAACAGAAAAGAAACCAGAACACACTGCCCGTTCAGAAACTCCTGACTCTGATACACAGTAGGATCAGGCCACCCCACCCTGCTCATTCTGTGATGTTTCACTGTTTTTCAGTCAAGTCCAGAACCCAGCCCCTCCTCACTGTCCTACCCCTTCCAGTGCATACCCCACTTCAGGAAGGGGGGCTGGCATGATTTCTCTGACTACTCAATCCCAGAAGCTCAGCTGTGCGGCATGTATACTCACCGCTCCCAGGTAGGTAAACTGATAGCACTGTGACCCTCTCTTGCTGTGATTTGCATGAAGGTCCCCCAAAGGCCTTGTTAAAGATCCATCCTCAAGTCTCACTGGAAGTGAGACTGGTCCTCGAAACCTTGGCCAGGGTAACTATCTTGTAATAAGCTACCTTCTGCTGTTTCACATGACAGACTGTAGCGAAACCAGTAGCCATTCCCACAGTAGGACAGTGTTCGTGGAGCCCACAGGCCCCAGCAAGGGAGAAGATGCAGCCCACATTAACACGTAAGTTTCCCAGAGTATTTTTTTTTCTATTCCTCATGTTGTCTGAGCCTGTGGTCAATTCTGCTGCCTTAACTCATGCTAGTTATCTGAGCATTAGTTTTCTTGTAGACTTAGGGCTAGATAAAATAGGAGCTTCATGGGTAGAGGGCTTGAGACTTTGGGAAAAAGCAGCTGTCCACCGCTCTAAGAGTAACCCCTAACAAACTAATCTCACTCACCAGGATGAACTTCTATGACGTGTTCTACGAGCCCAGATTAAGGCAGATGTTAACTTTTACATCTCCCTTGAGAAGTCACCCATCAGTGCTGTTGGAAGTTGGTATAACCTTCAAGGCATGGGGCACTGGTGTAAGGTCACTGGAGACAAACAAGCTCTTGAGAAGACTTCTGGGATCCTGGTCTTCTCCTCTGGCTCTTCTTTTACCCCAGTCATGAGGGGAACAGATTTTCCATGGGTTTCACCATGATGTTCCTCCCCCTCCAGGGGCCTAAAACACTGACCATGGACCAAAACCTGCAAAATTATAGAGCAAAATCAGCCTTTAATCTTTATAAGCTAATTGTCAGGGCTGGAGAGATGAGTCAGTGGTTAAGAGCACCTTCAATTGCCAGCATCCACATGAAGCTAACACTGTCCTTAATTCCAGTTCCAAGGGATCCAATACCCTCTTCTGAGCTCCTTGAGCCATGTATGACACGGTGTACTTGCATGCACACAGGCAATACACTCATACATATAAAATATTAAAAATTGATAAAGAGCTAATGTCTCAGGTATTCATCACAGTAACAGGAAGCTGATTTACATAGAAATGCCATCATAAGTACCGGGAAAATTCCATTGTCCCTGCTGCCTTCAAAATGCCCAGCCCACAAGAAAAGGATATGTCTGCCCTGCTCAGCCACTTTAGCCCAGTACGGGCTGTGGTCCCTGTGCTGGACTCTGAACTGAGCATGCTGGTCTCTGGGTGGCGCTCCATTCTCCGCCGAGGTCTCAGTATGAGCCCATCCTCTCAGAGTGGCAAGACAGAATCTGCCTGCTTCTCACATCCACTTGTTAATATAGCTCTTGGCACAAGCTAGGACCGTCTCGCTTACCTGATCTAGACAATTCCTCACTGAGACACTCTCTCCAACCGATTATAGGTTGTCAAATTGACAATTAAAACTAGCCTCCACAGCACCCTGCCGATGGGATGGCAGGCAGCCTGCCAGCCTCTGCCATCCTTCTGGCTCCACCGGACAGCCTTTCATTTCTTTCTACCTCGCCTTCTGTTTACTGGTCATTCACACTTTTCATTAGAGCTATTTGCTTTTCATACTATTTATATAACATTTTTAATTCCATTTTTTAATTGTTGGATTTTATGTAAAAACAAACTTGATATTTACCTTGTCCCAGTAGTCATGATCAATGTAACTTATTAATTCTAATAATTATTCTATGACCTTTTTGAAGTTTTACCTAATCAAATAAGTTGCATCCAAATAATTTATTCTTCATGTTCTGGCTTTCACGATTTTGTTTCTACCGCCTCAACGCACAGGCCAGTGTCCCAGGCCAGCACTAGAATGAGTCAGCAATGGGTCTTCTTGTTGAGTCTGTAAAGACATCTTTATCTGGGGGCTGGAGACATGGCTCAGTGTTTAAGGGCACTTGTTGCACTTGCAGAGGACCTGGGTTTGGTTCCCAGCACCCACAAGAGGTGACACACACAACTGCCTGTAACTCCAACTCCAAGGGATCCGACACCCTCCCCTTGTCTGACTCCACAGGCACCAGCATGCACCTGCAAGACCCACATAAATATACGTAATTAAAAATAAAAGAAGAGACGTTTAAAAAGTAAAAATAATGTCCTTATTTCACGTGTAGCATACTGACACATCAAGGAATGTCCGCCCTGTCTCTATCTGATGAATTCTTGTCCTGACTGAATATTGGGGTCTTCCAGAAGACTTCAATGACTGCTCAGACAGGCATTTTCTCCTCAGGTATTCTGGTAACAGTGAATAGTCTCCTGCTTTGCTTTAAATCAAGATGTAAACAGAATACAGAACTACAAAGTCTTAACCATTCGGTGGAGTTTAGCCCTGCACAGTCTAGAAGCCCCGTTCCCACCCGGGGAGCCTGCCTGTTCTCCCTCATGTTCTTCCCTGTCCTTCCAACCATGACTGATTTCCTTCACCACAAATTGCTTCGGCTTGTATTTGGATTTCATATAAATAGAAACATGCCATGTATACCCTTTTGTTCTGGATTCTTAGCTAAATATGTCTGTGGGTTGTATCTCTTCTGTTGTGGATGTTAACAGCTCGTTTTTAATTGCCAAGTACTGTTCCAGTGTCTATGCGGTTGTATGGTCCATTACATACTTGTCCTGTGCTCAATTGGTTGATCTCGGACTAGGCTTCTCAATTCTTTTCAGTTTGGGTTGATTATAAATAGCCAAGTCCTAAGCATTCCTACACAAGTCTGTACGGTGACCCTCAGCTTGTCCTCCCCAGTGGAACTACTAATTCTAGAGCAGAGCTTTGCCCAGTGACCTTGTAAATTAGTTCACTGTGCCGAGCAGTGGATTTCCTTTGGAGACTCATTGCCATCAGCGAAAAGCATTTGACTTCTTCCATCCCATTTTTCATATTTTATTTCTCTTTTCTTAAGGTTTGAGTAAGACCCCTCAGTCAGTATCATTTAACCACACATAGAATAAATGAATATTCCAGCCTTGTTTCTGCTCTTTAGGAGAAAATGTTCAAAGTTCACCAGTAAGTTGTTTCTTGTGTTTGTTGACTAGTTTTTTCTTCAGGTTGGAGCCTTTCTATGTAGCCTTGGATGGTCTAGAACTTGTGGTCCTCCTGCCTTAGCTAGCCCCCAAGTGCTGGGATTCCAGGTATGCTGCACCACACTGGTCCCTGAAGGGCCTTCCATGAATGTCCTCAATGGGAGTCTGCAGTTTCTCCTGTTGTGACAAGAGTTTCTCCCATGAGCAGGAGTGGCCGTTTGCTTTGCCCCAGTAATTGCCTAATGTTAGTGTTTCTGGAATCTTGCATTAGCTTTTGAATATTGAACCAACCCTACATTCTCAAGGAGCCCTGCTTGGCCACAGGCTTGGTTTGACCCATGCTGTTTTGGAAGGGTGTTTCCCCAAAGGCCCACATAGAGGTATGACCCCCCACGTGACCTTGTTAAGAGGCAGGAGACTCTCAGGAGGTTGGTCCCAGGACCACTGGAGCCTTAGAAGGTTCTTTTCACAGGTCACCTGTCATTCTTGCTGCAGGCCAGGAGGAAAGCATTTGGTCCCACACTCACCCCTTTGCCTGATGTGAGATGGGATCACCTACCAGCTCCTATGCACCTATATACCATGAGGTGATGCAAGCAAGGAGCTGCCCTTACCAATCCTGCCCTATGCTATTTGGCCTACAAACCTTTAAACTGTAAGCAAATAGACCTTTTCTCTCCCTAACGTTAGCTTCCTCATGTGCTTCTTAGTGACCTTGTGTTGGTTCCTCACAAGGAGGCATCCTTGCTTATCTCTGAGTTTGTTGGAGGTGTGTATTGACTCCTCCTGAAATAGCTGGTGGGATTCTCCAGGAACGTCACCTGGGTATGAATGTTCTTCTTGGGAATGTGGTATTACAAATTAAGTTTGTAAAATGGAAATAAGTGCATTTGGATGGCATAATTTTTGTGTCTTATTTGGGGCTTTGCAATCCAAGGAATTTGTTTTATTAAAGTTGTGAGATTATTTTCTCTTGTGTGAGAGAGAGAGACAGAGGCAGAGAGAGAGAAGCAGAGACAGAGAAAGACAGAAAATATTTGCATATGTGTGTTTGAGAGGGAGTGTGTGTGTGTGCATGTATGTGCGTGTGTGGGCACACGTGTGCATGTGTGGGCATGCGTGTGCGTGTCTGTGTGCATTTGTGTGTCTGTGTGTGCGTGCATGTGTGTACTTGTGCATGTGTATGTCTGTATGTGTGTGTGCGTGTGTATGTGTGTGCACCAGAGGTCACCCTCAAGTGTCTTTCTCAGATTCTCCCCACCTTGTTTTCTAAGCCAGGATCTCACTTGTACTTAGAACTCAACGACTCAGCTAGACTGGCTGGCCAGAGACACAGAGATCCCTGGTGTCTGCCTTCCAGCGCAGGGTTAGAGTTGTGCGCCACCACACCCAGTATTTTTACATGCTGGGGACCAAACTCAGGTACTCAAGCTTGCATTGCAAAGCAGCCGACTACTGACGGAGTTATCGTGCCAGCTGGTGAAATTTTTTTATAAAGACTGACAATTTACCCTTACCAGACTTCTAATGCTTGTTTCTATAATTCTTAATACTGGATAATTATTTTCTCTCATTTTTCTTAGTCAATGTTTGGGGAACTTTATTAAGTTATTAATCTTGGGCCAGTAAGATGAATCAACAGGGAAAAAAAGCATTTGCTGTAAAAGCCTGATGATCTGAGTTCAATCTTGGACCCCATATAAAGCTGAATGGAGAGAAATGACCCCATAAGATTGTCCCCTGGTTTCTAGATGTGTGCTGTGGTGCGTATACACACACACACACACACACACACACACACTCACACACTATGCATACACACACAGGACAATAAATATTTTTTAATCATCAGTCATTTTTAAGTGTCTGTTACTTTGATTTTCTGCTTATATTCTATTTTTCAGGTTTTAAAATCTTGGTTCTAATTTTCATTTTCACGTTCGTTAACTCATATTCTTACAATGAATGCACATTTTGTTTACATATACTGTTTTCATTTACACAGACACATGGAGAGCTCTGCACTCCTCTCTGAGAGCGTGCTCCTCACACACCACCAGAGCATCAGGTTGTCTTTATAACTCAGCTTGCGACACCCCTCTCTGTGTTGGCTTCTTGGTGCAAGAATTATTCAGTAATGAGTCATTTCATTTTTAGCTGGTTGTGGTCAGGTGTCCCATTGCTGTTTATTTCTAGTTTAAAATCACTATGACTAGAGCGTAGAGTCTGTATATTTTAGCTCTTTAATACATAGTGAAACCTACTCCCAGGTACAGTCTATTTTGAAAGCTTGGTGCAGATGTGAGGCCATCACCTTCTCAGTATCTGGTGGCTGCTGTTTTCTGTATCAAGTCATTCACATGAGTCAATATTTGTTTCCAATATTCCAATAGTGAAGACTTTTAGCCATACCACCAAGTACTTCAAGACTGGGGCAAACCCGGTGAAAAGCATTTCCCACTTTGTTAATTTTGCTGCATGTACTGTGGATCTCTGTGGTTATGTGGGTGTAAACTGGAGAGCATGGAGTCTGCCCAAACTGCTCCTTAATCACAGTCTTTCTCCTTTTTGGAATCTAGCAAACTGACAATGTCTCAGCCTTACCAGTGTCTCCTGCGAGGTGAGCCTGTGCTGGCTCCCGCCCTGAGTGCGCGTGCTCTCCAGGCCCCTGTTCCACCTCCGTCCTCGCTGCATCCTTGTCGTTAAAGTTTTTTGCTCATGAAAAACATCTATCAATTCATTTTTTCTGTTTTGATTCAGCCTTATAATCTTTACTTTTCCATTGAGCACTTAGTCTATTATTTATATATGATAATTTAATGCTTGTTATGAGAGAGTATAAGCCTCTCATTTTAAAGTTTGTTAAATACTAATTCAATTGGTTTTTACTCTACGTTATAGTTGGAACACTTTATCTATTCAGAACTCTATTATTTTTCTGACTGACAGCTTAGTTGTTTCTTGTACTATTTACACATCAGCCTTGAGATGAAATATGTTTATCTTTACATCTTCGTGGCATGAGAAACAGATCCTCACTTCATAATAAGTGCACTGGAGACTCAGAGAAGGGAAAGCTAGGCAGTTCATTTTGTGGCTTGGCAAAGCCAAGCATCGGCCAAAAAGGGCAGATGTCCTGATGGAAAGCAAAGAACAGATTTTAAACCCTAACCCTGCCCTTCCTCCCTTTCCTCATTAGTGAGTAAGGAGGGTACAATTGATGGACATCCAGGCTGTCCTCATGTCCTAGCTGCTTGTGACCAGAGTAGCTCTGAACATGGATGAGCAGGTATCACTGTTGTAGAAAATAGAGACCTTGGGGTATATTCTCAGGACCAGTAGAGCTGGACTGCACAGTAGATCTATTTCTAGTTTTCTGAGGAACATCCACACTGCTTTCCACAGTGGCTACACCAGTTTGCACTCCACAAACAAGGCAAACAAGTTATCCATTCCCTACATCCTCATCAACATTTATGGTCAGGCCTTCCGGCTGGGGTAAGATGAAATCTCAGAATCGTTTTCTTTGCATTCCCCTGAAGGCTAAGGATGGAAAACACTCCTTGGAGTATTTCTTAGCCATTTGTATTGCTTCTGAGAACTCTTTGTTCTGTTCCATAGCCCACTTTTTAACTGTGTTGTTTTCTTGGTGTTTAGTTTTTTGGGTTCCTTATATATGCTAGACACTCATCCTCTGTCAGATGACTGACAGATGTTTACCATTCTTTAGGATGCCTCAGTCAACTAACAGTTTCTTTTGCATTGCAGTTTTTAACTTCATGAAGTCCCATTTGTGACATGCTGGTCTTATTTCTTAGGAAACTGGAGTCTTATTTAGAGTCCTTTCCTGAGTCCTTACCCTGAAGTGCACTCCCTAATCTTTCTTCTGGAAGTTTCCAGTTCAGCATTAAGATCTTTGATCATTTGGGAATTGATCTGTGTGCAGAGCAAGAGAAAGTATCGGGTTTTATCTCATTCCATTTAGCTATCCAGTTTCCCAAAACCATTTGTTAAAAGATGCCGTCTTGCGGCTGGAGAGATGGCTCAGCAGTTAAGAGCACCAGCTGCTCTTCCAGAGGACCCAGGTCCAATTCCCAGAATTTACATAGTGGCTAACACCTGTTTGTAACTCCAGTTCCAGGGATTCAGCGCCCTCTTCTGGCTTCTGTGGGCATTATACATGGGTGCACTTACACACATGAAGACAAAATACTCATACACACAAAATAAAAATAAATAAATCAAAAATATTTTTAGAAAGATTTGGTCTTGTCCTCAATGTATGTCATTGGCATCTTTGTCAAAATCAGGTCAGTGAAGGTACATGGACTTAAATCTGGGTCCTCAAATCTATTCCACTGATTATCGTGTCTGCTCTGTGCCAGTATGAGACTGTTTTTAATACTGTGCTCTGTAACAGCCTAAATGGGAATGGTGCCATCTCCAGTAGTGTTTTTATTGTTCAGGATTTTTTAGCTATCTTGGTTTTTTATACTTCCATATGAATTTTAAGATTTTTCTTTGTAATACCAAGCACAGAGGAACACCACATAGTGAAGATTGAATTAGCTCGCAAGCCAGAGGTCAGAGAGGGGGCTCATTCTGAGCAGGTTTTAGGAAGTTTAAAAGCACGATTACATCATGACAGTGATAAAGTCAAACCATAGTCACATCAGATCACCGTAGTTCCACCAGACCAGGCAGGTCCATTAACAAAGAGGTTTTCAGTTAACAAAATGTTTCAATAAGGAAGCAAGTTATGCAGAAACAATGGGCTCCATGGAGATGCTTGTACAGCTGGGAGGGAGGATGTGTTATCTGACCTGCTACCTATTTGTACATTTCCCTGTATGGTAGAAACAATGTACTTCCTGACATGCCTGCAGGAGGCGTTCTGCCTGGCTGGCTGCAGTGGGAGTGGCCAGGGCAGAAACAGGGTAAATCAAGTCAGCTAGAGCAAATGGAGTCCATTTTACCATTTCATTTTCAATTTATTTGAAGAATTGCAATGGAATTTCGATGGGATTTGCATTGAATCTGTAGCTTTCTTCTGATAGGATGACAATTTTCACAATATTAATCTTACCAATTCATGAGCCTGGGAGTTCTTTCCAACTTCTTGTATCTTCTTCAGTTTCTTTCTTCAGTGTCTTTAAGTTGTGTAACTCTTTCACATCTTTGAATAGATTAATTCCAGAGATTTTTTTTTTTTGAGGTTATCTTGAATAGGAATGTTTCTCTGATTTCTTTCTTGGTGTGTTTGTTGTTGGTTATATAGGAAGGCTACTAATTTTTGTGTGTTAATTTTGTATCTTGCCACTTAGCTAGTTGTATTTGTCATCTGTAAGAGTTTTCTGGTTGTCTTTCGGGTCTTTTATGCATAGAACTATCTCCTCTACAAATAAGGATACTTTGGCTTCTTCCTTTCAAATGTATTCCTCTCACTGCTCTAGCTAAGACTTCAAGCACATCTCTCATTCCTGATTTTGAGGTTTTTATCCAGTCGGTATGATACTGGTCTTGTTGAAATCTGTCCCCGGCATCCTTGAGTTCTCCATGATTTCTATCATGAATGGGTGCTGGGTTCTGTCAAAGGCCTTTTCTGCGTCTAATGAGATGATCATATGGTGTATGTCCTTGAGTCTGCTTACATGGCAGTTTGCACTTATTAATTTGCTTGTGTTGGACCATGCCTGCCATCTCTGGGATGAGGTCAACTTACCGTGGTAGATAACCTTTTCGATGTGTTTCTATGTTTGATTTGTGAATATGTCATTGTGAATTTTTGCACCTGTGTTCATCGGAGAGATTGGCCTATAATTGTCTTCTTTGTCGCATCTTTGATTTTGTTATCAGAGTTATACTGACTTAGAGAAAGAAGCTGCGGGTATTCTTCCTTTTGCATTTTACAGAACGATTTTAGGCATATTGGTATCACTTCTTTGAAAGCTTGACAAGATTCTTCACTGAACCCAACTGGTCCTGGGCTCCTTTCAGTTGGGAGCTTTTTGCCTCATCTGTCTCATTGGTTGTTATGGGTCTGTTTAGATTATTTATACCATTGGTTTAACTTTGGTAGACCCTGCATACATACCTAGAAATTTGACTGTTTCTTTCAGATTTTCCAGTTTAGTGGAAAATAGATTAATTATACCCTTATGGTTTCTGAATTTCCTCCGTATCTTTCATAATGTTTCTGAGTTCATTAATTGGGGAGCCCTCTCTCTTCTGTTTATCTGCAGGTTAATCAATCTTGGTAATCTTTTCAAAGAACCAACTCTTTGTTTCATTGATTTTTTTTGTATTTTTTTCTTTATTTTTCAATTTGTTAATTTCAGCCTTGATTTTATTTATTTATTTCCATCTACTCTTTATAGGTGCTGTTTGCCCAGATTGTTGAACTGTATTATTAAGTCGTTCATGTGTGACTTTCTATTTTTTTAATGTAGGTGCTTAGAGCTTTTAACTTCCCTCTTAGAACTGCTTTTAAAGTGTCCCAGACGTTTTGTTGTGAGGTGTTTTCATTTATTTCAGTACCAGGAATTCTTTTACTTTTTTCTTGATTTCTCCCTTGACTCATTCATCATCCAGGAGTATGTTGTTTGATTTCTGTGTTCATGTAGTTACTAGAGCTTCCTTTACTGTTGATTTTTTAACTTTATTACATTGTAGTCCAACTGAATACATGGAATTATTTCGACTTTTTGCATTGTTGAGGTTTGGTTTTTGCCCCAGCATGTGGTCTATTTTGAAGAAACTTCCATGGGCTGCTAAGTGGAATCTGTGTTCTTTGGCGCTTGGGTGAGACCTTACGTAGATGTCTGTTAGATCCACTGATGTCTGGTGTCTTTACATTCAAACATTTCTCTGTTTATTCTCTGTTCAGGTGACCTATCTTTTGGGGAGAGTGAGGTACAGAACTCACCTGCTGTTACTGAGTTGGGGTTAATCCATGTCTCCCAGCCCAGAAGTACTCTATTTATGAAACTGGGTCCAACAATAACATGTTCATTACTGTAATGTCTTCTTGGTTGATTGTTGTCTTTGGGTTTTTTGATAAGAATGAAATGACCTCATATCTTCTGATTAGTTTTAGTTTGAAGTCTACTTCATCAGATATTAGAATGGCTACTCCTTCTTCTTTCTTGGTGCCACTTTCTTGGAATACTTTTTTTCCATCCTTTTGTCCTTGAAGGTGAGATGAGTTTCTTGTAGACAACAAAAGACAGATTTTGTTTTAATCCATTCAACTCGCCTATTTCTTTTGATCAGGGAGTTCAGTACATTGATATTTAGAGTTATTATTGAAAAATGTGTGCTGGTTACTGTCATTTTATTTTCTATTGGTGCTCTTACTCATATTTTGTGTTTCTGGAATATGATTTCCTTTGTTTGCTTCCTGTAGCCTCTTGAATATTCCTTTCTTCCGTCCTTGGTATTGCTTTGAGTATTCTCTGCAGGGCTGGTTTGATGGACATGAACTGTTTCAGCCTATTTGTATCATGGAAGATTTTTCTTTTTCCTTCAGCTGTAATTAACAGTCCCCTGGGTAAAGTACTCTGGGTTGGCGTCTGTGGTCATTAGAACTGGGACTACATCATTTCAGGCTCTTCTGGCTTTCCTAGCTTGCACTGAAAAGTCAGCTGTAATTCTGATGTAGTGACAGTCTGGCTGCATAGCCAGCTATGCCTAGGAGTCTGTGGGTGACTGCTGTAAGGGCAGGTGAGGTTCCCTGAAATTAAGCATGCTGGGCCAGTGGAAAGACTGTGCAAGCCCAGTCAGGCCTCGGGGACTGGGAGAGTGGAAAGAGAACACTAGGCTGGGGTCCTGACAGGCCTGAGGGGTTCACAGGTCTAGGGGGTACAGGAAGCTTCAGGACTTGTGAGGCCTGGGTACTGGGAGGGAGGACAGGGAAGGCTGGGATTAGAGAACTGACAGGCGTAGGGGAACGTGCAGGTCTGGAACATGCACAGAGCTCCATGACCCCAGCAAGCCTAAGAACTGGGGTGGTAGAGTGTGGGGACTGGAGTTCCCTAAGGAAGCTTTTAATGAAAGAATAAAGTGTACCCTGGAGGAATAGCCTGAGGGGCAGATGAAAAAGAATCAGTATGTTCCAGCCTTTCTGTTGTGAGTCAGTTTTCTTTGAGGGTGTGGCTCCTGGTAGACCATTCTCCAGTAGATGGCCCCACACCCAGAAAGAAGTATATTAACAGCATAAATTGGCAAAAGCGTGTTATTAAATGTTTTAAAAAGGTGACGTGAAGTTAGTAGAGTGGACCTGGGAGGAAGGGAGGGAGGGTGAGAGTGAACACGATCAAAATACATCGTGTGGAATTCTCAAAGTAGCAATGAAAACATTTCCATTTTAAAAAGAACCCTCAAAATAAGGTCAGCTGGATTTAGGGTAGCATGTCCACCTGATGCCTATGTCCAGAGCAGACAAAGGTGCAGAGAGATGCTTAGGTTTACAAACACAGGATGACTAGAGTGATAGGGCCTCCAGTCAGTAACAGTGGGCTCTGAGGCTGGGAGAGGTGGGAAAGACCGTCCTGGAGATCTCTCTTGACTGGTCTGTCCAGGCTGTCATGGGTCTTTGGCATCCAGAAATAAAAGAGTACAAGTGTCTGTTACTTGGAGCCCTTGGTCTGTGGTCCCTTGTTACAGCAGCCATAGGCAGTGAGCCTGCTTGTCACCTGCTTAGAGGCATTGTTTTAAGGAAACCTGCCTGATTGCCTCAGTTGTTTTATTACAGCAACAGGCAGCTGTCTGACACATGGCTTGACCACGCCTCAGAGACCCCCATCAAGGGAAGTGTCAATGGGGGGGTGGGTGGAGCATACTCACATCCAGCCGGGAGTGGGGTGTGGCCGCTCACACCTTTGATCTCAGCAGAGGAAGGCAGATCTCTGAGGCCAGCCTGGTCTACACAGTGATTTCCAGGTCAGCTACAGGGAGACTCTGCCTCAAAAGACCAAAATAAAGGAAAATCATAGGGAGTGTGATAGGGAGTGTGACCTCATTTGCTAGGAGGCATACAAAGACAGACACAGGGAGACTCTGGGATGGAGCCTAGCTGCTCTTTTAATCTAAAAGGGAACGAACAGAGAATGAACTTATTAAGGCAGAATTTCATTTGTATCTCATTAAAGAAGTATTTTTTATTATGAATCTCTGAACTAAACACCTGAACACAGATGGTGAGGGCTGTGTCCCCAAATGATGACCCACGGACTGCATGGGATTATCTGAGTCAGGAAACTTTTCATTTAAAGTGTTTCTTTGCAGGGAGGAGAGAAGGAAGGAGACAATCCTGGGGCACCAAAGTATCTGTGAGGGACCTGGACCTCACCCACAGCAGCCATATCAGCGAGACCACAGAAGTGAGCAGGAGGCAGAGACAGTCCCAGTGTGGGCTGCTGGGGAACAGCAAGAAACTCTGGAAGCTGAGTAGCACCTGGTTCTGGGACTCAGCCTTTAAGAGTTCCTGAATCCTGGGGCAGATTGTCAGCCCCTTGCGGCCGCACGGTGGGCAGTGGCTGAATGAATGTCGTGCAGCTGCCAAAAGTCATAGTGCAACAAGATAGTTCACATTCTCACCACAAATACAGATTCAGTAACCACAGTGAAAATAACATCTTATGGAAAGCATACAAGGCTGAGACACCAAGCATCTGGCAGTCAGCAGGGACTAGTGGCCAGGGTGACACTCACCTGAACCTACAGCCTCAGCCCCTCTAGAGATTCAGCAGCTGCACCACCTTACAAACTTAATTTGCATTTTTCTGACATCTGAAGAAGCCAACATGTGTCCTAGGCTTATTGCTGCATGGGGTCTGTGCTGCCAGCTTCCTGTTAGGTCCCAATCTGACAGGAGAGTAATACTAGGGTGGAAGGATATCCCCATCACTTTAGGGGGCCTGTGGTCACACTCAGCCATCCCCGGGCAACTCACAGAATGATTAACACCTGAACAACTCATCCTATGAGCCCTGTCCTGCTGCCATTGATCAGACAACCATCGGGGCAGAGGCCATGTATTCTGCCCATAGTCTGTCTGACGATAGATACACTCACTTTATGGAACTTGGGGACAATGTATCTTTGAAATATTTAACAACCCAGCCATGAATGAAACATGCCGGACTCTCACCTGCCCAGTCGTTGGAGGATTAAATTACTGCATCCTCAAATTTATGCCCCTAAATGTCAATGCCTCCCAGGCTCAGGCTCCTCTGCTCAGAGCAGTGTGGGCTGAACTGTTGATATTCCTAACACTGTGCGCCATGGAATTTCAAGCACGTATTTTGACATTTATCAGCTCAACTATCCCTCAAATTTAAGAGTACATTTTTTGTAATTCTTCTAGCAAAGCAGAAAACGGAGCTGTTTGACAGATTTATGCATGCATTTACAGGCGAGGAAATGCAGGGAGAGTGTACCCAGAATGTGCAACTTCAGAGCCAAGCCCCATGACCGGCAGAGCCCAGGACAGCCCTGGGGACAACCCTAATGCCAGCTTCCCTGAGTCTGAATTACCTGTGGTCTGTTAATGACAGATGATTGTAACGGATGAAGGAAGGGTCATGCTTGAGGCAAACTGAGTTCTTTGCTCATAAGAAAACCCATCCAGCTACCTGGTGAGAAAGGGGGTCCCCGGGGTAGAGCCTGGCAGACCTCCCGTCTGCTCCAAACACGTCAACGTAGCATCATACACCTGCCGCGCTCTATAGGGAGGTAAAGAGATGTTCTCCTTAGCCTTTGTGAACTTGACACAAACCTCGACGGACCTGAGAAGGAACCTCGGCTAAGGAATTTCCTTCATGGGCTGAGTAAGAAAGGCAGCTGAGCAGCCAGGGGAGCACGCCAGCATACAGCGTTCCTCCATGGTCTCTGCCTCAGCTCCTGCCTCCAGTTCCTGCCTCCAGTTCCTGCCTTGGCTTCCCATGACGATGAGCTGTGACCTGTAAACTACAACAAAACTTTTCCTTCCCAACTTGCTTTTGGTCCGTATTTTTTCAGAGCAAACTAGGACAAGAGGCGTCCAGATGCCAGAAGCAAAGAGAAGCAGGCAGAGTGGAGGGCAAGAAAAGCTTGAAGGAAAAAGGTGCCCTGGGCACCTGCAGATGCTGGGCAGGGGATGGAAGAGCAAGGCCAGCATTTGGTTTAAAAGCCATTCGACTTCGCTTCTGCCCACAGGACTCTGGATTATAACTCAGCCTCGCTTGACCCAGTACTATAGCACATCCGTCCTGAGACCCTGCAGCTGACCATCCAGGCCAGCCCACCAATGCTGGCTGTTGTCTGAGGCCTCGGTTGCATGCTGTTGATGGAGGAGGTCTCTACAGACTGGCTGTTGAGTCCTCAGGAATTGCTGCTCCTCCCCAGGCCTACAGACAGTGCCAGTGTCCTTCAACCGCTGGTGCGAGAGAACACAAGGCAGGAGACAGAACCTTCTGTGATCCAGCCGCACCCACCCAGTGCTTGCGAGGAAGACCTCAGCAAACCCTCTCTCCTGCTAAGGCATGGACAGGGTTAGGAACGACTGATGCTGCTCAGTCAGGCTGTGTGTAGACACGCACAAGTAGAATAATGTTTCCTCATTAGAAGATGGCGCCTACATAAAAATGAGTGCCCAATAAAGTCCAGTCCCTGGGGAACACAGGAGCCACTCATGTGGGCAAACGTGAACACCCCTCATCCTTTCATGTAAAGCTCAAACACATGAGCAAGCAGCTCGACCTTCCCTGTTCGCAGCCGCTGGTCTCCGTGAGCTGTCATACACCCAAAGACAGGTAATACCAACTCTCTTTGGAACATGAAGAATGTTTGCCAATAACTATAGCATTAGAAACTGAGAACTTAAAATATTACCAGTTCATTTGGAAGTGGAAAGTCACCCTGCTCAGGTCAGCACCTTCACGGGGCAGCAACTGCAGTTTCCAGGCAAAAACAACTGGCGGTGAGCCAGGCTCCTCTCTCTGTTTTTGCTCAGTTTTGTGGGGGGGTTCTGGAAGCTCACGCCAGTCGCTGTGAAGTCACAAGTCATGGCTTCCCATGTGAGATGGAGGCCTAAGGTGGAAGCAGCATGTTCACATCATTAGGAGACAGTACAGTTCCTGGACTCTGAAACGCACATTATCACCTTGGTGTGTGTGCACACTGCTGTGCAGTGATAATGCCAGTGGCAGTGTGGACAGGGAACACATGGTCTGTCAGGGCCCAGGCCACATTCTGCACACC
The DNA here is from genome assembly GCA_035773235.1 of Eospalax fontanierii. Classification (NCBI taxonomy): domain Eukaryota; kingdom Metazoa; phylum Chordata; class Mammalia; order Rodentia; family Spalacidae; genus Eospalax; species Eospalax fontanierii. The sequence goes on from CM069537.1 coordinate 78,154,386, forward strand.
ACACACAACACACACAGCACATGAGAAAAACACACACCACACACTGAACATCACACAAATACATGCACACACATCACACATCATATGGCTAAAGTATCAAATGCACACATCACACAGAAGACATAGCACACAAACATACCACACACCTCACATGTACTACACACATCATATACATAAACATTTCACACAACACACAAACACATATCACATAAACACACAGCACACGTGCCAAACACATATACCACAGAAAGCACATATCATATGCGACATGAATTGTTCCTCCATCCTGGACTGCACATTCAACCACACCAACCTACTTGGATCTGCATGAACTTGACTGCTGGTTCTCTGTACAAAGGGAGGAGGCTGGGAGAGTCAGCTGCCTGTCCCAACCAACCAGTGACTTGAGTTGTATGTGGCAGGAACTGAGATGTGACCACAGGAAGCTGGGAGGAGACTAGTTCCTCCGCCATTTTGAGCGACTGGCAGCAACTCAAAGGCTCCTGTGGAAATGTAGAATTTGCTGTGCGGCCTCAGTAGAGGAACCCTGCTTCCCTGCCCATTGCTCTGTAATTAAGCCCAGGCAAACTCTGGTTTCCCAAACTGCATTTGGGCAAAAGCATACCTCACTTTGTCATTAAAGACCAAGAGAGGAGGATGAGGCTGGATGCCGGGGCTGGATGCCACTGGGCCTCCCTGAAAGAATTTTTACAACATCACATAAACACAAACACATCACACACTACGCACCACACTCATAGTACAAAAGCTCATACATAAACACACATCACACGCATAAACATTTCACACAACACACAAAGACACATATCACCCAAACACACGGCACACATCACACAAATGCCACACATCACAGAAACACTTGCACCATATATACACAGTATAAACCACACCGGAAACCATGAATTCCAGCCCCCACTCCTTCCACGCACACATAACATGACACATATCTTACACCTCACATATGACCCACACCACAGAGAGTGAGAGAGAAACTGTGTTATAAAATTTAAACAACATGGCATCAGAGCAAGGAGAAGAGAAAACATTTTTCTGTGAAAACAGCTGCCTCTTGGTGGGGACAAGTTGCAGTGTCCACTGAGCTGGTGGTGACCCTGAGACACAGGGCAGCAGCAGGCGGCCGGAACTGGCCTTGTCATTGGGCCTGGAGGCTAAAGCAGGACACCATAAGGCAAGGGAGGCCCAGAGACCCAGGGCGGCCGCCCATGAGCCCAACTGGGTGCAGTCTGCGGGAAGGGGCCTGAGCTGGCCTGGGCTGGGCGATGTGAGCCGGGGCAGGCTTCCCAAGCTGCCCAGGATGGGTCAGCGGCTCTGCCTTGGAGGTGTTTCCCCATGTGTCGAGCTGCCAGCTAGCAGTGAGTAACTCAGATGGAGAACAGTTCCAGAAGATTCCTTCTCCAGCCTCATGGTATTCAGCTTTTTCTCATGAATCAAGACCCAGCTCCTCAGGTCTGTGTGCTATGCAGCCCAGTCAGCAGCCTGCAGACTAAATTTTTGATGAATTCAATGTGAAATATTCACAGCCTGGAAATCTATAGTATGATTCATATTTTTATCATTTTTTTTCTTTTTGGTCCTGTACATCAGAAAATATTGATCATAAGTGCAGCTGGGAGGAGAGACCCATGGGAACAGAGGCTTTCCTCCAAGGAAAACCACCACCCGCCAGCCAGCCGAGCTCCCATGTTCAAGTTAAGTTTAAAGATAGAGAAGTAAAGACTGTGTGCTGGTGGACTGCCCCAACCAGGGCAGGTAACTGGTAGAGGACAATGGCGACCAGGGCAGGTGACTGGTAGAGGACAATGGCGACCAGGACAGGTGACTGGTAGAGGACGATGGCGACCAGGGCAGGTGGTTGGCAGTCGCTCACATCTCCTGCAGTGGACACTCCTGGAGGAGCTGGGACCACCCCAGAGTGAACTTCAGAGCAGCTCTCATAACTCATTTGTCAAGCCATGAAAAATGTACTTTTTAATAGAAAGACACAGAAACAGATGATGTCTTTTTTGACAGATGGCTGTATTAGGAGGTTCAGATCTGAGGGCACAAAAAGCAGAACCTGATTCACCACACTGCAGTGCAACTCTGATTTGGAGGCTCTGCTTTGAGTATCCTCCCTTGCTGTCCAGAGCTGACCACACTGCCTTACACTGAAGAGAGGTCAAGGGCTTGTTCCTAGGGTTCTGTTCCAAGTGATCCCCAGAGGGCCTTCAGAGTCCACACTAGCAGGAGCATCACACTGTACAGGAGGGGAAACTGAGGCTAGCAATGTCATCTCTGCAGGGACAGGCATACAATCCAGATGTTCTAGAACATTCCATCCACCTTATTGAAACTTGCAATTCCCTAGGACAATCAGAAAGGCTTACCCCCATTGGAGGAGCAATTCGCAATTGTCCAAATTTTAATGAAAGTGGGATATGCCTGGATTTGTTTGAATGAAATTTTCCTTTGAATCCAGGATGCAATTAATCAGCAGCCTAGCTGCTCATGTACTCTTCTCGGGTACCCTTACTTGAGGCCACCTGGCTAGAGCACCTGTCCCTCCACCCCCGAGGTTTGGATCAACATTCTACACCATTTTCAATTCTACACACACAGGGATGGTAAGCAAGAGCAGCTTTCAGTAGTCTGGGGCAAGCATCCCTGGGCAGCGCTCTCAGCTTTGAGTCTGGTCATGTGTAGAACTCCATGCTCAGGACATGGTGTTCTGGGCTCTCCTGGAGTAGGCAGTCCTTCTGCATTTCCACTGTGCACAGGGACACAATGTTCAGTGTTGTCCCATTCCTAGAAACTGTATGAGTCTATATGTTTTGTCCACATGGGCAACATTAAAGTTGACAGATACCTCATGACAAGAGCAAGGCTCTCAATAGCCAGTGATTGCTGCCCAGGTGCAGCTGTGCGTCCATCGCAGCACCTCTGCTTGCTAGGATGGGGCCTGGCCCAGACCTCACATGGGTGTCAGGGTTTGGCTCTGCTCTTAACCATGGTAGTTTTCTGTGGGCTTGGAATATTCTAAACAAGATTGGAAGAGGCAATATCTCAACTTGGGCTTAGTTTTGCAGTCTGTTTCTGGAGAGATGGCTCAGGGGATAAGCACACACTCCAGACATCTGGAAATGAGTCACCAGAAGGAGACAAGTGCCTACGCTGGTTTACAGTTTTGTAACAGAAAATCCAAGACACCCCTGTGCATGGCAGATCACTCCACACTGCACCCTCTGGCCAAGGCACACAAATCAAAAGCAGTGTGTTGAAGGCGGGGAGAGTGGTTTGCTGATGGAGGAGTACAAAAAGTCTGAGTGGAGCCCAGCAGAGGCAGGACAGAGATGCTGGGCTGCACTTCCGTGGGCATCATGAGGCTGGCATCGTCACCGCTCTGTGACTCCAGAACCCCAGAACCGGTCTCACTTTCTTCTCCAGAGGCACCAGCTGCACTTGGGCTGGTGTGCCAAGGTGGGGGATGGGTTCATCCAAAGCTGGGTCTTTCTAGGCCAGTGCAAGAGATCAAGAGTTAGGTAAAGGAGTGACCAGTGAAGGAAGATGTACAGGTACTGGGACCCACAGCAGCCAGGCTCATGAAGCCTGGTTACCCCGCTGGCAGGGTTATCTGCACCTGGTGTTAATCTCAGATTGACCCTGCTCGGCAATGAGGTGAACTAGCTGCTGTTACCCTCTCCCCTTTACCAATGAGGAAACTGAGAAGCAGAGCCACCCTGTAACTTGCCCAGGGCAATCTACTATAAGCGGCCTTGGCCGTTAGCTGTCCATTCATCGCAAGCCACCCCGGACTTGGAGTCATAGAGGAAACTCCATGTCCACAGGTCTGCTGCAGCTCAGCAGTGACAGCATGCTGCTCACAGCTTATAGGTGTCAGGGCAGCTGTGGGGACCCAGCTCAGCTCCCCAGACCCTTCATTCTCCACCAGTCCCCTGGGCTTGGCCCCCAGAGCTGAGCCAGCATCAAACTGGACTACAGAAAGCCAGCCAGCCAGACAACAGCATCCCACATTGTGCTATTCAAGAGATGTTCAGACCGTAGCCTTAGACAGGGCCACAGAGAGGCCCAAGATGGAGAGCAGAAGACAGGCAGCAGCCACCTTCACGACCCATGAGCATCCCAGAAAACAAGTGCTTCCCCTGAGCCCCTCTGTGGCCTTGACGCCTAAGTCATCAAGTGCGACAGGGTAGCTGTGGTCAGGGTGCGATGAGTCGTTTGTTGTGGGGAAGGCTGTGGTGAGAGGCTTACGGTGTTAAAGGACAGCACTGAACTGCTCCTTCATTAAAGCTGAGAGCTGATGAATGAATCTAGGTGTCATCTGGCCTCAAAGGAATAAAGTCTGTGACTACAGAAAAACTGAGTGACTTGACTCAGCAGAGGTCTGCCCGTGGGAGGCAGCTGTGGACAATGGCCATTTTTGACTTTCTGTTTGTATGTATTTTCCAAATGTTCCATATTTAGAACACACTAATTATATGTCACAAAAGACTTATTTAAGGAAAGTCAACTGAGTTTGCCTTTTGCGTATGGATTTATCTTGACTGTAAACTCTAAAATTAGCCGCTCTGAAGGCGTGTGGGGCACAGGAAGCCTCAGCCAGCAAAGCCAAGATTCCAGCAGACTCTGAGCCTTGGGGTGTGGTGGGATCTCCAGCCAGGGACCTGGGTCTCTACAGTCACCTCTGGCACAGTCTCCTCTCTGGGCCATGGGTGAATCCCAATGTAAACTTCAAACTTGTGGAAGATAGACAGATGAGATAGACCCAGGTAGAGGATCGCCCATCACTTGTAGGATAGACCCAAGTAAGGAAGTCGTGCCCCACCTGTGTCTGTCCACAGGTAAGAGAATAATAAAGCTCACCTGCACTAGGTCCATGGAGGATGCCACCCTCCCACCTGTGGGTTGGATCCAGATGAGGGTCCATATACCAGCCATGGCTGGATGTACCACAAAAGTCAAAACCCGTTCTGTAGGCTGGATTTCACAATGAACCACAACATGGACTCCTGCTAAGAAGACATGGCGCATTTGATGCTAGTAATGGTTCATAACTCATAATGTGAAATAAATCCCCAGGAGTCTAATTTGAGAATGAATAAATATATTAAAGAAGATAGATAGATGATAGATGACTGAAGTTAGATAGGTATATAGAACATTATAGATGATGGTTGGTAGGTAGGTAGGTAGGTAGATAGATAGATAGATAGATAGATAGATAGATAGATAGACAGATAGAACATAACAGATGATAGATAGGTAGATAGACGATAGACAGATAATAGATAGATAGCTAACAGATACATTTGCAGATAGATTGTTGATAGGTCATATATGAAGAGAGATGACTGTTTGGTTGACTGACTGGTGGATGAATACCAGGACAGAGGCATCTCTTTCTTTTCTAAAGTAAGAATGCTATTTTTATGGTCTCTCATCACTTAGATGTCTTGTTTTGGGGAGTCCATACATGAGTGTCATAATTTCCCTCTCCTACCTCCACCTCCCCCCACATCCCTCACTCCCTCTCAATTTTGTAACCTCTTCTCTAATTATTATTGTTACAGAAACAACTTAAACGTACTTCACCTGATGAATGGGTAATGAAAATGTGGTTCATATGCACAGTGGAATTCTATTCAGCTGTGAAGAAACATGAGATCATGAAATTGGCAGGTAAACGGGTGGAACTGGAAACTTTGTTCTGAGTATGTAACCCAGACCAGAAAGGCAAACACTGCGTGTTCTCCCCTGTATGGGGCCAGACAGCTCTCTCCTACACAGAATTGTACTGAACGGCATGGAGGAAGCGGAGGTAAAACCCTCCCCGTGACAGGAGCAACGATGTCTGTTGCGGACATGTTATCAATGTCAAGAAAGCTGCAGGGAAGATAGGACGGTTAACAGGAGATTCACATGGGCTCAAAGTGTCTCCTAAAAAGATACTAATTGTGTGTATGTCTGTGTGTGTGTCTGTCTGTCTGTCTGTCTGTCTGCCTGTCTCTCTGGGTATGCCCTATGTGTGCAGAAACAACGCAGAGGCCAGAAGAAGACATCAGATTCCCTAGAGCTAGATCTATAGAGCAGTTGTGAGCCACACACCAAGCAGTAAGAGCTCTTAACCGCTGAGCCATCTCTCCAGCCCCAAGCTCTGCTATTTCTGCGGTGGTTTTAAGTAAGAGGCCCGCCATCTATGCACTTGCACGTGACGTTGTCCTTCTCCCAGCCTCATCCTCCATGGTCTCCTGATTCTGCAAGCTCAGTGAGGCCAAAGTCCTCAGATCTACACTCGCTCCAGTCCTGAGTTATCTTACCATTCAAATGGTCCCAGCTTGCCCCGGGCTTCTGTGTCCTCTGAGCCATCACCCACCAATGTCTAGAAGGTTGTCACTTCTCCAAAGCAACAGTACCTTCTTGTGGGTTGACTAGCCAGCAGCAGCCACTCGACTCGCCAGAAGGATATTTTAATAGAAACATTTTAATCAGAGTCAGTTAAAGTCTGATAAGCTTCCATTAAGCCTGGGTTTTCTGTGTGTTACTAAACCAGTTTATTTCTTGAGCCAATTTCAGCACATGAGCAGACAGAACACCTTTTCTGCTGTGTTCATTTCCACCTTGTTGATACATATCCACTGGATCGCCCGTTCTATGTTTTTATTTCTCATTAAAGATGTGATTAATTGTTCTTTCAACCATGAAAATCTTCCTGACTATAGTTTTTGCCTTTAGGGACTTTTGAGGCAATTGTATCAATAAAATCCAATTTGAGAATATTAAATTATACATATCTAATTTGTCTGTAAGGCGCAATCCATTCCTCTGTCAGTCTCTGATCAATGATTGGGGTCAGCCATTGTCAGAGCCTCACAGGTCTGGCTACTTCCAACAAAATCTATCACCGGCATCAATGCCAGACTGAGCCTCTTTCGGAGGTGACCTTGTACTGACCTTGTGCCGACCAGGCTGGCTCCAGTGCCGCCTGTGTTCTGCCTTCCCAAACTTTAGACAAAGCCTCATCCTTCAACTTCTGCTGGTAACTCCACAGTCTATGGTCCAGAGGTTCACAGTGTCTCTGCAGGCCCTCGTGGTAAAGGCTGGACCTGCCCTGTTGGGAGGCGAAGAGCCTTCACATTCAGCTGTGAGGAGAGCAGGCCTCTTCTACCACACTCCTGCCACAGGCCCAAAGCAACAGGGTCAAGGGACCGTGAACTAAAACCCCCAGACCCTGAGTCACATCACCTCCCCTTGTGTGTTCACTGTCTCAAGCACGCAGCACAGGAGCAGGAAGACCCGCCTCACCTGACAACCTAACTCCTGCCTGTCCCAGAGTGTCCCCTCACCCACTGTGTCTGATGCAGTGATGCGTGACTCTGGCCTGCCAAGTTAAGAGGCTTTGCTTTAAATTCTCACAGAAATTTCATGAGTCAACTTCCCACTCATTTTGTAGGAACATGTCATAATTTGCACTAATATTTACATCTACTTTTAGATAATTATAAGTATGCTATGTCGTGTTTTATATATCACACACATTTTCTATATCTTATATATAATACTTAGGTCTGCTGGGCCCACCAGACCCAAGTTCCACAGCCTGGGCAGCTTAGACAACAACCATTTATCCTGACAGTCTTGGAGGCAGGACGACATGCATGGGCAGGGGTGGGCAGGGGAAGGAGCTGGCGGTGGGTAGGGGTGGAGGGTGGGGGGTGGGCCGGGGTGGCTCCTTCTGAGACCTTACAGCTTCTGCTTTTCCCTGGGTTCCCACACAGTAGTCCCTCGGCGTGTGTCTGTGTCCTGATCTCCTCTTCCTGTAAGTGATACAGTGATACAGACACACCCCGCATAACCTCATTTTGACTTGTCTCTTTAAAGTTCATGTCCCCAAGTTCTGTGATGCCTCAGTACCCACAAAACTCATGGATACCAGGTCCTTTGTGTCCATACAGGCTGGGAGGCATCCCCTCTACACATCCTCCTGTGACTTTAAATCAGCTCTACATTGCTTGTAGCACCTGATACTATAAAATTGTTGTGCAAACATTGTTGACACTGTTATCCCAACTGTTAAAGAATACTGACAGTAAAAGTCTAGATAGACTGAGCTTCTTCCTAGCAGGGGTTGACTAGGAGCTGAATCCAGCACTTCACATATGCTGGGCCCACTGGACCACTGAGTTCTATCCACAGCCCTTTTAAATTTTTGATTTTGAAACAAAGTACTACTCAGTCATCCATGTTAGCCTTGACCTCACTCTGTAGCTCAAGAAGGTCTTGAACTTACGACTTTTCTGCATCAGTTTTCCAAATAACTGGTACTTTAGGCCTGCACTACCAGGCTGGCCAATGCAATTTAAATATGTATATAGCTAGAGAGATGGCTCATCTGTTAAGAGTGACTAATACTCTTGCATAGGACCTGAGTTCAGTTACCAGCACCTGGATCTGATCTGACTCACAACCACCTGTAACTCTAGGCACACACTTAAACAATAAAATAAGTCTTAAAATATATTTCTAACCCTCTTTTGAATTCAGAGTCTGAAGACATAAAGGGTCAACTACGCCATCACATTCTTCAGTGCTAGAGGCTAGGGCTGCAACATGTGAGACTGAGGGGTACAAATCCTAACGAATTCACACAAGTTGACTCAGAGTAATGCCACACTTGTATCCTCACCAAAGACTTAAAAGAGCCAGGCTGTCTTATACCTGTAAAGGCTCCAAGGTACCATGCTGGGGCCAGAAGGCAGGGGTTCAGTGGCTGTCATAGTTAGGCTTGTCCTCCTGGAGCCCTGAACCCTCCAGTGGGGTCATAGCTCATTCACTAAGGGATGTCTGACTTCACAGTGACTGGTTCTAAAGGGTCCAAGGCAGGGTTCTGCCTGAGGTGTCTGACTCTTCACATGAACGGGTTTCCAATGGCCCAAGGCAGAACTGTGGAGACAGCCTTATCTTAGTTTCTGGTCCTGTTGCTGAGATAAAATATCCTGATGAAGCCACACAAGGGAGAAAGGATTTATCTGGTACAGTCCATCACAAAAGGTAAGTCACAGCGGCAGGAACCTGGGGGAGTCAGTCGCGCTGCCTCCCCCGCGCAGGAGCAGAGCCTTGAATGTGCAGTGTGCTCAGACCAGTGCTCGGCTCCCGTCTCCTTTCAGTGTGGTGCAGGACCCCACCGTGGTGCTCCCCTCACTCAGGGTGGGTCTTCCCACCTCAACTAACCCAATCAAGAAAATTCCTCCCAGTCCTACCTACCCAATCCGACTACGCCACACAGTTTGTCACTGCGACTCCCTGCCACGCGATTCCAAGATCCTGCCAAGTTGGCAATGGAATTAACCATCACAATCACATACAAATATTGCTGTTAAATTTGGAAAGATGGTTAGGAGGCCCATGCTTGCCCGCACACTTCCTAGGTCCATCTGTGGCATCCACAAGGCAGAGATGGCTGGGCAGGGCCTCACAGAACTCCTCATGAGGTCCTCACCGCCTGGCACTCTTTGCTGCACGCCACGTGTCTCCCCAGCTTTCCAGGGCAGCCAGTGAGAGGACTGGTTTGGGACTGTCAGTTTATTACTAACTGAGAAAATCAGGTTCCGGTGGTGGGAAACCCTTGTAGCTTCATTCTCGGACATCAGGAAATAAAGTTAATAGAATTGCTAACAGACTTCGTAGAGTGCATTCCCCACCCCCCGCCCATTTTTGGTTACAGTAATTGCTGTCTGAGCCTCAAAGGCCAGAACTCGTTTTTCATCTCATGCATGAAGAGTTTCCATCTGATTGATGACAGCTACGGAGCCCTTCCGTACTAACGGAGCTGCACTAATTTGCAAGCTAAAACAATATTAGCAAATTGCTAATGGTCCATGAAACTGCAGCAGAAGCCCAAAGTGCTGTGCTCAGAGCTCTCCCGCCACTACAGCTGCATACCTGGGTTCCCATTGCAGCAGCAAGAAGCTCTTGCCCAGTCACTGAGGCGGAGGCAGCTTGTTGCAGCAAAGTCTTGGGTAGGGCTGATACTTCAGGCACATGGGCGATTGCCTCTGTGGTACAAACAGCCTGGGAGGAAGGTGGCTGCAAGGTCCAGGTGGAGAGGTAATGGGCACAGGAGTTAATCAGGCAAGTGTGCCGTTATGTGCTGATGACACACCACTGCTTGGGTGATGGACACTCACAGCCTGGAGCCGCACAACCCCCTGCTCTGCCACCACGTGGTGTCTAATGTGACCCAAACCTGGTTGCCAGAGGTTAGAGGAGCCCCTGTCCCTGGGCCACAGATGATGAGAAAAGATCACACAGGGCTGCAGCTGGTGGCTGGCTTGGCAACAGGCTTCCTGGTCAAGCTTTGGAAACACAGAGTTCAGGAGGCACAGGCTCTGAGGAGGCTAATGACTTCTGGACAGCAAGGTCAAAGAAGCTGCGAAGTGTGACCCTGAAGCATGGGTACACTTATTTTAAATGATGTGCTAAATGGTATTTTGGGACAGGAGAGGCGGCTTTCCAAGTCATTTCTTGGGCCGTAGAGCTCTTTGTACTGAGCCAGATTTTCTCCAAAAGCATGTACTGCTGGTACAAACAGCCTTGTGCTGGCACTGTCTTCAGATGGCTGGGCTGGAGGCTAAAAATATTTCTGTCACCATACAAGCAGATGATGGCTGGTCCAGCCACGATGGTTCACATAGGTCACCTTGATCTGCCCTTTGACAGACAGATGCTAGATCACCCCAAACCCAGATCCACCAAAGTGGACTGAGACCCTCACCTTCCAAAGGTGCTCACAGGGATTTTCCACAGCTCCTCAGAGTTCATATCAAAACGGTGTCGTAAAGACATTCTGCGGCTTTTTTTAACATGTTAAAACCCCCAGAAACACTGGTTTAAGGGAACAATATTCCCATTGTAAGCATTTCAATTTTCTCAGGTGAGTTAGTGTGTGAGGCTGTGGAGAAGGAAGAAGACAAGGCCTTATTTCTCCTAGCATGCAGCCAGCTCTAGTCCCGCAGATCCTAGGAGCATAAATTCAACAGGAGCCTGCCGCCTGGAGAAACCCCACTTCCAGGCTGTGGACAGCATTGCTGGGAGGGCCCAACCAGCAGCTGCCATGCCAGGTGCATTTCTGCTACCAACTACACAAGACCAGGGGCCGAATACAGAGCTTCATCTTTTGCTCAAAGAAGCTTCACAGGGAACACAGCAGACACGTCAGAAGCCAGCCTAAGAAAGCCCAGTCACGAGAAACACAGCAGATACATCAGAAGCCAGACTGAGGAAGCCCAGTCTTCATACTTCCAAGGACTCCTGCTTCTCAGATGGTTCCCTGCCTGGATTTGCCTCATGCAACTCGGTGTGGGTGATTGGAGCACCCTGTCTCAGTCTTGCTGTGAGGCAGGAAAAAAAAAAAAACAGCACAGACGGGACACTGAAAGAACAGAAATCCATTCCTCACAGTCCTGAGGCTGAAGATCCAAGATCAAGGTGCAACCAATGAGGTGTCTGGTTTGGGCCCATTTCACAGTCAGCATCTTCTCCTCTAGTCCTCTTATAAGGGACTAAATCCCTAGTCAACATACAGGGTCACTGAGACGCAATAGAGACGGCTGTTTCCTGCTTCTTTGTCTGGCAGGAAGTCCTCGTGTTTTAACTCCAACAGGGCCTCTTCAACTGACCTGCTCAGAGTCATGCAGCCCTGGATATCTCAGCTTGGAGATGTGACCTATAATCCTCATCTTCTGTGTTTAAACTGACCAATCCAAAATTGGGGGGTGGGGGTGGGACCCACTAAAACCCTTCAAACCCAGGCCTTCCCCAGGGAGCTTCAGAGTCGCAGTTTCTGGGTCCCTCTCCACTTGTGGAGGTTCACCTTTCTCTACGTGTGTGTGCACGTGTGATTCTTTATGTATGGGTGTGTGTTTGTGTGTGTGATTCTTTCTGTGTGGGGATGTGTGTGCCTGTGTGTGGGGATGTGTGCGCACGTGTGATTCTTTATGTATGGGGGGATGTGTGTGCATGTGTGATTCTTTATGTATGGGCGTGTGTTTGTGTGTGTGATTCTTTCTGTGTGGGGATGTGTGTGGATGTGTGATTCTTTCTGCATGGAGGTGTGTTTGTGTGTGTGATTCTTTCTGTGTGGGGATGTGTGTGCATGTGTGATTCTTTATGTATGGGTGTGTGTATGTGTGATTGTTTATGTGAGGAAATGTGATTCTTTATCTTTCAGTAAAGTTTGTTTTTTGTTCTGTGCTGGTCTGAGGATTTCCTGCCTGTTAATTCTTTAATTGCCTGAGAAAATGAACCCGACAATAACCCCAAGACAGAACGATGCTGACTGCCATACTCTTATGGTATAAGCAGAGGATTTCTCTGAGGTCCTATTTATAAGGACACTGGTCCTGTTCACGAGGCTCCGTCCACATGACCTCATCACACCTCAAATGCTTAGCCTCACCCCCTAGTGAGCCTCATCACACTGGGGATTAGGAGTTCAACATATGAATCTGGGGACACCAATCAGATGGGGCACCAGCATCCAATTCACAATAAAGATGCCCCTCAGATGTGGCCCCCAGAGACTGAGTCAGCATCCTGCTCAGGCAGTGGTCGTCCCACCTTGTTCAGGATAGTACTTTCCAGACCCAACACTTACATCCCTTTGGCCCCAATGGGGCTGGCATGGCCATCACTGCCCTGACGTCGTGTCATATCTGGTTAATGACATTATAAACAAGGTGCAGATGTGTTTGCAGGGGCAGACACTCTAATAAAAAGGGTCATTTACTGAGAGCTGCCTCAGGCTGGGAAACTGCATCCATGCTGTGGACATCTTCTGACTTAATCCTTCACAAACAAGCTGGGGATTTTAGCACAAATGTCTCTATTTTGCTGCCGAGGACAGAGGGCAAGAAGTGGTCAAGAGTCTTGACAGACACCATCTGGCAGCTTAGCCACAGCATGCTGAGCCCCGGGGGCCTCTCTGGTGGAAAGTTTACAGGATTTGGTCATCACCGTGGCAATCTGCCATTGCTGTGTCCAGCAGGCCGATGATCCAGTGCTGTCCTTGCTGGCCTTGTTCTCTCCACCCAGGAGCCACCAATGTAGTGTCCAGTACACATTCTGCACAAGAGAAAGGATGAAAGTTCTAAAAAGGACCCGGAGACTTTACTCTCTTCAAGAACAGTAGGCAGAGTATAAGCCCTGAGCAGGCAGATCCAGGTCCACAAATGGGGTCCAGTGACATTTACCAGCCAAAGCCAGACTGCTTATGTCAGGACGCACTGGGCCTGGTCAGCTTCCTTCAGATCATAACACGGTCAGCACTGCATGCACAGAAGTGAGATGTGACATATCAGAGTTGAAATGAAGATCAGTGTGCATAGCTGCAAGAACATGGTACCATAGGCCAGGGGGGTTAAAGCAAGAGACATGTACCTTCACTGTGCAAGAGGATTCGAACCTGAGGTGAAGGAGTGGCAGGCCCTGCCCTCTCAGGACGGTTGAGGACAGGGTCCCCTGCATCCTCCGTCTCCTGCATCCTCCAGCTGCTGTTGGCTACCGACACCCATTGGCTTCTGAGTACATCACTCCATTTCCCAACTGTGTCTTCAACGGTTTCTCTGTGTGCATCCATGTCAAATTCTCTCTCCTTTAAAGGACTCAGTCACTGGGTTAGTGCCTCTCACATTCAGCATAGTGATACCTCAGGTTCATTACCCTCAAAAAGCCCTGCTTCCAAATGAAATCATCCTCTTAGGAGCCAGGTCTTATGACTTCCACAGTCCTGGATCCATCCCCTGATACTACTGAATGTGCACCTGAGGTGGACTTGACACCTGTTGCCAAGTCCCAAGATCACACATTACCTCATCCTGCCTCTAGTTAAAAGCCTGTGTCATAAGGCCTCCTCCAAAACAGCGGTCAGCAAGAATTAATTAATCATAAGATCAATAACCCCAAAGTTGTGTGTGATTCCAATCAAAGCTAATTTTGCTGATTTGGAATTTAGTTAATTTAGACAATGGCTGAGCTGTTATCTTTTGATGAATAAAGGTATAACATACATTTAGATGTAAAATAAATATACAGCAGAAGTTGGCCAGCATCCTAAGAAATAAGCTCCCCTGGTGGTCAACGTGGCACTCACGGGTCACCGTTATTGATTGCTGCATCTTGAGTCTGCTAAAGATGGTGTTGAGCAATGCCTCAGAGGACTGTTCCACTCGCTCACTCTTTCAGCTAGCCAATCAAATGTCACCTGACATTTAGGCTGATTGACAATCTGAGATCCTTGTGGCAAGGTGGCCACAGAGGACAGGGCAGGGATGGGGAAAGAAGAAGAGGCTGGAGAGAAAGAGAAGGGGAGGTGACAGAAGCGGAGGTGAGGGGACTCATGAGGAGGAAGAAGAAGGAGAGACGGAAAAGGAACAAGAGGGACAGTGGGGGGAGGGCAAGAGCTGGGAAAGGGGCAGCAGAAGGATCAGGAGCCAAGGTTCGCTCTGCCCGCGCAGTGAGTTGGAGGCCGGCTCCAGGTACGTGACACCTGGTCTCCAGAGCAAACAGACAAAGAGCCACACCATCCCCCACAATTTCCCCAAACCCAAAAAATGCCTCAGGAAAAACAGAAATTATGATACTCATAAATATTAGACTTGGTATGTTCTTAAAAGCACCAGATGCAGGCAATTTTAGAGATAAATTCTTCAGCCTTCTAGAGAGAGACCATTCTGTATTTGTAACAATCCTTAAAAAGACTAGTGAAGGAATCTACAAATCCTCAGTCAACTGAAAATATCCTTGATAACAAAAGAAAATTCCTGCAATAAAGCTCTGAGCAAGGGTGTTAGCAGAAATACCCAGTAATAGCTTTCTACATTACTACCATATTAATTTTACCCAAAGAATTCATGAGTAGGTTTATATAAGAAAATATATAATTGTCACTCAGTAAATTCACTTATTAAAATAAAATAAACTGATAATTATCTTAGCATGTGCAAAATGGCATTTCATAGAATCCAATATTTATTCGTTCTTTAAAAATAAGCCCTTAATAGCACAGAAATAAATAAAACTTTCACAACCAAATCAATTTTATGTGCCAGAAACATGCAGCAAACAGAATTCTTCAAGATGAAATGGAATCCGCACCTTACAGCATGTACAGAAAGAAATTGCAGGGGAACTTGGTGTGAAAAACCGGTCTTAAAATTCTGAAAATGGTCAGCTGCTGGCAGAAGGTAACTGTTCAAAGCAAGGGAACAAACAAATAAGAAAGAAAAACTCCAACTGCATTATTAGGTTGATTAATTTGATTATATTAGGATAGAAAGATTCCACACAACTATCAAGATCATTAATCACAACTATAGATACTGGCACTGGGTCCACACAAGACCAGCCTATCAACCATCACTCAAGGAAGGAGGGGCGCACCAGGCTGTGGCCTTTGTCTCTGAACCAGACTGACAGACTGACTCTGGGAGAGGTGGTCATGTCTTTACTTAGTGTGTCCTCTACTGAGGCCCTCAGGCTCCAGCAGAGAGCTCCAGACTCGTAGTCACACTGACAGCCTTGTTGATATCAGCAGATCACAAACCAAAATGAATAGTCTTGAATGTAAGAGATATTTGGGGGAAGACGGGGAGGACAGGAATGGAAGGGGCGTGGGGCTGAGAGCAGTCCGCTTGTGCTATGTATTGTGTATGTGTCAGAACTGTTCAAGAACAAACTGAATTCACAAAAAAATCTACAGGTGTGTCTGACACAAAACCGTGAGGAGGTGAACCAGGATTCAGGGGCATACAGCCAGCAGGAATACAGCAGACACACAGAGATACCAACAAGGGAATGATGGGTTCTGGGGCAGGAAGGGTGATCACTCTGGAACTCGAATTTAGGCCTCATATATTACGTATGCAGACAACCAGAGGGAACATATCAACCCATGAATTATAATCCCAGTGCTAACTTGAACTCAGGTCTTCATGGTCCAAAGCCCTGTCTAGTGCCCAGGACCCTTGGGTGGGTGCTCCTCCTCCCGCTTTGTAAGTCTGGCTTCCTTTCCATCATAAGACAGTTTCCAGGACCCTCAGCTCCCCTTTCCTCTCAGGCCACCCTGTCCCAGCAATCCTAAGAAAAGCAGCAGGCAGTGGACTCTCAACTTGGTTGCTACAGGGTGGTGTCAGACCAGTTCTGGTAGAAGGAAGAAGCTCCCAGCTCAGTACAAGCCACAGGCAGGAGTACCTGGACCCCGAGGACAGTGTGGCCAGGATGGCTGTGGATTACCGAGAGGGAGAGTCCCAAAAGCAAAGACCCTGTCCCTGAGGCAGGGAGCCGGAATTCCCTCCCTCTGGGCTGGGGTCAGGAGAAGGTGGCCAGCCCAGAAGCAAGAAGAGAAGAGTGAGAATGTGAACCTCAGACTGCAAAGTGGGGTGGGGGCGTCTGGTGAGGAGAGCGAGAGAACAGAAAACAGAAGCAGCACCATTTCCCACAAGTCCTTAAATATCTGGGAAAGCTTTGGATTTTAAAAATCTGTTTACGCTCACAAAAGAAAACTTGGGAATAAATTCAGTGAAAGTTATCCACATCCTCTGCTCTGATCAACAAAACTCAGCCCAGTGGATTAAACAAGATCTGCAGAGGGAGAAACACACACCATATACGTATGCATTAGAAGACTCCAAATCTGCAAGACAACTATTCTTTCAAATTTATCCCAACATGATTATATCAAAGCCAGGGATCTGGAAGACAGAAGGATGCTGAAAGCTAAGTCCCTCTCTCCAGGATGTCCTGGGACAGGGTTCCCAGGATCCATTCTTCCTCACTGTCTGGAGTCTGACACAGGCACAGCACTGCCCTCCTGTGCAGCACAACAGGGCACAGCACACAGTGAACTGATGAGCAGCCACGGTGTAGAACATGCCGTGGTCTCAGCACACAAAAGTGTGATCCTGACAGCGAGGAACAGAAAGCCCTGAGCTCCCGTCCCAGCAGCCATGACCAGGACATCCCAGGAAAGAGCAAATTCACAGATCCACCCTTGAGCATCACTCAGGTGGAGTCTCTGTCCTTTCTTGTCATGCTGCACAGCTCACTGATAATCCCCACATGAACCTGTGACAGAGCATTCACGCACCTTCCCCTCTGTGGACCTGCTGACACTGGACCAATCCCCCTTCACCCTGGCCAGTACTTAGTACCATCTTGTTGGGGGTCCTTGTGATCAGTGTCAGCCCAAGCAGGACAAAGGGTTTCTGCCATCGGGGGCAGAGGTGAGTAGGCATAGAGTTAAGGCACAACCTCTGGGAGCTGAGTGAAAAGCACAAGGATGGTGCTGCAAGCTCATTTATTCAAGGAAGTGCAAAGGGTTTTATAGGTCTGATTAGCCAATGGCCTTATGGGGTGGGGTCCCAATTGCAGCCAATAGTAATCTGTCCCTGGGTAGATCATATTGGTGCAGGTTCTTTCCAGATCTGGGCAGAAGCTGGTCTCATGACTAGCCAGAGCAGAATGCCACACCCACAGGAGCCATTCTCTATTCCTCATAGCAGGTGACTAAGGTGGCTAAGGTCCATCCTGCCATCCTGCATTGTGCTCTACACCGTCTCATGATTGGTCAGCTGAAATTAGAACTCTCGGCCCTGAAGCCAGCTAGGCATGGGATTAGTTAACCATGAAATCCTCGTTTAAAAACAATCCCAGGGAAGCCCAGGCAAAACCACCTCCCAGACCTGAGGTCCAGGTAAGGGAGCTCTCCCTCACAGTCAGACCAACCCCTGTCTTGTTCTTTGTCTATGACAGCCTCCAGCCTGACTCAGTTGCTTATAGATTTACAATGTTCATAGGACAGTGACAAAAGTCATGGGTATTCTTAACAGGTGCAGTGTCCAGATAAACACATCTTGGCTCTGTCCTCAGCTGTGGAAATAAAAAGGTTCGACTCCTCACGGCCAGCTCAGAGGAAGAGCTGAGGCTCTTGCCATGAGGCTGCCAGTGAGGGCGCTAGTCACAACTGGATCCCTCAGATCTGGGTGTGAATGCCCATGTGGTGGGTGGTAGAGTGCACACACTGGTTGACCAGCTGTGGGGGAGCATTGCCTGCAGGTACAGCACACTTCCTTGGATGTTGGGAATGACCCCTCCAAACCTTTCATCCCTGAAAAGCTGGGAGCAAGGGATTTCCTGTTACACAGTCCCTGTCCCCTGATGTTGCTGTCTGTTGGTGGTAGGCAAGATAAACTTCCAGTTAAAGATGTCCGAGACTGAACGCACTAAGATACCTGCCCTTTGAAGTCCTGAACACTTTACCATCTGCCCTCACATGGACTTACACACATGTAGATTAGAAGCTCTGTGTCAGGGAGGATTGTAAAGGGCAGACACTACCTGCTCCTGAGATCACTCAGTCATCACCTTTAGTCCACAGAATAAATAAACCACTTCATGATGGCTGAGACCACAGACCAATCCAAACACTTCTAGAGTAAAGTCTGGAAGGAAAAGTGAGTGTTTAGAACTACAGGTTTCCAGTAAGATCCCCGAAGCTTGCTCCTTTTCCCTTTAATTCAGCATGGGCACAGCACCGTGCACACATCTGAGCTGTCAGCCAGGGACTCACATGTAAAAATGCCTTCATATATGTAGTGATAACGCTAGCCCACCTGTGAACTCAGCCACATCTCCTGGGTTCTTCCTGGGATCCAGCTGACCTCACTGAGGTTATGAGTGGCAACCTTGTGTTAGTGGCCACACCCCACATATCATGGGACACTTCCAGCCCTGGATTGGGAGATCCACACCCACTGAAGTGAAGAAACCAGTTTTCAAAGTGTGTTCCCAGACTGTGTTATTTCACATTTTTTATTCACTTTATTAAATCAGCCTTTATATTTTCACTCTACCTGACGTTCTTACCCTCATGTATAAAAGTTTCTTCTCTCCACAATCTGGTTTACATTCATAAACCCATTTTAGAGAGATGTTCACATACCTAAGATAGAAGCACAAGAAAACAACGTGGAACTTGGTATTTTACCCACCGGTGTCTCTGTCGGTTAAAGTCATTTTCAGAAGGTTCACTTCATCTTTTGAGTTCAGTATGTACATGGCTGGATTATTTTCTTAGTCATATCAAGAAAAAGTTAACAGTGAAGAAGGATGGGAGGACTCCCCTGGAGTCTGGGAGGGAGGGCATTTCCTAGGGTCCTTGCTGATGGAAACTCCCTGGGACGGCTCTGTTCCATTCTTAGGGCCATTTAATTTCCCAGCAGAAAGCAAGAGAGTTCCTTCTTTGTTCTTCTTGGAAAACAATTATAAGTTTGGTCTAAACTTTTCATTTAATTCTCTCTGGGAAAGTGGTTCAAAAGATTCATTTGTGGGTCTCTGCCATTCTCTTCTCCTCTCTTGCTCAGTAACTTGGATTCACATGTGTCATCAGGCATGACTGCCTGGGCGCTGCCTGAGCTCCTCTGCGCAGTCCTGTTAGAAGTGAGCTTCTGGGTTCAACTTTTAACTCACTCTCTTCCAGGATCAAATTTCCTTTCAAGCATACCGTTGGCTATGAACTTTGTGCCAGGGACTGGGAATGTGTTGAACCAGCAGCTTCCAGGACACTTGCCAAAGTGTCCATGGAAGTGGGATTTGATTGTACCAGGAGCTGGGAAACAGGATGTGTGTGTGTTTGTGTGTGTGTGTGTGTGTGTTTATGCTTGTGTGTGCATGGAGGCGGGGTTCTGTCTGTCTGGGTCTGTATCTCTGTGTGGTAGTATGCATGTGTAAGATGTTCTTAAAGACCCAACAGACAGGGGTCCTCAGTACAGCCTCTGAGTGGAGTCCTGGTGTCTCTGTGTGGTAGTATGCATGTGTAAGATGTTCTTAAAGACCTAACAGACAGGGGTCCTCAGTACAGCCTCCAAGTGGAGTCCTGGTGGCTCCCAGAGACCTTGGCTCTGTGTTTCCTTAGCTGACTGGATATAGCCCACCCACATGATCCAAGGCCATTGGTGAAATCCAGACTGTGGTGTGGACCACAGCTAAGCAAGACCGTCTCGGCAACCCCTGAACTAGTGTTAGAGCAAGCAGCTGGCCGCCAAGGGTAGCACAACCAGGATAACCCATAAAATCTGAAATACAAACATATGTGTGTTTGCATGCATGTGTATAAATATGCACAGCTCTGCCCCTGGGTGGGCCAGTCTGGTACCAGGTCTCTGTGATGACCATGGCCTCGTTAGCCATGACAAACAGTGGCTTTCATGGGGTTAGAGAGGTGGCGAGTGACTGGAATAGATCTGACAGCTACTCCACACCTGACTAATCCTTCAGCAAAGCGATAATATTGCAGTGTTGGTCCAACTAGGACACTGGCCAGAGCCTTCCCTGGCTCAGCCATGACCATGGGGTGATGCTGCCCATCCAGCCCATGTGGTCACCTGCTGTTCACCCCGGCTGTGCACCATCTGCCACAAACCATGGTGAGGTTGAGGCTGCAGAGATAGTGCATTAAGGGGTTGCAACCAGTCCGTAACTGAGTGTGTAATAAGCTAGTCACATGTTCCCCCCACCTTCCTCCAGGCCTGTCCAGGCCAGGATACGAACTCTGTGATCTGAGCTTGCACTTCCATGAGACAGGGGCAGGGGCTGGGGTGTCGAGTGTGCAGTTCATCTCTGCCTCGTGGCATCAACAAAGAAAAATAAAGTCTGTGCTTCGTAGCTATGCCCAGTGCTGCCTCCTCTCAACCCTGCTGCTGAGGGCCAGAGGTGGACCGGTGTTTACTAGTCGGTGCCTCTCTCCCTCCCTCCCCACCCCCATCCCACAGCCGCTGGTGCCTTCTAGGCCCCAGGTTCCATCATCACCTGGCACTAACTGGGCATTCACCTGAGAGTGAATGTTCTAAGAGCTCTCTGACCCCAGGCTGTTCTCTGAGCGCCTCACAGGCACCTAACTTGATCATTTAACCCTCAGAGAGCCGTGAGGGTACTCTCCTGTGTTTGCTCCAGGTAGAACCTGGAGGCTTGGGTCTGTGGACAGACACTGACACTGGGAAGTGGTTTCTGGGCATTCTTCATTGTTACAGTTAAGATTCTTGCAAATCAATAGGGCTCTGGGGTGTTCTGAGAGAGCTTGCAGATAGGATCCTAACACAGTCTCAGGGGAGAGCACGATGTGCGGGAGGGCCCAAGTGCAGTTCTGTTTCTCCTGAAGTGGGTGCTGAGAACCAAACTCAGACCCTCTGCAAGAGTAGCAAGTGCTCTTGACCACAGCGCCATCTCTCCAGCCCTGTCATCTGGCTCTGGATCCTGTTCCTATAATTTCCTAATCAATTTCTGCCTTTGAAAAGAGGATGCATTCTGAGTACGCACACAGAGTGCGCGTGTCCTACAAGGGTCGCCATTCCGGCTGGATGCACTGTGCACTTTGTTCACTCCACCAAGTTTTGTAGATTTTGGGGTGGAAAAGTTGGGTAACTTTTATGGAGTCAATCATTGTCTTTTTCTATCACTACAAATGCATTTAAAAATGTTTCACTTCCTAATTATTCATTATTGTTACACAGAAATCCAGTGAGGTGTGCGTGTTGACCTTGCCGTGAGGAGAATCTTCGTAGACATATTTCTGGGACTTTCTGTGTGCGTGGGGAGCCACCTACAAGCGGAGGACTTGCCACTCGGCACTCTCCTGAAGCAATGCCTTTCTTCTCCCTGCTGTGACTTCCGCTCTGAGTTCTCAGGATGCCACCTGTCAAGAGGCAGCAGGTGCAGGCTGCATCCCCACTCTCAAGGAGACACTGAACATTGGGAGACATCCCCGTGGTTATGGGGTTAAAGGTCTAGTCACTGCTGACACTAACTGTGAATTAAGTGTTCGAGTTTGTCCAGTTCCTTTCCTTCGGACAGGTAAATAGATAATTCAATTCCTTTATTCTCTTAGTGAGGTGAAGGGCCAGCTAGTTTTCTTTATGTATGTTATAACTTTGTGTGTGTGTGGTATGTGTATGTGTGGTGTGTATGTGTATGTATGAGGTGTGTGTCATGTGTTATATGTGTATGTGTGAGGTGTAAGTGTATGTGGGATACGTGTATGTGAGGTGTATGTATGTGAGGTGGGGGGTGTTTAGTACAGTGTTTTGTGTGTGTGTGTATGTGGGATACATGGGTATGTGTGGTGTGTCTGTTTGGTATAGTGTTTTGTCTGTGTTTGGTATAGTGTTTTGCATGTGTGTATATGTAGAGCATATATGTTTATGTGTTGTAAGTGTGTGGGGGGTTGTATGTTTGATATAGTGTTTTGTGTATGTATGTGTATGTGCATATGGGATATCTGTGTCTATATATGTCTGTGGTCTGTGTGTGTGGGGGTGTGTGTGTGAGCATGTGTACATATAGGTGTGTGTGTGGTGTGTGTATGTGGTATGTATGTATTTGGTATAGTAGGTTTTGGTGTGTGTATGCAGGGAGTATGTATGTGTGTGGTGTGTGTGGTATTTAGGTGTATATATAGATGTTTATACGGGGGGTGATGTGTATGTGTGTATGTTCATGTGTGTGGTATATGTAGTATAGTGCTTGGTTTGTGTGTCTGTGGTGTGTATGTATGTGTGGTATTATATATAATGTGTGTGTCTATGAGGGGGTGGGAATGTGTGTATGTATGTGTAATGTGTAATGTGTATGCATAGTACAGTGCATATGTGTTTGTGTATATGGGAATGTATATGTGGGAGAGTGTATATATGTGTGTGTTGTGTGTGTAGTGCATGTGTGTGGGTGTATAGTATGTATGTAGGTGGGGTGTATGTATAGTCTGTGTGCTGTGTGTCAGATGTCTATGGGATGTGTGGGTGGGTGCGTGGTATGTGTGCACATGTGTGTATATGAGTGTAGTATGTGGTATAGTGTTTTGTACGTGTATATGTGTGATGTGGGGAGGGACATGGGGGATGAGTGTGGTATATTTGTATGTGTATGTGGTGTGTGTGCATGTGGAAGGAGTGTTATGTGTATGTGGTATACTGCTGTATGTGCAGTCTATGTCTGTGTGATGTGTGTTTGGTATGTGTGTGCTATAATGTATGTGTGTGGTATAGAGATGTTTTGTGTGTATAGATGTGTGGTATTATGTATGGAGTATGTGGTATACTATTATGTGTGTGCACCTGTATATGGTATTGTATGTGTGGTGTGTGGGTGTTAGTGTGTGGTATCATGTTTGTGTGATATAGTACTGAGTACAGTACTGTCTGTACAATATGTATGTGTGTGGTACGGGGCATGTGTGATGTGTATGTATGTGGTGTATATATATGTGTGTATGGTATATATGTGTGTGTGGTATGTGTGGTGTTTGTATGTGGTATAGTACTGAGTATAGTACTGTACGTACGATATGTATGTGTGTGGTACAGTGGCATGTATGATGTGTGTGTGGTCCCTATACTTGAGTGTGCAGACACACACACACTTGGGAATGCCCATGTAAAGGCCAGACAGGTGGTCAGGTGTCTTCCTCTGTCACTTTCTGCCTGGAGACAGGGTCTCACTGAACAAGAATCTCACCGTTGGGGCCAGTCCAGTGCATTTTCAGGCCCCAAGTGCTGGGGTTATAGGCACACACAGCCATGCTTGGCTTTCATGTGGGTGCTGGGCATAGAACTCAGGTCCTGGTACATGCAGAGTGCTCTTACCCTCTGAGCCATCTCCCTGGCCCAGCTCTCTGGCTCTTGAGCACTGAGCCAACTCTGACTTTGCAGCTGCACATCCCTGGGCTGTGGTGGGCTGTCAGGACTTCACCAGTTCTTGTTGGTGTGCTGGGCCTCTTCCCTGTGTGGAGCGAGTACCCCGCCCTACCCCCCCAGCCCAGGAGTTTCCTCTCCTGTGTTTGTCAGGTTTGCGGACATGTCCTTCTGTGGAGTCAGGGTCATCCATTCCAGGCTCTCCTGAGGGTCTGTGACTCATCAGGGACAGCTGGTGGTTTGTCTGATGGACACAGCTCTTCAGACGTATTTCTTCTCAGTGGCCTCTCACATTCATAAGTTTTTAACATTTTGGAACATTATCTTTTGTGACTCTGTTACATTTTCTCTTGACTTATTTACATTATCAACCCTTGACTCATATTTTATTTATTTTCTCTCTTTAAGATTTTTTTTCTTTCTCTCTTGCTTATGCTGAAACTTAAATTACCAAGTTTAAACGATGTTTCTTTCTACTACTAGCACTTAGAGCTGTAAGGTTTCCTCCCAGCCTAATTTATCTGCACGCTGAAACTTTAATACTTCTTTTTTCATTTTATTCAACTGAGATAGATTTCCATCTCCCCTGTGGACCTTGTTCTGTCTTCCACACCCATGGCTTGGGACCAGCCCCCACCCCCCACCCAGTCCCCCACTCCACCTCCCATAACCCCACGTCATCTCTCGGGCCCCCTGCTCCACCTCCTAGGCCTGCTGCCCCCATTCTCCCGGTGCCAGCCCCCTGTGCTTTATGTCTGAGGTACCCAGCTGATACCTAATCTTTTCACTTCTGTTGTGGGGTTTTCGGCATCTGTTCATCAGACCACATTTTCCAACTATATGATGTCCTGAGGATACTTACAGTAACTACCTCAGATCTGAGAAGCCCGGCTCCGGAGCCCCACCACACCCCTTTCTTCTAACTCCCTGTGTTCTCTCCTGGGCAGGACCCACGTTCCTTTCATTCCCAGCTTTCTCCACTGTGGAGGTCATATTGCTCAGCACTTGGCAGAGTCGATGGCTGCCACTGAAGAACACTGAATTTTGTTGTGACAAGTCTCCCAGTTCTTGAACTGTTACCTTGAATTCATGCAGAGTTGGCCAGGTGCGTTTTGGAGTGGATTTAAGATGTGGCCAAGGTGCCTCCCAGCCCTTGCAACTTGACAGAATTCAGCCTCTGAGTTGTCTGGTCAGCATAGGGGATCAGGGTCTGAGCCAGTTCAGCAGATCTCTGTAGGGTCTTGAAAAGGGCCAGAGGAATTAGCCCAATCTCCTCAGTTGGGCAGAATTAGCCCGATCTCACTTGGGAACCTGGAGCTGCCAGCACCATGAACTCATTTCCTTACCTTGGGTTCCATGTCTCTGCCCCACCCTCTGTCCCTGCCTCTCTTTGTTTGGACAGAGAAGTACTGCCTATACTTAGCCCAGATTTACTCCTGAAGTCACTGCATCAGGAGCATTCATGACAACCACTTGCAATTCAGCCTCAGCAGAGAGGTGCCATCGCATTCCACAGATTTCCCGTGGGCTCTAAGGGGATTTCTTTCCAGTCTCTCAGCCCAGATGCAGAATCACCTGAAGACAGATGCCCAGATGATCCATGGCGTACTGCGGTGTGGATGGGGCAGGCTGGGGGCAGCTGGTTCCAAGAGCTCCACCAGAGTCTGTCCTGAAGAAGCATTGTCCTTGGGCCTCTGTAGTGTGGAGAGCAGTAACCCTGCAAGAGGGGTGGGAAGACGGGCTAGGTCAATGGGGCTCGGCTGTGTGCTGTATGACTGTGGACACCTCTGGTCACTCAGGGTAATGAAGACTGAAGCAACCATGCAAACAGGTAGGGGTGAAGGAGGCCACATCTGACTCACCCTGGAGAGCTTTCCAATGAGCTCAAGAAGACACTGGGGACAGAAAGAGATGGGAAGGGGGATATCTGCATGCTTGTTGTTTTTCTAAAGAGCAGCTGACAAAGAAAAGAAAGAAGGTGGAGCACATGGAGGCAGAGAAGAGGCTGAAGGACCCAGTGAATAAGTGACCTTCCTCCTGCTTGGAGCTCAAAGGATGGTAGTGGGGAGCCAAGGAGCTGGGCCTCCCTAGGTTCTGAGGTCTGGCTCAAGCCCTGCAGGATAAGAGCCTCCCAGGGCTGAGTGAGGGGTCTGCACCTTCAGCAGACATCAAAGGCCTTAAGTAAGACAGGTGGAGAAGGCACTCTAAGTGGGATGTGGCCGCCAATACATCAGAGGGCTTGTTCTCCCATGTAGGCGCCAGCAGAGGGACCCTGTCCTCCTCCCCCTCCAGAAAGAGGATCCTGAGCATTTTCTAAACCAGAACATTGGTGACACCAGACTGGCTGAACAGGTTCCAGGGGATAAACTCACAACAAGGGACATCTGGGTATACAAACTTGACTCAATAGGCCTTAACATGACCAAGGGCATGAAATCCTGTGGGTGGACTATAGGAGGTGCAGATAGGGGAGGAAGTCTAAATGGATTAAGATCTGTTGTGCAAAGTGCACAAAAACTCAATAAAAACGTGTTGGAAGGGATGGAAAAAGGAACTCATTGCATTCTGCAAAAGCTGCTGGCTCCCGGTTCCTGCTTCCCATCCACTCTTGAGCAGCTGTTAAGAGAAAAAGCTTCCATCTACTGGTGATGGATGATAATGGATGTACAGGAATAACTCACACACAAAACAACAAACTGGCAACCCGCTGTTTGTCCCATTTCAAAACTTTAGGTTTCCAGTATAGAGAGGCCTTTTAGATTTTTTAAAGCGACTTTCTTTGAAGCAATTGGCTTCAGTCTAGGAGACTGAGATTAACCAAAGCTTATGAGCTAACAGAGTCAGAGGAGGACTACCTCAGTCAGCCTGGAGCCCTCACCACAAAACAGGCCATGCGTCCCATTGGCCCTCAGCCTCATTGACCAACCAGAAACACAAGTAAGCTAATCATGGAGAGGGTGGAGAGGCAGCCTGAGCAGGCAGTTCAGGGGTTTCCATCAGGGTGGGGTCCAGAGCTGGCCACGGGAGGCACTGAGAAAGGGCTGCAAGTGTGAGATCTGAACTGAGTACATGGCTGCCTCCCAAAGGCCTGAAAGGCCAGACCCATCAAAGAAGCCCTGCCCACCAGAACAGCTTTACCCATCAGACCAGCCCTGCCCCTCCCCATCAGGCCCTGCTCTGTCCCACTGCCCATCGGGCCATACACCTCCCATCAGACACCCGCCCCGCCATCAGGCCAGTCCTGCCCTCCCCACCACCCCAGACTCCTTATACTGAAGAAGATTCCTTGGATGAAATGCAGCCCCTGGCTGTCTGAGCATGCAGTCCTTAGGGCAGCTGAGACCTGTCACACATGGTTATTCAGAGACTCAAGTTTCAAACCCAGCCAGCTTCTGCATCCCTTTGAAATGCTAATTCTCTGATTAATTACATTCACGGTTCCTCAGTGGGTATTTCCCCCTTCAAACATCAAGAGGCCTCTATCTGTTCTGATTTGAAGTCAGCAGTCATCTGTCCCACATTCCTAGTGAGGTCACCTTGCTGTCCAGGCCAGGTGCTGGAGGAAAGGGGCCTTTCCTGTGGGACAAAGAACTGAAGCCCTGAGGGGCCTGCTGGCCACACCATGGGACTAAGGGGCCTGCTGCTGTGCCATGGGCTTGAGGGCTCTGCCACCCAGCCCTGGGCCTGGCCCAGGAGTGGCCCACTGCACTGTGGGGAAGCAGAGAAGGTCTATAGAATCAGCTCGGTGTTCTCCCATTCAGGAGCACCAACGCAAGCCAGACTGCAGCTTGATTTGATTTTTTTCTGTTTTTCTACAGTGTTTCATGGTTCCCAGGCTGGCCTTGAACTCAATAAGGAGCCAGAGTAAGGGGGTGACCTTGAACTCCTGGTCCTCCTGCCTCTACCTCTCAAGCACTGGGATTGCAGGTGTAAGCTATCACACCAGGTTTCTGTGGTTCTGAGGACTCAAACCTAGGACTTCCTGCATGTCAGGCAAACACTCTACAACTGAGCCCTGATTGGACTTTTCAGTTTGTCCTCCAGTAAAGCTCACCTGGCCTTGCACAGCTGGAACAGTTTTACAACTTCAACCACACCACTAACGGGGCCAGGGCAGGGTCTCCCCTCCTCTGCTCAGCCTACTGTTAAAGGAGACTCACCCCCAGGAAACCTCCCAGGACTAGCAGGTCTCTAGTGAGAAAAAAGAACTCTCAGGGTAGCAAAATGGCCTGAGAGAGGAGTGCACCCTGCTGGAGTTGGTCTCCATTTTTTTGGCAAGAGGATGGCAAATTTTAGAACGTCCTGGGCTCTACAAGACCATGTCTCAAGAAACCAAAGCATTAAATAGGATAAAATAAATAAATAAAAACAGCCCTAGGAAGAGCACACTGGGGATGACGCAGCCCCCTGCCCAGCAAGGCCATGAGAGCTATGGGGCCTTCTCCCTGTGCCCTGAGCGCCTGTCACAGCCCAAGGGATGCAGATGTGGCTTCTGATTTACACTGTAAATCATAACTGCAGCTGCCCTGCTTTGCTAATGAATGCAAATGGCACATATTCGTATTGGAGATCAGAACAGTCCAACTTTTTTAAGCAATCATCCATCTTCCCTGTCTCTGAACACAGTCCCCACAAGAGGCAGCCAGCCAGCCATTCACCCACTCCCTGCCCAGCAAGGTCAGTGATACAGCCTGGTCAGGAGAAACACCAGCCAGTTTGTAAAAGGCAAGCACAGATGGAATGGGAGCCAGGAATGCTTCTCAAAGGGTCTCAGGGTTGGCAGTGGGCACACCTGGTTGACCCGGCTCCTGAAGACTGGCATGGGTGTGGCAAGGGTGACCACCTGTGGTTTCAGTGGACATCCCTTGCAAGTTTCTTGGGCATCTCGCTTATATGGGGCTATGGCAGGTATTAGGAATGTTCTGGGAAGGTTTGGTTTGGAAAACCCTTAACTTTCATTGCCAGTCTAATGGCTGAAGGCTAGGTCTGAAGAAGGTTTGCAGTAAAGACCCCAGGAGCTGAGAGGCAGTGACCGGGATGATGGACATCAAAGTCCCCCATGCGGCCACTCCCCAGTTACTTCAGCAACTGTGTTTTCGCTTCCAAGACCTGTTCTAAGTGCTGCAGAGAGGAGTGTTAGCTCCCCGCCTTGCTCTACGCTCTACCTTGAAGCCCAGGGCCTGCTTCTCAGACAGAAGGAAACAGAAGAGGGAAACCATTTTCCAGAGCAAGAAACAGGCCCCTCCACATCCCTTGGTGAGACAGCTGTGCTGGAGCTCCCACTCTGCACCCACATCCGTGTGTATGCCGTGATTCCTTGTCTCTCCAGAAACAGCCAGCCTCACTAGCCCTCCTGATCCCAAGTGCCACAGCTGAGGCTTCCACCAGAGACGGCAGGTATCCTGGATAAGAGAATTCAGGGTCAGCCTGCAGCCTCCTGTGTCTGCATTGATGGTGCTGTCAGCACACCAGGCCTCGCTTCCTTCCTGCGCAGGGTTCCAGGGTCTCCTGCAGAAGGGCACAGGGATCCAAGTTCCCCCTCAGGGGTCCAAGTTCTCTCTCTAATTTAGCTGAGCAAATTTTCCTTATGAAATATCACAAAAGTCCCCAACCTGCCAAGAACTCCTTTAGTCCACAAGTGTGGCCACGAACCCCGACATGGGCTTTTCTGGTCACTGTGTCATGGTGAGGGAGCGCACAAGGAGAAACTGTGGAGGTTCCCAGACCTGCCTCTTGGGACATACCAGACTGTTTTCAGAGGATAGGTTTTTAAATGGGACAGGAAGCAGGATGTCCACACAGACACATCACCTGGGTGTAAGTTTAACGGAGTAAATCTCAGGCCACCGAAGACGCAGTCTCCTGTGTCGGTTTCTATGATGCCCAGTTTGCACACTGCAAACATCTCTGGCTTTGCCCCAGGCCCCTGCTTACCAAGTCACTTCAGCCCTGAGCTTGCTCTGGGAAAATGTGCCCACCTGCCACCCTTGTTCCTGGTTCTTCCTGACCTGCCATGCTCCTTCCTGAAATCTGAAATCAGTTGTTGATGATTAAAGGGCACAAGCAGGGCACTCACTGAACCGATCCGAGTCATCACCCAGAAAAACAGCACGACACGGTATGTTAAAGCCCCCATGCAGCTGTGGAGCCCATCCTTCCCTAGGAGCAGCAGACTCACTCAGGAGCTTCTTAGTGACATGTGTGTGTGTGTGCATACATACATGTTCATGTATTCCCATGTATGTACAAATGCATGCGGAGACCAAATATCAACACTAGGTGTCTTCAGTGTTGGGTGTCTTCCTCAGTCAGGCTTTGCTTTATTTGTCTGAGATGGGGTCTCTCATTAAACCTGGAGCACACTCCCTCAGTTGGACTGGATCGACCGAGCCTGGACATTTATGTCAGTGCAGGGGCTGGATTCAGGCCCTCATGCTGCACGGCAGGCACTCTAATGACTGGGCCGTCTTCACAGCCCCTTTCTAGTATTTTGATTTACAATTTTAAAATTTATGTGTGTTGAGTCAGAGGTCACATGAGCAGCTAGCTGGGCCACATGATGCCTTAAAGAAGGGGACCTGGGGACAAGAGGGGGCGTGAGATGGACACAAACCGTCCATGGGGACTGACTGGGAATGTCACCCACAGAAGATTACAGTGTGCCCGCTAAGAAGGCACGTGGGACAGAAAGGCCAGTTCACCTGCTGGACCGGGAGCCTCTGCAGACAGCTGGGGGTCAGGGACAGTTCCTTCTGTGGCTCCCATGGGGGCCGGTGCTCCTCCCAGGTGAATCCACACTGGGTCTCATTCTGAGGCTCTGCTCTTTCTGACTTGGTTGGCTGGTGACTGTATGTGTTTAACAGTGGGCTCCCGTCTTCGGAAAGGAAAAGAGTTGTTGAGAGACGGAGAAGCTATCTCGGGAAAAGTGGGGCATGGCAGCATGTGCCTGTAACCGCAGCACTGGGAGGAAGGAGACAGTGGGCCCTCGGGTCTCACTAGTGAGCCAGCCTAGCCTAATGGGTGAGCTCCAGGCTGGTGAGAGCCTTTTGTCTAAAAAGAGGGGGAGGCTTGCACTTGAGAAACAATTCCTGAGGTTGAACTCTCATCTGTGCATGTGCACACATGTGCACACACACTCTCATACACAAGAACATGCACACACGTATACAAAATTAACAAATAAGAGAAAGGCTTTGTACAAAAACCAAAGGGGTGCTCTGGAGACACCAGAGGGTCCTTCTCCCCTCCTGGTGTCCCCGCACGCACTCTTCCCTCCAGGCCCAGGAGGGCTCTGCTGTAGTCAAGCACACACTGCACCATGACCTCACCCATGCACCTGCTGTTCTCCCGGAGAGAGGAATTTGATGAGAGAGGAAACTGATGAGAGTTAGGCCCCAAGATTTACAGTTCTGCACTAGAAAAAAAAGCCGCTTTTACAAGCACAATAAAAATGCAAATTCAATTATAAACGAATCAAAAGAAGATGCCCATCTTTCCAAAGCATAACCCCAGTTGCATTCCTCATGAATGCCTCCAAAGACCGCCTCTAAAAATGTTATTAGGTCCATGAATGTCCTAGACAATTAATGGGTTTTCCGTCTACATTAAACTAAATAACACCATCTCACAGGTCAAGAAAAAGACATTTGTGCCTTTTGGCTACAATTAAGACTGAGACTGGGTTTGCACTTCACTTTAATTACTAATAGATTAATCCAAGCCTAAATGACAATCTGTAATTAGCATTTTGTTGATCGATTTGTTGCAGAGGAATGACCCTGATTCTGTTCTTAGTAATCAGTTTACAGCTAATTGGCTTTCTTTCATTAAAATATAAAGAGTCATCCATACAGACTGGTCGAGGTGTGGGGGTCACAGACAGCAGGGATGCTGTCCCTCCTCAGAGGCAGCAGTCTTTGATTTTTATGGAAATCTAATTATTCAGTGAATTAAGGGATTTGACCTCCTCTGAGGGAAGGCTGGCTGGCCACTCCCAGGCACTGGTCACCCAAGGGGAAGGCAAGGTTGAACAATGCTTGGCGATGATGACCTGCTTATCCTGGTCAACAAGAGAAGTATTGTTAACAATGGTGACAGGTCTGTAGACAGTAATTAAAGAGTTGCCACATGGCTTGGAAAAGGCAAAATATTCTGAGACTACAATGAAATCATCGGCAGCAGCAAAGCCTAACAGGGTGAGATCCTTCTTTCCCCAGATAAAAGCAATTCCTGAAGAAGAGAAATTTGAAAGGGAAAAGTTTCATCTTCTCAGTGCAGGTCAGTGGCCCACAGGATCCCGACTCAGATTAGAGGTAGGGAGCATGCCTCTGTACCTGTGTCACCACCAGAGTCCCCACTGGAAAGCAACCACTGGCACGAACCTCACCGTGTGAAGATTCGAACCCCAGACCCACACCTAGAGCCTAGGCCACCTGTTGAGCACCAGCTCTGCCAAGCATGGATCTGTCACTCATTTCCAAGAGGCCTGGGCGCCTCCACTTGTCATCTGTAACATCAGTCATCACCTGCCTCCTGTTTATGTTGGCCCAGTGCCTGGGGCTGGTGCCTGGAGCAAACAGATCAGGGTGGAGCTGTCAGCCCCCTTCTCGCAGAAGATCAGGAGGTGGGGGGACAGGAGGAGACAAAGCAAGCAGCCCTCTGACCCATCCACAGGAGGCTCCAGCGGTGGGTAAGATGCAGTGTTGGAGGGTGGATGAATGAATGAATGGCAGAACCAGGAAACCCAGGGAAGTCCCAGGCTCCAAGAGTGCAGAATTTGCTGCCTTGTAGAGTGTGCATGGAGATCAGGGACAAGAAGGCCAGGGTCCGAGACAGCATTCAGACTCATTGTGGGAGGACCGTCACCATGCTCATTCAAGGCATGTGTCACATCAGAGAAGGCCAAGTGGTCTCTAAGCTGAGTGTAAGGATGGAGACAGAGCTGGGGAGCAGCTTGCTCCCTGACCTGGGCTGCCAGGCCATCCAGGCTCTTTGTGAGGACATTGGAAAGGCTTGGCACAGTCTGGCCCTTGATGATGTGACCTATCCCCAACTGCTGACAGATCTCTGAATGATCACTTAAAGATGAAAATACAGAAGGACAGAAATGCCCCCAGAACTCCCAAACCTGGGGGAGCTCAGAATCTACCTGACATGCCAGTGTGGTCCAGGGCCCAGAGGAGGAGCTATCTTCTTCCTATGACACAGCCTGGAGCCATCATGGGTGTTCATTGCTGGTACAGAACAACAGGAGGTCAAGCACACAGTCCCTGGCGGCCCCACCCATTGCCCTTTCTGTAAGCTCAAGCCCACCTGCAGCAAAGATCCTGCAGCCACATGGCTGGCCTGGGAGAGCAGTGAACCAGCATCTGAAGTGCACGCTGAAAGGGCATGAAGGTCATTGTCACACCCAAGCAGTGTCCTCCCTAAGGAACCCTAAGAAGAGGACCTTGGCCCTAAAATGAGGTTGAGAGAAAAGACACAGCTGAATTTTGGAAACAGCATAAGAGGTAAACAAGTTGAAGGCAAGAAGGCACTGGGCAAAGGTGGGTCGTCCACAGCGTCCACTCACTCGGGCCGTGGTTCCAGGCGTCCAAAGTGCAATCAGCCAAAAAGGGCTGCCATGGGTATATATATATATATATATATATATATATATATATACACACATATATATATACACACACACACGTATATATATATATATATATACATATATATATCCTTACCCCAAAACAGAGTATTTATATCATTTTGTAGATACATTCATCTCTATTGTTCAGGAGAGAGGGGCTCACCTCAAGAGGATGCCTGAAATCATAGGTCATATAGATATAGATAAACATAAATATCAATGATATAAATGATACGGATATCGATCACACAGATACAGACATGATACACACATAGATTATATACGTTATTAATGATATAGATGATGATATATGGATGATATAGACTACACAAATATACAGACATTGATGAAATTAGTGTAACTATAGGTGATATCAATAATAAACAGATGTTCTACGTGCTACAGATATTTATGGTATAATTTATGTAATGTAGATGATATACACATGGTGATACAGACACTAAGACATATTAGGTAGATGACCTAGATAATATAGACATAGACATAGACAACATGGCATAGACTCAGATATTCAGCCTTTTCCTGGGCATATGATGATACCTAATTTACACATCTGGCATGATAGGGAGTTAAACTACAATAACCTCATAAAACAGAACAGTTATCAACAAATCAGCAAGTGGACCACGGCTAAGAAGAATGAGTTCCTTGAACCAGTACTGAAGTGTGGCCGCTCCCTGAAAGGTAAGCAGGCGGGCATTGGAGCACCACTGACATGCTAGACAAAGGGGGTGATTCCCACCTCACCAAGTACGACAGTTCAAGGTTTCAACACGCCGCTCAGAACCATGCACTCTTTAAAATTGCAAATTATTTCTGGAATTTCCCCATTTGAAGTTTCAGGGCCCAGTTGACGCCATGCAGTTGTAACCCCAGCAAGGCTGCAGAAAGCCTATTCTGTCCCAGTGTGGAGATGCACGTGCTTTTTTTTCATGTGCTTTGACTTGAGAAATGTCCTGAGCAGCATGTGGCACATACTCAAAAGGAGTTCTTTCCTATTTCAGTCTATAGGGACTGACGGCCAGTTCCTGTGGCTCTCAGCATGTCACCAAAATAACCTATTAACTACAGAGGGCACCCTTTCAAGTGTTCTAGAGCTCCAAATGTAACATGGGCAAAGGAGGGAGTCTGTGTGCAGATACGCCTGGCCTTTCGTCACCATCCTATCCCAGACGTCCTAGACTGCACCCTGGGCAATGTGACAGAAGGCACCACCTCTCTCCTATTTTAGTGGGAATGCTGTTTTACAATCTCAGGAAATATGTGGACTCCTTTCCCTTCTCTCTTTTCTTTAACATTCTTGTTAGAAAAAGCAAAGCTGGGTATGGTGGCACAGCCGTTAGTTTCAGCACTCAGGAGGCAGAGGCACACGGATCTCTGTGAGTTCCAGGCCAGCCTGATCTACATAGTGAGTTCCAGGACAACCAAAGTCACAAAGTGAAACTCTGTCTCGAATGAAGGAATGAAGGAAGGGAGGGAGGGAGGAAGGAATTGCTAATGTCCAGGTAGCTTTTTCAGAGTCCATACATACTGTTTTTCCTTTGTTCCTTGGATAGACTTGACTCACATGAGCAAACCTGATTCCAAGCAAACCTGATTCCGAGCCGTGCCCTGTTGCCGCAGTACACCCTATTTAAACATGGGTTGCGTGTTTTCTTATTACTGAGTAATCTTCATTTGCAATTCTTTACAGCACCCTCACAAGGACACTGATACATAGATTTGGTTTTGTTTTATTTGTTTCATTGTTAGATTTTGTTGTGTTTTATTAGGTTTCCATATAAAGATTGTAAAACTGTATTATCTGTGAAAGAAGCTGGGCAGCTCCCTCTGGTTCTAGAAACTTCAGTGGCTCAGGCAGCTCTGCACCTCAGAGCCTCACAAAGGAAGGTTTGAGCTTGCAGCCTGCACATCTGTAAGCTGATGCCTGTGCAGTGGCTTATCCCGGTCCACACTTGCAATGTGGCTGGGTTATCTTCTGTATTGTTTTTCATTTCATCAAATTTAGCTTTTCTTCTGAAAGGCCTTGGGCTTCTTTCCCACTCTCCTGAGATAAGGGTGGAGGTACTTGTTTTCA
Source organism: Eospalax fontanierii (assembly GCA_035773235.1). NCBI lineage: Eukaryota > Metazoa > Chordata > Mammalia > Rodentia > Spalacidae > Eospalax > Eospalax fontanierii. The sequence continues at coordinate 78,189,892 of CM069537.1, forward strand.
CTAATCTGTGCTTTTCTTCCTGGCAGATGAAACGTCTGAGATACTTCTCAGTGTGTTCTTTCTCGTGACTCTTGAGCATTGAACAGAGCGTTCTCACTCCTTTGTAAAGCTTAAATGAAGCTTGCTTGTCTGGCTGACACAATAAAATAGAAATTTTACACGTTGATGGGATACCATGAATGTGTAGATGTGTGATGTTTAAATCAGGTTAAACACCTGTCTCCTCAAATGTTCATTGCTGGGCAGCAGGACACTAACGGCCTTTCTCCTGACTCTTTGAAGTGAACATTGTGTAACTATCAACAGTACTCTCCTGACTTCCACTCAGCTGCAATCTGATGTCCACTGATCCACTCTCCATCCCTCAAACACCCTCTCTGGCTCCTTTCCCTGACCTGAATGAGGCTTGCCCCCCTTGAACTACCTAGTTGGTTCAAAAGTTACTATTTGCAAGCTTTCAGCCAGTGTGTCAGTCGGATGAGGTTTGCTGTGGTAACAAACAGCACCAGGACCACAGTGTCTACTGTGACCAGTTTTGTTCACCGCCTGCATGAAGGCAGCTCACTCTGAGACATGATCTTCTGTGAGGCCCTCTCTGCTGAGCTGCTTCAGATCTCCACCTTGGCTTCACCATCCGACAGTCATATTCTGAAAGTCATTGTGAAGGGTCTGAAACACGTTGTGGCTTTACTGTGCAGTGTATGTGCCCAAGGATCTCATTAATTTGAGCAAATGTCTATGACTATGTAAAAATGCACTTGGTTGCATAAGGCATGTAACCACCCTCTCTGTTTTACACGATTACTTTAACTTTGTATACTCTATCATCCAGTAACGTTTTGGTGCCTAGATTTTCAAGCTATGGCTTGGGATATCTTTATATATCTCTTTCTTCATTTTCCTGTTAGTTCTTAGTCGTGTATCACATGTACACAGAAATGCTATGTGGTAGACACTTGCCATGTAGGACACACACAGAAAGTCAATTAATATGGAGAATGCCATAGTGACCCAGAGCCTTCCCCTCTTTCACACTTCCCAGACACACACAGCATCTTAACTGTTACCAGCTCGGTTGGTCTTTGGACATCATATATGGAGAACACACATGCTCTGTTTACCAGGTTGGCCACACTACTGAGAATCATTACAGATCCCAGCTGTTCAGAAATGTTCAGAGCTGTCTACCATTTCTCTCTGTGAATTCTGCTTTACCTCAGTTGTTATCCCCTCTCTACTACAGATGGGTTCCCTTTTCAGCCATCCTGAGAAGCACAGCTGTGGGTGTCTTTTCTGTGAACTTTGGAGTCTGCTGGCTATGACCCTAGAAAAGGTGTCCCTGAGTCTCAGAGCATGTAAGTTCCACTGAAGTGCTCCCTGTGCTTTAACACTGTTTACTCCACCAGCATAGGTGGGTTGCTGCCTCTCTGCTTCCCTAAAAGGCTCATTTATACATCGTCGCCCTCACACACCTGCCCAGAGCAGCATTCTGCAGATGAGCCCTTTCCTCACCAAAAGCTGATCCTAGGAAAGAAGAACAGAGAACACTTGTTAGTCCAGAAGGTTACAAGAAAATGAAAGACAAGTAACATGTCTTGATAATTATAACTTATACATTGTATTATTATTATTAATTATTATTATTATTATTATTATTATTATTATGCATGTTAGGGGGAGAGTATGAATGTGCCACAATGAGGTATAGAAGTCAGAAGATAACTTGACAGAATCAGTTCTCTCCTTCTACCAGGGGCTCCAGGATTCAAACTCAGGCTTGCACAGCAAGCACCTTCACCTGCTGAGCCATCTCACCAGCCCCATAAGCTATTTACTTCAGAGATAAAATACTCAATCAAAGATACTTAGGCAGAAATAAAATAAGTAAACTGTATGCTTAAATGTGCACAATTTGAACATAATGATGAAAACTTAATATGTAACGATAGAGAGATGGCAGCAAGTAGAAGTACTGGCTGCTCTTGCAGAGGACCAGGGATTGGTTCCCAGCACCCACTTGGCAACTAGCAACTGTCCGTTACTACAGTTCCAGGGGAATCCAATGCCCTCTTCTGATCTCCACTGGTTATTGCACAGCATGGGTGAACTTACACACATGCAGACAATATACCCAGATGCATAAAATAAAAAAGTTTTTTTTAAAAAAAGTCAGGGCTGAAGATATGGCAAGAGCACTGGTTGTTCTTGCAGAAGACCCAGGTTCAAATCCCAGCTCCCACATGGTGGTTAAAAACCATCCATAACTTCAGTTCCAGGGAATTCAAAGACCTCTTCTGTCTCCACAGGCATTGCACAACATGGGTGCACTTACACACATGCAGGCATAGCACTCATACACATAAAAAAATAAATAAAAATTTTAAAAAGAAAAATATGTCAATGCTAACAGAAGCTAGTGATATTCAGTATTAGGTGAGATTTGAACACAAAAACACCAACAAGAAACAGATGAAATTTTATCTTCCAGGATTATATACCACAGTTTCAGATGCAGATGCACCAGTAACCATCTGCTAAAGCCACTGACAGAAAACTGAAAAGGAGAGGTAGTGGGGCCAATGGTCCACAGTGAGCCAGTTTAACTGGCAGCTGCAAGTGAGCTCTCTGATGAAGTGGCCTCAGGACAGAACCACAGGCTGGCCCGGCCCTCCATCTACTTTGAAAATAAAGTTTTATTGGAACACAATAGTATACATTTGTTTACAGATTTCCAACATCTACTTTCATTCTGTAACAGTAGAGAAGATCAACTGCGGCTGAGAGCCAGGCCCTTGGTGTCTGAATCTGTGAAGTCACCATCTGGCTCATTAAAGAGAAGGTCTGCTGACCCTGAGAAAGAAAAGCCAACACTCCCAGGGACAGTGTCCTCTGGGTCTGCATGGTCTGTGCCCACCTGTCCCCTTCTGAGGTACAATGGACCCTTTAAATATTTACCAAACTGACCATGTGTTTATAAAGAAGTCTGAACGCCCAAGAGTAAGGACATTTGAAATGAAGCTTTGGCCTCAGCAGAATTAACCTAGAACTCAGTAAGTTAAAGATGTGTAGAAAATGTTTAAATGTTTGGAAACTAAGTAACACATCACCAAATAATCCATAGGTCAAAGAAGCTATAAAAACATCAGAGAGTTCATTCAAATGCATGACAATGGAGTTTGACATGCCAAGACATCAAAAAGGAATTCAAACCCTAAAATTTTCTACCCCCAAAGAAAGTGAGCTACAGATCAATCTCCCAGCCCCACAGCCTGAGAACTCGGGAGGGCAGCTGAAAAGAAAGGACAGAAACCAGAACTGCAGAGAATAACCACACACCAGAAAACACCAGCCAAGCCAGGCTGCGCAAAGCCCCATCCTCATGGCTCACCCTGAAAATGGATGGAATTCGAAAGGCACAGATTACCAATGCAGGGGTGGAAACTGTGCGTCTCTGCTGATGTTCCTGAAGAAGCAACGTGGGTTTGAAGATAAAGGGAGCCATGAGACACACCAGTCAGCTTGAGGGTTTGAACGAAGAGGGCAAAGTCTCCCAGACACCGACTGCCACGCGACAGATGCAGAGACTAAGGTTTTGACTATGTGGGAGCAAACCCAAAGCATGACTCCCGAAGTAACTCTGCAAGCAGCATGAGTCTGTGGGGAAATCCTCACTCCTTCCAACCCCACAACTCCCCTGGGAAAGAGGAAAGGGTTAGGGTGACAGACCCTGAGTCCCAGGTGACCACAGCCTGACTGTCTACCTCCAAAGCCGGAATTCTGAGCAGTTAAAATCCTCAGCAAAATATTAGTAAATTGAATTCTGTGATTTGTAAAATGCATCATGATCAAGCAGGTTTACTTCCAGCGATGCAAGGGTAATTTAACTTTAAAGGAATTAATTCATGCACTCTGCCCTGTTGACAGCTAAGGAGAAAATGCATGTGGTCATTCTCATAGAAGACACAAAACTTACTTAATAAAGCTCAAGCTTGGTTCACGTTAAAAGCTCTTAGCAAGCTACGAATTGAAGGTAACTTATTACAGGGACCTGGTAATTAAGGCAGCTTGGTACAAGCAAGCACAGAAAAGAAGCCTCAATTAATAAAATGTAGAGGCCCAAGCACTCCCTAACTTATGACAAAGGTGACCTCCTGGTGAGTAAGGATATGCAATTGCTTTACTAAATTGCTTCTGATCGATTTGAGAAGAGAGTGAATTCCCGTTGCTCCTTCAAACCTTCCTTCAAGCTTTGTGCCAGGTGTGACAAGATCCCAGCAGAAAGACCAAACAAACCCTGTGGTATAGAACATGACAGAATTTTCCACACAACCTTTAGCTGTGAAGAGAACTGTGAACTGCCCCCAAACCACCCTTAACAAGCAAAGCCAACACCTGGGCAGATGTTCCAAACAGCTCTGCCCGCAGAAGAAGGCAAGTCTTGGGAGGAAGAGGTGATAGTATTCCCCAGTACAGGCCTGGGGTCAAAGGTAAAGAACCCCCACAGCCTCAAGGGACAAAGAGAGGGGCAGCCAGAGTACAGAAGTCTGAAAACGTGCTTCACCAAATCACACACACACACACACACACACACACACACAGACCCTGGGTCTCATTTATCAGATGTCACCTGCAGAGCACCTGCAGACAAGAGACAGACACTGAAGCCATGGGGTGGGGGGCACTAGACTCCTACCTGTGGCTTGCGCTCGGCCAGGTACAGCGTCTTTGTGAACTGTTTCTCCGTGAAGATCAAAACAGGTCTGCCACATATACACACCTACTGCATGACCCAGGCACGTCCTGCTGGGTTTGTAGCTAGTACACGCAGTAGTCACCATAGATAACCCCAAAGCATTCCCCAAGGCATGGCACCAGTGAGACAGACCAGGAAAATGGTGGGAGGTGCTTCTTGTAACTGTCAACAATCACCTGCTGTGCACGTAGCATGCTGACACATGCAAGAGCCACCAGATCAAAGCCATAAAGTGTCCTTTTGTATCCTGCTCTCCAGGAGCAGGCCAGCTACTGTACAGGGCCAGCCGGAGGGCCATGGGAAAGGGTTTCCCAGGTCTCTGCTGCACACTATGGAGCCTCCTTGGCCACTCCCCAAAAGACAGCCAAGTGGAGGCCCCATTCTGTCTCATCCCCTCCTAAGGACACACCACAAAAAGCAAATGAAATTCTCTTTCTGTTCGCTGGCCTGAACTGGCCGTTACCTCCATCTTGAGCCACATACACTTGGCAAGCTCCCCACCTGCTCTCCTGCCTCCTCCCCTCCGGCATGACAAGACTTCTGGAGGGTTCTCCACATCTCCCACTCTCCGCTGCGGTGGTCATGTGGGGTCATGTCAGCCCCTCAACATAAACCATCTGTATAAAATAAAGCCTGCCTAGAGAGTGTCACCTGGCTCTGTCACCACTTTCCACCAGGAAGAGGACAAGTGCAGCAGGTGCCTCCCACATCCACAAACTCATGCTGGGAAGACGAAGCTCAATGCTGCCGTTTTGGTGGTGGGACGTGGCCCTTGTGTGTTTGCACAGAATACCCCCTGGTTACCCAAGTTGTGCCTGCCCTTTGTCACTCTCCAAAATGGTGCCTTCACATAAATGCAGAAAGGAGGAGCATGGTAGTCATACTGTGAACTGGTGAGCTGGGAGGGGGCTGCCAGGACCCAGGAGCATCACAGCACACCCGTGGGTAGATACTTGTGCTCTGAGTCTTCCTGTCATCTGCCCCACTGCTCTTGGTGAACAGAATAAACTCCTGTGGGCCTTGTGTCCCAATGAACACAGCCACTCCTGCAGTGCGCACAATGGAGCGATGCCCCCCACATGGCTTGCCCCCTGAACAAGGCAGTGAGCTTGACTGGGAGTGGGAATGGGAGAGCCCGTATTCCAGCTGCTTCTCTGCTGCTGGGACAAATAATCTGACGAGTGATGTAAGAAGGGAGAGGGTGATTTGTCTTAGGATTCCAGGTTGCAGTCTGTTCCTCAGGGGAAGTCAGGCAGCTAGTCATATCCCATCCACGGTCAGCAGAGAGGGCTAACATCTTCTCCTGGAGCTGCTCCCAGCCAGCTTTCTCCTCTCACACAGCTCAGGACCAGCCTAGGGAATGGCACAGCCCACATGCACATGAGTTAAAATGCCCTGAAAAAGCAACTGTGAGGGAAAAAAGCTTATTTCAACCCACTGTTCCAGAGGGACAAAATCTACCACTGGAGAGGGCGTGGCAGCAGAGTGTGAGGTCGGCCAGGACCCAGGAAGCATGGAAATCCCATCTCATCCACACAGAGGGAGGAGGGAAGGAGAGAGAGGGAGAGAGACAGAGAGACAGAGGGGGGAAGAGGGAGAGAAAGAGAGACAGGAAGAGAGAGGGAAAGAGAGACAGGGAGAGAGAGAGGGAGAGAGAGACAGAGAAAGAGAGAGGGAGAGAAAGAGGGAGAGGGAGAGAGAGAGGGAGAGAGGGGGGGAAAGAGAGACAGAGAGAAAGAGAGAGGGAGAGGGAGACAGAGACAGAGGGAGAGAGACAGAGGGAGAGGGAGAGACAGGAAGAGAGACAGGGAGAGAGAGAGAGGCAGAGGGAGAGAGGCAGAGGAAGTGGCTCTAGGCTATGAACTCTCAAAGCCCAGCCCAGTGGTGCGCCTCCTCCAGCAGGGCTCTGCCTCCTAAATGCTCCCTCCATACTTGCCCACCTCTGCCAAACATACCCCCCGCCGGGGACCAAGTGTTCAAACACATGAGCCTAGAGGGGACATTTCACATTCCCACCACAACCAACTGGGTCTTGCACATCAATTAACAGCCAGAACAGTCCCCCACAGACGTGCCCTCTGGCTAACTGGTCAGTTGAGGCTTTCTCCTGGGGTGGGAAGCTTTCTCCTTTCTAAGTTGTAGCAAGTGGACATCTAATCCCATCAGAGCCTGCGAACAGCCTGGGAAGGGCTGAGCGTCCAGTTGCTTGTTCCCTTCCCCCATCAACTCCCAGGTAACTGCAGGGTCGAGGGGGAGGGGGCTGAGTAGGAACAGGCGCTGGAGAGGCAGCATGAAGTCCGGAGGTGTCTTTCCTGAGGGACGTGCCAGATCCAGCCTTCTATGACCGGAAGACAACCCACCCATACCTTCCCAGCCTCTCTCTCCTGCTAACCCTTCCCCTCGTAGAGAGGCGGTCACATGCCACCCCCCACACTGAGGCACCCATGACCTCAGCCAATTAAAGGCAAAACTAAATGGATTGTGAACATTAGTAACAGGTTGTAATAAGAAAAACTACCTCTTAATGTTGTGGAGAACCCTGATGAAAAATATTCCTTAGCGGAGTGGGTGTGTCGGGGGAGGGTGCAGAACTCAGAAGGGTTTATCTACCAAATTAAAATGAATATTGATTGCACAGCTGATAATTAATGATAGCAATTTTTGATTAAAAATTAGTTCATTTAGCAGACAAGCGGAGTGTGATGACATATTACAGCTAAAAATAGCTTCAGAGAGAAACGGTCCCTGCTACATGGGCGAGGCCGTGAAACACTGCAGGCTTGAAATGAGGTCATGGCAGCAGCCTCAGCCTTGGCCTTCCAGGAGTGTGCCTGTGCCCTCTGGTAGGAGTCATCCTGGTGGTCTCAGGCTGCATTCTGGGGGTCCACGGGATCCCGGGCAGAGAGAGGCAATTTGTCATTCTTCTCCCAATGTTTCTGGAAAGTCCTTACCTACAGATCTTATAAAAATAGTATTGTTGGGCTGGAGCGATGGCTCAGCAGTTAAGAGTACCAGTTACTCTTGCAGAGGACCCAGGTTTGATTCCCAGCACCCACATGGTGGCTAACAACCATCCATAACTCTTGTTCCGGTGGATCCAACATCCTCATCTGTCTCTGAAGGCATTACATGACATATGTGGGCAATGCACTCATACACATGAAATAAACTTAATTTTAAAAATAGTTTGGTTTCTATTACTATGTTAAAACACTGACCAAAGCCAACTTGGGAAGGAAAGGGTTTATTTCAACTTAGTGTGCAGTCCTTCATCAAGGAAAGTCAGGACAGGAACTCAAGGAAGGAGCCTGGAGGCAGGAACTGAAGCAGAGACCATGGAGGAGCACTGTTCCCTGGCTTGCTGCCCCTGGCTTGTTCAGCTACCTTTCTTTTAAAGCCCACCTGCCCAGGGATGGCACTTCCCAGACTGGGCTGAGCCCTCCTACAACAATTAACAATCAAGAAAATACCCAGGGACACGCCCATGGGCTAGGTTGAAGGAGGAAATTCCTCAACTGAGGTTCCTTCTTCCCAGGCAACATGTGTCAAGTAGAGTAAAAACTAACTAGTAAAAGGACACAACAGAACACTGACCCTGCCAGCACCTGTAAGTGCTGAGCCAGTGCCCACCCCCCTCAGTCCTGGGGAAGATCTATATACAGATAAAAATAGAAGAAAATGATAAATGGTCACACTCAGGAAAAAGAATGAGACACCCTTCTGGTTCAGGACAGTGAGATACGGATAAAATGGGAAGAGTGGAGGTGACCTGGCAGGGGCAGGCTGGGGACTTCCAGCTCGACAGGAGGGGACAGAAGATAGTGAGCTCAACACCTCTGCCTCCAAGCCATAACGTTCCAACTGTCGTGTTGGGGCAGGGGCAGGACCCTGGCAGTGGGAGAATCCCAAATTCAGCTGTCCACCTGAAGCCAGAACACCTCACAGGGTAGAGAAGAAAACAGGAGAGCTCACAGGGTAGGGCCACGTCTCCACCAGGACCCCGTGCAGAACAGAATAAAAAAATGTTCTATCACTTCCACACTCCATGGAACCCCACACACCAGCCCCTGTCCCGGCCAGTTGCATCGGGAATGCACCCAGAAAGCCCACACACACCCCTGGAAAAAGGCCAGGCATGTAAAGAGGGCGGAGCCGGTCCTGCCACCAAGCAATCAGCAGAGGCCACACAAAGCTCACCTGCGTGTTGTTCAAGAGAGCATGAAACGATAATTAAAAATCACCGAGCCCAGAAGAAAAAGTCACCTCGAATGAGTGGAAGGAAGAAAGAAACACAAAGTGAGTGGAGCCTGAGATGGGAGTCTCCCATTCAGGGATTTGCTAAGTGCAGACAGAGGAATGGAACTGAAAGTTCTGTAGAAGATCCAGGACTCTGGGGCTGAAAAGAAACAAATGGAAAAGAATGGAACAGGGCCTGAGTGTGCACTGCCTTTAGAGAAACAGCAGACGGGAAGTTATAGCTTCAGAGTCCACCAGGCACAGGCTGAGCCAGGGGAGGAGCCTGAGAAATGCAGTGAAAGGCTTCCAGAGTCATGGAAGGGATAGTAGAATGTGACGTGTCAGCTGATGGGACCAGTGCCAAAGCCAGCACCGTGTGCAGGAAGCACATGGCCGCGGGTAAGAAGGTACAGACATACACGTGCATTCCAGGGCAGCACCAGGAAGCAGCCACAGAGACTGGATGGAGGTGACTCCAGCCAACCTAAGGTCCTTCAAGCACCAATCAAAGACAGTCATCACACTGAAATGGTGAACTCCAAATGCATTTCTGATAGGGAGAGAGGAGCGGAAGACATTTTCAGATGAATGAAAACAGAGCAAGCTTACAGTCAACAGAGTGTCACTAATAAATTCAAAGGTGACTCTGGACTGGAGGATAGGAGCTGCAACCAGCTGAGATAGAGGCTGATATTCTGGGACTCCTGTGGCTTTGTTGCGTACCACACTCCCCTCACTGTCTCCTCACCCTGCCCCTTGCCTCAGGACTCACGCTTTCCTTGCACCCAAAGTCAAGGTTTCTTGACTTTGCAAAGAAATCCCCATTTACTGGTCCTCGTTCACCAGTCCCTGGCTATGCGATTCTCCCAAGGGCTTTGGCATCCAGAGGTGCTGGGCTGTGTCTCTGGTTTCTGCCTGTGGCCAGCAGAGCAGCTGGTTCACAGGTTTGTCCTGTCCACTGCTGTGCTCCAGTGCTTCCGGGGTAACAGGATTACCCCCCCCTCAAAATATTAATAAACTAGTTATGCAAAGCCAAAACCTAAGTGATGTGTCTGTCCATGGACTGACCATCTACGAAGACATTGACCCGAGTTCAGATTCCAGAGTGGGACCCTCAGAACCAACGTGAGCTGCTATCCCCGGAGTTAAGGACACTGGCTGCAGTCTCAAATGTACATGAGTAAAATGAGTAGAACCAAAGACCATGAGATGGGAACACAGCCAGCCGCCCCCCACCCTGCTGCCTGGAGTAGCACGCCACGTGCACCACCACTCCCCCATGCTCTCCACTGCCTCCTAGCTGGGCTTTATCTTGCTGCCTCTCCAGACCAAATCTCTCCCAGACTGAGATTCAACAGCCTCCTCAGAGGCGTCCAGAAGCCTTGATGATAGCATGAACACTCACAGTCCAGGCATTGCCTGTCATCACAGCAACAGCTGCCATTCAGGGACTCTTCCCCAGCAACCCTAGGAGCGAAGTGCTATCACAGCGTGATGTACAAAAAAACACACAGGCATGATGCTGCACATCTCTAATCCCAGCACTCGGGAGGCAGAAGCAGGCAGAGCTCTAAATTCAGCGTGTTCTACGTAGAGAGTTCCAGTCACCTGGGGCTACAGGGTGATCTTGTCTAAAAATCAAACAAAAACCCAAATGCATGAAAGAATGAGTTGAACATAGATATGCAGCTGGTGCAACGTGGAGCTTGACTCAAACTCAGGCAGTGCTACCTGGTGCCTTGCAGAGGTGAAGACGGAGATGAGTGGGTGAGCAGGGGCGGGATGGATGGGTGGGTGGAAGGGTGGATGGGTGGGTGTATGGATGGGTGGGTGGATGGGTGGGTATATGGATGGGTGGGCAGATGGGTGGATGAGTAGAATAGTAGACAGAAGCTTGGATGATCTATTTTCTTTTATTGCACAGACTGATAACAAAGTCTTGTTTTTTGAAACAGGGTCTCTCTGTAGCCCCAGCTGGCCTGGAACTCATGATGTAGACCAGGCTGGCCTTGAACCCACAGCGATCTGTGGGTGGGTCTCCATCTCCAGCCTGGCTGTTGTGCTCCAGCCATGCCAGAGAATGGAGGACGATTGAACAGGCCTTCAGGTGGCTCAGAGTGCGGTGGGAGGAGGAGCTCCCGGGATACTACGTCAGTGGGTAGTTCGGTTATCAGAACCAAGGCAGGGTTTATGTAGAGAGGCCTTTCTGACCGTTACAGAAGGTGGGAAAGTTAAAGGTGGGGTCTTTGGGGTAAAGGTGAGAAGGTTGTAGGGCTGAAGTGGAAGTTCAAGAACGAGGAAATGAAACCCAAAAACCTGGTTCTGGTCTGGAGTAGGGGAAAAGAAGATTCATATCTACAGTGACTTCCTGGGGCCAGGTTATCACATCAGCTAGAGCAGGCCAGACACCTGCCATCCCTTCAGGATATCCCGGGTTGCTTGCCTTGCTCAATACCCAGACCCCCACAGCGATCCACCTGCCTCTGCTCCCCAAGTGCTGGGACTAAAGGCGTGTGCCACCATGTCCAGCTTCAAAGTCTTAATATTCCTGAAAGAAGCATCACTCTCACTGCAGGGCTCAAAAGATTCCTTGACCCTGCCTAGTGGGGTCAAAGAATTACTGAGGCCATCTGGCCCCATTGGCTTTGACCTCCGAGAGCCTCCGCACCCTTCTCAGCATGATGCCTCCCTTCCCCTCTATTGCTTCTCTGGTTGTCCAGAGATTCTTTCTGTTTCTAACTCTTACCAGCCCTCCCAGGTGCCCACCTCTGCCATGGGCACCCTCCCATCTTGTGTGTCTGGAGTAGATGGCCCCACTAGATGCATTTATCTGTACAAATTCATCTCTAAAAATTCTCCCTGTCTATTGTTCAGTTAGCAATTCAATTGCTTTTCTGGGGGAAGAAAGGGAAAGAGAAGAACAAAGGCAGGTCATTAGTAACATAGGAAAGAAGTGTGTTGAACACACCTGAGGCACAATGGGAACAGCCCACAGCCTGGAGGATGGAGGGCTTAGCAGGATCCTCGGAGCTTCTGCTAACAGGCTGACAGGAGCAATTACTCAGCAGGTGTTTAGTAGATAACCAAAGCAGATCTGAACATCCTGTGTGTGTATGCTCCCATGGCCTCTGATGGAAGTGGCTCTGTGATGTGGGAGGAGGGGGAATGTCTACCATGAAAACAGGGGAGTTAAGAGACTGGGGAGATGGCTCAGTGGTTAAGAACCCTTGCTGCTCCTGTAGAGGACCCCGTTCAGTTCCCAGCATCTAACAACCCTCAGTTACTCCAGTTCCAAGAAATCTGATGCCCTCTTCTGTCCTCTTCAGGTGTTGCAAACACGCAGTAGACTTACATACAGGCAGGCAAAACACTCATACACATAAAATAAAAATTAATTAAATTAGAAATCGGAATTCCAAATGTGTCAAAGGCCAAAAGGAAACCACACAGTGTGTGAATGAAAACACTCAGGGAGAATGCTCACAGCACTCATACGCATACAATGCTGCTTGCTTGAGAAGAGAAAGCCAGGGTGAAGCATTGCCTCATATTCAGCTGGATCAGGGTCCTTGATCTGGGAGACTTCCAGCATGTCTGAGCGAAACAGAAGAGTGAAGGCAGAACACAGGCAGGGGAAGAATCAGAGGGGAGACTCTCAGGGGAAAGCTGGAAACTGAAGGTGCAGTGAGAACATTCTCCCAGTGGGACTAGGGGATTCATAAGGGCCTAGAGTGGGGTGGTCTGAGGAGACACCAATGCAATGTTGTGGGACTCAGAAAGCATTAACCATCCAACCATTCTTCCAGCCCAATGACAGCCTCCATGCCTCTTAAGGCGCAGGTGCCTTTGACATACAAGCCCACTGCTGCTGGCTCACCTTAGACAAGTTTGCACACATGTACCAAACTTCCCAAGTAGGAAGCATGCTGCAGCATCTCAAAAATAAGCAAAAACCCGAAAGGTCTTCAGTATCCATTGCTGAATCAATTACTGTCATACCTCCAATCACACTGGATGCCAAATCTCTACAGGGTCCTCTGGCATGCACCATTAAATGATAGCCATTCGTTTTATCCAAGTGGCCCTGGGTAAAAATGGGGTTTTTGCACGTGTGAACATGCACATGCCCCACCTTAGCCAAGGAAAAACACGAGTTTTACCTTCCACAGTGGTGACCAATCACCCCGTGACTGAGTTTTAGGGATGAGGCTGAAGAGCATGATTCTGAGCCCCTTTGAATCCAGAGGCCTCAGTCCCACCACAGCACCCTTATGTGGACAGAGGTGGGTGGGGGGCCACCTGGGCTTGTGACTTCTAAGCCCTTGGGAACTTGGGATCAAAGAGCTACCAGTCCCAGCAACTTCAAAACTGGGTCACACACCAGTTGTCCCCTGGGTCCCTAGCAGTCTCACCACCCACTGAGACCCCAGATGCTGGTGCTGGGAGGGCTGGAGAGGAGGCTTGCCAGTGCTGGTCTGCAGAGCATCACCCAGTGTGGTGTGTCTGTGAGTCTGTCTTCCTTTCTTTTCCTGTTGCTGTGATGAAATACCCTGACAACTTAAGAGAGAAAGGGTTTACTTCAGAGCACAGTTCAAGGTCACAGTCCAGGAAGAAAATCAGGACAGCAGGGCTTGGAACAGCTGGTGACACAGTTCACAATCAGGAAGCAGAGAGCTGTGAATGTTGGTGCCAAGCTCCCTTTCTCCATGTGTGCAGACCAGGATCTCAGCCAGCGGGTGGCACTACCCACAGCGAGTACCTCAGTAACTGCCATCAGAATAAACCCTGGCTTACCTCCCAGGTGTGCTAGATTGGGTCAGATTGACAACACCAACCATCACAGTGTACCCATCATGCTTTGTGCCTATGTGTTTTATGTTCATGTTGTATGACTGCGTTGTGTCTATGTTGTGTGTGTCAGGTTCTATGTATGTTGTATGTCTACAGTGTGTATGTCAGTTCCTATGCATGGTGTGTGCACACACTGCATGTGGGTCAGGTTCTATGTGTGTTGTATGTCTACACTATATGCTCAAGAGCCTATGTGTGGTGTGTGCACATACTGTGTCAGCTCCTATGTGTGGTATATACACACATTGTATATGTCAAGTTCTACGTGTGTTGCGTTTCCATGCTGTGTGTGTCATGGTTTATGCGTGTTGTATGTTCATGCTATGCCTTGTGCCCTCAGGCCCCTCACCCTGTGGCTAACCCATGCACACATCCATGCTGCCCTTGTGAACAGATGGACAGACTGGAGAGCTGAATGTGGCTGTAGGTGGCCTGGCAGAGGGCCCTGATCAGCCCAAGTGTCTGAAGCAGGTCCTCCCTGAAGGGTTGAGGGGCGTGGCAGAGTCTCACCCACTGAACACCTAGGGGAAGAGGGTCTTTTTACTCTCTTCTCCTCCCTTTCTCTGCCTACCCTCTGTCTGTCCATCCATCAGAGCTGATTAGACAGGAGAAACTGACCAAGTTCAGCAGGGCCTAGAGGAATAATTTATTCCTGATGTCAGTATCTCCAAACGGGGGCTTCTGGGATGTAAAACAGCAGAGGGGGATGTAAATCTCAGCCCTCTGTGGCCGAGTTCAAGACTTGATACAGAGCATTAGCACGGTGGCCCAAGCCGCTGGAATGCTGTCCCACAGCTAGAAGCCCTCTCTTTGGGGTGAAGGGTGTGGCGGTTCTGGCACAAAGATGAGTGTCAGGTCTATGTGTGGTTTTCCATAGTACTCTCTAGGGCCTACCCTGCTCAGCATCCCAGGAGCCCTCTGGTGTGGCCCCAGGGCTACGTGCTGTTTCTCAAACAGCTCCGTAAACTTCCAAGCTGATGCCCTTGAATGAGGCTATGGTTGATTCTGTGCCATCTTGGCTCTGGTCTGTGAACCTCTTTGTATCCTCCAGGAGGAACCAGGGCAGGAAGGAAGCCTCGCAGCCACTGTGCTAATGCTCTGTATCAAGTCTTGAACTTGGCGACAGAGGGCTGAGATTTACATCCCCCTCTGCTGTTTTACATCCCAGAAGCCCCCGTTTGGAGATACTGACATCAGGAATAAATTATTCCTCTAGGCCCTGCTGAACTTGGTCAGTTTCTCCTGTCTAATCAGCTCTGATGGATGGACAGACAGAGGGTAGGCAGAGAAAGGGAGAAGAGAGTAAAACAGACCCTTTTCCCCTAGGTGTTCAGTGGGTGAGACTCCGCCATGCCCCTCAACCCTTCAGGGAGGATCTGCTTCAGACACTTAAGAAATGCCCTTGCGAAAACCTGTTTGAGGCTCCAGTGTATAAGGCAATGTCTTCTCATTAACAGATTCAATAAATGGTTGCTGGGGACCTACTATGTGCACATCTCAGGGACACGGCAAGGGTGGGGACAGCAACACTGTTTCAGAAACCACAGTAGTGAAAGGTCTAGGTCCGGGCTCCACAGGGCCACAGTGGAACAGTCTCTGCTCTATACTGGAAGGCGGCCTCATGGATAACGTGGCTTGAGGGAAACCATCCACATAGCAGTTTTCTGGGTACAATGATGACATCAGCTCTCTAGGCTATTGACTCCTCCGCAATCACATTTCAGTATAATTTAGCATCTACAAGTATCCCCAAACTCTTCTGGGCCCAAGAGCTCCCACGGCATTTAAGAATTATCATCATGGAGGCTGGAGAGATGGCTCCGCAGTTAAGAGAATTGGCTGCTCTTACATAGGACCCAGGTTCAAATCCCGGCACCCACATGGCAGCTAACAACCTTCTGTAACTCCAGTTCCAGGGAATCTGACACTCTCCTCTGAGCTTTGTGGGCACTGTACAACACATGTGCACTTACATACATGCAGGCAATACACTCATACTCATAAAATTAAAAAACAGTAAATAAAATATTTTAAAAGAATAAGAATTCCCATCTGCCTTCTCCCTACACAGGTGAACTGTGACCCTCCAGGCTCAGAGGCCAGCAGCTTCGCAAGTATTTGAGAGACTTGTGTTCCCAATAATGGCCATGTCCTTTTTTTTTTAAGATATTTTTGAAGATTTGTTTATTTTTATTTTATGTTACGAGTATTTTGCATGCACACATATATATGTGCATACCTGATACCCGCGGAGGCCAGAAGAGGACATCAGATCTCCTAGAACTGGAGTTATATGGATGGTTGTGACCTTCCACATGGGTCCTGGGAACTGAACTCAGGTCCTCTGCAAGGGCAGCAAGTGCCCCAACTGCTAAGTCAACTCTCCAGCCCCAGCTTTATTTTATTTTAAGTGTGTGTGTGTGTGTGTGTGTGTGTGTGTGTGTGTGTGTACATCAGTATGTACATGTCAGTGCGACTGCTCTTAGAGACCAAAAGAGGACCACAGATCCCCTGGAGCTGAAGTCACAGGTGGCAGTGAACTGCCCTGGGTGGGTGCTGGGAACCGCTCCAGCCCTCTTCAAGAACAATAAGTGCTGTTAACAGCTGAGGCAGCTCTCCAGCCCCAGGTCATACCCTTCTATTTGCTTCCAATTTGATCATTTTCCACCCAATTCATGTGCTTCCCTAAAGGACTTATGATTGGTTGGAACAGAAAAGAGATGCATATTTTGGTTGCCCTAACTACAATTTACTGATATATGCAGATGTCATGACTAAGTGCCTTTCACCATCTCTCCCCACTGGTGGCTGATCTGTATCATCCATCGTAATTAGAGCTGGACTTTCAGCCAGCCTTACTGACCATTCAGCTATTCTAGAAGCATAGGAAGTGTTCCAAACATTCTCCACCGTGTAATGTGGTGCCCAGGACTCAGACGTGGAACACACACCTCCCAGGGCTGTCCTTGAGTTCCTGTTAGCCCTCAAATGGGGCCCCTCCCTAGAACCCACTGAAAACCCAGTCCCACCCAACACCACTCCAGCTGGTTCCATTCTCTGTCTCCACAAGGACAATTCTGTTTTTATTTCAACCCCTCTGAATTCTACCCACTTTGCCAAAACAGAGTGGGAGGAACAAGATGAAAGAAGAAAAAAACAACCTCTCTCTAAGCAAACGAGGCCACAGGGCCTTGGGAACCTGCCAGCCCCCTTTCTATGGGGGTTGTTCCATCAGATCTCAGCAAGGAAGAAACAAGGAAATTAGTGTGCACTTGAATCAGAGACTAAAATTAGCCATCTTGGAAAACAAATCTCCGATAAATACAACCAGGATTTATGGCTAAAATTACAGGCGGCACAGATGGTGTTTGACGGCACCTCATCCGGAGGAGGGGGGCATCCGTTTTCCACTATCACATTAGGGATACAGGGATCACCACAGGGAGTCTTCTACCAGGCTGGGCACACAGCCAGAAAACTGCAGGCCTTGTCCGCAGGCTAGAAGATGTCAGGGTCACCAGGCCCTGCAAGGTCATTCTGGCCAGTCTCTGCCATCTTTGGGCTGATTCCTAGCTTCCTCTGGCATAAGAAAATCTCTTTTGATTTCAAGAGAGGCGTCAGGGAGACCCACAGTGAGCACAGCATCTCATTGTTCATCACCAACAGGATTTTCTTTGCTGTTTGCTGTTGATAGTGAACACCACACACATCCACATCACCCTGCTGTCCTGGTAATCCCTGGCCTTGGTTTTGGGTGGACAGATTGATCCGCTCCTTGCCCTGCAGGTATCGCAATGTGCCAGGCAAAGCTCAGGGGTAAACTTTTCTCATATAGCCAGGGCTCCTGTGATGGTTAATATTGTCAACTCGATCACATCTGGAATTGCCCAGGAGCCAAATCTCGGCAGATCTGTGAAGGGTTTCTAGATGCCGACCCCACCTTTGCTATGGTGGCGTCATTCAATGGGCTGGCGTCCCAGACTGAGTAGAAAGGAGAAAGTGATGAGCGTTCATAACTCTGCTTCCTGACTGGGGATTCAACGTGATCAGTTGCCTCCCACTCCTGCCACCATACTTCCCCACCATGATGGACTATGCGCCAAAATAGGCCCTCCCCTCCTTAAGTAAGATTTGTCAGGTATTTTGTGGCAACAATGAGACAAATAACTAATACAGCTTCCTTTGGTTCCAGGAAGATGGAAGCCCAAAACCTCAGAAGTACAGTACTGCCTCTGTCCTGCAAGGACTGTCTCTCAGTCTGCAGGCCCCCAGGCTGACGCAAAAGACCCTGAAATCATTGTAGTGATACTTATTTTTGCAAAGACTCAACCAGAGCCATTATAAGAACAGAGATACAATGGGGCGTCACTGTTGGCGGGTTTTCAGCCTGGGCTTCCAGTAGAGTTACCCTCTGGCCACCATGACCTCTGATCATAAGGCAAGATACAGTGAATCACAAGTTAAGGTAACACAGAAGCATGTAGCCTTGAAAGGGAGAAATGGAGTTTCGGAACCCCTCAACCTGCCCCCATTCCTGGGGCTAGAGAGACCCTAGTCTCAGTTGATATCAACCTCTGCCTAGGTTAAACCCCACCCCCTCCAGGAGCTGGAGCTTAATTGCTACTTTTCATGCTGGTTATTAAGGCCCTAAAGGTGCCGGTGTCTAAATCATCTGCTGTTTCATGCTTTTGTGCTTGGAGATCATGTGAGATCTGCAGAAGAGCTGAAAGGCTATGGAGTCCCCATGTGCCTTTCCCAGCTCTTGTCTTAGTGTGCAGCAGACACATGCACCAGAAGCACTGACCTGCCCAGGAGCAGGAAAGAGGGACACTCAGATGTCAGGTGCTCTTCCCTCTGCTCCAAGCATCCTGGAGTCTCCCCTAACTGTGAGCAGTGGGTGTAACTATTGTCATAGAAACTACAAAGGAAAGAAGAAAAGGTAGACATGGCCAAAGGCCGAACTCCAGCCCCTTCCCGTGTGGGCTGTGCTGCTCCTCCGTTTGCCACGGTAGTCTCCCATCCTGGTTTGGGGAGGATGCCTCCAAGGCCTCTTACCAGAGGCAGCTGGCCTCCCCAGGGCCTTTCCACCTGGTCTGTGCTGTTTGGATTGTTTTTCTCTTTCCTCTCTAGAGTGAGCTAGCCCACACTTGGAGGTCACACGACCAGCTGTGGGGAGTACGCTGAAGACGGTGTGGGCACGGGCAACGCCACTGCGGCAGGCGGCAGGTGTGCAGGGACAGGAAGACTACACAGCCACTGCTTCTCCTCCAAGTCTGCCAACTTAGCGCCCTCAGTGGGATTCCTGGGCAGCAGCTGTCGCTGTGAGATTCTACCACTGATTTTCTTGTTTCCTTTCGTTCGGTATCGGGAGTTATTTCATAAGGCCTTTTGGCAGTCTGCCTTCATGCCTTTTATGAAATGAGTTCTTTACGTCAGGGTAGATTCACGTGTGCTCTGTTCAACGGTGCTCCGATTCTGAAGCCCAGCCCAAGAATCGGCTGTGGTCTGTCCCTCAACTTCCAGGCAATCACTTCCGTTTTCTCATAGTGACGCTAGCTTTGTCCTTCAGTCGGGCAAATGCACAGATCCATGTGGAACTTCTGCCAGCCTCAACAGTGCCACCTGCCTCCCCTCGCCAGGCGGCCCCGCCCTGACAGACCTCAGCCTGCAAGTGCAGACACAGGAGGCAGCCCTGCGGGTTGCCACTCTCAGAGCGCCATAGACATGTCCTGCTCTCAGTGGACCTGTGGCCTGGCTCATATCAGTTGAACCCTTCGTGCTGTGTGTGAGTGAAGGACCTGACTCCTGTCAGATGGACTCCTCATGCTGTGTAAGTGAAGGACCCCTGTGCTGTGTGTGAATGAGGGACCCAACTCCGGCCATATGGCTCCCTTGCACTGTGTGAATGAGGGAGTCCCATGCCGTGTGAACGAGGAGCCCCCGTGCTGTGTGTGAATGAGGGACCCAACTCCGGCCATATGGCTCCCTTGCACTGTGTGAATGAGGGAGTCCCATGCCGTGTGAACGAGGAGCCCCCGTGCTGTGTGTAAATGAGGGTTGCCCCTCTGTTGGACAGCATCACCTGGGGTATGGCGATCCACAACCTGCTTGTACATTCTGCTGACCATCTCAGCTGCTCCTCGCTTTTGTGATAAGAAAAGGTTGCTCGGAGCAGTCACCTTCAGGATGCCACATGAAGTAAGACCCTGAGGGCTGCATCTTTCTACCAGGGACAGGCGTGCCAGGGGCGCCACACCCTTGTCAGCCATTGGCATCGTCAGGCAGTTTTACTCTTGGTTTGATTTGGGTTTTCTCTCCCATCTGCAATTTAATTTTGTTTTAGACAGAGGGCATTAATGTTTTCTTTATTGAGAGTTAATCAATAGTTCAATAAACAACCATCAGAAAGTCCCTCTTTCCTCATTGCTGTTACCAAGTAAGATGTGAACCACCCTGGGTGTCTTTCTGTTACGTGGATCTGTGGGTCTGTTGCCTGGCAGGCACCACTGCACGGATGGGACTGAAATTCATTTGCAAAGTTCTCTGAGTTGTTTTTTATTGTCCCAGAACCATCTCTTTTTTTTAAACTGCCATGTGGCACCATAGCCAGAGCATTTGCTGTTTGGAAAGACAGATGCTGTGCTCGGCCTTCACGGACACCTTCCGGAAGATTCTCCTGTGCTATGCAGACAAGCCGGAAGCAGGCGTGGTGCTCCTGTCTCTCAGCAACTGAAGCCGCTGAGCTGCTCTGGGTGAGGACCAAAGCTTTGGCCTCTGGTGGCCAGCACCTCAGGGCCAGTGCGGTTTCTCCACAGCCACGATGAGAGTCTCAGCCTTGTAGGCGTCCTGAGGTGTACGTTCTATGGTGACAGGGTCAGCAGCTGTGGCCAGTGGCCTGAATGCTGAGCTTCTGGCTGCTGAACAAACTGAAGAAGGGAGAGACTCAAAGACAGCAACCTCCTCTGGGAGCAGAAGACCTTCCTTCCAGACAGGGATTGACTACTTCTGGATTCTTGTGGAAGTCAGCCCTTGTGGCCAAGAGCTCTTCTTCCTCACTCCCCCTTATGGTCTTGTAGGAACTGGACCTTAGCCCCATTCTCCCCCTAGAGTGACACGCGGCCTTCCAACAGGGAATGGTAGGCAATGTCCTCAGCTCTGGTGACTCCTGGGCACAGAGACACAGCATACACCAGAGATGTAGCCTGTGACTCTGGCTCTGTCCCCAGCAGTCCAGAAGTTATCGACCAGTGGAAACTGGAGGGTTCAGGACACAAAGGGAGCCCCAGGCAGCAGCAGATATACAGGTGGAGGCAACTGAATGTTAGGAAGGCTGTGAAAAGAGGAGCCAGATTTGAGGCTGAGATGTGGACCTGGGGGTTCCTGACTGCAGAATCTGTGTGGATAAAGCCACAGAACAGGGGCACCAAGATTTCAGAGAACAGTGTTTAGTACACAGGGCTCGATGCTCAGGGCAGGCGGGCCACGCAGATTTGACCTTGCCCAAGGGAGCACGCTGGTAACCAGGTCCTGCAGTCCTCTCCATCAGCAAGAGGAAGCATGCCCGGCTTGTGCCTGGGCTCGTGAGTAAGTGCAGGGAGAAGGGGCCTAAGAAGGCTACAAGGAATGAAGATCCTGCAGCAGAACGTTTCTCCACCACAACACCCTGAACCTCTGAACGCATTTCCACTTCTCTCTACTTCAAAACAGAAGGTATAATGGAAGAACCTGCCTGCGCTTTGTGATGGGCAATGCGCAGGCCAGGAGAGGGAGGAGGAGGGAGGGGAGCCTGGGGTCAGCAGAGGCCGCACACTTCAGGCAAGAGGGCAGTCTTAAAACAGTGCCCAAAAACACAAAACCATACAGAAGATGTTTTAGAAGACAAAGATCTGGGTTTGCAGAGAGGAGAAAGCGCCCTCTGACACAACTCGACATCGTGTTTAAGTTTGCTCTGCAGTGGCTTTTAAAATAAACACAATTCACACATCAATATAGATGAATTACTTCAATTCTATCTTCAGACGCATCTAGGAATAAGCAAGTTATCTGGATGCTGTAACACGAGGTGATACGCACGGTATCTGCCTACTGGCAGGGTTGATTTTGATTGCTTTGATTTTGACACATGGCAATATATTTCCAGATAGAAACCAGGAAAGATATCTTTTCAAATTACAGAAATTCATAAATATGCAAATACGCCCCACAATACCATATCTAGCACCTCTGGTTTTTTATTGTTTTTAGATTTTTGTGACTAACAGCAGATTTCTGAAAGTCTCAGTAATTCCATATGTAAAACAGACAAGCCTAACCCCACAGTTTATGTATGAGACACACTCAGCACTGGAGAGATGGTTCCCCTGGAGACTGTGTGGTAAAACGCACTCCCACTGTACAATAAGACTCGCACAAAGGATAACATCCTGGGTGACTCTCAGAGGTAAAACCAGCCACGAGCCTTTCCTCTTCCCTTCTAACTGACGGAAATCAGGAGATCTTAACCAAAAAGCTGAGAAGCAGTTGGCTAATGCACCATCAGGGATCTGACTGAGGCACAGGGCTCAGGGTGGCCTGTTCCTCCAATGGGCTTGGTTTCCTCCACCCATGTCTCTAGGAGACAAGGTAGCTGGTGAACCTTATCACAGTCCCCACCCACTTCAGAGCTTCACCTGCGCCTCAGGTGTCTTGCCCCAGGCTCCATCCCAGAGCTGGAGGAGAGGAAGAGCTTCTGCCCCAGTTTAACACAGGCACATGTTACTGTGAGAGCTCGTCTCCTGCCCTGTCTCCAAAACAAGGCACCATATGTCTGACACGAGAGAGCATAGAGGCAGAGTGAGTGTGAGGCACTGGCCCACACAGTTCAAACCCAACCTAGAAACGTGCCACTGTGTGTGCCAGTTCAGCTGGCAGAATGTTTGCCTAGCATGCAGGAACCCCAGGTTCAATCCCCAGCACCATGGAGACCCAGTGTGGTATGCATGCTTGGATTCCCAGTACCTGGGAAGTATAGGAAGGAAGATCACAAGTGTGAGGCTGGACTGGGCTATAAAACGAGATCCTATCTCAAAAAAATGTTTTAAAAGTGGGACTGTGTCGATATAGGAGCGAGGGTCCCTCAGGTAACTGGGTCCTCTCACAGTCAGTCATGGGGAAAAAAGAATCAGGATGGTCTATGGTGAGGTCTGAAGATCCAGGCAGAAGAGCCAGGGGAGCTATTTTCAGCCACCCCAAACATCTTCAGAGGGACCAGAGGGTGACAGAATCTCGGGTACTCCCAGGGGAAGACCACACAGGGGTCTGTGCGGTTGTTGCCAATGGAATTCAGAGCTAGTATTTAAACACAGAAACAGCTGTAATTTGGATTTTTAAATCCATATGGTACAGGAAACTGTCTGCCTCCAGGGTCCCACCAGCACACAGACACATCCAGACATTTCATCGCACAGATGTATGCAGTAGAACAGAGAGGTACACAGAATCTTGGAAAGGCCTGGGGTCTAGAAATAGCTGGCACCCTAACTCCCTCCCTCCCACCCTTCAGGCCATAATAACCACAATGCAGAATTAGCTGGGACACTAATGTTCCCAGTTCCCAGAAACCCCTGCCCAAGGCCATGAAGTTGGGCTATGGTCTATAGAGACACCTTACATTCGTAGGTGGCCCAGCCCAGATTCCTGACCACATCTCAGCAACACAGTCTGTTGTTTTCCAGACATGGTAAGCCACCTACATATGAAGACAGGAGCACATACACACAAGGAGCCACATTCTACACAATGACATGCATAAACACAGATGAGAGAGAGAGAAAGAGACTATAGGGGAGGGTTGCTCTATTCAAGGAACCATAATCCCTCCTCTAGCCAGAATCACTTGGTGGGAACACAGGCTGGAAGACTGAAACATGAACCAACCCAGTGTCCCTGTGACCATCAGCCTCTGTGTCTTCTGACCTGAAGAGACCATAAGTCAAAAATTCTGACAAAGGAATATATCTAGAGCTCAAGGGAGGGAAAAGAAAGGAATCAGACTGTGCCCAGCCGAGCACAGGCTCCTGATGGGCAGAGGGCGGTGGCATCAGAATGACGGAGGTGGAGGAGCCCCTGCAGGCAGGGCAGGAAGGGTCCTGGGACACCATCCTCTGAATCCTAATTGAGGCCCAGGGAGAGGCGTCCCACACAGCTTTGGGAATGAACAGCAACTGTGAACTGTTTCCTGCAGCTTCACCCAGGGAAACCTGGCAATGGGAAACTGAGGCTCAAGAGGAGATGGCAGCTGCGCACCTGTGAGTGCGGGCACATGTGTGTGCATGTAGTGTAGTGTGTGTGTGTGTGTGTGTCTGTCTGTCTGTCTCTTGCATTGCCTTCAGCGATAGCACCTTCCCCATCCATGCTGATCATGGTCTTCCTGGGGCTGTTTCAGTTGAGTATGTGCACCATTTTCTATTGGCATGTTCTTTGCATGTGACGGAGCCCTGTGTGGGTTTGTTGAACACAGCATAGACTTAGGTTTGCATCCTCTTCCTGCCCAAAATGCACACAAATGGGAACAGGTTGCTGGACACTTGTGGGAGTCTGGACTGTCCAGTTGTTCCAGAAAGCTGACAACTTGGATTTTGGTGAGTGACAGGAATGGCGTGCTCCGTTGCTGGCCAGTTTCCTCTAGTTTTCCTCTTGTTTTGCTTAGTCTGGATGAACTGAACAGACGGTTTCTTTTATTTGAAAATCTCTTCTAAGTAGTCAAGTGTTGGAATATCTTTTTCAAACAGTTGTTAGATGGTGATTTCCTCATTTGCCAACTTTTTAATAATATGATGTGTTTCTTGGATATTGCAAATAATAATCACAACTTGTCATTTGCACTAAGAATAATCACCGATATATCACTTTTATATCGGCCATCAAAATATTTTAATTTCTATTTGGACACAAATGACTTTCTTTTATGGCTTCTAAATTCGTTACTAAGAATTACTCCCTCATTTGTAGATTACATATGAGCCTCCAAGCCTGACTCCCCAGTGCAGCTGTCATTATGATGATCACCGTCACAGAAGCTGACACTCCATCTGGATTTGTGAGTCTGTCAGGTGTGAAGTTTTCCACCAGGCCAGGCACCACTGAGCTGGCTTCTTCGCTGATGAGATGTCGTACTTGAAGCTGGGAGTGTTCCTCCCAGCTGTCATCTCAGGACTTGGTGACTGAGGCTTGATACCAGACCAGGCTACATGGTGAGACCCTGGAGGTGGGGGGAGGGACAGAGGGAGGGAGGAAAGGAAGGAAGGGGAAATATGGAGAGAGGGAGGAAAGGAGGAGGGAGGAAGGGAGGAAGAAGGAGGTGGAGGGAGAAGGGAGAAGGAAGAAGGGAGGGCAAGGAGGGAGAGAAGGAAAGGAGGGAGGGAGAGGGCTAGGAGAGAGGAGAGGGCATGGCAGAAAGGAGAGGGAGGAGGAAGGAGGGAGGGAGGAAGGAAGGGAGGGAGGGGGAGAGAGGGAGGAAGAGAGGGAGGGAGGGAGGAAGGGAGGGGAAGAGAGGGAGGAAGCGAGGGAGGGAGGGAGGAAGGGAGGGGAGGGCAGGGCAGGGCAGGGCCACCATCCCTCCCTCACCTAGGCTCCAACCCTTCAGAGTCCAAACCCTGCATTACCCCGACTCTGAGCTCCTTACAGCTCTGTGCTGTGCATTTCCAGCCCTGAACCAGAACCATGTTGACTCAACTCAAGCAGTGTGGAAAAGAGCTGCCACTTTGGCGCGACAACGTTGCGATGACCCCTACTCAGTTTCCCTGACTATTCCTAGGAATTTGTCCTTTCTTGCCAGCTTTCAGGCCCTTAAACAAGATGCCTGGCTTCCCTTTAGAGGCTGAGGGCAGGATGGGACAGCAGAGTCTGGCTCTGGCTCTGCTCCAGTGGGAGGAGCCACAGCTCCTGCCTCCCAAGCTCTCCACACAGGCCTGGGCCTCTGTGGTAAGCGGCCCTCTGTGCTCCACAGGATTTTCTGTGCTGTGCACAAAACATTACACCTCGTTTCCCTTTCCAGATGCTCATTTCTAGTGTGAGCAAAATACTGATTTCTCAAAGTGTGTAACTAACTGTCCTTTAAGTGTGGTGTGAGCATTTCCTTCTGCATCAACACAGGTCATCTGTATTTCCCTTCACCATCAACTATTCCATCTGGATTTCAGGTTTGGTATTGTACCATGACATAGAAAATTCCATCTTAAAATCCATAAACTGTGCAGCATCTCGATCTGTTTTCTTGATTAGACTTGCTAGATGCTTTCCATTTTATCAGTCTATTAAAAGAAATGGTCACTTAACTTATTCTTAAAGTCCTCTTCACGCATCTCTTCTAGGCTGTGGTGTTTTGTTTCACTACGATTTACCCAGAAGTTTTTAGTCTTCCCTTCTCTTGATTTACTTCCATCTTAACTCAACACTAAATTCATTTTATTTAGTTTTGTGTTAAATGCTTGGACTTGAAAGATTTGATATCTCTGAAACAGACTTCTCTGCCCAGCACAGAGGATGGGACAGCCCAGAGTGGGAGAAGACTGATCCCTCAGGAGGCTGCAGGAAGCACATCATGTGACCAGGACTGGCCTTCAGCATGCTCTGGGAACAGACATCAGTATGGGAGTGTTGAGTGGCCATTTCCTCCAAGGAGGAGGGTCATGTGATTCAGGAAGCAACAGAATGTTAGACAAGGTTCAGGAAGTTCCTGAAGTTTGCAAGATTCACATGGCCCCACCCCAAAGCTATGTAAGAGGTAACAGTCTCTGGGGAGAGAAGATTTTCCTGCAACCAAGCAGCCTGCAGCAGGTGCAGAGAGCTTGTTACCCATGCTGGGTGGGCTTTGGAGGTACAGCTGCCTTTGAGTTATCCATGATCCAGCAAGGAACCCCAGTAAACTCCAGGGCTCACGTATCTGGACGGGTGGAAGAGTTTCTTTGTTCTGTCATCAATGCCCTGGTTCAGGCAAATGCACATTTTCTTCATATTTCTCCAAGAAAAGTCATACAACACAGACAGGATGTCCTTCCATGCTCTGGCACTAAGAACACCACTTGGGTGACTGGGTACCTCCATCCAAGTTGGGTGAGCTAGGATCCAGCCAGCTACGGAAGCTGAGGGAAAGCTTGGTGCAGGGAAGGCTTGGATCCCAGTGCTAGATCTTACAGGAGCCATCCTATCCACATGAGCCAGTTTTTGGGGCCGGGTTGGGCTGGCTTTCTCTATCTAGCAGCTTTCTAAGAAAATGAAGCAAGTCAGTTTTTGGAGACTCCCCAGTACTATGTCCTTTTTCCCCAGCCTTATTTGATTTCTGTTATTACCAAGCTTAATTCATGTGACTAGAATTCGGTCCATTCAAACTCCATCTTATGGAACCGTAATTTTTTGAATTATTTTAGTCTTTATTTTCCCCAAGGTTTTGTGGGGCCAGGGATGCGCAGAGCATCCTGTGCTTCGGAACCCACACTGTGGCTTTATTCATTACCACTGTCTTTCCCCAGTGAAATATCACAGGTGTTAATAGGTTTCCTAATTCGCCCTCACTCTCTACTTATGAGAATAGTATCTGACCCAGAGTAAGTGTTCCTAAATATTTGTGGAAAGGATATT
Source organism: Eospalax fontanierii (assembly GCA_035773235.1). NCBI lineage: Eukaryota > Metazoa > Chordata > Mammalia > Rodentia > Spalacidae > Eospalax > Eospalax fontanierii. The sequence goes on from CM069537.1 coordinate 78,217,349, forward strand.
TCTTAAGCAAACTTATCAGTGCAAGTTTGTGTGATAATCTGTTCAACTGCTTGCTACATTGTTGAATTTAAAAAGATAGTGCATGTCCACACTCTGCAGCCATGTGCCTGTGTGATGCCTGTGTGATGTGATCTGTGAACAGCCTCCTGGCAGAGAGCCAGGCACCAGGGTGTACCTCCATCACACGCTCCTCTCCAGCCTTCTGCTGGGGCCCAACATCTGCAGTCCAGCATTGTAGATGGTTTCCTCTTCTCCTTAATGTTTGCTATCAAAGGTCAAGGTTGGAACCACAGGCATTGCCACCATGTGAATTAGTTACTTTTCTTGCTGCTGTGACAAAAGCCTCTTAAGGAAGGAATTGTTTGTTTGAACTCTCAGCATTCAAGAGGATACAGTCTATCTCAGTTTTCTGTTGCTATGATAAAACACTCTGACCAAGGGAGCTTATAAAAGAAAGAGTCTATTTGAGCTTGTGGTTCCGAGGGAAACTGTCCACCATAGCAGGACGGCATGGTGACAGGAGGTGCCAGAGCAGCAGCAGAAGGCAGAGAGAGACCGGAGATCTGACAAGGCTTAAGAACTCTCTAACCCGGCCCCAAGTGACGTGCTTGCTCCGGCATGGCCAGACCTTCAAAGACCTCCCAAAACAGCACCACCAACTGCTTGGCGCCTATGGGGAACATTCTCATTCAAGTCACCACACACTGTCCATTGTGGAGGGAAAGGCATGATGGCAGGACAGGAAGGGTAGCTGGCCACATTGCACCTATAGTCAGGAAGCAGAGGGGAAAAAGTAGTCAGGCCCCACTGTCAAATCTCAAGGCCACTCCTGGTGGCCAACTTCCTGCAGCAAGATTCCACAGCCTTCCTCAAAACTAAGACCAGATGGGGAACAAGTGTCCAACACCTAAACCTGTGGAAGACATTTCACATTTAAACCTCAACCATCTGCCCTCCAGCACTGGCTCCCGCAGCACATTCTGCGCCTACCAGCTTTCCTCGGTGAATGTCCTAAGGTCCTAAGATGCCCAGCATCCCAGAGTCTCCACTGCAATTTAGGTCACATAGTTACAGCTTCCTATGATAGCCTTTCAGGGCCTCCTTATGGGGGATCCAAACCCACCATACACTGCCTGGCCTCAGGGACTGTCTTTAACCTTGATGCAAGCCACTGTGACCCTTTCATCTTTATGTCTTTCATGCCTGTAACACCAGCACCACGTGAGCAACGATGCCAGTTGAGACACGGACTGGCTCCCTGGAACCACAGCTGCAGTGGTCTCTGACAACCCTGGGGAAGCACTTTCCTAAGTGGCTGTTTTCAGTCAGGGAACCCTGTCAATGGGATTCTCTGTCTGGGCTCTCATCTTTCAATAATTTATGTTTTCATCATATGGAACCTTCTGTGGATGGGGTCATGACCTCAGGGTACTTATCCTGTTGTCCCTGTGCAGAGCCGGAGATTTCTTTTCGATGTTACTAATCACATTCTTAATTACAGCTGCTTTCAAACCTGCCTTGCCTATAATGTTAAACTTGCACATACTCTGTAATGTTAAACTTGCACATACTCTGTAATGTTAAACTTGCACATATTCTGTAATGTTAAACTTGCACATACTCTTTTCCTGCAACTTTACTCTCTCTGACTTGAGAGCACCGAGCTTCAGCCATGCCACAGCCCAAATGCTCTCCTGTCTTGAAATTTCCTCCACAAAGAAGTTAGTCCACTACTTTTTAATTCAACCTCACACAAGTTCTCAGAACATGACCAGAACGCAGCCAGTTTCTTTTCCAGAATATAACAAAAACCGCCTCCAGCCCAGTCCTCACTGGAGTCCTTGTTTCTTGGAAACCTCACCAGCCAGGCCCCCACTGCCTGTATTCTCTCAGCCCTCTCATTTTCCACCTGAAGTTCTCTTCCAGCCCCAAATTCCAAACTCTTCCACATTCCCCCAGACACCAGTTCCAAAAGTCTAAAAGCACAGAGGTTGATGACAGCAATGGTCCCACTTCTCAGCACCAAATTTTCCATCTTAACTACCTTTTTCATCCCTGTGGCAAAATATCCTGTCAAAAGCAACCTGGGAAAGAAGAGTTTATTTTGCCTTAAAGCTCAAGGGATATAATAAATTAGATACAGATAGACAGATAGATGATAGATAGAGAGATAGATAATGATATAGATGATAGATAGATAGATGATAGATATAGATGATATATAGAGATGTTAGATGATTGGAAAATGACAGATACACAGATGATAGATAAATGATAAACAATAGAAATTGATATAGATATATTTTCCATGAATGTTTTTTCAGTAAAGAGACACGTTTGTGTATTGATAATTTAAATGATATAATATCCAGATGATAATTTAAAATATTTAAGAAAACTTCAAATACAGGCATGAAGAAACACTGGCAGATGGTTGGAGCTTTGCTATTTTAACTGGGATGCTGTGCACCCTGGCATTTATGCATCTCTCTGCTCTGAATTTTTTTATAATGAAAGGCTAAATTATTTGATGAATAAAAAAACAAACAAATGAATTTCCATAGGCTGTGCCAAGATGTCTACCTTGAATGTAAAGCACTGGGAATCAGTGAATATGATTTGTCATTAAAATTTTGCTATTGAATAAATGAACAAAACTGAGAAAGGAAACTAGATTGTTACAGCAAAAATACAGTTATTACGGAAAGAAAAAGAGGGGAGGCAAGAAGGAGAGAGGGATAGCTCAGTGTTGGCCTTCGCTTCCCTCCATTTCTTGTCACCTTTCTCTGTCAATGTAAATGACCTTAGAAGAATTTCAAGGATGCACCGCTTTCAACTGTATCAACACATCTCTAAGAGTCGCACGGAAGATGGTGCTGTGCTCGGGGAATATAACAAAGTAGAGAGGCAGGAAAACTGGGGGCACGTGACGGAAGTAACCCTTGGAGGAGGAGGGTGAACTGGGGGCACGTGACGGAAGTAACCCTTAGAGGAGGAGGTGACGCGCTCTACTGAGCCCTGATGTGCGGCTGGGGCTCATCCACCCGAAGCACCCAAGCCCTCCGGTTAGGTCACGCTCAGGGTACCAGGTAGACTGTTGGTAGGATCCAGGGGCCATACAGGAGCAGGGATTCCTGACTCTCCACCGTCTACCATCAGCTGAGGTTCGTGGCAGATACTCGGCACTGCTTGCTCAAAACTGGAGTGGCCATTGCAGGGTGCGGATTCCACAGCTCTCCCGGGTTTATCAACTCAACTGACTTTGTTCTTCTCAGAATAAAAACACTAAGAAAGACACACGAAAGAGTCCTTCAAATATCTGGAGAATGTTCAAGTAGAGAGGGAAGATTATACAAGGATCTATGGGGATAAAGGAAAGATGGAGCTCCAGAGAGTCGGGGCCTTAGGAGACTGGATTATCAAGGGAGAAATGGAGAAATGGGGACACTGTAAATGGGGAAGGCATGGAGAGAAGCAATGGTTTCTGAGAGCCTGTGTGTGTGTGAGTGTGTGTGCGTGCGTGCGTGTGAGTGTGTGTGTGTTCTCCAGGAGCCAACATAAAATCCGAGTGCCAAAAGTAAGAGAAAAATCACAACTCACACAGGAAGACACTTCTCTTTGAGAAACCTTGTGTTGTTAACTCTGGTTTCTGACCATTGCGGCCACACAGTGAAAACAGGGCTACCCTGTGTGGGCACTTTGTCCTCTGTACCAGCAGACAGAGCAGACTCCACACAGAACTTCTTAGAAGGTGTTCAAGGGCAGGTCAGATTCTCCAGCTTCAGATACTGAGATTCTCTCCAAAAAGCTTAGAGACCATCAGTAGCAGTTACAGGAGGGTGACGGAAGAGCAAAAATAAGGGGGAGAGAGGGAGGAGGAAGGGAGGGAGGGGACGAGTAGAGAGGGATTTTTGCCTAGTACTAAAGAGAACTAGGTCAAGTACTCTGTTAACATAATCCCCTTATTGAGAAGTAAAGAAAAATATGGAGATGAGTTGCAGTGGTCCACAGGCAGAAAAACATGACTAGGCATAGATGGAACCAAGACACTTGCTTCTTAAGATCCTTTGACACTGAATTCAAACAACAGCCAGAGAAACCAGAGGGAGGTCTATCTCCTTACCTGGAACTCTAGGGTGAAGCACTTGGTTTCCCACTTTTTTGGGGTGGTAAATGCTCTGGGTATCGTCTCATTTCTTGTCTGTGTTTTATTAATAAATAATTGAACACAGTGCACTGACTTTGGCTCTTGAATTCCTGATGCTCAGGATAATAAAGTGAGCCGCATTACGCACAGATGCATTATTAACTGGCAGCTACTGGCTCAGTAACATTCTGACGAGCCCTAAAGTGCAAGGAATTAATAGCACATAAATTTTTTGTTCTTCAGTTTTTCAAGATCTCCTGATAAAGTCTCAGAGACGACACTCTGTGGCTTCCTTCGTGAGATTTGTCTCTACTGAGCACATCCTTTCCTGGCTGCTGTCTTGGGTCCTTTGTCCCCTAAAATGGGGAACGGTAAATCCTTAAAATAATTAGTACCTTTTTCAAAGTCTGGGTCAGAACTGAGGGGAGAAGCCCTCCCTTGACTGGTCTGACCTGGGGATAAAATCGTACTCACCTCTGCTAGGGTGCTACTAGTCTCTCAGAGAAGCAGTCAGACTCCCCTGCACAAGCATTTGCAACCTCGGGATTTGTTCCTTTGGAGTTGGAGTCCCACCAGTGGCCGTTGCCGCAGCTGGCTGGTTCATCCACAGGTGCAGGGCTTACAGAAGTAGTTGTAGTGAGAAGAGAAGTCAGTTAAGCTGCCCATCTGGCATCTGCTAAGAATGAGGCTGCTTGCTGGCCATGAGCAGGACAGGAGGACCAGCCTGGACTGGCCCTCCAGGAAAAACCATGGCTACATGACCTGAGCTTGGGGAGCTGGCAAGAAGCTTTTCCCCTGCAGTCAAGAGTTTGCCTATCCTCGCTCAATTTAAGGTTAAATCCCAGGAAACTATTCCTTGGGGGGGACATGTGCTTCCCAGGAGAAGGGCCCTGCCCTTGTGTGCCCCTCAGAGCGGACTGGCATCAGCACCACACACAGCATCTCCCTCATCTTCAGAAATCTCAGCACAGTCACTCCTGGTTTTCCTGTCCAGGATAAGGTGGCCTTGTAACACACATTGAAAATTCTCTCCTGGGGCCATGCCACATGCTCAGTTCCAACCACTGGACTCTCCTCACCAGACGTCTATGGTCCTGAGGGGGTGAACAGTCCAGAATCTCTTTCCCTTCAGGGAGGAGACATGGCTTCACCCCTGTACAATGGACCCTCCTATAGTGATTCAGAGCCTTGCAGTGATTTGGAGACACAAACTTAACATTTGTGATGGAGAAAAGTTCATCAAACTTTCTGAGAGGTTTTTCCATGACATCCACCCTGAAGCGTTTATTAATTTAGTGAGGCTTCTTAATTAAAGGCTCAATGAATAATTGAAACATAGTTTTTGATTATACTGAAGTTGGTGCCATTTTGAGTTATAATTGTAACTAATAAATTAGTTAAATAGGTTAGATGATAAAACGCTTCTCAGGGGAACGCTCATAATTTCAAGAATTTATCTACATGTCACTCAGAGGATTTATGCAGAAAAAAAAATAGATGATCAGAAGAAATCCCAGCACAGACTCTCATTAATCAGTGATGTCCACTCTGAGCACCAAAGTTCACGGGCAACTCACTGTCCTGTGGCAGTGACTTCAACATGCTATCCCTGAGGCTGCTTCCTCCAAAGGGCAGAGGTAGAGACTGGAGTGGGCGTGTCTCCGGACTGGCCAGGAGCTCGGCACACAGCCTGTACCCAAGGACATGGCAGAGACAAGTGACCAATTTGTGTGAGTCCCCTTCCCCGTGGGAAGCCACCTCTCACCCTGGTAGCTCTCTTTTCCACATGTGTCGGTCAACAGAGTCTGCCAGGCGTCTGCTTGGAGCTAGACGACTGCCCTGGGTCTCATCGTGTGCACGTCAGTCAGCATCCCCAGACTGAAGTGGGAATAATAACAGGCATCGTGGACGGATGTATCGACAAGGCTACTCCCAGTCATCCCAGTGCCCTGCGGTGACCCAATAGAGAAGATGGTAGAGCAGTCAGGGAAGATACTCCAGCTCCAGGCCCGGAGCCCTTGAAGAAAGAACGTCTTCATGGAGAGAAAGGCATCCCTTCACACATGTCTTCTTCTAAAATGAACTGAGAACTGAAAGGTCCTGTTCCCTTCATTCATTCATTCCTTCACTCAGTCATTCAACAAACAACTGTGGATCACTCAGCAAACATGCACCAACTCTCCTGTTGAGCTCCAGGTTTACGCAAAGTTGGGAAGGCCCAATCTGAGGGGCCTGAGGAGGTGGTGGACCGGGCGGGACTCCCCTCCCTTCCCCAGCATGCTGCTGTAGAACCAGCAGCCTTTGAACGTGTCAGCCTCTTGTGGGTGGGTCTCCACCTCCAGCACGACTGTTGTGCTGCCAGAGAATGGAGGACGATGGAACAGGACCTCAGGAGGCTCAGAGTGCGGCGGGAGGAGGAGCTCCCGGGATACTACGTTGGTGGGTGGTTTGGTTATTAAAGCCAAGGCAGAGGTTTATCTAGGGAGGCTTTTCTGACTGTTACAGAAGGTGGGAATGCTAAAGGTGGGGTCTTTGGGGTAAAGGCGGGAAGGTTGTAGGGCTGACGTGGAAATTAGGAACAAGGAAATGAAACCCAAAACCTGGTTCTGGTTTGGGGTGGGGGAAAGGAAGATTCATATCTACAGTGATTTCCTGGGGCCCGGTTATCGCATCAGGCAGAGCAGGCCAGACACCCGCCGTCCCTTCAGGGTATCCGGAGTTGCTTGCCTTGCTCAGTACACAGACCCCCATGGCCTCCAGCCTCTTTCAGACTCCATAAGCTTCCCTCCCACTCTGTTCTCCTCCTCCTTACTATTGCTCTCCACGACCTCCCACCTCCCTCCTTTCTCATCTGTCCACCGTCTGGCTCTCTGAGGCTTTCATGTCCCACAGCAACTGCTTCAGGAGCACTGTGTGAGCAATTTCCATCCTTCAGTCTGCCATATGCAGACTCCATGGGGCCTGTGTAGAGTCACCTCATCACATGCTCTGGCACGCACCAAAGGCCAGGCTCAGGCTTGGAGGCAATCATGGTGGACTGAGAACTGGACACAGGCCTCCTTTTCCAGGAGGACAGACCAGAGGCTGAGGGCTGTCCGTCTTCCCATACAGCAGCCTTCCATGAAGATGTGCTCACCATGAGTAACAAGGACCCATTCTAGACATGGGCAGCACATGGAGTCATCACACAGGCACCACACAGAGTAGATATTCAGTTGACCTTTCCCAGGAACTGGATGTGCCTAGCATTCACCTTCTTGGCTCAGGACTATAAATGGAAACAGACAGGGAAAGTCCTGGGGTCCCAGAACACAACAGAGAGGGGCTGGAAACCAAGTCTAGGTATTGTAGAACAGATGTACACAGGTGTCCAGTGCACCTCGCCCCTCACCCAGGAGTCAGTCCACTGGACCTTGCCCCTCACCCAGGAGCCCAGAACAGCCACTAATGCACCAACTCAGCCAGAGTTTGCTGAGATTCCACCTTTCAGACGCCTGTAATACAACCAAAGACAAAACAACCCAAATCCTTGTCTTCTTGTAAGCCACATCCCCAGAAAAGGCAGGCAGACACTAAGGAAGACCAAATATGCACCTCGCAGCTTGTGCAAGTTGATCTGCTACAGATAGGTTAGGCAGGAAAGGAAAGAACATGCTGGGGCAGAGGTGGCAGCCTTGGCAGCAGCTGTAGCTACCAGCGATGCCGGCCTCTTCACATGCACAGGTCAACGTGATGCAGATGCATGCTTACCTCCTAGACCATTCCTGGCATCAGCAAGCCAGGCCATGCTGCTCCACATCAGATCTGGTCCTGGACAAGTTCCAGGACTCCAAGGCTCAGTCAGCCTCCTCAAGCCAGAACAAGACAACATGTGAGTTACTTGCTATGGTTGATAATTGGCTGAAAAATAAAGTTATGCCCAGTGAGAAGGCCCTCCCCTACTCCTGGAGCCTGGGGCTGGCACACGCCTCCCACTAAGCAGAAGTTCTATCGGAGCTGATTTGTTTCCTGGGCCAATGAACAAGGATACCATCGGTGCCCACTGCATGTAACAGGACAGGCACCCTATGCTGCGCACAGTGGGTTTTAACACTTTGCATATATTAAAACTTATCTCATTCCTCTGCCAGTCTTGGAGGAAGCCTGTCAGTCTTGAAACCCCAAAGCAGCTGCCTAATAGCAGACACCATGAAAAGATTCTGTTAGCACTAAGAATGATGCAGCACCCACCCTCCGAGGGCTCAGGAAAGGGTGGTAGCCTGCAGCCCCAGCATGCCTCACCGGGCCACAGTTCTTCCACTGCCTGGGCTTTGTAAACCAGTGGCTCCCCTCAGAATCACCAAGTCTATCACTCCTTGGGCTCTCCCCCCACCCCAGATGGGGTCCCGGGTCCTGGAGCTGGAACTCCGTGAGATGCCTGCGACTCTTACGTAGAAATTTGAGATGCACTGATACATGAGATCCTTCCTGCAGAGCTGTGACTATTTCAGGATGGGCACTCATCTCAGTTACACAGTCCAATGTGTGCATCGTAGTTAAGGATGGTGGAGACCCTACACCCCAGTCAGACCTGCAGGACTGGCATGGCCTTGAAGGCAGCACAGGTCCAGATCAAATTGTGCTGAGTCAGAAAGAAAAGCCACAGGGTCAGGAAGGTGTGAGACACTTATGGGTAACCTGGGCTCTTCCTTCAAAGAAGAGAAGAAAACTACCAGGTCTAAGAATGCCTCACTACTTAGTTTTGGGAGCAGGGCTGTCTCAATAATTTTGCTGTCACCACCCTGTTCCGTGGTTCCTGGATTCATTCCACTAAAGAATGTGGTCTATAGCCCAAGAGCAAATTCCATAAACCCAGAGGGTCCCGGAATCAAGACCGGCAGGTGCCAGGCATAGAGAAGGACCAAGGACGACCCAAGATAGAGACAGAAGTTCCACACAAGGACAGGCCAGATAAGCAGAACAAGGAGCACAGAGCCACATCCTCACAGACACAGCCTTCCCACAGAAAGGTCACCGTGTGCCTGGTGATGAAGCCTTTAAGGGAGTTCACGCTAAACACAAGCCTGTCACTCCTTGCTTCCTGTATGTGAAGGTGAAGCACTTAGCAGAATGCACTGTGAACACAAACCCACCACCCTTTTCTCCCTGATAAGCGGAGGATCTGAGAACCATAGAGATGACCTTGAAGTGCCATTTTCAGACTTCCCCATCCATCTCCCTGCAGTACAAAGGTTCCACTCCCAAATCCTCAGCACTGGGTCCTGTGTATCACACAAAGCGATCAGAGGCAACTCTGCTGTGTAAACCATACTTTCCTTGACTCACTCCCAGCACACACTGCTCACAGCAGGCTCTAGAAATGTTCCCCCTTCTGCTGGGCTGGAAAATCACAAAAGCACCCGCTTGTTCATGGTTTGTTTCCCAGCACCTCCACCTCGGTTCAGCAGTTGGTGAAGTTCCCCCAATGCTCCTGTGTGATCTATGAAAAGCCACCCTCTGGGCTGCTCTACAGGAATCCAGGGGAGTGAGGTGAGCTGGGCTCGAACGTCATCTAACGAAGACTAACCAAGTGTCTGGCTTCTGGGGAAGAGGCGCAACATTTACTGGGTGTTTTCTATGTGTGTTCCCACCTGCACACAAGTAATCCAACACCCTGAAGTACTTAAATACAGTCTCACCTTACTTTAGTCTATTGAGACAGAGTGTCCTAGAGCCCATGCTGGCCTCTAACTCTGTGTAAACCTGAACTTCTGATCCTCCTGCCTCCACAACCAAGCACTGAGATTACAGGTGTGCAGCACCATGCCCAGTTTTATGCAGTACTGGAGACTGAGCCCAGGGCTTCCGGCCTGCTAGACAAGTACTCTACCAAGTGAACTACATCCCAGCCCCACTTACTGTTTAAACAGTACCTGAGGCTAAGCCATCCTCTGCCGTGTATCGGGACCCATGTGTGCTGGGACCCATCTCTACCTCTCCTCTCTTCTGTCTGTACTGTGAGGTCCGCAGCATCTGTCCCCAGTGCAGCATCTTTGGAGCCCACCTCCCTCCACTCCACCAACTCTTTCCTTACTTCCCTGGTTACTCTGAGGTACTTACTCCACTGTGTGGACTTAGTCATCCTACCAGACCTAAACCTGCATACCCTGCACTGTCACCCTGAATGGGACTGAATGCGCCCCCAATCCTCCTGCTGAAGCTCTCCATCCAGAGGGACTACATCTGCAATGGTGGTTGATTGACTGTAAGAACAGCGTCTGAGTGTCTGCTGTTTCCTTTCCTGCCGATGTAACAAAATACCCTGGCAAAAGCAACGCCCAGGTGACTTGGCTCAGTGTGCGTACAGTCCATCCACACATGCACCACAGTGGGGAGCCATGGCAGCAGGAGTGGGAGGCAGCTGGTCACACGTGTCCCAGTTAAGAAGCAGAGAGTGGCGAATGCTGCTTCCAGCTCATTCTCTCCTTTTTATTCAGCCTGGGACTCCAGCTCGAGGGATGGCGCCCCTCCTCTTTAGGGTGTACCTTCCGGTCTCCATTAACCTAATCTAGAAATCCCTCACAGACATGCCAGAGGCTAACCCTAATCCAGACAACCCCCACTGGGGTGCCCAGAGGCTCTGTCTCATGTGCGATTCTGGGCCCTGTCATGCTGACACTATATTAACCATCATAACTTTTCTTTTTTCCTCTTCAAATGTGTTGTGATATTTCATGATGTTAGAAGATTTTCTGGCTTGAACTACTTTTGCATGTGAGATGACTTGAAGCAGATCATATCTTACAATATCCTTCCTTTTCAAGGGTCCTAGAACTTTCTTGGTGTCTTAAAACTATTTTACAAATTCAATTGCTATGATGGGAAACATAAATTATGTGATATCTCTTATCATTCATGTTTTCTGTGCTCATGTTTAATTACTGTCTGCCAAAACTGTGGTACTCCAGTGGAAGTGCTTTACACCCACTGGGCTGGGTCTTCTTTCCTGGTTTTCTGGGTTCAGTTGTCATACTGACAGTTGCTTAGCAGATAGGATCAAATTAAATTTCTCTCTCTTTTTCTTTTTTTTTGGCTTTTTGATACAGGGTCTCCCTGTAGCTGCAGCTGGCCTGGAGCTCACTATGTAGACCAGCTGGCTCTTAATTTACAGAGATCTGCCAGCCTCTGCCTCTTGAGTGCTGGGATTAAAAGCATGTGCCATCACACCTGGCATCTAATCAAATTTCTTGTAAACTGAGTAATTTTTTTAAATTTTCAAAATTATGCATATGTGTGTATGTGTCTGTGTGTGCATGTGTGTGCAGGTACTCAAGGAGGCCAGAAATGGGCGTCGGCTGCCCTGGTTATTGGTGGTTGTGAGCTTCCCAACACAGGTGCTGGAAACAAACTCAGGTCCTCTGCATGAGCATTAAGTGCTCTTAACCATGGAGCCATTTCTCCAGCCCGTTAACTAGGTAATTTGCCATTGCATAGTGACTTACTTTCCCCTCTTGAGGAAGTGCAGAGTCCACCTTGTGTGCAGGACCCTTGTTTGTATGCGCTTCTCTCTCTGCACCTTTAGGAGTTCCTCTCTGTGTGACTCAATTGATCATCAAAGGAAAGCTTGCTCTAGTCGCATTAAGACCATCTTCAGATTCCTGATTTAATTTTTTTCCTTCTTATTCTTTCACTGGCTTTCAGGTTGGGCTTCTGTCCTTCCTCTCTTCTCTGATGCTCCGTCAGTTTTCCCTTTGTGGTCTCTTTCCTCGTTTTGATTTTGGAATCTGGACGGATTGTTCCACGCTGCCTTGACAACGTGCTGTGACTCCAGACAGTGACCAGGTCTGCACCAGCTTCAAGAGAGAAGATGTGAGGCTGAGAGACCAGGTTCCCTGCCCAGGCTGGTGGTGTTGACTGGGCCTGACAGCCCCAGAGAGGCAAGTCACTCAAGCTCCGAGCTGCGAGCTGCCAGCCAGCACAGCACAGCTAGCACCACTCACCCAGATTCCTGGCCACGGTCCCATGTCTCCCTCCCTGGGGAGTGCAGGCTGCTCATTACACAGCCACACACAGCAATAGCTGACTAATACACTGCCACACAATTCAACATGACCCCATCACCCACCACTCTCACTGTCCACTGACAGCCCAGGTATCAAAGAATTATTAGAAAAATCGACTCTATAGTTTGTTCATAAAATAAACTCAAAGAAAAATGTTTTAAGTGAAATACAAATTCTTGTCTGGGTGTCTGGTCAGAAAGGCCTCACTCTAGCCCTGAGTTGGATTTGACAGTTACAAGTTTATCAAGCAATGAAAGAGTAATGGCTTTGTAACTGTAAGATAGGACACGGTGGAAGCCATGTCCCAAACATGAGCAATGTTTGGAGAGTCTAAGAATGTGTGCTTGAGATTTAAGGGGCTTATCCTAGACTCAGATATCCAGCAAACTTCTTGTCTGTTATCCAATGAGGATGACACTCTTTTAGGCTCCAGGTGGCTTGAGGTGAAGATTACACTCAACTGACGTTTCTGCAGGATTGCGAGGTGTCAGTTTCCCAGAAAAGACTCCAAGAATTCCTTTTCACTAAAGGCAGTCTGACCTCTGGGCTCCTTAAAGACTGAGTACCTGTGGGCAGCACTGACCCTCCAAAGAAGCAGTGCTTAGAAACTGTGCCTCCACAGCTGACTGTCGGGTGCCGCTCTCAGGTGACTGTCCAGGTGCCATCCTCAGGCGACTGTCTGCTGGCTGCGCTGTTCCTAGTTGACAGCTGGCTGTGTGTTCCTCAGGTCACTGCCCACTGTGCCATCCACAGGTGACTGCCAGCCATGCTGAGGGCATGTTGGTGCATCCTTGGTGCCCTAAGGTTCCATGTGGGGCCTGAACAGGTATGTCCCACACGCAAGGCCCCACCACAGAGCACACCCGCTGCAGGCAGCTAAAGCCCCCAAACTAGCTAAGAACTGAGGGATTTCAGGGCACACCTGATGCTGGGAACAGAACTACCCAGGACTCGAGTGACATTCAGGAAGAAGGGATGCTCCATGGCCAGCCATGGTTCTCCTGTGAACTGAGAATGAACGTGGCCTTAGTGACCTGGGGCAGCCACCTTCTGTACCTGATAACCGCTGGGTACCACTGGTCTATGCCAGAAGGGTCAGCATGACCCAGAGTCTGTAGACCTAGTGGCTTGCGTCAGGTGTAGACACTTGCAAGGAATGTCTGGGTCACTTCCCTTGCCCAGCCACCAGCCAGGCACTCAGTGCCACCCCTACATGCTGCCAAGTCCCAGGCCTGGGCCACCTTGTCAGAACTACCTGAACTGTCATGTCTGGGCTTCTGCCCACCCATCTTTTTCTCTCTATGCAGCACCCCAGTTCCAGGGCCCGGTGCTGAACAGTCTCAGATTGCACTGCCCGTTGATCCTCTGAACCCCACCACTTCTTCCTCTGAACTTGAGCATCTAGCTAAAAACAGATAGGCATGGCCTGGTGGTCAGGGAAGAAGAGATCTGTGCTTGCCCACTGATGAGTCATTCCTCTCACCAGGGACATGGTCAGAGGCAGGACTTGGCAGAATCCACTGTGACCCCACTCAGAAAATATCTTTGCAAGGATGTCTGTTTAACCCTGGATGGAAGCCTCCTTTGTTAATGACGCTTGAGGCCACAGACCCCTGCTGCAGATGTCACCGTTTTAATTTAATTTTATTAAGTCTATTTTATGTGTATGAGTGTATCACCTGCATTTAGGTGGGTGCACCTGTGTCATTCAGTGCCCATGGAGGCCTGAAGAGGGCATTGGATTTCCTGGAACTGGACTTACAGACAGTTGTTAGCCACCATGTGGGTGCTGGGAATCAAACCTGGGTCCTCTGCAAGAGCCATCAGTCCTCTTAACCACTGAGCCAACTGTCCAACCCTGCAAATGCCACCTTTCAGAGCTCCTGGGCCTCTACCTCATAGCACGTACTCCTGAGTCATGGTGGCGGATCTCCTGACCTGACCCCACCCCAGGGCTCTGCCCTCTGGAAAGTCCTGAAAGGATTTAGTTGCTGTGACAAGGGAAAAATCCCTCTGCCAGGGAAGGATGGAACGCAAGGTTGGCTTCCTCTGTCCCTGGCTTCCCTGCACCCTCTATGGGTGTGTGGCCAGCACTCCCATAAGTACCTCGGGAGGGGTTTTGGTGAAGCCCAGGAGGAAGCAGGGAGACCAGAGGATCTGGGAGATGGAACCTAGGAATCCGCTAGTGCCAGCCAGCTCTGTCATTGGGCACCCTCCTGGGGCCCAGAGCTCAGTTTCCACATCTACACAAGCTCATGAGGAGGCTAAACGAGGGCAAATGACAGACCCCACAGCCCTCCCTATCTGGTGGATGAGTTTGGCCACCAAGCCATGTCCTCTAGGCAGTGCTTCCTGTGGTGCGTGAGAAACCACACACAGACTCAGCCAGAGAGAGGCAGACAGTGCTTGGTCTCTCTTCCATCTGGAGGGGCAGCCAGGGCTTCAGTCCAAGCCTGCCCTCCAAGGCGTGTGTGGCCTGGTTTCTCAGAGGGCAGAAAGGAGCAGAATGCAGCCCAGGAAGACGGTGATAGGAGGAGATCATAGAACTCACCTGACTCTTCAGCCCCATCTAGATGCCCCCTGCTGGGCAGTGGAGGGGCTGCAGGCCCAGTGGAGCCGGGTGCTGGGCAGGGGGACTGGCCCTGCCATACATGGAGACTGTGAATCTAGAGAGGGAGGGTCCTGAGCTGCTCCAGAACTCACGGGCCGGCCCGGAGGCAGCAGAAGTGCTGTGTGGGCCAGGTGCCCTGGCAGCTGTTTGCAGGTAACCATCCACTCCTGCCTTCGCAGGGCTTGGCCATATCAGAGGAGCCTGGAGATCCTGCAGGAGTCTTGCTGCCGCCCCAAAGCCATCTGCTGCTGACCATGGCACGTCTCACTGATCGGCCACCCTCCCTCCCTGCCCGGCTTGGGTGGCGGTACCTTAAGTCAGATATAAACCGTAGTCTGTATCCCTCGGCCCAGAATTCCACCTATGCACCCCAGACCCTCATGAAAACATGGAAGGTGGGTGGGTGACCTGGTCACTGCGAGCCAGGTGGTGCTGAGCCCCCTGTGCAGGAAGCAGTGTTGGGTAGAAAGAGCAGTGTTGAGAGGCAGCAGCATCTGGAGTGGGAGACAGGGCCTCAGACTGTCACCTCGCGGCTACGTGTCACCATCCTGTGCTGTGCGCAGCAGTGATAGCCGGCAAGGTGCCATCAACCCATCAGCCCTTGAAACTTCCAGAACAGTCCACACCAGTATTTTCTCGGACCATCACTAAACTGTGGGACAGGCAGAGCACTGGGTGATGACTCCACCCTGTCCTCACAGCCCAGGGGCCGTGGAGGCTGAAGCTGAAGCATCTGCGGGCTTATCAACCTGAGCTCACTCTACCCAGCTGCCGTGTTGGGGCTGAACCACAGCTTCTATTTCTGGCCCCTAATTAAGGCACTGAGTCCATGTCACTGGAGAAGTTATAACGCAATGGTAAAGAAATAAGGGGGAGGTGCAAACAACCTCAGGGGACGGGAGCGCTTCCCTGCAAATATGCAAGAGCATAGCACCCATTGCCCTAGTGCACATAGCCCTGTCCCAGATCCCGGGGGAGGTCCCCATGACAAGAGTGAGCCTAGGGCCTGGGGCTTGTGGTAAAACTCTAGAGAGACACACCAGCCAGGCACGTGGAAGCATCGTCATAGCGAGGGCCAGACCTCACAGACACAGGGGTGATGCTCTCTGGCTTTTCACCCACTGCTCAGAGCCCCCTCACAGTTCTGCAAGTGCCTGGTCCTGCCAAAGTCACTGCGGCCAAGCTGGGAGCAGGAGAGTGGGCCTGGTGTCTCTACACTTGCCGTTTACCCTCCCCTCCAGCCTCTGGGTCTGGACTTGGGGCTGAGTGAGGGCCAGCAATGAAGGGGCATTCTGGGCCTGCACTGCCATGACACCCGGAGTGTTTATGGCATGGCACTGTGGAGATGTCTCATACAACATCTCATACCAATGCCCTGGCTCCAGAGCTGCCCTCCTGGAGTGTGGTGGCTAGTCTTGGTTGTCAGCTTGACTGGATCTGGAATCAACTAAAACACAAACTGCTGGGCACTTCTGTGAGGGACTTCCTTGATCAGATTATTTGAAGCAGGAAGATCTACCTTAAATCTGAGCAGAACCTTCTGGTGGGAGCTCAGATAAAAGGACATGATGGAAGCAGAGTGTGCTCTTTGCCTGCTTGCCTACACCCTTGCTGGCAAGTTCATCTATCCTGTGGCTGTGGCATTCCTTCCCTACATTAGAACCAACTTCTTTGGATTTCCAACATAGACTGAAGACGGGCAGCATTCCAGGAATCCCCCGCCTTCAGTGCCAGATTGGGAGTGCAGAGACCTCCAGTCTCGAGGACTCAGCAACTCCTGGATTCTCCACCCCTCCAGCATGGGACCACCATTGTTGAACTATCCAGACCCTAGAGTGTAAGCCAATCTAATAAATCCCCTTTTAGTAAAGACTTTCATTCTATGAGTTCTGTTCTCTTAGAGAATCCTGGCCAATACATGGGTCAGGGTCCTGGCTGAGGCTAAGTTCAGAATGACCAGCTGCACCCTTGAGCAATGCATCGCAGCCTCCGGCCCTGGGCATTCAGCAAGGCCAGAAGGAGAGAAGCAGACAGAGCACATATGACCACTCACTCGGAGCATGCATATCGACATGCACAGCTGCTCTGGAAGAATGCATGTGTCTGCATGCATGTGTGCTACCTTGGAGCTGGCATTCCTGGCTGAGTCATAGAGCTGCACAGGCTGGAGGACGGACGTACCCGTACCTGCTGTATGCCTTTAGTGGGGATCAGGTGACGATGAAGAGAGTGATCTTTTGTGCGGTATGTCTTGTCCACACCCAGATGGTCACTGCAGTTATTCTCTACCTTCATGACTGTCACTAGTCGAGGCCCCTGGCTTCCTGCAGGTCTGAGTGCGAAGGCTGGCTCCCTGGGCCAGGCCGTACCCGTCCGTACATGCGGGACTGGCTGTCTGGGCAGCTTTTCCCTATTCTGTGTCTTTCTCATTGCCCACTGTGGACCCACTTTAATGCTCTGGCCCCCAATCTTCTTCCTCCACTCACTGCACTGTGTAAATCCCACCCAGGTCTCCCTGAATTCTACATCTGAACCTGCGTGCCTGGATCACTAGGGAGGACAGGAGAGGGAGAGATAGAGACAGAGACAGAGACAGAAGCACAGACAGACACAGAGAGAGAAGAGAGACAGAGACTGAGAGAAAGCATTCTTTAAGCCACAAGAAGCTATACACTAAAAGCAAAGTAGAAGAGAAACCCAGGTTGACATTCCCCATGTGGCACCCCTCCCAAGACGACCTGAGCTCTCCTCCCTGCTCACCCATCTGTGTCGGCCATCTCTCGGTATAATATCCATTCTGTCTCTGGCATCTTTGCAATGCTTATAGTCAAATAACTTTGGAAAAACCGAATATGACTTTTTTCATATAAAGAAAATCAGATGACAAAAATATTCAGGGGCTGGAGAGACAGCTCAGCAGTTAAGAGCACCTGCTGCTCTCACAGAGGACCTCAGTTCCCAGCCACATGGCAGCTAACAACCCTGTAACTCTGGTTCCCTATTCTGGCCTCTGTGGGCACTGCATACACATTCTGCACCTAGATATGTGCAGGCAAAACTCACGCACATAAAATAAACAAATACAAGCGTTTTGAGGCCATTATGGTTAAAGCTGCAGGGACCTGGGGATGTTCCAAAAGTAACGGTTTTTAACAATTATTTTGTTGGCTTCTGTAATTTTGATCTACTCTGATTAGGGTCATGTGGTGATTTGTATTTTTCTAAAAATCTGCACTCCAAGCAGGTTTTAGGTAAAAAAGAGCTCCTGCATCTCTGACACTCAAGTTTCCACTGACACGGGCTCGACCTACTTAATCACATTACTTAAAAATCATTTTTATTACTTAATTCTATACAATCTGTTAATATTTAATTTACTGTGGGTTTTTTTTTTTTTTGGTCTTTTTGAGACAGGTCTCCCTGCAGCCCCAGCCAGCCTGGAACTCACTACATAAACCAGCCTGGCCTCCATCTCACAGAGATCCACCTGCCTCTGCTTCTGCCTCCTGAGTGCTGGGATCAAAGGCATCACCACTTCTGGCTAATTTATTGTTTTATCGATGGTGTGTTTTATTTATAATTGACACACGAGTATGCATCCTTACAGGGTAAATATTATGACCATACCTTTAATAATCCCTGCCACTTCCCTTCCTGGAGTTGTTCATTCCCCATTCTTCTTCTCTCTCGCCCTTGGCCCAAGAGTGAGCTGACACAGAGCCGGGCACTATACTACGAGCAGAACCCCACAAGGAGATCTGGGCCTTAGGATGAGGCTAACACAGGTCCTCACCCACAAAGCCTGCAATCATGACATTTGTAGGTGACAGAATTAGGCCCAGAGACACCTCCCCCATGCTTTGATCTCTAAGAAGCTGGCTGTAAAGCCAAGCTCTTCAGTGTGTCCCCTCCTCTGCCCCTGGAGGGAGATCACATGCTGGGGAGGGACCTCAGTGAGGGACTTGGGGTTCGGCAGAAAGGAATACTGCTCATTCTTCCCAGCTGTGAGGACGTAAGAAGAGCCCTGTCTACCATGAATATCTGTCATCAGCCTCAGTGACCTTCCTCTGTCCACTGTCAGAAGTATTTTGAACATGCATTGTTAAGGGCCAGTCTCAAGGCTAGAGAAACGGGATAGTGGTTAAGAACATTTGCTGCTCTTGCAGAGGACCTGAATATCGTTCCCAGCATCCATATGTTAGTTTAAAACCATCTGTAACTCCAGTTCCTGGTGATCGGATGCCCTCTGCTGGCCTCTGTGGGCATTGCACAACACAGGTGCACTTACATGCAGACAAAACACATAAAAACAAATAAATAAAAAGTTTAAAGGGCCAATCCCTGAGCACCATGGGTGACTTCTGACCTGAGACCAGAGCTGGGGAGATAGGGCACCCAGGATTCTTCATAACTGTGTGACAGACAATTTTCTTAGCTAAGATTCTCTGAGCATAATGGACAATATTTCTATGGACAAAAATTTCTTTTCCTGACTCATCCAACTGCCACCTGGCTACCCTTGCTAGGGGGCCTGAATGTGGAGTGCAGGGATAGGTAGGGGGACTTAAAAGTTGGGTCTGTGGGTGAGGCTGAGCTTCCGCCGCTGTTAATTTCTGGGAGAATAAGAGGCCTGATGTGGACATGCAGGGCAAGGAAAGCTTGGCCTGTGAGCATGTCTGTGGAGATTGTCTTGATTACGCTGATCAAGCGGGGAAGATCCAGGCTAAAAGTGGGGGATGACTTTGCCTTGGTTTGGGTCTTGGACTGTGCAAGACGGGAGAAGTGACTGATCTGGCACGTGTCCGTTCCCTCTGCTCTTGGTGACGGATGTGATGTGGCCAGCTGCTTCAAGTTCCTGCTGCCTTGACTTAGCTGTAGTGGCGGATGGTGAGTTGGAACTGTGAGCCAGTAAACTCACAGTACTAGTACTAAAGCACCTAGCCCAAGGTACTTTTATCACAGCACAGGAAACAAACCAATATAGGACCCAACCCAATAAATCCAGAGGCTAGGAGACACCAGTTCCCGGGGACCTACCAAAACTCAAGGGCCCTTAAAACATTTTCATAGCTTCCCACATGTCACAGACCCCTACCCGCTTCCCTCCAGAACCAGCCTTCCTGGGCCACACTGTACTGTGACATCAGTAGATAGTGGGCCCAGGGAGGGACATTTGCACAGCCCCTTGGAGATGAAGCTCATTCACCACATCCTTGGCAGCAGGGACAGCTGTCTGATCAGACCCCATTGATGTCAATTCCACTGATAAAAGCAAAAGCTCAGGTGACTGAGGAGATGTGGGTAAAGTGTTGCCCTTGCAAGCCTGAGGGCCCAAGTTCCATCCCCAGAACCCACACCAGTTTCATTCTGTTTCTGTGTTAACCACACTGAAGGAAAGCAGCTTAGGGAGGAAAGGGTTGATTTGGCTGATACCTCCAGGACACAGTCCACCATGAAGGAGGTCAGCACAGGGCCTCCACAGAAGCCATGGAGGACAGTGCTTCCTGGCCCTTTCTGGCTCACTCTCAAGGCTCATGATCAGCCAGTTTCCTTACACAACCCAAGTCCACCTGCTAGAGATAGCGATATAGTAATCAATCAAGATAATCCCCCACAGACATGGCCACAGGCTGGTCTGATTGAACCAATTCTTCAGTTAAGACTCTATTCCTAGGTGACGCTAGGTTGATTCAACTTGACAATAAAAACTAATCAGACACACATTTTTCAAAATCACGGTAGCACTTGGTAGCACTTGGAAGTCAGAGACAGAGGCTCCCTAAGGCTTGCAGGTCCACTTGCATAGCCTGCTTGGTAGGTGCTCCTGGCCAGTGAGATACCTTAAGAAAATAAGGTGGATGGGACAAAAGAAATGACACCTAAGGCTGTTCTCTGGCCTCCAAGTGCACATAAATACGAATGCACACACATACAAGTGCATGCACACAGGAATGCACACAAAAATATCTCTGACCACGGATACCCCAGTTTCTGCCTTTATTTTTACTGTCCTTTTCTACACAATCTTGATTTTGACAGAGGCTGTGCACTGGCTTTATAGATAACTTTGAGACTGAATGTTTCAAAAGGGTTTGTGATTCCACCTGGGTAATGAACAGCACATAGTTTTCAGATAGCTTAAGTAACAATAGTCACTCACTGGTTCCACTGACAGCAGGATGATGTAACAGGGTGTCAGGGGCATCTACTTTCTTGACTGATATGTGGGGAAACTAATGCAAAGGGAGGCGAGTGATATGCCCATCATCTCAAGGCTCCAGGTGGTGGCACAGGGATGTCTCTGACTCTGCCCGGCCCCAGGACAGGTGGCCAGTAGTAGAGATTATTTTTTCTCCCCTGGGATCTGTAGGACTCCCTCCCATCAACCAATGGAATATTACGTAGTACAGCTTGAGCAGACAGCTTGCACCTCAGGACTTGAGGGAGGAGACTAATAGTGAAAGATCCTGAGCAAGCCTGCTGAAATGCAGAGGTGCTGGGCCACCAGCCAGCCACTGTCAGCCATGGCGAGGGACCTGTTCAGCCACACCAAGCCAGCAGAGCAGCACGACCAGCCTCAAGGCCATGAGGATAAGAGCATACCCAGCTGCGATGGCTACTTTTCCTTGCTGTGTGAAACACCATGACCAAAACCAAGTACAGAAGAGTTTGTCTTACAGTTCCAGAGGGATGAGCGCATGGGGTGGGGGTGGGTGAACAGGAACTGGGAGCCGAGAGCAAGCACAAGCAGAAAGATGGGCAAGACTATAAACCCTCAAAGCATGCCCCCAGTGACACACTTCCTCCAGCAAGGCTCAACCTCCTAAAGGTTTCATAGCCTCCCCAAAAAGCACCACCAACAGGTAGCAAGGGTTAAAGATGTGAGCCTGTGGGGCAATTTCTCATTCAGACCACCAGAGCGGCTTAAGGCAAGCATGAGGACTATTTGTTATCCACCACAGATAACTCAAACACCGGCTGCTAGGGCTGGAGATGAGCAGGCTGAGGCTGTCTAGTTTTTAACAGGAGCTAACTGGATAACTGAGACCTCAAAGTGGATTGCTGGACCGTATTATCACATACAATCCCCACACAGCCTGCATGAGACAGTTTCAAACTCTCAGGTCCCAGGAGGTTTGCACAAACAACAGAGATCTAAACCACCATCGGTAACGAAGTGCCACTTGTCCCAAGAGCATGTTCCCAGGCGTGGTGACAAATAGAATGCTCCAGAGATATTTTTAAACATACCCGCAGAAGCCTTGTGATTGAATGTGTCATTATCCAATGATGGCTGGTGATCGTCAATTACTTAACTGAGAGAATCAAAGTACAAATTGCCGGGTTCGCTCAATTACTGCTAAAATGGTATAAAAGCATTTTAATTGTAATCAGAATGCACCCTCTCCAGTGTGGGTATTAAAGGCAGTAATGAGCAGTCATAAATACAGTGACCCATTTATCTCCTTATCCGCCCACCAAACAGAAACACCGAGTCCCAGTAAACGGACGCGGAGAGCAGAACGGAGTTAATTAGCTTTGCTGAATTAGTGGAACATCTAAATTGGATTCTATTCCAGTGTTGAGTTGAAATTCATCTTAGCTTGGAGCTGGTTTTCTAGCTGAGAAAGGAGTGACAAGTAAATATAATGAACTTCATACAAAATTATCTTCTTTAAAAATTAAAGAAAAACATATTTAGTATCTTTTTACTACGACAAAGGTGGTTTAAGAACCTGGGGGTGATTTTAGGCAAAGAGAAAGGCGAGCTCTCTGGTACACTCTGTCATCAGAGGCAAAGGAGAGGGCCAATCATTAGGGGTTCAAGATACAGAGTTGGTGATTGAGTGACTGGGAAGCCTTGTCCCCAGGCCCAGGGAGCCCAGATCTGCAGTAGCCATGTGGTCATTTGGGGGTGCTTGGCTGCGCACATTTTTCAAGCTACCCAGGCAAGGATGGTCGGGGCAAAGTCCCCAGGTGTCCTTCTCAGCACAGCTCAGCCAGCCCTGTCTAGAGGAACCTCTCTCCCATCCTTTCTCTGCCGCCTTTTGGTGAGCAGGAGGAAGGGCAGAGAGTTACAAGTCCAGCCTGTTGGGGGAGGTGGACTAAGAACATCTTGACACTTTGATTTGCAGATTTCTTCCCAAGATCTTCCAGGCCACAAATCTCCATCCCAGGTCAGATCAGACAGGCCCAGTGAGCACAGGGTTTGTAGCTGGAATTGTCATTTGTTTATGTTATTTAGGAAAATCCTTGTTTTAATTTTTTATGTATTACATTTTTCTTTGACAACCTCAAACATATAAATAGTTATTCTTTTTAAAAGTTGAAATAGTAATAGTTGAAAATTCACCTGTCCTCATGGGAAGCTTTGGACCACAGGTGGCTATTCTCCCAAAGTCACCTGCATCATCTGTAAGCATGCAAGCCTCCCCGAGCACAGTGCAGTTCTGATCCTGTTTAAGTATGGCCTATTGACATCTGGAATAAGGTGAGCCCCAGAGAGCAGAGTCAGGGACTCAGGCAACTGCTAGTAAACCGAGTCAAGCCCTGCACTGCTCAGCTGTAGCTCCCACACACCCAAACCTGCACATAGTCCTGTAGCTCCTGTTCTCACAGGAGTCGGCACTTCTACCACCTGTCATTCAAAAGTTTGTATAAAGACACGCAGTGGCGTTGGGTGAGCACTGAACTGGTAGAGCGTCCAGCTTCTGTCACAGGACATGACAGGTGCATCCACACTTGGTCATGGCAAAGAGACTATGAGGCCATGTGCAGCAAAACACCAAGACCTGCGACAGAAACAAAGAACAGTGCCAGACTCTCAGACATGCTTTGAGAGGCAGTGTTCTCCAGAGAGAAGCCCAGAGAGGACAGAGAAGGGGAGATGGAGAGATAGAGGAGGGGAGAGAGCGAGACAGGGAGGGAGAGACAGAGGGAGGGCAATAATTAGATAAATAGATGCCAGAAAAATGATGGATCATAGATATATGGCTGACAGAGATGAACAGATGATAAATAAGTGATAGATAATAAATGGCCAGATGTTAGATATAGATAGATGATAGATGATAGACAGATAGATAGAAGATAGATAAATAGATGGTAGATGATAGATAAGTAGATGATAGATAGGTGATAGACAGATGATAGATGATAGAAGGATAGGTAGATAGATAAATAGATGATAGACAGATGATAGATAGATTATAGATGATAGACAGACAATAAATAAATAGATGATAAACCGATGATAGATAGATGATAGGCAGATGTTAGATATATGATAGATGATAGGTAGATATTAGATAAATGGTAGATCAATGATAGACTGAAACGATGGATTTTTCACAAGAGATAGATAATAGATCATACATAGATAGATGATAGATAGTAGATGGGTTGATAGATGATAGAGATGAACAGATGATAGATATATAATACATAGCTAGGAAATAAATACCAAAGATAGATGATAGATAGATGATGTAATGACGTAAAGAGGAACTGTTTCATGTGATTTGGGGGACTAAAAAGTCCTACTGTTTGGAATATGTCTAGTGGAGATCAAGAAACCATAGTTAATTCAGTATGAAACCCTGAGGACCAAGAAACAAGATGGTGTATATCTGGTCCCAGCCAATAGAAGAGAAGATAACCTCATCAAAACAATGATTCCCTCCTCTCAGTAGACTTAGGACCGGGCAAACTGAATGATATGTACTCATATGGAGGGATATCTGTTTTACTGAACCAACCAGGCCAAAAGCTAATCTGACCTGGAAACACTCACAGACACACAGAAGCACTATTTAATTATGCACCCTGTAATCCATTCAAGTTGACATAAAATTAACCATTGCCGATGCCAAGTGCACTTTCATGCACAGTTTCCAAAAAGCAGAGCCTCAGTTTCCTATCTGCATAATGGGGGTGGTAGCATTCAATTTACAGTTATTATGTGAAAGACGTAGGTGAGGAAGCATGTTTGGGACAACAGTCAGCCTAAGGTTGGAAGTATGTTGCAGATGTCCGTGACCTGGGAGCGTGCCTGACTCAAATGTTAATGAGGACCTTTCATGAAGCCAAGAGCCGATAATGTACATTTACACAGGAAGAATCATTCCTGAAAACCTGGCTTAAGACCTTCAGCCCAGAGCCCAGTCCTAGGAAGGCAGAGAGATCATTTCAAGAGGAGAGACATCAAGGATCAGGGGGCACATGGTGTTTCCCGTTACCACACACACAGAGGGTAGAAGATACCGCTGCTTCTGAGTCCAGATGCCAGGTCAAAGGAGAGTGTGCCTTTCAGGACCTGGATGCTGGTGGGCCAGACTATAGGACACCCTGGTGTTCCTGGTGAAGGCTGACATGGTGTCCAGGAGCTGGTGCTATGGATTTTCCCTCTAAATTCTTATATACTTTAAGCATTCAAGACTGACCACAGCAGCCGTTCCTTGAGCAGGAGGAAGGATCCGAGGAGGCAATAAGGACTCCCCTCCAGAAGCCGTGGAGGAAAAACCAAGAAGCACCAGTTGTGCTTACTAGATTAGAGACCCCAGAAACCCATTCAACCAAGATGGAGAACAAAGAGGCCCAGCCCAAGGTGCACATCATGAGGAGTCACGGGCTCAGTCAGATGCTGTACGCCTTGCATTGAACTTGTTTCATGCACAGGAGCAGTATGTGGATGCCGGTGAGCAGAGTGGCATCTGGGAAACCACAAAATGCCCCACAAGAAAAAAACCTATTTTTACCTTGAATTATAAGTTTGTCATCACTGTCATCACCATTGCCAGCACCATCACCACCACCATCATCACCATAACCATCATCATCACCACCACCATCATCACCATAACCATCATCATCACCACCACCATCATCACCATAACCATCATCATCATTACCATCACCATCATCACCACCATCATCACCATCATCATCACCATCATCATCCCCATCACCACCATCATTATCATCACCATCACTACCACCACCACCACCATCATCACCATAACCATCATCATCACCACCACCATCATCATCATCACTACTACCAGCATCATGAGTTACTGTGTTTTCTTTTACTGTCTTGTGGATAATTATTATTGTCCTTGGCAACATTTCTCTACCCTAGCACCATTGACACTTAGGAACTGGGTAACTTTTGGTTGCAGATGCCATCCTGTGTATTCTAAGCCATACAGTGGAGCCCTGACCTTGACCCAATAGATCCCAGTGGCAACTGCCACCGAATTGTGAGCATTAACACTGCCTCCAGCATTACCCTGGTCTATGGGAAGCAGAATTGAAACTGGGTGAAACCAACTGCTTAAGGCCATATGCTGCTGCTCCAAACTAAGGAGCCAGCACTCACAGACTCGAGTTCTAACACAATGTGCGTCCTGTTGTCTGCCTGCAGTGTGCACGTGGGCAGAGGCATGACTAATTCGGGCTTTTATGTAGCTTACCAGGGACACCGTGGAGCAGAAAACATCACATATATTATTTTTTTCATGTACATTGAAATTGGAAAATGTAAATCCTGATGACACCTTGCGAAAACCCAGACAGATTCACCAACACAGCTCGCTCAAAGGACAGAAAATTGTAATGACCTGTCTCCTTCTCCATTATTCCAAGTGACGAATTGAAAGATTCATTTTAACCACATGCCAAACACAAATTCTGCAAATGCACTCATACACAGCCTGCCCCCACCCCATTCTGCTCAGATGTCCCAAGACACCCTCCCTCTTCAGCATCACTGCTGAGCTCCAGAGATGCCCCGGGGTGCACAGGACCAGCGTCCTCCCTGGGATGGAGGCTGAAGGATGAGTTGCTCAGTTCTGCCTCCTCCAGCAGAGGTGACTGAGTGGTTGCTGTGGTGCTGGAGGGATCTGACTGGCCTTAAAGACATCTCTGAAATGGCGAGACAGAGAGGGTGATGGGGAGCTGCAAGCTGCAGGAGCTGCCAGGTCTAATCCCTTAGTCTAATCCCTTAGTCAGATCCTCAGTCTTCGTTTCCCACGTCTCAGATTTGTGCTTTGACTAGCTCTTTGTTTCCTCCACCTGCTTGGATTTTCCTTATTAATTTGCAAGAGCTCTCCTGCTGGCCTTTTCCCACCTGATTCCCTCCCTTAACCCAGCACCATCAGGGCATTACGCCCTCTGGGTCAGGCCCACCTTAATGCAGCCCAGGAGAAGTGTGCAGAGATAGACTACCGGACAGCATGTCCACATCAGACAGGGAAGAGGCTGAGAGCTCTGTCAGGGAGGAGAGTGGAGTGTGGCACCCCGCGGGGGAGTCACCCCACTCTGCCATTCTCACAGCCTCTGGGACACCGCAGCATCATTACAGTCTCAAAATACACTGACCCTCCCCCCATGTGGGAGATGGGAGGACGGCAGGTGGAGCCCAGCTCTGAACACCTGAAGCTGACCAAGTTTTGGGCAGACAGAGCGGTGACTCGGGTCACAAGGAGAAACTGGTTCTAGCACAGTCGTCTGGACTTCCCTGAATGCTCCAGAGGTCTCCATCTCCTCTTCTCAGCCCCAGCCCTACCCACAGGCCTGCTCTCCATCTCCTCTTCTCAGCCCCAGCCCTACCCACAGGCCTGCAGTTCTGTCCTCCCACCTTCTTGGTCTTCCTCTTGCGGCCCGAACTTCCACCCCTCAACTCCACAGTGAACTTACCAACCAGTTCAAACTTCAGGATGTATGGGCCTGGTGGCCTTCTGGCCTGGTGTACACATGTCTTACAAGTGAATCCCACACACTACATCTCAGGCCTCAGATGCTATAATTGGCCAAGATGTGTTTTTCACCTTTAACTCTCTTCCTTCAAAAAAGAAAAAAAAGAAAGAAAGAAAGAAAAGAAAGAAAGAAAGAAAGAAAGAAAGAAAGAAAGAAAGAAAGAAAGAAAAAGAAAAGGGAGATGAAGAAAAATAGCTTATGAGGAGACCTCCTTAGCACTAATGGAAGTGCACCGATTTAAACAATAAAAAAGAGTTAGACAGCGGCTGGAAAGGTGGCTCAGCAGTTAAGAGCCCTTGTTCTTGCAGAGGACACAGGCTCAGTTCCCAGAACCCGCATGGCAGCTCACAATGGTCTGTATTTCCAGTTCCAAGGGAGCCAACTCGCTCTTCCGGCCTCCACAGGCGTGCATGCATGTGGTGTGCTTACATCTATACAGACAAGGCATTTATACACGTAAAATTTTTTTTTAAGTTTAAAGATACAGATAGATGATGATGATGATGATACATAGATTACATTACATTGAAAAGCAGAATATTTAACTCTTTGATCTAGATCACCACATAAGGCCAATCCTGCTTAATCTTCTCAAGGCCATGTTACAGCAGGGCTTCAGGAGATTTGGTGTGGCCTCTTGAGGTCAAAGTCATCTGTACATTTTTTTTAATTGTTTTTATATTTTATTTATTATTTTTACTTTATGTGTGTGAGTGGATTGTCTGTATATAGGGAGGTGCACCCATGTTGTGCAATGTCTGCAGAGGTCAGAAAAGGGCATCAGATCCCTGGGAACTGGACTTACTGATGGACAGTTGTTAGCTACCATGTGGGTGCTAGAAATTGAACCTGGGTCCTGTGCAAGAGCAGCCAGTGCTCTTAACCACTGAGCCATCTCTCTAGCCCACCATATACACATTTTAGATAACAGGTTTCACTTCCTGTCAAGATTTTCTTAAATTTTTTTCAATGTATATTTTTATTGAACTTTTGGGCATTTCATACAATACATCTTAATTATATTTAGAACCCCTTGACTCCTTCCTCTGATTTTCTTAAAGCTTAAAATCAGGTAGAAAATTAAATGCAGTTACTGGATCAGAGACCCAGAACAGTTTACTGCATGTCACTCAGCTGGTAAGACCCTGCCCACTGCGGACCTCCAGTGGAGGTCTATGTGGCTGCAGAGCTCTGACGACTACTCAGAAGCACCCTTACTGTGTACTCGCAAGCACTATGACCACCCCATATGCTTTCTTTAGGCCTCCAACCCGGGTGCCTCAGCAAAGCCAGCTCTCAAAACAGCTTTCCAAGAAGAGAAACAAACGGAAGAGCGGCCACCTAACGCCACCAAAGCAGGTGGCGGGCTCCCCTGCGCTCCCAGCACCCCACCTCTGCCTCCTTTGGGCTCACGGACCCATCCTGCTTTGACTCCCTCACATCCAGGTGGGGCCATGTGACTAGGGGTCATGGGTCCTTGACAGACCAGCAGGTGCCACTCTGGAGAGGTCAGTCACCTGCCACAGGAACTCCTCTGGTATTTCCTACTGTGGAATGGAGGGCAGCCAGGACCGACACGGTCAGAAGCTGAGCAAAAGCGCGGTGGCTGGGTGCCTAGAGAGCCAGTTTGTGAGCACTGGATTTGCATGAGTGAGAAGCAAACGGTTGAACCCTAGAAGTGGGGTTCCTCTTCACTGAGACACTCCTGAGTTGCTCTGACTGTCCAGATTGAGAGCCACATGTGTCGCCTATCCAGTGCTCACAGCAAACCAACGAGCCAGTCCTCCCTGCACTTTCATCCTCCAGATGCAAAGACAGAGTCTGGAGACATGGTGGGCACTCTGATGCCACACAACAGAGCCCTGGTTGCCCCTAACAATATCATGCCCTGAGGTGCCCTGCAGACAGCCGGCCCCCAGGACGTCCCCGCCGTCCTCAGCACTGTCCACAAGCAGCACTCACTGGCTGAGCCCCATGCAATCTCCAAACGGACCTCCAAACCTCATCCCCTCCCTGACTCCTGCAGGCCAGCCCTGCACCAACCCAGCTCACCCCAGGTTGGTCTATGGCACTGGTACTTGAAGTATTAATGACTCGTTTTCTCAGAAATGATGGGATGCAAACACTGAGACCTCGTAGACCTGGGAGCCAATGTCCACATGGTGACTGCACCATCCAAGCCAGTTCAACAGGCTGCCACCACTGCCTCCAAATGGTCTGCATTTGGCAAAATCCAATTCAATTTAGAAAGCAATAAACATGTGCTCACTACCTGTAGATCCTATGGACGCAAGTCAGAATCACATGGCTCATGCCAGATTGACAGGGCATGCACGTATGTTCAGAAATAACTCCAGATGCTCATAAATTTGATGACAAGACAGAGAAGAAGAAGATGACAATCATGATAATGGTGGTGGTGGTGGTGATGGCAATGATGGTGTAAATAATGATGGGGATGGTGATAGTGGTGAGTCTGATGATGGTGATCAGGGCGGTGGTGAAGAAGAAGGTGCAGCAGGGATGGTGGTCATAGTGCTGATAACGTGAGGGTGATGATGGTGATGATGGTGATGAATGGGATGGAGAGGGTGGTGGTAATAAATGTGCTGATGATGGTGATGACTGTGGTGATGATGATGGCTGTTGGTTTCATTTCTTGTTGCCATGGTAAAATACCCTAACAAAAGCAACTTAGGAGAACAAGTGTTGTTTGGTCCCCAATTCCAGATTACTGTCCATTGCTGTGAGAAAATCAAGGCCACAGGAGGTTGAAGAAGCTGGTCATGTGGCATTCAGTCAAGAGCAGAGAGCAATGAATTGATGAATGCATGCCAGTGCCCAGCTCAGTCTCCTTCTCACTAACTCTAGATCCTAGGCCATGAAATGGTACAACTCACATTCAGGATGAGTCTTCCCACCTCAGTTAATTCAATTCAGAAAAGCTCTTATGCTACAGCCTGCCTGATCTAGACAATTCTTCATTGGAACTGAGTCAAGTTGATAATTAAAACAATGATGGTGGTGAGGTGGTGGTGATGTGAAATGGTGGTGAAGATGGTGGTGAGGTGGTGGTGATGAGGGACATGATGATGTGATATGATAGTGATAATGGCTATTGTGGTAAGGATGGTTGCGATGGTGATGGTTGAGATACTAGTTAGCTTTCAAAACCACCTTGGGGAAGAAAGGGTATATTTGGCTTCTATGTCTTGATCATGGTTCATCCCAGGAAGCCAGAACTCAAGGCAGGGACCTGGAGGTAAGAACAGAAGCAGAGACCACAGAAGAACACTGCTTATTGGCTTGCTCTGCTCATCCTGTTTTCTTATATAACCCAGGACCACATGCCCAGGGGTGGCATGCACAGTGGGCTGGGCCTTCTCACATCATTCAAAAATCAAAAACATGCCTCACATACATGACCATCCAGTAGAGGAAATTCCCCAGTTGAAGTTTCCTCTTCTCTGATGTGTCAAGTTGACAACCAATGCCAACCATAAAACAGAGATGGTGGCAGCAACGGTGATGCTGGGAACAGTGATAAGATGCTGGTGGTGCTGATGGTGGAGATGATGGTAAGAATGGTGCTGCTGCTGATGGTGTCTTAGTTTCATTCATGAAGATGACGGCCATGGTGGTGATGAATGTGATGGTGATAAGGATGGTGCTGATAGTAGAGATGATGGTGCTGGTGATGGCAATCATGGCAGTGGTAATGGTGCTGATGGTGATTGTCTTAGTTTCATTCATGAAGATGACGGCCATGGTGGTGATGAATGTGATGGTGATAAGGATGGTGCTGATAGTAGAGATGATGGTGCTGGTGATGGCAATCATGACAGTGGTAATGGTGCTGATGGTGATTGTCTTAGTTTCATTCATGAAGATGACGGCCATGGTGGTGATGAATGTGATGGTGATAAGGATGGTGCTGATAGTAGAGATGATGGTGCTGGTGATGGCAATCATGGCAGTGGTAATGGTGCTGATGGTGATTGTCTTAGTTTCATTCATGAAGATGACGGCCATGGTGGTGATGAATGTGATGGTGATAAGGATGGTGCTGATAGTAGAGATGATGGTGCTGGTGATGGCAATCATGACAGTGGTAATGGTGCTGATGGTGATTGTCTTAGTTTCATTCATGAAGATGACGGCCATGGTGGTGATGAATGTGATGGTGATAAGGATGGTGCTGATAGTAGAGATGATGGTGCTGGTGATGGCAATCATGACAGTGGTAATGGTGCTGATGGTGATTGTCTTAGTTTCATTCATGAAGATGACGGCCATGGTGGTGATGAATGTGATGGTGATAAGGATGGTGCTGATAGTAGAGATGATGGTGCTGGTGATGGCAATCATGACAGTGGTAATGGTGCTGATGGTGATTGTCTTAGTTTCATTCATGAAGATGACGGCCATGGTGGTGATGAATGTGATGGTGATAAGGATGGTGCTGATAGTAGAGATGATGGTGCTGGTGATGGCAATCATGACAGTGGTAATGGTGCTGATGGTGATTGTCTTAGTTTCATTCATGAAGATGACGGCCATGGTGGTGATGAATGTGATGGTGATAAGGATGGTGCTGATAGTAGAGATGATGGTGCTGGTGATGGCAATCATGGCAGTGGTAATGGTGCTGATGGTGATTGTCTTAGTTTCATTCATGAAGATGACGGCCATGGTGGTGATGAATGTGATGGTGATAAGGATGGTGCTGATAGTAGAGATGATGGTGCTGGTGATGGCAATCATGACAGTGGTAATGGTGCTGATGGTGATTGTCTTAGTTTCATTCATGAAGATGACGGCCATGGTGGTGATGAATGTGATGGTGATAAGGATGGTGCTGATAGTAGAGATGATGGTGCTGGTGATGGCAATCATGACAGTGGTAATGGTGCTGATGGTGATTGTCTTAGTTTCATTCATGAAGATGACGGCCATGGTGGTGATGAATGTGATGGTGATAAGGATGGTGCTGATAGTAGAGATGATGGTGCTGGTGATGGCAATCATGACAGTGGTAATGGTGCTGATGGTGATTGTCTTAGTTTCATTCATGATCATGATGGTCATGGTGGTGATGAATGTGATATGATGGTGACAATGTTGATAGTTATATTTGCAATGGTGATTAGGGTGATGAGGGTGAAGCTGCTCTGCTGCTGCTGATGGTTATGGTGGCAACAGTAATGGTGATGGTGGTGACCATGATGGACATGAAGGTACAGTAGTGATGGGAATAGCGGTAGCTCACTCCATGAATCAGAAACCCTATTTAGTATCCATTACCACATTCATGATATCATCCATGATATTTACTATTTACTCTTCCTAATGCGCCCATGGGAAGGATAGTACGTGAAAGATCGTGTTATTTGGTTATGATAAGCTTGACTGAATGGTCACGGCTCAAACCCTGACGTGGCCCACACTGGATGTGCAGACCAGGAAAGGTAATCAGAGACTCGATTTCTATTGATTCATCCTGGAAGACTCTTACCCCTCAGTGAAACATTTCAGAAGAGGTTGTCCCACGTCACATTCTGCCTCTCCAGACAGACAGCATCCTTGAGAATAAGCAAGGCCCTCCCGAACCTCTCCCCTTATTCTGTGGAGATTTCGCCTCTTCCTTGGAATGCCCCAGACTTGACACTGAGGTCTAGTGCCTCTTGGTGGCAGTGCTTAACATACAGTACACCAAGAGGGGATAACCAAGGTGCTCCTCTCCTGGGGGTGCTGAAGGGGGCTCGGGCCAGGATCTCCAAAGCCATCAGAGGCTCTGGTACTCACTTCGTCTCTCAGCAAGCCTTCTATGTTAGGTAAATGTTGTGTGACACAATTCCTGGAGCAAACATCTCACCCTAGACAGAGAATCAACAACAGACCAAAATAAAGATATCACCATTGAACAAAGAATTCTACTAGGGTAGAGAAATATGAGTGAGGGGTTCCTCACAGAGCAGAAATTACTCAAAGACAGCTGCACTACCAGAAGCCAACCCTACATGAGTGACAGTTCATGAAATCGGGAAGTCTATATAGCGCAATGCACAAACTACAGAAGACTCCACAGATCAGAGAGCGTCCTTTCATGATAGCTCAGCTGGTCTCAGCAGGGTCTAGGCAGCTTAGCTTGTCTGGGAGTCCCTCAGCAGTCCCTGGGGCTGATTTTGCGTCCTTGAAAACATCTTATTTACCTCCCTTTAGAATATCTTGTCTTCACATGCTTGCCACCAACGTGGAGGGTTTTATCTCAGAGGAAACCGATACACAACAGGAAAGGAGACCGTGGCTGAGGACCAGAGAATATTGACCACATAACAGTGAATCCTGTTGGAGGCCACAGGTCAGAGAATAGCCAGCTTAGCCTGCTTGCCCTTCTCTCTTAGTGCTAGACTCTTGGCCAAGGGCTAGCCAGGATCTTGTCAATTGCAAAGCTCAAGTAAACAACTTGACCTTTAAGCTAGCCCAACCACAACTTCCTTTTTCCTGTTTACAACTGTGTATCATCGATAGAGGAACCTCCTGCAAAGCCCCGCCCTCAGGGTATATAAGGCTTGCTGCCTCTGAATAAAGTCAGTGTGTCATTCTCCTTTCCCCCTACCTAGTGTGTGTCTCTCTCTCTGTGTCTATGTGTGTACTCTTCTCTTCAACCTCGACGTCCCTCGCAGAGACTCGGACCCAGGGCCGTGCAGGCGCGGCAAATCCAACAAAGACTGGAATGCAAATTCTAATCTCAGATTTCGTTTGTCCTGATGATACTGAGTGCGATGCTGACCCTTAGCACCACTCAAGTTTCCTTCTCCATGAAGCAGTGTGCTGTGTTCGTGTCCATGACTGCAACAACAAGTGCCTTAGATCAGCCATTCGTGATGAAAGGGCTGTGCTCTGGTTCACTGTGTTGCAGGTTTCATCCGTGATACATCGACCCCTTGAGATGGTCCTGAGACACCCAGGATGCTGTGCTGGGAACATGTGGTATAGGGTACTTTCCACCTTGTGGTGGGAGAGGCTGAGCCTCTGCTCTCTACTCCCAGAGCATACACCCCATGACTTTCCCAAACCCACTTCTTCAAAGTTGTGTGAGGAGAGAGAAGCAGTAGTGGCCATGGGCTTCCATGAGCAGACCATCAGAGTGGGCTGTGTGGCACAGAGTCCAATTTATATTTCTCCCAAATTTTTCATAAACATCTTGTGTCACATAAGGACACTTAGGCCTCTTTTGCCACTGCAGCCCCATAAGATTACAAAGGAGCTAAAATCATCTCTCGCCAGAAGCCACTGTGGTGTTGTTGGGGGTCAGATAAGAGGACACCAAGAACGCAGGAAGCAGACTTCCTAGATGTATTTAGCTTGCAGCCTGGTCCAGAGGACTTAAGTCTCAAAGTCTGGACCCCAAAAGGAGGAAGCATTCATCTTTTAAACCATAGGCAGTGAGTGACAGTGAAGGAAACTTAGGTACAGTGTCAAAATTGGGCAGATTATTATAAATTTAGAAAGAAAACAAATGTTAAAAAAATTCTGTGTGAAAATTCTTGCACAAGTCTCCATTTGAGACAAACAGAGTTGAGGAAGTTTTACCAGGACACAAGGCCAGTGTCTCCAGCTTGATGTGTTAGTGTTCTAACCACAAACGTGTCTGCTGAAGTTTGCTGACAGAGAAAGAGGGAGAAAACAAGCATTAAAATCATATTTCCTGAAAACTCCATTTAGCTACATCAGTGTGACTATACACTCCTCAGGCGTGTGTATGGATGCACATATAACACACTCAGTGCAACACCTGCCAGATGGCGGCGGCCCAGCATGCCTGAAGGGTGCAGCACACATGATACGCGGTAATAGTGAACGCTGTGTTTCTGGCCTGTTGTATAGTCATTTTCCCAAAGATAAAACCCTTGTCGGAGGAAAACTCAGTAAGACGGTCTAAGAGGAGGTGAATCTTCCTTGGGCGGGGAGGGGACACGACTCAACTTCCTGAAGCTCCTGAAACTGGCCAGATTCACTAGGCCCCTTCATTTCCAAGGGTATATAACCCTGAGGTCTGCTAAGAGACACTCTTAGACAAGGCAATGCTTAGAAGGTGGTGGACAGCTGAGCTGAGGTTGAGAACACCCAAGCTGCCTGAAGGAGACACTGACCAGCCTATTAAGTTGCCTGCAAGTTGTGCAGTGTGCTCCAGGTTTCTAGTTTTTCTGAGTCGCCACCCGAGCTGGGGTGGGCTCTTGATGATGCAGCCATTTTTGAGTCATTTCTGCTCCTGTAACTGACCTTTCACCCACAGCCCTGTACATGGCCCAGTAAAACACACTGGCTCGCCAAGGTGGACCTTCGATGCTGTCCTTA
This sequence comes from Eospalax fontanierii, assembly GCA_035773235.1. Lineage (NCBI taxonomy): Eukaryota > Metazoa > Chordata > Mammalia > Rodentia > Spalacidae > Eospalax > Eospalax fontanierii. Next base: position 78,253,269 of record CM069537.1, read on the forward strand.
GTTTGGCTGTCATTGATTCTCCGTCTGTGTTGAGTGGACATCTGTTCACATCTCCCAGGAACAGCCATACAACTTGGCCTGTGCATTTATTTACTCCAGAGTACCAGAAGCTTTTCAGAATAGATGCGTGGGAAAGGTCAAAGACATGGTTTGTTCTCTAGACTTGGCAGCAAAGTGAAGTCTCTAGACCGCATCTAGGCATGGGTGTGGTAACACCGAGGCTCAGCATCCACAGTTAACCATGAGCCAAGTCAACACCCCTGCAGGAGACTCCACCATCCAGCAGTGACCTCAGACAGCCTGGGCCCAGCATGGACCTCCCGGCTCCACCCAGGCCACCCTGGAAGGTCTCAGTAGGGAGGACAGAATGCCACTGTGATAGTTTTAGCTGGGCTGTAGCTCCGGAGATAAAGCAGAACAGCCTCCCTCCTCCTCCCTCCTGCTGGGGAACACAGAGCCCCACACAGAGACAGTCCTTTGGTGCTGTACCCACAGCAGATGTCAGTGTACTTAACCTGGAAGACAAAAACATCCTCCCAATGTAGGGTGGGAGGGACCTGCCATAAGGGAAAACGCGTGCAGAGCTGTTGATGACATCATTCAGTGACATCATGGCCTATCATCAAGTGTCCAGGCATGGTCCCGTGTGACTAAAGCCTGCCGGCACACAGTCTCAGGGCATCTCCGGATCCGCTCTGGCCAGACATTCCAAGCACGCTGACAGGAGAGAAGCGCTGTGCTTGCTACCAGTAGTTTATCCAAGGGACCTTCACAGATGAGGTGCTCAGACCACGAGACAGATCGACAGAGATTTTGGGCGCGTTGGTGTGACCGCGCCAAGTGGGAATGGAAGGCAGCAGAGGGTTTAATTGCAAGCATTTTATTATTATTTGGCCATTCTGACATTTCACACATCATTTGCCTCAACAATTACTTCCAACTTCATTTTAGAGCCATTTAGGGAGCGGATGGATGATGGCTCTGTTATAGAATAGACATCTTTGTCAACAGACAAGTGGTAAGTGACTTTCCTCACATTCCCAGCACACATGCTCTCTTCTTCTCCCTGAATATGGGAGCCTGAACACGGGGGGCGGTGGGGAGAGCCGAGGATGACTGCTTCTGCTCCCCGAAATTATACCGAAATCCAACTTCCGAGGGAATGTGTGCGGAGGTAGAGACCTGAGTGGTGGTGAGGTCTGGAGCCCGGAGCCCGGCTGTTGGACATTTGGATCAGGGTTCACAGCCCCACTGAGATTGCCAAGTTGTTGTGTTCAGGAACAAAGAACTGGACCAAGGGCACATGGACAGCAGCAGAGAGAGAGCTAGCAGCAGAGACGGGCACTGCTGAGACTGGTAGTGGGCCAGGGAGCTAGACGGGATAAAGCTCTGAGGCACGCAGTCCCAGAGCTGAGCCTTCCTGGGTTTGACGGCACCCATCTTCCGCATTTGAAGGTCGCAGGGCATTTAGAAGCTGCAGGACTGCCCTCCTGTGCTCAGTCTCTTACATGTGGCCTTGGTAGGGAGGGCCTCCGGTCTTCCTTCCACCTGCTTCTTGTTCGTTTTCATGCTTCTCCCTCCCTGCCCTACCTTCTACCACAGGATAAACAGGGCCAGCACTCTCAGAGCCGCCTGACCCTCCCACCAAGTGAGGATGTTGCCCACCAACCAGGAACTGGACCCTCCTTCATCTTGGACCTTCACCTCCAGAACTGTGAGGAACCAACCTAACTGGTCTGTGGTATACCAAGCTGCTGGTCTATTGTATTTTATTACAAAACCAAAGAGACCGAGACAGCAACAGTCGTCTCTACAGCTGTACTTTGTAAAAGGGCAGTGGAATCAGGGCTGAGCAGTTTCTCAAGGTGTATTTTATAAGAGCCAGACCCTCCAGCATTCCCTGAATGCCTCCGTCTTGTCTTTCCATCTATGTCCCAGATGCCTGTTTCAGGTTGAGGAAGCTGCTGCCTTCTGATCCACAAATCCATGTCAGAGCCACAGGCACTGGGTTCCTGAGACCCACACAGAGTAGTTGCCTCAGGCCTGCCAGAGGGATTTGGGAGAAAAGAAACAACTTGTGAAGTGACCTCCCACCAGGCATCTATCCCCGGGCTAGGAACCCTGAGATTTTATTTGTATGATTTAGGAAGGAAACTTGCATTGATGTGTAAATTGTAATGCTGGTGGTTTACTTTGGATAGCAGAAGTTTGGCACACACACCCTAGTTAATAGCCTTTGCTGCCTCCAGAACACAGAACAGTAATTATACAGACCACAATTTAAATAGCTCCTCCTCTGCCAGTGTTTCTGGAGTGACAATGGAATTGCGGGGTCATTTGCATATGGTGTTCTTGTCATTTGCATACAGTGTTCTGATTGAAAGTGTGTTCTGGATTTATTGGGCATTTTTATTCACCTCTATGGCTGAGTTCTGAAACTCACTATGCATGTCTTGTTAAAAGCTAACTTGAGCATCAAGAACTCCCAGCCGGTGAAGACGCTTGTCACCCACCCTGGCCCTGTCAGAAGTTGCAGAGAGTGCACTTCAGACACAAGTTCATGCTGTGATGGGGTGTCCTTGGCACACAGGGTCCAGGGACCAGAATTTTGAAGTACTTTGTGGACTGAAGATAGAGACCCCTAGTCTGAGCTTCACGAGGCTCTGGCGATTGTGCCAGGAACACATAACTGGAAATGGAAATGGAGAAAGTTTATTAAGAAAAGGGAAAACGCTCTCAGACTGGCAGGGAGTGAGGAGGCTGGGGCAGGGCATCTGCCCAAAAGGGCTGGGCCAGGAGCTGCAGGATGCCTCATAAGCCGTTTACAGGGCACCCGCTCGGCCTGTGTCTCTCTGGGCTTTTCTTGTGCATGTTCTGTTTGCTGAGGGTGCCCAGGTGAGGCGGGGTCTCCTGTCTTTCCCTGCCAACTGGCTGGCTTCATGTCAATCGTGTCAATCGTGATGTCGCTCTCTTTCCAGATCCTGCCTCTCCAGAGCCACCTTCATGCAGCCAGCGCCCACAGACGAGGACAAGTGACAGAACAAAGTGCAAAGGAAGAAACAAGAGCACATGGGAAGCTGAGGGGTGAGCAGGCAGACACCAGAGAGCAGAAGACGAAGCCCATTTGCATGCTAGCCAGAAACCACTAATAGTCATTTGAAATAGATAAATAAAAGAAGCCAACTTAAGTACTGGAAGTGAAAGGAGCAGGTGTTGGAATGGTAACACGGTGTGTGCTCCGGAGGGAAGAAGACAGTACGGGAGCCATGAAATGAAAAACCAAACAAAAATACATGAAGAAAGGCAGAGGCGGGGTGCTGGGAGAGATCAGGAGGCAGGAAGGCAGAGGGAGAGGCATCTTGGAGGTCTGGAAAGAGAGGAAGAAACAGGCAGGAGGACACACGCAGCGTTTTAGAGATCAAATGGCTGACAAGTTTTCTCAAAAAAATAAAATAAAACAAGAGGTGATTAGAGGTTTCGCTGATTCCAAAAGGCCAGTGAATTCGTTGGAAGAAGATGATGTCTGGTAATATTACAGTAGAATGAAAGGACATCACTAGCAAAGAAGAGAGGAGGGAGGACACACAAAGATGTTTGGCCCCAAGGCCGGCTCTACCGCCACATGAAGCAGAGAAGCAGTTAAGCCTACAGCACTTGGTACATTGAGATACTGTTACAGGAACTAACCCGAGACCAGCCTGGCCCAGCTGGAAACACAGCAGCCTCAGTCTGAGCTCCTGCTCTAGGGAAACTGAGTCCCCAACCAGCCTTACATACAGGTTTTTATAGAATTTTTTATGTCATCCTTTGGCAGCAACCATGTTGGTGGATTTGAGGCATTAAGCACAGATGTATTCATTCCCTTTCAGCTATTACAGGAAATTCAAATGGTCAGGATTTCACAAAAGTGATATTTTGAGCAAATGTGAGCAAAGGTTGTGACATTCGCAGTCACATGGCATGTTGCTGATGCCAGTAAATCTCAGCCAGTTTAACAAACGTGACACACTGTAAGCAGATGTTTCCTTAAGACAATTGCAAGAGGCAGCATTCTTCAAAGTGCTTACAGACTGTGGTTTTGTGGTTGTCTGTCCTGCCCTGTGACAGCCTGAGATTGAGCTCAGAGTGGAAGAATTCCCTTTATGACTTGAGCACACGTAGAAGCTTCCAAAGTCCTAACCATTACTTCTATTGCGTATCAACAGACACACTTCTCATTAGGCGCACATAGAGTTCTTATCAAATACATTTGTTAGTACTTACTCAGCTATTACACAGAATAGAGTTAAACTGAGGTCATAGCTCGTTAGTTCCACATTAGGTTAATTTTCCTACCAGTATCACCATGGAAGCCTGTTAAACAACAGCTCTCAAACCCAAGGTGAATTAGTCTCTTCAGGAAGCCCTGCTCAGCTGCGGCACCTGCAGACCCCCAATATAAGTTCAACATCTGTCATGTGGGACAACAGTGCTGTCAAAGGAAGATATGAGAGAGAGGGAAGGATGAGGCATGAAGAAACCAGCAAATACAGAACAGCTATGAGCCACAGGAACGCGATGTGACTGGAAGATGGACTATCAGTTCATATCAACTGAGGTCAAAGAAGTCCGAAGGTGGGCAGAACCTTCTGGAGCGTTTGAATCCATGCAGAAGAAGGCTAATTGTATGATGCGTGAGCTTATAAAATGGATGCGTGATAAAATTTGTTGACATTCCATTGATAAAGCAAAAATAGCTAATTAGATTTAATAAAAGTCAACTACATTCCACTAGAAAGAATAAAGAAGAAAATATACAAAGAGAAATTAAAAGAACAAAAGTATGTCATGAGTCTAGTTTTGTTGGAAACAGAAGCAAACACACTTCCAAGCCAGTTTAAGAAAAAGAAGACACTACTATGTGATGTTGAAGTGGTCTGTAGGGTCTGGCCCCCCTGCAGCCCTTCTCTCTTAGTGCTATAGGCTCTCAGCCAAGAGCTAGCAAGATCTTGTCAGTTACAAAGCTCAAGTAAACATCTTGACCTTTAAGCTAGCAGGATGTTGTCAGTTGCAGTTCCGAAGTAAACAACTTGACCTTTACAGACTTCCTCAGTTTACATCAGGTGTGTGTCATGTGGCTAGATGTCTCCTGAGAACCTGAACTTTTAACCTCCTGTAAAGCCCGGTCCTCAGGGTATATAAGGCTTGCTGCCTCTGAATAAAGTCAGTTATTCTCCTGTCCTCCTACCTAGTGTGTCTCTCTCTCTCTCTGTCTTATGTGTGTGTCATTCAATCCGCAGTCCTCCGCCAATCCAGACTTGGTCGATGAAAGTAGCCAGGGCTCTACAGTGGTCAAGTCCCAAAGTATCCATGTTCAGCAGTGTTTACCCGCTTCCCTGTGTGGCATCAATGAAGGAAGTGTGGACCCTCACCAAAAGCAACGCACTCCTACACATACCAGATAGACAGAAACATCACCAGAGAGAATCTGACTAGAACCTCCAGCAGACGGAGCAGCATTTGAGAAGAAAGTAGTCCAAAAGAATCCCAAGTCTGGGGACAGAGAGACAGCTTAGCCATTAAGAGGACTGGCTGTTCTTCCAGAGAACCAGGTTCGAGTCCCAGGATCCACATGGTGGTTAACAACCATCTATAATTCCAGTTCCAGGGAATCAGATGCCCTTCTCTGACCTCCATGGGCACTGCACAGCATGGGTATGCTTACATAGATTCAGTCAATAAGCTCGTACACAGAAAATAAAAATAATTAATTAAATATTTTTTGAATTCCCAAGTCTGATAAATGTTCAATGAGATACATTCAAGAGAAATAAAATCCAAACACCAAGACATATCAAAAGCAAATGATTGAAACCAGAGGACAGAGGAGCAGTGAGCATCCGAATCAGCCTGTGAGAACCTCCGCCTCATACCTGCAGGGCAGCTCTGCAGAATATCTGCTGGCTTCTTGTTGGAACAGGCTGAGACCAGGAGATGACGAAAACATAACTTCACAAGAGAAAACTTCCGGCCATAAATTCAGACACAATCAAATGAGCTTCAGACAGGAAGACAGAGCAAGTATCATTATAAGCCTTGTTGATGCAAACACACAATATTCACCCACGTGTGAGTGACCATGGCCGGGGGAATACAGATTCAGGTCACCCCACATTCCACATTCCAACATGGTAACAGTTTCATGAAGTTTTTATAGTAACAGAACAAAGGAAGGTGTAAGTCAAGACACTTCAGATACATTGGTGGAGACTTCAGAGGTGGGGTAACAGCAAGGGGGTCCTCTGCAGGCCTCAGATGCTATCTGACAGGCCCTCGGCCTTGGGCGGGAAGCTGTGGTCTGCTGAGTCAATACATTCCAAAGGTTTTTATCTGTCTGTCACAGAATGTTAAGTCAGAAACAGAGATGGGAAAGGAATGACTGTTTAGGGGCTGAAGATAACCCAAGATAAATGGTTATTAGGCTCTAGATCTGCAACATTTCAAACTCTTCACAATCATTGAAGTTTTAATCAGCTGATCAGCTTTGCAAAAGGTTCAATCCAAGTTGTAGATTTTTTTTCTGGGAAATTTCGTTCATAGCCTTATAACTGAGAAAATTATTTGTCAGGAGATTTTCCCTGAAAGAAATACATGAGAAAGTTCTCAGTCAGAGAAAATGGTTCCATGAAAAGTGAAGACCTCCTCAAAAAAAAAGAGAGAGAGAGAGAAAACCCTACAAAAAAAAAAATGGTCATGAGGGGTTAAATACAAAAAACATGTACATACTAATGCATGTGTTGGAGTCCCTGGGGCCACCCTAAGCTCTGACTCTCTACAGGCCTCCCAGGCACATACACAGTGTGATTAGTCAAGGCTATGTTCATTGCACAAATGGAGGTGGAACATGGTGTGATTGGGGTGCTGTTTGGATGTCCCCCACGCTCATATGTTGTAAGTAAGGTCAGAGGCAGTCAGACCCCTAAGAGGTAAGACCTACAGGGAGGTCACAGGTCATTGCTTTAGTTACTTTTCTGTTGCTGTGATAGTCTACCCTGCTAAAAAGCCACTTCGAGAAGGAAGGGTTTATATGGGCTCTCAGTCCTGGAGAAGAAGCAGCCTCTTGTGGTAGGGAAGGAGGACAGGAACATGAGACTGGCAGGAGCCAAGAAGAGAGAGATCACATCTCATCCCCACGCAGAAAGCAGAGAGAGAAGGGGAGTGGGGCCGGGCTATAAAGCCTCCAAGTCCACCTCCAGAAAGGCTCCCTCTCCTAAAGGTTCCATACCTTCCCAGACAGCGCCGCCAGCCGGAGACCAAGTGTTCAGATCTCCCTAGGGGACATTTCTCATTCAAACCACAGTGGTAATTGAGGGCACTGTCCTCAGAATGGACCAACACAGCTCCTGTGAGAGCCTGCTTAGTTCCCACAGGAAAGTTACTACGAAGGAGCAAGGCCTCTCTCGCCTTACCTGGCTTCCTTCCTTATAATATGATCTCACTCAAAACACGCAGCCCTTCACCAATTACAGTTCATCCACCATGGGTCCCGCCAGGGCTGAGCGGACGATGGTGCCAGCTCCATCCCTCGAAACTGTGGACCAAGAGAGACTCTTTTCTCTCTTTGTATGTGTGACTCACGTGCATATCTGTATGTGTGAGTGTGTGTGTGTGTCTGTGTGTCTGTGTGTATCTGTGTATAGGTTGGAGAATAGCCTCAAGGACCTTCTGCTTTCTGTTTGAGATGTGCTCTTCCAATGGCCTGAAACTTCACCCAGTAGACCAGGCTAGTTAGTTAAACATTTCCCATCTCACTTTCCCTGGAATTGCAAGTACCTGCCACCATGTCTGGCTTTTCTACATGAGACCCTGGAGATCAAGCTCAGGTCTTTATACTTGTAAGGCAAGTGTTTTACTGTCTGAGCCATCTGCCAAGCCCAACCTTTTTTCTTTATATATAATGCAGCTGTTATAGCCACAGAGAACAACACAGATTGGAATCAGCAAAGGAAAGGTGGAGAGGCAGATTCCTGGCTCCATCCCAGTGGAGTCACATGGGCTGTGCCAACCTGTTCTGCAGCAACAGTGTGACATCTTAAGATGAGCATTCTGGGCCAGGGATGCTTGTTCAAGCCCTCATGTCCAAAGTTTTTACTGGAGTAGTCATACAGTCAGGAACCCTAAAAGCCTGGCCTCAGTTGTCTGGATCATTCTTCCTAGAGGTCATGCTGGCACAGCACAGCTGAAGCTCTGTGTCCACTCAGCTCTCTGTCACTGTGACATAATGCCTGAGACTGTTAAGTTCAAACAAGGAAAGACTCCTGTGGGCTCATGGTTCTAGAGGTTTCAGCCCTGTGGCGAGGGTAGATAGTAAAGTGAAAGGCTATGGTGAGGAGAAGAGAGATCGATCGGTCACTGTCTCCATCGAGGACGCAGTCCACTGATTTGAGAATACACCACTAGGCCCTCCCTCTTGAAGATTCCAGTATCCATCCTCTCTCATTAGTATCTAGCTGGAGGCCCAAACCACATGGGCCATTGAGGAGCATTCCATACCCAAACTATGATCTTGTCAAGCTGACCCAGCACGACCAAGGCCCAGATACAAGGTGCTCACACCACCACAGTGTTCCAAGAGTCCAGAGGTAATCTCTCTAACACAGGTCTGTCCCTGAACCAAGCCGGTCTGAGTGACTCCTGCATGTCACATAGCATAAAAATGCACGTGGTGTCTTCTCCCCTTCATACGTGAGATAGACCAGATGAACAAGCATGAGACTTGTAGCCCACATGCCAGTGACGTGCAGCCACAGCGCAGAGGCCTGTGTTCATAAGTTATGTCTGCCCCAGGGAGAGGGTGTCAAGCAAAAGACTCACATTCAAAACATAAAACAAGGAAAAAGGAGAACAGGAAGTTGAGGGGGGGGGTGCCTGGAAAGAGTTAGAGAAGTCCGGAGTAGGGGGTATGAATGTAATCAAACTACATTGTAAGAACTTCTCAAAGAATTAATAACAATGTTACAATACAAGACACATCCACAGTATCCACAGCATTCTACAGAAAGTCTGAAAGTACTGAGATTCCAAAAATCCATCCAGAAGAAACATTAAGAGATTACAGTAACAAGAAGACTAAACACTGTATTCACAGATCATAATATAAAGAAACCAAAGGAGTCAGCAAAGTATTACAATGAGTAAGTTCATTTATTAAAACCTCAGGGTACAAGTTGATAAACAAAAGTTGAATTCTTGGAAGGGGGTATAAAGATGATTAAGATGTTTTGCATGAAATACACAAAAATTCAATAAAAAATACATTAGCAAAATGCATCCTTATATAGAATGGAAAATAAATATAAAACAATTAATTCTATGTTTAATACTGTCAAAAGCATGCAGTTATGGGGCCAGTGCTATGGCTCAGCAGGTAAAGGGCTTTGCTGCCCATCTTGAGGACCTGAGTTCAATCCCTGGGACCCACATGGCAGTAGAGGAGACCTAACTCCCTCAGGTTATCTTCCGACCTCTACATGCATACACATACATGCACACATGGGTACACACATAATAAATGAAATAAATGAATAAAATGTAATCAAAATTTTAAAGAATGTTGATTCTTGGGAACAGATGTAAAAGAGGCAAGATACATTGAAAGCCTGACTCTAAACCTTATCTGAAACTGTAAAGGACCTATTACAGTCAAACAATCTTTTTTTTTTTTTTTGTCAAACAGATTATTTTTAAATGCAGCACTGGGGCCTTACACGTACTGCATTTGGAACTCACAGTAACACTGAAGTAAGACACAATGCAAAGATGGTACGATCTATCAACTAATGGGGGCCAAAAAAGATAATTACAGGGTCAATTGATTTTTTTTGGCAAAGTCATCAAAGCAATTAAAAGAAAGAAAATAGGAACTGGAGAGGTAGGTGGCTTGGCAGTCAAGAGCACCTGCTGCTTTTGCAGAGGACCTAAGTCCACTTTCCAGGACCCACATCAAGTGTCTCACAACCAGCTGTACCTCCAGCTTTAGGGGGTCCAATGCCCTTTCTTCTGGTCTTCCCCAGCACTGTGTGGACTTGGCACATACACATAAATAAAAATGAATCTTTTTTGAAGTACACCCCTGGACAGACAGGTGCAAAAGCAACAAGACACTTCTGCTTTCCGGACTGCAGGTAAGGACCTCAGCAGTCACTGCTCCTGTTTGCACAGAGACAAGATGGCAGATGAGTAAATCAGAAGTCAACAACTCTTCTTGCCACAGAGCCAACTGCTGCCCAAGCCGGAGAGGCAGACTGGGTCCCAGATCGCTGCACTCACCAGCAGCACAAGCCTCCATGTGAGACTCAAACCAGCTAAGAAAACCAGGTTGTCATTTTAACACTGGAGGCTTCATATGGACACCATGAGCCTTAACTCCGGGGAGATGCAGTTAGGTGTGGAGTGTCTCCACTTTTGTGAGTTTGACCTCAGGGAGAAGTCATGAGAAAGGCCCGCTGCTTCAGCAGGTGAGTCAGAGAGTGGCCGCTGGGAGCGGACTGCTGAGCCCCACCCTGAGAGCAAAGTCTGTGGCTCTAGTTTTCTTCCTGTGACCATGACAAAACTCTGGCCAAAAGCAGCTTAGGGAGGAAAGGGTTTGTTTGGCTTACACTACCAGGTCACTGTCCATCCTGGCAGGAGTCCAAGCAGGAGCCCTGGAGGGTGCCTTTTACTGGCTCACTCTCTGGCTCATGTTTAGTTAGCTTCCTTATGCGGCCCACGCCCACCTGCCTAGGGTGTGTGGTTTGAATGAGAACGTCCCCCATAAGCTCCAAGTATTTGGACATCTTGTCCCCCATTGGTGGCGCAGTTTGGGGAGGTTTTAGGAGATATGGCCATGCTGGAGGAAGCACGTCGCTGGGGACAGGTTTAGAGAGTTCTTGAGCTTTGCCAAATTTCCAATTACACTCTGCCTCCTGGGCCTGCTTGAAGATGTGAGCCTCCGCCTTTTCCTCCGGCTTCCTGCCACCCCGCCTCCCCACCAAGATGGACTCTGATTCCCCTGGAACCATAAGCTAAATAAACGCTTCCTTCTAAGCTGCTTTGTCAATGTTCTTATCACAGCAGCAGAACAGTAACTAAGACAGGGTGGTACCAACTGCAGCAGGCTGAGCCTCCTACGTCACTCATCAGTCTCTCACAGACACTGACGCAGGCCAATCTGAGGGAGGAAATTCTTCAGTTAAGAGTCCCTCTTCCCAGGTGACTCTGGGTTGTGTCACTGATAAAAAAAAAATTAGCCAGCATACCTAGCCTCAGCTGGGACCATCTTGCCAGAGTCCGGGTAACTGAGGGAATGTCTGACCAGCCTGGAGGAAGGACGACACGACAGCAATGTCTTCTCCAGTCCTTGAACTGGGAGTAGGAAACACAGACGTGGGCTTGAGAAAACAATGGCGCCTCAACATATGGTATATAACCCCACCACGTACATGCGCATGCACACACATACACCTTGCCATCCCATCAGCAGGGCTCTACATCATAACTGACCTCTCTGATTCCCTTTAAACAGTATCTCTAGGAACACCCAGAAGAAACAATTAACAAACAAGCACTCGAGAAAACTGTCACTCAGCCACCAACAATGGCAGCACCCAAGTCCCAGCCCAATAAACCCAGTGTGACACGGTAAGACCTCCACTCCACAGTCCTTTAGACCCAATGCATCACATTCAGCCCTCTGTTAATCCATGTGTGGTATGGTTTGAAATGTCCTTCACAGGCTCGTGTATCAAAACACTTAGCCCCCACACAGTTGTGCTGTTTAGGGAGGTCATGGGGTTTAACTGGCTAATTAGGGCTATAGGATAAGCTTTGAGGATCTAACTTCCACCAGCTCCCTGCTTTCCTGGTTTCTGGGTGGTAAGAAGCCATGCCACAAGTTCCTGGTACTGTGGACTGAACCATAGCCACCATGCCTTCCCCACCATGATGGACTGTATCCACTTAAAACTATGAACCCAAATAAGTCTGTCTTCCCTTCAGGTGCTTCTCAGAGGTGGTTTGTCACATCAAAAAGAGTAAAGAATTCACTAAAAGGCAACACAGTTTGAAGAGATAAAGCAACCAGGGCAGAGACCCGAGAATTAGCATAGGAAGATGTAAAAGTATTAGGATTAGTAGGTCAGAGATACTGCTGAAATGGTGGGTAACAGGTGAGAGCAGGGAAGTAACAAGAGCAGAGAGGGGCAGATCTGAACCCAGAGCCAAGAGGCAGGGCTCAAAGCAGCGCAGGCTCTAGCAGAAACAACTGGTACCTTCCACAGGACACAGTCACAGACTAGACAAGATGCAGGGGAGAGTCGAGCTCCTGGCTGTGCCGATGATGCCTCTAAACTGAAAAGACAACCAGAGAAGGGTTATAAAAAGGAGCCCAATACCTGAGGATGGGAGACAGACACAATAGTCCTCATACCTCAGGGACACCAGAAACAGAAAGGAGAAGACCTGAAGTCACATGACTGAGCACTTTCCAGGTTTAATGGCAGACAACAGGTAATAGACCAAGGAAGCCAAGAGAGGACCAGGCAGAAAAATGCCAAGAAAAATCCACACCCAGTTTTATCATATCCAAAGTTCATAAAAGCAAAGACAATGATCTTGAAGGAAGAAGCCATGTGAGACACAGTTACCTAAAGGAGCAAGGAAATCACGACGATGTCAGAGTCTCTTTGGAAACCACAAAAGCAGGCCTGGAGGACGGCTCAGAAGTTCAGAACACTGGCTGCTCTTGCAAAAGACCAGGGTTTGGTTCCAGCACTTATGTAATGACTAGCACCTGTCTGTAACTCCAGTTCCAAGGTTTATGGAGTGCTCTTCTAGCCTCCATGAGCAGTGCGCGCACATGGGCACTTACACACAAAGCAGTCATACACGTAAAAAGATTTTAAGAAAGCAAATGGGGCTGAGGACCCTGCTCAGCTGGCAGAGTACTTGTTTAATACAAAGTCCTGGTTGAGCCCCAGCACTACAGAAAACCAGGAGTGGTGGGGCTCACTTGTAACCTCAGTATTTGCAAAGTGGTGGCAGGAAGACTAAAAGTTCATCATCATCCTTAGCTCCATAGAGTTCCAGGCCAACCTGGCCTATATGAGACACTCTCAAAAAATCAGCAATGAAAAGAATAAATAAACATAAAATTATTCCATATTTGTATCTAAGGTGGTAGATAACAACTTGTCCGCAGGATGCAGAGAGCAAAAAACACTGTTAAATGAAAATTGTTGAAATGAAGAATTTCAGCGGACCAGCAGACATTACTAACAAAACACACAATCAAGAAGAAAGCGAGTGGGAGAGACGGCTTGGGAATGTTAGCCTGACAAAGGATCTTACCAGGATAAAGCATGCAAACCTTTAACAAGAAGACAAATAAGAAAAAGCGGCCGAAGTCTAAGCAGGGTTCCACACTGGAACCCTGCAACTGGCCAGCAGCACTTGACAAAATACTGAGAGATGCTCCTATCAGATACTAAACTAAAGCACTGTGTCATCACTACACAACCACAGCAGACTCTCTGCCAGATACTGAGGAGATTAGAGCTCTGCTATGTCACTAAAGAGAACTCAGAACGCCTCTCCCACGTCAGGAAAAGACACAAGCATTTTTACACTGTTGATTGCGTACTTTCTGACCTACAACTCTACTGCTAATTGTGTATGCAAAAGTAGAGGAAATATATGTCCGCACACAAAAACCTGCAAAATTTCACTGCTAATTTATTTACCGTGTCTAATTGCCTTCCCAACACAACTGTCTATGAACAGAACAGATAAAAATGTAAATTTCTAAGTATGGAGCATTGGCCAGCACGCCAGGCAATGGGAATGATGTGTGTGCTGTTGGCAGGAGAATTCTGGAACAATCACTTTGAAAAATAACTCGTCCTTGTCAAACAAGGTGAATTTGAGCATGACTTACATTCAGCAATTCCGAGTCCAGGTTTGAGGGTTAGCACGTTCCTTGTCTGTGGGCATCAGTAAACACACACTGGGAAGTTTTATAGGCACCCTGCTCATAATAGCATAAAACTAGATGTCCATCCATCACAGAATAAAAAGATAGGGAATGTTTATGTATCTGTGCAAAGAAATGCACTATATTAATGAAAATGAATTTCAGTGACAGGAAACACATCAGTAAATGTCAGGGACATAATAAGCTTCAGAATCTAAGGAAATCTTAGAGCAGTGTCCACTTAATACAGCCTGACTCTCCTTTATACAATTCAAAACTAAGTAGAAACATGTACAGTACCATAACTATATATTGGTTGCCTCTGTGTCGCCAGAAGCAACTTAAGGAGAGGAATGAATCACTTTGACTCACAGATTTGGGGTTTACGCTTGGTCACTTGGCCCCGTGCTCTAGGGCCATCGTGGTGCCAGGAATGTGTGGTGGAGAGCTACTCACTTCAAGGCAGCTGTGGAACTTTTCGTGGGGAGCTGTTACTACTCACCCCAGACAGGGAGCGCAGAAGACCAGAGAAGCCGCTCCATCCTAGTCCAGAAGGGGAGCCAGTGAGTTTATGAGGATTACAGAATGTGAGTGAGGGTTACTCAGAGGGACAAGGGTGAGGAGTGACTCACAGGAGCGTGGGTGACTCAGCAACCTCAAAATCCTGCCCCAGCGTGGGGGATAGTTCTTGAAAGCTGCAACCCTAGAGCCACCCAGTCAGTCTTTAGCACCGCACAAGGCCATATGCAGCTGGGCCAAGAGTGCATGCAGTTGGGGTGTGGGGGCAGACAGAGGGAATGGCCAGACCCTCAGGTAAGGGTCTGGTGCCCCTCCACCTCTTTCTACGAGAAAATTCCAGTAAGTCAGTAAGTCGGGTCCTATGAGGGTTTCCTGTGGGCAAGCTGCTCTGATTTCAAAACCACGATGACTGTGACAATGTTGTACCTGGAAACGGAATTCCCAGCCATGAATGACATGACAGGCAGGACAAGATACCCCAGTGATCTACTTTCTCCAGGTAGACCCTCTGTTCCCAGTTTCCACAACCTCCCCAAATAACACTGGCTAGCAAGGGACCAAGTGTTCAACAAATGAGCCCGTGAGGGACATTTCACCTTCAAACCATAACAAATTGCACATGTAAAAGGTTAAAGTTAGTAAGGTTAGACTGTCAACTTGACATGGCCTAGAGTCACCTGGGAAGAGGCTCAGTGAGGAGCTGTCTAGAGCGGGGCGGCCTGTGTGCCCATCTATAAGGAATCATCTTAATCGAGGTAGGAAGACCCAGTCCCTGGGAATAGCACCATTCCCTAAGCAGGGGTTCCCAGACTGTTTAACAATAGTGAAATCCAGCTAATGGAAGCAAGTGAGGGAGCATGTACACATTCATTCTCTGCATGCTAGACTGTGAGTATGACCAGCTCCCTGGAGTTCTTGCTGCCTTGTCCTCCCAGCACGTTGGACTGTAACCTGGAACTGTGAGCTAATAAGTCTTTTCTCCCCTAAGCTGCTTTTTACCAGGGTATTTTATCACAGCGATAGAAATGAAACTAGGACAGGCTCTGAAGTATGCTGGTTTCCTCAGCCAGGTGGGCAGCTTGGGTGCTTGTTGCTTGGTTATTCTGACACCATATAAATAGTTTATAAATCAGTCAGCATTCAATACAAACACATGTTTTAAGATGAGCTCTGTGCCTTTGTCTTCATCTCTCAGCAAAGAGAGATGTCTGTCTGTTGCTTGGTTGACCAATAAATTGCCTTTAAGACTGTTTGGCTTTTTTATAACTGATTTATCATTTATCTATCTACTTATTAAGACGTGGTCTCATGTATCTGGCCTTGAAGTCACTATATAGCTGAGAATGACCTTGAACTCCTGATCCTCCTGCCTCCACCTCCCTAGTGGTGGCATTACAGGGTAGATTATTTGGTCTGGTTTATGCAACTTTGGGAACTGAACCTAAGGCTTCCTGTATGCTAGACAAGCAGTCCACCAGCTGAGCTGCAGGCCACTGCCCCTGAGTGTACCCAGTATTGTCTGGCTGGCCTTTGACAGCACCTGGACTGGAATGAAGAGCAGGGCATCGTAAAGTCTCCTTCCTAGGGCATCTTGGGGTGACTCAGGAGAAAGGGAGGGCACCACGTGTAGTTATGTACGCAGTAGGAAGTGTAAGAGGGGCTGTCAGGTGAATTTGTGAGCTTTGCTACCTAACAAGCGGAACCCATACTTCTGTGTTCATTTGGCATGGTTCTCATGGTGTAGCTGAGCTGCATGTCTGGTCCAGGTCTACTCCTCATAGCCCTCAGCTCGCTGATGTGGGTCCAGGCTACTTGCAGGAGGCTGACCCTGGAGGGTGTGCTCCAGCTGCTCTGTGTCACATGCCTCCAGACCACCTGTACTGACTATCTCGCTGGTGCAGAAACATGCACTTACTGAGTGCTTGCTGTGCCAAACTACCCTACCACCCTGAGATGGGGCCACTCATCACCCTGTGACTCAGCTGCCTGAAAATGGAGCATGTACCACTCACAACCTCATCTGACTGGGCAATGCCAGTTCACAGGGGGGTCAGCTCAGTGACCACCATCTTTCTGATTCTTCCAAACAGATCCTGAAGGCCAGGTGGACAGCCCCTCCTGTGTGCCCAGTGTCTGTTCATTCATTTGTCAGGTCATCTGACAAGCATGACTAGAAATCCAACCATGAGTCAGCTATGCTGAGTCCTGGAGATTTGGTGTGAACCAGGCACACCAGTGCCTCCTTGTGACCTAATTAGGGAGACCGACATCAACCCAAGCACTTGGCTGATTCCCCTCGAAAGTTGTGTCAGGAAAAGAGCCTGCTGTGTGAATGTGGAATGTGTTGAACCCTGGGTAAAGATTGGGTGGGGAGAAGACAAGGAGTGGGGAAGCAGCCAGAGGATTTAGGGGAGGACAGAGGGATCAGACGTCCTAGGAGTGGAGAAGACGATGTATCTACAAGAGATACTAGAAAGAGGTTTCCATAACCCCACACTGGTTCCCAGCAAGTCACCTCATGAACGAAACTATGAAAACAGCCATTTGAAAGAGCTGGCAGAGCCCTGGAGGCAGCTGCCCGTGTGGTCCCAAGCATGGCCCTGCTTCTCCAGACTTGCCCACCATCTCTTCCTATCCTACCCTGTTCTTGTCCCAGTCTTAAGAGACTAAAGGCTGTCCTCGGCTGAGCTGGCCCAGCAGGCTCTGTGAGCTTCATGACCACCACTGCTCACTTCCTGAGATCTCAGTCTCCAGAATTACAGAAGTGTGTTTAGGGAGGCCGATATCTCCAGGTGAAGTGGAGGCAGGTGTCCCCTCTGTAGCAGTCCCATCAGTCGCATGAGTTTCTGATCCTGCAGATGAAACTTGAGATGAAGTCCTACCCGAACCCTGTTGTTCCTCTTCACCATAACCCTCTGTGTTGATATTTAACCCTGTCTCAGGCCCTGACTGGCAGGGATTGTGTGGAACACCAGACTTGTCAGAGCATGACCTGGAAGGTGGCAGGGAGCCTGGAGGTACCACTACATGACAGCACTCAGGCCACGGGAGGGTTGAGGGACTTTTTCCCTCTGTGTCTGAGCCAAGTCTTGTCAGCATCTGTCTTTCACTGTAAGATCTTCACACTCGCAGAGAAAACTGTGTCAGGTTGCCTTCACACTCGCCCCACACAGCTTGGGGTAAAACACAACAGACTGCTTCTGCCTCCTGTTAGAAAGCCAAACACCAACCTTCCAACTATAAAGGGTAGGAAGGACCCACGGTATCACCCTTGCCCACCAGAGCTTCCCGGGCCACCTACTGATAATATTAGAGATGTGTCCACAGCTCCCTAGCCCTGATCCTCAGGTCCCTCTGCCTTGGAGGTATTGCCTTGGGCAGCCACAATCTCCTTGAGTTTGCTAGACAGAAGTGTTGCCCTAACCTAGGGGTACAGAGTACGGTTCACATCAGGCACAGCTATGCTCAGCATGACTCGGGTGTCAAGGAAGACGGATGCAGACCCTGTCACAGCAGCTACTGACACGTCTGAGTTTCGGGTGACACTGGATCTCACAGTACAGCCCATGTATTAACAATGTGAGCATGTGAGTATGCATGTGCAAATGTGCATTGTGTGAACATTCAGGTATGAGTCCCAAACATGTATGTGACTGTGTGTATGTAAGTGTATGTGTGTGAATGAGGGACATGAGGTTACTCAGGTGTGCATATGTGAGTGTGCACGCCTGCGTTCTCTCGGGCTGCCCCTACTCGAGGCCCCCACTTGTCCACTCCCATCAGGGTTACGCCTCCTCTGAGTTTTGACCTCCACCTAAGTCAAGAACTTGCTCTGAGTGCCCCTGTCCCCAGGTCACCAGAATGGCCCATGCCCACTCCCCATGCAGGGGAGGAGAGGCACCCAGATGAGCCTCCACCCTGATGAGCCTCCACCCTGATGAGCCTCCACCCTGATGAGCGCTGTCCAGTAACTTTGCCAAAGGCGATTTGGCTTCTTGCTGGCTTCCCTTGCCCACCTCAGTCCCGTGGAGGGATCGCACAGCTGGCCTGAGAAAAGAAATCAGAGGGGCTGTCGCCCAGAGACCACTCAGAGAAAGGCAGGAGCCCCACCCTGGGAGCATATCCCAGTCTTCAGCCTGCCCAGGATCTGCTCCCAGAGCCCACAGTGCCAGCCGTCCTCCAGTTCTAAAACACTGAACGGTCTGGATTCCTTCGCCCAGGAACTCTCCCAGAGGACAGGCTCTCTACCCGCATCCCTGCTCTCAAGTGGCCTTAGGACCTTGACTCCCACTCGTGGAGAATTCAAGGCCTGACCACATGGGGTCTGGAGTGTCCCCTCTGTCTAGGGAGTGAACCCTGAGTTAGGACCCTCAGGTACCTGCAGCCCACAGTCAGCACCTCTCCCTGGGTGCTAACAGTAAAGGACCCATGTCTCCACAGGGTCAGGAGGGGATGGAGCCTCTCCCAGTGACAGAGCCTCTCCTAGCGACGGAGCCTCTCCTAATGATGGAACTTCTCCTAATGTGGACTGACCTGAGAACTGGACACGGGACAGAAGAGGCACAAGCAAAGTCAGGGAGTCCGTGTGAGCAGACAAGGACACCCAGAGCTGTGACAGCTGAGGGAGCTGGCACAGTTAATGACACACACCCCACCCTGATGCTTCCATGCCCCTAGCAGGGTGCCAGGCACTCATCCTGGATATGTTGAGGGTGAAGTGAAACCTGCCCAGGACCTCTGCATGCACAGAGTGCACACACACACCACACACACACATAAGGCAGGGCCACACAGGAGCACACACACAGAGAGCACACATATACACAGAGGTGCAGGCACACACAGGACCACACAGACACCTGTCTTTCTGTGCCCCCTCCCCTTTCTATGTAGCTCCACCCCCTATGCCCTGGTCCCCTCCTACCTGCAGAGCACCCAGAACCCTCAGATGGTCACACAGCTCTCAGACAGGCCTCAGCTCTCACACAGATGGTCTCAAGCCTCAGTAGAGAGGCAGGCACAGCTATGCGACTGCCTTGATCCAGTCGCACAGACAGGCCCATAGATGAAATCTGACGGGACACAGGTGGGGGCCAATTTCACCAAACCCAATGAGTGCCATAGTGACCTCCAGCCAGCAGAGGGTGAGGGTTGATGGGTGTGAGGCAGCAGTGCTGACAGAGCCAGTGGCCTCCCCGCCTCCCCTGCACCCACTCAGAAGTGCTACTGCAGAACAAATTCCATGCTGCCTGGAGCAGGATGCCTCACTCCGACGGCCTCTCAGTCCAGGAGACCCCTGCTTTGGGTAGAGTGGAGCCATCTGGGTTCTATAGGTGTCCCTGCCCAGGTGGCTACAGAGACTGACAAAGAGTATGGTAACAGCCAGGCTCAGGGCTCCCTTGTAGGAAGGCTCTGAACTGCTCCGGAGCCTTTCTCCACAGCCCCTGGGTAATGGACGCACCCTGCCTGGAATGGAGGCTCTCTGGCCTGGTGTTTCAAGGGCCCCATCACAGCTATGTGCCACCCAAGTTCCAAGTGGCCACCAAAACTGCAGTCATGACGCTTAGTGGGACACAGATTCACCTCTACCACACATGCTGGTGATGTCACCTCACCCCTTCATGCCCTCCTTGAAAACAGGATTTCTCATCAGGAGCTCTGTGGGTTCCAGCACCATGGAAAAGTAGGCGCCACAAAAGCACCTCAGATAGCCACACGCTGACGGCTGGGCGTTTCCTGCGCTCTCCTGTTACTCACTGAGACTCTTGAACCATTTGTACCCCAGTTCTGGCATAAGTTCCATGTCCCCTTTATGGCTCCGACTCCCAGGTCCTTGTGGGCTTCCTTTTAGCAGCCAGACTTGAATGTAACCAGTACATCCTGTCCTCTGCTTTGAGGCCATCTTCTCTTTCCTGCCCTCTCCTGCCCAGCTGCCCCTTCTGTTCTTGCCCTCTGGAGCACCCTCTCTGCCCACCACAAAGCCATCCTGCAACTTGGAGCCCCATCAGGAGCTGTCCTCCAGGAATGCTCAGGGATGGTCGGAGAGCAGGACCATAAACAGGTGTTGCGCCCCTCTGACAGAGGACCATCCACGCCCCATCCCCTCCAGAGACCCTCAGCCCCCCAGAGCAGGAAGAGCACCCACACAGGCATCCTAAACGGTTGATTTTCATTCTACAAAACTCCTCTGCCCTGAGCTCAGTTCATTACAAAACTAGTTCACACTTGTGATTTTGGTTTGCCTCCACCTCCGCACCAAGTAATTAGACTGTGGCATTCAGGAGCAGCAGAGCATGACCTGGTCCCGGCTGCTGAAGATGCTGACAAGCTTCGCCAGTCCTGAGCACAGGCTCAGCCCAAAGCCCCACCGCAGTTGAGCCGGGAAGGCATTACAGGGACAGAACCCCACAAATTAATTAGCAATTAAAAACTTTATTTACAAAATCAATCCATGGGTACACAGCTTGTTAAAATGCTAACTATTATTTCCAGGCGACTTTTAAATACGAAATGAACAGAAATGCCTTGCAAGAGCATCTTCAAAACAATTTGCCGAATATTAATGAACGGAAAATGTCATTTCTGGTCCAATTACTAGAAGTAATTAGTTTTTTTTTAATTATGGAGGAAGCAGAATTTTAATAAGGTCAATTTTACAATTACAGTTTTAAAAATACTAATTGTATTGTCATCAAATCTTATATAATAAATGACATTAACTTGCTAACATCTGTTGATTTTCATGTAAATAAAGCAAAAATATCATGGCATGGGGTTCCTCAGGGAGTGACATTTTAATGAGAGAAAATCTCTGTCTGGCACGGGAGGATAGGGGACACAAGGATTCCCAGGAGATGGGGGGTGGCATCACAGAAGACCTGCTGACTGCCAGGGAAGAGGGAACTCCACAGGGCAGCCTTTCACATGGGCCACAAACACAAGGCTTTGCCAAAACCCAACCTCGGGAAGGATGGCTGGCTCCTGCTGGGACATTGTCTCCCCCTGCTGGAGGCAGCGCCTGGCGGTACAGGTGGCCGTTTCCTCGCCATCTCCATGCTCACCTCGGAATCCCTCTGCCCCTCCTGTCCAGCCCTCTTCCTCATCTCCACTGCACTTTTCTGTCCCATCCACGGGTCCCTCAGACCCCGACCCCTGCTGTTGCCTGCTCACTGGCCCCACTATGGCACCCTCATGTGTTTCTAAATGTGATGTTTCAAACACTAGCCCACATCCTTTCTCTTGATTTAATGGAAAGAAAGCTATAAAATCTCACTCAAGTGTCTGCAGACCGCCTTGACTCTGGCAGGAACCTGTGCAGGTGAAGCCCACTTGGCTTTGTACACCTGGCATGCTATAGATGGCCAAAGTTCAAGTCCAGATAGCCCTGTCTGCTTGGCTTGGATGAGTTCAAGTGCCCCGAGGTTCATATGCAGAACTCTAATCCCCACAGGGAAGAAGAAACTTGACCTAACCATAGCATTCAGAATTGAACTACTTCATTGGCAGTGTTGATACTGGCCCTGATGGAGACTCCTAATCACTGAATACCACCATCAGTAACACTGTGTTTTATCCCATAGCTACAAACAGAAACAGTAAATACATTTCCTGCACCTATTGCCTACCAGGCTGTTTCTCACACACACTTTAGGCGCCCTCAGACCCCTTTGTATAAGAAATCTAAGTCTTTTCCGTCAAACAGGCTTAGCAACTTTATGCCTGCTCCTCTTCAAGTCCTACTCCCTTGGGTTCCTTCATTAAAAAATGCATGTTTATCCAAGCAGATGGTGTCAGCCTCCTGAAACGTGCCTGTGTCTGACCCACTGCCCCATCTCCTGGGTGCTCTGCTGTTTAACTGTTTCGGCCTTGCCCGCTTTCCTTATTCTTTCATGGCAATTTCTCAAACTGGCCAGTTGTGAGTAAAGTGTGAGATGGACCCTCAGTGAGGAGCAGTCAAGTGTTCCCCTTGCAAGAGGGGTGAAAGGCAGAAGCTTGAGTGTTTACTCTCCAGCTTTTGGTGGCCTTCTGCACACAAGTAAAGTTTGCTTCACCAGGACACCTTAATTTGAGCGATGGTCTCTTGATTTGTGAGCCTACTTTGGCCTCTAATGCTTGGCTGTTCCAATAGTTACACACAAAGCGAAGTCAGAAACTCTGTCTGAAACTCATGTAACATTCTGAGTGTTCAATAAAGCCATGGCTGGGAAAACTATCAGGGCCCATCATAGCCCTTCCCATGCCAGCCTGGACGCAGGCAGGAATCTCTATGACCCATGGGTGACACTGGATACTAGGCAGGTGGGTTTTGAGGGCAGAAGAGGAGCAAGAAGGCAGGGAAGGTCCTGAGTGCCAGAGTCATGGCCACACAGCCTTCCTGTCTTTCCCGTCCAAGCTCCTTCCTAAAATGTCGCTTTATTCAAGAACAGTCAGGTCTGTCCGTCTCTGCTGCCCCCACATCTCTGCTAAGAGCAGACACCGGGAAGATGAGGCAGCCCAGTTCATCAGTGGCAACACTCCAGGGGAGAGGCATTCCTTGTCTATCTTTGAATCTGATACCTGTTGAAGAGTGACCCCATAGCCATTCTCAGCTCAGCCTGAGCCTGACTGTGGCCACAGTGCTCTGCGGACATGGGAGTGGAGGTGAGGCCCTGGGTCCTCACCGCTCCTATCCCCTCTCATCCCCAGCCCCACAGCTCCAGGGGGACAGAGGACTCAGGGAGGGACTCCACCTCTGGCTGGGCCTGAATCCCATCCTGGATGCTCCATCCCTCTCCAGCCTGTGCTCCTGGGCTCTGTGAGTGGCCTGTCGTATCGTGGATGCTCTCCCAGTCCACACCTGAGCCTGACTGCAAGGATCCAGGTGGCGATTCTGCTGAGAATTGTCATACCTCCTTCAGTTCCTCTTGCACTGTGGGAGCATTCCATGACTCTGTGCCGGTCTCCCTGCCTAGCAGCAACACGGCGTATTGATCAGTGTTCTCTGGAGGAAGAGGACTGACAGAATGGAGTGATTTAAAAGAGGATTTACAGGCTAGAGAGATAGCTTGGAGTTCCAGGGGTTCTGATGCTTTCTTCTGATCTCTGCAGACATTGCATAACACGGGTACACTTACACGCATACAGACAATACACTCATACACATGAAAAAAAATTGAAATACGATAAGTAAAAATGTTTGAAAGGAGGATTTATTAGATTGAATGACAAGATACTGTCTAGGTAGGCCACCAACGGCTATCTTCAGAGTGGAGAGGCTGAGGGCACAGAAGCTACTCAGTCCACAAGCCTGGAGGCCTCGGCACACCCAGTCAGGTACCAGAGGCTCTTCCTGGAGAGTTGCTGGTCTCCAGTGCAGGTCAGAAGCCTGAGGACGCTGGGCCCGCTGTCATGCAGCAGCAGCAACAGCACTCACCAGCCAGAGGTGAAGACAGCAGGCAGAAAGTAGAAGCTTTTTCTTTGGGCCTCAAGGCCTGGTTGTGTTTGGACCCCCGCCAAAAGGTACTGCCCATTTAGGTGAGTCTGCTTTAGTGAACCTGGATCTAGAAACTTCCTCACAGGCAAGCCTAGAGGCAACCTGACAGAGACAACCCCTCACAGGTGTGCTCAGAGGCTCATGTCATGGGCACCTCTAGACCCCTGTCAGGCTGACAATCAGTGCTACCAGGGTGGGTGACCAGCGGGCCTCTGTCGTAGAGGGACCCACGTGGATATAAGCAGCTTCGACACAGTGAGGCATCTGATATCAGATGGCTGGAGACAGGTGCACAATCTCAGGGCGACTCTAATGGCTCTCCGTAACAGGCACTGAGGATACCCATGTGAAGGGCAGAGGCACTGAGCCCTAGACAGCCAGAGCCCACTGTGGAGACTGCAGCTGCTTCCCCAGCCTTCCAGACCATCCTGCTGGATCTCTGAAACACTGAGGACAGTTGGGGTCTCTCTGGTCCACCAAGCTCCTAGCCAGTGTTGCTGATGCTCCCACCTGGGCCAGAACCACAGTCACCCTCACAACAACCCCTGAAGTATGTCCTGTGATTGATCACACTTTAGAGGTACAAACAACAAATTCCTGGGGCCTCAGCAGGTAGAGGCACAGCCTTGTCCAACCCCAGGCTGTCTGAGCAGACTAGCTCTGGCCAACCAGTACTGTGCCTTGCTGAAGACTAAGAAGAGAGTTTGTGGGCACTGTGTGCTGCAAAAGACAGCAGCTTATACCTCCATAGCATGAGGTTCACGTCACTGGAATCAGAAGTGGGGTGCCCTGGTGATGTGCAAGGCCAGAGCAAAAGCAGCCAGAATGAGGCCCCTGTCCTTCTGTGACCTTCATAGCCACCAAATCAGAGCAGTCTCTGGGAAACATTACTGAAAGTACAAATGTTCGTGAGCCCCAGGAGAGGGTGAGGAACAGGTGCTGGGGATTACAGGTGCTTGGACAGAGCTGGGACTGACCGGAAGATCTACAGCAGAGGACCACACCCCAGTTGTTTTTTCCTGTGAGCATCCTGTCATTTTACTAAAGGACCAAACTTAGCTGTAAAATGCCCGCTTAGCACAGGCTGGCCAGTACCCATGGGACACACATGGGCCCTCTCTGCAGAAGTCCTGCCCTCCAAGTATCTAGACCTTCTCTGCAGAAGTACTGCCCTCACAGCTCCCTGGTGAGGTGTCTCCCTGCAGGGAACAGCTTGCGGTCATTAAAATAGTTTGTGGGCATTTGTTAGATCCCTGGGAGCGTCCTGTTGAATTTTAATTACCCAGATTAAGATCTATTGATATAATTATTGAGATATATAAAAGTTTTA
The DNA here is from genome assembly GCA_035773235.1 of Eospalax fontanierii. Classification (NCBI taxonomy): domain Eukaryota; kingdom Metazoa; phylum Chordata; class Mammalia; order Rodentia; family Spalacidae; genus Eospalax; species Eospalax fontanierii. Next base: position 78,278,577 of record CM069537.1, read on the forward strand.
TTTAAACATGGGCATCTTAGAATCAACACTCCCAAGACAATAAATGACTTTATTGCCTCTCTCTGTGAGGCATCTGTAGACTCCAGACGTGAGCTCCGAGTTCAAGGGCGTTCTCAGATCTGCCTCTCCTGGGCCAAGGCTTCATGCAGGGCCTGGGCTTCTCTGGGACAGGGGTACAGGTACAGGTCCTACCTGACATGGGCTTCCAGGCCCTGCACATGCTCAGGCACCTGTGGCAACTGGTCTTTATTTTCAGTACCTATATCAGTTACTTTCCTGTTACTGTGATAACACCATGGCCGAAAGCAACTTACAAACAAAAGCATTTATTTTGGCTTATGGTTCCAGAGAGATGAGTCCATTGTGATAAGGAGCATAGCAGCCAGAACAGGAAACAGAAATCACATCTCAACATTACACACCAAGAAGCAGAGAGAAAGAACTGGAGGAGGGAGAGGCTATGAACTCTCAAAGCCGACCCCAGTGTCCAGGACCTCCCCAAACACCACCACCTACTGGGGACCTGAACCTATGGCAGACATTTCTCAGGGGAACCACCATTCTGGTAAACATCAGGCCTTAAGGATTCATCCCAAGGCACAGTGTAACCTGAGAATCAAACCCTCAGGTATGTGATCATTCACCCTCTGCTTCCCAGGGTCAAGAGCCGTCACACCTCTGTTCTGACCTGAGTCAGCTGTGTAACTGCTCCTTGAATAATTCCAAGTCCTTGATTAATTTCTAGAGTCCTGAAAGAGTTGATGGCATTTCCCTCGCACCATTCTGAGTCCCAGCATCTTTGGTTCTCTCTGCAAGTCCTGATCTTCAGAGGTACACAGATGCCATACAATATATTTTGACGGTGCTGGAATCCCTTCCCTTATTTGTGCCCCTTACTACTCACTGCCCAACTCCATCTATATACATCAGAGATAGATAGATAGATAGATGATAGATAGATATCATATATAGATATATGCCTATAGAGTAAATTTTCTGTCCCCAAATGCCCTTCCATGTGGTTCATCCACTGGAGCCTGGTTAACCTACCAAAAGTCACACCCTTAAATGAGACTAACTCTCCCCATCCCAGCAGACATTAATTACTAATAGTTTCTCAGGTAGTACAGGGATTTCTTGCCCAGTACCCCGTGTCTATTCCAGGATTTTGTCTAGTTTGAACTTGCCTGGGACTTGTGCATGCTATCAACATTGCTGTGAGTTCATATGAGTAACTGACCAGCTGTCTGGAAATCTCTGTTTCCTTGTAGTCCTCCAGTTCCTCTGGCTCATATGGTCTTTCTGCCTCCTCTTCTGCAATGATCCCTGAGCCTTTGCAGGCAGAAGTTTGATACAGGTATTCTTCTCAGGGATAAACACTCTGTGGTCTCTTGTTCTCTGCACATTGGCCAGTTGTAGGTTTCTGTGTTAACTGCCATCTATTCCATAAGGAAGTGTCTCTGCTGACAGATGAGAAATGCATTGATCTATGGGTACAACAATTAGCCATTAGGAGTGTGTTGAATACAGTATCTATTTAGCAGAAAAGTAGGGTTAGGCTTTCTCCCATGGCCTGTGGGATGTCTGGTCTCAGGTTCCTAGGCCTGATATCAGTGTCAGGTATGGACTCCATTTTCTGAAGCAGACCTTAAATCCAAGTAGAAAGTGTTTGGTTTCTCCCATAACATTCATGCCCTCACTGCATCAGTGGGTGTGTCTTGCCAGGACAGTTGTTGTAGTTCACAGGAGTCCCAGCTTGGTAAGGTTAGTGGTTAATTTTCTCTTTCAGCAGCATCTATAGCACCTTCTGGCACTGTGAAAGCTAACCTGTATAAATGAAAGCTTTGAAGTCAGTACCAGCTTGATTTATCCTTCTTTGTTCTACAGCTTATGTATATATAGCAGTCAGCAATAAGGTCTTACTGTGAAGTTCTGGTGGGTAAACCAGATCAGAGGCAACGGCTAATATTGTTTGAGGGTTTATGGGACCCCTGGTCAAACTTCAAAAGAAGTCCATCCAGGCCTTTGGGCTTTTTCTTTGCTAGCCTATGGTATCTAGTAGGGGCACTATCCCCCTGTTCTAGGGTAACTCCTTTTAATCTCTTCATAGTGTACATACTCTAAGTAGCTCCTAGAATGGAGGGCACCCACATGACTCTTCCTAGAGGCTTTGGTGTTTGCTGTCCCTCCCCATGTCACCTCCCTCCAGAGATATTCCTGTCCACCACCTGCCTGTGTCTCAGTGGCCAACACCAAGCTTGTAGGGCAGCAGGGACCCCTCCAAATCCCACAGCTCCCACACCCCATGCATCACTTGAAAGAAGATCCTTCTCAGAGCTTCAAGGGCACAGGGAAGCACTGTCCTGCCTTCCAACATGTGTGATCAAGGGCAGTCAAGACAGGCATGGAGAGCGGTGGACTACATATACACATATCCTCACGGATACAGTGACAGGCTGAGGGAAACTCATAGAAATTGGCTCACTGCACAGATGGGTAGATGAGTCTGGAATCTGCAGGATTGGGGGCCAGCTGGGACAAGGAAGGCTGGGATGCCAGGAAGGCTGGAACCAGGAAGGCTAGAGACCAGGAAGGCTGAGGGAAGCATGGGGACCAGGGAGGCTGGGGACCGGGAAGCCTGGGGACCAGGAAGGTTGGGGACTGAGAAGGCTAGAGACTTCAGCAATAGGGTCTTGCTGTGAATTTCTGGTGGGTAAACAAGATCAGAGGCAATGGCTAATATTGTTTGAGGGTTTATGGGACCCCTGGTCAACAACTTCAAAAAAAGGAGTCCATCCCAAGCCAGGGATGGTGTGTCATACTGAAGATGATTCTTTGTCTCTGTTCTCAGGATCTTCAACTTTTTGAATAAAGCCCACCCCCATCAGAGAGGGTCAGCCATCTCACTCAAACTGAATCAATGGTAAATGTGGATCCTGTCTACAAAACACTTCCCAAGCAATGTCAATGTTTGGCCATCCAATGAAGGACCATGTCCTAGCCAGGCTGATGTGTAGACATAAGTGCCTCCACAGGAGGGAAGAGCAGAAGCAGCGCACTATCATTTTCTGAGTCCTGACTATCAGCGCATCCTGTATTAGGCCAGGAGGTACAGGTGAGCCCAGGTTGAGTCCACCTTGGCCAGGCAGAGGGCTCATGGCAGAAAGGAATGCGCATGCATTTGGGCCACAGAGGCCGCCCTGGCTGGATCCTCAGAGGGACTCTCAGTTACAGAGTGGAATGGAGGTCTCAGAGGAGGTAAAGGAGCCAAAATTAGAAGGAAGAGTGTAGGTGGTCGTGGGGAAGTCCGCTCTGCCCAGGATGACCAAGCCAGGCCTCTCCTGCTGTGGCCAGAAGGAAGTTTGTGATAAGTCACCGGCTGCACCAGGTGCGGCTCAGAAATCCAGAGTCTGCACAGCCGGACCTCATTAGAGAACCCCAATCTGAGTCAGACAGGTGGGACTCCAAGTTTAACCAGCTCCTGCAGGTCCTAGGAGCTGCAGGCAGGACCATGTGACACAGAGGAGGAAGCCTGGCCCTTCCTTACTTTTCCCGGAGTTGTCCTGCACAGCTACCACACATCACCCTCCTGGGTCAGCCTCTTCTTTGGGGGGTGGGGGATCAACTCTGATTCCAACCCCATTCACCTGCACTTTTCTCTAGTTTCCAGAAGACCACAGTGAAGAGGTCATAAGGCATGTGCCCTTGGACAGTGGAAATCAAAAGTCAAGGTACACTGCTCATCAGTCTTGACTTGGATCAGCCCTGTGGAGGAGAGCTCAGAGGGCGTTTGGTCAGCAGGCCTGTGCTTGGAAGCCCAAGTCCCTGATGACCCCAGATCCTGGAGGAGGCAGGTTTGAGGATGCTGCCTCAGTGCCCAGACGCAGGGGAGGTGGCCAGCGACATGCTGAGAAGTGCTGATAGGGCACAAAAAAAACAATACACCAGGAGCTGGGGCACACACCGGGGACTGGGGCACACAGGACGCCTATGCTTCGCATTCTTATTCTGCCTTGTTCTTCTGGTTCAACAAAATCAACTGCCTTAATGGCGAAAGCAGTGCTTTATCTGGACGTGTCATAGGGACAGAATGGAAATTTCTCCTCTTCGAGAGGAAGGCAATTGGACAATATTGAAAGTAAGTTATGTGCTTTTAGAGAGGCGAGCTTAACAAGGTGAGAGCATGCCCCCCTCGACCCACTATAAAAGCATTTCGATTTCCCTTGTAGACCTCAATTCATTGCAGGCCAGACTTAAAAACAGACATCATTGAGGCCCCAAACTGGGTCATTCGCTTAAATAAATCATTTTGTTCTGGCTCCATGGAGCAGAGATCTGGCTAGGCAGGAGGCTTGATAACACCCAGGTCCACTTGGCCTCTGGTAGATTAGCATGCTAAAAAGGAAAGAAAATAGGAGCGAGGGAGTGTTTCATTCTCATCTACTTTTTTCTAAGATCATTTCTCACCAAAGCAAAGGGCTTCAGGGTTGAATGCACAAACTGAACACAAGCGCTACATTCTTGAAGCGTGTGTGCACACACATGCACACATGTTCACACACATGCACACACATACATGCGCACACATACATACATGCGCACACATACATGCATATGCATGTGTGGGCAGATTGTGTACCTGACTAGTACACACAAGAGAACACAGATGGCCAGAATATACCCCACTCTGCCTTGAAATAAACACCTGCTGGGCTAGCGAGATGGTCAGTGGTTAATTGCAGAGGAGCTGGATATCATTCCCAGCACCCATATGTTGGCTTATAACCATTTGTAACTCCAGTTCAAGGGAATCTGACACCCTTTTCTGCCCTCCCTGGGCACTAGGCATGGTATACATGATATACACATATACATGCACACAAAACAGTCATGCACATCAATGAATGAAAATAATAGCAGCTTTGCACTTAGTCCGAGCACAGCCAGACGGGGGAGGTGGCTACCACCACGGCCTGGCTCCCTGCTCTGAGCAGAGGGCAGACGGCCTCCTCGGAGGGAGCAGCCTCCAGTGGTTTCACTGCTAAGGCTCAGATGAGGAGTAATACACTCTTGCCATCCCGGACTAAGGCGAGGAGCTTATGTTTGCCTAACTCGGCGGGAAGAAGAGTGGAACACATTCCTCAAAAACGTCAGAGGGCAAAACAAACCACAACATTTTGCACAGCCAAGGATGGTAGTGGAGACTCTGAGATGGAGCCCAGGGGACAGGAGGAAGGGACAGGGTGAAAGAGCTTCTTTGGAAGACTAGGGTATACCTGGGGGTTGTCATGCCCAGGTCAGGACACAGGTCAGAGAAGACTTGGAAAGACTCAAGCTTCCCACAAGGGCTGACTCCCACCTTGCTGAGCACAGGAAGCAGAGGCTGAGAAAAAGCCCCAGGCAGCTGCAAAGGCTGGTGAGGTGATTTTCTTTTAGTAGTAGTAGTGGAAGTATGTTTGTTGGCGGTGAGTGCCACAGCATGTGGAGGTTAGAGGACAACTTACAGGAGTCAGTTCTCTCCTTCCACTGTGTAGTTCCCAGCGCATTTGAAGTCAAGTGGTCAGGCTGGCGGCAGGTGCCTTTACTATTGAGCCATCCCACCAACTACTATTTCTTTGTGTCTTCTCCATTTCCATCCACAGCAAGTGAACAAACCTGGAAGAGCAGAGACAGCAGAAAGCCTGTCGGACAATGTGAGCCTATCCAGGTTCCCTGGTGGTGAGGGACACATGGTCAGTTCATCCCAGGGTGAGACCTTACCCCAGGGTGAGACCTCACCTTGGAGATGGCCCTTTTCTCCCCACCCCAGGAATCCAAATTTCCTTCCTGGTCTGTTTTTCTCTGGGATGAAAATCTCCCCAGTGGAACATTTACCCCTAAATTTACAAACTGAACAAATTCTGTTCTTGACAGCTTTCCCTTTTCAAACAAGTTGGGGACAGTTAATGAGTATCACTGCCCCAGGCCAAAGGCACCTTCCAACCAAGGGTACAACATGGGGACTGGGGTCGACCCCCAAAATGTCAGAAAACAACTCCCTCCTTTTCAACTCTGTTGCCTCAAGAAGTTACAGGAAGAAGGTCCTTCACTTTGACTTGATTTGGGGGAAATTGTGCCCAGAAAGGCTTAGCCCAAATTTGATATTAAGCTAAAATAAGACTTGAAGAAGTTGTACATGTGAGTGTGGAATGGGGTGTGCCATGTGGGCATGTGTGTGTATGTGTGTGTGTGTGTGCTTTGGATCGGGGTATGTCACCCATACATACATGATGCAGTGTGTGTGCATCTTGTTTGTGTGGGAGGTAACGTGGAGCAGCAAAGCCGTGAGGAGCAACATACCGCATACACATGTACACTGCACATGGACACACAAGGCCTGAGCATGCTGCTCTTGTCTGCCTTCGTTTCATGGAAGACCAGCTTTTGTGACTTCTGGGAAGTTTCCAAGTCACTCAAGTTGAAGTGTCATTGGAAGCTCCAACATTTCATACCACCTTCACAGATAGGTAGGTAACCTTGAACGAGGAGAGCTTGAGAATCTGCTCTTTTTTTGCTGTAATTGGCATTTCCTGTCATAATGAAAGCCACCTATCTGTTCACAAGCCCAACACCCACCTAATTGTTCTCAAGCGCTCTGACACTGGGTGGACACCACACAGCTTCAAAATGTCAAATGTTCTTTGTCCTAATGAAGCAAATAATTTATAAATGCCAAAAGTAAGGATGTTTGTATTTATTGCTTCTTAAAGGATCAATTAGGTATCAGATTTATACCTCTTTGGACAGGCATCTTTTTCCGTTCTGGAATTGCTTGGTATAAATTAAATAATAGTGACTGGCATTAAAATTCAACTGCAATTTCTCTCTGTATCTCAGACAGGGAGAGTCAGATAATAACATGATTTCAGGACATATGGGTCCAAGTTCCAAATGCACAAGTGTTTCTGATGGTTAAAATGCACTGGGCTCTTGGATCCACAGCTTCCCAAAGAGCAATGCTGCCCACAGGGACTCAGGTCCTCAAGTGCCCAGATGCACACACAGACAGACATAAACACATATGTATCCACAGGGAAGCACATGTCCCCATGTGCACAGAAGCAGATGTACACATGGGAAGAACATTGTGCTCATGTTCTAGCATGTACACTCCTGCACATGTGTGCACACCTGCAGGCCAGCAAGTCCACTGCCAGGCATGTACTATGAGCCTCACTCAGGAATCATCATGGCCTGTACAGTCTTTGTGGGACAGTAACAGGAGAAAGTCCCTGAATTGCCCAACTGTCAAGATTGGCCCTCTTCCTGAATCACTGACACTGCAGTATAAAGACCCCATGCAGGCCTACCAAACCAGCCCATTTCCTACGGGCATGTACCACGCCTGAAGTCCCAGCTTCCACCCATGGGGCAGCCGATAAGCGCAGCTTGACGAATGAGTTTGCCTGCCTCAAAAAGAAGCCCAACTGATCAAGTGACATCCTGGAGAAATTAGGAGCTTCTGAAAGTACAGTCATTTCCCAGAGCCCAGCAGGAAAATCACCATCCTCCACACCCTCCACTCTGCCCAGAGTAGAGTGAAGGGTGTCAAGACAAAGCCTCCAGCATCCTGCCTCTGACTCCCAGACTACTCCCTGAGTGGATGCAAAATGGACCTAATGTGTTGCTACAGCTGTCTACCCTACATTTGGACAGGTGAGTCCACTAGAGGTAGACAGAAGCCCTAGGGTTTGAGCCAACTCACCCCAACGTTCCGTTGGGGGTTTCCCAGACCTGTGAGTGTCAGAGGGTGGGGATCAGAACTAGCCGTTCCTCACCCCCATCCACAGTCTGCTGTGCATTCACTAAGAGAGCCACAGCCTCCTCTGAACCTCAGAGGGCTGGAGTTGCCTGCTTCCTAGTGGGGAACTCAGGCACCCTCTGGGTAAACACCACCATGATGCTAAGATCTCTGCGCCTTTCGTTTTCAAATCTGTGTTAGTTACCTTTGTGTTGCTACCAAATACTGGCAGAAACACTTTATGGGAAGAAGGATTTATTTGGGCTCATGATCTCGGAAGGTTCAGTCTATGGATGATTGACTCTATGTCTAAGCAGACCCTCATGGCGGTGGGGGAGAGGGTATACAGTGGAGATTTCTTCACTTCCTCATGGACAGAGAGAAGTGCACACAGGGGAGGCCCAGAGATGAAGATTCAAGCAGTAGGGCCACGCTGACGCTCCCACAGGTCTTCCAGAGGACCCTGTGCAGATGATTTTCAGGGTTCTGTTTGGCACAGGCCTGCTCTGCATCTGAACACAAAGGCCGATCCCTGATTCACAGCTGTCTCGACTGCACATCAGTGATGAAAGGTGAAGTGAGCCGTGGATACTTGAGCAGGATGGAAAGTTACTCTCCCAAGACCCCAAAGGCCCTTCTCCGGTCACGGCTGGCCGGTGGTCTGACCTCCTCTGGGACTCATGACCACCCCAAGCACAGGTGTGGTTAGGCCAAGCAGAAATGGCATGATGTATAGCTCTGGACCCAGAGATGGGAGGACAAGCCACCCCTGGCTCTCCGTAGCATCTGAGAGAAAGGAGATGCAGGCTCTCTGCCCCCAGAAGGTCCAGAGCCATACTGATAATTAAAAGCCACTAAAAGCCCTATGAAGGCAGCTCAGCCCAGGGCAGCACAGCACAAATGTCTACTGAGACACTCTTCCCAGGCCTTTGCTCCCTGCCTGGGAAGAACAAGTCTCCTCTTCGCTCTAGAAAGGAGGTTTCATTAAGGTTCCATGTTGAGTCAGCCTTGGAGTAACACAGTCCTGGATGAAATTAAGGACTCTCCTGGCTTTCTGGGCACTGACAAGCACTGACACCTCTTCAGGGACTGGCTCTGCCTCTGTCTCTAACCTGTACAAGACTCCAGGGTGTGCCACTCACTCATCCACACAGCAGTACACCCAGCTGCCCCTCTCCTTCTTGCCCCCTCACACAAGCTCCTCTTCCTGCTCTGATCACGGAATCCTCAAATTCCCCAGAGATGAGTTGAGCCTCAGCTCCCTTTGCATCCTTCCATCATCTGTCACACACACCAGACCCACCACCAAAGATGGCCATGGTATAGACAGGGATTGGGGTTCAGTAGGCACCTGCCGGATATCCAGGTTCTCATCTTCTTGAACAAGGGTTTGGGCAGTCACATGCACGGTGACTGAAGAAGGGGGAGCTTACTAAGGAAGGGATGCAGCCACAGCTGGAGACGGCCAAGGATCAGGGGCTCGCATGCCTGGGAGCCCCTGCTCTCCATCCTTCACGGCCATTCGTTTTGGCCATGAGGTAAGTTCAAATGTCTTCCAACTCTGTAAGTCTGCATCCACAGATGCAACCAAGGGTCAAACATTCAAGAAAAAAAGTGGGCTGAAAAATGCCCATTTTTCAGTCCCTAAATGTTACAATGCAATATCTATGCACACAGCACTCACGAATGAAGCACCGTACGTCATCCAGAGGAGAGGGGTACACGGGAGGATTACATAGGCCACTTTCAAACACCACATCAGTTACAGCCAGGGCTCCACCTGTGGTTTTATTGTCTTCATGGGTCCTGCATCCAGTACCCACCCCACCGTGGATCCTCAGTAACAATCCATTTCTTCAAAGTTTAAAACTCTGTCCTTCACACACTGATGTGAAACTGCAACATTCTGAAGATGTGCATTCTGAGGCATCTCGGTCTGTTGTCTGCGGTTAGTTTGTTGATGCAGCTTGCTGAGTCAGAGCTCCAGGTGACCTTCCACACCTGCAGCTGTGCAAAGCTGCTGCAGAGATGGAGGCTAAGTGTCCACTAAGGCCACACCTGTGCACTGCTGTCCACACAGCAGTCCACAGCCCTTCTTGCTTCTCCTGTCACTATCACAGGCCCTTCCTGGAGGAGAGTCACTAGTGTCCAGGGGTCCTGTGGTATCTGGCCCTCCAATCTTGGGGTCCTACTTTTCCTCCTAGCCTTGGAATCCCTGGTTGGACCTCTGCCTCTGGCCAGTGAGAGGAGAAGGTGGGTGGGAGGTTTGAAGAGGCTGGCTGTAGAAAGGGAGCATTCTTACACCGTTGTCTAAACCTCGGCAGAACGTAGGCAATAGCATCCTGGAAGAAAAAAGCGATGGTGTTCCTGCACCCCGGGGCTGTCCCTGCAAGCCTGGCTCAGCCCCAAGTACCTGCAAGTAAAGTGTCCCCTGGTTCAGTGCCTGCTGGGCATGGTGGACAACACACCAGGCGGCCGTGGGTCTCTCTGCCTTCTTCAGGCATCTTCGGAACTCATCCTCTTGGCGCCCGCCCCTTTCCTAGTGTTTGATGTTTGTCATTCAGAATTAAAATCCTGCATCTCTCATCCGCCTGTTTCTGTGCTGTCAGGACCCTCTGCTTCTGCTTTTGCTTTATGTGTGGTGACAGCCTTGTCCCTGCCACCATGATCATTTTCTTACAGAAAAATGCCACCTCCACATCTCCAAGTGTTGTGTCTCCAGAGACCCTAACCCTTCTGGAAGAATCCTAGTTAATCATCTGTGGATGTCCTGTGGCCATACCACTGCAAGGCACTGCTGACCTGTCCCCACAGGAGTCCCAGTGTGACCACAGGACTCTGCCTGGTGGCCCTGTCACCCTGCTTGGCATGACATTTAAAGCGGTGGGTAAGGCCAGGCGTGGAAGTGTCAGGGAGATAATTTATATACACTGTGCACACATGCTTACAGCGCCTTGCAGTACAGCCACGGAGGTCACAGGGCCCCGGGGTCACAGGGAGGACTGAGAGTGTTGGGTGGGAGTGTGGGCTCAGGAGCCTGGGATATTAGCGTGTCTGCAGTAACAGAAAGGTTCTGACACAAGCCTACAGGAAGGCAGCTTTCATCGGCCCTCCTCCTGCAGTGGGAGGAACTGAGGGGAAGAATGAATGTGATTCCTCTTTACTTTTCTTTCTGTTCTGATCTCCACAAGTGCGGGTGCAAGCAGGAGCAGTCGATCACCCCTGGCCCTTCGAGGGCCAGAACATTCTGCTCCGTGAAGGATGTGTGTTGATTGATAGCTCCTCTGAAGGCAAGCCCCTGGAAATGGCCATCTCAATCCTGTTCACCTTCAGAATGGAAGCCCAGAGGAGTATTTGACTTAGTGCCAGTCGTTCAGTTTGTGCATTACTCCCACCTAATTGCAGAAACCAAAATAACTTCAAAAGAAAATGTTTATTACAGCACCCAACATGCAGCAACATGAACCAGGTGCCAGGGTACTCGGTGTTACTAATGTTCTTTCTGAAACATTTTGACCTGGAATCCTCCTAAAGACCACAGTACACCCATGCCAAGTGAGGGGAGGTGGGACCCGACCTAAGAGAGCCCACACCTAAGGCCGGATGGAGGATCTGAAAGAAAATAAACAGGAAACAACCCTTCATGGGCATATACAGAGGGGGATCTTGAGCTGAACAGGGCTCAGGCACCGTGTTATTATCACCTGTTCATGAGGGAATCTCATTGGTCTCCTTGCCTGCAAGGCCTCACCCCCGTGAACTCAACCACCCGTGGGCTGACAGCACTTTTTCTGGTGTTACTCCCTAAACAGTGCTAAACAGTGGGAGGGTTACAGAGCACAGACAGAGGTGACTTCAACCCACAGGTCCCAGGTGGCTCCTCCCTTTAGGTTCCATAGGATTTAGTTTAGTAAACACTTGTAATTCTTGAATAAAACATGAAGTCAGAAAAACATGTCTAAGTATCATGGCATGGCGTAATCAGTTTCAGTACCAAGTTATTCACGTGGTTGGCAGTGGCCAGCCATCCTCCCCTTGCTGCCCCATCCATCAGGTGCAGGGCAGAGCAGGGCAAAGGCTGATCTGGAAACTCAGTAGTCAACTACTTAATGAAACTGTTGAAATGTGTCACCCTACAGAGCTAGAAATTCAGGAAGCCTCAAGCTAGGTCAACACCATTCACCCCACCTCACCCCCAATCTGTGGGTTCTGTGCTGTCAACATTGTGGTTCTGGCTCCTGTAAGCTCATATATTGAAGGGCTGGTCCCTGGCTGATCAGTTTTTGAGCTGCGCTTGGATCAAGAGGGGCCTGAGTTTATCCAAGAGTTCATAATTTGTCTTCTTTCTTTTTCTTTGACAGTTTCATACATGTATGCAATGTATCTTGATCATTGATCGTGTCCACTCCAACTCTCCCCGAGTCAAATAGTGCCACCTGTTGGAATGTTGGCTGACTTGGCTGACTCAGTCTTGTGCAAGAAATCATAGCCGAGGTTTCTTGAGTGCAATGGCCCATGTCGTGTCCAGAAGACAGCATTTCACAGCACTCCTTCCCATCTTCCAGCTCTTAAATTCCTTCCACCCCCTCCCCACTATGTTTCCTGATCCTTGCAAGGTTGGTATAGACATCCCATTTAGGACTGAACACTCGACAGACACTTACTCTCAGCACTTTGGCCAGTGAATACATTACTGTTGCTCACTGCAGAGAGAAGTTTCTCTGTCAAGGTTGAGAGCAGCACTAATCTACAGGTATAAACATAAATACATAGACCGCAGTTTGATGATATGTCCCTTTAGCAAAACAACAGTGGTAGGTTCCCCACCCAGGACCTATGACCTCCTGAGCTATGAGCTGTTGACCACATTCATAGTACCAAGTATGAATTCCCTCCTGTTGATCACACCTCAGATCCAATCAGAAAACAGTTGCTTACCCCAAAACCTTAATGCCACTCTTGTGCAAGTAGGAATGGCAACCTTATACGTCAGGTTAGTACTGTAACATTTAGGGTTCACTCTTGGGCATGACCATCGATAATGTTCGCCCCCCAGGACCCTGTATAGCACCTTCCAGGACTATAAAAGCTAGCCAGCAGGGCAGGGTGTTTAGGTCAGTTCCAGATGGATTTCTCTATGCTCTGTAACAGTGTAGCCTTATCATCTAGTTATGGTGGGAAACTAACACCAATGACAATAGCCTGTGTTCTTGGTGAGTTCTTACTGAATGGGCTTCTAGGAAATGGGGACTGGTTGGAGAAAGTAGGTCACGGGGAGGTGGCTTTGAAGGGTGCAGCTTGCCCCTAGCCCCTTCCCAACCCCCACTATCACTCCACCTCTGTGAGCTGAGCAGTTCTGCACCTCACCCTCTCCTTCTCCACCAGGATGTTTCTGTCTTGTCATAAACCTAAAGCTGTTCTACCAGCTCACCAGGCTCCAGGACCTCAGAAACTGTGAGCTGAAATAAATGAATGACTGATTAACACAGATTCTACCAACCTCAGGTCAAACACTGGGGAGGAATCCTGCATTTGTGTTTATGTTGTAGACCCTTGTTATTCTCTGCGTCACAGAGGATGAGCAAGAAACAGACACAGACCAGATACAAACGTGCCCCATTTCATATATGGGTGCCAGTGTCAGGATGGTTATTGCAGAAACCAGTGGTTTTGTCCATTTCTCTCCTGCAAACAGAAAGAAAGGGATCTCACTGCACCTGCAACCACTCAACCCAGCATCTCCACCTCTGACTCAAGCAGGGGACCCAGCCCATGGTGGTCACTGCTGGCAAGGGCACAAAGGGCGTCGACCCAACCAAGACAGTCATTAATGGAGGGGAGCATTCACGTCTTGAACACGATTGATTACACAACTGACAAGAGATGGGCCCAGAGGCTTCCTGTAAGCCCGTAAAGTAAATACAGACCCTACTGATCCTCATTGGAAATATTAAAATGAGATTGATGCATCCTTACACTAACTAAAAAATTTTGACATCCTGAAGAACAGGCAGAAAAGACAATCAGATCGATGCAGAGCCTCAGACAGAGCTGGAATCACTCTGCCATGTGAAAAATGTAAATTTGATAAATATAGATTTCAGTTAAACATACCATTAAGCAAATTGATAATTAAGCCAATTAGTTTTAGGCAATTTGACAGTTAGTGATGTGGCTCAGCCCCAGCAGGAGTGGTAGCAGCCAGGCCTGGGTGACAGGGGACAAAAGCAGGGAGGGGTCTCCTCAGTGGGTCCTAGAGTCCCAGCCCCTGGGGGGGTCATGGCAATGGGGTAGGGGAGCCTTCAGTGTGCAACACCTCGCAGCACCAGAATGGGTAAAACACCGTGCTCAGACACACCCCCTCCTCAGTGAGGCATGACAGCTAGGGCGCCAGAGGTGACCCAAGCCAGCGGAGTTCTGTAAACACCAATGCCCAGTAGTGAGCTGTGGGGAGTGGAGCTAGATGAGGCACACAGAGCACAGAGCCCGCGCCACAGCGCTGACAAGTTCCCTGTGTCGAAGCTGGAGTCAGGCTCAGCCCAGTTGGCCTTCTCCCGCTCCCCAATTTCAGCTCTGTATTAGCATGTGGAGACCGCAGCTGAGGAGGACCACAGTTGGCAACATGGGCAGGCCGCCCTGCGGCTTACCCCTGCGGCCTCTTCCCCGTGGCCTGCCCCCTGCAGCTTCCCCCGCACGGCCTCTCGCTCATTCACAGGTGGTCACCTTCTCTCTCTTTCCTTGCTTGGCCCTTTCTCTGCATAGGTCTCCCCACCTCCCCTTTCTTTTCCTGCTCATGTGAGACGAGCACATCTCTGATCAGGGCCCACTGTGATAGCATCATGGAAACTTGAGCCTGCCCCAAGTGCAGGGGGGCGAGGATATGAAGTTCCAACACACAAGGCTTGGGACACAGTGGAGGTCTGAACCATTCCCCACTGCCAAGCCTGAGTCCTGAACACACAGGAACACAGAACAGTCTTGTAAAAGGTGACAGAGATGGGGAAGAACTGAATTGGAGTGTAGACCATACAGGAGTATGCACAGCTCGGAACAGCACCATGACCTGGAGGTGTTCAACTATTCCCTCCAACTAGAAACAGTGTTTGGAACAAGCCTCACTCACCCTCCTGTGAAACAAAGACCCATGAAATGCTGAGATATGGATTATTCCAAAGGCCACAGGACAAGCTCAGACACCTATCTGACTTAGACAAGCTCTTATACACTCACATATGTACACATAGTCACACACAGATGCACAGCCACACAGTCATACCTGCATGCATATAGAGTCTCACATGAATGCATAGTCACACACAGTCACAAACGGGTACCTACATGCACTACATGTACACACGCATGTACCTCCTGACTTACCTCCTCCACTCTGGTAACAATCAGTAATCAGCAGAAATTAATTTTCAACTTTTAAGGAAATTTAGGACTGGAGTGATATCTCAGTGGTTAAGAGCACCGACTCTCTTGCAGAAGACCTGGGTTCAATTCCCAGCACCCACATGGCAGCAAACAACCATCTGTAACTCCAGTTCCAGAGGATCTGATGCCCTCCTCTGCCCTCCAGAGGCATGGCACAACACGGGTGCACTTACACACATGCAGAAATAACGCTCATACACATAAAATAAAAACAAATAAATTTTTAAATTTTTTTCACTTTTAATCTGCTTTTCAGTCTTACACTAGTCTTCCAGTAAAGCAGCGATCACAGTAAAACAGAGTGCCGAAACTTTAGCCAGGCTGACTCGGGAACTAAAGGATGACTTTTGGATCTACCAGACGACCATGAGGACTTGTGGTAAGCAGAGAGGACGCCCTCGCTTCCCTCTGGAAGGAAAGTACGCCAGTGGCACCATCCGCGGTGCTCCAGGCACTGTGGGGCTGGGGCTTAACCTCAGGATGCAGGAAGCACTATCGCTCTCCAGTGATGAGGAAGGCAGACTCGAGGACAGGAAAGCAGTGCTGCTCCAGGTCCTCTCCTGCACCAGGAAGCCCGTCTCCATGTCTCTGGGCATCTCACCTGCGTTTGACAGCACACGAGCTTGAACAGAACAATGGCTGAGGGGGTGTGGGTCACCGGCTCAGGCCGCCTTCCACTTCACAGAAAAGTCAGGCTAGAAATAGGGCAGAGGAAAACTGACAGGTCCAGGCAGGCCCCGGAAGCCAGGCCAGGTAGCCTGGCCAGTGATGATCGGAGGCCCCATGTGATGAGCACTTCATGAGAGAGCTCAGAAGTCAGCTCCAGACTCAGCCTTAGGGAATCAGTGGAGCAAACTGAGATGGTGCTGGCCCCACACCATCCCCACCCAGGAGACGCTCAGCCTGTGATGGCCCCACAGCACTATCATCCAGGAAATACTCAGCCTGTAATGTCCCCACACCATCCCCATCCAGGAGATGCTCAGCCTGTGCTGATCCCCTGGCCAGGACCTCTCATGTCCTTCACCTTATTTTCCTTTTATTTTTTAAAAGGGATTTTAAGGGGCTGGAGAGATGGTTCAACTATTAAGAGCACTGACTGCTCTTGCAGAAGACCTAAATTCAATTCCCAACACCCACATGGTGGCTAACAACCATCTGTGACTCCAGTTCCAAGGGGTTCTATGCCTTCTTCTGGCCTCCACAGGCATTGCATACATGGATGCACTTAGACACATGCAGATAAAACACTCACATACATAAAACAGAGTCTTATGATGGGGACTGGAAAGAGGGCTCAGTGGTTAAGAGCACCAGCTGCTCTTGCAGAAGACTGTGATTTGGTTCCCAGCACCTACACGGTGGCTAACAACCATCTGTAACACCAGTTCTAGAAAATATGACCCCATCTTCTGGCCTCCGTGAGTTTGCACACATGGATGCACTTACATATATGTAGACAAAACACTAAAACACATAAAATAAATAAATAATAAAATTAAAATGTGTGCGTATATATGTGTGTGTGCGTATATATGTGTGTGTGTGTGTGAAAGAGAGAGAGAGAGAGATGTGGGGGTATGTGCACATGAACACAGGAGCCTGCAAAGGCCAGAAGAAGATGTCAGATTCCCTGGAGCTGGAGTTATAAGCAGTTGTAAAATGCCAACTTGAGTGCTGGAGACCAAACTGGGGTCCTTTGAAAGAACTCCAAGCACTCTTAAGCACTAAGATATCTCTCCAGCCCTGACACCATTTTCCTTCTGTGTGGAAGTCATGCACTCTTCTCCTAGCACATTAAGAAACATCAAAAAAGGACACAACAGAGAGACAGAGACAGAGATAGAGGCACAAGGTAATCTCTATTCAAGATGGGCCAAGCTCCAGGCTCCTCAGCCTTAGGCCTGAGCCACACTGCCTCACTCCACATCTGTGTCATGGGATGACAGCCTGGGGCTGCACAAGTCCATCTGGTACCCAAATGTGAGTAGTTCTCAGGCCAGAAGAGAAGACAAGAGACCAGAGGGCAGAACCTGACTGCAGACAACAGACCCACTCCATTCACAAGCAAGGAAAGTTTTACCAATACAGTCACTCTCAAGAAAGGGCCCTGTGCCACAGGAACCCCTGAGCAGCAGGAACTCGGAGGCACTGAGGGCCAGGCACCAGCTTTCATGCTCCTTACCAGCAGTATTGGGAGGACTCTAATGTAAGGTGCTCACTCAGGCCCAGGCATGGCTAGAAATCACGCATCCTGACATGTTGTGTAAGAAAGGCTGAAGCCTCAGTACTGTAGAATCAGAGGTCCGGTCCTTATTCTGTGTCCCCCACCAATAGGCCTGGTGCCCTGTCCTACCAGCCACTGATGATTATGTCAACCATGGTTAGAAAGTGCAGGCTGCTTTTCTAGATAAGTTTTGATGCCCCACCCCTGAGCACTTCCATTTAAGATTGTAGATTACATAGGATGATCCAGGGGCTCTCCTCAGCCCTAAGTAGTATCTCCACACTCAGATCTGGGTCAGTGTCTTCTCTTGTGGTAACAAGCCCTCATGTGATAACTCTTCACTGTCTCCTAGGAGTGAAGGAAATTTCTGGAATCTATGAAGTAGATTCTTTCAGAGCTGGGTCACTCGCCCTATTACAGAGGAAAAGTCACCTGGACCAAGAACCCATCACTGCAACCTGGAGAGTGTCGGGCTTTCTGGGGGATTTGGCTCACTAACTTGGAGTCTCACGTGGAAGGAGGGTCGGGCCGTGGAGCTGTCCAAGCCACCGTCCTCAGCCTGGCATGGGTGCATATCCCGGGATGGGTGGACTTCTCTGTATCCAGCCTTACAAAGGGGTGTTGAGCCTCAGGCTGAACCCCAACAAGGCCTCCATCAGGTGGGGAGCTAGCAGCCTCAAAGAAGGACTCAGCTTTAAGCACAAAGCACATTTGCAATATACCATTACTCTTTCTCTACCACATAATTTAGCTTGTCTTTAAACTATAAAGCCTTCTTTTCTTCTTATTAAGAGCCAAATCTTTGTTATTGTTGTTGTTTTCATTTGGAACAAGGACCGCAGTCCATGGTGTCCCCAACCTCTTCTGCCTAAGCCCACTAGAGAATTTGCTTCATGCTCCAGGACTAGCAGCTGTAAACCACTGTACCTCACAGCCCCTGGCTGCTCAGGTGCAGCTGAAGAGGAAGGAGGCTGCCTCCCTCTCAACTGCCATAAAGTAATTAGCTGGTGATACTGTTTCTCTGAGAGAGAGAGAGAGAGAAGAGAGAGAGAGAAGAGAGAGAGAGAGAAAGAGAGAGAGAAAGAGAGAGAGAAGAGAGAGAGAGAAGAGAGAGAGAGAGAAGAGAGAGAGGAGAGAGAGGAGAGAGAGAGAAGAGAGAGGAGAGAGAGAGAGAAGAGAGAGGAGAGAGAGAGGAGAGAGAGAAGAGAGAGAGAGAGAGAGAGAGAGAGAGAAGAGAGAGAGAAGAGAGAGAGAGAAAGAGAGAGAAGAGAGAGAGAAGAGAGAGAGAGAAGAGAGGAGAGAGAGAGGAGAGAGAGGAGAGAGGAGAGAGAGGAGAGAGAGAGAGAGGAGAGAGAGAAGAGAGAGAGGAGAGAGAAGAGAGAGAAGAGAGAGAGGAGAGAAGAGAGAGAGAAGAGAGAGAGAAGAGAGAGAGGAGAGAGAAGAGAGAGAGGAGAGAGAGGAGAGAGAGGAGAGAGAGGAGAGAGGAGAGAGAGGAGAGAGAGAGAGAGGAGAGAGAGAAAGAGAGAGAGAAAAGAGAGAGAGAAGAGAGAGAGAGGAGAGAGAGAGAAGAGAGAGAGAGAAGAGAGAGAGAGAAGAGAGAGAGAGAGAGAAACAGACATAGGGATGGGGTTACCTACTGTACAGGTAGTTTCCCTGGGGCCCCCTTTTTTCTTAATCCAATCTTACGTAGAAACCTGGAGCAGAGGCAGAGAGAGCACAGTAGCCTTGACACGACTGTACGTGTTCTTCAAGCTGACAGGCAAATATGGCCCATGGCTTCCCTTACTGATGGTTTTTGTTCTAGATCCAACAGACATGGGAATCATTCTGTCTTTAGTCTGAGAATTCACTTGTCTCCACCATGACCAGTACACAGGAGGCCCAGGAAGCCAGCAGGAGCCCTTTTCAGAATCACCAACTCCCTAGATAGCCAGAGTTGTACTACACACATCAAAAAAGCATGAGCCCGTATTATAGTCTAACAGGAGAAAGTGAGCCATGGCTCCAAAAGCTGACTTGGAGAAGCCCCTCAGACAGAGTAGCCTGATGAGCAGTCAGGAGAGCACAGGCCCCAGCCCCAGGGGCCAGGAGTCACCACAGCCCGTCACAATGGCATCCAGAGAGTCCCAGCACTGTCCCCGAAGAAAGGGCTGGTGAACCCACAAATGAAGAGCAAAAGGCTCTTCGTGGCAAGGCGATGCCAGGCTCTGGCCTGGTGCTCTCCTGCTGAGGCCCTGGCTGTGACGTTAGACTCTGTGGGAAATTTTTCTCTTGTGCTAAATCATTGGCCACTGTCTCCCCAACTTCAGACCCAAGCCAATAGGCAGTCCACAGCTAGCGAGAATACAGAAAGCAGGTAACCAGCAGACAGGGCTGCTGGTTAGCTGAGCCTCAGCCGCTCTATCTTCTGTGAGTCCAAAGATGTGCAAAATCTTAGAAAACTGAAAAGGAAGACAGAAACAGAATGGAAATCAGTCACTGCCAAGACACCACACTCATGCCACTGAAATGACCTGCGCGAAGAGCATCTTGGAGAAGCTATCTGGCCACTCAGATTATTCAAAGGCCAGACAAGCATGTAGGGGTAGGAGAGAATGGCCCAGTGTCAATCTAGGAGAACCCACAGATTCAGTAGGGACAATCTTGCATGGTACTGTGAGGTGTACACCCTCAGATGTTGGAGCCACCAAATTCCACTTAAATCAGCTGCTTCTGACTGATGTGCTTCTGGACACTTAGAACTGCCTACTCAAAAGCTGACACCATCTCCATTATCCTCTCCATCACCACCATCACCACCATCATCATCATCACCAGCATCATTATCCTCATCACCATCATCACCACCACCATTATCCCCACCACTATCACCATCCCCACCACCATCACTATCACCAGCATTATCACCACCATCATCACCATCATCACCACCATCATTATCATCACCATTATCCCCACCGCCATCACCACCATCATGATCACCTCCATCACCATCACCAGCATCATCATCACCAGCACGCTTATCACCAGCATCATCACCATCATCACCACCATCATCACCATCTCCATCACCACCATCAGCAGCATCATTATCACCATCATTACCATCATCTCGACCATCATCATCATCACCACCACCACCATCAGCAACAGCATGGTTGTCACACAAGATCAGACATTTTCAGAGTGACATGGTCATAGGCAATGATCATCATTATCATGATACACATCACCATCATCTTCACCATCATCATCATTGTCATTATCTCCATAATTACTACACTCACAACCATTATCAACATTGCCATCAACATCATCACCATCATTTCACTTTCCAAGAGACTGTGGGTAAGATTACCTGGGCCTCTGCAAGCTGCCTTAACCTTCACTGACCTTCAGCAAGAGCCTAGCCATGGAGTAAAGCAAAGCTCAAACAAGGCAGGAGGGAGCCCAGTCCCAACTTCTGCAAGCTTGTATGGAGGTGACCTGGCCTGGAGGAGAAAGAGCCCATGGCTGCTTTTCCTGGAGAGGGGTATATAGGAATGGGTCCAAGAGGCAAGGCTGTGTTTGCACACTATGGAGCACCAGGCACTCTGTGTGGGAGTCGGGCTGAGGAGGAGGGAGGAACAGTAGGGACTCTGGAAACACAAAGGTCTCCACAGGATACAACACGGAGGTTGGCATGGAAAAGGAACTAACACGTGGCCATTTCACTAAAACAAACCCCCAAAACTGCTATTCTGGCCTTTAACAAACTGAAGTTCATTTTTATCTGAAATAAGCAAAGTTGGGAATTTTTATAAGTTCCACATGTCCCTTTCATTTTGGATAAGTTGCATAGGTTTCTTTTTTAATTATTCAATACTACAAGTAAAAACACTCACTCCCTGGTTTTTATGGGGTATCTATATGGAGTTCATGACCAGGTGAGGCTGACAGCAGATGCCACTAAGAAACAGGCTAACGTGGGCGTTGGTAATGACAGGCCCAATGCTCCCCACCACCCAGGGGGAACCCCGTCTTTGCAGTCACTCTATGTTCCCCCTTGCACCTGCAGAGGCCTCCCCAGGACACACACAGACCACATTTTGTGGACCAGACAAGGGACCAGGGCTGTGAGATTGAGCTGGAGAATGTGACCTCATTTGGAACTAGAGTCACTATAGATCAAAGTAGGCAAATTATCATGAGGCCATACTGGGCTGGGAAAGGTCTTAGTCTGATGCGACTGGTAAACATGGAAAACCTGAACAGACAGGCACACAAAGACAAGGCCATGGGCCAATGGAAGCTGAGCACAGGGTGTTTCCAAAGCTGAGAGGATGGGCCAGGAGCAGCCAGTCCAGCCAGCCTCAAACAGCTCCAACATGACTAACCTCACACTTGTGTGCTACAGAAGAAGTGAGGGACACTCATTTCTGTGATCCAAACCAGCAGCATGGGGGCCCTTGTTACAGCATCTGAGATAGTTGTTCCAGGTACATTCATAGCTGTTGGGACAGGCCCCCAGCACTGAGCACAGATCAGCTAACAAACCATCTCCTTTCTATTAACCCTAAGCCTAGGGATTATGGCATATGACAGTTTAAAAGAGACAAGTCTGTGCTAGAAATGTAGTTCAGTGGTAGAGCACTTCCCTGGATCACACAAGGCCCTAGGTCCAACCCCCAGCACAACAAAAACAACAAAGTTAAGGAGGCCAGTACCCTTCCTTCTACACACCTAGGGTGGGGCTCCCCTGCTAAGGCCAGAGCCAAAGGCCTCAAGGGATGGGGGGCACCTGATACACTGGTGTTCAGTCCCTCCATCTGGTACAAACCTTGATCAGCCAGCTTCACTCACTCAAGTCTTTTCTGGCGAGAAGTGACAAAAGTCAAAATCCTGGCTCAAAGCCCAACCTCAGCAGAACCCGCTTAGCAATTTGCACTGGGATGTTGGCTATGGATCTCTTGCAGACACCTCTGGTCTTCCCAGGTTTCTGCACAGTCTTTATCTCCACTGGGTGTCAAATTGTGTGAAATTCTCCTTCTATGTCTATTGAGGTAATCTGACAGGCTCTTTATTTTATTTTCTTCAGGTGGCAAATGACGCTGGTTTCGAATGTTAAAGCAAGCTTGTTGGATCCCATTGCTTGGTGCCGGCCCGAGAGGGGGATGCAGGTTCCCAGCCGTGGAAAGGGGGTGAGAGGCATGGAGTTAAGATACAAACTCCGGGAGGTGGGCAGAATGCACGTGGATGGCGAGCCACAGCAAAACTCATTTATTCAAGGAGGTGCAGGATACAGGTTCTCTCCAGATGCAGGGGCCACTCCTTTAATCCTCCTAGCAGGTAACCACAAGAGCCACTCCCTTAATCCTCACAGCAGATAACCACAAGAGCCACTCCCTTAATCCTCATAGCAGGTGATCTTGCCAGGGCCCACACTACAACCATGCCCTTCACAAGCTTACTTCCTGATATAAGCCTCCCTTGTTTATCGTGAGTCTCTAGAAGTCACTGGGATTGGTCATAATTCTGTTGAGCCCTTCTGAGCCTGTGCTCACTGGCCTCAGCTGTCTTGGATCACTTCTGTATTGGTGCTGCTGCTGTAACTGCATCAGGGAGAAGGTCAGATCTGTGATCATTTGCTTCCACCCTAAATATTCTATTGATGACTGATTGGTTGATTATTTGTATATTATTAATTTATTTATTGTGGCCTTTTTGAGATTGGTTTCCCTGTAGTCCTAGCTGGCCTGGAACTCACAGAGATCTGCCTGTCTCTGCCTCCCAAGTGCTGGGATTAATAGCATGCGCCACCACGCCCAGCTTTATTTACTTTTTGTTTTATGAGTATATTGCCTACATGTATATAAGTGCCCCATGTCTGCAATGCCCTGGGGATTCAGAAGAAGGTGTCAGATCACCCTGAAAGTGGAGTTACAGGCAGTTGTTAGCCATCATATGGGTGCTGGGAATCGAATCCACGTGTTCTTACCCATTGAGCCATGTCTCCAGCCACTGCTTCTTTCTTAAATATTAGAATTTTCTAGACATTCCCTAGGACTGAATTTTTTCATGCAAGTGGTTTTTGGTTTGTTTTTAAAGGCTCAGTTTCTTCTGCTGATATAGTACTATTTATACCTTCTTCTTTTGTTAGATATTCTGGCTCACACCTTTAATCCTGGCTCTTGGGAGGCAGAGACAGATGAATCTCTGTGAGTTCAAGGCTAGCCTGATGACATAGCAGATTCCAAGCCAGCCAGGGATACATAATAAGACTGTGTCTTTTTAGAAGTTTAGTTTTTTTTTTTTCCTTCTTTTGGCTTGTGAGAGTTTTTGGAATACACATTTTTCAAAGAAACTGCCCACTACATCTTAGACTTTCAGGAGAAAGCTATCTACGGTGTCTCTTGACATAAGGATCCATCTCTTTGGTTCCTTTTGCTGGAATTTTTGTTTTCTCTTTTTTCCCCCTTAGTTCGTCCTATGCAGAATTTTTTAACTGTATGAATCTTTCTCAAAAAGTGATTCTTGGTCATGTGAGTTTTCCTTTCATCTGATTTTAGCGCACCAGTTTCTGCGGTCTGACACTTCCCTGTGCGCTGGTCTTGACCCTCTCCTTCATCTAACTTCCAAAAGCGGAATCTGAGATCTTTCATTTTAGTCTGTTTCTAAAATTGGCATTTAATGATATAACTTTTCGTGAGGGCGCTATTTCAATTACATTTGTTTATTTGGGGAAGGGACATGCCATTGGACTCATGTGGAGGTCAGAGGACAACGTGCAGGAATTGATTCCCTCCTTTCACCATGTGGGTCCCAGAGATCGAACTCAGGACTTCAGGCTTAGTAGCAATCACCTTTAGCCCCAGAATCATTTTTCTGCCCCCTTAAAATGTGTTTATTGCTTTGGGGGGGTCTCAGTGATATGAATTGATCTCTTCATGGCATGTGACTGTGAAGACGGGTCTGCGAGCCATGACTGAGCTCACCAAGAATGGGCTCATCACGAATGACGCTCAGATTCTAAGCGTGTAGAGTCATTCTCTTGAGGAAAAAAAATACTCAAAGATGTGTTCTGCTAACCTGAAGACCAGCCGTGAAGGCCTCGGGGCAGAGCAAAGCAAATTCACTGTTTTGGTTTTTGTTTCGTTCTGTTCTGTGGCAGCTTCTCGTGCACTCCAGGCTGACCTCGACCTTACTATATGATCAACGAATACCTTGAACTCATGATCCTTTTGCCTCTACTTTCCCCAGTAGAGAGATCACAGGCCTATGTCACCACACTGGGCCGCAAACTTTTAAAGGCTGATGTAGAGCCAGCACCCAAGTGATTCAAAGTTGGTGCAAATGTTGAAAGCTTGACAATGGATGACATTTTTTAAAGCTGACCCCAGTTGAGTCCTAGCATGAAAATGAAGGAACAGAGTTAATGTCTGCCCCGTGTGGTATGCAAAGTCCCCAGCGAGCAGACATACTGTGCAGGGTCAATGAGACAAAGGCCATTCCCCAGCAGGGAAGCAGCAGATCCAGAATCTACACTCAGCTGTCACCACATGCACAGCCATCACTGCATGCACCCTCTCTGTCAACACAGAGCTGGCTACTGTCAAGCTTGCTATTGTCTCGAGGTCTGTGGGTTGGAGGTAGAGACCCATGAACACTCAGCATGTGGGGCAGGAAAGTCACCAATCTGATACACAAATATGTGTGACCCACCCCTGTATCCAGGCGCAACTGCCCTTGGGAACTGAGGGGCTACACTAAGTCTGTGCCCCCTCCAATACCCACCTGTCAAAACTTAATAACCAAGGTGACGATATTGGGTGCTTTCGGGTGTGATTAGACAGTGAGAGCTCCGTCCCCAGAGGACGTACCAGGCCCTGAACCTATTAACACCTTGACCTTGAGCTTCCAGCCTTAAAATTTCATGAAATAAATTCCTCTTTTCTAGAGATTACCTGGTCTAAGGTATCTTATTATTATAGCATATAGCAGACTACGGCAGGCTGACATTTATATAAGAAAGACAGAGCATTACAAACCAAATAGACAAGATAAGTTCAGTGCAGTTGAACATTCTGAGGAGCCGGGGGTAACAGTGAAGGTGGGGAGGACGGCTGTGTGTGGTGTATGGAGGCTCGGCAGGGTGGGCTGAAGTCTGGCAGGGAAGCTTTGTGAAGAGAACAGGGGTCAGCACAGGCACCGAACGGAGGTCTACAGGAGGTCTGCATGGCTGGCAGGACACAAAAGAGGGAGAGGCCATACCCAGTGACTTCGAGGTATTCAGAAGTCATGGAAGTGGGCAGCAGGTCTGCAAAGGTTATGCTCACGTCCAGTTGGAACCATGTCTGGCACACCTTGGAATGTCTCAATTGAGATAGCACTTGTTTGGGGACAGAGGAATTTTCCAGGGCTGTGAACACCTGCCCACATATTAATTTTCCACTCACAACTTACGCTTAGAGACGTTAATTGAAAGGCTGTCACATTGTGCTCTGAGACTGACACCTTGATCCATGGTAGTTTAGCCTGGAGCAGAAATCTTATTACTACATTATAAAGTCTTTTAAAATGGTTTTCTCATGGACATATTCGACAGTAGCTACAACATTTGTGCAAGCATAATTACACCACCCTCGTCTCGAGGCGAGGGCATTTTAAAGTCAGTTTTTCTCTAACACCCTCTTTCTATTCTCTTTTAATAAATGTTTACAAGTACCATAAAGCTGGCTCCCATGCAGGTTCACTCTTTTAACTGTGGAAGACAAACCATAAGAAATCAGGACAGGTCGCTGCCGGGTCAGGCCAAGGTGCCCGAGGCACTGTGCATCACTTCCCCTGCCAGAGCACCAGCTGTCCTCTGAGCTCAGGAAAACTGTGTCCAGGGTGCATAGCCATGGTGGGAAAGAGTGGTTGCATGGGGCATCCAGACCCAGTGAAAGGAACCCAACCACCTTTTAACATCGAATAAGAACTCAGAATAACTTTAATCTGATCACAAATCAATTTTTACATTTCTTTAATCTCAGTAATATATAGTTGGGCGCCATCAATGCTGGCAGTTTTGAGAAATATAAATGTCTTTCTTTGCAGTCTTTACAGGTCTCTGGTTTCTGGTTTTCTCAAGGAGCTGTGGTTTCTATTGCATCATCACCATCACCACCATCACCACGATCATCACCACCACCATCATCACCACCACCATCATCACCACCACCATCATCACCACCACCATCACCACCACCATCATCACCACCACCATCATCACCACCACCATCACCACCACCACCATCATCACCACCACCATCATCACCATCACTACCATGACCACTATGGTTTAAATTAGAAATGTCCCCATAGGGTTGCGTGTTTGAACACTTGGTCTCCAGCAGGTGGCAATGTTTGGGGAGGTATGAACCCTCTAGGAGGCAGAGCCTTGCTAGAGGAAGTATGTCACTGGGGAGGGTTTTGAGGGTTTACAGTTTCAATGTACTTCTTATTTTCTGTCTCTGTGTGTGGATTAAAATGTAATCAGTACTTCCTGCCTCTGCTGCTGAGCATCCTCTGTCTATTGCCTTCCCTGCCATGACGGACTCTGTCCCTCTAAAACTGTAAGCAGAATAAACCCTTTCTTCCTTAAGTTGCATTTGTCATGGTATTTTATCACAGCAACAGAAAAAGAACTAGTACAACCATCATCATCATCACCAACATCATCATCTTTATCACCAACATCATCACTATCACCTTCATCACCACCACCACCATTATCACTAACACAATTACTGTCATCATAATCACCATCATCACTACCATCACTATTATCACTATCTGCTTCATCACAATCATCATCGTCATCATTATCATCATCCCCATCATCATCACCATCAGCACCATCAGCATTTATCATTAACACTGTTACTATCATCATAATTACCATCATCATTACCATCACTATTATCGCTGTCACCTTCCCAGCATCATAATCACATTATCTTCACCATCACATCATTGTGATCACAGTTACCATTGTCACTGTCAGAATCGTCACCACCATCACCATCACCACTATCATCTCACCATCATCTCCAGCACATCACCTTCTGTCCACATTACACCACTGTGCTGGATGCTTTAGTGTCAACTGGACACACCTGGGTTGAAGGACCCTCAGCTGGGGACCCGCCTCCATTGGACTGGCCTGTGGCATCTGTGGTGCATCTTCTTGATTGTTGAGTGATGTGGGAGGGCATGGGCTGTGCCACCCCTGGGCAGGTTATTCTGCATTGTTTAACAAAGCAGGCTGAGGATGGACCAGGGGAGCAAGTCTGTAAGCAGCGTTCCTGCATGGCCTGTGCTCCAGGTCCTGCCTCCAGGTTCCTGCCCTGAGTTCCTACCTTGGGCTCCCTCAGTGATGAACTGTGACCTGGGAGATGTGAGCCAAATAAACCCTTTCTTCCCCAAGTTGGTACTGGTCAGAGTGTTTGGTCCCAGCAATTGAAGCAAACTAGAGAAGTCATCGTCACTGACATCCGTTCCCTCATCACCTGACCCATCACAATCACCATGCAATCATGGTCACCTCCTAACTCTCTCGCAGCCCCCCCTTCTTTGCCCCACTGCTGTTCATGTGCAGGGACCCCAGGAGGCCAACACCAGGCTTCCTCTTCAGCAGTCATGAACGAAGCAAGTGAGGACACTTGAAGCAGACCCGACCCTCCCAGACCCCATTTTCTAGTTGTTGGTGGAACTTCAGAACGTATTCGTGCCAGCATTGCCTGGGCAATGGTGGGGATCCCTGACCACCAAAGCACAGAAGAGCTTCAGAGTCATTGATGGCTCAGTGGGGAAAGTGCTTGCTGGGCAAACAGGAGGACATGAGTTGAAATCCCCAGCATGCACATAAAAATCCAGCAATGGTAGCAAGTACCTGCAACCCTAGTGTGGGGAGGTAGAGAGGGAACAGGGGAGATGCCCAAGGCTAGCCAGCCTAACTGAATTGTTAAGCTCCAGGTTCAGTGAGAGACCTGTCTTCAAACATAAGGAGGAGAGGAGAGCCACTGAGCAAGACACACAGTTATCCTCTGGTCTCTATAGGAGCACACACAAGTAAGCATGCAAATGAGAGAGAGAGGGAGAGAGAGAGAGAGAGAGGGAGAGCGAGAGAGAGAGGGAGAGCGAGAGAGAGAGAGAGATTGAAACCATGTGCTGGTGCACTCACCAAGGGAGACATTGTCACCCCAAGAACAGACACACAGGGTGAACTGCAGAGAGACTCACAGAGAGCTTGGTCAGCAATGGCCAGACTCCCCTCACCATGCTCTGGCCACTCCTGGGGAGAGCAAAAGAAACCTTTGAAATCAGCACATGGCATCAGAGGATAGGAGGCTACCTCTGCTACAGGGGTTGACTTCTCCTCAGAGGCAGGAGTGGGAGTGCCAACTACAGCAGGGCCTCATTCCTCCTGGGTGCCACCATCGACAGCAATGTCTCCAGCCTCGATGAGTTCTGTCTAGAGGGAAGAAGGCCACAAAGGACAGACAGCAGGGCTGAGCCCAGGGTGCCCAGGTCAGAGAACTGACGGCCTTGATGGCACAGTCACCACAGCAGGTGCACGGCTGTGGGCTGAGCAGCTCCAAGCAGAGGCAACAGAAGCTGCAGACCGATAACCACGGCGCAGCGACCGGCCCCACTCCCACATAGCTTACCAAGTTGAACCCAGCGAACATGTATTTGTGTCAGCTGTGTATCAGGTGAGGCTGTTAGCGCAGGGGACCCCAAGCTTCAGACTCAGGATCCCCAGAGTCCACACGGAAGAGCAAGGGGGCAGGTGTGCACCCACACGAGTGCGCGGAAGAGAGATGAGGTCCGGAAAAGGCAGCCCTCACCCAGAGGGTGAGAGTGTAGGAAGAAAGTGACCACAGTTTCCACAGGACTTCCAGGGACTGGCCCTGCCAACTGCCACAAGGCCACCAAGGGTGCCTAGACAGAGCACCCAGGTCAGCCTGCAACAGAGCCATGAACTTACTTCTTCCTGAAGTTTATAGACCACAGTCACCTTTGGTTGAACAATGAGACGTTAAAGTTTTGACACAAAAGCTCCCGAGATCGGAAAGTGGGGTCGTTTTTTGCTATAATCATTAGTCTTAGAGGTGTGTGTGGAGAGCCTGTTTCCCATGAATCTTCCATTTTTATCAAGAACTCCATTTTAATCCAATGCAGATTATTTAAAATAAACTCCTACAACTTAACGGCGGAAAATGGGGTCTGAAGAGCTAATAAAGGTACTTGTAAAGAGCCTGGGTGCCCCTCGTATGGGACCAGGAGCCCCAGGTTCATGTCAGCAGCGTGTGTCCTGGGTTCCCGGCATCACAGGTGACGTCACAGGACCAGGAGAACCAGGGCAGTGCCGGCAGTGTGCAGCAGTCCTGCACTAAGCCCAGACAAGGTTTATTCACACGTGTTCTCCCAAGTCCCTTATAAGATGCCTGTTGTGGGTGGATGCTGGGACAAGTGGGCAGAGGAGCCATCTTTGGAAGAGTTCTCACCTGTCCAGAGAGCCATCACACCCAGAAAATCACCTGCAACGGTTCTGGATGCAGCCATATGTTCATAGCGATGCAGAGCGTGTGCGTGTGTGTACTGTGTGTGTGTATGTATGTGCACATCTGTGCATGTGTGCAGGGTGTGTGCATGAGTCTGTGGTGTGTGTGCAGGTGTGTGTGTGGTGTAGTGTGTGGATGTGTGTGTGTGTGCATGTGTGTGTGTTTGTGCAGGGTATGTGGGCATGTGTGCGTATGTGCATTTGTGAGAATGTGCATGCATGTGTGTACATGAGTCTGTGGTGTGTGTGTATGTGTGTCATACAGATAGACCTCTACTTTCTGTCCTTTCTGTCCTCATTGGTGCAGACACATCCCCAAAGCAGGCCCTGTGATGCCACGCCCCACCGCTTGAGGGGACACCTAAGTCACTGAGTGTTGAGCATAGAGCTATCTCACAATGGCTCCCCTCGATGACGCTCAGTTTTCTGGGGAGTGAGGCAGGTCTGGGAAGGTAACAAACACAAATCAGCAGCCTTGATTTCAAATCTGGGAAAGTAAATGGGAGAGGGCTAGCCAGGAGTTGGTTCTGGCCATTCTGACAGGTGGCAGGTGGGGTGGCCCAGGTGCCCTCTAGAGGGCATCACAACACTCATCCCCGGGTCCCAGAGCTGGCAGGTGCACTTGAGGGGCAGGACCGTGAGCCTCCACGCTGAGAGCTGGGAGACCACAGGGTGATGACCATCTACTGTCTCATCACTGCCTTCGTCGTCCCTAAGGCTGATGACGTCAGTGCGCTCTCACTGAGGTTTCTGGGGAAGGGCAGCGCGGTGCTCTCAGACTGGGGCAGAGGCCAGAGCCTGAAGGGACAGGTTGGCCCTGCTGCCAAGCTTGTGCAGAGGAGGATGTTCGCTCTGTGCTCGTTTCATCTCTTGTCTCCATTAGTGTTTCTTTTTTTTTTTTTACTTTCCCCAATTTGTTCTTTTTATAAGATTTTATTTATTTTTATTTTATGTGCATGAGTGTTTTGCCTGCTTGTAAGTGCATCTGTGCATGCAATGCCTACAGAGGTCAGAAGAGGGCGTCAGATCCCCTGAAACTGGAGTTAACAGACAGTTGTCAACCACCAAATGGATGCTGGAAACTGAACTGGTGTCCTCTGCAAGAGCAGCCAGTGTTCACCACTGAGCCATCTCCCCAGCCCCTCTGTGATTCATTCTTCACAGAACTCACTACATGCTCACAGAGGCCGCCGCTTGCTGGTAAAGAGCCCCATGAGCTTCCTCACATCACCCCCAGCCGCATGTATGTGGCCCCCGTGCACCCTCCTGCACTCACAGATTAGCGGGAACATGGGTTAAACGTTGAGACTTATGCACAGGGCACCTCAGGGTCACCTAGCTGACAAGAGATCCACTGGGATTTTAAACTAAACATTTAAATGTGCCAAGGAACATTCATAATCAGCAGGACAGTCACAGCCCACCATTATTTAATTCTTCACCTTTCTCCAGAGATTCTGACCTCTGACTGCATCGTGAGTCCTGCGGCCAGGACTGCTGTCACCTTCCTCTCCCTGTCTCTTCCACGCTGTGCTCCCCTGTTGTGCCCTTTCAGGCCCCAAGATGGCGGCAAGAGTTAAGCAACTCTGGCTGGTGATACTGGCCACCTGGATTTGGCACTGTGCTGGAGGATCATGGGGATCTTGCACAAAGACTACTTTCAGTTCCATTTCCACCTGGGAATATCTGTAGCCTGGAGAGACATTATTCCACCCTGAAGCAAAAACTCAGGTAAACCACAAAACTTAGCTTGTCCTGGCCACTCCTGTGCTGAACCCTCAACTGTAGTCACCGACCCTTGAAGAGCCTGGCCTCCCAGAGCAATGGAGCCAGTGACACGGCCACAGGAAAGGCAGTCACCACTGAGGGACACAGTGAGGCCACAGATGCCTCAGCGGGTGGTGAAGGCTGATGTGGATGCAGGCAGGCTGGGTCCTCAGGGTCAGACAGGAAACGCTCATAGTTGTGTTCCTTGTCAATGAACAAGAGACACCTAGACAGGTGGTGTGACGGTTAATACTGATTGTCACCTTGGCAGGATCCAGAATCACCATAGAGAAATCTTCTGGTGTGTCTGGGAGGGAGTTTCTAGATTGGGCTGATGGAAGTGGGAATCCCGCCCTGAATGTGGGAGGACTGTGATTAAGGACCAGCATTTGTGCTCCCTCAGAGATACGACGTGGCCGGCTGCCTCAGGCTTCCTCAGCCATGCCCTCCCTGTCATGATCAACTCCATTCTCAAACCCTGCGCCAGAACAGGTCTTGGCTTCTTTAAACAGCCCTTGTCAGCTGTTTTGTGACAGTACCCATAATAGTCACTAGTACAGGAAGTGACTCCAGATACCTGCCTGGGATTGCTGACATAGCACAGTGCACAGTCACACCTCAGCTAGACTGGCTGTCCCTGGGCAAGGACACATGCCACCACGTGGGGCACACACAGCTTAGTGTCCCATCCTTTGATCTCAGCAGCAGAACCTTCTCCCACTGTGGTCTCTGCAATGACTTCCATCTCTAGATGCCGTGACTCTCAGTCTCTCCACTTGTTCCATCTGCTTCTCTGCAAACCAGCAGCTGAGTCTTCCGTATCTGTCTTTTTAATCACTGTACAAGATTTCCCTTACTCTCCTAGGTACTTCCTTTAAAGTCCACTTTTTATGACTTCAGTAGAGTCACTCCAGCTAAAAGCTACAGTACCAACACGAACTTTCCATTTCTTTTTGTAATACTTTAATGTGTGGATATAGGTGTGTGTCCAGAGAATGGCCTGGCACCTTCTACCTTGTTTGGGAGACAAGGTCTCTCACTGGCCTGGAGCTCACTTGTAGGGTCTGGACCCCGGCAGCCCTTCTCTCTTAGTGCTAGGCTCTGGCCAAGAGCCAGCAGGATGTTGTCAGTTTCAGTTCGGAAGTAAACAACTTGACCTTTACAGACTTCCTCAGTTTATATCAGGTGTGTGTCATGTGGCTAGATGTCTCCTGAGAACCTGAACTTTTAACCTCCTGTAAAGCCCCGCCCTCAGGGTATATAAGGCTTGCTGCCTCTTAATAAAGTCAGTCATTCTCCTTTCCTCCTACCTAGTGTGTACTGTTTCTCTCTCTGCCTTTATGTACGTCGTTCAATCCGCAGCCCTCCGCCGATCGGGACTTGGACAAGGAATGTAGACCAGGCCTCTACACTCACTGAGTAGATTAGATGGCTTGCACACCCCAGAGATCTGTCTCTACTTTCCCAGTGCTGAAATGGAGGTGCAAATGTACACCACCATGCTGGGCTTTTAATGTGGGTTCTGGGGATCGAACTTGGATCCTCACTTTGTAACTATCTCCCCAGCCCTCCTTCCTTTACAGCCTATGCATACCTCCAGATTCTAGGCATGTCTACAGGCAGCTATTTTATCTACTCAGTCTCTGCCTTTACAATGTTTTATTACATTCATTCATTTATCTATTGGTGTGTGTGTGTGATTCTGTGAAGTGTGTGGGTGTGCCACAGCATGCATGTGGAAATCAGAGGACAAATTACAGGCATCAGCTTGCTCCTTCCACCATCACAGGGTCACAGGGATCAAGCTTGGGTCCTTAGGCTTGGCGGCAAGTGTCTTCACCCGCTTAGCCATTTCACCCGCCCAGCCCTGCCTGTGAGTGAAGTACCCACTCCATTCACGCTTGCTCTTGTGGGATCTTTCTGCTTGTACCTTCCTCTGTGTGCCTCTGTCCTGGAGGACGGAGATCAGGAGCCCGCTGTTTGCTGTGCTCACATACATAGGACTCTCTTCTGGGCTCTACAGTGAGTTCTCGCAGTACTGATCAGGGGCATTGGAAGCCCTGAATCCCTGCCCGCTTGGTATCATTGACCTTCCCACAGAGCTCCCAGGGCATAGTCACTGTGTTGGCTTCTCTGTGGACACAACAGAGCGGTCCAGGAACTCTTCTCTACCTGGCTTTGTGGGCATCGCCGAGCAATCACCCCGCCATGCGGACAACAGGCCTCTCGTGTCCAGCCACCTACAACCCCCAGTGGTCGCACCCCTTTGGGGCAGCTCAGAGTGGGACTGGGGTGTCTTCTGGCGTCAACTTGGGAGCAGCAAGTTAACCTTCCCTGCAGAGTCCCCTGACTGCTGATCTAGGCTTCTGGATCTACGCAGTCAGTGAGATGTTGTCAACCAAGAGCTACATTTGACCTTGGCTCAAGCTGGGCTCAGAGAGCTTGCTGATCTCACCCCAATAGAAAACAATGTGGAAGGGACTCCCCTTCATGAGCACTACACTTCCTATTCTGGCCCCTTGAACATGGAGGCCTTCCAGAAGGAAGTGTGCGTCAGTCTGTCCTGAAGAGACATCAGTTAAGGGGGCCTACATCAGTGGAGGAGCCAGCCTCTGAAGGAAGATCACGAACTCAGACACTGCCAGAAAAGTCTTCTCTGAGGCTCAGGACAACATTCCTCATTGTCCATGCAGAGGAAACCCAGGCCTTGCAGGTGGAAGACATCTGAGAAGCCTAGCCAAGGGGATTAAGCCAGGTGGACACCCGGCCCTGGCTTTCAATCCTCCAGTGCCTCCCAGGACCTCAAGCAGGAGTCAAGATGAGACAGAAGATGGAGAAGAGCAGGAAGGTGTGCAGGCCTGGATCACTATGGTGGCCTCAGCCCACAGTGCATGCCATCCCACAGAGTGAGTCAGCAGCCATCTTTTCTGGCTCTGGTTCAGTAGTTTCTAAGGTGATCCCCAGCACCTTATATGGCAGGCATGCAGCCCATGCCTGTAATTCTAGTACTGTGGAGGTGGAGGCAGGAATCAGAGGCTCATGGTCATCCTTGGCTACATAGCAAGTTCAAGGCCAGCCTAGACTACATGAGACTCTGTCTCAAATATATATACATATATATATATATATATATATATATATATATATATATATATGTAAATAAACAAATAAATAGTGAAAGGATATGCCATACAAGCTCCCCTTGCAAACTGACAGGTTTTGTATAGCTTAAAAAGGCAAGATAAGGGCTTCCCAAGCATTTCCCATGGGGTCACAGGCTAGAGACAGGGCCCACACAGCCTCTCCAGAAACCTCCGTCCGTGTTTGGTAGAGCTCAGGGAAGGCAGCACATGGCTGGGTTGTCCCCACACTGAGAGCTTGCTGCTCTGTCCCTGTGCCCGGCAGGTGGCCCAGTCAACCCTGAGCAGCGCAGTGATCTGGGTGGCTCCCACAGCAGCCACCTATTCCCCACTGATCTGGAGACTGGAGGCCCATGGAGCGACCTGGCAGGGTCCCTTCCTCCCCAAGGCTGGAGGGCCGGTCCACCCCTTTCCCGCTTCTCTCCACCTCTGACTCTCCAATCTATGCCTGTGTCTTCAGGTTGCCCCCTCCCTGAGTCTCATGTAAAGACACTTGTCATTGATTTAGGGATCACTTGAATCCATAATGATCTCAGCTTGAATTCCTTAATGTAATCACCTCCACAAAGATTCTTTTTTCCCATAAAGGTCACATTGGGCTTTGTGCCTTGGGCCCAGGGGAGGGAGAGAC
This sequence comes from Eospalax fontanierii, assembly GCA_035773235.1. Lineage (NCBI taxonomy): Eukaryota > Metazoa > Chordata > Mammalia > Rodentia > Spalacidae > Eospalax > Eospalax fontanierii. The sequence continues at coordinate 78,314,148 of CM069537.1, forward strand.
AGAAGACCCCCAAGTTCGCTTTTTAGGGCTCTGGGAAGATTTCCCTAAGAAGGAAGGCTGGTAGACCACCCTGGCCATCCTGCCTCTGAGGAGAGAGAGTCTGGACCCCCAGAGACCAGTGCAGTGACCACTCACCTCCTGATGAAGATGACAGACAACTTGTGGCCAGAACCACTGCAGCCATATCCCAGCAGGCAAAGCTGAGGGAATGGGCAGACTTTCTGAAATTTTCCACTTTTCTTTAAGGTACAGCTTAATTTGGGGAGTGAGTGAAATTTTAAAATATCAAATCTTTTTAATGACTGATGACAATGCTATTATCAATAAAAAAATTAGGGTACAACATGCAAAGGTCACAAAGCAATAAGAGGTGCGAGTGACCAGGGAAGTGGAGGGACGCCAGCTGCAGACACAACACAGCTGGGATTAAACTTGTGCCTTCTGAGAGTCCACTTTGTTGACTAAGGTTTCCCTGGGATGGTTCTCCATTAGCTGACTGTGTAAAGACTATCTGTGAATTCAGGCAGATGTCCCTGGAGGTTCAGTCCCCCTGCTGGGCTCTCCCAAGGTGGTTCACTGGCCTACAGAGGAAGGTTATCCCTTCCTTCCCTGGCAAGGACAATGTGATGGATGAATCATGAGTCAACCTGGCTGGGCCACCTGCCCAATGATTGAGTCAAACATGATTCTGCATGCCTCTACGAGGAGATCTTCTAGCAGAGACAAGTATTCACATACGAGGCATTTGCACAAAGCCAATGGCCCTCCATGGTGCAGGTCAGCCTAAGCAGCTAAGTAAGAACAATTGAATTTGAACCAGCAGGGGCCTAGGAGCACTGACGGCTCTCTCCGGATCTCCTGCTTGAGGCCTCACTGGAAGACACTGGACTCACCACCATCATCCAAGCTAACCCTTCTGAATATCTAAACATAGACAGACAGATGAATATCATCCAACCATCCATCCACACCTCCTGCAGGCTCTGTTCTCTGGGCCACCCGACTAACACTAGACCCTTCCTCAGACTCTACAGACTCTTGAACTGTGGGGCGTGAGGCTCCTGATACACACCGATCTAGCCACAGCCCAGGCTGCCACACTGCCCTGAAACCCACCTGGCCATGTAACCTATAGTATGTGTAGGAGTTCAGGGTGGGCAGCGTTGAGGGAGAACCTGTGCCTCACAGGGCATGTCCCAAAGGGACCATTGTGGGCAGAAGTCCCAGGCCCAGCTGTGTTCACAGCACGCCACGTACGCTGTCTCAGGTCCTTTGTTCCAGTCTGGTAGCATGTGTTCCCTGATCCCTGATCCCTCAGTATCACTCATGCCCCAGGAATGTTCCTGGCACATGCTTCAGTGGGAGTGGATGAAACCTGGTTAAAGGAGCATTTCTTCTGGAGCAGAGCCCCCTGACACACAGAGAAATGTCCGAACTGGCAGAAGTTGGGGCTGGAGCGAGGTGGGAAACTAGATGTGACAGTCTCTCTTGGCTTGTGTGGCAGTTAATGTTCTGATACATGGAAGAACATGAATCGTCTCAACTCCAGGCAGGGTTCCAGGATCTCCTGTAGGGCTCAAAGCGAGGCAGGGAAAGGACAATCTGCATGAGGTTCACTTGGTGAGATGGATGCTCCAAGCCAGGTGGCCCACATTCTCCTGGGATCCCCTGTCCAGCTGCCCAGCCCCTCTCCTGCCCTAGGACTCTCCTCCAACTGAGAAAGCCAGATGGGTCATCATGACCCTTGCCTGGCCAGTCCCTTACCATCTGTCACAAAATCTGAATTCTGTGACACCAAGGTGACCTGCAGTCTTCCTGGCTGGCCTGTCGTGGGCTGACTGGTGGCAAGCGTTCAAACTTCTGAAGTGGTTGCACACTACTCTCTCCAGCTTTTCCTTTAGGTGTGGTTTGAGCAAGAGCTATTGAGAGCCCCAGGTGAACGCACTCCTGGGGAAATGGCCGGGGGTCGGGGGGCAGGATCTCAAACCTTTCTTTAACCTTGAAACGTGTTTACTCCGCATCACTGTTGACAGGATACATGAACATTTGACTCTGATTCATGATTTTTTTACTTGTTAAAATTATACTTTGGGTTGAAATGAAGTATTTTCCTAATGAATTTAATGAAATGCGTTTCCTCATGATTTTCCCCACTGAGGGCAATTTCAAGATGAAATCTGGGCAGAGGTAAAGACCCAGAAAGTTGCTAGAAGTCAGGGAAAGGCTATGGAGACTGGTATCCCTGGCCAGCAATTCAACCTGCCGATAGGTGGGGGACCTGAGCCTGTGGGTTGAGGTGGGGCTCATGACGGGGCCGGGAAGCCAAGATTGCAGGCCTGTCTCCTCCGTCTAAGATTTGATGCTGGGATGGTGTCATCAGTTCTGAGTATAGAGGATGTTGACCCCAAGAGCAGAGGCCAACAGCCAGTGGACAGCTACAGCCTGGCCCTCAGAGAGCAAGAGAATCACACTCTCTACTCAGCCCACTCAGGCCTTTCAGACTCTGTCCCTCTGCAGACCCTGAGTCCCTCACAGCACATTCTGATCTCAAGGTTGAGGACAGGAGCCTGAGGACACACAGAGGCTAGCCACTTCCCTTGAAACATCCTGTCTTCCCAGGATAGCCACCTTCCCAGATGCTCTCCATCTCCCTCAGGCAGTCTCTGTTTCTGAGTACATGGGGTCTTGCTCATTCAAGGGTTCAGCCCTGAGTGAGGTGCCAGAGCACAACCTGCAGGCACAAAGACCCTTCATCTATCGGCAATGTCCTAAGCTCCAAGGAAGGTAGGGCTCCAGCCCATAACACACAAGCCACCAGCTGTTGCCATGGCTCTGGTACCCTCAGCCCTTAGTTCTATTGCTTCCTGGTGGAAAAACTCCAGGATGTGGCCATGTGGGGGCACCAAGAAGGACTTAACATCATGCTGACACTGTGGGGTGACACAGGAGACGTGAAGAACCATAAATGGGGTTTGTAGCCCCAAAAGGAACTGTGAGGACACCCGGAGCAGGGGCCACCACAGAATCAGCTCAGTTGGTGCAAGTTACTGGGTCTCCTTAAGACCCAGGAGAGTTCTAAAGGGGGTTCCTCAAGACTCAGGAAGTAGACAATTCAGAAGCTTCAGGAAGTCCTTGAAACTGACCATATGTAGGAGGCCCTCCCTTCCCAAGGTTACATATGTGCTGCTAAAATTCTTTCTGGGAGGCACAAAAGAAGTCCGGCCCCCTCCTCCCACCATTCTTATAACAAACCAAGGTCTAATTCCTCCAACTACAGTTTGGAAAATCAGCCAGTTTATTTTGGCTTACAAAGCAGGGGGTGAGGGATTACTTACAGGAATGTGGGTGCTCCCACCCACCAGGCCACACTGGAAAGTCTCCATCCAGGATCGGATCATGACTTTCCCACAGCCCTGCAAAACAGTGAGAGAGCATCTCTCTCACGGCTTCCTGGGCTTAGCTACACTTAGTCCCTCCTCCTTGAGACTGGTTGGTGGGAGGTACGGCTGGCTCAGCCTGCCTCTCCTCTCTTGCAGAGGGTACCAGTCAACAAGTTGGGCTCTGAGGATCCTAGGCAAGCATCAGGTATAGCCAAGGTTGGGAAGAAGGCATCTGACATCCATGGTCTGTCTTTCGGAGGACAGTCCTAATGCTTCAGTAAGCAAGAAAGACAACTGGGGAGACTCGGGCCAGTCCATCTGCCTGGAAGAGGCTCGGACCCATGGAACAGCTTCTGGAAGGGACACTCAGACCAGCTGAGCTTTCTAGAGAAGATTCTCCAAACTGCTGAACTGCCTGTAAGTCATGTAGTGAGCACCAGGGTTCTGTAAGCCGCCACCTGCAGGGGCGGGCCTTCCGTGATGCAGCTGCCTTTGAGTTGCTCACACTCCTGTAAGCAACCACTCACCCGTACTCTTATAAGACACCTCAATAAGCCCCAACTTAGACTTAGGGACTGTTATGACTTTGCTCGGTCTTTGGTTCTCCATCTGGGATGAATGGGTGGTCATGTCACATCTACCCAGGAAAAGGTCAGAAGGAGACATGGCACTCTACTCTAGACACAGTATCCTGGGCACTGCCAAACCAGAGTGGGAGGTGCGCTGGATGTGTCTTGGGAAAAGCTAGGCAAGGTAGGAGCAGATGCTGAGAGCACTCTAAGAGCCATTCTTGGCTCTATCAGACAATAGCCATCTGCTGTGACTGCTGACATTTCAGACAAGTGCACACAAATGCTCAGTGTTCTGTGTAGGTGACAGAGGCAACCCCACCAAGGTCAGACTTGGAGCCTCTACAAGGATAACTGTGTAGCCAGGGTTCCAGTGGCCTATGACTCCCCAGGAGCAAAAATGGAGCCTCTACCTCAAGGAGGACAGCCCGGCCAAGCGCTACAGGAAGCCAAAGCAAGTGCCTGACAGTGCCCGGAAGCTGGTTGTGACTGGCTGTCAGCAGCTCCTTCCCGTGGATCAGATGATGGTGTTTCCCAGAATCACACCTGCCTGGCCCTATGGAAACTGTGGCGAAGGTCAGACCTTCTCCAAGACTCTTGGGCCAGGAACCTGCCTAGAGCTTTAAGTGTTCTCCCCTCAACCTTCCACTCACCCAAGCTGTGTGCATAGCCAACAGGGTGCCGACTTTGGGTGGCTCCTCATCTGTCTGACTAGGGAGCACCTCCACCATGTGCCACATCCCCGACTGACGAGGAGCCACTGGCTCCAGAGATTTATTAAACATCCGAACGTAATTTTCCATTAACATTTCCTATTTTGGCATCTTAAAGAGAGTGGAAGTTGATTTCAGTTCAACATCCTGGGGGGAAATTAGCTCGTTTTGCTAGCGTGTCTGGTAATTGCAGTGACACCAAGGTTAATTGCTTAATCTGGGCTGCCATGGTGCGGGCTGAGAATTCCCCGCGCAATCTGGGCTATAATTAGTGCCAGGGCATCGTATTTGGAAGCAGCTTCTACAGGAACAGCAGAGCTAGGCAAGGTGATGGAGGCTATGACAGAGGGGACAGCTGGGGCAGCCCCTGCATTGCCCAGCAGTGGTGCAATGCTTAGAGATGTCTCCACAGGCTGTGGAAAGTGACCCGGCTTCCCAATTGCATCCGTTCCTGTTTGGGGCAAAGAGAGGACATGAAACTGTCCCTAAGCCCTGTCTGCTCATCTTCCTCTGCCCCAGGCAGTGATAGCCTGTGCCCAAGGCCCCAGAGACCCAGCTGACCATAGCTATAGGCAAGAGACAAATACCCAGCCACAGTGGCTTCTCATTCCTGGCCAGCACCTCAAACACACAGAACTGTGCTAGACCGAATGTTGATTAAACGGCCAACTCAGGAGGCAGCAGCAGGAGGATCACAAGCTCAGAGTTCACCTGGCTACAGAATGAGTTCAAGGCCAGCTTGGGAAACTTAGTGAAAACTCAAAATTAAAAGAGGCTGGGGTTTGGAAGCGGGATGGGGGAGGAACTGGGAGGGGTTGGAGGCAGGAGTGAGGGTCAGTATGGTCAAAATACATTGCATGAGTTTCTCAATGAATTAATAAAAGTTACATTTCTTTAAAGAAAGAGGCCTAGGATAGAGGCTAAGTGGGGTGCTTGTCTAGCACCCACCGGATTCAGTTCCCAGTACTGTAAAAAACAAAAAGACTAAGCTAGCTCTAGGATCATACACCACACACATGCATACACACATCACAAACATCACATACACACACATCACACATACATACCATGCACTCACACACCACGGTGATGGAAAGGATCAAGTAGCCATCATTCCATAGCCAGCAGGGAACTCGCCTTAAAACCAGGGAGCGTTTCCACTGTCACCATAGTACCAGTGATTGTATGTGTCCATACAAAGCCTTTGCTGGCTTCCTGTCCTGTCAGCCTAAAAACACCAGGGAATCTTCTGGAAGGATCTCTGTCTGTCTTTCTCTAGCCTAAGAGTCAGTGGTGAGCATCACAGATATGGAGGCAGAGCTCCCTCTGCATCCCCGATGAGATGAGAACCCCAGCTCCTTTGCTGGTCCTGATGCCCGGGGGAACCTGTGTTCTAGACCAGCACCAGGGCAGAGGCAGCGGGGCGTGGGGGTGGGGCAGAGGCACAAGGCAGGTCCTAGTGCACTTGGCTGCTTTCCTCAAGGCAGCACATTTTTTTAAAGATTTTGTAAAATTATGTATTTGGAGTGTTTGTGCATCTGGGTGTTGTGCCCATGAAGTCCAGCAGTGGGAGCTGGATTCCCTGAAGTTGAAGTTACAGGAGGATGTGGGCCACCCAACATGGATGCTGTGGATTGAACCGGGTCCTCAGCAACACATGCTCTTTACTGCTGAACCATCTCTCCAGCCCCATGACACTTGATATCCTTGGGACAAGCAAAATCACCTATTATACCCAAGAAATGGGGGGGGGGGGGTAAATACCTCCAGAGACTTGTTCAGGCATCTTTCTTTGAGTGAGACTTAGGGAGCAGGGGATTCAACACCGGAATTTCTCTCTGAAGCCTCCAGCAGGGCACGGAAGCTAACACCTCCCTCCCTGGGCCAAGGTTGCAGCAGAGGGCAAGTGCACCTGAGTTCTACGCCATGCTGACTCTGTACAGGTGGTACCAGCAAACAAGCCTCTCACCCAAGTACGGGGTGGGTCAGGGTACCAGTTTAGGAATGAGGCAAGTTCAGTGAGATTGTGGGGTTTAAGCGAGTGTCCACACTGCCTGCTGCCCATCATCACTACCCCATAACGCTGGGAGGAAGCATGCACCTGCTGACGAGGCGGTGCACACAGCTAATGCATGCTAAATAGCTTGAGCAGTACACACGTTCTAGAAACGAATTTCAGTGTCACGTTAATCATAGTTCAGCTCTTTTCGCTCCTGTTCCTGCTTCCAGGCATTGCTGCCCCTGGCATCACCTCCTGTTTTAGCTTTGCTGCTCTTACCTTTGCACTGGGTTCCTATTTCATCCATTCTTTGGGTTTGCTGGGCAAGCAGCCTGCCACTAAGCTCCACCCCCAACCCTCTGCTCTCAGCCCTTCGCGGGAGGGAAAGCCCAGTAGCCAACCTCAGTGGTCCACACCTGCAGAAACTTGGGAGCTGAACTTAGACCTCTCCTTCTGCTGTGTCTAATGTGGCCATTCTTTCTCTCAGTGGGGATGGGGTGCATAGGCTGGGGCGCTCAGGACCTGGGATCTGTCTGGGTGCCCAGGGCTGGGAATAGGACTGGGACAAGGAGGATGGCATGGCAGCCTCTGCCCTGCACTACGGATTCACAGACCAAGGCCCGTTCTCCAGGGTGCTGGGTGCTTTTCTTACTCAGCCCTGCTGGCTCCTCTTGACACAAAGGTAGAGGCTGTATCTGCCCCCTGGTACCCTCAGCAGGGTTACATCACACCACCTAAAGTGCATGCTCAGTCCGTGCTCCCCCCTGTCATCTTTCTTCCTCCTTCCTTCTTCCTTTCCTTCCTTCCTTATTTCCTTTCTCCTTCCTTCTTCCTTCTGTCTTTCCTTCCCTTCCTGCCTGCTCTGTCAAATTATTTTATCAGGTCCATGGAACAACTTAAAGATGATTCCTTTTGTTCAGCCCCCTTCTAGAAACTATGTCAAGTTTTAAAGGAACATCTAATATGTAAAGCGAAATTACCACACACAAATTTCAGATCAAAATATAACACTGTTTCTGTTTTCTTACAGTTACACAATTAGTCGATACAAACTATGTAAATAGGTAAAGCGGTTCCACCAGGCCTTGTAAGAGGCAGTCTCCTGTCCATTACAGCTGCGAGTTACCAGCAAACTCTCCAGAAGTTTCCTTATAATTCCACAGTCCTATGCTTCTCACACCACCTGCTTTCTTCAGCGCTCAGCCCCGGGAACCTTCCCCGGCCAGCTCCATAGGACGCTGTGAGAAACAGCTTACTGACTGAGCACAGAGAGCAGCATATAAATCCTAACTCATGACCCTTCCCCGCTCTTCTGAGAACCAGGAGGGTACAAGACTACAGGACATCTAAGTTTGCCCTTTCCCTTTGCCTTTTTTTCCAATCCATACAGATGGGTCATCTCTATATTTTACATCCTGTTTATTTTAAAGCTTACCAGATGCCTGACCTTGGAGGCAAGCTTGGCTGTTGGTAATTTTCTACTCTAAACTTCTAGTTTAGAATGGAGGGCTAGTTTAGCAGAGTTTGCTTGGGGCAGGTAGACCAGCATGAGCAGGGGTCTTGTTTTCATTCATAGCACCTTTGAAAACGAATAATCATATTTTATTTCTAACAACCATGAGCTCCCCTGACCTATGGGCAATGGTTTGGGGACCATAGCCAGGAGTCCTCACATTGCCTTTCTAAAGCTCCTCATCGTAGCTCTAGGCTTGTGCCTGGAAAATGTGGGGTAGGCCGTAATGTTCTCCCAAGCAGAACCAAGCCCAAGTCCTGTTCACGTCAAGCCAGATGAAGCATTCGACATTGAAGTCTTATCAGAAAAAAGAAAACTATAAGATTTAGAGCAAAGTTTTTACAAACACTCAGATATTACATTACGGAGATTTTCTTGAAGATAGACTGTGTTGGGAGACAGTGCTGAATTCAACATTTCTTCTAACTTCTATATAAAGTAGGCCGCAGGGACTGGGGATATAATTCAGTTGGTAGATACGTGCCTAGCATACACCAGGCCCCGGATTCACCCCCAGGACAGCATAAACCAAGCTTGGTGGTACAAGCCTCTAATCCCAGCGCTAGGGAGGCAGACACAGGCTGATCAGAAGTTCATGTTTGCCTTTAGCTACATGGCTACTTAGAGGCCAGCCTGGACCACATGAGACTCTATCTCAAAAAATGAAATAATAAAGTAAAATTGGCTCCATAAGCAAACAAAAGGCAAGCTGTGGCTTGGGAGGATTCTCTGCTCTGACCTCAGGACCTCAAAAGAGCAGATCTGATTGCAGCTGGTGCCTCTCCCCGAGCACCTTGTAAAGAAATGTTCCTAAAGAGAAGTTGCACCTTCCACTGAACCTTCTGTAAGGCTGATGAATTGATTAGAACCTCAAAGACGGTGGAGAGGTTGGAATGTTGCAGGTCCAGAGCCTAATTACAACTTACCCAGGGCCATCTTTAGCCCCTAAATAGCCACTCCTTGCCCACCTCAGTGTCTGACCTAACATTTTTGTAACTAGCAGGGAAAGTCTTTGGGGATATACTAACTTAAGGAACTACTAGCTTCCGCCAAACAAAAGATTAAGAGTGTCATCAGCATCTGAGGCCCGTGGTAGAGATTCCTCACTTTGCTGTAACCAGCTGACCTGATGTTTCCAGTCATGTATTTGAAAACCATCTTGATATATGTCTTTCTTTGTACTATTACTACGAAAATTGCATCAAACTGTTGTCATATGGAAACGTGGAGTTCAGGGTAACCTGAATCGGTGTTCCTAGACCGTGATCACTTCTGTTTGCTTCCAGAATAAATTATCTCTTACCCTCTTTGAGGGAGAGCTGTGTTTTCGCACTGACAGCTTCCACCAGGTCCAGACAGGGAGCTGGGGCCTGATAAGTTAAGATGCAGAGACTCCACAAAGTTTGCATCCAGTGCTCAGGGCGCAGGGCAATGAATGACATACAGTCCCAAAAGTGAGGAGTTCTTCCTCAATGAAGCCTGTGGGAGCAAATATAATACCTCCTTCTCTCTCCCACCTCTGTCTCATCTCTCATCCAGGATCAGCTGAGACCCAGGCAGGCAAGAGGACTCTGATCCCAAGTGGGATAGACCCTGAGACAAATCATCTCTGGTGAGAACAGGCAGTGCAGGGACTCTGGACAGAGAGGAGCAGGAAGAAGGTCTGCAGAGGGTCTCCTTCGTGTGGTCTAGAGTGACAGGCTCTTATCCCCTTGGGACAGGGAACGCATCCTTGCCCCAGCAGCCTCCTGGCTTTCAGACAGACAGGATAGGACAAGTGCCTTCTGCCCTCAATACCATGCCAAGCAGACTTCATGCGGTTCCTCACTCTCCTCGTGCCTGGCACTTCCTTGAGCTGTGCAGGCCATGACTGAGAGGTGTCCTGAGGTTCAAAGTCCCTCCCAGCCTGTGTGTCAGGAAATAGGGGAATCAAGACATGGGTCCCAGAGTAGGAGGAACAGCCAGTGTCCAGGCACCTTGAGAGGAGGCTGCCAGGTCCAATGGGTGCTTCTGTTTAGTAAGGTCATCTCACAGCAGCAGAGACCCATTTGGGTCATCCCAGAGTTTCTGGGCATCTCTCATTGACCAGCTAACCGGTACTGACCAGCAAGTTATCCACAAATGCATCACCATCCAGACTGTGACACCGAGGGAAGATGGCTGGAGAGGTTAAGAGAAATCCTGACTGAGTGACCTAAGGCTCCTGGCATCACCCTTGAAGTTTTGTCCTCTAAAAACAAGCATCACAGGGTCAGGGAGGTACCAGGACTCTGTTTCCCCTCTACAGACTCCCAGCCTCCAAGGCCCTCAGGGACACCAAAGGATGCTTTTCTATTTGATTGTTTTTGTTGTGTGGGGGCCACAGAACTGGGGTGAAGATCAGAGGACAACTCAGGAGTCAGTTCTCTTCCGCCACCTTGTAGAATCCAGGGATCAAACACTGATCGCCAGACTTGTACCCAAGCACCTCCACCCCCTGAACCATCCCAGCAGCCCTGAAGATGATTTTCGAGAAAAAATGAGTGGGTTCTCGTTGGCTAAGATCTTCTTGTCTCCGTGGTGTTCCTCTACCAGGGTCAGCTGAAGCCCAGCCAGCCAAGATGCATGCTGACTACCAGCCATGGCAGGCAAAGACACCAGACTCCGTGCAGAGAAGGCTGGCAGAAGCACAGACCCAGGGATGTGAGCCCTCATTTCAAAGTGCACAGTCAACCGTGTCATTACCCCATGCTTACTTAGAGCTTAGCATTCAGCTGTTGGAACCGCTATGGCTGTGTGCAGCATTACCTTGTGAGCAGGAAGTGCTCCATCTCCCTATCGCTCTGTGTGCTTTGTGTCTTGGCTGTATAAATGGGAAGTATGCACATAGAGCAACAAGACGGACTGACCATATCCATTCAGCTGATGTGAGACCAACAGAGGTACATGAGAGGGCCAGGACCAGTGAACTAGCAAAGAGGCCAGGTGTTACCACCTTCCCTGACCCTGTTTGTGCACAGCACCACTTTGGGGACAGCTCTGGGGCTCCTGTCAAATGCCTGGTGCATGCTCGGGCATCTCCCAGGAAAGTCACTATGGGGTGCAGCTCAGGATCACCTGAGCACTCAGCTGAGCACATCCAGATCCTTCCCACTAAGGAAAACAGCAAGGAGGAATGTCAGGTGTGGCAGGGGCTCCAGGCCATCCAACTGACTCCCAGGCTTCAATACAGTACACAGGGAACATGGGGCTGCTGTTTCTAGGAATGGGAAGGGAGCCTCCTGATAGGATGAGGAATACTGGCTCCGTGAATGTCTCTGAGCCCCGTGGCATATCTCCAAAGGGACCGGACTGAGAAGACACCCCTACTCTTCCCGATGAAGGGACCACCCAGCCCTGGCAAGCCCGCCATTTCTCTGCTCCCCTCATGGGCTCTCACCCACTCAAGGCATCTGCAGTCATGCCCGCAACACTGGTCCAATAGGTTTCCTGCAACCTTGTTTAAAGAGATGAGGGTCCACTGATCTATCCCCTCGAGTCTCAACCGACCATCGGCCATTCACCTAGCTTGATGGCCAGACTCTGCTTCCTGGACAGGATACAGAGGTTGACAATTACTTAGCCCTGTGGAGATCTGGGGGCCAGGAAGCATGGGAGACTCCTCCCCAGCCAACCTTGGCAGAGGAACCCTGGGTGAGGCATTCATGCTGACAGCAGGGCCTTAGGGCGGAAGAGGCAGGTGAGAACTCAGAAGGAGCATGGTTTCACCAAATGGAAGAACCGGATGGTATTCGGGGCAAAAGGAGCAGCAGTGGGAGTGTGGGATGCCCAGATGTTGAATGTTGTCCTCTGAGCATCTCATGGCCTGTGCCTTCTTGATCTCCTGTAGGGCGTAATGCAAGGTGGACCTTAGCCAGGTCACCTGCTATGAGGAATAGAGGAATGGCTCCCGTGGGCATGGCACTCTGCTCTGGCTAGTTGTGAGACAGCTTCTACCCAGCATCTGGAAAGAACCTGCACTAAGATGATCTACCTGGGAACAGACTACTATTGGCTGCAGTCAGGTCCCCACCCCATAAGGCCATTGGCTAACCAGACCTATAAGACCCTTTTCACTTCCTTGAGTAAACGGTGTTTGCAGCAGTTTGCCACTGCCTGCTTCCCACTCAGCCCCAAGAATCTGTATGTTTTGATTCCATGCCTACTCACTGCCCCCCACAGCGGAGACCCTTCAGTCCCCTCAGGCTGGCCCCAAGCACAGGGACCCCCAACAATCTCCCAATAGCTATGGTTACCCACAGTAGAACTGCACAAGGTTGAGCCCATTAATGCCCCATCTCAGAGCTGGGGAGGACTCACAAGGCCCCACTCTTCCCAGTGGATTTTCAGAGGCAACATTGCTGGGAGAGTGAGAGATGCTGCTTCAGTGGTTTAGCCACTCAAGTGGTCTGTGCTTCTGGGAGTAAATCTCATTAAACCCACTGGGTCACTCTCCTAATTTGTTGCTGTGGCTGTGACAAAACACCCTGACAAAAAGCCACTTAGGGGAGGAGAAGGTTATTTGACTGACACTTTCAGGACACAGCCCGTCAATGAGGGAAGACCAAGCAGGAACTGAAGCTGAGAACCACAGAGGAACCCTGCTTGCTGGCTCTCCCACAGGCTCATGCTCAGCTAGATTCCTAATACGACCCAGGCCCACCTGCCTAGGGAATGGTGCCACCTTCGGTGAGCTGGGCCCTCCTACATCAACCAAGAATCAAGACAATCAACCACAGACATGCCCAGAGGCCAATCTAATCTGGGAAATCCCTCAGCTGAGACTCTCCTCTGGTGACTGGAGGCTGTGACAAGTTGACAGTTAAAGCTCCCTGGGACAGTCACCAAGCTAGGCTTGAACAGGATTGTTACTTTGGTCTGTTGTTGGTGCCCTGGCTGGGATAAACGGATTGCTCTTTTCGTCTCCTAGAAGTCCACACAACACCAGCTCAGGGGTGGCCAGGAGCTGCTGAGTGGCAGCTGCAGCCAGTTTCTCTGTCTAGCTCCAAGCATCACTGGGCTCCTGTAATTCCTGAACCAACGGACCAAAGCCAGCAGGAACTGGGCTTGGGAAACCTGACTCCACCCAGCCCACCACCTACAGCTCCTTGTCCCCAGAACCCGAAGAAACACATGCAGTGTCCCATCAACAGGGTGGCAGGAAGGATCCAGGGATCCCATGTCTGTACATGGCTGACCACAGCTCTGTCCTCTCTGGAGCCACATCCCTGCCTGGCCTTCATGTTACCTGCCAGGACTGTTACCTGGGCTTCCCCTGTAAGTGGCCCTGTTGCCTACACCCAGTCCCTTCCCCTCACCAGATTCCAGGACACAACACGCCAACAAAAAACGTCCACAACAGAAACGAACAACAATCTGTCTTCCCAAGTAGAATAATTAATCGATGCCATGTGGGAAGCACGGAGAGTTTTGAATAAATGTGGAGACACAGTTACAAGAGCAAAATATTATCATTTGTCCAACATAATTATTTTCTTGGAAACTGTCGATGATTAATACGGTACATTATAAATACTCTCGTGTGCATCAAGTTTCATCTCTCCAGTCTAATTAACATGCCTGGGAATTGCTCTTTTGGTGGGGAAAGACATTTAAAATATATATTTCACGAAATCTGAGTTATTTGTCATAAGCTCCAAGAGGAAAAAAATAAAATATGGAGAATATTACAGTCACTTAAATACTTTATAACATGACAGTTTTCAAATAAATCAGTTCTTCAAGCTTTTCGGGGAGGAAAGGATGTGGGGGGTTGGAACCCTATCCCCATGGCCATGCACCCACTTTCTTCTCAGATCATTCACAGGCTCCAGCTGTGCATCCAGGCCGCCATCCTAAGGCCCAGACTCCAGATGTGGAGCCCAGTCTGCTCTGCGAGTGTGAGGAAGGGTTGCAGAGTTCTGCTCTTAAAATGTGCCCAGTGTTCTAAACCCGCTTAGACACCCCAGGAACAGGCACACTGATAGTTAGGACAGGAAGAAAGACTGTGACTTGACGTCATGGAAACACTGGGCATTTCAGAACATACTGCTGGGGAGTCACTGTACCATTGTCCTGGAGAAGGAACTGCTCATGTCTGAATGTGAACTGTCTTCCACAGTCTCCTGCATCTGAATACTTGGTCCCCACCTGGTGGTGCTGTTTAGAGAGGTTGTAGACATCTAGGAGGTGGAGCCTCACTGAAGGAAGCAGGTTACTTGGGACAGGCCTTGACGTATACAGTGCAGCTCTACTTCCTGTTCATTCTCCGCTTCCTGACTGTGGATGTGAGGTGGCCAGCCTTGTGCTCTGGCCACCATGCTAGCGACCACCATGCACTGTATCCCCTTGAACTGAGAGCCTAAATAAACCCTCCTTCCTCAAGTTTCTTCTTTCAGGTATTTTGCCCTGGAAACATGTAAGGTACAGGAACTTTACCTTTCTTTGACCATTAAATGATGGAGGGGTCACCCCTGTACTAAAGAAAACAAGATTCCATGGAAGATCCAACTCACTAAGCCTCCAGGAGGCCCCAAGTGGCTGACTGTGAGGTTTGGTTCTTACAGCAGACACTGCTAACTGATTCCCCCAATATACACAAATATATACAGACTACTCTGTACACGGGAACACCCCCACCCACATAGCATAGCCAGAGGGGTGTTTTGCTCTCATCTACCCTGAAGTTCTCTGACAAGGTCAGGGTGGAGCTCAGCATGTGATTGGAGGAGGCTGCATGTCAGAAGTGAAGGCAGTCATTCAGACAGCCCTGGGCACCATTTCTCACTGATATAAAGAGACACCCAAGAAGACGCAAGGCACTAGGTCCTTGCCACACTCAAGAGCTTCATTAATGGCAAGCCCTCATGCCACCACCCTGAGCCTACAATGGGTGCAATCTGCTAAGGAAGCCGGAGTGCTGAGAGCAGGAGCCAGGACCACAGACCAGGAGGTTCTCACTCTGAGGCTTCGAATGGCCTCCTCCATCCTGCCTCACTGTGACTGTGCCAGTGTGTGCACCTTTATTCTATTTCACACAGATGCTCTTTCCACATGATGTCCAAGACCATAGAGGCTGTCCCCAAAGAGCTAGTCATGGCCAGCCCTGAAATGGGGACAGAGAGCACCATCTCCAGCTGGCCACCCAACCTCTGTAAGCAAGAGAGGATAGTTCCCTCACTGTCTGGAAACCTGAGCTTGGAAACTGGGCTTGGAAACAAGCCCACAGGGAAAGCTGAGCTGCAAGTTAGATGGCATCCACAGTGTCAAAGACCCAGGCAGTCTCTCCGGGAGGCCAAGGGCCATAGAAACCTTGCTGGACCATGGTGTGCCGGGGACAGAACACCCAGGGTCAGGCAAAATGGGCATAGAGGCACATAACCAGGGTCAGGATGGGGCCAGGGCTCTGGTGCCATCAGGTTCTCAAGGTAGAAAATGGGCAGAATTCAGGCACCCCAGTGCTCACCCCTTCTGGACAAGGCCAGTTACAATACAGGGACATCCAGAGACCTGGAGAAGAGCCCAGGTTGTCACTTCACTGTGCCCAAATCAACCTCCCACATTCTCAAACAGCTCCTCACTCCATCTGGGGGACAAGCTAGAAAATGCCCTGAGCTGTAGCCCACACCTGGGTTCTTCCACTAGATGGTTATGGATCTGAGAAACACCCTTTGCTCCAGGTTCTTCCAGACTGGCCAGCACAGTGCCTTCTGGGCTGCAGTCTGGACTACTCAAGTAGGAAGCCAAGTCCACCAGAGTCCAGCCTGGGGTAGCTGTGGGCCCTTCAAACATGTCTGTCCTATCCTCCTGTCTGAACACACTCCAACTCACTGCCTAGAAAGCACCATGCTCAGGTTCCAAAGCTCAAAGAACCCTGAGCATTCACAGTCACCTGCTGAAATATTTCCTGCAACTTCCATCTTGACACATGACTCGGGCCCTGACCGAATCAGTGCAAAGGGGAACCAAACACATTGACTCGTTTCTGTCCATGTCGTCACCCGAGCTCTTGAGGGAGATGGGTTTGTGACAACGTCAAAACACAGTGAAGGGGTGTCAGGAGGAGGGAGCAGACAAATGGCGTGTGGGTTAACGTTTGTCAACTTGACCCAAACTGGAGACACCTGGGAGGAGGGACCCTCAATGGAGGAATTTCCTCCACCAGATTGGCCTATGGCCTGTCTGTGGGGCAGATCCTAAATTGCTAAGTGACATGGGAGGGCCCAGCCCACTGCGGGCAGTGCCATCTCTGGGGCAGGTGAGTCTGGGCTGTATAAGAAAGGTGTCTGAGCAGCCAGGGGCAGCCCACCTCCAGCTTCCTGCCTTGAGCTCCAGCCCTGACTTGCCTCAGTGATGAACTGTGACGTGGAGGTGTAACCAAAATCAACCATTTCCTTATATAAGTTGGTTTTGGTCAGTGCTTTATCATAACAACAGAAAGCAAATTAGAACAGAGGCACAGGCCACAGGGTCTGCAGGAAGAGGGGGTGACCCATCACAGATGCCTGGTACCACATCTGCACACTTACTAGGACAAAGCCAGGAGCTAAGACCATAGGTGACACCATCACAGGGGCTGTTCATTAGAGATTATTCAAGAAGAAACAGGCCTAGGGTACATGCTGGAAATCATTCCTGATCCTGCTGGGATTGTTCTGAGGGTGCTACAGCATCAGGTGGTCCAGAAACCCTGAGAGCCTTCCTTATCAGGATCAGGCATCCTGATAACAGAAGAGGTCTCTCAAGGCTGTTCTTAGGTGGAATTCCCATGCCATGTATCTTGGGGACAGAAGCAGTATCACCCACTTGCCCCCAGGCCTGGTCCCTAATGCTATGTCTAGATTCACACCTAGGAATTATGACAATCATCAACTGTGGCTCTGGGTCACCTTGTCCTGGATGCATGTCACCAGAAGGACGCCAAGTGTCCTGGAGAACCTGCTCAGGAACCTCAAACCAGAAGGCTGGTCTCAAGAAGGGACTACGAGTTCCCTCCAATCACAGAGACACAGTGATGTAGTCCATATGGGAGAGTAGCCTGCAGCCCCTCCCCATAGGAGGCTTGAGAGGCAACAAGAAGCTGGATCCCAGCCAAAGCCAGCATGGCCTCCCTCACATCTGACATCCAGAAACTGCTGAGAACAAATTTTCTAAAACCTATCAGTAAAGCCACATCTACCTCAGACACAGTGGTTCTGATATACTAGGCATACTGGTGACGTTTCTGTTGCTGGGATAGAAGCACTGACCAAGAGAACTTATAAAAGGAAGAGTTTATTTAGCTTATGGTTGCAAAGGGGCAGGAGCTCATTGTGGCGGGAGGCATGGCGGCAGAGGTAGCTGGAGCAGAAGCTAAGCACTCACGTCTTCAAGCAGGTACAGGAAGCAGAGAACAACTGGAGATCTGACAAGGCTTAAGAACTCTCTAAGTCCACCTTCAGTGACGTGCTTCCTCCAGCATGACCACACCTTCTAAGACCTCCCGAAACAGCACCACCAACTGGGGACAAAATGTCCCAATACTTAGCGCCTAAGGGGACCTTCTCATCAAACCACTAGGTAACAAAGTCTATGAAACAGAGTCCACACCTCAATGAGGACTGCAAAGGCGTGAGACCTCAGGGAGACCCCGCTTTTAACGCAACATTGAGTGTTAGCATTCTACAGTGCCACAAATTATCACACAGGTTCCTGAGCGGAGCACCGCACTGGTGCCTCCTGCAATGCAGGCCTCTCGGCTACAGAGAAATGAGGAAGCCGAGCCTGAGGAGTCCGAGGCCTTCTGAAGACTTGAGTGATAATCATAATCGAAAGACTGAGCGTGAGAACCCAGAGCACAGGTTTTTCTAGACAGGAAAAATGAGGAGTTTTAAGAGGAGAAAACCCTAAATCCTGTCATAAATCTGCATACAGCTAAACGTGTTTCACAAAGGAACAGCAACAAAAACTCCACAGAGCGAAATGCACTTCACAGCATAGAAAAGGGTTAGAGCTCAGTGCCGGGTCGGATCTTGCCGCTCTCTTAGTCTATGACAATTTACGCAGAAAATAAATAGACTAGGATGTGAGGTGTATGAGAGTCAAGATAAATTCCTTGAATTTATTATATCCTTATTGAAATAAATAACATGTGAAGAGTCTGTTTTCTAGGACCTGTAGATCATTAGCGGGAAAGTGACTCGTACTGAGCAACAAGGCATTGCAATAACTTCTGAGCGAGCAGCCACACAGCCAGACCTGCTGGGTGACACAGGCCTGCCGTCCCAGTTACCTGGGAGGTAGAGACTAGAACGGCGACTGTACAGCCTGTCTGGGCGACTGAGCTAGCTCCAGGACAGCCTAGGAAACTCGGTGGGATGGTGTCTCAAAAGAAAAAGAGAAGAGAAGGCTGGGGCTGCAGCCTGGTGGAGCACTCACTACCGTGGGCAAGGCCCTGAGTTCAGTCTCCAGTACCGGGGAGGCGGGCCGCCCAAGGCTGCTGCGCCCAGAAAAGTAAATGGAAATGTAACCACTGGAAGGATGAGAGAGGACAGTGGTTAATATTGTTATCTTGACAGGATCTAGAATCACCCAGGAGACAGGTCTCTGGGCAGGTCTGTGGGGGAGTTTCTAGACTAGGTTAATAGAAGTAGGAAGCCCCACACTAACTGTAGGTGTGCCATCCCGCGGGCTATAGTCCGGACTGATTGGAAGGGGAAAGTGAGCTGAGCACCAGCCTTCCCCTCTCTACTTCCTGGCAGAGGATGCAATGTGACCAGCAGCCTCACAGGCCGCCTCACACCACCGCCACACCAGAGCTGCCACCACACCTTTCCCTCCGGGATACATTGTGACCGCAAACTGGCCACCAAAATAACTTTCTTTCCTTAACATGCTTTTGTCACAGCAACAAGGACAGTAACTAAAACAGAGAGAAACAAAATGAGATCAGCAATGCTTGGGTGGAAACGCCTGACAGACTAACTCGGCCCAGCCAGGTGACCACAGTTAGTGCGCAAGATGGTGTGGACCCTGGGAACCATGAGCCAAGATGCACACTTCACCTCTACTGGTCTAGTTTCTTTCTTATCACCGTGATGAAAACACTGACCAAAACCAACATGGGGAGAAAAGGTTTATTTGGCTTACCTCATAGTCCATCATCAAGGGAAGGCAAGGCAGGAACTCAGAGCCAGAACCTGGAGCACAGACCATGGAGGAACGCTGCTTACTGGCTTGCTCCCCTGGCCTGTGCTCAGCCTGCCTTCTGATACAAACAGGACCACCTGTCCAGGGGTGGCACCACCCACAGTGGGCTGGGCCCTCCCACATCACTCAGCAATCAGGAAAATGCCCCACAGACATGGCCACAGGCCAGTCCAATGGAGGCAATTCCCCAACTGAGGCTCCCTCAACCAGGTGTGTCAAGTTGACAACTAAAGCCATCCAGGACACATATGGTCCTCCCCTAAGAACCCACCATTCAGTCCAATCATGAGAGGAACTTCATTTGATGACACTGTGAAACACCAGACCAGTTCTCCTGGGAGAGAAGCCCAAACCAGGGCAATGGGAAAGGTAGGCACAGCCAGATGAGCCCAAGCAGACACGGTAACAGTCATGGAGGCTCCTGAGTGGCCCTGGAACAGGACAAGGAGGCTAAGGTAGAGACTGGAGACTCCAGAGAAAGTGGGTGACAGATGTGCTGTGTGACCAAACACAGGTTCCCTGACTAACAGGTGTCCTGTGTGACCTAGGACTCCCCATAGGGCAAGTGTGGGGCAGTAGACAATGCACTGACTTCTTAATCCTTTCCAAGTCTAAGTTTATTCTAAAACTAAAGTGGAAAGTAAGGAAAAAGGAAGGACCCAGTGACATGCTCAATTCATCGTTTGAAGTCTGTATTAGGGAGCACTGCAGGCCCCTCCAAGGGTAACTTTCAGTGTGGACAGAGAAGGAAGTCTGGTATGATGTTGAAGCAAAAACACTTTTCAAGATGATATTGATTTTACTGCCTCATTTGTGTGACCTGTATGTGTGTTATATGTGTGCATGCATGTGGTGTGTATTGTAATGTATGTACATATGTGGTGTATGTCTATATATGGTCTGCATATGTTTGTATGCATGTGTGTGCGTGTGATATATGTATTGTGCGATGTGTATATATGTGTGATGTGTTTCATGTGTGTGTGATTTGTATACATGTGTATGTGTATTATGTGTGTATATGTGTACATGTGTAATGTATATACATGTATGTGTGTGATATTGTTAGAGTGGCAAATAGCCCCAGAATATTAACTGGGATAAAGGGATAGACTAAACAATCTCTGAGATATCTGTTGAGAAATATCCCCTTTCCAGTTTCACTAGTCAATCATTTGGTCATAGCCTCACCCCTAGGGAGGCAGGTTTACCTTAAGTTATGCTAAATAGATGGGCAGAATACTTAGTGTGTTAATGAGGTCATGAGTTTTTCCTGCCTGCAGTCCCACCTCCCGATGCTGTGCTCTCTAATTCTTCACCAGAGAAGGAAGTCACTGGCCCAGTTAAAGAAATTTGGCTAATTTGGAACATTTAAATCTGAATGGTTCTTCCCAGGGGCCTGAACCCCATAACAATATGTATGCAATGTGTGTATGTGTATACATATATGTGTATATATGCGCATAATATGTGTGATGCATGCATATAGGTGTGTATGTGTGTATTGTGTGGTACATGTGTATGTGTGTGATGTATGTGTGATATATGTGCATGCATGTGATGTGTGTATTCATATGGTGTGTGGATGTATATATATATGTGTGTATGTGTGCATGATATGTGCATATGTGTATATGTGTATGGTATGTGTATATGTATGTGATGTATGTGCATCAATGTCATGTGTATGCATGTGATGTGTGGATGATGTGTGGATGATGTGTGTTATGTGTGTGATGTGTTATGTATCTATGTGTATGTGCAATGTGTGATATGGGTATGTGTGTGATGTATGTGTGTGATGTGTATATGTATGTGATGTGTGTGTATATATGTATGTGGTATATGTATATGCATGTGTGTATAAACATTGTATATGTGTGTATATATGTATATAATGTGTGGTGTGTGTATGTGTGTGTATGTGTGTGTGAGATGTGTGTATATTAGTGCAGGCATTCATGTGAGATATCTGACTAGGGCGCTATTTCTGTTATGGAGTTTACCTGGAAAGGGGGCACAGTGGGCCACAGGAAGGGAGGTGCCTGCTTTCAATTTCACATATTTGAATTCCTTACACAAAATGCTTTATTTTTATAATCTCTTTAAAAGTTAGTTTATTTTTTAATATTATATTAAATTATTAATAATTTATATTATTAATAATAATAATGAGTGTTTTGTTTGCATGTATGTAAGTGCACCACATGTGTGCAATGTCCTGAAGAGGCCAGAAGAGGGTATCAGATCCCCTGGAACTGGAGTTACAGATGGCTGTTAGCAGCAATGTGGGTACCTGGAACCAAACCCAGGTCCTCTGGAAGAATAGCAAGTGTGCTTTACCACTGAGATGCCTCTCCAGCACCTAAAGTCATTTAAAAATATACCTCGTCACTGTGTATGGTGGCGCAAGCCTTTATTTCTAATGCCCTGGGGGAAGAGGCAGATGAATATCTGTGAGCTCAAGTTCAGCCTGGTCTACTTAGTGAGTTCCAGGCCAAATGGGGCTACAAGGAGACCCTGTCTCAAACAGACCAAAATGCATATATAATGCCATGTGGTCACATAAAACAGTTTTGTGCCATGGCTTGGTGTGAATCCATGGCCCAGACTGAAGAAGACGCGGTAAAGTGGCCTCAGACACCCGAACGCCCCTGCTGTCCTGGGGCAGCCACCACATCTCAGGCCATCCGACCTGAGTCTGCAGGGGCATCAGACAGTCTTTCACCTTCCGGTCTCAAGAACAGGGTGGCCATCAGAAACAAATCTGGGAGCTAAAGCTGGTTCTTCACAGACAGAAGAGAAAGGTAAGCCAGCTGAGGTCAACTTGTGATCAGGTGCCTTGTTGTATATGGGACGGTTGCAGCCTTAAACACTTAAAACACAGGCAGTGTGAAAGTTTGTCACCCGAAGACACGGTGGAAGAATGAAATGGAAGAAAACAGGAAATTACAGTGGAGAATGGAATTAAAGAGCTGGAGCCAAAGCTCAGTGGCAAAGCACTTGCCTCACACGCAAAGGCCCTGGGTTTGATGTTCTCCACAAAACAATCAATCAATAAACAAGATATTAATAGCACAAAATTGTTCATTGAAAACAACGGCCACCGCACGCTAATTCACTGAAAATGTTTCACGTTCACATGCCGCCATGCGGGAGCAGAACACAAGCAAATCCACAGCAGCTCAGATTGAAAAGTGGATCTGCGTTTTCTCTTAAACTTAAGTATTCAGGTTTGGAGATATAGCTTAGCTGGGAGAGTACTTACCTCGCGTGCATGAAACCCTGGGATCCGTTCCCAGCGCTGCCTATCTGGGCAAGGTGCTGCACGCCTGTAATCCCAGTACTCTGGAGGTGGAGGCAGGAGGACCAGAAGTTCAAAGTCATCCTCAACTACACATTAAGTTCAAGACGAGCCCAGAACATATGACACTGTACTGGGTCTCTGGTTTCAGAGGGCAGTGTTCCTCTGAAGAGCCCTGAGTAGTCCAGGGACATGTAGAACCCCTTTAGTGCAAAAGTGCCAGTTTCAGACTCTTAGAGAAGACTAACTCTCCTCCCAGAAGCTGCCACTTGCCAATACCTCCGCAGCTAGGGCTGGGGCTCTATGCCCATCTTCTTCTCCATGCTGGGATTTGTCTGGCTTGAGTTTGAGCAGGTCATGTGCATGTTGTCACCTTATGTTCATCCCGCACCTCTGGCTCCTGCAATCTTTCACCCCCTCTTCCACAATGATCCCCGAGTTTTGGAAGGAGAGGGTGTGGTGGAGGCGCCCCAGTCGACCCACAGTCATGCACTCTGCATGTACATCTGTGTGCTAATCACCATCTACTCCAAAAGAAGCGTCTCTGGTGAGTCTGGCACCTGGTAATCCAACCATGCTCCAGCAGATGGCCACGTACTCATGACCAGCTAAAACTTGGACTCAGTAGGCTTAAAAAAATAGAACACATTGTCAGGTGGGTGAGGAAGAGGGAATGGGCTTGGGAGGAGTTGGGGGATACAATAAAATACACTTATGAAATTCTCAAAGAACCATTAAAATATATTTTTAATACCATTTCCAATGCTTGACTCCCCTGAGCTACTGGGTTAGAAACCTGTGATAGTTGAAACCACTCAGTAGCTTGCCTCAGCCTTGGGCCAACATCCAAGGGTGTCTCACTCTGTGAAGGTCTTCTGCCAGAAGCGTTGGGCACGCCGGCCCCCAGAGGCTAGCAGACAGGCTTTTTTGAGATAGGAAGCACTCAGGAAATAGAAGTACACCTTATCTTTTTAGAGGCTGCAGGGCCTGGTCCACAGATGCATGTGCCATCTGTCTTTGGTTAAGTTCTCTTTGTTGCCGACCCTAATACCTTCACAGGACACCATAGAGGAGCCCTTGAGAAGATGCAGAAACTTCTGGAGCAAAATGAAGACATGAAGCACATTCCAGACCATAGGGAGTATGGCCCTGAAGCCCCTGTGTGCCCACTCACTGCCTGACCCCACAGGCTTCAGGTATCAACCTCTATGGACCTTCAAGTTGTGTCCTCTAGGAGAAGATGGCAGAATTTGCTCACAGAATGCCACCTTGGCATAAGAACTATTCAAGCTGAGATCAATTAAGAAATGCCAAACATTAAAAAGTTATTTGCCTAAAAGCAGGACATAAATAGAAAGTGTCCTCCTCCCTTCTTTCAGACAGGTTGGTCCCTATAGATGGGGTTGGACCTTGCAGGCAAGGACACTCCAGGGAATCCACAAGACAAGCATCATTACTTCACTGCCCATCATGAGTCCAGACCTCCTTCCCTCCTTCCCCTCCCCCCAACACCCTCTTTCTACCTGTGTGGGTTGAGGAGGCTGCAGCCGAGTCTTCTCCCGGGTGTCTCTACATGATTTGTGAGGTCACAGGTTCACAAGCTTCCTCTCTTGGTAATTTGCTGACTTTTACAAGAGGTCCCCCCACCTATGTCCAGTGAACAGTGGGAGGAAAATCATGTTTTCCGGCTACACAACACTGTCCTGAAGGGAATCAGTCTGCAAGGATCGCACAGACTCTCTGTGGGCCAAACACCAGGAGGGAGAGATCAGAGTCAGGCAGGGCCTGCTAGTGTCCAGGACTGGAGACTCCCCACACTCCACAGACGCTGGGGTGTTAGGGGTGCAGGGAGGAGGCTTTCCGCCCAGACCTGAGACCAAGGAGGGCAGGAATGATGGCATTCTGTAGAACACTCAGAGCTGTGTCCCCCTGGGGGCCTCTGACTCTGTAAGACACAGACACAGAGGCATCATGGGAAAATTCTGTTTAGGGGCATTAGCCCTGCTGGGTGACATGGGATGGGCTGAGAGACTACCAAGTCCTGGGATTCTTAGGGGCACTGAGACAGGCAGGGTTTAGTGACAGGACCATGGGGGCTGCTGGGAGGGAGGGCTGACCACTGACTGATTTAGGTTGGGTCTGACCCAGACATGGCAAAGGAGAAAGAAAGGACACAGTAAAGACTGTGACCAAGAGAATGCAAATTGCCCACCATGGTCAGCTGCCCAGTTCTGTCCACTCACAGTGACGTGCTCTGGGGCAGTAGAGGCCAGCCTGATACCCAGGGTTGGCAGGGTTCAGGTTTGCCTCTTCAGACCTTAAGTCTCCCTTCTCTATGGTTCACTCTCAAGGCTGTCTGCACAGCACTCCGTGCTTCCCCTCAATGCAACTGTCTGTGATCACATTCAGACAGGCATGCAAACTGCAAACTAGCTTTTCTCTCTTGTAGCAGAGCCTGAATCCAGCAGATACTGGGGAGCGATGTGCCTGCCTGGGAACTACCACCTCCTGCTGAGGCTCACCCCAAGAACTGTGTACAATTAGGTCCCATTCCACAAGAATCACCAAAACAACCAAACTGACCAAGGTGACCAGCTGACTCGTAACTGACTCCTGGAACCAATGCTGTGCTCTGTGGCAGCCCGGAAGCCTGCCCAGCCAGTCCTGCTGTCCTCCCTGTGATGTGCTGATGGATGACACTTAAACAAATAACACTGGCAGGGGAATGTAGTTCCATCAATATCGCCAAGTCCCCCAGGGGCAGGCCCCCGCCACCTTCACGTGTGCAAAAGCAAAGCGAAAATAACACATCACATGAAGTCTGTAAAGGAAATTCTCCCTGCTGTAATTAAATGCATATTTTATAACATGTTGGGGAAATCCATATCTGTCTTTGATAAGGCGAGCTGATAGAGCTGTTCGCTCCACATGCGATTATGTGCCTGGTTGGGGTTTCCTACTACAACGTGCTACTCTGAGTCCCTTGTAGAGGCACGTGGACATCTCTCCTGGTAGGTGAGTATATCTTCTTCTTAAGGAGTTGTCAACAATGAGCTACCCAGGGGTACATGCATGGTTCTGTGACCCCCATGAAGGGTTTGTCCATCCCTCAAGAATGGTACAGTGCTCAGTCATCCCTACACTGCTGACTGCCCATCGGTTCCAGTTTGAAAAATGCTACACAGCTTCGTGTCATCCTGGACAGCTGCGTCTCCTTAAACAAAAAGAAAAGTGTGTAAGTCTGAAAGATTGAATTCTTTTCAAGTCAAGGGCCTGATGATCCTATAAGTGGTCCCTGGCTCATCCAGAGGAACCCAAGAGCACTTGGAAGGCCCACTGATGGCCAAAGTGCTCCCTTCCAGACACCTGAGAAATCTTCTTAGAATTTTCCTATGGAAACAGACATCCTGGGAAAGGGCCAGAGTGGCCCGGGCTGCTGGACACCTTCTTCAATGCTTTTCTTCTTTAGGGGGAGGTGGAAACTGTAGGCTGAGTCTCGACAGGAATTGCTAAGGCAAGCCATCTTTGTGAGTAGCAGTTATGCACACCCAGCATTGTGTGCTGGTGAGGCAGCTAATGACCCAGCCCTTGGAACAGGGCACATTCAGCAGGACAGTGGAGGCACCTGGGTCCCTAGTGGTCACTATTGCCCAATATCCACCTGCGAGTGGACAGAATTCACTTCCCGGGGGTCCTGACTGGACATCCACCTGAGTGGACAGAATTCACCTCCCATTGTTCCTGAGTGAACGGCCCTTTTGAACATGTGGAAAAGAAGGGAGAATCTTCAGTGCGAATCCAGACGTACTGTTCTTTTTCCCACTCCACACTCTACGCCAAGAGGGGTTGAGGACTGTGGTTACCCAGCATGTCTCCCAGGGAGTGACCCCCTCCCTCCTGGCCATAGGAAAGGCTCTGAGAGGTGACAGGGCAGTCCAGGAGACAGGCCAGGATCATGGTCAGTGAAGCAGGCTGTCCAGGCCCTCAGGGTGAGTCCCTAAGCCACACACAGCCCACTGCCAGCTGAGCACTACCCTCACGCTGCTTAACACGGCTACTCCTGCAGCCTCGCTCTCCCACAGCCCAGGGCATTCTCCCACCCTGGGACACCAGTTGTCCCCATGGCCCCAGCTCTCACTCAGGCTCTGTCTGCCTGGAGCCCCCAGTGGTGACCACAATAAGTCCCAAGTGGAGTTCTGCAGAGGGAGGGGGGCAGGCTGGCACTGGGCTGGGGCTCTTGAGCAAGGTGCCTCAAGAGCTGCCAAGTTTAGGACTCACTCCCACGGAGGACAAGCAGGCCTGGCAACACCCTGCTGACACAATGCCACCTTTCTGTTAGTTCTAGACATTG
Source organism: Eospalax fontanierii (assembly GCA_035773235.1). NCBI lineage: Eukaryota > Metazoa > Chordata > Mammalia > Rodentia > Spalacidae > Eospalax > Eospalax fontanierii. The sequence continues at coordinate 78,341,182 of CM069537.1, forward strand.
CTGCTAGGTGTTCAGGACACACAGGTTCAACACTGAAAGCTCTAGGGACAACACGGGACGCCTTGCCCCTCCTCCACCCTCCAAGCTGATCCCGTTTCTGCCCTAGCCTCCTTCGCAGGAACAGCAGCGCTCATGCCCACCCAGGAGGAGAAACATCTGTTGACAGCATAACCCAGTCCTCATAACCACTGTGCACAGAGGCCAGGTTCTCATTCTCCCTGGAACAAGGACTCTGAGAGACTCTAGAGTCACCCCAAGCTTCTCAACCCTGTGAGGAACAAGGTCCCTGCCAGTCTCTGTGCTACAGTGAACCCCAATTGGGTGGTTCTGAACCTCAGAGAGGGAAATATATGCCCATTGTTTATAAATGCCTCCTGCCATGTCTGAGGTGGACTCACCCAAGCCCAATGTCTCCCCCCAAAAAAGTTGGACTCCTCAAGGCCCCAGCCAGGACAGCATTAGGACTCCATCCTTCCAGAAACATCCAAAATTCTTGTCCTCTGGTTTCTCCAATGTAAATTACCATCTTGGGCCAATGCAGACCAAGCAGTGTGTTCACCCACACCAGGTCAATCTGCATAAGTAGGCCATAGACACAGAGAATCCAAAGCCTCAGAGGCCCCAGCCAGGAGGCTGCAGTAGTCACTATGGTGACCAGATGACCCTTTCTTCTCATCTGCACTTGTACTTTCATGAGATGGTTGGGGCAACAGGACCAGCCAGGAAAGTCCCCAGAGTCACTCAAGAGGGTGTGATGGAGATGGCTGGACCAGCTTCCAGGCCACTGCAGGCACCAGACTCTGGCTCACACCTCAACCTCACTAGCCCAAGAGGAAACAGACATTTTCTCAGCACACATACAGAAATGCAAATGCACACACTACTTACAGACAACTGCATATACACATGCACTCCCACATACCTGCAAACACACATACTTGAACATACATAAACACGCATGCATACCTGCATGCAAACACATATACATACTTATATGCCTGTACCCACACATAACCACATGTGCACTCATGTGCACATACATGCATACTGTACAACACATATACACAAGCATGCATGCCTGCATAGGCATACAGACATGAGAACACATATATTTACATATATACCTTCACCCACACATAACTACACATGCACTCACATGGACACACATGCATGCACATCCATGTATTCACATACTGTGCATACCACATGCCTAGATCCACACATAACCACATGTGCATCGCATGTACATACATATGCAGCCTATACCCACACATACACATGTGTGTGCATGCATATACATGCATACATACCTACACAACACATATGCATGTGCATGCATGCGAACATACACAAATTCCCACATACATAACCATACATGCACTCACAGGTACATGTATACCTATATGAAAACACATACATATATGTGCCTCCTCCCACACATAGCTATCCACACATTCTCATGCCAACACATGTGCTCACATAGACATGCATATATGTACATGCATGCATACATCCCTGCAACAACACATGCATACATGCATGAAAGCACACCTGTACATACGCCTGCATCCACACAGAACCACACCTGTGGTTACATGCACACACACACACACACATGCGCAGTTTCTGAAACTAGCCTCATTGCTGCTGCCCACGGTGCTTCTTGTTGCTTATCCTAGAGACGGCGTCTAGAGTCTCTCATGCAGGAATCATTTAGAAACTAAAACAAACTTCTGGTGACTGAAAATGAGTCCCAACCTTTCTGACTTCATGTGAGGGAGGGTGTGTGTGCATGCATGTGTGTGTGTGTGTATGTGTGTGAACATCCCAAGGCCCCATCCTGAGTAGCACATTCATCAGGGTTGGGTGACCCTCAGACATACAGGTCCACCTCCACACTTCTGTCACACATCCCCATTCCCCTGTGACCAAAATCATCACCTCTGGGAGCCTGTGGCTCAGATGAATTCTTCTCTCCTCCTGAGAGCCTTCCCTGACTTTACAGCCCGGTGTCCATGACAACAAATCTGTGTCTCCTACGGCACCCACTTGTCCACCCTGGCTTATGCCCCTTTCTGTGACCTGTGACTGACCCATACATCCATCCTTAATGGTTACAAGTGGATCTTCCCTGCCAACTGAGTCCCAGAGGGTGTGATGGAGCTGAGGCTTACTGAGAACACAGTAAGTTGATTTCATAGATACAAGGTGGTCCAGGTAAGACACCCCAGGTGAGACTCCCAGGTGAAACTCCCAGGTGAGACTCTCAGGTGAGACACCCAGGTGAGATCCCCAGGTGAGACACCAAGGTCAGACACCCAGGCACACAGGCCCTGCCCCAGGAACATAGCCCAGCAGCTGACTCTGAGCACCTGAACACCTCCGTGACTTTGTCCAACATGACACATTGATCCCAAGCTAGAACATTGATCCCATATTGGCTAATGAGTTCCAGGGTGGCTAATTGATCTCAGATTGGTGCATTAATCCCAAGATCATAAACTGAAATTTCACCTGAATTCCTCTCAAATAGAACAGGTTAAAGAGGTTAAAGAGATCTACTGCGTTGAAGCAGTGGCCAATCAACATTCATAGTGCTGGAAGGTGCTGCGCATACTACTGAAAGGAAAAATAGCCATCAACCTCACCCAGCTGTGGATTCTGTGAACTACTTCAAGGAGCCTGGCAAGACGTGCCCACTGGTACAATAGCAGCACAGCTATTATGGGAGTAACCAACCACTCTTTAATTGGATTTAAGGTCCACTTCATAGGACGGAGCCCACACCTGATGCTGATATAGGCTTAGGAGCCGGAGGCTAGACAGGTCACAGGACATGGGGGAGAACCTAATACTAGTTTTTCACTAAACTTATATTAAACTGACTCCTAATGACTTGTTGTCTTACCCATAACTTAATGCATCTCACAGCTCTCACCAGAGGAGTTTCCTTACACAGCAGATGGTAACTAACACGAAACCCACCATTGGCCAATGTGCAGAAAACAAGAGGCTGTGGAGTGCTTCTCCCTGAATAGGACACCCAGATCAGACTTCTGCCTCCAAAGGTTCGGGGATCGCTATGCAAGAGGAAGCAGAAAGGTTGTAAGCACTGGAGGGGTGGGTGGCCACAAGGAAACAGAGTTCTCCAGACAGCTGGTCAGTTATATGAACTCACAGTAATGCTGACACTATGGATAAGTCCTGTGCCAGCTCAAACCAGACAAAATCCGAGCGTAGACATGGTGAGGTGAGTAAAAACCCCAACCCAACCTAAGGAAATTTTGACAACCAGTAGCTTCTGGAAGGGGGAAAGACAGTCTCTTTCAGTAGGTTAAACAAGCTCCAGTGGAGGAATTGACACTGAATACTTAGAGACACAAATTAGACTCTATAGGCCTTATTATAGATATGAGTCCATTAAATTGGGCAGGCGCAACAGGAGAGGTTCAGAGAGGTGATCTAAATACAGTCACACCATATTGTGTGAAAATCACAAAAATTCAAAACAGGCTGCCCCAGCTGCCTGAATCCAACTCTTTCACCAGCAAGTTAAGGACAGGCAGCCCACAAGGGGACTTTGGCATCGTCTCCTGGCTGCCCACCCTGCAGCCTCTACAGCTTTCTGTGCCCTAGCCTGAGGGCCGTGCGTCACCCCCGGTAGAGCTGGGGGTGAGATGTGTGTCTTGAATGGGAAGGTCTGAGAGACCAGAAGCTGGAACAAAAGCAAGGCCCACAACTGTAGCCACTAAGACTCGTAAGAACACGAACTACAAACACGATCACATGTGTAAGATCAGAAGGGTGAGCCTGAGCCACCTTGGAAAAGGCTTTAGTTTGCCCCTTGTTGCTGTGATAGAACACTGACAAAAAGCAGCTCACAGGCCACCATCGAGGGAAGTCAAGGCAGGAACCTCGAGGTGGGAAGGAAGCAGACACCACAGAGGAGGGTTGCATACTGGTCGGCTTCCCCTGGCTGCTCAGCCACCATTCTTTACAGCCCAGACCACCTGCCCAGGGATGACACCGCCCACAGTAGACGGAGCCCTCCTAATCAACTACCATTAAGAAAATGAGAAAGTAAAGACAGAGGGGACTATCCACACCAAGAGCTCAGAGGTGTTCCTCCAGGGCCCACAGGAAAGAGCAGGAAGAGTCAGGGAGGCATTGACACCCTGGCTTCCCAGGCCTGATGCCCCCTTTGTGGAGGCCGGACATGGACACCGCTTTTTGCAGGCAGACGGAGCAGGAGGCTCTCACAAGGATCCACCTGAGCCTGCCTAGTGGATCTGAGTGTCCTGTCACTTTTCCTTCCCTTTTCTTTTGAGCTGTCAACCCCTGGGGAGCAGGAAGAACCTCCTGGCAGCAGCGACAGGAGACCTGCAATAGGGGCAACAAGTCTTTGTCTCAGCTTCTCCTACCAAGATCACTCTTTCCTGAAACCAGGCCAAAGAAGCAAGCAGGCCAGATATTCCCTGTCCTGATATTCCCGAGGTGTCCCTGCAGCCAGATCCTCAGCTCTGGGTGTTCTACCCTGCTCTCGGCCACTTGAATAGGTGACACCACCCACAGCCCCAGTGTTCTTTGCTTTGGAGCCTGTGGGCCCTCTAGAGTAAAATACAATTTGTTTGTGAACTTAAATGCGTTTCTCTAGAGAGACATTCCTAAGTTCCACATGACTCCCAGAAGGTCCTCTGGCACCCAGAAAGTGAAGCTCTGCTCTAGAAGAAGAAAAACTAGACATGAGCTGGGTGGGGTCCATATTCCCCACAGCTGGCAGGTCACGAGCTTCCTTTTCTCTCTGGGGCTCCATCCTCCTCAGAAGGCAGCCCAGCCACAGCAGAAGTCTAGGTGAAGGCGAGTCTGCCCTGTGGCTGAAACATTAGCAAAGTGGGTTGGCAAATGTTTGTGTGGTTCTAATATGCTCTCACTATGTCAGAAATGTGTCTCAGAGTGTTGGACCTCAAGAAATGACCAGAGCTTCTCCACTGGCAGGCCAGGCACAGGGAGCCTGAGCCAGCCAAGGTGTCCATGAAGGGTGAACAGGCCATCAGCAGACATGGAGGCACAGGGCCAACACAAGAAAGCTCCAGAACCCTGCCGGCATATGGCAAGCATCCCTCCCATCTCAAACCTGAATGTGAGAGATTGGCAGTGGGTACCCCTGCCACAGTGGCTGCTGAGGGGACCAGGAAATGGAGGCTCTTTGCTCCATGCTGGGACCCACAGACTGAAAGTAGAGGTCAGTAGTGAGACCCATCCGCACAGGTGGAGGGGAGCCAGGTGTCTGTTTCTATGGGTGGTTCGAAGCCAAGACAGATCAGGTTCTAGGAGGACATGCAGGAGTCAGAGAAGAAGTCGACAGTCGATGCAGACAGGTAAGGGGAAGCAAGAACCAGCACAGTGAGTGTCCACAGCTCCAGATCTGACCCTGGGCTCAGAGACACCATATGAGCTCCACACTGGGCCTTTTGACCTTTGACCTGAACCTCCCCCAGGCAGAGACCCCTCAGACTCCAGAAAGCTCACCGGCAACATCCACCTGTGGTCCTGAAGGCTGGGTCTCTGGGGTGCCAAGGACAGTCATCCCAGATGGTCAGACATGGAGGATGGAGGACCCCTGCGACTGTATTAAGGAAAGGAAGACAGAGCCCGGAGTACTCGGCTTGGCCTTCTGCCCACTGTTCACCATTCACCCACATGCATGCTCCCACCAGACTCTGTGTTGGTCTTGAAACATGTAACCTGCCCTCTGGTCCTGGCAGAAGCACATGGGGTTTCACAGTCAGCCCCCAGACTCTTGGGCACACTGCAGGCTGAGCCCTCTCTGCTGCAGTGCCTGTCCGGTGCGTCTCAGTGGGAATCTCTCTGTCAGCTCTGAGGCCGGGCCTGTGGACCAGCTGTGGGTAGTGCGACTCCCAGTGTCATCAGCACATACAGAGAGACCAGGCATACGCACAGCTCTTCAGCATGGGCATCTTTCTGCCCTGTAGTTCTTGTCAACTTGAACTCCCCAGTGTCCGTGGTCATGGGGCCAGGACCTTCAGATCTCTCTGGTCACTGTTACTCCAATCCCATATGGTTTTGCTAGCTGAGACCTTGGAGGAGGAGGTGGTCCTAGGCCCCTAGAGTCTGGCACGGCTGCCACCCAACACTGCCCTCAGCAGCCTGTGTTCCCCATCCCTGATGCCCCAAGGACACCAGGTGTCCTCACTTAGGCCATGAAGAGTCACTCACAGGGTAACACATCTATACAAAGTATGAAGATGTTAAAATGAGTAAAAATAAATAAATAAAAACACTGCCAGTCAGAGAGTCTACTGTTGCCAAGAGAGTCCGCTAATCCAGTCAGAACAGAGGCAACACTGTGCACAGCACACTGCCAGCTCTCCCACATCACCAGGAGGAGCTGGGAAAAGGCGTGCAGAAAGACACCACTGTGATTCCAACAAAAATACGAAATGCCAAGGAATAAGTGGCAGAGGAATGTGCCAGGCGGACTGTGTGGGGAGGAGCGTGGGGGCTTCAGCTTCCTGCAAGCTGGGGAGACGCCTCTGCCATCCCAGGCCCTACTGCCCAAGGACTTGGCACGATGGCTCTTTCTTTATCTGTCAATCATAGGCGACTTGTATGAAATCAGCAGTGGAATTTGAGGAAAACTGTCCCAAAGTGATGTCATTTTTCATTACTAAAATTAAAAAGGGAATAAGAGGCCAAAACTTGGAATAATGAATGAAGACAGTCATGCTATCAGATTCACAAAACAAACTGGACTGGTTTTAATGTGGGATCTGTGGAAGAAATAGATAGAATGGGAAGCTGACATCAGGTGGGCAGATGTGCAAGCACGTGTCCCATGACGAATGGGGACTCTAACTGGGGGAACGATCGCCATGCACCTGCCGGCCTTACATTAACAGCAGAGACAAAAGCAGTTCCTCTAGATGCCTCAACCCCTGCACCAGAACCAATTCCTGGTGGAACTGCACACTTCTCCAAGTCCATCCGGGCAGTTGGTGAGTCTCTCTTCTCATTCCATCTCCGCCTGTCTTTTTCATGTAGAAACAGATGCAGCAAAGCAAAGGAAATGGAAGAAATAAAGAAAAGGACTGTCAAATGTATGTGGAGAAATATCACGCATCACACTGAAACAGAAGTTAAAGGGCAAAACCAAAAAAGGCTGCAATGAGATATCACAGGCCACTGTAAGTTTTTCTCAGTCCACAGAAAAGGGTAGGACAGATGACCTACAAGGGCCCCAGTACTGGAGAAGTCCTCAGCTCTAAAGAAAGGCACTAAAGCCACCAGAAGCCACAACACTGAAGAGATGTTAAAGTGGTGCTGGAGAGACCTTCGGGGGTTAAAAGCACTGGCTGCCCTCGGCAGGGGCCCAGGTTTGGTTCCCAGCACTCACGTGGTAGGTAACAGCCATCTGAAACTCCACTTTCAGGGAATTTGACGCCCTTTTCTGGCCTCTACAGGCATTGCACGAACATGGTGCTCTTACATACATGGAGGCAAAACATTCATACATATTAAATAAAAATAATAAATTAATTTTTAAAAATTTTTTAAAGAAAAACTAAAGTATAAGCTCATGGAGAAAGCAGATTCCAGAAGCTGGGATGTCAGTCCTCGCACCTCATCAGAGAAGTTTCTTTGTGCGTGGATGGTGGCTAACTCACAAGTCACAACAGGTCAAAGTGGGGAGAAGAAGTGACTTTAAAGTGCTCAGCCACAAATGGGACGTCCATACGACCACCACCCCCATGAGGCTCGGGGGCCACAGCAGAAGAGGAGGCAGAAAGCTTGTAAGAGCCAGCGGGGAGGACAGGAACAGAACCATGTATTCTGGACAGAACGGGACCTCTGCACCCATGAGCTCCAGCAGCTGTGGCTGTTTGCATGAGACCTGCACAAGACCATTCTAGCATGGACTGGGAATGGGTTAATAAGCCCCCGCCCTTGACTGAGAAGCTATGGGCAGTTTATGGCTCCTGGAAAAGGGAGAGTCACTGTCCTTTAAGGGTGTGGCATGATACAGTGGGCAGCCCACACGCAGAAGTACATGGACAGCACAAATCCGAGACGGTGAGTTATTAAACTTTTTAAGAAGAGAACACAAAGTCGGGGATGGAGACGTAGAGTGGATCTTGGAGGAGTTGGGGTAAATATGACATTAAAATACATTATATGAAATTAATAAAAATATTTATTTTTTAGAAGATGCTGGAATGCATCTAAAACAGAGACTGTCTGCAGAGATGAGCAAGCTTGCGGGAGAATGGACATGATGGGAGCTCACATGCTGTGCGCACTAGGGCATTCCAGAAGGCCGAGGTAAAGGGGGTACTTAACAGGTGATGCAAGGACTCAGAGACTCGCCACCCAGACCTAGTGGTCACAAGCAGACTGCACTTTCTCACGTGCCAAGACTTTTGTCTGTGTGACTGTGCACATATGCATGCACATGCATACACACATGTTCATACATGTGCAAGCATGCAGCCATATGCACCTAGACACATATGTGTGCTGCACATGTACACATATGTGCACACATATGTGCTCTCATGCACATCAGCAGAAGCCCCTGGCTATAAGCATGGATTGCAAAGGAGGTATCTGCTAGTTAGCTTCAGCTGTTAGTAGGACACAGCCTAGAGTCATCTGAGGGAGTCTCAGTTGAGGGATTGCCCAGGTCAGATTGGCCCGGTCCACTGTGGGCAGTGACGGGTAAATGCCTGGACTTAAAAGGGCCCTGAGCTAACTTTCAAAGCCCCCCGCCCCATACTGGGCTGCGTAAACCTTAGATAAACCTCAGATCTGAGCAAATTTCCGACCCAGGAACTGTGTGAAACCTCCAACCCAGAGACTCTGTTATCTGGGAGAGCAAATAAAAGTCCCTATTGCCTCAAAACCTCCAAACCGTGTCACCAGTATTCCCCACCTTCCCGTTTCCCAGGCCCCTAACTCTTATAAGCAGCCCACCAAATGTGCTCGAGGGTGCACGCTCAAATTCCACGGAAACTGTCACCATCTTCATTGTTCTTAATAAAGAACGATCTGCTCCTAAGGTCGGTCCTTTGTCTTTCATTCTCACCTCATCCTGGTTGGTCCAGACTAACATTTTCTAATGGGGAGCACCATCCCCTAAACACATGGGCCTGGGCTATATAAGGAAGCTCAGCATGGATGGCTCTGAAAGCAAACCAGCAAATAGCGCTCCTCTGTGTCTCTGATTGAAGTTCCCACTTCAGTTCCTGCCCTGACTTCCCTCCTGGTGGAAGGTGACGGGGTCAAATAAACCCTTTCCTCTGCAAGTTTCTTGTGGTCAGTGTGATACTGAAGCTACAGAATCAACTAGGACGGTGTCTGTCCAAATGGGACATTAGGCTGCAGGGCAAACACCCTGTGGCTGTGGAAGGTCTCAGTGACCTCTGTGCAGGCCGTGGCCCTCCAGAGTCCTCTGTGATGGTCCTTGTGACCACCACTCATGTATGAGGGCCTCACCCCATGACTTTCCAGCTCCCTTTCCTGTCACATGTTAGGGTTTGACACGGTAACTTCATTTTTGTTCTAATGACTCTCACCAGTACAGGAATGGTTGTTTACACAATCCTTAGAAAGGGTTTATGTGTTCAGTATGTCAGGCTTATTTCTGAAAGCATAGGCAAGAGAAGAATCAAAAGCAAAGATCACCAAAGTTGTTTGTAGCAACATCCTGAAAGTGCTAGCAATTAAAGTAGCAGAAGAACAAAGGAGCACCTCGTCTGGAGTCGGAGGCTTGTAATTACTTTTATTTATGGTGGGAAGGGACATCTGGCCAAGTGACAGCAACGAAGGTATCAATATGTATGCATTCTCTAACCCTCTCGCTTTGTAAAGCTGCCTTGCTCGTGTGTTAGGCCAATGAGGTTCTTGGTTGCAGAAGCACCCAGAAGTCACCCAGAGGTTAGCCATCATTAGCAGACTGTACTTTCTCACATGCATATACACATGCACAAACATACACACAGGTGCACCTATGCACATGGGAGCACTGCATATATACACATGTGTGTACATATGTGCTCCCATGTGCATATATGTGCATGTACGTGCATACACATGTGCTTGTGTGTACACATTCACAAACACATATGCAGATACACACGTGTACATGTATATGCAATCACCTGCACACATGCAGAAGCACGCTCATACACACATGCTCATTCACACATATGTACACATGCACATGTATACAAACACACCCTTTTCTTTCATAATTCCTTGATCATCACATCAAACATTAGTGGGCCCTCGTGCCCCACCAGCAAACATGACCCGCTTGTCTGCTGGGTGTTGTATCTCCTAGGTGTGGCTCTGCTTAGACAGCGTCCATGTAGGCGTCTGCACACAGGTCCCGGCACTCGGGCCTCCCCTCTGCCTCCTGCTGCCTTTGCAGCCAGCTTTCTGAGAAGCCCCAGAGCAAGTGAGGCTGGGCCTGGAGAGGTCGTTCTTTCTCTGCTGTGCTCAGACCCAGCCACTGGGTACACAGCATGGAGCCATCACCTTGTCCTCCGTGCAGGCAGCTGTGCTTCGTCTTAGCTTGAACTCAGCGTCCATCATCCTCCACTCCAGCAGCCAGTCGGCCTAGGGTTTCCTGGGTCCTTGTCCCCAACGCACAGCCCCTTTCTGCTGGACAGACCAGCACTGCGTCTGGTCCCAGGATCTGTGCATGCAAGAGACCAAGACAGGGAACCCTCCAGAAGGAACACTGATTCTTTGGGAGACTCAATCCAGAATTCAAGGTTTTCAAGTGACACTTCACATTTTAAGAAGGAAACAGCAGAAACTCTCGATCGCATGAGAGATAACTGCAGGATAGCGGGGGAGTAGTGCGCTGTGGTCCTTCCAGGCTTCCTTCAGAGGCTGACAGTAACACAGTCTCACACTGAGAGACTTTCCAGCACTCTGCTTCTTCGCATGCCAGAGCAGCCTCTTCTTCCCCATGCACATCCTCCAGTCCACAGCCATGTTGTTCAGTTTTCAGCTTTTTAACTGTCTTTGTGGGTATGTCTTCTCTGTTTTTTTGCACATTATTTTAATTTTTTAATTTTTATTTATCATTTTTATTTTATGTGTATTGCCTGCGTGTACATAAGTGCACCTGTACTGTGCAATGTGGCAGTGGTCGGAAAAGGATGACAGGTCCCCTGTGTATCAGTCACATTTCTGTTGCTGTCATAGAAACACTGACCAAGGGAACTTATAAAGGGAAGAGTCCATCATGGCGGGGAGGCATGGCAGCAGAGGTGGCTGGAGTAGAAGCAGAAGCTGAGCATTCATGTGTTCAAGCAGGCACAGGAAGCAGAGCCGGACCAGAGATCTGGCGAGGCTTAAGAACTCTAAGCCGCCCCCTCCAGTGACAGGCTTCCTCCAGCATGGCCACACCTTCCAAGACCTCCCAAACCAGTGCCACCAACAAAATGTCCAAATACTTGAAGCCTGAGGGGGATATTCTCATTCAAACCACAACACCCTGGAACTGGGTTTTGGACAGTTGCTAGCCACCATGTGGGTGCTGGGATTCAAATCCATGTCTTCTGCAAGAGCAGCCAGTTTTCTTAGCTGTTGAGCCATGTCTCCAGCCCCTTATTTTTAATTTTTAAGTTTATTTTTATTCATGTGTATTATCAGTGTCTGTGTGGATCTGTGGGTACATACATATGAATGCAGTGCCCAAGGAGACCAGAAGAGGGCATCGTGTGCCCCAAAACTGGAGTTACAGGTGGCAGTGAGCCTTCAATGCTGGTGCTGGGACCTGAGCTTAGGGCCTCTGGAAAAGCAGCAAGCACTCTTAACCACTGAGACATCTCTCCAGCTCTCTTCTTTCTTTTTAAGTAAATATTTACAAATACGCTTTGGAAGTCATATATTAAGCGCACGTTTAACTTTACAAGAAAATACTAAACTGGTTTTCAAATCATTTCTATTCCTACCAAAACATATGACAGTGCTGCTAATGACTGCATATTATTGCCAGCACTTGATTTTGTCAAGCTTTTACAGTTTATCCATTCTGGTGGGTAATTAATGACATCTCATTACAGTGTGTTTATTTTTCCTGACAAATAATGAGGTCAAATTTTTATATGTTTGCTGCATTTATGTAGAAGAGATACTTTTGTGTGAATTTTGTATGAATTATCATCAAGCATAAATTGATAACCTTTTTATTTCACATGTTCTGTCTTATTTCAGAATGTTTTGCCTTCACTAAGGTCACAAGATTTTTTTTAGGTCTTCTTGTTAGGATTCTTATCAGTTTAATATTTTTCATTTGAATCTAGGATCCATTTTCAGCTGATGTTCACGTTTGATTTGAAATTCATTTCCTCTCCATGGGGATGTTTTCAGACCTAAGTGTTGGTCTGTTGGTTCGTTCTATCTGTCTGTCCTGATGCCAATGTCATGTGACTTGTTTGCTTTCAGTGTGTGATAGGTTAATCTCAACTGTCCACTCGATGAGATCTAGAACCATCTACAAGATGGGCCTCTGGGTATGCCTATGAGAGATTAACTTAATAAGGTCAGTTGAGGCAGGGGCCCTGCTCACTGTGGGTGGCACCATTCCCTGGTCTGGGGTCCTGAGCAGTATAAATGAAAACAGTGGGTCAAGCACATTCATGTGTCTGCTTCCTGATTCTGGATGTAACGTGATCCACTGCTTCAAGTTCCTGCCATTGTGACCTCTCTGTCATGATGGACTGTACCCTTAAACTGAGAGTCAAAATAACCCTTTTCTGCCTTAAGTGGCTTTGTGAGAGTGTTTTATCACAGCAACAGAAGAGGGGGGAAAGACAGAAAGATCGGTACCAGGAGTGGGGTTGTTGCTGGGATAAACCTGATCATATAGTTCTTGGGCCTGTGAAACAGTTTTGTAGCTGAATACAGAAGAGTTTGGTGCTTTGGGATGGAAGTCCCCAGCATGCTGGAAGCAAATCTTAATGCACTATTAATAATATGAGAGCTTGCAGGACAGGAGTAAGGAGGGAAATGTGGACAGTGGAAGCCCAGCTCCTGAGGCTTCAGTGGGAAACAAAGACTCTACTGGGCACTGGAATAGGGGACGTTTCTGTGACAGTTTGGCCAAAAATCTGGGTCCATTCTACTGATGTCCTGAAAACATGAATGAAGTTGAATTCAAAGATAATGGACTGATTTGTTTGGTGGAAGAAAGTTCAAAACAGGAGAGCATTCGGGCTGATCCCAAGAAAGCAGCTATAATTCTTAAAGAGATCAGCACCACTGAAAAGTAGCCTTCTGTGCTGCACTGGGGCAGTAGGACAGGTCCTGAGGCCAACCCCTCTCCCAGTGAAGGCCACATCTTGTGAAGATCCAAATTCATTTGAACAGAGAGAGCCTGACCTGAGCATGGATCTCAGGTAGGAGTTCTCTGCTCCCCAAAGCAACTGTCCAGGGAGGTGTTTCCCAATGGTTTGCACACAGTCTGTGGTCCAAGGGGGCCAGGCTATATCTCAAGCTGTCAGCAGAACTTAGCAGCAGCAAGTACTGGTCTTACAAGCATGAAAGATGCAAAGTTGAGGGGGTCATGGAGTCTTGCTCCATGGTGTTAGAGAGCAGCTGAGGCCAGGCAATGTGTGCCAGGGTTGCAGTCCTTGCAAAGATGCCTTGAGAGGCCATTGTGTACAATTGTGACTGTGAAGCCTAAGTTATAGTGGAGGCCTAAGAACGTTGGTGATACCAGGACCGTGGGATGTCCATTGAGCCAAGCTGCAGGCTTGAAAGAGCCAGCCTAAGAGAGAGGCTTTGTATGCTCTGCCAACAGAGCAGGAGGGCTGGGGTAACCTACATTCTTGGAGCCCAGATTATTACAAGTGCCAGGTGCTGAACATGCAACTTCAGGATTCGGTATCTGCCCTGCTGGATTTTTATGTTGCTTTGATCCCATCGTTCCTTGCTATGCCCTGATGTTTTTCTTCTGGGAGAATGTTCTGTGCCATTTTGTTTGGAAATATGTAACCTGTTTTTTATTATGTAGGAACTCATAGTTAAGAGATCTCCTTGAGTCTCAGATGAGATGTAGACTTTCATCTTCTAAACAGTTGGAATTGTTAAAGACTTTGGAATCAAAGGGTAGTAGGTTATGATTTAAAGCGATATGTTTGGGTGTCAAGTTGACAATGGGTGGAGTTCTGATGGTTAATCTCAATTGGCAACTTGATGAGATCTAGAATCACCTAAGAGACAAGCCTCTGCACAAGCCTAGGGAAGATAACCTTGGTTAGGTTAATGATTGTGGGACATTCTACCCCACCAAGGGCAGCACCACTCCCTGAAAGGTCCTGGACTGTATAAAGAGAGGCATTCATTCCCCTCCCCGCTCCCTGGTTATGGATGAAATGTGGTCGGCTGAATCAAGCTGCCACCTTGACTGCCCCACCATGATGGACTGAACCCTTGAACTGGGAGCCAAAATAAACCCTTTTTCCCATAAGTGGCTTTTGTCAGGGCATTTTCTCATGGCCACAGGAAAAGGAAACCATAAATCTGGAATACAATTTTTTTAAGTCCTCTATTTTTTTTTTCTTCCAAAAATTATTTTTTCCATTTTCAGTGCTTTGAATTTTAGAATCAGTTTGTCATTTTGGTGAAAGTCTTCTTGGTTTTCATTAAGATTATATCGAGTTTATGGATTGGGGTAGGGGTAAAATCCCCTTCATGTGGGTCCATGAGCACTGTGCACCCCGTCGCTCGGCTCTTTCTCAAGGTCCTCTCAGGCACAGCAAGGTCAGATCAGCATTTTGGATGTTTTAATCTGAACGTTTCATGTTTGGATGCTGTTGTAAATTGTTATATGAGATTGATAATGTAATCTTTAACTAATGTGCCATTACTAGTTAAATGAGACTGTATGGGTCACATTTTGACCCTCAACCACTGAAATCCCTTCCAACAATTTATGACAGAACAGACATTCACCAGATTCCAGTGACAGGAGAACACAGCCGCCCTGACCACCTGCCACTCTGCCCACTCCTTAGCCACACACCCCCACCACCATCTTCCATCTAGTAGGTGACCACCACATTAGCTGGCAAAGTCCAAGATCCACATCCTACCACCACCAACTCTGGCCTCCATCCTTAGGGAACTTGTCATTACAGGATGGGAATGTACATTGATGATGTCATTCACAGTGCAAATCCTTCCTCAGATTCCCCTGAATCAAGAGCAGGTAAATTCTGAATTTTTCTCAACCTTTTAATTCTACCTAAGAATTCTAAATTTTCGATAATTCTCTTGCTGAAAGCCCTCAACACAAGAGACCCATATACCAAGGTCATCATCCCTCCCACAGCTACCTGAAATGAGATCACTCTGGATGTGTGCTGATGACAATCAGCTAAGAGTACACCATGAGCCAATAGGCCTGGAGGTTTCCAAAATCTCAGCATGGCCACAGGGCTATGGCTGCACGTGTCAGGAGAATCAGGTATAGACGCAGCAGCTCTCCTCAAGTGAGCCTCTGTGGACCACTGATGATATGTTTATCAAAGCTGGGGTGAAGAGGGCCCAAAGTGCCTCAGAGCAGAGAGCCTCTCAGGTCCCAAGTCCCTCCCAGGTATGCAAGTTCTCAGCCCACCCACTGGGAAAACACAGCCCAGAGTGAGGGCTTGCCCCAAAAGTACCTGGGAAACTAGAGCTGGGCTGACCCCTGGCAGGTGGCCCGTTGGAGGGAGGAGCACAGAAAGGGTCTTACACAGGCCTGTGAGCCAGGCCTGGCTAATTGCCCTCCCACTGTGGCAGTCCTGCAGTGCTGGTCTGCACCTAAATAATTAACGCACCTCTTCCAAGAGTCTTCCCAGCAGCCTCCAGGATCACTCAGCACTGCACAGGCCCCTTATTAAATACTCACCAGAGTACCCCAACTTCCCCAGGGGCTCCTTGGCTCCCCCCTGCCGACCATCCTTGCAAAGTTAAACTTGCAGGAACCGCCACTCAGTACATTGGGCCTATTTGTGTTTTGCTTTCATTGGGAGACAATGGAGGAGTGAGAGGTACGTTTATTATCACGGCATCAATAATTTAGTAAGAACAGAACAGAAAAGACAGTCCTGTGTGCAACCTGTTTAGAATGTATTACTTCCCTTGATGAGCAAATCTTCAATTGGGAATCTACCATTCTATTCTGAGAGCAGGACAAGGCTGGGACAGACGTGGGTCCTGTGCTCACCACATAACAATCCCAAGAAGAAAGAAACTGAAGAAGAAAATTCTTCAAAGGAATTAACAGAACTGTCTCTGGATAGTCGTGATGGATGGCTTGGATTTGGTTTTCTTCTTTGCGTGTTTCTCTTTTTTTGCAAACCCTCTGTAATAAGCAAGTTTTAGTTTTATGATAAAGCCATATTTTAAAACAGAAAATAAGTCACCGTTGAAGTCTGTTAATTACAATGCCCTGTGCTCAGGTGAGGCTGCTATTCTATTCACATGCCTCAGGGCCTGTTAAAGGCAGGAGTGTCTCCCCGTGGGAGCTGGTAGAAGCTGAGTCTGGGAGCTTCCCAGGCTCTACAGAGGCTGGGCCTAACTCTCAGGTGTGGCTCCGCAGGGGTGACAAGCCTCTTCCCACATCGTCTCTCCTTGGTCAGGGAAGTGAAGGGAGGAAGGGACCCTCTGGGGCCAAACCCCTAATGTAGGAAGCATTCCAGGCCGATGGGGGTCAACCGCAGCCCAGGGCTGTGATGCAGATGAGCACCTGACGTGGGGGGAAGGGGAGGATGGAAGGGCAGGTGGAAGGGCAGGCCCTACACAGACCCCTGCAGCCTGGCTGGGTCCTCCCCTGGGACAGGAGAGCCACGCACACCTACCCCGCCCCTACACTAACAGCAGTAGCTCCACACAGAGAAGCAAGTTCTGCCCACGTTTATTTTCTCGCTTCCCTCATCGGGGGGAGGGGGGCGTATAATTAGCAAAGTAAAATCATTTCTATTCAGGGGTACAGGCCATGGTTTTACAGCTGTAATTGTTAAGTGACCACAGCTAAGTAAGCAGCACACCTGTTGTTTCCCATAGCTGCCATTCTGTGTGTGTTGAAAACACCGGCGAGCATTTCAGTGAAGTAGAAGTATACAGTTCTCCTACCTGGTCAACTGCTGCAAAGCTCATCCCCAGCACTCGCTACGTACAGACAACCTCCGTGCCCCTCAGCATCCCCCAGCTCCTCCCTAGTCAGGGAGCCTCCCTTTCGCCCTCTGCATCCAGTTACTCTGAGCAGGTGAGAACACACTGCATTCACCTTTCCCTGCATCATGTCAATGCCGAGCATAACACTCACCTCAAAAGCAGTAAGAGATGGTTTATTCTGGAGCCACATAAAAGTGACCATGGCCCAGGAACATGACTCTCAGTCACCCCAGATTCCATTTCCCAACGTGGTACTAGATTGGGGAGGTTTTTATAGTAACACTTTTCAGATACATTGGTAGAAACATCAGGCCGGCCGTTCCGACAATCCTCAACCTCAGATGCTGTCTGATGACACTCAGCCATTTGGTTAGTGGAAACTAGAGTTTTGTGAGTTAGTGCATTCCGAAAGGTTTTTATCTGTTAGTCACAGGCTGTTAGTTCAGACACAAAGTGGGCAAGGAATGGTTATTTAGGAGGCTAAACAGAGCCCAGAACAAATTGAGATTAGACCCTAGACCTGCAATGTTCCAAACCCTTCCCAATCATTAAAGTTCTAATCACTTGATCAGACTTACAGAAGGTTCAATTTGAAGATGCAGAATTTTCTGGGAACTTTCACTCACGGTAGCTTGGTTCACAGAGCTCAAGGGCTTCCAGGTTTTCCCACATTGTCCCATACAGCAGGGTCCCTTTGGAAGGGACTGTGTAATATATTCCACGGTGCATGTGTGTCATATTCCCTTTATCCATGCCCAAGCTGACTTGCTGGGGGTTCTTTGTGCCATGCCATGTGGACGCTTTCCTTGGCTTCGATCCTATGAAGTATGGCATCTCAGCTCCTTACAGGCCTTGGTCTGGGAAATCAAAAACAGTCCCATGAAGCACAAAGACCAGAGCAGAGTGGGTCAGCTCATAAAAGCTGAGGGTGTGAGAGATGAAGAACTCCGGGAGGAAAGCTCCTGGCGGGACATCACACCCCATGGCAGCTGTGGCAGTAGCAGACAGCACTGGTGTGTGATGTCTCCCAAAGGAGAAAGGAAACAACCCAGAAGCAGGTCACAGGCCCCTGGGAGCCTAGTGTGAGCTGCAAACCCAACTTAGCCCAGGCTCCCATTGTCAGGAACTGCCTCCCCGGATACCAAGCTCTTTCCCATTGATTACAGAGGCTCTCCACGCTCTCCAAGGCATCATCTCTGTGTAAACAAAGTGGTTAATTAGACAATCCATTGGGCTATTTAAAATGCATTCTGCTTTAAAAGAACAAGTAATCACAATATAAAAATCACAGCATTTCTAATATGTCAACTAATTTTGCCATCATACTTTTAGAAAAATGGATTTGCATTATTTATTAATGTACTTCTTTTAATTTTGCTCATAAATAATTAATTGCATCTTCACGCCCATCTGAAAGATCAGAAAGGCTTCCAGAGCCAAGAATACAAGAAAGGCTCCACCTTTAGGAGGCAAAGGGAGACCCCCTCAGCTTCCGCCATGTCCTGCTGAGGTCTGGAAGCTGCTGTCTGCTCAGGCTCAGCTCCGGTCCTGCCAGTAACTCCTTGAGTTTACCGCGGACCAAGGAGAGAAGGAAAGAGAACTGAGAAGTCCTTTAGAGCAGTAGTGTCCGGCTAGGTTACTGGATCCATGGAGGTCACACAGCTGCCTCCAGAGATGCAGGATGACCACAGTGGGGGTCCAACTTCTCCTCCAGCCCAGAAGTTGTTGGGTGTCCTGGAGACAGCCTTAGCTGAATCCCTTACATGGAACTGCCTTCATTTTGGAGAGCCATCTACCTGGGTCAGGTCCCCGAGAAGGCAGCTGTACCCAAGACGCTGGGTCCAGTATAAACACTGACCCAGGCTGTTTTCCTTCCTTCCTCCCCTTCAGCCTGATAGCAGGTGACCCAGTCTGGGCATGGACATGTCCAACATGGCAGAACTGCAGACATCTCTCCTACCTACCATGCTAGGCCTTGGCAGAAAGGAAGGAACCCAGGGCCTCAGGATGGAGCATGGGGACCTCCAGATGCCCCTGCCCTGCTAACAGCACAATGTTCTCATGTCACAAGACATACCTCTTCCTCTGGGGTCTGGCCCCACCTGTCTTCTGGACATGCCTGTTCATGGAAGTGATCACCTGCTGAGAAGAGGACAGAAATGCCCAGGGCATTGCAGAGCAGCAAGCAAAATGCAGCTCAGTGGACATACTGAGGAGTGATTTCACTGACCAGGGTGGAGACAGAGGCCTAGAAAAGTTGTACTGGTATGAGGTTGATCCTCTTTCCAGAAGGCTGCAGGGGACAATGTACTGGCTGTAGTGACAAGTAGGTACCAATAAGACCACAGACTACACAGGTAGACAGAAATGTCCTTCACAGGCCACGGCAGCCTATCCCTCATGTCACTGGGGCCAGGGGTCAGTAACAAACTCACAGGGAGATAAAGGAGTCTGACCAGGCTCACGTGTATTCAGGACCTCCAGAGAGGCTTCCGACAGGGTGTTTCAGGCCTGGATGACCACCCAGCCCTCAGGGAGCAGTCCTTCAGGCAAGGCCAGAGAGCAGAAGTGCAAGGGAGGAACATGGGGAGCCTTACCAGGAAGAGAGTCCTGTGGAATCAGAGTTGAGTGCTCAGAAGCAGGACAGACATCCTGGATCAGCAGTCCCAGGCCTTGCAAATGTCTAGTACAGAACAGAAAGCAGCTTCAGAAGAAGGTCACTGGACTGGAACCAAAAAAGTGCAGGAGAGGAGGAGAGATGGAGGTCCTGCCTGCTCCAGGCTCCCATGAATAGGGTTCTAGAACCTTCCCAGAGTATCACATTCTGGAATCTTGAAGATGACTAGCAAGGCAGAGCCATGGCATGATGTCTCCCAGCTGTCTGGCATTTCCCCTGCTCCCTGCTGGATGGCTGTAAGTCTCAGATCCCACAGGCAACTTCCCAGAAAGAAGTTAAATCAGGCCTAACCCAAAGTCTGGCTTCCTCCAAGAGTTCCCTTTAGAAAGGAGGCTGAGACTCCCTTCCGCTCCAGCACAGCCCTGCAGAGGGAGTGTCTCCAGGAGGCCAATCTTATC
This sequence comes from Eospalax fontanierii, assembly GCA_035773235.1. NCBI lineage: Eukaryota > Metazoa > Chordata > Mammalia > Rodentia > Spalacidae > Eospalax > Eospalax fontanierii. The sequence goes on from CM069537.1 coordinate 78,361,453, forward strand.
TCCCATAGCTCTGTGACCTCCGGGGGTTCATCTGAGCAACTCCAGCCTCACTGCCCCCAGCCCTGCCACGACCTCCCTATGGAGTGACTCTAATGCAAGGTGCCATCCCCCAGACAGAATGCCATTCCCATCTCTGAGGGCTGTGGCCTGGCCATGAGTCTGAACGTTTAGAGACAGCACCAGCCCCACTGTCACGGTGAAGACCTGGACCCTCGAGGGCTTCCTAACTGCAGAACAGACAATTACTTCCAGTGCCAACACACCCTTATAATTAGCCATTTTAGAGCATAAATAAACAGAATCCAACCCTGCCTTTACACTGAGAGCTGGCATGTGTGCTCAGAGCCAGTCTACCAGAAACTTCTTGCCCATGTTAGGGCTGTGAGTCCAAATTTGTAGAGGATTGGTACGAGGTCAAAGCCTTCTCTAGCCATCACATGCAGGTCCTGATCAGAGCAGCATCCCCCAGTTGAATGCAAAGGCAAGACCTCACTCAGGCATGTACCATATGCGCTAGCACACCAGACTCTACAGAGAGCAGAAATTCCAGAGTAGTCCACCCCAAAAAGCACAAAGCATGTGAGAATGGGTGTACCAGCCAGCTTGACTGACAGCATAGCGGCACATGGAGGCTATCTGGAGAGGTCCATAGCTACTGGCTGTCCTGTCCATCTTCCCAGTTCAGGGTGGACCTGCTCTTCCCAAACAAAATGGCATGTTTAAAAACACTAACTGTATTCTAAATATTTACCCTTAAATTCACAGGGAAGTGAGGCTCTCACCCCTCACCAAAGAACTTCTTTTCTGCAACAGAGACTACTACAGAGGTCCACAACATGTCAAGATGCAGAGGATAAGTGACCATGGAGTGCTCAGCTCCAACTGGCACATCTACAACACATCCCCTACACCTAAGCTTTCAGTAACCTCTCAGAAGAGTGGACAGAAAAACAGGAAGAATCAGAGGACCAGGATCCCTGTTGTGAATTCATGTCTTCTAGACACGATAGACATGCCACACCCATGAGATCTCAAGACAATGGCTGCACAAACAGGACCTGCGAATGTCCACACCAGCTGACATGCTGACATGGACGGGGGAGATCTCACAAGGTCCCACCTCCGGATGAAGAGCTACAGGCAATCCAATTGATGGCTGCTGAGAGAACTGGTCTTTTCCAGGGTCAATCTCCCTGATAGGTTATCCAATTCAAGTGCTCAGCCCTAAACACAGGTAGATATATATGAGCAACACTAAATAGACTGAGTAGGTTGTGGCGGGGGTGGGGGGTGTGTAACAATAATCAAAGAAGATGTCATAAATTCTAGAGGGAGTCGGGCTATGGGAGGAGTTGGAGGGGCAGAAGGTAAGGAGAAATTACGTAAATGCAGTACTTACATGAAATTCTCCAAACAATAAAAAAAGTATAATAAATCCAGGAAGAAGCAGCTAAGATCCAGATACTACCAAGCCGCTTGTCACAGACAACAGCTAGTATCTGAAAGGCAGTGACACCAAGTTTGTGTATTTACTTAATTTTAAGTTAGGCTCTCCTGATCTCTAAATCAACAGTGGGTTCTATGAGTCATTGAGTAAGAAGGGAGTCCAAGCCTGATCGCAGGTCAGGGAGGGTCCTGCAAGAAAGGCGGTGGCTCAGCGCCACCTGCAGGCGCACAGCGGCAGCACCTGAGCTGGCTCAGATCAGGCCTCCATCTCCAGGGAGAGCCAGGATGAAAGGGAAAGGCCAGAGAGAGAGAGCACCCTCCCGTCGTTCTTCCTGGAGTGTGAGGGCGAACTTATCATTTAGGACTTATTACTAAGAACCCTGTGCTGGTTAGTTCTTGTCAACTTGACGCAGACCTGGACACACCTGGGAAGAGGGGAGTCTCAGCTGAGGATTTCCTCCATCGGAATGGCCTGTGAACTTATCTGCAGGGCATTTTCTTAATGGCCAGTTGACATAGGAGGGCCCAGCCTACTGTGGGCAGTGCCATCCGTGGGCAGGTGGGCCTGGGCTATGCAAGAAAGGTAGCTGAGCAGGACTTGGGAACAAGCCAGTAAGCAGAGTTCCTCTATGGTCGCTGCTTCAGTTCCTGCCTTGGCGTCCTTGATGGTGAACTGTACTGTAAGCCAAATAATCCCTTTCCTCCCCTGAGTTGGTTTTGGTCATGTGTTTACCACGGCAACAAAAAGCGGACTAGAAAACATCTCTTCTGAGAATGACTGCTTCTACCTTATCAGAATCTGGTTTCTGCTGCTCTTGAAGAGAGGGGGGCCCTACAGGTGCATGGGCTGCATTCAAAAGGGGAGCATGGGCGTTGAGTCTGCCCACCTGGCCTCTCCCAAGCAGCAGCCTCAGTCAGTCGTGTTAAAGCTGGAATCTTCCATTTTAGGAGGAAGGAGCACACTGTGGTCACTTTCCAGGCTGTCTACTCCCACAGGCTTTGCAACTCTAATTAGCCTGAGGAAGTCCAGGCCTCAGGGTCCTGTGCAAGGCCTCAACACAGGTCAATGTGATTTTCCTCCTCAACTCAGTCTACTAGGCTCACAGTTGGTGTCCCCCTGCTTAACACTCAAGGGCACACCCCACACTTCATACCCTAAAGGAACATGAGCACATCCCTCCAGAGTCAGTGATCATTGCCTTTCCAGAAGGCACCCCATATTGACCAGTCCCTGAGGAGATGATCACCCCACCCCGACATCCTCCAGGTTCCAACACACCCTCATGTCTCACATCTCTGAACACCTGCCTCACCTTCAGTCACTGGAGCTCTACCACCAGACTGTGACCACCTGACAGGTAAGGCCGCAGTGCCAGAGGGCAGGCTGCGTGGCGCTCTGGTGACTCACGGCTGCCTTTGCATCCCTCTGAACACAGGCTGGACTTCCTCACAGCAGAAGCAGGAAGCATTCCCAGCGGTTTCAGGTCCGAGTCTCCTCTCTGCTCCTTCTCTGGGCTACCCAATCACTGCCTTACACAGCAGCTCCTTGCCGACTGCCACGCTGAGGACATGTCGATGCAGCTCTGCTGACCCTCACAGCTGCTTGGGCCATGCAGACGAGCCACAGTGAGCTCCTAGAACTCTGCCTGTTGATCTGGACCCACCAGTTAAAAACGTCCCTGGTAGCCAGGTGTGATGGCTTCCACACAGAGTCCAACATTAAGGAAGCAGAGGGAAGAGGACTTTGAATCTCAGGCCAGCCTAGACTGGCAAGACCCTATCACAAACAGACAAACAAACAAACAAACAGGGCCTAGAGACATGGTTCAGTTGGTAAAGTGCCTGCCTAGTATGCACAATGTCCTGGGCACAGCCCTCAGCACCATATAAGTCAGGCATAGTGACTGTTCTAGTTTGCTTCAATCACTGTGAGAAAACACTCTGACCAATACCAACTTGGGGAAGAAAGGGTTTATTTAGCTTACATCTCCCAGGTCACAGTTCATCACTGAGGAAGCCCCAAGCAGGAACTCAGGACAGGAAACTGGAGGCAGGAGCTGAAGCACAGGCCGTGGAGGAACGCTGCTTACTGACTTGCTCCCCTGGCCCATGCTCAGCCTGCTTTCTCATACAATATAGAACAACCTGCTCGGGGGTTGCACTGTCCACAGGGGCCTGGGCACCCCCACATCACTCAACAATCAAGAAAATGCCTGACAGACATGGCCACAACCAGTCCAATGGAGACAATTCCCCAGTTGAGACTCCCTCAAAAGCTATCCAGCACAGTGGTCCATGCCTGTAATTCTAGCACTTGGAAGGTAGAAACAGGAAGATTAGGAAGCTTAGAAGTTCAAAACCATCATCAGTTACATATCAAGTTCAAGACCAGGCTGAGCTACCTGAGACCCTGTCTCAAAACAAAAGACACTACCCCACCATTGGCAAATCTGGCTAGATATTATCACATCAATGCCTACACTGGGGTCTGAGAGCTGTCGGTTAGAAGAAAGAAACAGAAGGGGAGGGGAAGGGTGAAACTCACTGACTGGGCCCAGGACCCAGGTGTCTGTCCCAGATCTTCCCCCTCAAGCTGAGACCTTCAGGCACAGCACTGGAGGAAAAACTTCCCTGTGCCCATAGTCACCTCTAGAGCCTACACAACTGGAACTGCTTCATCTCCTGCTGCACCAAAGTCCTGGTGGGAATCTAGGCCCAAGTCCCATGCTCAGCCAGCACCTGTGCTCCGACTGCACCCTGGGGAGGGTGACCACTCTGCAGCAGCCAGGGCTGGGGTAAGGATTCTCAAGGCGCCGGTGGTCTGCAGGACCCTTGGCTTCCAGGAGCACAGTGCCATCCTCGCAGGAGTCTGGCTCCCTGCGCCCTGTATCCTCCCAGACCAACATACCGGTCCCAGGGGTCTCAGTTGTCACTGCCAGCCCTGGCTTCACTCCTGGCATGAAATGCACTGTGGGGAGCCTTTAGTTCTCCCTCTGTCTTCCTCAATTTCCCTCACTTGACTCCAAGTCAAAAAGTAACTCAGAATGACCAATCTAAACTTTAAGAGCCAAAGGCTGGAAACTCAGGAGCAAACAGGGTTAGCAGCTCTATGACCATGGAAGGGGTTGTATTTTCTTGTATGAGACAGCAGACACCTGACAAAAAAAGAAAAAACGGTTAAATTAGACTTCACAAAAAGTTTAAAACTTGGGCGCATCAAAGAACCCTGCCAGCAGTGAAAAGCAGATGTTTGAGTCACGCCCCATGCCTCCTGAGGTTCAACGTCCTGCACACACAAACTCAGCACGAGGATGACAGACAGCCTAACTCAGAAACGGGCAGAGAGCCTTCTACAGACTGATCCTGGAGGCCCCCTAATCTGCATGTCATAGCCCCTGTGGGACAGGACCTGGAGATGGGGCCTTGGAAGGGGACTCGGGTGTGACAAGCTCAGGAGAGCCAGTCCAGCAAGGTGGAACTCATGTTCCAGAGGAAGAGACATTCATGTGTTTGTCTCCCGAAGCCACCTGAGAACTTGGAGTGAAGGAAGCTGTTACAGTCAAGTATACCAAATACCTGACCTCAGACTCCAGCTCTGGAGCCAGGAGGAACCGAATGTTTGTTGTTCAACCCACCCCACCTGTGCTGTCGTGTTACATCAGCCCAGGAAGGCTTGGGCAGACCCCATTAAGAATTCCCCCAAAGAAGACGCTTCAACCGCCACATTACCTGCTCAGCACCATCCGCAGGCAGCTCGCAGACCAAACCGCGACACGCCAGTATTCATGACCTGTTGGGGTGCTGCTGGGTCACTGAGAAATAAACAGGAGACCAGAACACAGCAAATTCTGGTGAGGATGTGGAGAAATTAAACCCCACCTGTGGGAGGAGTGACAGATGGCACAGCCGCTGTACCACCAGCAGGATGGACCACCAAGAGTTAAAACTGGAACTACCACATGACTCAGCAATTCCACTTCTGAAATATACCAAATCTATCAAAATGGCCACAAAAGCCACACATTTGTAACCCGAGTGTCTACTCACTGAGTAAAGTGCTTGCTGTACAAGCGTGAGGTCCTGAGTTTGGATCTCCAGAACATATGTAAAAGCTGAGCACAGAGGCAATGGACTCTGTAATCCCAGGACTCGGGAGCAGAGATGGGAGGGTCCCTGGGATTGTCAACCAGCCAGCCTAGCTGAACCAGTGAGCTCTGAATTAGGGGGGGACCCCTAAAAATATGACTGAAGGAGACAGCAGCCATCAACCTCCGACCTGTACTCACATGCAGATGCCTGTGCACAACGCAGGCACCTGTACACACAGACACTTGTACACACAGACACCTGTGCACACACTCACAAACACCTGTACACAACGCAAACACCTGTACGCTCACACACAGACATCTGTACACACAAGCACAGACATCTGTACACACATGCAGACACCTGTGAACACACCCAGACACCTGTACACTCACGCACAGACATCTGTACACACATGCAGATACCTGCACACACACAGACACCTGTGCACTCACACAGACATCTGTACACACACACACAGATACTTGTGCACGCACACAGACACTTGTGCTCACACTCTTAGATACCTGTACTCACATGCAGACCACTCCCTCTTCTGCAACAATCCCTGAGCTTCTCCCACAGGGTGCAAAGGGTGAGATATAGATGTTCCATTTAGGGCTGAGCACGCCACAGTCTCTTATTCTCTGCATACTGGCCAGTTGTGGATTTGTGTTAATCACTCTCTGTTATAAGAAGGTTCGCTGGTGAGAGCTGAGACGCATGATCTGTGGGTATAACGGTAAGTCACTAGGATTCAGTTTAATATCATGCCCACTTAGCAAAATGATAGAAGGCTCTTCCTCATGGCCTGTGGTTTACCTGGCCATAGTTTCTTGGTCCTAATCACCATGCCAGGTATGGACTCCTCTGAGGGATTTTTTCCATTTTGTAAGCTGGGCCCTGGACTAAATGAAAAGGAGAGAGCTGAGCACAAGCACTTGTGGCTGCCTGCTTCTTGACGGCAGATGTGACCAGCTGTTCAGCCCCTGCCAGTATGACTTTGCCTCAGTGACCGAATGTAACCTGGAATTGAGAGCAGGCATAAACCCCTTCTCCCCTAAGTTGTTTTTATCAAGGTATTTCATTACTGTAAAAGGAACAAAATTAAGACACCCATCTTCACTGGGCTGTGTGGCTGTGTCCAGCCGAGATCAGAAAAGAAGCTGGTGAGGTTTAGGAGCTGGGATAGCCAGCCCCTCCCTACTGCCCTCTGCTGGACATCACTGTGGTCCCAGAGCAGTTCCAGCAAGTACTACATCCACCTCAACCACAGGAGCCAGGTTTTGAGGAACTAAGTAGGGTCCTTTCTGGGTGCTCAGCCCTCAGTGAGAACACGGGGAAAGGAGGGAAGTGGCTGGGCCTGTGGCCACAAGACTCCCAGAATCTCTCGGCAGAAGGGTTTTCCAGCCTGCCAGGCTTCTGCCACAGGGCGCAATCCTCAGGCACTGGCAAAAGAGTGGCAGGGTGAGTATGGACAGATGCTGGGTGTGGGGCTTAGCACCCCCTGCTTTGAGCTCTGCTCTTGGGCCTCCCTGTCTGAGCCTGGGTGCTCCACCTACCTCTGGCATGGTCTCTGACAGGATGCCTAGCCATGCTGTGGGGCCCTCCGTCTGTGCTCTGAGGCCTCTATGCCAGATCAGCCTGGCTGTCAGAGATGCCTCAGGAGACAGGGCCACAAAGCTTAGGGCAGCCAGGGACACACATAAGCTGCCCCATGTTTATGATAGGTGTTGCTGCAGGCCTGGCCAGAGAGCCCAGGATGCCACATATACCTGCCTCAGCTTTCACAGCCACCATAGGCCTCAATGGGTTGTCCCGTACCAGATGGAGGGGAAGTGGATCCTCCTGGTATCTGGGGAGTAGTCTATTGATAAGCACCTCTCCGCCTTTCCTAGGCCCCGTGCCCTGCAGAGACATGCCCCAGCCTCAGTGAGGATGGTCTCCCCAGTATGAGGCCCCTCAGGTGTGGCACTGAGTGTTGGGGACTATAAGGAAAGTCAGCTCTCGAAGTTGCAGGTGGGAGGCTATTGATCTGGGGGGCGGGGGACGAATTCTCTACCTGCTTCCAAATGGACCCATTTATTACCTGCTGAGAATTTATTTGAATTTCTAGTGGTTTGAAACTTTTTTCATTTCATCTTTATAAAGAAACTAAATTCCCAACTAGAGCAGTTCACAGTTACATAGTTGAAAGCAAATTTTTCTCTAAAACTCACTGCTGGGTCTGTGGAAACTGGTGTGGGAAAACCCACGACAGGGGAGCCCCAAGAATGGAGAGACCCAGGGAGGGAGAGACCTACAGATGGAGAAATTCAAGAACGGGGAGATGCAGGGAGGTCTCCCAACCTGGACCAAAGAAGAGACAGGTAGGCCAGTGTGAGGAGACCCAGATAAGGAAGACCAAGGGAGGACACCCAGGGTGGCGGGGACCCAGACTCCCACGACACCTCCAGCGTAAGTGCCTCCGTGGAAGGGGCAGTGGGCAAATGAGCAAACACTCCTTCAGTCTCCACCCAGGGATGGTGTCAGGCACAATGGGCCTCCCCTCCCCCAGGACCTCATGTTCCCCAGTCGAGAACTGTCCCTGAAGATCACCTGTCCCTGGGCCAGGACTTCATCTGAGTAAGTCTGTGGGTATTACATCACTGGCCCCGAGTTTCTGCCCAGCTGAGCAGATTAATCCACATCCTACAGAAAGCTGAGGGGTTCAGGGGTTGCCCAAGGCCAAACAGCTCTTTAGTGATGATCTGGTCCCTGAACCAGGCCCTAGAGATCCAGCTCAGACACGGTGAGGGCCGACACTGCTGAAAGCAACCCCGAGGGCGGGCGCACGCTCTGGGAGGAGAGCATGGCAGGAATCATTCTGCCAGAGACGGGGCTGGGTGCCCAGGACAGCGTCTGGTTCAGGGTTGGTATGGAGGCCAGAGGTGCCTCAGCTCTGCCAACCACCAGAAGAACTGATGGGCTTGAGTTGAGGGCAAAGCCGATGCAGGTGACACCAGCATCCAGGACAGACCTTAGTGGCCAGAGGTAGAGAATCCAGCTGCGACTATTGACTCTGAGAGAACAACCTGAGGTGTGGGCAGAAAACAAGCTTCAGGGTTTTAATAATGGAAAACAAAACTTTAAGCTCCAGCCCCCTGGGTAACTTTTCCTGGGAATTAATTTCCAAGATAAATTGTTTTGGAATTGCTCAGGCCATCTCTGCTAAGCCCCAATGTTTTTCTGATTAGACATTTTCATCGAGACCAGCCAGACGTCAGAATGGCACCTCAATCCTAGCCGTATTGACATCTGCCAGGGCCTGTGCTTTATGGGGAAAATATGAATTCCTCGCCGATGGCTTTGCTCAAATTGAGCTGATTCTAGGCTAAATGAGATGAGGCATGCCGGTCACACCGGGAGCGTTTCGGCTCACATGGCTTCCCCCAGTGGTGGGGCTGGGGGGTGAAGAAGGATGCAGGCAGGTGCCAGCTAGGAAAGGGACCCTGGAGACAAGAGGCTTGGACAAGGGAAGGCTCAGTCACCAAGTCAAAACTCGGGGTTCCATGACTGCAGATGGACCACCCCAAAACCACAAGCTGGGTGTCAGAGCCCAGACCCATGCACCAGCCTCCTGAACCCCAGGGCCACTCACCACCATGGGGCCTATGCCAGGAGGCCATGTGGGGGTCAGCACCGGAGCCATGCTCTCCCGACTTCTACGCTGTGACCTTTCTTTAAGGCACCATTCCTTCATAAGAGAAAAAACAATCATCAAAAGTTGTAAGAGACAGAAAGAAAAGTTGGTTCAGGCTCCCACAGGCTCCGCTGACGGGGCTCAGAGGCCTGGTGCGCCTGGAGTAGAACTGCTCACCAAAGTGATGCGAGCCCCCACGTGGAGTCCCACAAAGTGCAAATATGGGTGAAGCTTCCCCAAGTGCTTTGTCAGCCTTCCCAGGAACCCAGGCCACTCAGGCCAGATAAGCCTGTAAAGGGCGGGTCTGTGGGTGTGGGAGAGCTAGCCTACACCAACCTAAGCCTCCCGGAGAGAGCCAGACTATCTCCTGGGACCTCATTTTCCAGAGGACATGTTTTGCCCACTCTCTGCCCCCGAGGCTATCCTAGCTCCCCTTTCCAAGTCCCACACTCTGGCATGTCTCTCAAGTGTCTCACCAAGGATGTCAGTGTCTGGTCCCCCAGAGGAGACAGCACAGCACACGGCACAGAGCAGCCTGGGCTGTGTGCACGTAGGGCCTCTGATGGCTTTGTCTGAATGTTCGTTTGGTCTAGACAGCTCACTCTTTAGTTCTGGCAGGAGTGTGCCTGGACCCCCTGCCTCGGCCTCCCCATGCGATCACAGGAGTGTACCTGGATCTCCTGCCTCAGCCTCTGGATGCGATCACAGGCGTGTGCCTGGATCTCTGGCTCCTCCTCCTGATGCTGTGATTCGGAATGCGCCACCACACCCAGCTTTATTGTTGTTTAAAAGTGCTCATCATGGAGAAATGAGGAAGGCTTGGGCAATAGCTATACCAATGATGTGACCTGATCACCCAGAGTCTATGGGAATCAACCCCCAAACTATATACAAATAGTATGTGTCCCATCAAAAATAACATTACAAAGTCAGCTGCTCCAGCCTATGGGACTCACCCCAGATTCTGTTCAAACACTTCCAGCTTCTAACCTGCTAGGCAGTGGAGGGCATCCCCACCCTCACCCCAGGTCAAGTACACGAGCCCTGATCAAGGGACTGCTATTAAGGGGAAAGCTTAGTGATATGTGGTATGAGGTGTGGGCAGGGCCTGGCCGTCCCATCTTGCGCTTTCTTGCACCGCCAACCTTGATATCCTGCCTCTGTTCAGACCCACCTTCCTCTCCACAGATGGATCTTGACCATGAATTTGAAACTGGAACCACCCGAGAGGGTCTGCTGAGGCAAACATATGCGTTCATAAATCCAGAAGAGACTCTTGACCCAGTAAACACAGGGTCACACCTCCCTACTAGAAATAAAATCTGAGATCCAAGGGCCTCCCTGATACCAGAGAACTGTGGCTGAAAAGACGGACTTATTCAGAGGAAGGACGCCCAGAAGGACTGCAAGCCCAGGAAGCTCGTCAGTGATGGAGATGCAGAGGACAAGATGCGGGGTGTGATCAAAGGTCACACCCACTGTAACTGTTTGCAAAGCCAGAAGAGCAGTTCCTTACAGTAGTGATGGGGCAGGAAACAAGTGCGGCTCAGACCAGCCTTGACAAGCACTGTATTAAGAACTTATTAATGCTTTAAATGAATCAGCTACTGGTCTTTTTTTTTCCTTAGGCCTACATCCAGAAGTCAACTTTTGAAGTACAGACTGCGTGACAGTTCCACAGTCTGCATCTAGCTCTGGATAATCAGAGAAATCCTAGGAGGTTTTTTTTTTTTAATTTGCATTTCTAAATAAAAAACCCAGCACACTTTCAACCGAAACAGCAATCTTAGACTAGGGATACAGTTCATTTGTTGGTGCGTTGCCGGGCATGCGCGGGGACTAGGGATACAGTTCATTTGTTGGTGCGCTGCCGGGCATGCGCGGGGACTAGGGATACAGTTCATTTGTTGGTGCGCTGCCGGGCGTGCGCGGGGACTAGGGATACAGTTCATTTGTTGGTGCGCTGCCGGGCGTGCGCGGGGACTAGGGATACAATTCATTTGTTGGTGCGCTGCCGGGCGTGCGCGGGGACTAGGAATACAGTTCATTTGTTGGTGCGCTGCCGGGCGTGCGCGGGGACTAGGGATACAGTTCATTTGTTGGTGCGCTGCCGGGCGTGCGCGGGGTCCACAGTTCAAGCGCCACCACTGCGTCCCAGACGTGGTGACGGTGCAGGCCTGTGACTTGGTAGGCAGTAGAAGCAGAATCAGAAGTTCAAAGTCATCTCTGGCTGTATACGGAGTTTAGGGCCAACTTGGCCCACATGAGACTCTGTCTCTAAAATTAAAAAAGTCTACCTGCACAGACCTCTGTAACTTACTTCTAAAGACCTCGGCATATGGTACTAAAACCATTGGCTTTAGACTCCCCAGGGACACTTCTGATTTAAACACTTGAGTTTAACGAGGTATGGTGGTATAGGCCTGTAATCTCAGTCCTTGAGAGGCTGAGGCTGGAGTATCTTGAGTTCATAGCCAGGTTGGGTAACACAGCAAGACCCTGTCTCTAAACAAACTGTAAATAAGAAAAGTGGAGTCTCGGGGCTAGAGAGTGGCTCAGAGGTTAAGGGCACTGGCTGCTTTTGCAGAGGACCCAGGTTTGGTTTCCAGCACCCACATGATAGCTAACAACTGTCCATAACACCAGTTCCAGGGAACTCAACACCCTCTTGTGGCCTCCATGGAAATCGCACGCACTGGTGCACTTCACACACATACAGGCAAAAATTTCAAATGCATGTTAAAAATAAATCAAAAAATTTAAGTTTATTGTCCTTCTTTATTTTATTGAATGCTGACAATTCATCATTATATCTGCCCATAGGAATGACATCATGTTCCCGACTATACATAAGGCAAAATGATTACATCGATGTAACTATAAGACATAGCACCTCAAATACTCACCAGCTCTGCCTCCAAGTGGAAACTTGCTACCTTTGCCCAACACCACCCCTGTTCCGAACCCTCCCTCCACAACCACCATATCACTGTCCAGTGCCAACATCCCATGTTAGCAGGGTCAGGGTTTGGACCAGGTCTTTCTAGGTTCTCGGGGTCCTATTCAAGGAACTGAAACAAACACACACAGATTGCAAAATATCAAGGAAGCTTTAGGCAAAACAAAGCTTAGATGTGCTGTCACTCTTGACAATGGGCCACGTGAATGAAAGGACACCTGAGGGACCCAGTTACTATGTGGGACTTCTTTCAGTGTGTACAAGAGAAGGCACAGTTCGGTTATTAAGAAGCCCAGTGCAGGCAGTTCTGCTTTGATTGACAAAGATGGCATAAGCCTCTGCTCACTGTGCAGGTCTCTTCCCATGATGCATCTGTTTATGTTAAATCTTTTATTTTTATTTTATGTGTATGAATGTATTGCCTGTATGTATATACCCATGTTGTACAATGCCCATGGAGGCCAGAAGAGGGCACTGGATTCTCCTGGAACATGTTGGTGCTGAAAAGTGAATGCGAGTCCTCTCCAAGAACAACCAGTGCTGAGCCATCTCTCCAGTCCCCCATGATGGGTCTGTTTCAATCATATGTACACCCAATTCTGTATAGGCATTAGATGGTAAGTAGGTGATCCTCCCTAAAATTTCACTTCAAAGTTTGCCTTACTGGGCACTACCCAAAATTAGTCTAGGCCAGACTAGCACACTATCTTCCATGCTCTGCACCTGTTTTGAAATGATTTAAATAGAAGCCGTCTATAAAAGGGCATTTTTTACGGTTGTCAAAGGAGGAAGAGACACTCCATTGTTCAGAGTGGGGTGGGGAAATGCAGCTTGATACAGATGGGAGACCTAGGCTACTGGTCCACAGATTGTTAGGTATGTTGGTCAGAGAGAGGTATGTGTGCACAGTACATGCAGGTAAGGGTCTCAGGCTGTCAAGTGCCTTGTTAGAAGAGAGTGTGTGCCCAGCCCACACCAATGGAGTCCCAGGCTGCCAAGCTACTCTTGTGCTTATCTGTCTCATGTACATGTTGGTGTTGGTGGCAGCAGGTAGCATGTGCCTCACAGTGCCTGACTTCTTCCACTGGCTCAGCATCCTCCTGACATGTCTCTGTTACCACAAATGACAGCACTCTGCTCTCTTTTGAGGTTGCATAACCTTCCCTGAGTTTATGTTCAGCGTGTTTATGCACTTATCTGCAGATGGCACATCATCGGACAATCCATCTCTTGGTTATAGTAATAGTGCTCCGTGAACATGAGTAAACTCCATGAACTTCTCAACATACTGACTTCAAGTCCTCTGAATACAAGAACCTAGGAGTGGGGTTGCAAATCTGAAGTCTCAGCTCCAGTTCTGTGGGATGTGAGTTCACCTCGTTAGCTATTTTTCTACTTCCGGAATCAAAACCGCAACTTCTTAGAATTTCCAAAGTGTAACACTCATGTTTCACAGTCACTGTGAGGACCTGTCCGGGAGGGGACAGGACTCAGCAGCAGGAACAAGCTCTATCGATCGCCTCCCCGGGGGGAGCTGCAGAGCTACCCCACACGACAGGGTCAGTCTTGCAGCTTGGTGAACAGTTGAAGTTCAGAGAAATCAAGTTAATTAAAGTACAAATACAATGTTCTTAAATGAGCCCATGAATGTGTGTCCATTTGCTTCTTCCATTCTCCCAATTCTGCAAGCCTGGCTCGTCCGGTCGATGGACCACACAGAGCCTGTCCTCTTTAGTGAAAGAGCGTGGGAACCCTCAGATTCTATTGCTCCTTAATCCTATTCATTAATTTGAATTGTGAAATGATGACAGGCTTGAAAATGTGGATCAAGTGTCTTTGGGTTGGGATTAAGTATGAATCATTTTGCCGCACAGGCAGGCAATGGCCCACTTCCTTTGCGGTCGTGTGTCACCTAAGAAAAGGGCAGCCATTGCCAGCCACCTGCCTGGACAGGTGCCCTTAATGTTCCAATCAACTCTCTCCATGGATCTCAGAATAAATGATCGATTTCTTTGATGAGACTCAGAGCTGGGAGGAAAGCTCATTAAAACAGTCAAGGCTCTGTCCAGGTCTCTAAAGCCCTCAGTCAGAAACTGCCAAGGATGCACAGGCCGGGTATTGCTTAGGAATGCTGAGGTGAGCCCAGGGAACATGGCCTCTGGGGTCCTGGTACCTTGCGTCAGCCCACACCCTCTTCCTTGCCACCTTTTTTCTACCCTCAGCACATGTCCAAAGGCCCAGTTGCAGGGAGACAGCTTGCCTCCCCCACCTCCCTGTCAGACTGGGCGGTTCTCCTCCAAAGCTCCTTTCTGGTGGCCTCCTGTTCAGCAACAAGCTGCCTCCCATTGCTATGTCTGTCTAGAGTCCCCAAGCCAAAGGGCAGAACCACAGCTCCACACTGGCAGCCCATGGGTGCCCCCACACCCTGGCACTCCCAGCTAGAGGCTGCACAAGACCCATCAAGCCCCCAGGATACAACATCAGGACTGTCACCCAATAAAGATTGTCACTCAAGGGCCCTCCATGCTCACTGACTCCTGGAGCACCACTCTCATCAATGGGGCAGGGTCTTCCTGGCAGGGCCAGGCAGTCTCCAGGACTCCTGTTATCCCCAAACAGTGCAGCTGAGGTCTTTCTAGCATAGAACCTCTGGCTTCAGACAACAAGCAGAAGGTGAAATCCTAGAGAGGGACCCACCCCACCTAGGAGAGTTCATTTCCAGGATGAGGAGGAGGCACAGCCATACCTGGGCTGGGAGAGGAGCAACAAATACGTCTGGGCTGGGGGAGGACCCTTCAGAGCAGAACCCCCAGGCTGCAGCCCAAATCCTCGGACCTGGGGCTCCTCTGCCCAGCTTGACTCTCTCTGGGAGGCAGATGCATCTGACTGACCCACCACTTAGCATTGTCTGTGCCTTTGACCAAGAGATGTCCAGCCTCATCCTCCTACATGACCTACTCAACCTTGAGCCTACTGGCCACAGAAACCTTAACAATGCCCACTAGGAGTACATGCACGTGTGAGTGCTGATCACGTCTGCCTTCCAACATGGTGAGGTCAGGAACACCCTGGCCTCCCCTGCACCAGTGCCAGTGAAAAAGCCAAGCCAGAAACGCAAGCCACTCACTTTGGGGATGTACCGTTTGCTGCTGAGACAGGGTACAGCACTGTGCTGGAGGCTCAGAATATGCACCCTGAAGCCAAGCCACCCACAGCAGCAGGAACTCTGAGGCCACCCGCGAGAGGGGCCCTGGGAGCAGCCCTGCCGCTGGGGAGCTTCTAATACAGAACAGGCTGGTGGCGGGCTGGCTGCCACAGGACTAACTGGACTTTAATCAGAGTGAGACACAGCCTCCTCTATCTCGGCTTAGTGTATGATGATTCCTTTGTGAGAGTCCCACGGCTCCTGTGGTCTCACTGCCATTGCCTTGTGTATAGGCCTGGAGATGCAGTCAGATGAGCGGTCACACAGATGTGCTCATGCAACCTGCTTCTCCAACCTCCAGGCCATTCTGGCCTCGGGGATCAGCGCATATAAGGACTATGAGCCCCAAAGCCACCTTCCAGAGTTGTCACGTGGACTGGGGAGGGTGATGAAGAGACAGGCAGGTCTCTTGTGGTAGGAGTGATGGCTTCTAGAGTACATAGGACCTCAAGGTGTGTGCCTTGATCTCTCGGCCAATTTGTGAAGAGTGTCACCTGGCAACTTCCGTCCATGTGGGATAGATTGCTAGCAGGCTGAGCCTGGGCTTGGCATGCTAAAATTCTGAGCCACCAACCACAACCTGTGGTGGTGAGTGATCATTCCAAAAAGGCCTGAGTTCCATGTCTGCCCCAGCCCCTCCAAGCCACTCTGTATTGAGGCTCTGAGCCAGGCAGCATGGATTGGCATTGACTCAGGGCAGAGGCCACTTGCCCACTGTGGACACAGCCCAGTCATTTTTCCCTCAGATGTGTCATCTGCTCCTGGTGGAGATGGCACCATTGGCCAGGGCCCATTTCCCAGCCAGCACGTGTCCTGTATCCACTCACATTCTCACCTCTTATCGATTTGCTCTGTAGCTAAGTTTTCTGCTGGTCTGAGATTGTTTCATTTCAAGGATGAGGGTCGGCTTCTGACCAGCTGTGGCTAATACTGCATGGACTACTCCATCTGCCTCTACCTGACACAAGATCCAGAGCTTCTCAAGCATTCCTGATGTGGCTCATCTTTGCTGCTGATGCCCACTGTCAAGAACACTCTGGTCACTGAGGGCCTGTGCCTGAGACATCTGGGACAACACAGTGGCCAAACTGTACATGCCGAAGCTGTGGCCCCACGTGGCTCTGTTTGAAGGTAAATACTCTCGGCAATGCTTAGGGTAGAATGAGGTAATCAGAATGGCACCTGATCCAATGGGAACATTGATGTCATGAGATCAGGGAACAGGCACTCACAGTGTGGCCCCAGGATGACAAAGGAAGAAGGCAGCATCTACAAGCCACGAAAGAGGACTCAGGAGGACCCAGCCCTGCCACACCTTCGTCGTGGACATCCAACCTCCAGGATGTGAGATAATAAATCTCCCCTTGCTGAGGGAAGTCTGTGGGGCAGTCCAACCAGGAAACACACGTCCTACCTGTCAGTAGATCCCAGAGCAAAGCTCAGCCCCACGAGCTGCTGCCTTCCACCATCTGCCCCTGGGAAGGGCCTCGCCTCAGGGTCCCGTCCCACCACCTGACAACAAAAATTACCAGTGTTTCCTATGCCAGAATTTCAGGGCCGCAGACCACTGCTGCAATAAAGCATGAAAAGTTCCTGCCACGGCGGATACAGTCAGAGGCAAGCCATGACACCCTGAGCAGCCCCTTTCCCACAAGACAGCTGCAGCTCATATGTGCTAACAGGTTGCTTTTTGACCAGGCACATACCTCTTGTTCTTACTGCATTTGCAGTGGCTGCCTCAGTTTCCCAATCAAGCTTGGGGTGGGAGATGCATGTGGGTGTCAGTCATGACTCCTGGTTCTACCTTGTGTTTACTTCCTGGGAACATGAGATGACTCTTTTATCACAGACAATCTGATGCCCACTGTGTCTTGGCAGGTATTGGGGTACAGCAAGTAGAGGGGCCCTGAGAGCCCCACGCAGCCCCTCTGGTGGCTGGGTGTGCCTGTCTCCAACATGGTCTCCTGCTGGGCTGCCAGATGCCCTTTAACCCCCACCCCTCCCTGGTATCAGAACCCTAGTCAGTTTTCCAGACCCCTGCAGACTGCCCTGTCTAGCCCTGGCACAGAATGTCCTTGTTGTGCAAAGCATAGAGAGTAAGTATCTCTGGAGCCACAGGTGCCTGCTTAGGGTCATGCGGTTCCAGGTTCCACACATAGATTCTGTGGACTAGGCTGCTCCACTAGGCACAGTTACATGAGGCAGGGGGTGGGGAGTCCAGCACAGGAACCCCAGCCTAATAGTGCCTTCCTGGGAGATCAGAAGAGCCTCTCTGTTCCTTGAAGAGTGGAACTGCCAGGACCCCCACCCCAGAAAAAGGCTCAATAAAGGTCAACAGGTAAGCCATTGCTCTTGCCCCTGGAGAGCAGGTCACAGGGCTGGGTCACAGGGCTGGGGTCTGCTTCCCTGAATGGCAACTGGAGGATTCACCCTATACTTGTTGATGGAGCAATGTCTGGAGTGTGCAGAGTGATTAATGAGGGCTAACAATGAGCCTTTGCGGACTGCTCACAGACCCACAAGCACCAGTTCTAGCATTCTGCAGTGTGTGGCCCACTGCAGCTTCCTGGCACCTCTACCTCAGATTAACACCTGTGAAATATGGATGGAGCTGATAACCTGCAACACTGTTTCTCTGCCTGATTACCAACTAGAGAAGGTAAGCTACTCAAGCAAGGAAGGAATTCAGGTCTACTGTGTAATTCATCCCAGCCTAGTGCCCAGAATAGAGCCTGGCACTTAGACCAGAGAAGCTCACCAATTATTGGTGTTTTGGTAGGTAGGTGGGTAAATGAATGGATGGGTGGATGGAGAGATGGACAGTGATGAATAGTGATGGAAAGGTGGGATGAGGGATGGACGGACAATGAATGTTTGGGTAGAATGATGAGAGGATGGCAGATGGGTAGATGAATGGATGGATGGATGGATGGATGAATAGATGGATGGATGGATGAATAGACGGTTATGCAGGTGAATGGGTAAATGGGTAGATGGATGATGGGTGGATATATTGATGATGGTTGGGTAGTGGATGGATGGATGGATGGATGGATGGGTGGATAGATGAGGGATAGATGGTTGGACAAGGGACAGATGAAGGACAGATAGTTAGGCAGGTAGATGGGTAGATGGATGAAGAGTAGGTATATTGATGATGGTGAATGGGTAGGTATGTGAATGAATGGATGGGTACTGAGTGGGTAGATAGATGGATAGGTAAGGAGATAATGGTTGGATGGATAGATGGATGTATGAGGGACAGATGGTTAGGCAGGTGGATAGATGATGGGTTGGTATATTGATGATGAATGGGGAGGTACGTAGATGAATGGATGGACGGTGGGTGAGGCAGATGTGAGTGGATGGAAAAATGGGTGGATGGGTAGATGCTAGATGAGCAGTGGGTAGCTTCCCTCGGGGTGGGTGATGGAGTGTGTCCCTCAGGACTAGTAGAAAATGGATGGCATGCTGCTTATGAACCTACAGAGGGAAATGTGGCAATCACAGTGAAGCCTGCTGGGGGCAGCTGGCTGCTAGCCTTGCTGTCACCTGCTGTCAGATGCTGAGCATCTCCACTGGCCTAGAAGACCAGGACTTACCATAGCAAGGAGCTTCCTGCCCCTCAGTGGCTGGAGCCCATCCTCCTGAAAAGAAAAGAAGGAGCTTTAAAGTGTACTGAGACAGAGGGAGAGGGTAGCATGAGATTTTCATGCTTATTGTTGGAACCTGCAGTGCTGTCCGCTGTAGACGGGCCTGCTGTGCCTGCCCAGGAAGGAACAGATGGCCCTGCTCTGCAGTGCTATGAATCACACCCCAGTAATGGGTGATGCACACAAACCTGAAAGCAACGTGAACTAAATCAACAGTGCCGAGGTGTGCGTGTGAGGGGAGCTGGATGAGACGCAGTGATAATGAACCTGGTGTGGTCTCACTCTGCGGTCGGCTGAAAGGTTCTGGTTAGGATAATATTGCAAATGTTTATCACAAGATGGCTGGAGGAAGTACACACAACATTTCCTCAGTCTAATGTGTGAAGTAAATATGTGCCTGAAACAACAGTGTTGGTAACAATCCCTTCTGTGTGTGTAAACCACAGGTCGAGAGAGCATGAGGCATCATCCCCATCCCAACCCCAGCGGGGAGAGGCTGGCTGTGGTGGAGCAGACACTGACTTCTCCAAATATGTCAGAGCTGCCACAACATCATGAGAAGTAAAGGGTCCCCACCCAGCCAGCTGTGCCCAGCTACACACAGCTGCACCCATACCCACACAGCCCCTGGGGACCCACACAGCCCCTGGGGACCCACACAGCCCCTGGGGACCCAGAGCTGGAGAGGCTATTGCCACTGCCTTGAAATGACTTTGAAGCACCTGACTCAGAAAAGAATTGAGTCCAACATGCTCAGAAGAGTCCTTCCCTGATACTCCTTGGAGATTTGAGCCCCAGCCCAGGATGTGTGCTAAGTGTTTGCGAGGCCATCTCCGAGACGTTCCATCCTTTCTGGGGTATTTCTATGAGTCCTGTGTCATCATCATGGATGTTAGACCTGAGAGGTGTCACACACACAAACAGGGTCCCTCAGTGGTCCTAGCTGGGGTCCTGAGCACACCCCACAAGCAGCAGCAAGAGCCAAGCATGGGCTCACATCAGACATGGACCTAACAACTCAGACCTTCTTCCAAATCAGAAGAGAATAGTGATTATCAGCCATGTCAGGACACTTACAAGATTTCAGACAAGTGATGCACCCTAACCCTGCATGACCCGCACCTCTCTGATGCAGAGGTGGGCCTGGAGGCCTGGCAGAAGACACTTTGGGTGCTAGCCCTGCCCCCAAGTGTGAGACAGAAACAGAAGGCCCACAGGTGATGGGTGGGCACATGAAGCAATCTCTAAGGTGAGGGTAAGAACAAGAATCCCCCAGGTGAAGAGTGGGACAGGAATCCCCTGGGTGAGGGGTGGTGGACAGGTGCGGGAATCCCCCCCCGGGGGGGGGGACAGGTGCGGGAATCCCCTGGGTGAGCGGGGGGGGGGACAGGTGCGGGAATCACCCGGGTGAGGGGGGGACAGGTGCGGGAATCCCCCGGGTGAGGGGGGGGGACAGGTGCGGGAATCCCTCAGGTGAGGGGTGGGCAGGCACAGCAGTCAACACTTCAGTGCAACCTTGATCTCTACAAACCCACCGTGGTCTGCAAAGGGTTCATGGTGAAGTGGATTGGGCAGCACACTTCTGCAATCCCAGAAGAAGAATCAGGAATTCAATGCCATCCCCAACAGCCTGTAAGTGGCAAGCTTGAGGTGAACCTGGACTACTTGACTCCTTGCCCACATGACACCACACACACAACAAAAACAGAAGTTCACAGTGGTACTCAGGAGGGAGAAGCACAAACGTTAATCTTCTCAATTCAACAAAGGGTCCCGGGTTGACTCAGAAGCCACAGATCATAGGAGTGCACATCCCGCAGTGATGCCCAGGTTCCCGTCTGGACTGGACAAGCCAGCTGGAACCAAAAAGTGTGAGACAGGGGTTGAAATGGCTGCCAGGCCACCACCATGGTGATGGCAAGCTCTGGGACTCCTCAGGGGCCTTGAGGGTCTCAGCCACCACAGCTGATGAAGGCTACAGAATGAGGCACTGAGAAGACCAGCTGCTGTCTCGTGACCCAGAGTTGGCACACCACACCACGGGAGGGAACTCCCAAAAGCCAGG
Organism: Eospalax fontanierii; assembly: GCA_035773235.1. Taxonomy (NCBI): domain Eukaryota; kingdom Metazoa; phylum Chordata; class Mammalia; order Rodentia; family Spalacidae; genus Eospalax; species Eospalax fontanierii. Next base: position 78,382,552 of record CM069537.1, read on the forward strand.
GGAGCCAGTGCCCCGACCCTCACCTTGAATCTCAGAATGTGTCTCGTGAGTGACTGCATCTGTGACCCCAACCTTCCCAAACCATCTCAGTGACACAGACAGGGCCACATGAGAGGTCCTCGCTAGGACACTTGTTCTGTGCAGCTCAGAGGACGCTTTGCACCTCCAGACACCACAGGCAGTGTGAGGCCTGGAAGTGAGGGTGCCAGCCCAGAGAGCCCCACACCTTGGGGATCTTGTGGTGGCAAGCAGCCACGGAGGTGCTCTAGAGAGGCACCTTGGCATGCCTCCAGTCAATTTTCCTAATGTTCTGCCTATATGACAAATCTGTGATCTGGAATCAACTCATATTTTATACCAGCTGCTGTTGGATTCCAAGGCAGGGATTCTGAGGACCCCTTATGAGGAGGGGACTTCATGAGTTTAAAAGCACATATACAAAAAGGGTATTTCACCCCATGCCTGTACCGTGAAAACTTGCTAAGTTTGCGTGTTTTTAAATGTTATGTAAATGTCACCACACTGTGTTGTAGACCGTGGCAGCTTCATCCAACATTTTGTACAAAGGAGTCTCATTCGTAATTCCACATCTCCCTATGCTATAGGTGGTGGGCTGTGAATTTACAGGCTGTGGGTAAACTACAGGGTTCTCAGCGCCCTCTACAGGTGGAAATGTGGAGGTGCTGGCACAGTGCTACACACTCTTTCCAGACTGGGTCCTCAGTGTGACCAGCCACAAGCCCAGCAGAGGGGCTGCTGTTGGTTTCAGATTGCAGATAGACCAAAAACACAACACAGGTTTGGGGAGATGGCTCCGTCAGAAGAGTGCTTGCCTTGAAAACACAAGGACATGAGTTCAAAAAGGCCAGACATAATGGCACAAGGCAGATCCCTGGGCTCACCAGCTAGTCGCCCAGCCTACCTAGTGAGTTCTAAGCTGATACAAAATTCTGTCTCAAGAAAGCGTGAACTATGGTGCTTGGGGAGTGACACCTGAGGTTGTCCTGTAGCCTTTATGGGGGTGGGGGCCAGAAAGAGGCAGAGAGACAGAGAGAGAAATAACACCCAAGCACATAAGACACAAGCTCCAATTTCAGAGAAAGAGAGAGAGAGAGAGAGAGATAATACTCAAACACACAGGACACAAGCTCCAATTTCACAGAGACAGAGAGAGAAAAAGACAGAGAGAGAGAAAGACAGAGAGAGAAATAATACCCAAGCACACAGGACACAAGCTCCGATTTCATACAGACAGACAGAGAGAAAAAAACAAAGCACACAGGACACAAACTCCAATTTCACACACACAGGGGTAGGGGGGGGAGATAGACAAAGACAGACAGAGACAGAGAGGCAGAGAGATAGAGAAACAGAGACAGAGAGAGAGAGAGAGACATAGAGAGAAATAACACCCAAGCACACAGGACACAAGCTCCAATTTCACACACATATTCAGAAACCTGATTTTAACATCCACAAATTATATTCTCAATTTTTTTTTTTTGCTTTTTAAACTAAAATTTCTCCTCATTTTGTGTCTGTATATTTATTTTAATATGATGATAATGTTGGATTAAAAGTTCCTTTGCTCTTTGCGGCTGGCCTGTAACCCAGGCTCCTGTCCAGCCATGATCACCCCAGGCACACACTGCAATACCAGTCCCCACCAGCACAAAAAAAAAAAAAATTCCCAATACTTGAAGCTTGACAGCAAGACAGACAAGCCCTTCTGTTTCCTCAAGCACCATCTTGCCGGTTTGGCCATTTGTGCTCCCATGTGATTAGCCGACTTAATCTTGGCCTTATTACTATTACTATTTTAAAATGAGGACTGCTTCCTAAACTCGTCAACTTTTCATTGTACACACTCCCCATTATGTTGCTTTTTTGTTTGCTGTTGAATTAATTCAGTGCTGGTGATAAACCCAGGCCCTCCTGCAGCTTAACAAGCATTCTCCACTGACCAGACCAGCCCTTCCTTTACGTCCATACTGATCTTCACGAAGACTCTAGCTCACTTCTTGTCTAATACAGTCTAATGCATTCATTTTCTTTTCTTTAGGGGTCCTGAATGAGGCCTTCCAGAAGGCTTTTCCCCATGCAAACCATTCCTCTTTCTTCTAAATCAGAAGTATATGTGGTCTATGCTCTTGTTCATATATTTACAGATTGATATAGGAGCAAGGCCATTATTTCTAATTTGAGACCCAAGGATCCCAAAGCCTTTGTTGAGCCATCCACCCTGTGCCCTCATTCAAAATTTCCTATTGATTCACCCCCAGGCATTGTCTGGCCAAGCATTCTGAGCAAGGAAGTCTCGCAGCACGCACCTCTGATAACGGAAGGACACTGGGACTGGAGCCACATCCCAGAGACAGAGGTGGAGCTGTTGGAAAGTACTGCCAAAGCAATCTGTGGCCCCTTGTGGCTCATCTGTGCCTCCACACGGACTCCCCATGCCTGTCACCCACCAAAGAGTCAGAATCTGAGCGCACATCCCTACGTTCCTGTCCTTCCCGGACATGGCAGTGGCCAGTCTCAGAGGCCTCCGCAGCTTCTTGGGTGGCCGTGATCCACTTCTGGATCCGTGATGGGCTTGCCAGACCACATCGCATCCACAGGGAACAGGTAGATGGAGCACTACCCGGCCCCACAATGGGTGTCCCCTTGCTGCCTCAGCCTCCAAACCCCAACTCTGCAGGCTTCCTGTTACAATTCAGAGATGCAGACCACCTGTTCTATTTTGGTTTCTGCTGCCATGATGAATGACTAATAAAAAGCAACTTGGGAAAGAAAGGGTTTATTTCATCTTACACTGTACAACCCATCATCATGGGAAGCCAAGATAGGAATTCACAAAGCAGCTTGATTGAGGCAGAGGCCATGAAGGAACACTGCTTGATGGCCTGCTTCCCCTGGCCAGCTCAACTCACCTGCCCAGGGTCAGCCCAGCTCAGAGAGGAGCAGACTCCTACATCAACATGACCATAGACACACCCACTGGCAAATCTGATTGAGGAAGTTCCTCAGTCGAAGGTTCCTCTTCCCAGGTGTTCCAAGTTGACACCCAAGATAAGCCCTCCCAGCCCCTCACTCTGAACTGCTGACAGCTCAGCAGCCCTGCATGGGGAGGGCTGCTGACACCGTGGAAGATGGATGACAAGTATTCAGCTGTCCTCAGGCAGAGGCACTGGCAGGATGGCCTCTTTGCACCTTCAAGGTCAGGGTCAGAGCATACCTATGAGGGCTCTGCATGTGTCTACACTGCTCCTAAATCACTGGCTGGGAAACAAACAAGCTACGTGGCTTTTCTCTAGGACATTGAGCAAAGAGCTTAATGACAAATTGGTCACAGAAGCACCAGTGAGCAGGTGCCTATCAGTGGCCCACTGGCTGAGGTATAAGAGTTCAGGGAGACTTGTGGGAGTGAGATGCCCTCAATTTTTAGTTAGTTTGGTTGGTTTAAGGGCCCATGCTGGCTCAGAGTCATATGGAGTAGTGGGTTCACATTAATAACACAACTTATTTGACTTCATATGTCCAAACATTATTATTTCAGGGAAATAGTTGCCCTGCCCTTGGTCAGGAAGTATATAGACACCACCCCAGGACAGCATGGCTGGATGAAGAACTGCTTGGTGTGCAGTAGGAGCCTATGTGGTCATCACGCCAGCACAGTAACATGTGACATCGCAAAGGTGCTCTACAGTGAGATGGCCAGTGTCCAATGGACAAAAAAGGTGGAAATTTGCTGGTATAGTGAGGAACAGCACAGGGAGGGTGGCACGGCCAGCCCACGAGTGTCCACATGGCACGGAGGAGGGAGAGGTACCGAAGGGTGCTGTCCTCTGAGCGTAATGACGTCATCTTCACCAGAGCTGCTGTGGCTACTGGCAGGAGGTCTCAACATCAGACCACGTGCAGTTAGGACAGAATTACATAAAAATGACCCGGGAGGTGCAGAAGGGGGCGGCTGGACTCTCAGGTGAGGGTCCAGTGACCCTCCCTACCCCTGGTTGTCTGGGCAGGTGCCCAAGTGTGCAGTGTGGAAGGTGACCTGAAGGAGGGGCTCCATCTACGCGGCCATGGGGAGTCACCATCCACACTGGGGTGGGACTTTTCAGGGGTGCGGCTGCTTTGGGGTCACCCTGTAAGCAACTTTTATCCATGCTCTGTGAGCCCAATAAACTCACCAGTCCCCCAAGGTGGGTTTTGGTAGATTGTACTCTGGTTTATTGTTGGTACCCTGTAAGAAAGGGACAGACATTTGTTGTTATGTCACCAGGGAAAGAATTTCCACGTACGGAGTGAAGGCAGCCCTCTGGGTGCTGGGGTCCTCTATCAAGCAATGAGGGGCAGGAGCTGGGGACCAGTGGGGCCACTGTGAGTTACTACCTTGAAGCCAAGGGGTGAGGAACTACTTCCCAGTCCAACAATTACCCAGGAAGAGACAAACACAGCCACTAGACTCCGTGTATTAGTTATTCTTTTGTGCTACGATACAACACCATTTTCAAGGTAACTTAGAGAAGGAAGAGTTCATTTGGGCTTAGGGTTCTGAGGCATAAAAGTCCCTCATGGAGAGGTGACATGGTGGTAGGCAGTAGACAGGCAGCAGGAGTTGGAAACTGAGAGTTTGCACCTTCAATCACAAGCACAAAGCACAGAGAGCACACCGGAAATGGGGCAAGGCTATGAACTCTCAAAGCCCGCCCCCAGTGACACTTCCTACAGCAAGGCTCCACATCCTAAAAGTTTCATGACCTTCCAAACAGCACCACCAACCGGGGACCACGTGTTCAAATACTTAAGCCTGTGGGGGACGACTCTCACTCAAACCACTATGCCTTCCACAACCCCAGGTGGAATCGCCCCCGAGCTCCACAGAGGTTGAGACCACACATTGGAACCCCCTGTGCCATTAGTAAGTCTTCCTGTCTCTGAGCTCCCTCTGTGGTCAGACAGTGGATGCTGAGATGGAGGTGACTCCTCAGGCCCCACAGCTGCCCAGAGAAGCCTACCTAAGATGGACTCCCTACATGCAGCTCCCACCAGGCTCCTGCCCTGGCCTAAGAAGCTATAACCTTGTACTTTCAAGGACAACCAGGACTCCTTAGCACTATTACAGATGTTTGGGAGAAAAGTCCCTTCTTCACAGATGGTCAGTGCCTCAGGCACAAGGCAGAAGCTGTCTCCCAAAATCAGTTGAGTCAAGCTGCGTGCTGTCTCTGGGCCCAGGCCAGGTGGGCTCCTGCCTTGAATCCTCCTCGTCCTCACGACTTTGGTCCGTCCTCCCGGAGACCTCTCTGCTCCCTCCTGCTGGCGTCTCACAACTTCTATAACAGGAGGACTGTACTGAGGTTCAGACATAGCAGAACCCACACTTTAGGGCTGAGTTTCTGAGCCCCTACTCACTAGAGGGCATCAGTGTCTGGCACCCACAGAGACAAGACCACTCTGGAGGAGCAGGAGGGGCCCTACCATCAGGGCAGGTGGGGCGTGGCTTCTCGATCAGGCGTGAGGCTGGCTAGGTTCTCCAGACTGCTCCTGAGACACACCCCACAGATTAGGTTCATCTTCCCAGGCTATTTTTAAAGCCTGATAATGAGAAATAAATTTATTTTCCTTACAAGGGTCGTTTGTCTTCCACATGCTGCTCACAGCTGTTTGACATTTATTCACTATCTGCTGAAACTCCTAATTAATCTAGGTTTTCTTTTTAAACAGAAAAAAAAAAAAAAAAAACCAAGAGAAATGAAAAGGATTTAATTGTCACCAGCAACAAGCGGTGACACCCAGAGCCCACAGATACTCCCTAGGGGTCTCTGCCATGTTCTGTGATCATCCCAGGCACATGCTCAGCCCTGTGGGGCCCCATGGAAGCGTAGGGGCATCTTCTGGATTTTGGGCATCTGCTCTTGTTTCTGGATGACAGCTACCAGCTCTGTCATGTGAATGGCAGTCACTGAGGCAAAGCCATAAGCAAGCCTGTGTGTGGGCCCTATCAGAGACAGACCGTTGCTTAATGGCTGTGTCAAGGGGAGGTTGGGTGACCCTTATGCCAGGAATGGTCACTGATTCACCAGAAAATTAGAGCTTCCAGGGAAGGACATGCTTCAGGGACACACACACCAGTTCACTCTATAGACCTGCAGAAGCAGCCCAGACTCCATGTAACTGAGCTACTGGGGATAGCCACAGCCAGATCCTCTAAGCTCACACCCAGCACACCTGTGTGGGGAACCAGCAGTCCCGCAGCTAAGTCTGTTGGGTTTGGGCTCACCCTTGGAGACAGAAGCTGGCTTCCTGCATAGCTGCCAAGGCACAGGTGTGTTGCCTCACCCCGCAGGATCCATGTTTCCCAAATTCCTGGACAGAGTCATCACCCACAGCTGCAGTGGCTCAAGAACTGAGCTGAGCACCTTAGCTATAACCCCAACCCTCCTTCCCTCATGGCTGCAGGTGTTTGGGGTGGCATATCCCTGCCCAGCACTTCTCCAAAGCATGCTGACCCGCCCACTTCTGGACCCACAGCTTTCAGTGTCTGGGGGTCACAGCAAAGCAACGGGAGAGACACCCAGCATCATTCCAGGTACTGCGCACACCACCTTCCCCTCCCCCAGCCTTACACTCGAGGAAGGCCAATTACAATGCACGTACGACTCACTGGGATTTATTGGAAGGGGATCTGCTATCTGTTAATTTACCATCCTTGCTGTCAGGAACATTTCCTGTGCTCTGCTGCAGACAATCAGAGAGATTTCCTGCAAAAAGCAGCCTTGACCCCTGCACGACAGTGTCTCCCAAGCAAGACTCCTAAATGGAGTAATTAACACTGAAAATCACAAACCCCCACCCACTGTGCTGAGTGGAAGGGGAAACGCCTGCTCTGAGGCGTCTTCACATGCTGTTGAGACAAATCCAGCTCTTCACATCCCTAACCTTTTGCTGGGCCGCCCCCTCCCCCAGCGCTGGAGACACACGCTTGGCACGTTTGTCTCCACTTGATAAATGAGCTGTGCGTCCAGACTTCTGATTGTTTGACCTTTATCCAGCTAAAAGCCCAGGGCTCCGGATGTTAAGTGGGAGCCACTGCAGAGTAAAATTGATCCCAGAATCGGGATCCTCAGCGGCTCTTAGAGAACAAGAAGAGAAATGTACTCAGAAGGCTCCACTCAGGGATGAGTTCAACAAAGCCCAGGGCTTTGTCTTCTCCCCACCAACTTGCTATAAGACAGGACTGCATTACCCACCGCATGAGAAAAGGGGGTCCTTAGAGGTCAGCGGCGTTCTGGGGGATAGGTAGGGAAAGTCCGTACAGTTCCAGCCCACAAGCCCCACTGGTAAGAGTTTGAGGGAGGTACCAGCACCTTTAGTCTGGCATGGGCTCCACAGGAGAATGAGCCTGAATCCAAACAATGCTTGGAAAGAGGCTAAGGACGTAGGGCCTGCTGCACTATGTTCAAACAAAATGTTGAGATGAACAGAACAAGGGCAGGAAGGCAATGTGGCCCAGGAGCCCTGATCACAGAGCATAGCCACAAACACTCAACCAGACAAAAGCATGCAACACACAAAGGTCTGGGAGAGTTCAACCTAACCAACCTCAGCTGGGTGGAAAGAGTGAACTAAAGTCTGTGGCTTCCTGCACCAAGGACATCTCCGCCCTGGATCTATCCGCAGTGAACAGAAATCAGCACAGCCTCGGAGTAGGGAGTACCAATACTAGTAGTCAGGATGAGGGGGAGCCCTAGCAGCAGGGAACCCCAACACTGAGAGGCAAGTCTGATGTGCACTGTGCCCCGCCTGTGACCACGGCTGTACCAGAGACTAACAAGAGGCCATTTCATGGCATGTCAGAACTGCAGCTGGGGCTGAAGGATGTAAAGAAGCCACAGAGCCTAAGCAAATTCCATCTCTGCCCCACTCTTGGCTGACCCCCAAATTATGCAGGCCCAGGAGGACCTTAGGAAGCCAGAGTAGAAACTGAAGCAGCCACATGAAACCAGGAAAACAGAGCAGAAATATAAATGGCTGCGTGGTACAGGAGAGATGGACTCCAGTGTGGACCCAGCAAAGGAAGGGGAAGCCTTCAGATAAGCACAAAGAACTCCAGGATTCCCACAGTGTCTTACCTGCAAAATCTGGTTTTTAACCAAGAAGCAAGGTAGATTTTCAATGAAACAAAACAAACAAAAAGAAATTTGATCTACAATCAAGAAAAAGAACAGTTAATATCAATTCACCATCATCCAAGCCCAAATATAAGATATTTGACAAAAAATATGAAAGCAGCTATTGTATGTTTAAAATAAAGTAGAGCGTCTGGACAGATGGCTCAGTGGTTAAGAGCACTGGCTGTTCTCACAGAAAACCTGCGTTTGAATCCCAGCACCCACGTGGCAGCTAACACCCGGCTGTAACTCAAGTTCCAGGGAATTCGACACCCTCTTCTGTCCTCCTCGGGCATTGCACAACATGGGTTCACCTACACACATGCAGGCAATACACTCATACACATAAAATTAAAATAAATAAGTCAAAATATTTTTAATAAAGTAGGATACAGGCAGAGGATACAAACAAGCCTGACTAAGTGCAGGAAAATATCCTCTCAATAAACAGTGAAGAGACAACAAAACAGAAATTCTGACCATGGGAAAGCTAGAACCAGTGCCCAAGGAACTGAAACAGAATATCCAGACACTCTCCCTGGAATTTGCAGGTGGCCAAGGAAAGCCATCATAGACCAGCTCAACAGAAAGCACAGGGTGAAAAAGACTGAAGAACAACAACAGACCCTGGGGCCTAAGGGCTGGTATTCAGTGATCTGTGTACCCACCGGGGTTCCAGAGTAGAGTAGAGACAGACAAGGACAGATCCGTACATGGGGACCAACGGCTTCCAGAACTTGGTCAAAAACACTAACTTATAGATGGAAGAAACCCAACAAACTGTGAGCAGATTAACCAAGAATAGACCAGCACCAAGCACGAGAGGAAAGGGTTCAAAATCGAAGATGAAGACATCAGACACCAGAGGAAACACATTAACCAAGTAAGAGCCATAAAAGATGTTTTAAGAGACTCCACAAGAATTGAAGGATCTGGAAACGTAACTAGATTGACTGTCAGAAAACTTAACTAACCACAAATATATACAAATACTAAAACAGTATTTTCATTTTTAGAGTCTACCTATCATGACCAAGGTGGGTTTGTCCTGAGAGGCACAGCGCAGCTCACCACCAGACCTGCCAGGTAGCTCAATACACCACAGGTGGAGGGGAAAGGGTACCATCCCCTCCACAGATAGGAAAAGGCATAAACCATGCTCCACATCCACCAACTAGAAGAACATTCAAGAAAGAAATCACTTTAAGATAATACTTAGTAGCTGCTGAAAATTCAAAATGCTTATTCAGAGAAATTTCAGAATTCCCACCGAAGTCAGAAAAAGACAGAGGTGCAGACTGCCCCCATCATCGCCCTTTACTGCAGCAGCCAGCCAGTAAGAGAGGCAAAGGGGTGTAATTATATATATACATGATTAAAGAGATATTGCTGTTTTAGGGGCTGGAGAGACGTCTCAACGGTGAAGAGCACTGGCTGCTCTTGCAGAGAACCCAGGTTCAATTCCCAGGCCCCACGTGGTGGCTAACCATCCCTAACTGCAGTTCCAGACAAGTCCAATGCCCTCTTCTGACCTCTATGGGCATTGCATAACACAGGTGCACTTACACGTATTCAGGTAATACACTCCGACACATAAAAAATAAAAATAAAATGTTTTTAAAAGAAAGGTAAAAGAAATGTTGCTGTTTTTTAAGTAATTTAATTGTCTACATGCACAATTCAAATTATTAGAGTTACTGTGTAAATTAATAGAAATGTGAGCCTTGAATATAGTCATGGGAGGCAGAGAGCCCAGAGCAGCATAGCCAGGGGCAGAGCGGGTGGCCTTGCAGCCCAGGGGAGTGCTCAGGGGACAGGCCTGAGACACAGGTGGACACACCCGGCTCCTCGCAGACTGCAACAGAACGGTGGGTCCCAGCCTCCTCTTCCACGAGGTACAGTGTGTAAGACCTTTAATAACTAAGACTATAAAAGGATGTATTTGGGGGGCTGGAAAGATGACTCAGCAATTAGGAGCACAGGCTCCTTGCAGAGAATCTGGGTTCGGTTCCCAGCACCCACATGGCAGCTAACAACTATCCTTAACTCCAACTCCAGGACCCGATGCCTTCTTCTGGCCTCCCCCATGAGCATTTCAGGCACAAGTACACCTACATGCAGGCAAAACACCCATAAAACTAAAGAATTTTTTAATTAATGTATTTTGGTTCATGGAATGAGGAAAAACTATCTGAACAACAGACAGAAAATAAAAGATAAGATTTAATAGCTATACTTATACCTGTATTTGAACATTTCTTTCAGTCACACCATTGGCTTAAAAAAAAAGCCATTTATGGAGAGAAATTTTGCAATCACCTAACATTGGAAGGACTTTGCAGCCCAGTATGTATAGAAGTCTTCTAAAAACTAAGTCAAAGGAAAACAACCCTAAAAACCAGCCCCAGGAACAAATAGGCAAATCAGAGAACAGCAGCCCAAGAAATAACACCAGCATCACAAGACGAAGGGCTCAGTCTGTCTGTGAGGCCGAACCCAAATCAACTGCAAGAAGACACAGAGTATGAGAAACTCAGCACAACTGCCTGGGGGAGAGGGAACTTGCAGACCCAGCAGCTCCTTATGTGTCTGTCTAGGGGAGACACATGGCCAGACACTGTGTGCACAGGAAGTGTGCTCGGACTACAGCCTAGGAACTCTACTCCTGCACGATACTTTGGAGCCTCCAGGGCAAGGCAGAGTCCATGGGCCAAAAGCATCAAGGTCACGTGGGAAATACAGACCCCACCCTTTGCCAGCCCTGCTCCATCAGAACCTGCATTTTTAAAATTTATTGCATTATTTATGTATATGTGTGTGTTGGGGGGCTATGTGTGTGCACTTGCATGCAGGAGCCCTCAGAGGCCAGAAGATGATGTCAGATCCCCAGAAGCTGGCATTAAAAGTAGTTGTGAGCCAACCAGTGTGGGTGCTGGGAACCCAACTCATGTCTTCTGGAAGAGTAGGAAGTATTCTTAACTGTTGAGCCATCTCTCCAGTCCCAGAGCCTGTTTCTAAGAGGATTTGCAGACACTCATTGTAGCAACCAAGGCCCTAACCACAGAGACCTCACAGCTGTGTTCTGAGACTGACACTCCAACCATGTTTGCAACTGAGAAGTGCAGAAAGTCGTCCAATATTCAATGCCAAAGGAGCTAAGCTGATGTGTTCGTGATGTGACATGACAAACCAGTCACAATGGACAGTCTAGACCTGCGTCCAGGGGCTCTGGAGACCTTACAAGAACAGGTTATGCAGCCCACTACGAGTTACAGATAGTAAGCCAGCATCTACACAGGGCTGATGGCTAGCACTGACCACATGCGGACAGTGTGAATGACCCTGAGCTGACCACCAGAGGCCTCTGGAAACAGATGGTGAGGAAGTGTCTGAACACTTGCTTAACACAGAACCAAAAGGAATCGAGGTGAACACATCAAGTATCTGTCTAGCCATCTATACATCTCTGGATTTTCATTTTTTCAATTAATAATGAATCAAGACATGCTACAGTAGCAACTGCATAGGGTTTGTTTTGTCATTAACGTCATGCCTGTTGGCTCGAAATCTTGGGAGCTTCTGGAGGAGTCAAGCCCTTGAAAGCCAAGACAAGGCATGTCCCAACACGAAGCCCATGTCTCTTGCAAACAAAATTAAAAGCTCCTGTGTACAAAGGAAGATGTTAAGTGGCTGGGGACCTCCGCAGGGCCTCCTGCTCCTCCTGGACACAGGCAGCCCACTTACTCTTCCTCTAGGTAGTCAGGAAGCCAGAGGGGATGCAGGCAGAGACTGAATAGAGGAGCTTCCTGCCCCCAAAACACACCATCTGTTCACAGGCATTTCCTGTGGTGAATTGATGTGTACCTTCCAGGGTAAAGCAGGCCACTGTGAGCCGTGGAGCCACAGTGACACACTAGCACAGGCTGGATACCTTAAGGTAGCAGAGGCTCGTCTTCCCAGTATGAACGCTGAAAGCCTGAAATGGACTTGTGGGTAGAGCTGTACCCCTTTTGAATGCTCTGGGAGGACCCCCTCTGTCCTTTGGCTCCATCTCCACGTAGTCTCCTCCCTGTGCCCCACGTTCCTCTCTCTGCTCTACATAAAGACAAGCATTGGATTTAGGGTCCCCTGATCTGAGGTGATCGCCTCCCAACACCCTTAGATCGGTGAGATCTGAATCTGTTTTCAATATTGTCACATTCACAGGTATCTGGGCCAGGACTGCAATGGGTCTTTGGGAGGCAAGTACTTGCAGGTTCCTGGCTGCGGCACAGGGTGCTGCCAAGCCAGCAGCGGCATGATAAGATCATTTTTAAGCCACAGGTACGAGGAAATTGTCAAGTCAGCACCAGTGCTCATTAGGAGCCTTGGGTCCCAGGAAGAGCCCAGGCTGATAAATGAGCAGGCACCCTTATCCCAGTCAGCTTCATTTAAAACCCTGGAGCAGAAAGTGACAGAGACCATTGTTGCTGTCCCAGGAGAATGCATTCACGTGGGAGCTTTAAGTAGGAACAAGAAAAGCAATCTCACCTAATTAGACCCTGTGACAGGACCATCAGAGACTCTTCCTCAGGCCCTGAGGACGCTCAGCAGTAGCTGGACCCCTTCAGTTGGACATCTCGCAGCACCCCAGGCCACACCCTAAACAGTTCCTGACAGTCCTTCCAGGGAACACTGGAGCCTGCACTCTAGGCAAAGGGTTTACAGGTAGACTGTGGAAGAGGACCTGGGAGACACCAGCCAGAGCTGTCTCAGATGACCCTGCATGGTGGCCAGCCTCAGTGGCCGTAAACACAAGAGGCCCTTCCAACTCACCTGGACAGTCAAAAGGAGATGGGCCTCAGGTGAGTCCACAGGGCACCCACAGAATGACAGGTTCCAATGACTAGACACTCACCTTGGATGCTCTGTGTCCATCCCCCTCACTGCCCACTGTCCACAGTGTGGCTGTTGGGAAGCTAGGACTGAGCAAGTTCTCACTAGCCCGCTGCCTTGGATGTGCACACAGCCCAGATAACTGAGTCAAAGGCTCTCTGGGACAGCAGGAGGCGGTGGGGCCACGGGGGACCTTCACCTTTGAGGTTAAGTGGAAAGCAGAGAATTCTGGACCTTTATGGAAACCCCAAGGCAGGTGGTGGGGATGACTCTGAGCCATGCCCTTCCCAGTCTGTGAACCTGGCACTGCTTCACCATAGTGAGGCTCTAGACCAGGTCTGGGCTCCAAGACCAAAGCAGGCTTTCCCCCAAATCACTGATTCCTGCTCAGAGTGGTCCAGAACCTGGGACTCAAAAAAACAAAACAGATCAACCAAGCCCCAGTGTCAGGAGAGTCTCCAGACAGAGTCACTTCCCATTTTATGTTGGAAGCAGGTGATATCGGTGAGATTGGCATGGATGTCCCCCCAACATGCACTGTTTGGGGAAGTGTAAGAATTCTTGGAGACCTGGGCTCGGACACAGAGACAGTCCTCTCTGGACTTGGCATTGTTCATGCTGGACAAGCCAGTGCCTATCACCAAGATTGGCCCAACCCTCTAATTTAGCCCAGGACCAAGGCCAGCCCAGGGATCCCACCTAGTTGACATGGCCCAGGCATGACCACTAACCCATCGGCACCCTGGGATGGCCAGCTGAATGGACACCCTGCACTCCAAGTAGATACAATGACAAACAAGATAATCTCTGTGAAATTAGATTCTGTCTACCAGCTTGCCAGCCAGGAGCTGGTCCTTAACCTGCTGTGGGTGCCTGGTACCAGCCAGGGCTGGAACTTATAGGGTCCTAAGCCCAAGTGCCAACGCTATAGGTCACCAAGGGGCTGTGCTGAGACCCAGCCCTGTACCCAGCTGGGACAGTTGCCTTGGGAAACCAGCACTACCCACTGAGGCTGTGAGCATGAAGATCCTACTGGTAACACCACTATTCCAAGCAGCCAGTCTGCACTGTCCTTCCACAGGGTTCTGCCGGCCTCGCCCCAGACGCTGGATGGACAAAAGGCCTGGAGAAGGCAGCTTGCGCAGCCTGAAGCTCCTGGTGTGAATTTCAATCATTTCAACCTTTGAACTGCCAAGAAACAGCTCCAAAAGCCCTGGCCACAGTAAGAGGGGGAGTGAGGAAACTGGTCTTGACCAGTACCAACCATCTTGGGTAGTAAGGAGCTGTCCCTGGCAGCCTCAGCCCAGACATCCACGTTCTAGAGGACACTGTGAAAGACCCGGCCTTCAAGTCTGATACTGTGGTTTTCTCAGATTTCACAAAGAAGGATGAAAGGGAAAAGCTGAAAAAATAAGCAGATTGCTTCACACCCTTGAGTTTTGCAGAGAAGTGGGGGGACCGTGGCCTGGGGTCCACTGTAGCCTGGCAGCCTTTACCTTTCCCTCCCAAGACATAGGTGGAAGGAGTTTCTTACTCATTCAAGCCCTCTCTGCAGTGGAGATGTACCTCAGGACTTCACAGGTGGAAAGCAGGTTCTCCAGCACTAAGGGGCATCCCAGTGCAGTCAAGGCATGCTTCACTTTAGTTGGAGCACGGCCTGTGAACAGGAAGCAGGCCCCCCGAGGCAGGGCAGGGCTAGGACACCATCCTATCTTGGGACCTTGGGTCTGTCCTCAGTGCCTCGGTCCTTCCGTCTCTGAACAACAGCTTGTCATTAGCAGAGTTCCCTCTGTAGTCAGAGCTGAAAGGTCCAGCCAGCCCTGAAGTCCCAAAGGACTCTGTTCAAACACAGGCTGCAATTATCAGGACATTCTTATTTCAAGCACAAGCCAATATCTCAAGTTCATCTTGTTGCCTATGTTTCAAATAAAATCCTTCACAACAGCAGACAAAACAAGATTGGGAGCCCTCATGAGGCCTGTGCACAGAGTCATTGCCTGACCACTCTGCCAACATCCACATAGCCAGAGCAAACACTGCCACCCCAGACAGAGCCTCTTACCATGCTCGGTGGAAGGAAACTGCATCTCTCCAAACATGCAGGAGGAAGAGAGCCCACACCTGGGCTTTTAAAACTGTAGGTGCTGGGGATAGAGCTCAGGGCCTCAGCTTTGCTGACTGAGCCATCTCCCCGGCTCTCTAATTTCTGGTTTAGAGTTTCCCGAAGGTTCTGCTCAGATCTTTTGCTTTCCAGCAGATGCAAATAAAGAAGCACACACTCACATTTAATTTAAAATTTTAATTGATAGACAATACTATTGGGTAGCAATTTCCACCGAGGTGAGACAGTAGGATGTTCTATGGGAAGTAAACAGCTCAATAGCTCTAAAAAGTCCTGAAACTGATTGGATTCATGAGCAGCTCCCTCCCCAAGCTCACAGAGGTTCTAAGGAGTGTGGAGAGAGATGCTGTCAGACCAGCGAGCTGCCTGGAAAAGACGCTGTCCCACCTGGCCAGCTGCCTGGAGGGTTCTCCTTCCCACGAGCTGGCACCCATGCTGGTGGGCGTTTGGTCACACAGTTGTCTTTGAGTCATTTCCACCCCTGTAAGAAATCCCAATAAAACTCATTGGTTCACTCTTATGGACTGGGTGCTACCCCCACTTTGGTCTGTTGTTGGCTCCCTGTCTGGGGTGGGCAGACATTTGTCCACACCTCCTCAGGACCAGTGTCACAAAACAAATATAGAAAACGGATCACTTAAATGTTTGCTCTCTGAAACAGTCCTGTGTTTGTGGCTCAGACTGGAAAAGAGAGCATCCCCTCTGGATCCCATGTTGGCACATGTCCTGGGCAGTGGAGGAGTGGATCTCCCCACTAGCCCTGTCTCTCTGGCCTGGGTGGATCCTGTTTACTTCTCTGTGATGTTGCAGCCACCCACTCTAGCCTCTGCCCCATGGTTTTCCTGCCCTGAGTTTTCTGTGCTGGTTTCCAGCAGATGCTCAGTGGTGCTGAGCGGGTGTGGGGTGCAGTGTAGGGTTACCTCCCCGAGATCTCTCTTGTTATAAATGTTGCATGTGTCTAAGAAAACTCCAGAGCTTTCCGACGCCTAAGAACCCTCTGCTCGGCTGAATGGGGCCTGGGGCTGAGAGCCATACAGGACAGGGAGCGCCACAGGGTGGCAGTGGCAGGGCCAAAGGCTGCCCTGAGGCACTGACCTGAGGGTCTCTGAGCTGCCCTAGAATCACCCCAGTGGCCCTGAGGCCACTAGAACCTAGGGTGGGCTCTGCGTGGCCCATTGGAGCCTGGCAGATGGGGGCAGGCTCTGTATGCTCCATTGGTGCCTGGTTACCTGGGGCGGGTTTTGTATTGCCTTATACATACTGTGCAAGCACAGCCTACTCTAGCAGGCTCTGTCTAGGCTCCTGGACTTGAGTGACTAAAATTCCGGTGCAGACAGGCCTGTGCAGACAGACCTCCGATGTGGGAGTTTCTCCAGAGATGATGGGAACACTCCAGTGTGTGTACCCTGGCTGGGAAGCCACAGAATGAAAATTGTTCCTGCCTTGGGAACAGGCGCCCAGACTCCTGTGGCCTTCGCCCTGGGACTACCTTCTCCCTTGTTCCCAAGCTGCTTGTTCTGCACCCACCTGCTCCCCATCCACGCACTCACACAGCAGGGGAGGCAGAGGAAGGAAGATCTCTGGAGTTCACTGATCTGACTTAGACAAATCAGCAAGCTCTAGGTTCCGTGTGAGACTCTGTCTCAAAAAATAGGGTGAATAGTAATTGAGGAAGATGCCCAACATGAACCTATGGCCTACAAACACACACACACACACACAGAGAGAGAGAGAGAGAGAGAGAATGAACAGTTTCAGAACAGGAGTGACCAGACACCTGTGGAATTAACAATTAACACGTGGCAGTAAATATGTTAAATACATGCAGAAAATTAAAGTACACTCTGAAATATGTTCCAATTGTATCAGTTTTATGTATGTTCAAACAACACTCATTTCTTTTACTTGGCTGAGGCAGTTTCCTGGGTTTGGACTACCAGACAGTCAAAAGAAGAAAGTGAGATTGGAGACAACGCTAGAGGACGTCAAAAGTTACCACAGAACTAAGCGGGCTGTGTGCGGAGAAAAGGCGTTGATGGTCTTACCCAGTTCTGACCTACGAGACAAGATGCACCCACTGGTGCAACAGTGACAAGACTACACATGGGGGTAACCAGCCTCTCTACTGATCAGACTTGAGACCTGTTCCACAGGAGGGAATTCATGCCTGGTACTATAAACAAAGTCAAACCCATGACTGGGGAAGTGACAGGCCCCGGAGGGGAGCTAATTGACATTGATCTGCTAGTTGTGTCAAACTCCCTTCTAAATAGTCATGTCTGCATCCGTAGATTTGGGCTGCTCTCAACCTCGGTCAGAGAAGCTTCTTAGTGCAGCAGGTGGTGATGCAGGCAGAGACTGAACACTGTTCCAAGTGTGAGAAAAAGCGACTCTGAGCCACAGATGGACCACGTACACTGACCCCACCACCACTAAGGTTTGGGGAACACTGAAGTGGGGATAGAAAGAATGTAAGAGCCGGAGGAGGGGAGGAGGGGAGGATGGGGGGATGGGGAGGAGGGATGTGAAGTGCTGGCCTCTGGACATGACATGACGTGATGCAGATGTTGCACTCGTGAACTCACAGCCACAGTGGTTATCAATACAAGACCTGCACAAGATCAAGCCAACCAAATTTCCATAACGGAGGAGGAGACAGTCCCGACCCCACCCTTAACTAAGGAGCTACAGAAAGTTGGATGCTGAGGAGCAAGAGCCACTTTTCTTTGGGGAGACGGTTTATAAGTAGGTTGTCCCTGTCCTAGTGGATGATCCCATGCCCATGTGCATATGGACATCATTAATTGGACTCAGTGGGTGGAAGAGGAAGAGGAGGCTGGAGAGACGGCCCAGTGGTTAAAAGTGCTGGCTGCTCATGCAGAGGACCCAGGTTCAATTTCCAGCACCCACATGGCAGCTAACAGCCATCTGTAACTCCAGTTCCAGGAGATCCGATGGACTCTTCTAACTTCTGTGGGTGTTACATGCCACAAGTGCCCTTTACATACATGCAGGCATACACTCATGAAATAAAAACAGTACGTAAAATATTTTTAAAAATAAAGAAGCAGGTGACACAAAGTTGGGAGGGAAACATGTTAGGGAGGACAGGGGGAACTGGAGGGAGGGAGAGAGGGAGGATGGATGTGATCACAATATATTATATACACATATGAATTTTTTAAATAAGTAAGTGCATATCTATATTACCATGGGACCCTGCAATGCTGGACCAATGTCTGTGCTCAGGAAGTGGACGCAGAGACCCAAGCAGGTATAGCAGCTAAGCCAGAGCCAAAGCACAGGCACACCATGTACCATGGACACGTGGCTGCCCCTCTGCAGCATCGCCTCTCAGGGGCACCGGACACTCACACCTGATCGTGTTACTCTGCTGACACAGCAGACCTTGCCTGGTCTCCAGAGCCATCAGGAAGCTCCATAATGCAGGAACTCTCTATTACAAATTCCTGTCCCCAAACCCAACTGAGGGCTCAGCTACAGCCTCCTTAGTGTAGCAGTTTCCCACAGAGGATGCAGATCTCTCCTAAAAGAGTTGTATCAAATATGAAGGTCGTAATTGACCATGTCAACTCTGAGTCGCTGAGTCACAGAACAAGGGCTTCTGTTAAGGGTCAGTGCTATAAATGTGATGTCAGTATTGGGGAAGGGGGCTAGACCATAGAAAATGAGCCAGAAGCAGTCCAAGTCCTACGCCCTGTCCATGCCCCAAGGCCCAGGCCTCTGTCTCCAAAAGAGGACTCTTGTTGACAACAATCCCCTCCCTGTCCACCATTGTATCCAATGGAGAACTGGGCTTTGACCTCACAAACATCTGTTCTTAGTGCCTTATGAAGAAGCATCTACACTCCAGATGGCAATCTCCAGGCCACAGAGAGGGACCATCAGAGGTCCATGGAGGATAGGACCTGTCATCAGGTTTGCTGTTTGAGGTTGTCTCGGCCTGAGGCCCATTTGCAGCATTAAGATGTTTTGGTCAGATCAGAGCCTTTTCGGCTGCAAGCTGTCGCTGGGCCAGGCTTCCCGGCAGCTGCCACGTCTGATTAAACCGTGATGTATTGAGCCTGACGTGGCAGCACCAGCCTGTTAGCACTGGTGATGAGGAAGCCAGTGATCCAGAAAGAAGGACAGCCGAGTAAGCTGCTCTTTATAACACTCCTCTGCTGTCAGGGAGCAAGGCTGCCTGAATCTTTGCTGGATGTGAATATTATGTTAAAATTAGCAGTCATGAGGGGGAAGAGCGCCAGGCAGGGCCCTGCCCTTCGGATCCTACTTTGTCCTGCCTCTGGGGTGTTCTCGTTATTTTAGTAGTAGAAAGGGCTGCTTTTGGTAACGCGACAGTAGAAACACACGTCTCTGGATCCAGCATCGTGTCACAGTACCTTGGTATCAAGCAGAGCACCAGGAGCCACCAGTACCACTTCCTCTACTCCGTGGCAAGCATCCAGGCTGCAAGGTAGACTTCCCAGAAAGAGCCAAGGGTGGTCCCAGCACTCCTCTATCTGACAGCTGCTCCCTGCTTGTCCACCTGCCTCCCACCCTCAAAGGTTACAGAGACATTGATGGATGAGATCCCCCAGCATGCATCTCTGGAGCAGCCCAGCCAACACTGCACCGCACAGGAACTGGGCAGGATTAAAGACTCCAAAGGGCCTGGGTCAGCCAGCAGAACCAGGCTATGTTCAGAGCCCAGGGCAAAAAGATGAGGCTGGGGAGTGTGGCTGCAGGAATGCTGAGGCTCAGGAGGCCGCCAAGTCTGGCCAGCAGGGCCTAAACAGGCAGCTGAGCAAGAAGAGAGGAAGGGAGAAGAGCCAGGGCCACTGTGCCAAAGTGTCCTGACAAGAATGGACTTAGAAGATTTATTTTAGCTCACAGCTCTAGCTCACAGTCCATCTCCATGGGGACGTCACAGCAGCAGAGCCTGAGACAGCTGATCATGTTGATCACGTCACGTCCATGGTAAGGAGCAGCAAGAAATGAAAGTATGTGTGCTCACCTACCTGCCTGTACTACATGATGCCCCACTCTTTTTTAATTTTTTAAATTTATTTATTTTATATGTATTAGTGTTTTGCCCACATGTATGTAAGTGCACCACATGCAGGCAGTGCCCACAGAGGCCAGAAGGGGGCATCAGAACCCTGGAACTGGAGTTCAGGATGATTGTTAACTACCATGTGGGTACTGGGAACTGCACCCGGGTCCTCTGCAGGAGCAGCCAGTGCTCTAATTGCTGAGCCATCTCTCCAGTCCTGATTTCTCTACTCTCTTACACAGTTCAGTCCCTCCCCCACCACCTAGGAAACTGTACCACCCACAGTGGAATGGGTTTGCCATATCAATTAATCAAGACAATCCCCCACAGACGTTCCCACAGGCCAACCCAATGTATACAGTCCCTCTATGAAGACCCTCTCCCCAGGTGATTCTAGATTAGGTCAAGTTGACAATTAGAGCTGACCATCTTTCTGTTGTGATGAGTGAAGGATGTGCTAGAACACAGCTTTCTAGTAGCCTGAGAGCAGAGCACTAGCAAGGAGTTGAGGACCTGGTATTTCTTTCTAAGTCGTGCCCCCCGTGACTTAATTCCCCTAACTAGGCCTCACCACCCAAGACTGGCCCCAAACTGAGATTTCATCAGCAGGTGAAGCCATTAGGACAGAACGTTTATGATCCCATTGCATCTCAGCATGGCGCTTGGAATTCAACACCTGGTGCTTCTCATCCAAACATAAGAGGGAAGGATAAGAGAGGAGGGATGAGATGCAGAGAGAGAGAGAGAGAGAGAGAGAGAGAGAGAGAGAGAGAGAGGAGAGAATGAGAATGAAGTAACCATGGATCTGTACCTGAGTGCCAAAGTCTGTGCAAACGCACACATGAAGCCACTGGAGCACCCCAGGGCTCTGGTGCCAGCTACTGCCAATGTATGGTAGAAAGACACATTCACCCCAGGCCTATGGACAAAACAGGCCAGCTGAAAAGCATTCCATCTGGTTCTTACGACCAGGCCCTCTTCCTTAGTGCTCAATGCGGGGAGGGAGGCAGACCAGAGCGGTAATAGGGTCTCTAGGATCAATACACAGTATATACATCTATGAAATTATTAAAGAAAGATCAAATGAACAACAAAAGCAGACCAGACCCCAGGGACCCTTTACTGCAGGAGGGGAGAAGCAGCCCTCATCCTCCAGTGTTAGAGTAGATTTTCAAGTGTCCACATGCTGTGGTTTCCCTGTGTCCCTCAAGGGTGCACATGCTAGAGGCTTGACTCCCCAGCATGGAGGTGTTAGGGTAGGGAGACCTAGAGAGGTGGGCCTGGCGGGAGATAATTACCTACCCAGGACATCACCCTCAAAGGTGTTACTGCAGATCTGTGGGACTGGATTAGCTCTCCCAAGAATGGATTATAAGAAGGGACTGGGCTCCACCCCTCAGGTCCTCTTCTTCAAGGGCAGCATGGCACCTTCATACATGCCTCCCCTGCTATGGGGCCAGGGCTATGCTCCCCGACCTCCGTAGCTAAATAAACTCTCCTTTGTAGAGTGCCTTATCTTGGGCATTTGGTTGTGAAATACATGCTACAGTATTTAAAAGTGGTGAACAAGGAAACTAACCATTTTGAAAAGTATTTAAATAGGCTCTCTGGAACTGAAATCCAACAGCATAGAGGAGCAGGAGGCTGGAGAGGCAGAACAGCAGTGTGTCAGGCTATCCAGAGCTGCAGGGGAAGAGGACAAAAGTAGGGTTGGGGAGAGGCCTGCAGAGCCTGGCCTAGGGTGTTTCCACCCCCACAAACCTGAAGTGCGATGAACAGCCACCAACCCTACAAGAGCAAGACGACACAGACCCAAGCCATGGTGCAGTCAGGACAGCCGCTGACCTCAGAGCCCTCACCAGTCACACAGGAGCCTGGACGCTGTGGACAGATAGATGTCTGTAATCCTCTGTCTGAAGCAAGGACAGCTTCCAGAATGGAATGAAAAGCAATCTCAGGACCAGCTAAAACTGAGGAATTGCCACCGTGGGCCCCCAACAGGACCTCACAGGGACCCAAGAAGAGAAACCCAATTACAGGAAGAAGGGCCAGGAACAAAGAGCCAAGTGTGGTGACAGTGACACAGGCCCGCAGAGCTGAGGGAACCAACTAGTGAAGCAGTCAGACCATGCAGAGAAAGCCCTGCAGAGAACCCAAGCAAGGTCACCTAAGGAGAGGCTTCCTGAAGAGCTGCCAGGGGACTAGAAATGGATGGGGGTGTGGCTCAGTGCGAAACCTTTGCCCAGGAGCTACGAAACGCTGGGGTCCACTCTCGGCACCTCAAATTAAAAGGGACAGAGGGAGGGAGGGAAGGGGAGAGAGGGAGGGAGGGACGGACGGAAGAAAGATGTCACAGACATGGAAAATGGCCCTGGGAGGAAAAGAAAGGCAGACTCTGGTCTCCAATGACCCCTACACCATGCAGTAGATGCCCGCCTACAAGTGGGGGGATTAAAAAGGAAAAGGAAAGACTGTCTATTCATAGATGATAAGATCAAATTATCTATAGATAAAGTACAAGAATTAATAAGAGACTTAAGCAAGACTGCAGAAGACAAAATCAATACCACAAAATCAATTCTTTCTACATAAGCCACTACAAAATGACTGTTCCAAAAGATAGTACTTACAATAACATTTTAACATAGATGAGATTTAGAAGGACATCTACTCAAGGCAGCTAGATGACCCTGGACAGCTTTCTGAAACTTTCTGAGAAGCCTTATTGAGCACCATGACAGGAGAAACATCCTTATTCATGAACAGCAAAGACGTCGATTCTCCTCTGGCCAATCTGCAAGGTTAATTTCTATGTAAGTTGGTGAGCTGAGTCTTCAACTTGCACAAAAGCAGAGGGCATCAGGACAGCTGTGGCTGCCACATCAAAACAGAGCAGGACCATTCAACGTCCACTCTAGATGGCTAGGCAGATCCAGGAGGGAACATGACATGGCCAGGACAAGATGGCTCTGCACACGTCCAGGGTGAGATGGCCAGAAGAGAGCTGAACGGCTCCACCTCTGGCCACATCCAAGGCCCCACTCACCTCCCTGCACATGTGAGGTGGTAAATGCTTCAGGCTCTGGAAGCCGCAGGGCAAGGCAGCCTCAGCCACTCGGCTTTGCCTGTGAATGCCACACACAGCACATGACAGGCTGTACCCTGCTCTGGCAACCTCACTGACAAGCACGGGCTGCCACATTACAAAGCCATTCTTGTGAATTATGGACCTAAATGTCAAAGATGAAACCCTCTGCCTCTTTAAAGACAAGGTAGCAAATCTTTCTGAGAAACGACATAGAAATGAATCCCTTCAACAAGGCACAAGAAGAACTCTTCCCCACAAGAGGAAACTACTGATGAACCCAACTACAAAAGAAGTGAGAACTTATGTTCACACAGACATTCTAGAAGCAAAGAAAACTACTATCCGCACCCCAGGAGGAGTCTCACAAATCAATTTTTGCAAAAATAAATAGCTCAAAACACAATGGAAAACTGGTTCAGAGCAGCCTCATTATAGTGAGACCTGAAGGGACCAATCCGCATCACTCCAGGATGCCAACTCCCTGGCAATCAGCGCTCAGTCAGGTTCCTGGACAGCCAGGTGTCAGAGAGAAGGAAGTAAGATGAGGTGGCACCACCACAGACAGCTGGCCTGGTGGGCTTCACCACACCACCACAACCCGAGCCGTATTTCCTCACTTCTGCTCTGTGCCAGGCTCTGGGGAAGTGAGGTCTCACACTGGAGTCTCAACCCCCAAACTGGGTGGTGCAGTGGGTGGGACCAGCCCAGCTCTCTACTCCCAGGCATAAGGGCGAAGAGGGGAGGGCAGTAGAAAGGGGCCATTCTGGTGTCTGCAGAGATGAGTCTGGTCACGACTCTGCTCAGAGTTCAGGGCAATGGTCACTAGGGCCAGGACTGGGGTGAGACACCCCCCGCAGACAGAGGGAAGAGGGAAGGTGTCAGCTGGGGTGTCTGCACACCTGGATAGTGTCTTCCCTAACATCCATCGTCCCTCTGTGAGCCCCACAGTAAATTATACCTTCAGATTCTGAACTCAGAAGGCTCTCCTCCAGGTGCTCATCACCACTGGTAACGATCCAAAGCTGCTCACATCATGCTCTACTGGGCTTGTCCACTGGCTACAAACTTAGTGACAGACCCCACCAAGGGCTTCAGACGCAGCTTTCAAGCTCCACTCAGGCCCAGGGACCAAGTGGGCAACTGGGCCAACCACATCCTCAGCCTGGAAGCAGCTCACTCCAGCCCCGTCTCCTGAGTGCTGACCAGCCTGGCAAAGGGACCAGGTGCCCTGCATTCTGATCCCATCTCATGAATAGAGCCCGAGATCTCCACCTACTCCAGCAGGCTGCCACTTAATTGTGGTTCCCCCTCCTGTGGCACCCCCGGCCCCTGCCCTGCCCGGTGTCCTCAGCGTCCATCCACCCACAGCACCCTCCTCTGCTTGCCCCCCTCACCGATCACATGATCCCAGCATCCTGTGGGAACAGAAAAGGGTGGTGGGAGGATGGAAGAAACAGCTGCACAGAGACTCGGGAGGCGAAAGGGAGGTCCTCCAGATCCCACGGGAGAAGCAAGGAGCCCAGAAGACTGAGCTATCCAGCAGAGCCTCAGAATGTAAGACAGATATTCAGGACCAGGGCTGCCAGCCTGGGTGCTGGCAGTCAGTGCACAGGGAGACCCGAGAGTTGGTTTAAGTTTTGTGTGTATGAGTATTTTGCCTGCATGTAAGTGCACCATGTGCATGCAATGCCCACAGAGAGGGCATCAAATCCCCTTGAACTGGAGTTCTGAATGGTTATTAACTCCCACATGGGTGCTAGGAACTGAACCCAGGTCCTCTGCAAAAGCAGCCAGTGCTCTTTACCGCTGAGCCTTCTCTCTAGCCCTGAGACCAGAATTGGACAGTTGTTGTTTGATCCCTTTCTTACCACTGTAACGTGCCATTTACCACACCACCGACAGCTGTCTGCAGCGTCAGTGTGCCCACGCACCCCAAGCATTTAATGACATGAAGTTATGGCAAGTGCATGGGAAGGTAAGAAGCCAACAAGGTGCCCTCTGTGTCCCTTCCAGAGGCAAGCCACTCAGATGCTGGAATTCAGCCTCTAGTCTTGACTTGAGGACAATGCACTCAGGTACACCCAGAATTCCTCAGGAGGTCCACCTTGCTGTTTGGGGCAGGATCTCTCATGGGTCTGGAACGCACCTGCCAGTGAGCACCAGGTTCCTCCTGTCTCCACCATTCCCAGCTTTTTCACTCAGGTTTTGAGGCTCAAACTTGGGCCCTGGTACTTGCAAGACAAGCACTTCACCAGCTAAGCCATTTCCCCAGCTCTGAGTACTTCCCAAAGTCTTCATAAACACATCACCCCTCCTAAAATGCCCCACTGTGGATATGTCGGGACTGTAGACATCCTCAACCATGCTGGTGTGACAGAGCTGCCCCCGCCGTCAGCAGCCTGGGCAGGTGGAAGAACAAGACAGCCTCCTGCCAGCTCTTGGCCCTTCACCCTCCAATCATTAGCTGGACAGGAAATCAGAGGCATCGTGCTGGGAATTCACAGCAGGGAGCAGGCCCATCCTGTGCCCAGACGTGCATCTTGGACCCAGAGCAAAATCTTTTGGCAGCACTGCTGGTCAACACTCTCCACTAATAACTCGAAGTCCTGGTGCTCTGTGTTTCTCCAAGTGGGTTATTCCTGTTTGTGAAGAGGGGCTCCAGCTCAAATGTGAAATCAAAAGAGATAAGTGAGGAGACATTTCCTGAACTACAGCTTTTCCTATTTATGTACAGGGTTGCAGTGCTTAAAAATGAGCTCCCCACCCCAAACTGACGCTGTAGCTCTGTTGGTAAAGTATTTGCCTAGCATGTACAAAGCCCTGGGTTCAATCGTCAGCACTGCTTACACCAGATACAGTGGCACACACCTGTCATCCTGGCATTTGGGAGGTAGAAACAAGATCAGAGTTCAAGATCATCCACCACTACCTGGGAGTTTGAGGACAGCCTAGGTATATGAGACCATGTCTAAAAAACCTGAGCCTCTGGGGCTGGAGAGACGGCTCCAAGGTTAAGAGCACCAGCTGCTCATGCAGAGGATCCAGGTTTGGTTCCCAGCGCTCCCACTGCAGCTAACAACTGCCCCTAACTCCCGTTTCAGGAGATCTGATGCCCTCTTCCGGCCTCTGTGGGCATTGCATGTATGTGGTGCACTCACATACATGCAGGCAAAACACTCATATACACAAAATATAAGTCCCCTCACAAAAAATTGAGCCCCCTCAAAGGCATTTGGGCACGCATACGATCGTGAGCCTGGGTGACTGGCGTCTGCAGAGGAGACAGTGTGGGTGCTGGGCTGGCATTATTGTTTGAATGCAAAATGCCCTCACAGGCTCAAGTTTTGAATGTCTGGTGATGCTGTTCTGGAGGCTGTGGCACCCTTAGGAGGTGAACCATAGCTGGAGGAAGGGGGTCACTAAGGGCAGGACTTTGACAGTTGTCCCTGCCAGATTCACACCTCCTTTCCTGCCTCCTGATCCTCTATGATTTGGACAGCCTCTGCCACGTGCTCCAGCCATGAACTGGGATTCTCTGCTGTGTCTTCCCCAGTGTATAGTCTGAAACCCTGAGCCGAAATCAATCTTCCCTCCCCTCCAGGGGGCTCTTTTGGTTTCAGCGACACAAAGGTACCTAATACAGTCTGAAATGACTAATGTCATAAGCAGCAGCAAGGCTCAGCCCTTCCAGCTTTCCAGCAACAACCGAGCAATGAAGACCTCTCACTAACTCTGAAACTATTCCTAAGAGCTAGGATTCAGTTTACAGAATCCGCTTTTCGTAGCACCTTGAGTGCACACAGTAGCTGCTCAACAAATACTTGTGCCAAGAGTAAACACAAACAGCTCGATGCTTTCCTTGGGGTTGAGGGATCGGCACAGGCCAGCAGCAGCCTCAACACCCTAACAGGAGCAACAGGAATTTCCAATCAGTGCTTCGTGAAGTAAATCTGTATCTAGAAGGACAGACATGCTCTAAGAAGGCTGCTCCTCACCCGCCTGAACCCTAGCTGAGCCTCCTGGACCTCTCCTGGCTACTGTAGATGAAGCTTTGGCTGGTACAAGCAGACAAACCCAAGGCAAATAAAGTGGCGAGATCAAGATCAAAGGACACAGAGGTGAGAGACAGTGTGTATGTTATGTTGGATACTCTGGAAACTCTGTAAGAAAAGTCATTTCAGACAGCACTCAGAATAAGTAAACTTTCAATAGTGAGAGCTAAGAGAGACCAAAGGGGTTTCATTTCCTTTGGAGTGCTGGGCACCATCTAACCCTGTTCCCCATGAGAAAACAAAGTTATTTTCCATTTTAATATTTTATTTTTATTATTTTTAATTTTATGTGTATGAGTGTATTGCCTGCATGTGTGTAAGTGCACCTGTGTTGTGCAATGCCCACAGAGGTCAGAAGAGGGCATTGGATTTCCCTGGAACCATAGTTATGGGTGGTTGTTGGCTACCATATGGGTGCTGGGAATCAAACACAGGTCCTGTGCCAGAGCAGCCAGTGCTCCTAACCGCTGAGCCTCTCCCAGTCCTAACCGCTGAGCCTCCCTCCAGTCCTAACCGCTGAGCCTCCCTCCAGTCCTAACCGCTGAGCCTCCCTCCAGTCCTAACCGCTGAGCCTCTCCCAGTCGTAACTGCTGAGCCTCCCTCCAGTCCCTATTTTCCTTTTTGGTGTTGTTTACACAAATGCTTGATGCAGCCCTGGAATGAGGACCCAATTCTTCCTTCCCTTCACTTCCATTGTGCCAATCCTTTTCAAACCAGCCAACTAGGAAAGACTATGAGGTCAGACCCCAGGCAATTCGGAAATGACACAGAGCTCTTGTCAGGGTAAAAACCTAGCAAGCTTCCTGCTCCGCACCTGAATGAGGCAGCACACCCCTCTGCAAAAGTTAAAGCTACCTTGCCGCATTACTTTCTCTTTGTCCCCAAATTCTTTGTTCAGTATTGTTAGGGTCATTCGAGTCCACATTTTATTTTCCACATCCTCAAGTAATCATATATGTACGTGATTTTTGTCGCTCTCTTTGCAAATGTAACTAACAAGTGACCTCACCTGCCAGATGACCTGGAAGCAGAGACTCAGAGCAGGGTCAGTGGGAATTGTTTCTCTCCTGGGAATGTGGGGAAATGTTCCATCAGGTCTGCCACACAGTTATAAATCTATCTTATTGGGCTTGACACATTCAGTCTCCTGGGGAGCCTGGAGTGGGTGGTCTCTTCACACAAGGTGTACTCACCAGTGGCAGTAAGGAGAGGGCCAAAGCAGAGGGAAGGGACTGGGAGAAAGTGACTCGGTGGAGTCTGAATCCCTCGCTGGAGCTGAATCCCACAGAAGCATGTGACTGGCAGGAGATACCATCCTGTACAGAGACGCGAGTTGCAGAGTGAGCCCTTGTCTGACACACAATCATTGTGACCACCCTATGTTCAGACGCACTGGTACAGTGCTGACTCCAGTGACAGGTGGCCTGTCCAGTCCTATGTTCACACAGTCATCAGATATGGAGCAGAGAACATGTATTGAGTGAAGGCAGCGACTACGGGTGGAAGTCAACATTTCGATAACTTAGTGGGGGTGAGAACGGTCAAAAAAGATCAGAGGCAGCCAAGCACGGTGGTGCAAGCTTTTAGTCCCAGCACTCAGGAGGCAGAGGCATGTGGATCTCTATGAGTTCAAGGCCAGTCTGGTCTACATAGGGAATTCCAGGCCAGCTGGGGCTACAGGGAGACCCTGTCTCAAAAGACAAAAAAAAAAAAAACAAAAAAGATCAGGGAAAAAGTCTTCCAGGAAGTAAAGTTAAGGCCTGTCCATCCCAGTAAGCCATGAGCCTAGCTAGAAGTGGGATGCACATGGTGAGCAGAGAGTGATGAAGTTAGGACTCTGTGACCAGGGCTGATGGAACCCTCAGGTCCACCCACCCTGCCAGCCTGGCACCTGCTGCCTGTCTTCACTCGCTGGTAGCAGTCCAAGCAGGCGGAAGAGAAGTAGGCAGTGGGAGATAAAATTTAAGTGGGAGTTGGAGCCTCTGAGGTGGCTTTGCCTCATTTCCCCAAATAGACACGGACGGGAGGTCAGCACCCTTCTAAGGTCCCTCCAAACTCAGAAAGGGCAAGATGACCAAAAGTAAATGCAAACAGTAGAAAGGGGGCTCAGGAGACAGTTCAGGCAGTGAAGTGCCTGCCGTGCAAGCTTGAAGACCTGAGTTCAGATCCCCAACACCCAAGTAAAGCCAGGTACATATCTGTCAGCCCAGCACTAGGGAGCGGAATCCCTAGAGCTCACTGCCCAGCCAGCCTTGCTGCATCAGTGGGCTCCAGGGTCAGTAGGAAATGCTATCTCCAAAACATACGGAAGACCAGAGAAACCACTCAACAGTTAAGAAGCCTTTCTACTCTTGCAGAGGATCCAGGTTTGGTTGGGAACCCACATCAGGCAGCTCACAACTATCTGTAACTCCAGCTCCAAGGAATCTGACACCCTCTTCTGGCCTCTGAGGGCACTGCATTCACATGCACATACACACAGAGACATACATGTATACACACAATTTAAAAAATAAATAAATAAATCTTAAGGGCCTGGAGAGATGGCTCAGGGTTGAAGAACATTTGCAGTTCTTCCAGAGGACCCAGGTTCAATTCCCAGCACCCATATGGAAGCTAACAGCCATCTGTAACTCCAGTTCCAGGGGATCCAATACCCTCTTCTGGCTTCTACTGGCATTGCATGATATGAGTACATTTACATTCATGCAGACAATACGCTCATATATATGTATATATATAATATTTTAGCTTAAAAATCTTAAAAAAATAATTATATATGAAAATGTCCAAGTGAAACCTATGACTTCACACACTAATTAAAAATAAATATACATATATGTTCCTTTGAGAATCTCTTTTAAAAAGTCTCATTTGATCCTTTAAATGTAAACTTTTGAACATGAAAATATACCTATTGTACACATCCGTTTTAGAACTTTTTAAATCTCACATTTTCAAGATTTCAATTGCTTAACGTAATAAAGATGTAATATGGAGTTTTTCCCCAAAACCACACAAGTAAACAATGACATCTAGTGTTTAAAAAACAGTAATCAACAAGTCTTTCAAACTGGGCATGGTGGCACATGTCTGTGGTCCCAGCACTTGAGAGGCTGAGATTGGAGGATCAGGAGTTTAAGGACAACCTGGGCTATATATTGAGATCCTGCTCCAAAAGGAAACAAATTCTTTCACAAAGCACTACTGCCATTCATTCCTGGCTGAGAAGCACAGTCTGTCTGGCACAGCTCACGCCTCCAGCACACATATTCACCACCTCAAGACAGCAGAGCGAAGGAGCGAGTCTTGATGGACCCCTGCCCTGGTCATCCAATTGCAGCCTGGTGTTCCATGGCAGGGGCAGTGCCAGGACTTTGTGGGTATGGCTGTGCCCTCTGAGGTGTCTTCCCACACAGATATAAGAGTAGGATCCATACATGTGGATCACCATGTGGGTCACTATGAGGGTGACCAGAAGTAGGTCTCATGGTGTGACCCCGAGATGACTCACCCTAAGTTCTGGAAGGTCTCTGGAACACTGACCCAGTCCCCAGTGAGTCCAGACTTTAGGGTGTTTGTGAGCTGAACGTGAATGAGTACTGGGCTGTGGGGGAGAGTGACTCCACAAGAGTATATCAGAATGGGTGTGTGTATGAGCATGTACACATATTTGTGCAGACACTAGAAAGTGTGCTATTAGGCATGTATATTCATATGTGTATGATTTATGTGTGTGCTGAACAATGTGCACGTGTGTGTATACAGAAGGCATGAGATTGTGCTACTAGACAATGTGAATGTGCATATTTATGGGAGTATGCACTGAACAGTGTATGTTATCAGGCAGTGTGAGTGTGCATATATGGAATTATGTATTTATATGAGTGTGCACTGAGTGTTGTGCATGTGTGTATGTGCACTAGGCATGCGACTGTGATACTAGGCAGTATTAAGTGCATATGAGTGTGCTGGGCAGTGTGTGTATTATTGGGTAGTATGTGTGTATCTATGTGCATATGCTCTGGACCCTGTGGGTGCATATGCATGTGCTCGGCAAAGTGTGTTATTAGGCAATGCGCATATTACTGGGTGGTATGTGTATGTGTGCGTGTGTGAGCTGCTGAGAATTGTGACTTATTTGTGTGTACCATGATTGTGCCCTAGACCATTCACTGGTGTATATATCCATCCTAACATGCACATTCTGCATCTGTGTAGGGAATTCACAACCACAAAAGGAGGTCAATTCTCCCAAAACAATCACCTAGATAGAGCTGGTCTGTCTCCCAATTAATTGGCATGTCCTTTCTCCTAAAATCCCCTTCTGTCTGCTTTATATGAACAGGTCACTTATGCCTCAGGGATGTTTACATTTCTTGTTCTTCTGTTTCCTCTGTATTTACTGAATTCAAAGATCCTCTCAGGTTCAGGATGCAATGACATTTTCAAGCTACTAATGAGAAGACAAGGACATTTCAGCCAGGCAGTCTGGGGACAGAGGAGACATTTGACCCTCACTTCCTCCCTCCCACCACTCTGAGCACAGCAGCTACAGAGGGGCCTGGAGGACCCAGTGCCACCTGTCCGTGGTCACCTGTGGGCATCAGCAAAGTGCATCACCAGGCTCCAGAACAAAACCAGGAGATAGGAGAGGCAGAAGCTGCAACAGTCACACCCCAGGGATGGTACACAGATGCAGGCAAGGGAGACAAAACCAAGACAGTTCCCTACCCCAACACACCCCCACCCAGCCACAACATTCTCCCACCCAGACACAACACTCCCCCACCCAGCTGCATGGGTACAACCTGGAGGAAAGCCCTGGAACAAGTGATGCACCCTTTACTCCTGCAGGAAGAATCACAAGTCCACCAGGAGAGTATGCCCGCCCCGCTGTCCCAGGGACAGTCAAAGGAAACACACCCAGCTGGAACAGGAAATACACAACCAGGTGGGAACTACATGGGCAAAAAGCTAACAACTCCACCCAGATGAATTCAAAAGGACCGAGGACCATGAAGATGCACCCGTCCTGGTCAGTGGTAGGTGGAGGGCAGGTGCTCAGGAGCTGCCCACAGGGAGGGTCTCCTGGAGCAAAACTGGACAACGTCAAATCAGAGGTTCCTAAAGTCCTTTTTAATTTTGTATTACATTTATCTTGTATATGTTCATTCATGGATACCAGTGTTCATAATGGAACCAAGTTGTCAGAGGACAACTTGCAGGAGTTGATTCTCTCCTTTCACCACTTGGGTCCTGGGGATCGAACTCAGATCATCAGACTTGGCAACAGGCACCTGATCTGCTGAGCCATCTCACCAGCCCAGAGATTCTCTAAGATTCCATATTTGCTCATAAAATTCTCTCCTGAGAATGTTTACTAAGAAGGATCTTAAATACACAGAATCCTCCCATGCAAAGACAACATATTCCCCTCTCGCCCACAGCTATCAGGGTTTCTGCCTGTTGTCCACCCTTTGGGGTGGTCCGGTCCACTCATCAATGACTCCAACCACTGCCCATATTCTGAGATAATTAAAACATCCCTTCCAGCAGCCTCTGTCTGTCTCTAGGTTCCCCATTGAAGAGCCTTTGTCTGTCTCACTGGCCTTCCAGCATCTCCACTACGGACCCAATGCCATGTATTCATGGTACTGTTCTCCCTTCCCCCACACGCAACCACATCTGACCATGGAGCTCAGGGGATCATCCTTGAGGAGGTCCAGTTGAGGACCATCCTTGATGCTGACATGTCCACACACCTGCCCAGTCTCTCCATACCTCTAGGTTTCACCTCCTTATTTATAGTTGTGTGTGTGGTATTCTAGAACTAGGGATCAAAGGACAAAATTCTTTCTTCCCCATTTTATGTTGAATATACTGTTTCAATAAAGAATGAGCAAAGTCCTTGCTCGAGAGCATGATTGCGAGAGGAATCTGAAAGAACAGGCTCTCAGCAGCTCAAGTCTGCTCTTGGCTGAAATGACGCTAAGAGTCAAACTCTCTTTCTTATGCATTGCCATAATGTGGCATAATGCCACAGAACAGGGATGGAGGCACGCCGGAAGCTCACTCCGGAGGTCATACTGGATGTGGTACCCAAGGCCGTATAGGGAGGTGAGGAGAGGAAGGACCAGAGGCCAGAAGAGCTCAATCAAACAGCACCACATTGGGAAGGGACGAAGCCCAGACAGAGCAGCCGCCTCTCAGAGCAGCCTCCCAGGTTTGCACACACCAAACACAGCTGATCCTGGTGTAGGACTGCACCAACCCAGAGAAGCCCATCAGCCTCCCCCAGGAATGCTGGGTGCTGGAGTGGCTGGCTACCAGATCCATCTGGACTATGGGCAGTCTACTGTATGAGTGATGCCCCAAGACCCAAGCTCTCCTCACAGCAATTAAAGAGCAATTTCTCACTCCTTTGAGGCCTTGCTAGAAGTCCCTCCCATCTAACCCAGCCCCAGCTCTCCCTCTCTAGACCTGAGTCGTGCCCTCTCCTTGTAACAACCCACTGTCACTTGTCGTTGGAGAATGACATCAGGCTCCTTAAGTCAGACATTTCCCAAAACACACCAGACAAAGCAGATCGAGATTTACACATTTTATACATCTCTCCCAGCCAGCAGCTTCAGACTGGCTGAAGACTACTCCTTCCTCCCCCACCCTCACCCCGGCCATACACACTGAAGAAACCCAATTCCTGTGTATTTCCATTCCTAAGAAATTTTTATGATTTATGGAGAATATCCACTCCCAAAAATACATCTTTATTTCAGACATGTCCCCAAGCAGAGCCCGCTGTGCACAGTTAGGCTTCTCTGTGGATACGCCTGCTGCCGTACTCAAACACCCCGTTCTGTTACTGAGCTTAATTCTCCCTTGAAATAATGAAGGCCAACAGTGGGCCTTGCTTTCCAGTCACCAGTTCACCAACTGACTCAGGAATTCCGAAGCTGTATCTCGCCTCTTACTCTGCCAGCCCAGGTGCCAGGACAGCAGAACAGGACTACTGAATGTGCCTGGCCCACCCTGGGAAGTCCAGGACAGGGCTACTGAACGTGCCTGGCCCACCCAGGGAAGTCCAGGACAGGACTACTGAACGTGCCTGGCCCACCCTGGGAAGTCCAGGACAGGACTACTGAATGTGCCTGGCCCACCCTGGGAAGTCCAGGGCCCTAGGAGCCTCTCTGGGAAACTGAGCTGTATCTTCTCCTGAGGCTGAAATGCCTCTGTCCACATCTGGCACTGTGGAACAAGAAACCCAATGAGGTTAAAGACCAAGGCCCCCAGAGGCTGAAAAGCAGCTGGTGATATCCCTGCTATGACCAGAGTTCCATCCCCAGAGGGAGGAGGAAACAACACAGCGTGTGCAACTCCTAGGGACCCATGAGCACAGGGTCAGCAGCCTGGGCTCCCCTCACCAGGTGCCTGGAGAGAGACCCATGAAAGGCAAAAACTTGTAAATGGTCCAAAGTCTCTGGGTTGCAAAGAAAAACCCAAATTTATTCTGCTGACTTGGTAACACAATGACTTGTGTTTGGTCATTCGACCAAAAAAACTAATGAGCTGAATCAAAATAATGGGGTGGAGTTATTGTGATTTGGATGAGAAACATCCCCCACAGTCAATCTCTCAGCCCCTAGCTTGTGGTGCTGTTTTGGGAGGTTCTGAGATCTTTAGGAGGCAGAATCTCACAAGAGGAGCCTCATTGAGGCCAGCTCCTCTCTCTTCTCTTCTTCCTCTCTCTCTCCCCCTCCTTTCATGACCCACTGATATAGGAATAGGAAGCCTCCCCTTCATCCCACCTTTATGAACTGAAGTTCCCAGAAAAAAAGTGACAAGATTAAAGGTGCTACAAAGTTGATTGGCTGATTAGAACTTGCTGACATGTTTAAGATCAGAGCTAAATTACCTTGAAATCTGTAGCCTTCTTGAAAGCTAGTCCTTGCCCACCTCTGTTGTCTCTAACACAACATCCTGACTCAGGGAAATCCTTTTGGAATATACTTATTTAGCAGACCACGGGCTTCCTCCAACCAGAAGGTGACAAGGCCATCAGATAGAATGTGAGACTAGTGCAGAGACTCAACTCGCCCTCTGAGTTGTATCCTGCTGTCCTGGTCTGCTTTCCTGTTACCGTAGTAAAACAGTCATCAAAACCAATTTGGAGAGGAAAAAGTTTATGTCATCTTACCCCTCCAAGGTACGGTCCATCTTTGAGGAAACTCAAGGTAGGAACCTGGAGCAGGAACTGAAGCAGAGACCGTGGAGAAGCACTGCATACTGGCATGCTCCCCCTGGCTTGCTCGGCTGCCTTTCTTGTAGAGCCCAGGCCCACCTGCCCAGGCATGGCACCACCAATAGTAGGCTGGACCCTCCTACATCAATCAGCAATCAAGAAAATGCCTCAGAGACCGACCCACAGGCTGGTCAGATAAAGAAAATTCCTCAGTCAAGGTTCCCTCCTCCCAGGTGTCTCCAGTTTGTATCTAGTTGAAAGCTCACCCACACACCCGCCCACTTCATGCTCCTGTCTGTGTATTTAAAATGCCCTGACTTGCGCTTTCTTTCAGTCTGTAACTCCAGCACCCTGACACTGCTTCCACTTGGAACTTCAGACACCTGAACCTGAGTTCCCAAGCTATGGGCTCTCATATTTGTTTCAAAACAGTCTTTTATTCCCTTTGAGGAGAGAGCCACATTTTGCATTAACTCCTTCCCCACCATGATGAACGGGACCCTCAAAGCATGGGCTAAGATACACCCTTCCTTCCTCCCTTAGGTAGTATCTTGTTGGGTATTTGGCTGCAGCAATGAAAATAGTAACTGACCACAAGTGAGAACATGAGACACAGCACACACATGGGGTTGGTGTCCCATGGACAAAGGTGTGACCCAGACACTGAACTCTCTTCAGTAAACTGGATCTGCTGAGTCACAAACCATGGAAACTTTATCTAAGGAGAAAAAAACCTCTTTGAAATTTGACAGAAAAGCAGCTGTGTTAAGAGTTAACCTACAATTCAGTCTTGAGATAGACAGAATAGATTGATTCTGTAGAAATGGATCACCTGGTTAATATGGCTGATTAATAAATATGCACAGACACAGCACACAATTCCCCACCAAAATTCGTGAAAGATTTGCAAATATTAATCACAAATAAGTGTGCAGGGTAAAAAGTACAATAAATCCAAGAGAAACAAACTGCATGTCCCACTGTCTGCACAGAAAAGTAACAAAATAAATAATGTTAAAAATATCCAGCTTTGTGCAATTCAAAAGCACACATATGAATAATTCTCTGTCTAAAATGGAAATCAAACTTTTAGGCACAGATGGATTCTGTGAGTGAAAGATTCAGGCGTGACAGAGGGCAGGGCTGAGAGATGGCCTGGGTCTCAACAACACACTGTCAAATCAGAAGAGACCTCGGGACCCAGACTTCCAGAGCCACAAGGAGAACTAGGAAGCAGAGGAGGAAAGGCTCTTGTCACTTGCTGGAAAACCAGAATTGTTGTTTCCAGATCATTGGACAAGACAGTGGATGATCCAAACTTCTGATAACTAACAGCAAAGGAAACACGTCTAAAGTTAGATAAGGTGCAATGGAGACTCAACTGCAGAAGAATACCACGGAAAAGTGCAACGGGAAATTCAGCAAAATGTCCTCGTGGAACCTGGGATAGCCTGTACATATCAGCAAATGCACGGCTTCCTGGGAAAGGAAGCCTGACTAGGCAAATGGCAAGATGGATCACTGGACGCTGACCTTGGAAAGGGGCCTCGAGCTGAGCACATCTGTGAGTGCCAGGGAATATCCAAGAAAGAAGCAGGAAATGCTCTCCAAAGAACAGAAACAGGAAGTGCCCCTCAAAAAGAACAGAAATAGGAAGTGTCCCTCCTGAACAAAACAGACGAAGCTATCCAAACGCCATTTTAAAACTGCACCCTCCATTTTATGCTGGACCTTAGGTCTCCATTTCCCCACCTCTGAGCTCTGAGTTACCAGAAATCAAATGACCTGGTGCCCCAACCGAGTAACCACATTTAGAATTCCCACGTGGGGAGGGGAAATTATGACATCTAAATAGCTTGAATTAACCACATTTGGAAATACCCGACTGGGGAAGGGGAAAATTACAGCCTCTAAATAAAATATATCCAGTGAAAAAGAAGCCCCTGCGATCTTGCTGATGCCCCAGGCAGGCATATTAAAGGTCATGCAGTCTGTGGTTTTGCCCTATAAAGATAGCTCTGCCCTTTGCTCAGGGCTGCAGTCCTCCAATTTGGCTCAGAGCTGTAGGCCAGCTAGCTGCTATTTTTGTTTTTTAATAAATTTTCTGTTTTATTGACCAACTTTGAAGTCTGTGCAAGTTATTCTCAATTCTCTGACCCAACACCTCCAAAGCTGGGAAACAGGAAGTTCAGCCTCCAAAGCATGGAAACAGGAAGTGTATCTTCCAAAGTACAAAAACAGGAAGTGAGCCCCTTCACGTGAAGCCAGGAACAGTCTAATTCCAAACCTTGACAGAGAGATATCAAGATGCTGTACAGCCCATCCTCCCTCAATGGAGCTGAAACGCCAGCCAAAAACCTCAGTGGTCCACTTGCAGATGGACCCTGTGAGCAACACTTCTTGTAGGGATGACAGGTGGCTCCAGGGCTGGAGAGATGGCTCAGAGGGTAAGAGGAACTGTCCCAAGCCCAACAACCTGAGTTCAACCCTAGAACCACAGCTGACAGAGAGAACCAGTTCCCAAAAGTTATCCTCTGACCTCCACATGTGCACTGTGTCACACACACACACACACACACACACACAAATAATAATAATTAAGAATAATAATAATAAAAGTTAAAGAAGAATGGTGGCTCCAGTATCGAAAGCAGATGAAAACTGTAAGGGTTGGTTCAGGGATGAGAGTCGGTATGACACTAGCAATAGATTCACAAGTTACTTGGCAAAAATCAACATTTCTCAGGAAGGGAAGGATAACTTTTTAAGGATGATTGTCAGAACTGAGCTCCACACACAGCTTCATCCAGCTCTTCTCGATGCCATAGAGACTGAGAAGAACCCGGCTTCAGCAGCAGTCCCCAAGTGAGGGCCAGCCTCCAGGACAGGGACCTGCAGCCCAGGTCATAATGTTCCATAGAGACAACTTGGCTTCACCAGGAAAGAAGCAGGGACTCAAGTGGAACTTGAACAGAGCTGGGGACAGGACAGCCAGGCTGAGCAGGAGATGCCACTACAGAAGTGGACTGGCTCTGGACATAGCCTGGAACTACAGGCAACTAGCCATGGATCCAAAGCCACAGGGAAGCCCTTTGTCCCAGCCCAGCTCTTCTACCACTGGACGCTAATGGTGACAAGTTGCCACAGTCAAGCTGCATGACACTCCAGTACCAAAAGGAACATCTGGACGGGGGACAGAAAGACAGCCTCATAGACACGAGTTCCCAGCATGTTGTAGGCATGCTGAGAGGGTCCTGCCCAGACCCTGAGGCCTCAGTCCCGCCTTCCCAGTCTCTCCATGGCCTTCATGGTTCCTTTCTGCTGGTGTCACCCACTTGGTACCACAGAATGTAACTCCCTCTCTTCCAATCTCGGTGGAAACCTCCAGCTGTAGCTTCCTGGCTACATTCATCGACAGAGTCCGGATCGGGCGCAGGGCTGCGGATTGAAGATGCACATAAAACAGAGACTCAGACACACACTAGGTAGGAGGAAAGGAGAATGACTAACTGACTTTATTGAGAGGCATCAAGCCTTATATAACCTGAGGGCGGGGCTTTGCAGGAGGTTCCTCTATTGATGATACACAGCTGTAAACAGGAAAAAGGAAGTTGTGGTCTGGCTAGCTTAAAGGTCAAGCTGTTTACTTCAGCTTTGCAATTAACAAGATCCTGCTAGCTCTTGGCCCAGAGCCTAGCACAAAGAGAGAAGGGCTGCATGGGGGCCAGACCCTACATTTCCCCCTTTTCTCTTATATAAATGAGCGTCTGTCTTAGGTTGCCAAGGACATCAGTGCCTGTCTTACCCGTCATTGGCAAACCAGCCATAATCTTTGGCCATAGAGGCTGATTCCCTGTCTTAGGTTGACAGACACCCCCTTGGGCTTACCCGTCTCTGGATACTCATTTATGAAAGTTAGCAAATTCTGGACTAGAGGCTAGCGAGTCACAACCTAGCATCCTTAGAATCAGGCATCACAGTAATTATTCCAGTAATGTAACAAAGGCTTACTCTTATACCCTCAATCCACATACTAAGGTTTCGTAACATTTACAGAAATCATAATCTAAAATATCATAATGTTCATTCTCACAGGAATGACTGAAATGCAATTAAACAAGTTACATTGAAACATAATACACTGAACACAGAAAACATCAAACCTGGTACCATTATGAGCAATATTTTACTGCCCAAATGTACATAGTGTTGACTTATGCAAGCTATCACTTGTCCTTGACTTTGTCCATGGCTGCTGCCTGTTTCCCTATATAAGTCTGCGGGAAACTGTCCTCTGATCACCAAAGTCCTGCACTTAGTCCTTTTTCTCATGTATCAGCATCCCCTGTAGAATCCTGATTTACTGTTATTCATGTCCCGTCAGTTGAATATCGTTCACCATCACTGCAATCTCCTTTTTTTTTCTACATGGCTAGATGTAGCATAGTTGAATTTATTACGTAAGTCCAATACAACTCTCCGTGTCATCAGGAACTGATTCCACAGCAACAGCAACATCACTTTTCCTTGTTCAATCCCTGCGAACCGGACCAGCTTTTCTGGCAGCCACCTGGCATTCTCAGCGTCTTATGGAAAAACAAAAATGCCCTCTTCCCCATATTAATACCAGGTTTGGGCCATTATTTTTTAAAGTTCTATTGTTTCATTAACATTAGATCTTGTAATAACCTCCATCTTTGTGACTTTTTTTTTACGAGAAATATTGGTGAATTAGAAGGCTCTGTATAACCATTCTCTAGCAATTCTTGAACTGCTCCGTGGCCTGAATTTTGTTTACTGTAAGAGGCCACTAATCTATCCATACAGGTTAAAGGGAAAAGCAATAATAATTTGAGACACAGTAGTTACTACACGAACTTCCACCAATTTGGTACTTTTAATTACTGTATCCTATGAAGCTAAAATTTGGGCAAATACCAAACATTCCTGAATAAACCTTGACTAGAAATTTTAAGATTACATATAGTTTTCTTTTATCTTTTATGTACCATGATATATACAGAGATTTAACCACGTCCTATAATGCCACATTTCTCCTAAATATTCTTCCTTCAGGTCAGCCTCAGGTTTTGGGGGGCAATAAATGGTGGAAAATCCTCCTCTCTCTCCTATTTTTCTTTGGGATTTAAAGACTCTTGAATAACTGCCTGATTTTAGGTTCCACAAAAGGAGGCTCCTCCACTGGAGCCGAAGGCTTAGCTTTACTTTCCTCCTCCTCTTGAGGTTCAATCCCAGATCCTATTTGCATTTGCCTTCTTTTTGGTTTTTTTGGGTTTTTTTTTTAACCTTTTCTACCTGAACAGACTCTTAAATACTGAGGCCCCAACTTTGTTTTGCTCAACCTATTTATACCCCTATCCAGAGCACAGGAACTCAGGCAGGAAGTCAAATTAGTGAACCTGGTCAATTTCAGGGACTTCCTGAAGCTCTTGACTTGTTTACTTCCTGAGCTTAACAAGCCCCCCTGCAGGTTGGAATGTTTCACCTCAAAACATAAGCAAAAAAAATGGTTCCTGACCACCCATAATGTATAAAGAAATTGAAACAATAATACAAAAACGTTTGGAATGATAAAAGCTGAGACCCAGATAAATTCACAGCAAAATTCTACTAGACATTTAAACTCCATTACACAGTTCAACAGGAAAGAGTATAAACAGAGAGACACCTTAATTAAAGAATACCATACATTGCATGAACCTAACAGACATCTACTGAACATTCTATCCAAATACCAAAGAGTACACATTCTATTTGGCACTGTTGGAACTTTCTCCAAAACTGACCACATACTGGGGAACAAAATAAACCTCATCAAATCCAAACATACGAAAAGTATTTCTCAGACCTAAATGCAATAAAACTTAAAATCAACACTAAAAGAAGCCTTATCAATTTCACGAACATAGGGAGACTAAACAACACACTTCTGAATGATTAATGAGTCAAAGCAGAAATTAAGGAAGAAATAAAAGTTTTCTGGACAGCACAACAAAACTTCTGGGACACTTTAAAAGAAGTCCTAAAAGGGAAATTTAAAGCTCTGAATGTCTACATCAAAAATCAGAATGAGCACACATAAATGATTAGACATTGACTGAAATCTCTAGCTACCCTGTCTCTTAAGTACGGTTACCAATAGATCTGTAAAAGATCATGAGAGCCTGAAGCACCCATTTATCCAATACGCCCAAATACTTACGTTTGCCGGCAGGCCTTCCCAGGCGATCCGTCAGCCAGTCCTCTCTTCCGATCTCAGGGAGGAACCTCCAGCTGTAGCTTCCTCTCTTCAGATCTCGGTGGAAACCTCCAGCTGTAGCTTCCTGGCTACATTCATCGACAGAGTCCGAATCCGGTGCAGGGCTGCGGATTGAATGACACATATAAGACAGAGACACACACACTAGGTAGGAGGAAAGGAGAATGACTAACTGACTTTATTGAGAGGCATCAAGCCTTATATAACCTGAGGGCGGGGCTTTGCAGGAGGTTCCTCTATTGATGATACACAGCTGTAAACAGGAAAAAGGAAGTTGTGGTCTGGCTAGCTTAAAGGTCAAGCTGTTTACTTCAGCTTTGCAATTGACAAGATCCTGCAAGCTCTTGGCCCAGAGCCTAGCACAAAGAGAGAAGGGCTGCAGGGGGGCCAGACCCTACAACAGAAGTGGATCCAGAGTCCACTGTCCTCAGCCACCAGGCCCATGCCTCATTGAGAGTTCTGGCCTACCCTTCTGTCTTGTCCTACTGTGCTGACAGAGACCTATGGAGGACAAGTATTTAAGACAGGGCACTGGCAGCAATATGGTAGTCCAGGGCTGGGCTCAAGCACAGAATCCAGTGAGGACACAAAACACTTAGGAACCAACTGCAGAGGGGCTGGGAATCGTATGTCACAGCTGGGTCATGAGGGGCAACAGCAGCTGCACGTTTACACAGGGGTGGAGAGAGGGACAGTCAGGACTGGAAGGCAGTTTGACGGAACATCGAATGGGCAGGCACAGGAATGTCAAGGCCTGGGATTGACAAGAAGTTCAGGTCAGAAGCTATGCCAGACCTCAGAGAGGATTTTCTGCAACTCTGTGAGCTGGGTCCCTGAGTGCTCCAGATGAGTCAGCACGCCTGGGGGACAGACAGATGGACGAATGCCTGTGTTTCAGGACACATGACTCAAATTGAAACACTTGGCATGGCTTCAAGAAGGTCAAGGTGTGTGAGGAGGGGATGGTGAGGAAAGTTCCCAGCAGTAAGACACAGGATGAATCGTGTGGGGCCTGCATAGCTGAGGACTCCTCTGGCCCACTCCTCTGAGAGGTGCAACACATGCATTCACAGGGGCTGCTCCACCTCCCCTTCCAAAGTCAGGCCATTCCACCTAGCAGAGGGACCCCTGTGAGCGGGTCTCCATTTCCAGCACGGCTGTTGCGCTCCAGCCATCCCAGAGAATGGAGGTCCTCAGGTGGCTCAGAGTGCAGCGGGAGAGATTCCCGGGAGACTGCATTGGTGGGCAGTTCAGTAATTGAAACCAAGGCAGGGGTTTATATAAGGAGACCCTTCTGGCTGTTACAGAAGGAGGGAAAGTTAAAGGTGGGGTCTTTAGGTAAAGGCGGGAAGGTTGTAAGGCTGACGTGGAAATTAGGAACAAGGAAACGAAACCGAATAACCTGGTTCTGGTCTGGGGTGATCTTTGTGGGGGGAGAAGATGAAGCAACTGCTGAGGCCTGCAGTGGCTTCCTGGGACCTAGATTATCGCATCAGGCAGAGCAGGCCAGACTCCTACCATCCCATCAGGGTATCCAGGGTTGCTTGGCTTGCTCAATACCTTTTACGATAGAGCCAGACCCCACAGACCCCCCTGAGTGGGAGAAGAGGGCGAAGACAGCTCACCTAGAATCTGAAGTTAGTTTCCCAGCCCCCTGCAGTGCCCACCCCTGTTGCTGTGCAGACAGTGATTAATTTGGGAAGGGTTAGTCCTAGAGGTCAGTAAGGAGCCTTTGTCATAAATCACAGGAGCTTGTTTAAAATGACACAGTGGGGGCTGGAGAGATGGCTCATAGGTTAAAAGCACTGACTGCTTTTGCAGAGTACTCAGGTTTGGTTCCCAGCACCCACATGGAG
Organism: Eospalax fontanierii; assembly: GCA_035773235.1. Taxonomy (NCBI): domain Eukaryota; kingdom Metazoa; phylum Chordata; class Mammalia; order Rodentia; family Spalacidae; genus Eospalax; species Eospalax fontanierii. The sequence continues at coordinate 78,426,297 of CM069537.1, forward strand.
GCTAACAACCATCCTTGATTCCAGTTCCAGGGGATCCAACACCCTCTTCTGGACTCTGTACAACACGAGTACACTTACATACATGCAGGCAAACACTTGTACACATAAAATAAAGACAAACAACTTTTTTAAAACTTGTTAAAATGGCACAGTGCACTAGGGAGCCGGAAGCACCATGATCTCAAGTCCTGGTGACGGCCCCAGCTAGAGGCACCCGCAGCCCCTGCTTTACCCGTAGTCACTGGAGGAGCCAGGCACACAGTGCTGTCCTCCACACCATGGTGGGGTCACAGGAGAGGGAGGTCACACCACGTCCTCTCTGAAGCCTCATGTAAGAGCTGTAATGCCCGGGAGGGCGGAGCTGCCTGCAGACCCCATTCCCCCGCTTCCAGTCTGCCCTCACAGCCCAGCCGCCTTATGCTGTTACCTCAACTGCTCTGTTGCCATGTTGGACTCAGTAGGGACCAGGAGGCCTGCCCTTCTCAACACTTTCCCCAAATTTCTCGTCTTTGTGCTCTGAACCACTCTGCCTGCAGGCCTCTCCCACTGGACACAGACTCCTCTCAGTGACGCTGATTCAGGGTGCCGTCCCCACCACTGTTCTGCATGCTGTGGTCCCATTAAGACCTGGCCATGTACAAGCTGCAACACTCTCAGCTGCATGTACAGGCTGACCACATATCTGGCCACTCTTCTACACTCTGCTGAAAGGCCACGAGGATCCCTTCCAGCTCTTGGATATTAGGTGGGAACTGCCTTCTGGGCTCTTGGGGAGGTCTTCACAGGGAAGCTTCTCAGGGGTCTCTAGGGCTGTACTTGCAGAATGTGGGCATTGTTAAAACCAGGCTCCATTCATCAAACCACCCCTTCTGTCTAGGGGCTCGTGCCCCCTCTTCCTTGCCTTGAGCCCTCCCCTGGGTGGATCCTCAGCCCAGCACAGGGAAGGGCAAACCCACAGAAGCCCAGGCTTTGGACCAGGCAGCAGATCTGCAGTCCCCACCTGATCACTCCTAGCAATTTATTTAATTTCCTTGGGCCTCAGTTCCTCCAAAGCAAAGAGGTCATGAAAGTTTGTCTGGCAGAGTTAGGAGGCTCCAACAGGCCAGTTCAGTGTGGAGAGCCACTTGTGGGTGACTTTCTCCTGGCCTTCCTCCAGGCCCTTTCTTTGTTCATAAACCCCATCTGAGAGAGCATTCTAGAACACTGCAGGGACCATCTTCCAGCCAGCTCCATCTACCCTTCCTGCACTCTGCCCAGAGCAGCAGGTGCTCCAGCCAAGCTGAGTGGGAGATGAAGGAGAAAGCATAGGGACCCTCCCCTACCTGGGGGCCCTTTTCGGGTCTGGGTTTAAGACCAGGATGCAGGCCTGAGGATACAATGTCTCTGAGGGTTCACACACACCAGGAGTCTGAGGACAGGGTGGGACTGGCCCCCCTGCCACAGGGCCCTGAGTATCCCTGGTGCTTCATCGTGTGCACCACTGCCACGTGGGTGCTGCATGGTTCCTGATCCAGAACCTGCTCCTACCATCTGAGAACGTGGTCCACAGCATGGCCAATGGTGTGCTCTTCCACCTGCTGGCCTCCCTAGCACTCGTGTCCCACCTGCACACTATGCTGACTGACCCTGGCTCGGTGCCCCTGGGGCATCCGCCCAGTCCAGATGACATGTCCCACTGTTCCCACTGTGGCTGTACCAGGCCCAAAAATGCCCACCACTGCACGGTGTGTGGGCACTGCATCTGCAAGATGGACCACCTCCGTCCCTGGGTCAACAACTGCATGGGCGAAGATAACCAAAAGTACTTTGTTCTGTTCACGCTGTACATCGGGCTGAGCTCCATGCACCTGCTGCCCCTGCTGGGCATCCCCATCCTGTGCAGTATATATATATGGATTTGGTTTTACTTAGGATTTGTGGGTTGTCGGTATGCCCAGAACTTTACATTCTTAAAGATCTTTTTATTGCATTTATTTACTTTTGGGGGGCACACATGTGCCACAGCGCACCTGTGGAGGTCAGGGGACAATTTGTGGGAGTTGATCTCTTCACCACCACATGGATCCCAAGTGAAGACTGAACTCAGATCCCCAGGCTTGACTGCAAGCACCTTTACCTGCTGAGCCATCTCACAGCCCAGATTCCCCTTCCTAGATTGGCGTCATCAGTTCCCATTTTCCCCCTTGATCCTACTGAAAATGACTGAGGTAGCTGGGCGTCACACTTTCTGATCTGGATGTTTGGGACTGGTCCTGAGTTCCTCAGAGCAGTGGACAGAACTCATTATAAATAACTTGTTTTGAAGCGGAGGTGCGGATGTCCCCAGCAGTGTAAGACACCCCAGGAGGTCCCAGTGCCTTCAACTGTGGTATCCCATGCGCCATCTCATATGACTGTGGCACTACTCGAGCACCAGGAGGTCCACATGGGTACTGTATTAGTCACTTTTCTGCTTCTGTGATAGAAACACTGACCAAGAGAACTTATAAAAAGAAGAGTATTTAGCTTATAGCTCCAAAGGGGCAAGAGTCCATCATGGAGGCAGGAAGTGGCCAAAGCTGAGAGACCAGCACTCACATCTTCAAACAGGCACAGGAAGCGGAGAGGCGACTGGAGATTCAGCAAGACTTAAGAACTCTCTAAGCCCGCCCCCAGTGATGTGCTTCCTCCAGCAGGGCACACCTTCTAAGACCTCCCAAAACAGCGCCACCAACTGGGGACAAAATGTCCAAATACTTAGAGCCTATTGGGGGGCGTTCTCAGTCAAACCACTACAGGTGCCACATGTAGTTTGCAGGTTTCACCACAGTACATGAGATCTCATGTAATTTAGCGCCATACCAACACAGATCTGCCCTTTAATAGGCAAAAGCCACTCTTCCCTCCCCAGCTCAGCAATGATTAAGATGACCTCCTCCCTCACGGGCCCCCCTGCCGTCATCTTGGAACACCACATGAGTGCATTACACAGCACACCATCTTTCAAGATTTTCTTTTGCACTCAAGGTAATGCCCATAAGATTAATTTAGATTTTGCCCCTGCCAGTAGTTTTATTTTCTGCTACATCAGTGGTGTGACTCCAGTGGTGTGACCCTAGTGGTGTGACCTGAGTGGTGTGACTCCAGTGGTGTGACTCCAGTGGTGTGACTCCAGTGGTGTGACCCTAGTGGTGTGACTCTAGAGGTGTGACCCTAGTGGTGTGACCCTAGTGGTGTGACTCCAGTGGTGTGACCCTAGTGGTGTGACTCTAGAGGTGTGACTCTCTAGCAGTGGTTAGCCATTTTTTGATTGAAGTTTGGAACTTGTCATAGTTTGCTTCAGTTGTCAACTTGACACAAACCTACAGTCACCTGGGAAAAAGGAGCCTCAACTGAAGAATTTCCCAGACCTACTGGCCTGTAAACATGTCTGTGGGGTATTTTCTTGATTACTAATTACTTAAGAACTCTAAGCCCACCCCCAGTGATGTGCTTCCTCCCACCATGGGCAGTGCCATCCCTAGACAAGTGGGCACCGGTTGTCTAAGAAAGCTAGCTGAGCACTAGCCTGGGAGCAAGCAAATAAACTGGCTCCTCCCTGGCCTCTGCTTCAGTTTCTGCCTCCAAGTTCCGGCCTTGAGCTCCTGCCTTGGCTAGCTCAATGACAGGCTGTGACCTGCAATCCAACCCCTTTCTCCCCGAGTTGCTTTTGATCAGTACTTGATCGCCACCTCGGAGAGACAACCTCAAACAGGGCTGTTGGAAATAAATGGAGCCACAATGGGCATCCGTGTGAATGGACATTTCCGCTCCTCTAAGATCAACACTGGAGGTTGCACTTGCTGGTCTCAGGATATCACATGTCAAAAAGAGAAAAAAACTGCCACGTTGTTGCCCTCACCTGCACCTCTACATTGCGGCATCTCCAGCCTGTGTCGTCACCACCAGGCATTTCACTTAGCAGTTCTCATGGCTGTGTGGTGACACCTGTGGTTTTCATTTGTGTTTCCCAACTAGATAATGATCTAAACCTCTTCTGTTTCTCTTTTCCACCTGTAAACCATGTCAATAAAGTGTCTTCTGTGACTTTGGCCCATTTTCTAAGTGGATTCTTGGATGTTTTCATGTGATATATAGAAAGCATGAGAGTCCAGACAAGGCTCACATGGCCTCTGTGTCCAATTGTTCCAGCCTGTGCACTTAGGACCTGTCTCTTTCTCACTCACTGGTTTTTGCACAATGTCAGAGTCAGCCAGATCTAGGAAGGTCTGTTTCTGAATTCTCCATTCTCTAGCTGATCCATGCCTCTGTCCCTCTGCACACGGCCCTCTGCCTTGGTTATTGGCTTATCTGCCGAAATATCAGATGGTGGTTCCTCCCATTTTATTGGCAAAAGTTTTGTGGCTCTTTTCCAACTTCTTCATTACAAATTTTAGAGTGAGCTTGTCTAAGTGTAGCTGAATAAGGAAACCTATAGGGGGCGTTCATAATGTGCAGGCGTGGAGAGTAAATGGGATGTCTCTACAACTTCTGCTAAATTTTGCTTTAAACCTAAAACTGCCATTAAGGGGAGAAATGGCTCAGTGAGGAAAAGCACTTGCCACCTAAGCCTGATGATCTGAATTCCATCCCTGAAACCTACATAAAAGCTGAATGAAGCAGTTCACATCTAATCCTAGGTGGGATGGGAGGCAGAGGCAGGAGAATCACCAGGAAACAGAAACTTAGGGTCCAGCCTAACACAGCAGAAACGAGAGAACTGCCTCAACGGGGTGCAGGCAGACCACTGGCTCCTGACTGTGTCTTCTGACTTACACATGGGCACCATGGCATGCATGTACCCACACTCACACACATGTACACACACAAAAATAGAACATCTTTAAAAAGTAAGAGGGGGGAGGAGCAAGGCAGGGAGGGAGGAAGAAGAGGAAGGGATCTGGTCAGGATGCAGGAGGCATTCACCCAAGTAAACTTCCAATCCGCATCTTGTGTTCTGCTGTTCATTCAGTGTTTTGAGGGTTCTGTCGCCACACTTTGCAATGAACTCTCAGGTGATTTATACCTAAGTTTCTTGCTGACTTCAGTCACTTGTGAATGCTGTTGTTCTTAGCTCACAAAAGCATAATTCTCACCTCAAGGGTGGAGACTTAGAATCGGGGAAGCAAGGCAGTGTATTTTACGATCTTGGAAGGTCTGGCACCGACCCCAACAAAATTGTGGGGTGCTGAAGGAACTCAAAGAACAATTTCTCTAACCCTGAATACAGGTCCTGCCTCTTCTTCCTCACTGACTGAGCACTCGCGGGGAAGATCTTACAGGTCATCTGCCATGTACATTTGTCTATTTCTCAACAAAGACTGTTTTACATCTTGATTATCTTAGAGCTTTTCAGGAGCATGAACGTCCTCGTGTCATCGGGTCATTGGCAAGGTCGGCAGTTACTAATTTTCTGCTCTTGGGTCTGGAGAGATGGCTCAGTGGTTAAGAGCACTGACTGATCTGGATTCAGTGCCCAATACCCACATGGCAGCTCACAAGCACCTGTAACCTGGATTCCAAGGAACCTTACTCCTTCTTCTGGCTTCCATGGGCACTGTACTCAGATGGTGCACATACAAGCAGGCACACACACATAAATAAAAATAATAAAAAAATTTTAACTCAGTATTTTCTACTCTCAACTTGTAGTTTGAGAGGGGGTAGCTTAGCAGCCGGCATCGGCAGAGGCCAGGTGTATTCTGTTCCTCTGTAGTTAGACCTAGACTGCCTTAAAGCACTTTTGAAAATGGACAATTTTTATGTCTTACAACTGACATCCTAAGCAAGGTGATTTAATCATTCCACATGTAGTATGTCAGCATATTTGCTCTATGAACACATACAATTATTTGTCAATTAAACAATTTTTACAAGTTTTTTAACTTTATTTTTATAAATTAGACATAGTAACAAAATAACAGTAACTTGCCACTGGTTTTGAGAGCCTCGGCATATGAAGTTTTTTTAATATTTTTTATTTATTTTTATTTTATATGTATGTTTTACCTGCATGTATGTAAGTGCACCATATGTGTGTGCAATACCCACAGAGACAGAAGATGATGTTGGATTCCTTGGACCTGGAGTTACAGTTGATTGTTAGCTGCCATGTGGGTGTTGGGAACTGAACCCAGGTCCTCTGCAAGAGCAGCCGTGCTCTTAACCGCTGAGCCATCTCTCCAGTCTCCTCTCCCTGATTTTTTTCTTTGTTAAGGTGACAATGTTCTCCTTTTCAATGAAGGGAAACTCTTGGCAGTGTCTCTGCCATTGGACTTTGGGGCTTCAGTGAGAATCCAAGTTCCAGAGACACTCACCGTGACACCTGAAGGTCCACCTGATGATGAAGTGGCACTGAGTGACTGGCAGGCAGGCGGCGACGGGGGAAGGACAGAGGCAGGGTGAGTTGTGCTCATTCTAGGTGATTTTATCACAGGACTCAATAGTGCACAATTCAAAATATGAGCCCTTTCTCTCTAGACATCTCCACTTGGTGCTCTGCAGGTAACTGAAACCACAGAAAGGATAGCTCGCCGAGGGGGCTGCAGTTATGCCTCAGAACTCTGCTGCAGACGTCAGTGGTGTCGTTGAATCTGTAGACGACTGGGGCTGGAGAGACGGCTCAGTGGTTTGGAGCACTGCCTGCCCTTGCAGAGGACCCGGGTTCGGCTCCCAGCACCCACAACCCACAACCACTTGCAATTTCAGTTCCAGAGGATTCTATGCCTTCTTCTGGGCATCACACACATAGTACACTTACATTCGGGAAAAGTACTCATACACATAGACGTAATAAAAAACTAAATCCAAACACCTCTGTGGACAGCTTTGTGGAAAGCCGTCTTCATTTGCTTTTCCACAGATGAACATGGGATATCTTCCCATTTATGTAACTTTTGGGTCATTTTCTGAATTTTGCAGTTTTCAGTAAGAAGCATACTTTTGAAATATTTATACCTAGTAGTTGCTTGCTGAATCTCTCTTGCCTGATTGCCAGACTCTAACTCAGAAAGCCTTAACTACTTCTCTCTTTTCATTGTCCCATCCCCCTGCTACAGACACCAGACAGCATCCTCAGCCTGCTTGGCCCGATACTGGGCACTTGCTTAGACCTCACCTCCAGTGAGGACCTGCAGATCCCCCTGCTGAGCCTGTGCCCATTCTTGATGTCTAACTCAGAACTTCCCTCTCCTTTCCTTTCCATCATCTCCACAGTGTCTGCCCTGTTGTTTTTCTCTTTAACTCCAGTGAAACTGTCCTTGAGCTTGAAACATGAGCAGATCGTTCTAGGACCATTATAATGGGTTTATCAATTGTTTATGGCTAGCAAATCAAAACCCAAGTAATGCTTACGCCTGGCATTAGCCTACATGCTTGCTCAACTCCTGACTATAGAAATTGTTTTCCTTATTGTTGAGAGAATTGCTTCCCCATGGAGATGCAATCACACACCTATCCCCTCCTTATAATGACCCAACAAAGAAAGCCACAGTTCCACCAAAGCCTGACTTGGCACCCCAATGAGTTTATCATGTTTACTTAGCGAGCATGGGAAAGGTTGATTGCAGGAACATGGGTGACCTCATGGGGATGTGACCCAGCAATGATGATGGCTCCCTCGTAGTTGCCTTGATGGAGTCCCCACTTCAGTTAACCTTCTTCAGCCAAATACTCCAGCACCTCCCAGGACCACAAGGCCACATGCAATGAGGGCAGAACTTCATACAAATGGCTAAAGGAGCAGTAGGAGGTGGCCTCAAATGAGGGTCCAGTAGTCGACCGCACACCTCCTCTGAGGAAACCTTGGTATTCAACATGCTAGGTCAGGAAGGTCTCTGGCAAGCAGACACAGCTGACCAGATGAAAATGTGGCTGTTCTCCTGCCAGTGTTAGAGCAGAAACACAGTCCCATAAGATTAACTGGTCAAAAAATAAAATCTCTTAATATCTGTCTCAAGAACTCACATTTCCAGTTTCACCGATCAGTCAGTCACTTGACCATAAGGCAAACCCTAGGAAGGAAGGTTCACCTTAAATCATGCTAAATAGACGGGCAGAATGCCTAGTATGTTGATGAGCTAATGAACTCCTGCCTGGAACATCTGCCTCCTAATCCAGTGCTTCTGGACCCGGCCACAGAAATGTGGTTCTCTGTAAGTCTGCCTGCTCTTCTGCATTCTTAGAAAAATGTAATCTCTCCTTTTCTTCTTTATATCCCTTTTCTAAGCATGTTTTCACTAATACTTTGGGCTGCCCCAACATCTGTGTTTCTTAACTTTTTCTCTAAATCTTCCTTCTCCCTGCCATTCGGCTGCCAGTTCACCACCTGTCTGACTTCTTGCTGGCTCTAACCCTACACGGCTTCTCGGCTTTCCCCTTCTCCCCTGCATTCTCCTCCTCAAGCCAGCTGCCAAGACTCCCAGCTCACCTGCCCTGAGAATTTTTCTGTAAATTCTAATAAAATTGTCCTAAAACTTCTGTTTGAGTCCATTCTTAAATTCTTTTATGAATGAAACCAAGAACCCTCAAGGGGACACTCTTTCTCCCCTATATCACCAACATTGCTTTCTACACTGGGGCTTTCACTGATGGGCACGCCATGTGACTGTCTCCAGTGCACGCAGTCTGTCCTGTGACTCAGGGTTAGGACTTCCAGGCAACGGAGAGTAGTGAGCGGAGGCCCCAGCTTGATCCTGTCCTTAGAGAGAGCACCAGTATTAAACCACAGCATGTTTGCTGAAGGGATTTGTGTCTGTCGTTTATTCAACTGAGGATGATCCTTTCTCTTCTGGATTTTTCTTTAAAATGGGCTGGGGAGATGGTTCCGTGAGGAGAGTACTTGCCATGCATGGAAAAGGTCTAGCTCAGTCTGAGTCCCATATTCAGATGTCATGCTTGCAATCCCAGTGCCGGGGAGACGGTGACAGGAGGACCCCTGGAGCTCGGTGGCCAACCAGCCTGGGTAACTGGTGAGTACAGGCTGGTGAGGGACTCTGTCTCAAAGTGTAAGGCGGAGGCCAGCAAGACGGCCCAGCCTCTCAAGTCAGCCCACCTGTGTTCAATCCCTGGAAACCAAGTAAAGGTGGAAAGAGAAAACTATCTCCAGGACGCTGCCCTCTGACCTCACACATGCACTGTGGCACAAAACACACTCACACACACACACACACACACACATGTACACACAGTGATAATAAAAATTGAGAAAATCAAGATGGATGGCTCCTGAAGTTGTTCTCTGTCAGATGCAAGGCATACATGTGCACACACATCCACATTCTCACACACACACATACACATCTCGTGGTGGTATTTGAACATTTGGTTCCCAGTTGGCGGTGCTATTTGGGGGGGTTATGGAACCTTTAGGAGGTGGAGTCTGGCTGGAGGAAGTACATCATCACTGGGCGGGTTGTGAGTGTTCATGGCCTTGCTCTACTTTCACTTCCCACTCTTTCTGTTTTGTCCTCATCTGTTTGAAGATGTGAGCACTCAGCATCCTACTCTGGTCGCCTGCTGCCACGCCTCCCAACCACAATGAGCTCTCATGGTATTACACCACAGCAACAGAAAAGTAACTGGTGCACACCCATACACGAGTGTGACTTTTTCTTCTTTATATACTGTACTTTTTATTTTTATTTTATGTGTATGTGTTTTGCCTGCATGTATGTAGCTTCACCATGTGCATGCAATGCCTTCAGAGCCCAGAAAAGAGCAACAGATGTCCTGAAACTAGAGTTAAGAATGGCTGTTAGCAACCATGTAGGTACTAGGACTAAACCTGAGTCCTCTGCAAGAGCATCAAGTACTTTTAACCCCTGAGTCATCTCTCCCGTCCCAGAATACTACTATTTCTATGTCAAGTGGTATATTCATGCTTTTCTCTCCTCAAACAGCTATTCAGTGAAACATGTACATGGATTTTTGAATATTGATCCTGAATTCTTATGATAAACATCATCATGTGTCCATGCACACCATTCTGGATACAATACAATTTGTTGGTGTTTGGTGACAGGTTTCAGGCTGAAGCGCACGCCACAGGCTCTCCCAGCTGGTGGCGCTGTGTGGGGAGGCTGTGGAATCTTTGGGAGGGAGGGCCTGGCTGGCAGAGGTAGGTCACACGAGGCAGGGCTGTGCAGGTTCCAGTTGCCTCTGGCTCCACTGCCTTCCCTGCTTCCTGGTCGCTTCCTTCTCTTCAAAGCCTTTAGTGCCTTGATGATCCAAGACCATGAGCCGAGGCTAATCCTTCTGTGAGCTGTTGTTCTCAGGCAAAGCATTCACCCCAGTGGGAGAGTGGCCGACATGGCATCAGTCTCAGGAGAGACATTGGCACACAGTTTTGTTTTTCATCTGGTTTTGGTATCAAGGTAAAGCTGGCTTTGCTGAGTGCGCGGGAAGTAGCATCTGCTTTCCAATTTTCGTAAAGAAATTGCATTCTTTTTCATCACTGGTGTTATTTCTTCCTTAAATATTTGCTGGAGTTTGCCAGCGAGACCATCTGGCCTCAAGATTCTTTCTCAGGAGGGTTTTAACCATAAATTCACTTTTTCTTTCTTAGTATTATTTGTTGAGGGAGCAGGTGCACTTGTACATGCATGCACATGCGGAGGCCAGAGGTTGAGGTCAGGTGCCCTGCTCTTTATTTTCTGGGGCAGGGTCTCTCACTGGAACTGAAGCTGGCTGTTTCAGCTAGACTGGCTCACCGGCACGGCTCACCGGCACGGCTCACCGGCACGGCTCACCGGCACGGCTCACCGGCACGGCTCACCGGCACGGCTCACCGGCACGGCTCACCGGCACGGCTCGGGACCCCTTCTGTCTGCCGTAGCTCCTCCCCTGCCCTGGAGCTGCAAACCACCGTGCCTGTCTGTTTCCACGGGGATCCCAACTCCGGCCCTCAACTGAGGTGGCAAGCACTTTAATCACTGAGCCATCTCCCAGCCACTAGGCTAACATCTGTCCTTTCATTGAACTGTTTACCTCTCTCTCAAGACTGCTATATTTGTTGCATCTCAATTTCTGAGGGAGAGTCAGGACCGGGGTCTGATAAAAAGTGACTATTGATCTTAAACAGATGATAAGACATTGTTTGACTCCATCTTATCACTGGCAAAATTTCCAGATTAAATATGGTGGCCAAGGTCAGTTTTCTGAGTTTAAAGTTGTAATTTCATACCCACATCCCTTGAATGATACTGTCAAGACTGTCTCTCTTATTACTCTTGCTATTATCTACAAAACAGTTTGGGACACGGGCTTGCTGTTCGATTATAGATCCTGGGTGGAGGCAAACTCTCTGCACAATTACATTTCTGACAGTCTGAAAAACAAAGCTATGAGCCAAATAAGCCAAATTTCCTTGAAGCCCCTTTGTTAGGACACTGAGCTACCATCCTCAAGAGAGCAGGGCCTGGTGAATTCACCAGCCTCTTCCTCACACCACCCTGCCACCTCTCCTCCGTCATGGCCAGTTTTCTAGTTGCGGTAAAATGCTTACCTCACATGTTACGTACTGTTTTGAGCACCTGTGAGTCTCATCATCTGTGCCCAAATCCCCCTCAACCTGAACAAAAACATTTCTGCAGGAGCACTAGCTGTCCCCTCCCAGACCTGAGTTGGCAACTCCATTCTGCTTTGTCTAAACTGAGTGAGTCTCATCTCTTCACGTAGGTGAAATTTGTATACTCATCCTTCTTCAACCAATCCCAAGGTATTTCCTTATTGTCTCATGTCTAAATGCCACTCCTTTTTACACCCAGATAATATTTCTGGCCAAAGGCAAGAATGTCACCTGCCCTGGATTCTGTCACCTATTGTGGATCTGTCACCTGTCCTGGGGTCTGTCACCTACACTGGGGTCTGTCACCTGTCCTGGGGTCTGTCACCTGTCCCTATAATGTCCATATTGCCACACCTGAGCAGCTCCTCCCCACATGCAATCAGCTTGTACCCTGAGAGGTGGAAATGCCCAAGCCAGAGTAGAAGCCCCTCCTAATGAGACGTGCATCCATCCACCACTGTCCCGTGACACCCGGCCAAGGAGCCCACCCAACTCTGCACGTGGCTAAACACACACACACACACACACACACACCAATTCAGCCCCGTGGTTGTCTGCAGTAATGAACCATAAACCATCTTTGGGAGATTAGAGCTGAAGCTGCATTAACTCTGCACAGCAGAGTGGGGACATAATGAGATGAGACGGATCATCCTGCAGCTGAAATCTCTGGGTCCTGAAGCCTCAAACTTCCCAGCTGCAGCTGAGTTTACAAGAAGGCCCCCGGGACTTGCCCATGGAAGCTGCCACTGAGGGCCAGGCCAAGGCAGGAGAGATGCTGCAGACAGAAGGCCTGTTACCAAAGAGGAGCATCAGGGGCTCTGAAAAGAAAAGAGGCTTCAAGGGGAGACTACGGCCTAAATACTTGGAGGATTATAACTTTACAAATGAAACTGTGCAGAGGTCAGCTTGAATTGAATCATTGGAAAAGTGAAGACATGGGGTCAGAGGCCCCACAATGGCTACAACCTACAGCCAAGAGCCCCTGGGCAGCTATGGATAGCGGGCAGCTGTGGATAGCAGGCAGCTAGAAAGGGCAGCAGGGACAGTCTAGAAACTTCCAGGCCTACAGCACCCCCCATCGGAGACCCAGAGCAATGTGTGGAAAGGCACCTGTCTGTCTGTGGTGGGCAGTTGGAGCCTGGCCTCCCATCTTACCCAGGATGACTTGGTCTAAGGAATTTCCCCTCCAGACTCAGTGGGTGTGATATAATTCTCCACGCTAACCCTCTGGTTTGCCAAAGTACTTATGAGTCTGAGAGCTAACCCAGAGCACTCTGAAGCCCTATAAGTCTGCCTCCTGTTCCCAGAGTTAAGTGTCTTGCTGCCACCTGCAGATGTCCAAGTCATGGACATGGGCCCATCACCTCAGCACCAAAACCACAGTGACCTTGGCTTTAACAACATTAATCTCCATGGAGAACAAGACAGATGGGTTCAGGGTACCAAGAACTCAGAGAAGGGGAAGTCTGCTGCTGCCTGCCTCCCAGAAAAGCAGATCCTGCCCCCTCCCCAGAAAAGTAGATCCCCCTAGCCTCAGCTAGCAGTTCCCAGAGACAAGGCTATGTTGATGAGCACCTGGGCTTTGATGGCTCATCTTGGTCATCAACTTGACACACCTGAGAAGACAGAAACTCAACTGAGGAATTTCTCCATCAGCCTGACCTTTGGCCATGTCTGGGGGGCATTTTCTTGATTGCTAATTAAGGTAGGAGGGCCCAGCCTGCTGTGGGTAGTCCCAGGAGGCCTGGGCTGTATGAGAAAGGCAGCTGAGCTAGCCAGGGCAGCAAGCCATACACAGTGATCCTCTGTGGTTCCTACCTCTGCTCCTGCTTGAGTCGCCACCCTGACTTCCTCAGTGCTGACTGTGATCTGGACGTGTAAGCCTTGCTTCGGTCCTAGTGACTGTCACAGCAACAGGAAGTGGATGAGGACAAGGACTGGGACTGATGCTGTCCCTAACCTGAGAGAGCAGCATCCAGGGCACACAGTCCAGGCAGAGCTGTCAGCTGAGTGAATGTGCAGAGCCAGAGAAGTCCAGCAACCACTCGGCAGCTGCCGCACTCCCTCGAGATCTAACCCTCTGAAACCCCTCACAGACACGCCAAGGGTGGGGCTGACCACTGCTCTAAGCATTTCCTGATCCACTCAAGTTGACTGCTGTGATTAACTTCCACACTCTACTTGTCCACAGAAGGTGTCTGTTAAGAAGGGCAAATATGGGCTGGAGAGATGGCTCAGTGGATAAGAACACTGGCTGCTCTTCCAGAGGACCCAGGTTCAGTTCTCAGCACCCACATGGCAGCTAACAACCATCTGTAACTCCAGTTCCAGGGAATTCAGTGTTCTCTTCTGGCCTCCAAGGGTTTTGCACACATGGGTGCACTTACATACATGCAAACAAAAACACTCGTGTACGTGTAAATAAATAAAATTTTTAAAAGAAGTTCAAATGTGGCCAGAGAGATAGCTCAGTGCAAAGATCCTTGCTATTCACCCTGACAACCTGAATTCAGTCCCTGGCACCCACATGGCAGTAGGAGAAAAACGATCCCTACAAGTTGTCCTCGGACCTCTACACGTACAACTTAGCACACACTCATGCAAGCCTGCACACACGCTTGCATGCACATAAACATACATGCCAAACACACACACAAAATAAATGGAAAAATTGTTTAAGAAATTTGAATGAAAATATGTCTCTACCTAGTAGAAGCCCTAGTTCCACAATCAGGGGATCACCGAGAGCTGCACATTGTAGAGATTCAAGCCCAGGCAACTGGAGACAAACAAAAGAAATGAGAGCGTGCATTCCAAAGAGAAAGGATGGTAGAGAAGGAACAACACAGAAGCAGGAAGGCAAAAAGAGAATTCTGTGGATACAGGAATTGGTTTCAAGCAATAAAAAGAAGAATTTGTGCTGGCAAATCCTGGCAGTCATGAAATGCAAGAACTCAGTGCACAGGTCAAACAGTCAATTGGATGCAACTAGAGAGAAAATTAATGAAATCAAAGGTAGATCTGGGGAAATCACTCTCTTACAAGGGAACCAGAAAGGAGGACTGAATGAGAAAATTCAACCACATCTACTGAGATTTCTGAAGAGTAACAAAAACAAAACATGAGACAGCTAAGGACAGGACAGAGAATAGGGAAGGAAGGTTTACAAGACTGAAGAAAACCTTTCCTACAAGTAAGATAAATAAAAGCAAATATACACCTTGAACATATTGAAATGAAACTGGAACATCAGAGACATAAACAGATTGCACTCTACCAGCATAAAAAACACCACCTTCAGAAAAAGGAGAATTAGAAAGAGAGGGACCTCACAAGAGACGTGAGAATCCCAACCAAAAAACTATGAATGTGTGAGATGGCATACACGCTAAGTTCCCTGCTGGGTTCATTACACCTGTGTAGTACCAGATATCACACTGTACCCCAAAATGTGTCTGCATTTTTAGTTACATAAATTAGTTTTGTTTTTAAGATTTCTTATCAGGGACTGGAGAGATGCCTCAGCAGTTAAGAGCACTGACTGCTCCTCTAGAGGACCCGGGTTCTGTTCCCAGCAGAACTGGCTAACAATTATCCATAACTCCATTTCCAGGGGATAACCCTCTCTGGCCTCCACGGGCACTACATGCAAGAAGTATACCTATACTCACGAACGCAGGTAGACTCAAACACTAAAATAAATCTTTGGAAGAAAGTTCTTACCAATGAAGCCAATAAGAGCTCTCTCTCTTTCTCTCTCTCTCCCTCTCTCCCTCTCTTTCTCTCTCTCTTTCGTGTGTATGTGTGTGTCTGTGTGTCTGTGTGTGTGTGTGTGCAGGTACCCATGGACATGAGGGAGGGAGTACATGTGGAGGCCACAGATCAACCTTAGGTGTGGTTCCTCAGGTGCTATCTATTTTTTAGAAACAGGCTAGGAGGTCTGGTCACAGCTGGCCTAGAGCGCACCATGTGGACTAGGGGGGCTGGCCACAGAGTCCAGTGATCCCCTGTGTCTAACTCCCCTGCACGGAGATTAGCAGCACACACCACCACAACTGGCTTTTGTGGTTCTGAGAGTTGAGTTAAGTCAAGCTTATGTGACAAGCTCTTTCCCAGCTGAGCTATCCGCCCATCCTGAAATAACATTCTTAATGTACCATAAGAAGCCACTGTCGATCAAAACTTCTGTACCCAGCTAAAATATTCAAAAGTAAGTATAAAGACAGCTTGGGGTCAAATTTTTACCATTTCTGGAAGAATTCGATAGGATGTGTTTTCAAGTAAAGTAATGGGTAGGAGGAATGACCCCAGCAAATAAATTGAGGGACATGGTAACAGTCTAAACGACCATTGGCTGTGAGCCAAGTGGGTTTGGCTGTTTAACAGCAGCAAAAGACTCGTCTCACAGTGCAGTGCATGACATGCCTAGGAAATCCCCCTGAGAGCAACTGCACATACTAGAGGCCAGATATCCAAAAGACCATTTTCCGACTGGAAAGATGGCTCAGCAGTTAAGGGTACTGGCTGCTCTCGCATAGGACCTGGGTTCAGTTCCTAGCACCCACATGGCAGCTAAGAACCATTCATAACTCCAGTTCTAGGGGAATGTGACGCCCTCTTCTGACCTCTGAGGCCATTGTACAGCACAGGTGCACTTTCACATATGCAGGCAATATACTCATACACATAAAATAAAAACAATAAATAAAATATTTTTAAAAGACCATTTTAAATATGCTTCTGAATAATTAAGATGCCCTGAGGGGCTCTCAGGGAGAGGGCATGTTCTGTGAACTGAATTTGCACTGGGTACAGGCTTCCTTGCCAGGGCCACCAGGGCACAGTTGGGGCGCTGGAGAACAGCACTCAGGTTCCTCATTGTGGAAAGTATGGGAAGCTATTTGTTCTACAAGTGTGTATGTGTGAGTACTACATGTGCACATATACAAGTATGTGCACTCTCACATATATATCTGCACACAACAGGAATGAGAAATGCACACAGAAGCATTAATACACTTTTAACAGAATTTAGCATTGCAGATGAAGGAGAAAAGAAGAGCCAAATGTGATGGTATGCAACTGTAATCTCAGCACACAGGAGACCAAAGCAAGAGGACTGCAAGTTCATCACAGCAAAACCAAAGCGGGGAGGGGTAGGAAGAGAGGAAAAGCCCTCTCAGTAATTAATGCCGGGGAAATCAGCGATATCTAAAAGAAGAAAGAAAGAAAATGGGTTCCTACCTCATTGCAAAATTCCATTCCAAATGGCCCAAGGGCTTAATGATAACATAAACATTTAGAGAGGAAGGAATGCATCCTCTGACCAGGGCTAAGGAATGCCTTCTTAAACCCCCTGAATCATGACCTCAGAAGGAAGAGATGGCTCCTTCTTAGGCACTGAAACTCATCAAGAGGCACAAACAAATGGAAGAGGCAGGGCACCGGCTGGGAGAAGATATTTGCAATACACTCAACTGACAAGGGATTAGTGTCCAGAATACATAAATAACCCCACCAAATCAGCACAAAACTGACAAATCACTGGCAGTAAAAATCACTTCAGACTGAATCAGGAGTCAGAGGCTTCTGGCATCTAGGTGCATGCAAAGTAAAATCAGAATTTAATCTTTTTTGTTGAGCCAGCCAAGTGTGGAGGCAGAGGTTGGAGGATCTCTGTGAGTTCAAGGCCAGCCTGGTCTACATAGGAGTTCCAGGTCAACTGGGGCTACAGGGAGACCCTGTCTCAAAAAGACCAAAATAATAATAATAATAATAATAATAATAGTAATTTAAACATTTTTGCAAAACTGTCCCTCGTCCAGAAATGCGAACATCAGTGAGGGTGTTGATGCCGACTGGACGTTTCTGAGAGCTACTGTGAACATACGTGATGTGGGCGCTCGTGATCCGGCTCCGCTGTGACACTCGGGACTTCATAAGAGCTTCTAGGATTTTCCCATCACAACACTGGTTCAAAGGGACAATACAAATGACACCCTAGGGTGTCACCTGACACCTGACACCAAGCTACCCTGATGGACACAAGAGACCCCTTTGTCAGCCTGAGTGCTGGTGCTCAGGGGAGCTTTGGCTGTTCCCAACCACACCATCTCTATCTCCTGCATAGGAAGGCTGATGAGGTCAACACTCCACACCATGCTGCCTGTGAGGATCCATTTCCACTGTCAACTTGAATGAATTTGGTATCACGTATGAGACACACCTCTGGGCACATCTGCAAGGGTGTTTCCAGGGAGGTCTGAGGTGGGAGGACTCATTCTGAATGTGGGTGGCACCATCCCACGGGCCAGGGACCCAGACTGAACGAAAAGACTAGTCACTTCCTAACACAATGGGCTGCACCCTCCAGCTGTGAGCCAAGTAAGCCCTTCCTCCTTAAAGCTGCTTTCAAAAGTCAGGTATTTTGTCACAGTAAGGACAGTCCAGAAAACCACAAACTTCACTGGGGTGAAGACGTGATGTTACGGTTCAAATCTGGAAGGCCCCACAGACTCCGGTGTGAACCCTCAGTCTGAGCTAGTGGCACTGGTGGGGGCTGTACAATCTCCAGGAGGCAGGGTCTGGCAGATAGCTCACTAGGGGAGGGTTCTGAAGGTTCCCTGGGACTCCCGTCTTGTTCTCCATTTCCTGTCTGCCCCCCTCTGCCACATGCAGTCTTCAGGATATTCTGCTCAAGGATATGGGACCAAGAAATAATGAACTCATGGGTCCCAAACTCTGGCTCAAAATAAATTGTTCCTCCTTCGTGTTGTTTTTGCCGAATACTATGATCACCGCAACACAAAAATCCCTAGGGCAGGGGCTGGATAGATGGCTCAGCTGTTAAGAGCACTGGCTGCTCTTGCAGAGGACCCAGGCTCCATTCCCAGCACCCACATGGTGGCTAACATCCATCTGTAACTCCAGTTCCAAGGGATCCAACTCTCTCTTCTGACCTCTGCAGGCACTGCGCAACACAGGTGCACTTACACATATGCAGGCGACACACTCATCCACATACAATAACAAACAAATATTTTTAAACCCCTGCACAATAGTGCCCACCCAGGGCTGCAGAGCATTAAGGCCATTTGTTCTCATCTGCATGCCTGGAGCCAGAGGGACACTTGGAGGGGGTCCTAGGTCTCCCACATTTCTAGGAAAGAAACCTACAGCTCCCCCAGTCCACAGCTGGATCTTTGTGCATCACCGGGACCAGGAGTCTCACACCAGGTCCTCCAGAGGGTCTCGGGCACCTTGGAGTCTGTACTTGTTCTGCAGTCCCTCTGTCTGTCCCCAGCCCAAGACCAGAGTGGATGCCACTGTAATCAGCCAGCACTGGTGCCCCCAGGACAGCCTTTAGTGCCATCCCTAAAGCCCCTACACAGAAGCATGCCCTCTGGATCATTTTGCTTCGGCTGTACTGTGTGTGTTCATATGTGTGTATGCTCATGTGATAAAATGTACATGCAGGTGGGGGTTCCAACATACATACATGCCTGCATGTGGAGATCAGAAGTCAACCTTAAATGTCATATCTCAGGTGCTCTCCACCTTGCTTTTAGAGACGGAGTCTGTCACTTGGACTGAACCTCATCTATCAGACCAGGCTAGTGGGACAGCAAGCCCCAAGGACCCACCTGTCTCTGCCTCCTCAGCACTGAGATTATGAGTACACAGCCCGGATTGTTTCACGTGGATTCCGGGGACAAACTCAAGTCCTCACTGATGGCAAGCATGTACTGGTTGAGCTATCTCCCAGTCCCCCCTGATGTGCTGTCTTGGGGGACCTTCCACTCTCAGAGTATTCACTCCTGACTCACACAGCCTCTCAGCAGGGACCACAGCCCCCCGCCATGGCCTGCCCTGACTACTGGTGAGGTGACTTGACCACTTTCTCCCCACCCTCTCTCCTTGTTTCTGACACTGTTCCCAACCCTTTCTTTTGTTTCTCTCCCTCTCCTCCCCCCTCTCTGTATGTCTCTGCCCCCTGCACACTCTCACCCTTCACCCTCAATGTCTCAGAATCTCTCTGTCCCCAGAGCACTGAGGAGCACCCCACACCATGGACACCCAGATGGGACAAAGCTTTCTGTGAGTTTAAAAAAAAAAAAATCAGTTCATGTCCTTTCAGAGGGAAAAAAATATTGACTGCTGATATCTGCAATAATGAACCCAGCAAATTACACAAATTGCCTCCGGATGGCATCTTGACAAACACCCCTCAGGAGAGTGCAGAAACACCACTGCCAAACTCACAGCAAACATTCTCCCAAGACAGATTGGAAATCACTTTGGGGTGAGGCCTAAGCTGTGCAGGCATAAAAATGACAGCAGATGCTGTTGGGATTACACATTTGTGAGCTAATTCTCATATAAAATTAGAATGCGAGGGCTCGGCGCCAGTTCCACGCGTTTTCGTCGTTCGCAAGATCTCCATCTACACTCCAAACCTCGTTTGCATGCTCTCATAAGATGCTGTGTAAGGGAAATCGGCCCTTTAAAAACAACTTGAGGAAAGCTTATCTTCTTTTAAAGCCTTTCTGTGGCAGGTTGAGACTGTGGAGGGACAGGGCTGGGAAACGGTCTAAAACATAAGAAAGTCTAGAGGCCGCAGAAAACTCTGGTGGGAAGGAAGACGCCTGGGCCATTGTCACCCAGTCATGGCATCCTGTGCCTGCTCAGAGGATGCCTTGGCTGCCCTCAGCAGCCGGCAAGCTGCAGCGAGGTCCCTCCAGCCTCCGTGGTGCTCAGCCTCGAGGCTGCCTCCTGGTGGCCGTAGACTCCAAGTGCAGGGAGAAGAAGGGGAAACAGCCCAGGAGGAGGACGGCCGGGCTGCACTCGGAGCTGGCGCTCTGTTGCCCCATGACTTTTCATGAGTGCTGCGGCTAGGCCTGGGAGAAGCACTTTGCTGCCGAGGCTGGTCTGGGTGGAGGCATCCATCCAGAGGCTTTGGGAAACATCTTGATGCTGCTGCCTGGGGCAGGTGGAGCTGCTGGATTGCAACCCCAGGGGTGACCTGGCTCTTGCCGTGTAGTAGATCTGAAACTTGCTTAACCTACAGGGTCTCGGCACCAGGGAAAGTCTGGCACCTTCCGGCTGAACAGGGTGCAAGTTGGGAAAGTCCTAAGACTTTAAGACTCCCAGAAATGAGGCCACTTACATCTTCAAACACGTTCTTTTTTTAAGTTAATTGATACAACAAGACTCGGGCCATTGTGGGCTCACCACGCCCTAGACAGGGTCTCCTAGACAGTTTAAGAAAGGCAAAATCAAGCTGAGCACTAGGCCGGCCTGCCTTCTTTCTCTGCTCTGGATGGGGGGTGTGATGTGACCTGCCAGTCTCAAGCCCCTTCCTCTGTGATCTCCTGGAAGTGACAGACCATAACCTGACACTGAGAGCCAACATAAACCCGTTCTCCTTAAGTTGCCTTTTGTCCAAATATTGATCACAGCAACAGCAAGGAAACTAGGACAGAAAGGAATTTAGTATGTGGCCCAGGCTGGCCTCAAATTTGCAATCTTGGCTCAGCTGCCTGAGTGCTGGGATTACAGGTGCACCCACCCTCCCACCCCCAGCTGTAGCTTTGATTAGCCCTGTTCTTCTCGTTTATGGCTTTCACCACAGAAAACTATTGGGGTGATCCACCTTCATGTCTGAGCTGACATAATCACATGGTTCTATGACTTTGTTCGAGTCTTCCTCCATTCTTCTGGCTATGGCTCCTACGTAGTTCTGGTGCTTAATCCTAATGATGTGTTGTTAAAGTCAATTGCTAATAATTTTTAAGAATTTTGTTTTACTTTTTTTAGGACAGAATCTCCCTGTAGCCCCCACTGACCTGGAACTCACTATGTAGACCAGGCTGGCCTTGATCTCACAGAGATCCACTGGCCTCTGCCTCCTGAGTGCCCAGCTTATTTTTTAATTTTCAATTATGCATATATGTGTGGGTATGTGTGCCCATGGAGGTCAGAAGAAGGTGTTAGATCTCCTGGAGCTTGACTTAGAGGTGATTGTGAGCTACCAGACATGGGTACTAAGAACCAAACTTGGGTCCTCTTCAAGAGCAGCAAATGCTTTTAAGCACCTAGCAATCTCTCCAGCCCCAGTTTGCTAAAATAAATTTGAACAGGGTCTCTAGTATGTATCTCTGGCTGACCTGAAACTTGCTGTGTAGACCAGGCTGGCCAGGAATTCACCTGTCTTTGCCTTACAAGTATTAGGATTAAAGGTATGTACCACCAGGCCCAGCTGCCTTGTTAATATTTTGCTGAGTAGTTTTATTTTATCTTGCTTTGTCTTGTTTGAGACAGGACCTCACTATGTAGCCCTGACTAGTCATGAATTTTTGAACCTCCTGCCTCAGTATCCCAAATACTAGGATTAGGGACCTGCCCTTCCATGTCCATCAAAATAAATGTGCTCTCTATCTCTCATGTATGTCAATCAACAGTAAGAAGAGAGTGTCAGTGAGTGATCTGGGAACAGATGAAACTCATGTACGGACCTAACCCTTGGCTGTGTTTGAAAGAAAAAGGCAAGTCCCACATCACTGTCTCCTCAGACTGCAGTGCTGTCTGCCAGGACCACAAGCAGGACAGCACTGAGACCGAGTCTGTAAGTTCCTGTGTCCATTACACCATGCCCTACAGACCGCAGTTTTTTAAGTATGCGTTTCAAAGTTCCGTGTGCTTTTTTCATTTCTGTGGTAAGGGTTTTGCTCACATGTTATAAGCAAACCCTGCTGGAGTACCCAAGACTTGGGTACCCCACTTATTAGGTGAGAAACTGCTCAAGGAAGTATTGTTTGTGGAGGTTTGCTTTTGTCTTATTTTTCTTTATTAATCAGTAAGGGGGATAAAGAGATAAGTCAGTAGTTAAGAGTATTTGCTGCTCTTATAGAGGTTCCCAGCACCTACATGGCACCTCACAACCTCCTGTAACTCCAGTTCCACGGGATCTAATGCCCTCTTCTGGCCTCTGTGGGCATTGCACGACATGAGTGCACTACATACATGAGGTGAAGCACTCATACATATAAAATAAAAGGACTAAAACAACTAAAGAAACCTGTAAGTCATCTCCACTGCCCACCTCATAGAGTCTCCCCTTTTAACAGTATACATTGAAATAACTGTGGATTCACATGAGTAAGTGTCCAACCTAGGCTACACAGATCCAGACCAGCCTAGGCCATGGGGGGAGACAATATCTAAGTACAAAAACCAGCAAACGAAACGAACAAAAAAGGCATTGCAGAGAGCTGCAGCACTAATCTTTCCTCAGCCACCTGGGTTTACAAGAAGAGTCCTGTTACCAGTAACTAACCACAGCTTCATCATTACATCATGCTACCAGTAACCAACCACAGCTTCATCATTACATCATGTTACCAGTAACCAACCACAGCTTCATCATTACATCATGTTACCAGTAACCAACCATAGCTTCATCATTACGTCATGCTACCAGTAACCAACCACAGCTTCATCATTACATCATGCTACCAGTAACCAACCACAGCTTCATCATTACATCATGCTACCAGTAACCAACCACAGCTTCATCATTACATCATGTTACCAGTAACCAACCATAGCTTCATCATTACGTCATGCTACCAGTAACCAACCACAGCTTCATCATTACATCATGTTACTAGTAACCAACCACAGCTTCATCATTACATCATGTTACCAGTAACCAACCACAGCTTCATCATTACATCATGCATGTATTGGTGGGTTAGTCCACACGTATGTTACATTTGGGCATGCCTATATGGCTATGTATGTGACTGCATGTGTTGGTATATGTGTACATATGTGTACACTCCTGTTTGGTATTTATATTGGCTTATGGATGAGTTTATGTATGTGTACAGGTGTGCATGTTTGGAGTGCGTCTCATGTGACTGTGTGTGAGGGCATACATGAGCACATGTGTTTTATGTATGAGCTCACATGTTTGGGATGTGTTTCTGTGGCATTATTGTGCACATGTATATGCACATGTGTGCACATGTGACTGCTTATGTTTGTGGGGCTTCTCCAGCTCAGAAGCCAGCAAAGCTGCCACTAAAACCTTACCTATCACCACAAGTCATGGTCAAGGAGGTCAGGTTTCCACCAGTCCCAGAATGATCAACCAGGGCACATGGAGAGCCAGGCTGAGGGCTCAGCAGCAAGGTGGCCCTGGGCCATGTCTGGAGCCATTTCTGACATCAAGACTGGGGGTACAGATGCCCAGTGGGTGGAGGCCAAGGTGCTGCTCAGTCCGGGCCTTGGCATCACCCTCAGGCTCTGCTATGCTGGTGGGAATGTATGAGCAACATGACAGACCACCAGACACAGCCAGTGGCCCCAGTTAAGCACACAACTCTGGCCCATCAGCACTCTGCCCACTGGCCACCCTCACACTCCCGGCCACTGAGGGTGAGAGGTCACCAGGACACCGAGGTATGAAGGACACTGAAGGCCAGCTCCCACAGCCTAGACCAGGTTCCCAAGCTGGTCTGGGATCATAAAGCGGGAGGCTTTGCCCACAGTCAGACCCATCCAAGACCCATGTATATGTCTGGGTCCCATCTCATGTTCCATTCTGAACCTCCCATCCAGGCCAAGCACACTACTCCCACCAAGACCCCCCACTTTGACCTCGCATCCTGCTCACATCCTCCCATTCCCCACTGCACAGCGCAGCACAGCAACAGGCAGCCAGCCAGGCAGACCTCATGTTGCCCTCCTCTGTGAACCCACCCTCTCAGGACCCATCAGAAAGGGCAGGGCCGAGACTCTTCTTGCAGAGCCACAGGCTCATGCCCCAGCGGCAACCCATCCCCTTCCACCAAGCCCTCCATTCAGAGCAGTTTTCATAGTTCAGTGACAATAGGCGGTCATGGCTCCAAGAGGACAGTCACTATGAGCACAGGAAAGGAAAGCCTGATTCTTCTGCAGAAAATTATGACTAGAGTCAATCTGCACAGGTGGGAGCTGACTCCTTCTAGGAAGCTTCCAGGAGCTGATCCATGCTGGTGGACAGTGTGGAGGCTTCCAGGCTCAAAGCTGGGTAGCTGCTGGCCCCATGATACCACCAAGGCAGGTAAGAGCCTAGTACTCACTCAAGAGCCTATGACCATGGCTCTTCTTCTTTTCCCTTCTCCTAGGACTGGACTGGAGCCAGGAGAGACAGGCACAGTAGTAGTCTGTCCGGTGGTGGCTCAGCCACCCACCCATCATCCAGAGTCCCAGCCTCAGCTCTTAGTGGCCCTCAGAGAGACCCAGCAAAGACATCAACAAAGACAAACGGGTCTAGGGATTAAGACTACAACTCCAGCCCATAGAACATGCAGCCTAAGTGGCCAGTTGGGGACACACAGGTGAGAGCCAGAGAAGCCCCCAGCACCTGTTGGAGCTCCAAGTCTCAGGCAGTGAGCACCTGACCTGTGGCACAATGTCACCTCCCCTTAGGGCCTCATCTCCTCTAACCAGGCTGCTGGACAGCCTGTGATGGCCCAGGATGGGCGTCAGACACTCAGCAGACTAAAACGTCTGCAAGGCCAGTTTGCTTCGCTTGCGTCTCACTGTAGAACCAACGTCACCTCATGCTCCTGGGCCGTCCCCATACCCCCACCCCATACCAGACATCTGAATTCCCCTCTTTGGCAAATCATCATCTAATAAATCGGTGTCATCAATAACTCAGAAAGGCAGCGTCTTTTATTAGTCACCGTGGCGGCATTCAGAAATAATCTGTCACAACTTCTTACTGAAATAATGTAATCACCGTGCAGTAATTAGGCCCTCATTATGCCATCATGGCGCATGGCTCCCCTCAGCTCCCCTCAGCTCCCCTCAGCAACCCTCCAGCAACTCTTGTTGCAGACTGTGATTTATTTTGTTTATGCACAAAATGTATTTCTACAGAGAACTGTGATTTCTGTTTAGAGTATAACTACATACAGTTTTTAACAAACATATCAATTACTTACCAAAAATACTGAATTTTTCAAAAAGAGCCCCCCACCCCCACCCAGGAGACAAGGCCAGACATGAAAGGGAGAAACTGAAGGAAAATCTTAGCCTTGTTTTTAACTGGTTAGGTCCTGGGAAGGATGGGAGGGGTAGCCTCAGGGAGCTCTGATGACAACTATGGTGGTGGTCAGTGGTGGAGACAATGAACATGTACTACTGAGGACACAGAAGGGTGGCCCAAGAGACAGCTGCAGCCAGTATCTTTTATGTTGTGACTTCAACACTTCTCTGGGCCCCTCAGAAACCAGAAGCCTAAGAAAGGTGTCCCCTAAGAAAGATGTCCCCTAAAATAGTGTCCCCTAAGAAGGATGTCCCCTAAGAAGGTTGTCCCCTAAGAAGGGTGTCCCCTAAGAAGGGTGTCCCCTAAGAAGGGTGTCCCCTAAGAAGGGTAACCCCTAAGAAGGGTGTCCCCTAAGAAAGGTGTTCCCTAAGAACAGTCTCCCCTAAGAAGGGTGTCCCCTAAGAAGGGTAACCCCTAAGAAGGGTGTCCCCTAAGAAAGGTGTTCCCTAAGAACAGTCTCCCCTAAGAAGGGTGTCCCCTAAGAAGGGTGTCCCCTAAGAAGGGTAACCCCTAAGAAGGGTGTCCCCTAAGAAAGGTGTTCCCTAAGAACAGTCTCCCCTAAGAAGGGTGTCCCCTAAGAAGGGTAACCCCTAAGAAGGGTGTCCCCTAAGAAAGGTGTTCCCTAAGAACAGTCTCCCCTAAGAAGGGTGTCCCCTAAGAAGGGTGTCCCCTAAGAAGGGTAACCCCTAAGAAGGGTGTCCCCTAAGAAAGGTGTTCCCTAAGAACAGTCTCCCCTAAGAAGGGTGTCCCCTAAGAAGGGTAACCCCTAAGAAGGGTGTCCCCTAAGAAAGGTGTTCCCTAAGAACAGTCTCCCCTAAGAAGGGTGTCCCGGAGGTGGTGAGAAACCACAGAGCCAGAGCAGATACTTTCCCGCCTGTACCCACAACCTCCTGGGGAACCTATTCCTAACCTGACATTCTTCCTCTGGCTCAAAGGCCCCTGTGGGGCCCACAGGGAGCCGGGAAGGTAGTTAATAGGGAAGTTCCTGAAGGTTGGCTGGACCACCTGCCTTACAGCAGCACACTTGTATCAGGAAGGGACCTCCTTTTCTCTAAAGAATCCCTGTGGGCTATGTACTAACCTAACCAACACTTATTGATGTGTTGGCAGGGACGGAGGTGCACCAGGGTAGGAGGTTGCTGAACATGTGTTTCTGTCCAGTCTTTGCTTTCAAAGCATGTGAGTGAAGTTATAAAATGTACAAAATACAGTCATAAAAAATAAGATTAAGGGGCTGGAGAAATGGCTCAGCAGTTAAGAGCACTGACTGCTCTTGCAGAGGACCTGGTTCAATTCCCAGCACCCACATGGCAGCTAACAATGGTCTGTAACTCCAGTTCCAGAGGTCTTCGGCCTCCACAGGCACTGCATGACACAGGTGCACATACACTCATGCAGGCAATACACTCATACACATAAAATAAAAATAATAAAATATTTACAAAAATAAGGATAAAACCAACAAGGACAGAGAACTTAAAATATAATACACAGAAATCACTGGGCCCAGGTGCATTTCCAAAGTATAGTGTAGCCACACCCACCTGTGAAGAAGCTCTGCGGGATCTTTTATGCATGACAATAAAAAGGAAGTAAAGAAAAAGAAACTCAGGAAAGGGGCAGGGCAAGAGGTGCATCCCAAAACACATCCCCAGTGACCTACTTCCTGCAACTAAGTGTTACAGATGCATTAGCCTATTATCCCTCCTGGAAACATGCTCACAGACACCCAGTGAAGTGCTTCACTAATCTGGCCCTCCCTTAATCTCAAACTGACAAGATTAACCAGAGTGAGATAAGCAATGCAAAGCAGGTGTTTAGGAACCTGGAGACATGCCCTGGGGTCCAGACAGCCAAGACACTGTCCTTGAGAACCATAGGAGCCATCAGGATGCCAGCTAATGAGGAACTATGTTCCTGCCCAGCACTGGGTCTCTAAGGGCAGAATCTGGCCCACAACTGGGCCCAGAGGAAACAGCAGCAACTCCAGGCACATACCATGAATAAATGAATGAACTAATCGATCAATCGATTAATCAATCAGTGCATAGATGAATGGGAAGTGACGCCCCTCCAGTCTTTGGGAGCCCTGACATCTCCAAGCCGTAGATAGAGGTTTCAAGAATGGAAAGTGGGAGAGTCTGAAAATGTAATGAGCCTACTAGTCATTTTTCCTAATCCTCCCCATCCCAAGGACAACACTCAGCTCTGGCCCAGGGCTGGATACCCCAAGTGCCCCACGCACCACTGCCCACCTCAAGATAAGAAAACTCCCTCTTGTTCCCACCCAGCCTTCTTTGCAAGTCCCCTTCCTTATCTACCTGACCTTGGTCCTCCGCTGTGGGAGCTCAGTGGATGCAGACGCCCCCTACACCCACACAAGTGGCCCAGTCAGAGCCCATGGCCATGGCATTGTTCTCTCCAGAGTGCTCTATGGGACACACAGCAGGTGGGGACTGGAACCCTAGAACGTCATTTTTCTGTGTCCTGCCAAGGCCCACCCAGCACCTGTAGAGCCACATTCTGTCAGACCATAGGACCTTGGGATAGCCTGTGCAGCCAGCCCAATGGATGACCAGTCTCCCAGACCCATCTCTAGTCCTTTATCTGAAAGCAAGAGAAAATGACTGCAGAGCATCCAGAGGCTCAGGGTCAGGTGCCAGAGCCAGGGACAATGCCAAGCCTGGACCCAGCCTTCGGATGGACAGAATGGGGTGACTGAGATGGTGCCCATCACAGCCTCTGGGCAGCAGAACAGCCAGGACACCCTCCCTGATGGCCATGAGTGCCACATCTACCACAGAAGCTGCCAGGCCTGATCATGGCCATGTCCATGGGCTTCCAGGCGGCTCATTTGTCTTGATTATCTGCTCTTCACAGCTGCTGCCCAGACCAGCCTCATTTCCAGCAGGTTCCTGAGGCCCGAGGAGGCTTTGAAGGAAACTAATCAGCACGAGCAGCTGCTCCCACCCAGCCTGGCCTCTGCCATGTCAGCTCTCCTCAGGCAAAGAAACACTGAACTAAGGAGTACACTCCCTCCACCCCTGACTAGGAGGCCTGCTTTAGGAGCCACCCTGGGGCCCATGAGAGGGTAATACCCATGCAGAACACCAAAGGGACTCCAACCCTGAGACATCCCATCAGGACGGAGGTTCAGAACATAGAGGCACTGGGCTGCATGGGCCCAACATATCTGTTGGGTGCAAGCATCCTTACCGGCCTCCTCGCTGGCAATCTGAACAGGGTTCTGGGTCATTTTTTGAGTTAGCCTCTGGCGCTGTAACATTAGGCCCAACAAAAGGAATCACTCTCCTTTGCAGAGCTAGCTGATCAGGCAACACTAGAGGAAATGGCGGAAGAGGCAGCGGTATAATCACAATGGGAGAGGCAGTGACTGTGACAGCGCCGGAGGGCAGCGGGAAGGTTCCAGCGCTCCAAAGTGTCCGGCACAGAAATGACAGGGCACAAAGGCAGCAGCGACAGGGAGGGAGAGCCGAAGAGCAGCGAGAACGAGAGCAGAGGCTGATCAAGATGAGACCGCGAAGAGCCAGAAAAGCTGCCAGGCCTCATCCCTGCAGAGTTCCAGGTAGCTCCAAGCCTTAACACAAGCGTTTTAAACACCACAGGCCATTGTCAAGGCCCAGAGGTTCCAATATTCAGACCCAAGAGCTGTAACATTAGCTATTGCCAAGGGCCAAAGGTGCTGACACTCAGACCCAAGAGCCATAACACTAGCCATCCAAGAGCTGTAATGCTAGTCAACATGGAACTGAAAAATTCCAGCACGTAAGGCCGATTTGGAAATGGAACTGTAACACTAGCAGGCACCACCCGCTGCTGTTGGGCCGATGATGATGATGATGATGACAACAATGTCAACGACGACGATGATGATAATGATGATAGAACCTGAGGATTACAGCATCTTCGAAGTGCCTGGCTGCTGCTTGTAAAAGTCCAGAGCGATAAGCGTCTGACATGAATACATAAAGCCACATGTCTCTGGCTTCTAAATCCTGGAGCACTGGGCCCCTAAATCTCAGAGCTTGGAGCTGTAAGCCTGTGAGTCTGCCAGGGCAGTTCCCAGGTCTCGGACACTCAAGAGCCTGAGGCTTAGCAGCACTAAAAGAAGGTCTACTCACCCGCCCGCAATTATTGCCTGGGCAGAGCTGCTGATTAATAACGTTAACGGAATTCCAGCCTTGCAGGAAGACAGGAGGATGGAAGTGGAGCACAGTCTTTTAGCAAAGTCCTAATTTAGGAATGGCTCTGGTCCCTAATCAGCTATAGCTATTACATGGCGAGGGCACAGTTGGGCACGGCATGCAGCCCGACAAGGAGCCCTGAACCAACCATGGGGTAGTCTTTCCCAGAAAGTATGTGTGAAGCCCATCAGGTGTTCCGTCTGCCAGCTCATGGAGAATTCGGAACAGGGAAGCATGCCAGCACCTCACCCTGCCTCACCAGAATGCCAGCTCCATGCTGTCTGGGCCCTCTAGACACTGAATCATGAGTCAAATAAGTCTCTTCCTTATTCACTACCAGGTTCAGTTTTTTATTTGTCTTTGTGACAGTTTTGTCATCTTGACACAAATATAACCAGGAAGAGGGAACCTCAATTGAGGAATTTCTTCCATCACACTGGCCCATGGGCATGTCTGTGGGACATTTTCTTGATTATTAATTGATGTAGGAGGGCCCTCACTACGAGCAGGGCCATCCCTGGGCAGGTGCGCCTGGGCTGTATAAAAAAAAGGTTGTTGAGGGTCTGAGGAGGGCTCAGCAGTTAAGAGCATAGGCTACTTTTTCAGAGAACCTGGGTTCAGTTCCCAGCACCCATCTATAACACCAGTTCCAGGGCACCTGACCCCGTCTTCTGAACTCCACAGGACTTGCATGCACAGGTGCACTTACATACATGCAGCCAAAACACTCATTCACATAAAACTTTTAAAAATAATAAATCCAAAAAGAAAGGAAGGTAGCTGACAAACCGGGGGAAACCAGCTAGCAAGCAGCACTCCTCTGCGGCCTCTGCTTCAGCCCTGCTCCAGCTTCCTGCCTTAAGTTCCTTCTCTGACTCCCCTCAGTGATAGATTGAGATCTGGTAGTGTGGGCTACAGGAACCCTTTCCTCCCCAAGCTGCTTTTGGTCAGGGTTCTATTTTAGCAACAGAGAAACTAGCTAAAACAATCTTGGTCTTTTGAAAGTTCTTGGAATTAAACCTAGAACCTCATAGCTGCTAAACACACACCAAGGAACTACAGTCCAAACACTTTTGCTTTATTCTTTACTTTGCAATGTGACCAGACTGGCCATGAACTCGCTCGTGGCCTCCTGCCTCAACCTCCCAAGCAGCTGGGATCACAGGCCTATATAACTAGGACCAGTCCCAGTTCAAGTAATTTCTTATCACAACAGAGAATGCATAGGTATAGCAGGACGGAGAGCAGCTTCCAGACACGGACAGGCCATGGTTTGGATCTGAAAAATCCCCCGCAGGCTCATGTTTTGAATGCTACGGCACTACCTGAGAGGCTTGTGTTCAGTCAGCCACCACATGACAAACTCTCACCTCCTCCAGTCTTCTCTGCAAAGGTAGGCTGCAATCCCTCCAAAACTGTAAGCCAAAATGAAACTTCATCCTTGAAGTTGTTTCTGTGCAGTATTTTGTCCACAGCAGCACAAATGCTAATGCACAGTATGAAATGGGGAGGGGGTTTCTCTGTGCAGATCAATCCCCAAACACCCCAGGAGTCAGCAAAGGAACATAATGTCACTATAAGAAAAAGCCAGCAGGGTTTGAGTCATGGGTCTATCACCTGAAACCATGATTAGTCTTTTCTTGAATAGTCCTCTCCTTCCAGAGAAGATCAGAGTGATCCAGTGATCACACACACACGCACACTTTTCTCTCCATGGGGACCCTGTGTGATCGTTTTCATCTTCCTTCATACACACCAGAGATGGGCTTCAGGAGCCAGGAGAGCTATGGCCACTGGTTCACTGCTCACATCTCCAGGCCTGAGCCTTTGGGCTGAGGAGGTATGAGTGAGGGCCAGAGCCTGCAGCAATGATGATTACACATTATCATCACAGCTCCTCAAACTCTCTAAGCACAGAGTGTAAATTACCAGAAAGACAGGGGGAGAAGCAACGTGGAGGCCACCATTCACAGTCAGGGGCTTCAGACTGTATATATTTATTTGGGAAAGACCTAGGGTACTTTTGGCATCTTGCCAAGACAATTTGAAAGGTATCAACAGTTTAAATGACATTTTCACCTTCAGCAAATACATCTCTGCCTGCTTGGAATGGTGATGCTATTCTGCCCCCAGCAATCTATGATACAGTCATGTCAGAAATAGGTGTCAACTCTCATTACACTCCCGAGGATAAATCCCACTTATCAGGCCCTGCGGCATGCCAGGCATCCTGACACCCCTCTGCAGACCAGGTGGCCTCCCACCTTCCCTCCGCCTCCCCTGAGCCGACACTGGAGGATGCTGTCGGGGCTTCCAATTGCAGAGTCCGTGCTGGATACAAGAGACATGCAGACAGTCTGAGCTGTGGGGCATGGTGGGACAGAATGCCTGGTGTTATTAAGAGTTATCAATGCCACAAGTGTTGCTCTCACGCTGGAAATGTATTTGTTTGCAAAGAGAGATCCATTGCTCAGAAGTGTGGGCCTCTGGGGTGTGAGGTGAGAGTCCCCTGCAGAGTGGGCCCAGTAGTTGCAGGGTGACAAATCAGAGCTGTGTGTATTCAAGAACATTCAAGGAGGACCAGGGAACATGAGTGGCTGGATTTTGAGGTTCAGGCTTTGCAGGCTGAGGGGTGAAAGGGGTGAGCAGGTCTACTGAATGTCAGGCATGGCCCCTGGAGAACAGGTTCTCCTCCCCCCCACATTGACTTCCCCTACACCCCTCAGCCTCAGCACCACACTCTCACTCCACGGGCAGGAGGAGCCACTCCTTCCTGCCACCTAGTGGCAGTCTCATGGAAAACAGTCTCAAAATCCCATCCCAAGTAGAGCTGCCTCTGGATCAAGGAAGCACAGCCTGGTGCTTCCCTGCTGTGGGTACTTCCTGGCAATAAAGAAGACAGGGCATTTCATAACCACAAAGAGGCCAGCTCTTGAGGAGAACATAAAATCCTGTGTACTTGTGCTCTTAACAGAGGCTCTGCATGCTTGAGGCAGACACTGATGTCATGTCATGTGTAAATAGAGACACTGACATCATACGGACCTCAATATCCCTCCTAGTACTGACAGAACAAGAAACCAGCACTCAGTAAGTTGGGTTAGAGAGATGCTCAGAATGTAAGAACACGTGCTTTGCAAGGGTGAGGACCTGAGTTCTAATCCCCTGCACCCACATAAAAAGCTGGGCATGACTGCACACAGCTATAACCCCAGCATTGAGGGTGGGGTCAAAATGGTGAGCTTCTGGTTCCGTGAGAGACCCTGTCTCAAGGAAGTAAGTTAACACAGAGGAGGAGGTTTGCAGAAGGTACCCACCATCCTGCTCTGGCTTCTACATGCACATACAAGGGAGAGCACTTCTGCACACGTGTGTGCATGCAACACATACACACTATATAGAGAGACAGAGAGACAGAGATGGTATGTATGTATGTGTGTGTATATATATATATATATATATATGTGTGTATATATATGTATGTATGTATGTATATGATCAGATTTTTAAAATCAGTAAAGCTATGAGA
The DNA here is from genome assembly GCA_035773235.1 of Eospalax fontanierii. Taxonomy (NCBI): domain Eukaryota; kingdom Metazoa; phylum Chordata; class Mammalia; order Rodentia; family Spalacidae; genus Eospalax; species Eospalax fontanierii. Next base: position 78,459,719 of record CM069537.1, read on the forward strand.
CATTTGAACAACACTGCCAAACAACTTGACCCAAATTAAAGCTCTAGAGCTCTACACATGCATACAGAATACACATTCCCCCTGGTGACCACAAACCTCAGAATCCCGTCAGTCATGTTCTCTGGCCTTCCTATGTCCTTGAAAGCAGGTTGCTCTTATTTGTTACGTTGCAACTAGTGGCATCACTCTGAAGGGGACTCTCACCTCACACCCGGAGGCCCACACTTCTGAACAATGGATTTCTCTTGGCAAACAAATACATTTCCAGCATAAGAGTAAACACTTGGGATGCATGGTCCCCCAGCTGTGGCACTGATAACTCTTAATAACACCAGAAGCTATTATCTATTGATGGCAACTAAGGGGCAGGTGAGAATCAGTTTTCCTCAGGTATGCAGGCCCTAAGAGACTATCTGTGCTCCAGGAGATGGGCCTACACCCATGCACAGACAGGCAGCCCTAAGTGAACTCAGGGGGTTTAAATGAAAGAGAGAGAGAGAATGAGAGAATGAGAGAGAAAGAGAGGTCTTGGGTTTAATTTATATTAGAATCATTCCAAGAAAACCTTCCTAACCTTTATGAATTTGCTAGTGAATTCAACCAAACACTGAAGGAGGATATTATATTGATTTTACCCAAATAATTCTAGAAAATAGAAAGAATAATTGGTCCACCAAAATTCCATGAGACCAACATCACTCTAAGAGAAAAACCAGAAAAAAGACATTTCAAGAAAACTCTTGACAAATATTCTTGTGAACATAAATTCAACAGTTTTTAACAAAAGCGTTGTAAATTATTTCCAATAATATCTGAAGAGAGCTTAATAACTCATAGCCAAATGGAGCTGGCCTCAATGTGGAGAGGCTTTAACATTTGAAAATCAATCACTCTAATTCATCATATTGATAGACTAAAAAGTAAAAATCATACGATCATCTCAAGCATAGAAAACTACCACCATGCCCAACATTAACATCTAGGAGCCTAGCTCCATGCTTCTGATCCTGATTCTAAGTGCTGAGGGCTAAACTGTGCACATATCGCCAAATTAATATATAGAAATCTGAACACTGAGCTCAAAGTACCTCAGAATGGGGCTGTGGTTGGACACAGCTAAAGAAGTAGTTGTCCTAAAATAAGCCCATTGGGGTGAGCCTTAATGCAACTTATCTGATACCCTTACAGGAAGAAGAGATCAGGACACAAAGAGGTGGAGCCATGGACATATGCGGAGACAAGGCAACATAATCTACAAAAAAGGAAGAGCAGCCCCTGACCCACCAAAGTCTTCACATGGACTTACAACCTCCTTGACTTTCCACCAAGGTAAGAGGAGGCGCGGCCATCCCCATCTGTTTGCATAGTGCCTACAGCAGCTGGAGAAATGGTCTTCTAGGGAAAATGATGGGCAGCAGGGCAGCCTGAGAAACTCCCTTAAACACAGACAGGTATGCAAATAGGTTCAGAGGCTCCGCAGCAGATGGATCTGTGGGCCACACCGGAGCCACCAGGCCCCAGACCTTGCACTCAGCACATTTAAACTTCTCTCTGCTCTTGACCCTTCCAGAAAGCACAGGGCAGGTGGAGAACCTGTGCACTGCTGCCTTCGCCTCAACCACAGAGGAAGTGTGCCCCCAACCCCAATTACAGCATTCTTAGAATCAGGAAGAGGAAGAGGAGGATGACTCCGCCACCTGGGAAAATGCGTGATATGGATTTATGGCCTCCCTCTTGATGGCCTCTGGTATGCAGATGTTTGTAAGGTTGATAAAGTTAAATTTTTGCCCATTATGAATTGTTTTGATATATCTGAGAAATATTTGCTGGACTCAACGCCTGAAAGTGTTTACCCCATGTTGTCTTCATAGTTTTGCGTTTTACATTTAGGTCTAGGATCCAGTTTTAATTTCTGTATATGATATGAGGTAGAGACAAAGAAGAGTTTGTATATTGATGCCCACTCCCCAGCACCGTTTGTCTTTATTGAATGTCTTTCACTGAGAAAAAAACCTCATTGGTTTGTATACATGAGTAGTTTTTTACATTTGATTCTGTGCATGGCTCTATTTGTTTTTATATGAGTACCATGTTTTCTTGGCTACTGGCTAAGTTTCAACACTGTCTTTTTATTTCAAAGTTGTTTGATTATTCTAGATTTGTACCCTCCATTTTCTTAGAAAAGCATGTTGGCATTTCAACTGTGATTATCTATTGTTTTACAGATTTGTTATGGAAGGACCAAGCCTCTTAACAAACCTTCCACTCCCTGAGCACAGTACTTTTATCTGCTTACACAGGTCTCCTCCTCTCTCAGCGGTTCTGTAGTTTTTTCAGATTCCTTACACACATTTACTATATTTGATATATTGTAAATGACATTTAATTTTTCACATTTATTTATTTGCATGCATGTGTGTGGTATGTGTGTGTGCATACGTATGCTGTGGCACACATGTGGGAGGCAAAGAGGACAACTTGCAGGAGTGGATTCTCTTTTTCCACCACGTGGGTCCTGGGGATCAACACAGGCCATCACACTAGGTGGAAGTGTTTTCACCCATGGAGACATCACACTAGCTTCCAAATGGCGTTACGATGATATGTTGTGATTTTATTATTTTTTATTATAGACAGGGAGCTGATTTTTATATATTGCTATCATAACTTGTGATTCTGTTCTCTCTTAGTCCTACTAACTCTTCTGTAGACGCCATCAGATCTTTACCCAGGCCAGCATGCCACCTGCAAACAAAGAGGGTGGTGCTTCATCCGAATGATCATCTCCCTCTGTTGTGTTTGAGCAGTGTCCCCTGGAGATTCATGTGTTTGATTACTTGGTCCCCTATTGGTGACAATGTCTGGGGAGATTATGGAACCGTGAGGAAGTGGAGCCTTGCTGGAGGAGCTGATCCAGGAATACTTTGGGACTTTAGAGGCTTGCCCATTGCTAGTTCACTCTCCCGCTTCCTGCGCTCAGCTGAGCTGTGATCTCTCTCCTGCTGCCTCCTCACAGATGGCCTTTCATCTCCCTGGAACTAAAACGAACCCTTTCCTCTCTAAGTTGCTTGGTCAAGTGATCTACCACAGCCACAGAAAAGGAGCTAATACACCCTCCCCGCCTTATACCAACTAGAACCCTCAGCACAGTGAAGAGAAGGGACAGTCGCCATCCTGGCAGTGGCCCTTTTACTGTTAGTGTCCATGTCAGATGTAGAACATTCTACCTGCTCACTGTATTGCTCTCCAGGGCTGCCATAACAAAGTTCCTTAGACTGCTTGGCTTAAAGAATAAAAATCGATTTTTCCCTGTGGACTCCAGTCATGTTAGGCACAGGGGCACAGCTCAGGACAGGAGCAGTGAGAAAGCTGCTCCTCCTGCAGAACAGGTTCTTGCTGGCTGAGATTCCTCTGGGGACCTCCCTTCAGCTCCCTACCCTCTCAGCAGCACCAGGGACCCAGCCTGAGCCATGGCACATCTCTCAGGTGGGTCCAGGTATATGGAGGAACAGAACTGACAGAATGACTATATATTAAAAGAATTTATCAAATCAGCTCACTCTGAAGCAGTAACAACAGCTGAATCACACCTAAGAGGCTGAGAACTCAGTAGTTGCCCTGACCTGGAGGCTGGGCAGGTGCCTCAGCTGTCAGAGTACTCAGTCCCACAGGGGTTCTCCCTCATACCAGAGAGGCTGAGTGCTCAGTCCATGAGGCCAATCAGCCAGACTGGCACCCAAATCCTGGAGGGTTCCTAGAGGCAATGGAAGCCTGGGAACGCTGGTTCTGATGACAGTGAAGGAGTCCACAGCAGAAGAAACAGAACGAATTAACTCAGACAGCAAGAGCAAGGGCCAGACAAGCAAAAGGTGAAGAAGCCTCCTGCCACACACCTTTTACCTGGGCTGCTACCAGAAGAGGTGGAAGGATGCCCACCTTTGGGGTGGGTCTTTCCACATTAATGAAGACAAGTAAGAGCAGTCCTCAGTTGAGGCTCCCTCCTCAAGCACTCCTACTTCATGGCAAGTTGATCTTAAAACCACCCATCACACCTGTACACCCACATGTGCCAGAGACATACCTGCACATATACATATGAACACACACAAGCACACACATGCACCCATCACAACACATGCACATGCCTATACACAGGGACTTGTGGGCTGCAGCTCTGGGTACTTACTTGGGGCCAGGAACAGAGAGCCGCATGCTGACATACACTTGTCTTCATATGACCACTATCTATCCCACCATCACACAGGGCCTTTGGGATGGCTCAGCAAGGACTAATAAAAGCCTGCTTCAAGCAAGAACAGCCCAGAAAGCCCAAAGAGCTGAGGACAGCCATCACCCTGGGGCCATGGGCTGCTTCACCATAATTTACAGCAGTATTTACATCTTGATTTCATTCCCAGAACAGAGGCTGCCAGCATTTGCATAGCTCCCTGCCTAGCACAGTACACGGCTGGCCCGGGGAATACAGCATCCCCTCCCCAGCAGGCCCAGCCGGCCAGGACTCGCCAGATTGGCAATTTGATTAGAAGATGGAATAATACCTCAGTGATAGAGTATGTAATTTATTTAAATGGAACAGAATGTGACACACTGCCGCTGGAGCCCAGGACTATACCTGTAGCAGCTTATTTGACACAAATTGAGATTTCAAGGTTTACAGGTATTGCAAATGAAAACTCCCCGTAGGGTGTCAATATGAGTTCACGGGTTCCTTTTATTTGGTTTGAATTAATCACAAGATAGAGGGAAAAATAAGCTCTATATTTTGAGGGCTTTTTAAATAAAATTATTCTAAGAAGCATACATTTCTTTCGAAGCTATAATTAAATTTCCAAATTGCCATTCCAAATCTCCCCTCTGCCAGCAGCAGGTAGAACAGGACAGGCTGTGAAGCGGCTCCCTCTCTCCTCTTCCCCCTGTGTGTCTGTGCCTACAGAGGCTGGAGCACCCTCCAGAAGGAGCCACAGAGGGTCCCTGCAGAGACAGAAGCCTGAAGCAGGGGCCAGCGCCACACTCCTTCCAGGCCCTCCGCTCCCCTCGACTTCCCTGGAGCCCTTCTCTTCATAGTGAACAGCAAGCATTTTCACATTATCCTACCCTGGTTCCCAGTCCTGTCAGTCAACCACTGCTGCATGACAAATGTCCCAAACCTCGCAGCTGGAAATGATGCACCCAGACTTTTCTCATAAGCATAGTGTCAGCTGAAAAGGTCTAGTCTCCGCTGGGTTCACTCAGGTGTCCCAGGTCAGCTGTAAGCCTGCAGACAGCTCTGGTGCCATGCTTGGGGATGATGAGGGCTCATTCAGAGCAGCCTGGACAGGGACAGTGGACACTCCTCTCTGCCTTGTCTGCCATCTCATCATCTAGTAGGCTATTCTGAATGCTGTCCTGTGCAGTTGGGGACAGAGAGACCAGAATCCTGCAGGACCGCACCAATGCCTTGCTGTTCTCTCCACATCTACTGACCAAAGTAAGTCACAAGTCTGGTCCCACTCAGAGCAACGGGGAAGTGCCCATCCCACCACAGCAAATGGGAGTAGAAAGGGCACAGGTCCCAGGAGATCCCTCAGTCTCCACAGAGCTCATAGTAGCTTACAAAATCAGAGCGGCCACCGCTGCTCCTTCCATCCCTCCACAGACCTTGTATACCCTGATCTGCAGGACACCAGGTACCTGGCAGCCCACACCCCGAGGCTCAGTGCTGGTGGACTGCTCGCCAACCGGAGAAGAACCACTGAGTAAAGACATTCCAAGGCTCATACTGGTAAACAGTGAAACAGCCCAGTGGGGAAAGAACACAGAGTGTCTTCTGATCTGCCTTTTGGTTAGATCAAGGCCTCCGCACTCTTAACAGATTGGTCTGCAGAACATGTCTCCCAAAGAACAGCCGCAGCGCTTTGGACTCAGAACCATCCATGACACCTTCAAAGCCTCCCAATAGTGGAAATCAGGTCAGTATTACAGGGATTAGGTGATCCCTCCCTTCTGACAGGTGATCAGAAACCCCACTCTTCAGTTTAATTTCGGTCTCAGATCCAATCAGCAGGCCCCTTTCATCAGAAGCACTGAGACAGTGACCGTAGTCGAGCCTTCCAGCAAATGTGTCTGTGGACTCTGAGCTGTGGAGGAGGACTGAGTTCTAAATTAATCCACAGATGCACTCCGGATGCAGAGCAAAGGCTCTTCTATTAAAAACCAATGAATATTTTTAATGTGTGTTGAGCACTGTAGGCTTAATCACAAAAGCAAAGCAAAGATGTTTTCAAGGGAACAGGCTCACCGTGAGATGGACAGCACTGTCAGCTTCCAGTTGGGGACTTTCCAGAACTTTCTCACAGAGAAGTCTCTAGGCCCAGATATCTCCCAGAAGCTCCTGTGGCTACTGCTCTAGGGTGTAGACCAATCCTGAACCTGGTGAGTGAAGCCTTCAGTCCTCAGTAGAGAAGTTTCTTTGTGCAGTAGATGGTGGTTAACGCAGAAACTCACAACTGACCAAAGTGCAGATAGTAAGCGACTGTGGAGCCCTCAGCCACAAATGGGAAGTCTGTATCACATCCCTCCACAAGGCTCAGGGACCACCAAAGAAGACAGTAGAAAGACTGCCAAGAGCCAGAGTCAGGGAAACCGGAGTAGAAAGTGTCTTCTATACATAACAGGATGCTACCATCATGAATTCAAAGCAGCTGTGGTTCAAGATCAAACATTCCAGCATGGAGGGGTAGGGGCTCTAAATGGGGAAGTATGGACAGCTGGTGACTTCAGGGGGAGGGAGAGATGGTTTTCTTTAAGGATATTGTTCCTGGTAGGTTGACCATACTCCAATGAGTGGCCCCATACCCAGAAGTATGTGGACAGCACGAACTGGAGTCGATGGGTTATTAACAGAAAAGGAGGACCAAAGAGGAGAGGGTAAGAGGAGGCGGCAGCCCTGGGAGGGCTTAAGGCGGAGGTGGGATGGTATAACTATGCTAGATGCTTCAGTTGTCAAGCTGACATGCCGGGAAAAAGGACCTCAGCTGGGGAATTTCCTCTATCAGACAAGCCTGTGGCTGTGTCTGTGGGGCATCTTCTTGATTGATGAGTGATGTGGGAGGGCCCAGCCCACTGCGGGCAGAGCCACCCCTGGGCAGGTGGTCCTGTATTATATAAGGAAGTAGGCTGAGCATGGACCAAGGGAGCAAGCCAGTGAGCAGTGTTCCTCCATGGTCTGCGCTCCAGCTCCTGCCCTGAGTTCCTGCCCTGATCATGATGAACCGTGATCAAGATGCGTAAGCCAAATTAGCCCTTTCCTCCCAAAGTTGGTTTTGGTCAGTGTTTGGTCACAACAATAGAAAGCAAACTAAGGCAATGATCAAAACACATTGTATGAGGGACTGGAGACATGACTCAGAAGTTAAAAACACTGACTGTTCTTGCAAAGGACACAAGTTCGAATCCTAGCACCCTCATGGAGACTAACAATTGTCCATAACTCCAGTTCCAGGGGATCTGACATCCTCTTCTGACCTCGATGGGCATTGCATGAAAAGGGTGCACTTATGTACATGAAGGCAATACATGTAAAATAAAACTAATAAATAAAATACTTTTAAAAAATAAACTGTATGAGATTCTCAAAGAGTTAATAAAAAAAATGTTTAAAGTCTCCAAGCCCACACAGGATCTCTGTTCCAAAGACTAAGCATATGAACCAGACACAGGGTGTGATACCAACATAATGTGGCACATGCACCTCATAGGAAGAGGCCGCAGGAAAGGTGAGTATAAATCACAGGTTCGCAAACATATGTGGAACATTAGCAAAGCGGATCCAAAGATGCCTCAAAAGGGCAGCACAGTGACATATGAGTTGTCTCCTACTGATTTTTCAACATTACAAAATATCCTCAGACAGCTCTAATCCCATTTAGCTCAAGTACTGAGCTTTAATTCATTACTGTTTTTAATTTTTCTACTTTGTTCCTTGTCTACTGAAATGTTCATGTTTCCTACTACAATGTTCTTGTTCTGTGGGCAGAAGTTTTCCTTCCCATTGGTGCTGGCCTGGCAGGCAAGTACCCCAGCCCTGGGGGTTGATTAAATTTTAGGTAGTGTTCTAGATTTCTGTTGCTGTGATAAATACACGGACTAAACGCAACCTAGGGAAGCAAGGGTTTACTTCAGCTCACAGTTCCATCATTTTGGGGAAGTCAAGGCAGGAACTCGCACATCTAGCCACATCACATCCACAGCCAAGAGCAGAGAGAATGCACACACCATTACCTGCTTGCTTCCTTCTCTTAAACAATGAAGACACTCCCCCACAGACATGTCCACAGGCCAACCTGATCTAGACAAGCCCTCACTCTCTTCCCGGGTGATGCTGACAGCCGACCCTGACCCCCCCTCAAGTGAAACTGCGGCTTCGTTCTGACCACCTGACCACCTTTCATTTCTCGTGATTTTTCTATTTGTTGAACTTCAGACTCTCATGAGGTGGGGGGCCCCCAGATGTTCAAACTCTCATGAGGAGGAATGTCCAGATGTTCAGACTCTGTCATTCATAAGGAGGGATGTCCTGAATGTTCAGACTCTCATGAGGAGAGTTGTCCCCAGATGCTCAAACTCTTTCATGAGGAGGTAAGTGTCCCAGACGTTCAGACTCTGTCATTCATGAGGTGGAGTGCCCCCAGATGTTTTGTAATTCTTGTTTGTGTTCATCTTTAAGGGAATGATTCTTTCTGGAAGAATCTCCCAAAAGTCCCTGGGCTGGAGAAGCCTCTAGCTCTAACAAGGTGCAGGGCCCATGGGCACGGCAGCTCCTCGCAACTCTCAATGATTGTATGTGTGAGTCTACAGTCACCTCAAAGAACAGTTAACTTTCAAAATCTGGCCAGCTCTCTCCTCCTGCGCCTCCAGAGGAAGTAAACCGTGTGTTGGTATCATTGCCCACAGTATTTGTGAAGTTTAGATTTCCTTTATTTGGTGCTAAGGGATTTTTCCAGCTAAAGTAAGTTCAGCTGTGTAGTAAGTGCTGACACACACGGACACACACACTAACACATATGCACACACTCATAGATACACACATATACACTCACATGTACATACATAGACACAGACACAAACACTAACACACATACAGACACACATGCACACACATACAGACACACACTAATACACATGTACACACACTCACAGATGCACTCACACACATACATGTACACACTCACACACACATAGACACACACATTCATACAGACACATTCAAACAGCAGCTGGCCACTTCCCTCCAGGGCATCACCTCTCTGGACAAATGGACAGACAGGATTCTGCAGCTCAGTGTCAAGCAGACATTTTCCCAAACGTGCACAAGGCAGTCTGTCACACCCAGGAAAACATTAATGGATTGTCACCAAGGACAAAATACAAGATTTCAAGCAAAAGTAAAAATCTTGAAAGATCTGCATGGTGCCTTCTCATGGTTGAAGACCTTTCTGATGAGCTGGGTGATGAGAAGGTGGGTTCCAACACTGTTTAGTGCGGTGTGTTGGCATTTAGGAACTCCAGGTAGCCAATGTTTTCAAAACAAGTACAGGTGCTCCAAGCCCTCACACAGCCCCAAGTTAGCACATAGGTAAAAGGCCCTTCAGGTCACCAGATGCAGCAAAGGGTCTGCGGATAAACAGTAAGCATCAGAGTCCCGGCCACTGCAACCCACCCACCAATAACCAGCTAGCAGCTCAGCCTCCTGTCTATGATTCTTCTTAAGGGCCCAGATCCTCTGACCACAGAGCCTCTGTGAAGGAAGGTCTTCCTCATGAGCCTCTACCCTCCATCCTGCTGAGGCAGAAGCCAGGATGACACTGTCACCATTGGCAAGGACAGAGGCACATCCCCACGCTGCCACTAGCATCAACCGAGGAGTTCTTTGCAGAAATCTCTACTCAGGCTGGGGCCAGACTGGGATTTGTGGCGTTGGTGCAGAAAGAAATTTCAGAATGAGCCAGTATGAACCAGAGTTGGAGTTTATCAAAAATATCAGGAAAGATGCTCAGAGAAGCAATAAAGTACACAAGAAAACTGTCGTGCCCAACATGAGGCAAAGAATCCTTGAATTGGCTGGCAATCAAGGACAGCTCTCACACCCAAGAGAACTTTCGACCCCGAGAAGGAGCAGAGCAGGGTGTATAAAGCCTAAAACCACCGTGCCTCAGAACCAGTAAGCATGGTTACACCACACGAGGGCAGGTCCATTAACAAAATGTTTCTAAATTTTACTTAGGAAAATCAAGTTTCTCAGAACTGCAAAAGAATGGGCTCCCTGGAGCTGCAGGTGTAGTTGGGAAAGAGGATGGTCTGCTTCCCTAGTTAGAAGTTTCCCAGTACTAAAGAACCCTGAAAGGCAGGTGCCACCTTCATGGAGCTGTTCTGCCTCTCTGGGTGGCTGTGCAGAAACACTGCGTGAAGCAGACGTCAGCTCGAATGAAATGGAGTTCGTTTCAGCATTTGGGGAAGTTGAGGCCTGAGTGTGGTTTTCTCAGAGAGGAGTCACACTTCAGCTGTCCTAGTGGTGACTATACTGTGGATTTTGGAAACTTTTGGAATTTTGTTGTTCAAGGGTTTCTAAGGGACCCTCCTCTCCTCCTCTTCTGTAATTGAGATTAGAGTGGCTCCAGATGTGCTTGGGGGGTTTATAATCTCAGAAGATAAAAACAGGAGCCATTAGGGTTGCACAAGTTCTTCAGACAATGTGCTTTTACTGTGAAGTGTTTCTGGTGCCATCCCTAGAAAACTATATGTTTATAGCTAGGAAAGCAAAAATATAAAATACATCAAAAGAAAGAGAAGTGCAGTAAGCATGGCCAGAGGCCTGGGGCTGCCTCTCCCAATGCAGCCAGCCCAGATTCCGTGCAAACTTCTCCACAACAGGAGCTAAGTAGCCCCCATTACTGAAGGTTGTAACTCCAGGTCATTTTTATTACAGAAATGGCCACAAAGGTCAAACCAAATTCTTTGAGACCCGCCAGGACTTTTCTTTCCACCAGGTGGGTTGGACTCAGTTCCCAGGTGCAAGACAGGGCACGACTGTGCTCACACCCTTTGCCAAACTGCCCAGGACGGTGTGTGGACATGCCAGCATGGGCTCTGTATCCCTGGACTGGTCCTCGTGTTCTGAAGCTCTATGGAATTCCAGAAAGGAATCTGAGCAGCAGTACTGATCATGAGCCCCAAGCTTCTGCTGCACTCCATACTGAGGGGCAGCAGAGCTGGGAGGAACTCACAAGGCCAAATCTGTGACATGAGTGACTTTGGGGTGTTGTAAGCAATCTAGACTGTTCAGAAAGATTCCAGAGAAGATAGCTAGATGGGCCAAGGGGGACAAAGATCAGGCACAAGAACCATATCGGGACATGGGAAGTCTCATAACTTCCACTGACCCCGTAGGATATCTGGGCAGAGGGCAGGTCCCAGTCACCACTGCTGTAGGAACGCCCCCAAGGACCTCACCCTGCTTTCCTTCTTTATAGTGAGCAGGGCTTGTGGCCTGAGGCCAGACTGTCTGGATTTAAATGAAATATTAATACCTGGGTTCAGGGCCATGATCTGTCTGTGAAGGGAACGAAGCTTTTCCTCCACAGCCTCCCTTTCTACTCAAGAGGAGTTGCTCACTGGCTACATGGTGAAAAAGATTGGTAAGGAGATCTTCTTCCTGTAACTCACAGCCTCCTCAGGTACTGCACTGAACTCATGCACAAACACACCACACACACACACACACACACACACACACACACACACAGTTAGAAATAAAATCTTTTTAGAAGTACCAAGCATGGGGCTGGAGAGACGGCTCAGCGGTTAGGAGTACCAGCTGCTCCTGCAGAACCCAGGTTCTCTGTTAGCACCCACGTGGTAGCTGGCAACCATCTGTAACTCCAGTTCCAGTGGAATCTGACATCCTCTTCTGACTCTGGAGGCATTGTGTAAGAGAGGTGCACTTACACACTTGCAGGCATTACACTCATACACATAAAATAAAATTTAAATTTAAATAACAAATAAGATATTTCTTTCAATTACCAAACATTACAAAAACAACAAATTTACAGGAGTGAATACAGACCTTCCAATAACCACTCTGAGTATTAATTACCTCAATTATCCAATCAAAATCCTGAGACTAGCAGATTGAATTAAAAATGGGCCACAGGGTGGGAGATGGCTTAGCTGTTAAGAGCTCCTGCTGCTCTTACAGAGAGGACCCAAGTTCAGTTCCTAGCACCCACATCAGACAGCTCTCAACCACTCATAACTACAGATCCAGGAGATCTAATGCCCTCTTCTGGTGTCTGTAGGAACCAGCATGCACCTGTGCATATATACACACAAACACACACATAAATAAATAATGAAAAAATTCTATAGGACTCAGGCTGGAGAGATAGCTCAGCGGGTAAAACACTTGCCACAGAGGCAGAAGGACCTGAACCCCAAAAGGCCAGGAGCATTAGCACACATGTGTAAGCCCAGAGCTCCCACATGAGACAGCGAGCAGAGTGTCCCCAGAAACTTGTGGGACACTGGAGTTCACAGCAGCAAACAAGAGAGCCTGCTTCAAAGTGGAAGGAGAGAAACAATACTCAACCTTGTTCTTTGACCTCCACATACACACCATAGCATGCATGTGCCCACATCCACACAAGTGATTGAGCGCACGCACACACACACACACACACACACACACACACACACAGAGTGCAAGCACACAGCAAGCACACATAAAAAATTCTCAATAAAATACCAGCAAACTGAACTCAATAACACATCAAAAAGATCATTCTTCATGATCAATATGGCTTAATTCTGGGAATGCCAACATGGTTCAAAATATGTAAATCAATACATATAGAACATCACACATCACATAAATTGACAGAAGTCACATGGTCACCTGCTCTAACAAAGTCCAGCATCTCTGAAGGCACTGGAAATTACATAGTAAGAGATATATACAACAAACTCCAGCCAATAGCACCTTAAATGAGAGAAAACTCAAAACATGCCAACAAAGGCAGGAGCAAGCTAAGAGCACCCAGTTTCTCCACTCTTATTCAGTACAGACCTTGAAGTTCCAACTAGAGTAATAAGAAGAAATAAACAGTATACGCATAGGAAAGAGGGAGTCGAGCAACTCATCTTTGCAGATGGTGTGATTCTATGCATGGCAGACCTTAGAGATTCCATCAGAAAACTCCTAGAACTGATAAACACATATCCATAGTTTCCCATGTTTAAGTAACAAACACAATGAAAAAAACAGGAAAAGAATCCTTTTACAAGAGTATTCAAAGATAAAATATCTTGGAATAAGCCTAACCAAGGAGGTGGAAGACCTTGTGATGGTTTGGATGAGAATGTCTCCCATAGGCTCTAAGTATCTGGACATTTTGTCGCCAGTTGGTGGCATTGCTTTGGGAGATCTTGGAAGGTGTGGCCATGCTGGAGGAAGCATATCACTGGGAGTGGACATCTCCAGTCTCATTCTGCTTCCTGTGCCTATTTGAAGATGTGAGCCCTTGGCTTCTATTCCAGCCACCTCTGCCGCCATGCCACCCCATCATGATGGACTCTTGCCTCTTTGAAACGTAAGCTAAATAAACTCTTCTTTTTGAAAGTTTCCTTGGTCAGTGTTTCTATCACAGTAACAGAAACATGACTAATACAGACCTCTACAATGAAAGTTTTTAAACCGTAAAGAAAGAAATTAAAGAAGAGGCCCCAGGCTCATGGATTGACAAAATTAACATTGTGAGGATAGCTACATTAGCAAAAGCAATTCCCAGATTCAGTGCAATCCTCATCAAAATTACAATGGCATTCTCCACATGACAGAAAAAAACAATCCTAAAATTCATGTAGAGGCACAAAAGATCCAGAATACTCAAAGCAATCCTGAGCAAAATAAATAATTCTGGGAGTATCACCATTCCTGATCTCAAGGTATACTAGAGACAGACACAGGGGCTAATGGAACAGAATAGAAGACACCAAAATAAGCCCACACAGCCCATACAACCACAGCCACCTGATATTTCACAAAGATGCCAAAACACAAGTGTTGGAGAAAAGGCCATCTCTTTAACAAACGATGCTGGGAAAACTGGACATCTACCTGCAGAAAAGAAGCAGCTGGATCCCTATCTCTCATCTTGTACAAAAAATCAATTCAAAATGGATTAAAGCCCTTAATGTAAGAACTGATGCTCTGACAGTGTTAAAGGACACGTGAAGAGAATACTTCAAGATACAGGCATAAGCAAGGGCTCTCTGAAAAGAACTACAATCATTCAGGAAATAAAAGCAAGGATTGACAAATGGGATTGTATAAATTAAAAGGCTTCTGCACAGCAAGGAAAACAATTGAGTGAAGAGAAAAGCTACAGAGTAGGAGGAAAAGCTTTGCTGCCCATACGTCTGCAGAGGATTAATATCCAGGATATATAAAGAATTCAAAAGACAAGTACCGAACAGCCCAATCAATGAATGGGCTAATGAATGACCAGGCAGTTTTAAAAGAAGAAATACAAATGGCTAATAAACATGTGAAAATATAAAGAACTCAAAAAACTAAATAATCAAATGAGTGGAGAGTTCTCAAAAGACGAAGTTCAAGAGCTAGGTTGATGGCAAAGTGAGTGCCCTACAAGCACAGAGGCCAGAGTTTGGCCCCAGCACTCACGTAAAGAGCTAGTGGTACATGTCTATAGTCACAGTTCTGGGAGGTGGAGACAAGAAGGTCCTGGGGGCTTGCCTGGCCAGACAATCTGTATGAATTGGTGAGCTCCAGGTTCAGTAAGAGACGTTGTCTTAAAAATTAAGATGAAGAGGGGCTGAAGCGATGGCTCAGCAGGTAAGAGCACTGGTTGCTCTTGCATAGGACCTGGGTTTGATTCCCAGTCATACCTTCAGTTCCAGGGCAATCAATCCAACACTCTCTTCTGATGACCTCTGCAAGCATTGCACAACACGGATGTATCTGCCTACATGCAGGCAATATACTCATACACATAAAAATAATAAAATATTAAATAAAAATTAAGACGGAATGTGATAGGAGACACAATATGTCTGCGTCTAGCCCCCACATACGTGCACAGGTGACACATAGACATATGCTACATACACATGCCAATAATGACAAGGAACAAAAGATAAGTTCAAATGATCAATAAACATATCAAGCAGGCTCAACATCATTAGACACCAGGAAATGCAAACTGAAACTATGCTGAGATCCCATCTCACCACAGTCAGAACAGCAGTCATCAAGCAAACAGCCCAGCTGCCGTCAAGGGGAAGAGGAGGGAGCTATGCACTGCTGGAGAACGGTGCAGCCACAGTAAAAGCCAGCACAAAGTTGCCTCAAAAAATATCTGAAAAAAATACTGGGCTCAATAGATGGCTCAGCAGGAAAGGGCACTGGCTGCTCTTGCAGAGGACCCAGGTTCGATTCCCAGCACTCACACGGCAACTAACAACCATCCATAACTCCAGTTCCAGGGGAATCTGATGCCCTATTCTGACCTCTGAGGGCATTGCATGACACAGCTTCACTTAAATACATGCAGGCAGTACACTCATACACAAAATAAATAAATAAAGAAAAATTTTAAGCTGAAAAGAGGGCCAGCAAGATGACTCCGTGCCTAAAGGCTTTTGCTGCCAACCCTGATGACCTATGTTCAACTCCCTGAGACTCACACTATAGAAGAAGAAAAATGATGCCCACAGGTAGTCCTCTGACCTACACACACACACACTGTGGCACGAATATGTACGCATATATGCACACACACACACACACACACACACACACACACAAAGTAAATTTGTTTTAATCTAAAAATAGGAACTGAGAAGACAACTTAGTCTGTAAATTGCTCACTACTCGAGCATGAGGACCTGAGTTCAATCCCCAGCACTCACTCAAAAGCCAGGTGTGATGTACATGCTTGTAAACCCCAGTGCTGGGAAGGCAGAAACAAGTGGGACTTGCTGGCCAGCCAGCCTGGTAGAATCAGTGAGCTTCAGGCTCTGTGAGGACCCTGTCTCCAAAAACAGAAATGGAGGAAGACATCCAACATCATACTTTTGCCTCTGTGTGCACATACACATGTGCAAACACACACACACACACACACACACACACACACACATATCAAGCTGAATATAGTGGTGGATGCCTTTAATCCAGCAAGCATTCGAGAAGCAGAGGCAAACATCTCTGTGAGATCAAGGCCAGCCTAGTCTACATAGCAACTTCCAGGTCAGCTGGGGCTACAGGGAGACTGTCTCAACAAACCAAAGAATGTAAACAATAAATAAATTAAATTAAATAAAGGATCTACCAGGTGACCTGGCTATACCACTCCTGGATATATACCCCAAAGACTCGAAGACACTCCACAGAGATATGCATATTTCCTGACGCACTATTCACAACTGTCAAGTTACATAATCAGTCACCAACAGATTAGATAAAGAAGATTCCGGGGAAATGCAAATGGAGTTTTATTTATTCAGCTATAGAGAATGAAATGATGTTCTCTTTAGGAAAAGGAGCTGTGAATCTCACAAAACAGGCCAGGTTTCTGTTCCACTGTCCTGCTCCTCCAAGCTGCACAGCCACCTGACAGACGCTCTCTGGACTCTGTTCATGCACTGCACAGCAGCAAGGAAAGACCTTGACTCGTTGTCTTCACTCCTTTGCTTTTGCTTGCAGTTTTGGGGGACACAGGAAGTAGGGTGAAAGCATGAGGAAGCATTCTAAACAGGTTGCCACAGTGTCTTCCATTCTATGCTTGTCACGGCTCAGACTTTTATATTGTCTGAAAACACTTTTCTCACATTGTCTTGAATTTTTTGTCTGATATTAATATCACCATTTTCTTTCTCATTGACAAGTAACAGGCGTGTACTTACATGGTGCCATGTGATGTGATGTATGTTCATACTGTGGATGGATTAAGCTAACTCAAATTTCTTTTTTTAAATATATATTGCCTGCATGTGTATAAGTACGTCCATGTTGTGCAATACCCACAGAGGTCAGAAGAGGGCATTGGATACCCCGGAACTGGAATTACAGACAGTTGTTGGCTACCAGGTTGGTGCTGGGAATTGAACCTGGGTCCTCTGAAGAGCAGCCAGTGCTCTTAACCTCTGAGCCAGCTCTCCAGCCCCACTAACTCAAACTTCTATTCCTCACTTACTGGTCTCTTTCGGTGCAATCTTCCCCTGAAGCTCTCCTAAAATATTGTCAGCAGCAGCATGTATGACAGCCCCCTGCAGGACTTGTTCTTCCCTCTGGTCTTCAAGAAAGGTCCTTCCCCCTTGAGGACACAGGCACACTGACCCACAGAGAGCCAGAGCCGTGCACAGCACAGGACAGTAGTATGCGCTGCACTGTGGATGAACACCATATTCATGTTTTCCTCTGTGTCCCCCTTCTTTTCAGGCCAATCTCGTTTTAAACACTGGTAGAGAGGTAGCTGAGAAGAGGACCTGAGTTCAGTTCCTGGTACCCACGTCAGGCAGCTCACAACTGCCTAGAACTCCACCTCCAGGGATCCCCTGCCCTCTTTTGGCCTCTGAGGGTACCTCACGCACATGTGCATTTACCTGTATGCACATAACAGCAATCTAAAAAGTAAACACTGGCAGAGCTGCATCAGTTTCTGTATGTGAGTCTGTCTGGTTCTAACCGGCTTCCATTTACGAAGATGACTGACCCCTGGGGCTGCCTCAGTTTTTCCAGGTGCCCTATTTTCCAAGCCTGCCTGGCTTTTCCCCTGTCTTTTTCCTGGCAGGTGTGACTTGAGCCATCTTTATTCTGTTGTCCATTTTAAAAGTTAGCCATCTAGTTTCTAGCAGTTACCTAATTCTTAAAAAATAGGTTACCTGAATTTTTTAAATAGTACATTGCTCATTATAAAACTCTTAAGGCAATACAGAAGAAAAAGAAAAAATTAAACTGTAAAGTCTTACTGAGAGAAAAGGAATTCACTTTCTGCCACCTGCTGAACACAACTCCAGGTTCAAGCCAGCCTGGGGCGGGAGGGACCTCTGTGCATGCCTCTGTCCTGTTCTTCCTCAGCAGCTATTCCACTCTGCATTCCCCCCACAGTACGGAGAGGCCTCAACTCCTCCCCACCAACACTGGATCCATCCTGATGGGCGTGAGGCAGCACTTCACTAGGTTTTATTTGCATTTCTCCAGTGATTAACAACATTGATCATCTTCTTGTATGTTGTTGGACATTAGCTGATCTCCCCAGGGAAATGCCTGTTCAGCTCCTTTGCCCATGCTGTAATTGTGTTGGTTTTTCTATTGTTGAGCTGTATTTCTTATAGATTCAGAACACTAATCTCCTGGTAGCTGTATTGTTGCATCTTTGTGTTACCTTTGCACTCACAGTGTTCCTTAAACAGCTCTGCATTTAAATTATTTTATTTATTTTAATTTTTAATGTATCTATACTTTTTTCTTTTTTTCAATATATATTTATTGATTTGGGGCATTTCATATAATACATCTTAATCAAATTTAGACCCTTCCCCTATTTGCACCCCACACAGTCCCCCTACCAGATTTCATGCATTCTGTCATATATGTTAAGACCGATTGAGTCAAGTTTGTGTCCCCAGATGTCCCTTGGTATGCGTTCATCCACTGGAGTCTGGTCAGCCTGTCTAGTGTCACTCCTTTAAAGAAGACCAACTCTCCCTCACCCAGCAGTGGTCATCTGTCAATAGTTCAGCTAAGGTTGGGGCGTTTTCCCCTTGCCCGTTTTCCCACTTCTATGCTGGGTTATTTATGTTTTTGAATGTTTTGCCTGCAAGGATCTAAGTGTACCACATACATGCAATGGCTGGGGAGGCCAGAAAAGGGCATCAGAACCCCTGAAACTGGAGTTACTGACTCGTGTTAGCTGCCATGTGGGTGCTGGGAATAGAACCCAGATCCTCTGCAAGAGCAGACAGTGCTCTTGACCACTGAGCTTCTCCAGCCCCAAGGTTTTTCCTTTAAGTGATGCCCAATTCACCTGTTTTTTCTTTTCTTTTCTTGCTTTTGGTGTCATATCTAGGAAGTTGTATTAATTACTTTTCTGTTGCTGTGACCATGACCAAGGAAATTATAGAAAGAAGTTTACTGGACTCACCATTCCAGGGGGATAGAGTCGTCACTGTGGATAAACATGGTAGCAGAGGAGGCTGGAGCAGAAAGCTGAGAGTTCACATCTTCAAGCACTCACAGGAACAGAGGGACAAACTGGCGATGGGCAAGTCAGGGATCCCCTCAGGGACACAGCCCCAGTGACTTGAAGGCCTTTCACCAGGTGCCATCTCTTAAAGATTCCATCACCTCCCAATAGTTGGGGTGGACACCTTCGGGGGAGATTCTAGAAATAATGCAGAGCCGCAATCACAGCAACTCTGGGAAACTCAGTGTCCTAGTTTGCTTCAATTGCTGTGACAAAACATTCTGACCAATACCAACTTGGGGAGGAAAGGATTTATTTGTCTTACATCTCCCAGGTCACAGTTCGTCACTGAGGAAGCCCATGGTAAGAACTCAAGGCAGGAACCTGGAGGCAGGAGCTGAAGCACAGGCCAGAGACGAACACTATTTACTGGCTTGCTCCCCTGGCGCATGCTCAGCCTGCTTTCTTATACTGTACACAGCAACCTGACCAGGGGTGGCACCACCCACAGTGGGCTGGGCTCTCCCACATCACTCAACAATCAAGAAAACACCCACAGACATGGCCACAGGCCAGTCCAATGGAGGACATTCCCCAGTTGAGACTCCCTCAACCCAGGTGTGTCAAGTTGACACTAAAGTTATCCAGCACACTTGTGGTCAGAAAGTATATGTTTGTCTCTCTTCTTTATCAAACCGTTTTGGCTCTTCAGAGACCCTCAGACTCCATGTGAATTTGGGGATGGATTTTTCTTTTCTCTGGTTGGGCTGGTATATTTTTGGTTTTTGTTTGTGATGACTTTTGTTTTTTGATTTAAAAAATCAACTGGGGTTTTGGTAGGGATTGCACTGAATTTACAGACTGCTATAATGAGTCTGTGAATTCCCACACATGGGATGTCTTTCCTTTTTTTTTTTTTTTTTTTTAGCACTTTGAATTTTCCAGTCTATAAAGCCTCTCCATTCTGTGGTACAGTTAATATCTAAAATTTCTTTTTCATTGTGTTTTTGCAAGTGGAGTTTTTCTAATTTCAGATTGTTAGGGTACAGAGAGCAGTTGACTTTGCATCACACAACTTTGCTGTCTCACTTATTAGTTCTAACAGATTCTGCAGAGTCTTTGGGATTTTCTCCACAGGAAGAAAGGAAAGTTTTCAGTCTCACCTTTGGGTCTGATGTTTCCTGTAGGATTTTCCTATGGCTTTGATTATGCCGAAGTAGCTTCCTTCTGCCCCTAGTTTGAATGTTTTTCTCACATTTTGTATTTTGTCAAAAGCTTCTTCCTTGTCACGCTTTTCTTCCCTTCCTTCTGTTAATGTGGTGTTATCACACTGACCAACATTTGTCTGTCAAACCGTCCTTGCATTCAAGCAAAATCCCACTTAGTCCTGTTGTATGGCATTCTTTGAGCGTGCTGCTAAATTTGGTTTGCAAGCATTTGGTTGAGATTGCCATCTATATTTCAAAATAAAACCTTCTTCTGCACTTTGCAGACACCACTGTCCCCTTGCTTGCTGTCAGCCATGGTCAACTTCACCAGGTTCTTCCACATCACAGTTGATGGTGAGCCCTGGGCCCGCATCTCCTTCAAGCTGTTTGAAGATAAAGTTCCAAATATAGCAGAAAACTTTCATGCTTTGAGCACTGGAGAAAAGATTTGGTTATAAGGGTTCCTTCTTGACTCCACGGTTAAGAGCACTGGCTGCTCTTGCAGAAGACCCAGGTTCGATTCTCAGCACCCATATGGTGGCTAACAACCATCCATAACTCCAGTTCCAGGGGACTCTGACACCCTCTTCTGACCTTCACAGGCATTGTATGGCACAGGTGCACTTACACACATGCAGGCAATATACTCATACACAAAATACTCATACAAAAATAATAAGGTTTCCTTCTTTCTGAGACTTTTTCCAGGATTCATGTGCCAGGGTGGTGACTTCACACAACATAATGATGCTGGCAGCAAGTCCACCTACAGGGAGAAGTGTGAGGATGAGAACTTCAGCCTGGAGCATCCACATCCTGGTATCTTGTTCATGGCAAATGCTGGACCAAACATAAATGGTTCCATCTTTCACCTTCACTGCCAAGATTGAGTGGCTGGATGGTAAGTGTGTGTCTCTAGGAAGAGGAATGATGCAGTGAGCATCGTGGGAACCATGGGGTACTTTGGGTCCAGGAACAAGACCGGCAAGATCAAAACTGAACAATTCTAATACTGTTGACTTGTGTGTGTCTTCACCTGCAAACCGTTCCTTCCATGATCAGGAGAACACCTCCGCCCCATCTGCCTACAATATCCTATAATCTCTGTGCTCTCCCTGCAGTTCTGTGGGTTCCACATTCTCCTTATTCCCCTCCAGATCTAGCTGAACTGCAGAGTTAGGGACATGACTATGAATAAAAAATAAGAAAAACTTTTTTCTATTCCATTTATTCATTTGACTTTTCAGAATATATGAAATATGAATATATGCAAACTGATTATTTTTTTGCATCTCTGTATATCAGAGGTGAGGGAAGGAGGGACATACTCCAGGGATCCAGGACTTAGAACCACATCTAGGGATTGGATGGGACCTTGTGGTGGGTTCCATGTGAGGGAAACATCCTGTACTGACATCAGCAAATCAGCATATTCTCAAACCCATTCCCTATCATGTCTAGACACAGACACGTGACACTTCCAAGCCTCCTGTGGTTGCAGAGCATCATGTCCTGGGCTCTGGTAAAGAGGTCTCTCATAGGTGTTCAGAGTACCACCTCCACTCTGGCCCCTCAACTCTTTTCCCCTTCTGTCTGGGCAGAAGGGACCCCAGAGCAGGTTTGGAACCTTGTAGAAAATGGGGAAACCACAGAACTAAGTTCCTGACTTGTGGAGGGAGGAAGGGCCACCAGGTATTGCACAGAGCTCAGAGAGTACACACACACCTCAGATTCAGGGACGTTCTCTAGTATGGCCACTGGAGTTATCCAGCAATGCAACCAAAGTCTCCTGTCTCCAGAACTAGGCACATACTACTCCCTCCCTCAGAGCGCCTGTATTGATCCCCTGCACTCAGCCTGCCTAGTTCTTATATTTGAAGCCTCAGCTTGGGATGTGATTCACACAGAACCATCAGACTGAGCTTCTGTCCCTCCCTTGGGCCCTGCTGCACCCACTTGGCCACTGTAACACTGGTCTCACAAGACCAGGATCATATGTCCACTTACCTATTTTCCCAGGTAGACCATGAGCCCTGTGTGAGCAGAGAGGAGTCATCTCCTTCCCAGCTGGACCCTGTTCTCAGTGGAGAGCCAGAACCTCATGATAGACACCATCTCAGTTGCCAGCCCTTCTAAATCAAGACCTTCAGCAACACTGACCTGTGAGCTCTGTTCTCACAAAGCAACCCAGCCTTGGTGTCACCATCATGGCCACACACCAGGACAACATTACAAGCCTGTCAGCTTCTCCTCCAAGAAGTGAGTATGTCTGCATCCCTACACAGCTGAGTGACAGCCTCAAGATAGAGGGAAGGGGGATCAGCACCACGATCCAAGCTGGTAAGTGTCAGGACAGAAGTCTGTCCAGTGGCCAGGGCATTGACACTGTAGAGGCGACTTCCCTGTGTCTAGTAGTCCAGGCAGGAGCTAGAGACAGGCCCCTGGAGCAATTCTGAATGCAGGGGGCTTCCCTAACGCCCCCACCTCTCCATGCTCACCACCTTCCACGTACTAATGGCACTGGGCACTGCCACACATCCTCAGAAGACCCTCAGCTAAACTGCACACCTGTCAGCTGAACCACTCTAAACACTTACCACTAAGGCGGGTTGCCTGAGAGAGGGCTGGCCTCAGAGACTGGATCTAGGAGACCAGCACCAGACCCTGAGGGCCTCAAGGGAGAGGAGGGCAAGAGACAGCACCTGGAAGAACGACTCAGTGATTAATTCCTGAATATGAAACTGTGGTAACCCTAAACCACTCTAAACCAAGTTAACTTCTGGCCTGTGAGCCAGGCACAGGTGAGTTTAGACACTCCTGAGGTCTCTGACCTCAAAAGAGAGCTCTGTCTAGAACGGGGGTGAGTGGACACATTTGTCAGGGCACAATGGATGCAGCCACCTGCTTAAGGGGAAGACAGGAGGCAGGTGAGGGGAACCTCGAAGCCACGAGGGTGACACAGGAGCTGGGAACACCCCTCAGGCTCTGTGGGCCCCACTTCGCCCTGGCACCACCCTCCTGCCCACTGAAGACAGCTATAGGGGTGCACACCTGCTATGGCAGGGATCTGCGAAGCCTAGCCCAGCAGCTGCCCCCTCTCTGAAGGGGCAGCTCTACATCATGGGCAGCACAGAGGAGGGTGTGCTCTGGGAAGGACCTGGCAGAGCCAACAGGACGGCACCATGGCTTCCCTCACCCCAGAAGCAACTCAAACCACAAATGGAGGGCTTTATGTCCTTCGCGTCAGCCGGGACTGAGCAGGTCTGTGGAGCCTCTCACATGGCCTGCTCTGTCTGCCAAGTCCACACAGCCCTCCCCACGTAATGACGCTCAAAGCCACCAGCTGTGGCTCTGCAGCCTCTGGTACACCTGCCCAGTTCCAGCCCTCTGAAGCTGGATCTACATTTGAGAGAGCCAGGCTTATTGCTGAGAATGGCCTGCCCTCTGGTGGTCTATGCGCACTGCAGGCAAGAGGAAACCAAGCTTCTCCCTAAGGTGACCTCAGGGCAATCCCAAGACCTGGCAGAGGCGGGTTCTTATGGGGGGGAGCCTGCACAACACCCAGGCCTAGTCAGGGAAGGGGATACAGAATGAAAGCAAAGGAATGTACTCAACAGGACCCCATTGCCACTGAGATTCCCAGGACACCACTGAGGTCTACTGCTCTGTCCCTGGCCCTCCGTGAAGGGAATCCCCTCCCCACCACCAAGCACATGAACAGGGCTATTCCCCAAGACTATTTCATTGCAAGGCCCAACTAGTACTAATCAAAATGATTCATAGAGGGAGGCCGGTTGCCTGAGAGAGGGCTGGCCTCAAAGACTGGATCTAGGAGACCAGCACCAGGCCCTGAGGGCCTCAAGGGAGAGGAGGGCAAGAGACAGCACCTGGAAGAACCCTCGGTGATTAATTCCTGAATATGAAACTGTGGATGCCCCGCAGCAGGGAAGGGTGCTGATTGGCCCTGCTCAGGTGTGACTGAGGCACCAGCAAGCACCAGGTCATAGGTGACTCCACACTGGGAGTGTCTCACAGAGGACTTTACAGAAGGAAGTGGCCAACAGGGAAGGGAGAGGCTCTGTGGAGGCCAAAGTGGATGGACAGGGCTGCAGCACCTCCTATCACACAAATCCAGGGTCCAGCATCATTCTGGTGTTCAGGGACCCCATCCTGTCCAGGGTCTGATGGCCTCTGTGCTGTCTCCACTAAGTGAGCAACACACCCACGGGCAGCCGGCTGCTTTTGTGTTTGGGCACCATGTTGTAGCCAGCGGCAGCACCAGCTGGAGGCAGTCTGAGCAGAGGGGCCAGCTCTGGACAGGAACAGGATTCCAGCTCCACATAGAAGGGGCGTGAAGGACGAGAGGTGGGTGCCCTACAGAACAGTGGTAGGTGAAGGTGGCCTGAGGTCAGAACCCCGCTCCGGCCTGCCCCGCCCCTAATCCTGATCCTGACCCTGATCCTGACCCTGACCCTGCCCTGCCGGCTTCAATAGAAGAAAGCACCTCCTGGACCACAAACAGCAGGTACCCTGCTGAGGATGAGGATGTGAGGCAGGGATTCCTTCTCCCTTTTCTAGGCTGACAGTCAGACTACACAGCACAACAGAGATGGACACCATGTCTCTAGCCCTGTGGGGCAACCCTGGTCCCTCTCAGGCTGCTGCCTCCCTAGCCCCAAGGTCACACACCCTGATCACAAAGCCAGACCCGGCACCTGGGGGCTGCTGCTGACTCTACTGGGAACGGTTTGCAGCTGTGCGCCTATGTCAGCAAGCAGCTTCTAACAAGCCCAGTTATTCATATCCTCTTCCCAAACGGAAATATAAGGAAGTGTGTTGGCAATTTTGACTTTATTTCATAAAACACAGGATGAGGCCAAATGGGGGTGGGGTTCTGAATAGACTCCGATTACAGATCTGAAAAGTTGAGTTCACTTTCAGCTGCAAATACCATTTAGAGAAAATGTCTTGTTTTGTCAAAAGAAACTGTGTTGACAAATCTCTTTGCCTCAAACTCTCAGTGGGTGTTCCGCACGCAGAAAGAACTTGCCTCCTGCTGGGACAACCCTGCCCCTGAGTCCTGATACAGGCAGGTTCCCAGGTCCCAGTACGTAGATACCAGTCCTAACCCTAGGCAGCCAGCCCCCTCTGGTGTGGATAGGATGGGGTGCGTGTGCTGGCCTCCCACAGTAAGCCTTGCCCTCCTCCTGGATCCTGTAAAACCAGCAGCCAGTTCAGGCCCCAGGAAAGTGCACCCCACCACCGGCTCATCCAGCCTCTGTATCAGACACAAGGCATCCTTCAAAGACTGGGAAGACACTTTCTCAATGGCAGGTGACCCACCTGCCTCTACTGCCACCAGGAGCCCCAGCCTTCCAGGCCCCCCACTGGGATCCTGGAGTCCTGAGACTCACCCATGCCACCTCAGCCTCGTGAGACTTCTAAGGATCCCAGTATCCACAGCTCCTACCTCTAGCTCCTTCCCCTCCGACTTCTCACCCCTAGCTTTGTGCTGATGGCCTCCTGGAAGCCCTTCTTGGTCATCCTGGTCACTCCGGGCACCCTGAAGACCCCTCCCCATCAGGTCTCACCCAAGAATTCATGTCTTGCTGTCAGTCTGTCCTGCGCTTGTGAAGCCCACAGCAAGCCCTATGTCCATCAACAAGTCCCACAGAAAACAGTGGCCCCAGGAAGGACTCCTGGAGGCAAGGACTCTCCCAGTCAGAGGAAGTGTTGCAATGTGGACTCAGGTTCCTATCATAAAATGAGCTGGTGATTCAGTTGCCTGTGAGCACATGGGTAGTCATCCCCTGCATATGAATAGATGACACTGAGGCCCAGGAGGACCCAGGGATCTGCCCAGGGACATGGGACCATCAGTGGTCAAGTCAGAGTCTAAATCTGCACCCCTACAGCAGCTCTCCTGAAAGACCCTCACCACTTAGCCCCAGCACCACCTCAATGTCTTCGCCTTGTCCTCCGGGGACTGCGCACTGAAAGACACTGTGATAGTTGATATTGTCATCTGGCTCTAGAGTCACCCAAGAGACCACTGCTGGGCATGTCTGTGAGGAGTTTACAGAAGGGCTAATGGAGGTGTGAAGACTCGCCCTAACTGTAGGCAGCACCATTTGCATGGACTGGGGTTCTAGACTGGATAAAGGGAAAGCGAGCTGAGCACCAGCATTCATCTCTCTCTGCTTCCTGACTGATGGGACACAGTGTGACCAGCTGCATCCAGCTATGTCTCAGTCCCGCCACCATGCCTTCTCCATCATGATGAACTATACTCGAACTACAAGCCAGAGTAAGTCCTTCCTTTTATGTCACTTTTGTTTGGTACTTTGCCATAGCAACAAAGAAAAGTAACTAGTACAGGAGACCTAGAAGTTTAAAATCATGATAAGAATGTGGGACATGGAACTGGAGAGATACCTCCGTGGTTAAGAGCACTGGCTGCTCTTGCAGAGGACTCAGGTTCAATTCCCAGCAGCCACATGGTGGCTAACAACCATTTGTAACTCCAATTCTATGGGAATCTGATTCCGTCCTCTGACCTCCATGGGCACTGCACAACATGAGCGAACTTCTATACATGTAGGCAATACAGTCATACACATAAAAAAATAAAGACAGTAAATAAAATATGCTTAAATGAAAAACAGAATGTGGGTGACTAACCACCAGCTAAATGAGTCCAGAGTGTCCTCTCCTCCAGCCCCATGAACATCCTCGATCATCTCCTTGGCCCACACAGCTATCCCTGCACAGGTGGGTGTCCCTCAGGAGAGTTGATGTAGGCTGGCCAGGCTGAGACCACCTCACCTTTCTGACCCCTGACCCTGCCTCTCACAATGTGCCTGGATAAGGAGCTTTTATGACTGTCATCGTGTATTTAATGGAGTGGGGGGGGGTGTGTGGTGTGTGTGTATGTGTGTGTGGTGTGAGTGTGTGCTGGACAGCTTCAGTTGTCAACTTGACACACCTGGAAAGAGGAACCTCAGTTGGGGAATTTCCTCTATCATCCTGGCCTGTGGCCATGTCTGTGGGGTGTTGTCTTGGTTGCTGAGTGATGTGGGAGGGCACAGCCCACTGCAGGCAGTGCCACCCCTGGGCAGGGGGCCCTGTTTGTATAAGAAAGCAGAGCACAAACCGGAGGAGCAAGTGGGTAATCAGGGCTCCTCCACAGTCTGTGCTTCAGTTCCTGCCTCCAGCTTCCTGCCCTGGCTTCCTTCAGTGTGAGACTGTGCCTTGGAAGAATAAGATGCAATAAGCTCTTTTCTCCCCAAGTTGGTTTTAGGCAGTGTTTTATCAGAGCAGCAGAGAAGCAAACTACACGGTCCATGGGTATCTTCCACAGGTGAGTAGTTGCCCAGAGGGGCCAGGGGAGGGCATCAGATCTCCCGGAACTGGAGTTATACAGTTGTGAGCCACCACGTGGGTGCTGAGAACAAACTCAGGACCTATACAAGAGCAGCCAGGGCTCGTTCCGCTGAGCGGTCTCTCCAGGGCTCGTTCCGCTGAGCTGTCTCTCCAGCCCCTATTTAAGGGCTTTGCTGTGACAAAGTCTACACCCCATTCAATGCACCCATTTCTACACTGTTTGGTTTATTCACGAAGTCATGTGGCACAGAGAGCCTATGCCCTTCAGCCTCACTTCCCTGTCTTCCCAGCCTCCGGAAACCACTTGCTCTCTGCATAGTCTTGTCTGTTCTGAACTTTTCGTATAAGCGGAATCACAATGTGCCCTTTATGCCTGGTTTCTTTCCCTTTGTGTCATGTGTTCGAGGTTCATCCAAGTATAGCATGCATCAGATTTCCGTTCCTTTTTATTGTTGAACAATATTCTTTTGTGTGAATAGCCTACATTCTGTCTCTCTATTTACTCTTTGACAGGAACTTGGGCTGTTTCCACTTTCTGTAATTATGAAGTGTGCTGCTGGGAATGTTAAGGTTGCTCGTTCTCAGGGACAAGTTCTCATTTCTCTTAGGTATATACTTAGGACTAGAATTCCTGAATCATCCTTAGTATTCTCATTGCTGTGACAAATACCTTGGAGAAACACTTTAGAGGAAAAGATGTATCATGGATCAATTTCCAAATCAGTGCATGGCTGGTCAGCTCCTTTCTCTCTGGGCTGTGGACAGTCAGAACATCATGACAGAAGGTGTGGTGGACCACAACAGTTTACATCACAGTGCCCACAGACAGACAAAGCCTGAAACTAGCTGACTTCTTCCCCATTCCCTCTTTTATTCCACTAGGCTCTCAGCCTGTTGAGTCGTACCACCCACAGTCAGAGCAGGTCTTCCCCAGTTAGTTAGTTCTCTCTGGAAGAGCCCCCACAAACATACCCAGAGGGGGGCTTCGCTAATCTCTGAGGTACTTCCAAATCCAACCAAAATTTACCATCAAGGGCTGGGGAGATGGTTTAGTAAAAGCACCTGCTGTGCAAGCATGGGGACCTGAGTTCAAATCCCCAGCACCCATGTACACAGCTGGACATGCCACCAAAACCAGATAATAAACTCCCATTACTGACGACACCACACACTTTGACTGAAGTTGTGGTGGTTTGGATGAGCAATGTCCCCCAGCTTAGCCAAAATACAGCCAGTTCCAGTTTCAGTGAAAGATGTTGTCTCAAAAGAATAAGGTAGAACCAGCCCTGGCTCTTACAATCTTTCCACCCTCTCTTCCACAGTGATCCCTGAGCCATAGGTGGGTGAGGTTCAGTATGAGAGTCCTATCCAGGGACACACATTCTGCAGTCTTTATTCTATAGAACTTGGCCAGCTGTGGCCATCTGTGTGCACAGCACTTATGTTGTGTGAGGGAGCAGCACTGGTGAGAATGGAGGGATGCTTTAGTTTTCTCTCTATCCCTTGTTCTGCTTCATGAACTTAGGAAGCAGAGTCTTTCAGGGTATGGGAAGCTTGCACATATGAAAATGTTACAATGATGGCATTGAACCCAGAACCCATGCCAACTCAACTTAGACAAATGCCCAGAGTAGAGCAATAGAAATCGGTGGTGGGCCAGACCTAGACTGAGAACTATTGGAGACTGAGTGCTATTAAAAGAGGGAGAGGACGCCTTATTACAGTCTCTACATAGCCTGACCAGACTCCAGTGGATGAATTTGCACTAAAGGACATCTGGGTACTAAAGCTTGACTGGATAGGACTTAACATGAGGTCTGGTGGAGGTTGAGGGGGTGATGGATGGGGAAAGGATTCTAAATTTGATTAAGAACTGTTGTATGAAATGTATAAAGCTCAATAAAAATAAAAAATAAGGTAGAGAGAGCAAGTGGGACACGAAACAGTCTCCTCTGCTCCACACATGTGTACACAGGCAGGTGCTTTCCACAACCACAGTGCATACAAATGCACCAAAAGAGCAACAGAGTACACATGTAAGGTCTGACTTGTGGGGGATCTCTTCTACTGAGCACCCATTCCTCTGCAGGGAAGCCACACAGTTGTCCTTACTGAAACTTTGCAGTGTGCACATGTATGTGGAAGTCTGAGACTGATATAGGGAATCATCCTTGATCGCTCTTCCACCTTGTTCATTGAGGCAGGGTCTCTCAATCAAACCCAGAGTTCATTGATGTGGCGTGTCTCTCTAGCTACCTTCCTTGGCTGGAATTACAGGTGAACTGCCTGGCCCAGCCAGCATCTCCGTGGTTTCTGATGATCCAGACTCCCTCCTCACGCTTGTAGGGCACATGCTTCAGCCGCTGAGCCATTTCTCCCACCCAGTATTAATGTTCGAATGGAGTTTTCTGTGCAAGCAAAGAAAAGCTTTGCTTTAGGCTGCGTTGACTGTAGGCCACAGGGCAAGTAGCAACCCTTCTGTCCATTAACTCGGGGTGTCTTTCCACAGCGTTTCTGGTGTCAAGAGCATACACTGGTCCTACTTTTGCCAAACTGACACCTAAATGATGTCCCATCTTTTATTCGGAGTCCCCTCTGCTTTCTTGTTGGTTCTGGTGAGCCTTTTGAAGAACCTCCTGCTGACTGTGCCAGCTTTCCCTATGGCTTCCTGTTCCTCCCGATGCTTTGGGTTTAGTCTGCACTTCGTCTTTCACTGTCTTTCACTGATGGGGTCGCATTCTGTGCTTTCTGTCCCCAGCTACCCTTATCGCAGATGTTTCCTCGCTTTTTTTTTAATTTATTTTAATTTTATGTGTATGTTTTGCCTGCATGTATGTAAGTGCACCACATGTGTACAATGCCCTTGGAGACCAGAAGAGGGTGTCAGATACCCTGGAACTAGATTACTAGCAGTTGTTAGCCACCATTTGGTACTGGGAATCCAGGTCCTCTGCAAGAGCAGCCAGTGTTCTTAATGCCTGAGCATCTCTCCAGCTCCTTCTTTTCTCTAGTATTTTTATATACATCTATGTGTTTGAGTGTTTTGCCTGCATGTATGTAAGTGCACCATATGTATACAATGCCCTTGGAGACAAGAAGAGGGTGTCAGATACCCTGGAACCAGAGCTACAGAAAGTTGTAAGCTGCTACATAGATGCTCAACACTGAACCCAGGTCTTCTGCAAGAGCAGCCAGTGTTCTTAACCGCTGAGCCATCTCCCCAGGCCCCTTTTTGAGAGTTTCATACATGAATACTGGAGTTGCATTTCCACCCCTCCCTCTCTCCTTCCTACTCTTCCCATGCCCCCAACTCCCTCTCAAATTTTGTGACCTCTTCTTTGTTACTGTTACATCTACATATATGCATGTGCATAATGTGCTGAGTCCATTTAATGTTGCTTACGTGTACATGTGTTTATGGCTGACCACTCGGTTGGATCGCCTTCAGGGTGCTCATCCCTCTCCTTTCCGTTTGGATCTCTTCTTTGCTTCCCAGTGGTCAGACCAGAAATGGCAAGGGGGGAGAAATCATGAACAGGAGACTTGGGACTTTCACAGATGTGAGTGAAATCAGGAAGAATATGTTCCTGAATAGCCAAGACTCACATTTGTGAATATCCCAAGTCTCCTCCTATTCATGGTTTTTTCTGGCATGTATTTATTTGTACATGTGTGTGCACATTTGTGAATCTGGAGGTCAGAGGACAACTTGGGAGAGTCAGTGTTCTTCCACCATGTCAATTCTGGGGATCTAACACAGGTCATAAGGTTTAGAGGGAGGTGCCTTTACCCACTGAGACATCTCACTGGCCCTGTTCACAGTTTCTAACTTCAGTCCATTGTAATCCATGATTTTACTTTGAATGGTTTCAATATTCTGAAGGTTCTCAGGCTGACTTGATGGCCTTGTGAACAGTCCATCATAAAGAACATTCCACCAGTTGGGCATGGAGGTGCACACCTTTAATCCCAGGACTTGAGAGGCAGAGGCAGTTAAATCTCTGCTGCCAGGTAGATGTCTGTGAGATCAAGGCCAGACTGGTCTGCATAGTGAGTCCCAAGCCATCTAAGGACAGACCCTGTCTCAAAAGAAAAGGAATGTCTCACCTATGCTTGGGTGGACATATTCTGCCTTTGGGAGCAAAGTCTTGTAAGATACCAAGTAGACCTACTCAGTTTGTAGTCCATCCTGTTGCTCCAACTGCTCTGCCCACTGATGTATATGGAGCTCTGAGATCTCCAGCTGCCATTGTTGGAAGGTCAGTTTCTCCACTTGGTTCCAGCAGTCTGGTCTTCACATATTTTGGGACTCTGCTTGGCATCACATACTGATCTGTGGAAATGACTTTTATAAATGGACATAATTTGGACTGACTTTTTATTAAGCCCAGAAAAATCATGTGCCCTTGTATCTTGTGACCTTGGCACCCGATCTCATTTCCTAGGCAACCTCAGTTTTGTACTCTATCCAAAAAGAATGAATGAATGTGGGGTTGCTTTAGAATTATCACATCTCAGTGCTGAAAATCAGATTCCCATCTCCACAGCACACAGTGGAGTTTGGGAAGGACAGTTGACCTGGGATAAAAGAGGCCATGAACTAGCCATGAAAAGGCTGGACTGTCTGCTAAGATGAGGGTGGAGCCAAGCTTGTGCTTTCCCAATTGAAGCTGGACAAATCATTTTAAGTAAAATTATGCTGGGGTCAGACTTGGGATACAGTTCCACGGACAGAGTTCCAACGAGACAGTTCCATCAGCACAGTTCCAGGAGGCAGATGGTTCCCAGAGATCTCGGGGAACAAGTGGCCCTCAAGAAACTAAATGCAAAGGTTAGGCTTTTTATTGTTCAAGTCATTATAATGCTGGCATAGGAACACTGGACTTACCATCATTACTTTTCCTGATAGACCATTTACAACTATTAAATATTCCTCTTTACCCCCACTAACTTTTTACTTATTTTAAAGTCTCTTTCCTTAGAATATTTCTGAAGGGACCCCGTCTTTCGGTGGTCACTGCTTGAGTGACACATATTTTCACCCTTTCACTCTCATTTGTATCTTCTAATCTAAAGGGTCTTCTCCCATAGACAGCACATGGTTTGGTCTTGGTTTCTTAAGCCTTTCTCTGGCTTTTACTTGGATTCTCTCATCCATTCACAGTTATTATCACACAGACAAAGACAGATGTCTCCAGTTCACTTGGCATTTCCTCTACTGCTTGGTCACATCTTTTCACTGCTGTTCAAGGATTTCTCCTTTACTTATTCCATCTAGTGCAATATTTTAATTCCTCTGGTGATTCTTTCTGCAGTTTTTAAGTTATCTGCATAGTGGTTGCTCCACAACTTCCCATACACATCTTTCTACATCAGTGTTCCCCACATGCTGAGAAGAGACTGAGTGCCCAGCCCTAAACAGGACATCTGAATCAACACCTATCCCCATCCACACCCTTAAGGCTCAGGTAACATCTCAGAAGAAGAGGCAGAAAGAATGTAAGAGCCAGAGGGTAGGGAGGAATGCTGGGGATATGTGGACATGTTTTCTGGACATGACATTCATGAACTCACTGAAGCTGAGGTTACCTTCACAAGACCTGCACAAGATCAACCCAGCCAAAATTCCAGCATAAACAGGGTAAATGACCTTCAGATCCCACTCCTTACTGAAGTTACTGGCAGTTGATAGCTGCAAGGGGAAGGAGAACCATCCTTTTTTGCTTTTCAATGGGAGATCACTGGTAGGTTTCCATGTCCCACACTCTACACACATAGGCAGCACTAACGGGATACAGTGAGTTATCAGAACACATCAGGGGCTGCAGAGATGTCTTGGCACTTACTCCTCTATCAAAAGAGCAGAGTTCAGATGCCAGCACCCACATCAGATTACTCACAAAAGCCTATACCTCCATCTCCAGGGGATCCAGTGCCCCCTTTCTGACCTCTGTGGGTACTACACAGACACACACAGAAATTAAATTAAATACATCTTTTTCTAAGAAAAGAAGACATGGAGATGTGAGAATCAGTGTCAGGGAGACTTGGAAGGAGCTGGAGTAGAGAAATGGGGCAGTGGACAGTCAAGTTTCACCGTAGGCATGTGTTTTATTTTTGCCATGATAAACACCACGACCGAAACCAACCTGGGAAGGAAAGGGTTTATGGCAGCTTACACTTCCAAGTGGCAGTTCCAAGCGACTTTGAAGGAAGTCAGGAAGGAACCAGGGCAGGCACTGAAGCACAGACCATAGAGGAACACTGCTTACTGACTTGTTCCTCTGGCTTGTGCCTAGAAAGCTGAGCAGACCACCTGCCCAGGAGTGGCACCACCCACAGTGAACTGGACCCTCCCGCATCATTCAACAATCAAGAAAATGCCTCACAGACGTGCTCACAGACCAGGGTGAGAGGAAATCCCCAGTTAAGGTTCCCTCTTCCCAGGTGTGTCAAGTTGACAGCTGACACCAACTATGACCACGTGTATGACATTCTCAAAATAATGAAAAAGTAATATTTTTAAAAAGAATTCATCAGGTGCAGTGGTGCGTGCTTTTAATCCCAGCACTCAGGAGGCAGAGATAGTTGGATCCCTGTGAGTTTGAGGCCAGCATGGTCCACAGAGCAAGTTCTAGGCCAGATGGGGCTTACAGGAAGACCCGTCTCAAAACAAACACAAGAATTCCCTTTGGATCTGTACTACCAAAATTCCTGACTGTATTGAGAACGGCCACCGTGATGCCTTCATCTGTTCAGCCCAGGAGAGTTCTACTGTCTGCTCCCCTCCCAGTCCATGGGTCATCTTTTCTGCTTGTCTCTTCCTTTTGTCAAACGTTAGACATGTTGGATACTGATCCTCTCCCACTGCTCCAGGGCTTGCCTTTATCTTCTCCTCTGTCTTGGAACTGGTAGGTCACTGTATTGGAGACCATCACCCCTGCAGCATGAAGTTTTAATTGTCTTTCTTCTCTTTCATGGGCTCCCATTTGGGTGGCAGTGGTTTCAGTGGTCTCTTTTTGTCTCTTTCCCTCATCTGTCTCTAAGCCTCCTACCTCACATACCACCCAACCCACATGTTAGTTCTAGTTCACTCTGCCTGAAGCATAAACTGCCCAGCATATGGATTCAATATAATTCAGGTAGGAACGACCTTCCAGGCCAGTGTTCAAGGCTTGTTCTGTTCCCGGAGGCTCTTCTGATCTGTCTCTTGATGCTTTCTAGGAAACCAGCTAGCCCACAGCACTGCTGCAGTGAACTGCGCACTTGAACTTGAATTTCCTTACTCCTTACTTCCCATAATCCCAACTATCCTTGTGGGAGAGCCATAATCCTCAAGGCATCCTTCAAAGTATGTGTGGAAGGTTGTTCCCCAGTGTGTGATATAACCAGGACATGATGGAACTTTTAGAAGACGGCACCTAGTAGAAGGAAGTCAGGTCACTGAGGGAGTGTTCTGGATGGAGATAGTGAGACCCTCATTCCTGTCCTCTCCTCTCCACTTCCCAGTTGCCATGAGTGAGCAGCTTTGCTCCACCTTGTGCCCTCACCTATGGTGTTCTGCCTGAAGCAATGAACTTCAGTGTCAAATACTCTGCTTGTGGCTATAGCCAAATGTCGAACAAGAAGCAACAGTGAGGGGTTTGGCTTACAGTTTAAGGGAGGAAACCGTCCATCATGGTGGGAAAGGTACAACAGCAAGAAGATGAGGAAGATGGTCACATTGCATCCACACTCAGGAAGCAGAGAGAAAACAGGAAGGAGAGCTGGCCTAGAAAACCTCAAGGTCTTCGGCTGGAGAGATGGCTCAACAGTTAAGAGTACTTGCTACTCTTGCCAGGAATGGTGGCACACACCTTTAATCCCAGCACTCCAGAGGCAGAGGCAGAGTGGATATCAGTGAGTTCAAGGCCAGCCAGGTCTATATAGCGAGTTCCAGGTCAGCAGGGGCTATAGGGAGACCCTGTCTGAAAAAGACCAAAAAAAAAAAGTACTTACTGCTCTTGTAGAGGACCAGGACTCAGTTCCCAGTATCCACAAGGGAGCTCAGTTCCACAGGATCCAGTGCCCTCTTCTGACCTCCACAGGCACTGGACAACATGGGTGCATTTACATACATGCAGGCCATACAGTCACACACATAAAATAAAAATAATAAAATATTTTAAAATCTACCTCTGAGTACCAGGGTACAAGTCAGTTGCAAGGTGTTTGCCTAGCGTGTGTGAGGCCCTGGATTCAATTCAATTCAACAATGCTTTAAAGAAAAAAAACTATTTCCAGCCCAGACCACCACCTAGATAGCCCCTGCCCCCAGCAGTTTGTTCCTCTAAAACCCAACATCCAAAAGTGATCCTGCCATCTCTCCCACATGCAGTAGGCAATGATTCTACTCACCAAGAAGGTCATATTGATGAGGCATCATCCTGGACCCCCCCATGAGCATGTCAGGCCCAGCCTCTCTCATGGTCTGAGAGTCACCTCTGGCCATTAACTGAATCCACATATGCTTGTGAAAGTCCAGCTCAGGCCTCAACCTCTCCTCCAGGCCCAAGCAGTGTTGGCACTGCCTCCTGTTGTACCATGTTGACCCCTTGTGGGTGGGTCTCCATCTCCAGCATAGCTGTTGTGCTCCAGCCACGCGGAGAATGGAGGACAATCAAACATGGCCTCAGGTGGCTCAGAGTGCGACTGGAGAAGTTCCTGGGATACTGTGTCAGTGGGCAGTTCGGTTATCAAAACCAAGGCAGAGGTTTATATAGGGAGGCCTTTCTGACTGTTACAGAAGGCGGGAAAGCTAAAGGTGGGGTCTTTAGATAAAGGCAGGAAGGTTGTAGGGCTGACATGGAAATTAGGAATGAAGAAACGAAACCCAAAAATCTGGTTCTGGTCTGGGGTGATCTTTGTGGGGAAAAAGAAGATTCATATCTACAGTGGCTTCCTGGGGCCAGGTTATCGCATCAGGCAGAGCAGGCCAGACTCCTACCATCCCTTCAGGGTATCCGGGATTGCTTGGCTTTGTTCAATACCTTTTGTGATAGACCCAGTCCCCACAACCCCTGCCGATCCCCAGGAATCTACCATACCTCAAACCACGAACCCAAATCATGCCAACCCTTCAACAGTTGCCAGCACCTCTCAGCTTACCATGCTCCTGGGATCTGCAGGTGCCCAGCACTAAAACAGCCCAGGACAGCTGTCACACCAGAGGGTCAGGCAGACAGCTCCTTCTGACCAAATGAAAAATAGAAACAAGCGTGCTGCCTCCAGCTCTCCCTCCAGCCTAGAAGTGCTGGGTGGAAGTGCAATGTGAGGGGAGCTGGGTGTCCCTGGACAGCATAGCATCAGGGCTGAGCAACCAAGGGCAGGTCCTGGTTTGGCTGGGACTCTAGAGCCTGTAGATCACCTCTACACACAAGTTGAGACATAAAGCACAGCTCGTCCTCCTCACGCAGCAGCTAACTAATAAACTAGAGGCACATTTATTAAGGCAAATGAATCCCCCAAATCACCAGGCTTCGCAGAGAGAGGAAGGTGAGGAAAGAAACTCGCAATGTGATCCCATTTATATAAATTTTTATAGCGTGCAAAACAACATCAGGTTTTATTTATGGATCAATCCACACCTCAGAAAGGCATACAGGGAAGGACATACCACCTCAAAGGGCAGTCATCAGGAGGGGAAGCAGGTAGAGGCTGGGTGGGCTGGGGCTTTACCTCCAGGGCTCAGTTCATCCCAGGGAGATGGAAGGGGGATGCATACCAGCAACCCTGCTCCTCCTGGAGGCTGGTTCCATACCCTGCCACCCACAGCACATAGCACACTGCGCACACCTTTGACTCCAATTAGGTGTAGACTTGTGGGGCCTCTCACAGTAAGCCCAGAACTCCAGATGGGAGAGAGCTTTACAGGAACATTAGCAGCTCCCCCAAATGTTCAATTGATCAAGTTTCAAACATGTGTAAGTCATCCCAATATTTCCTAACAAAGTGGAAAGTTCTCCCAGAATAGGATATCAGGAGGGAAAGGGCTCAGAAGACCAGAGATGAAAGTAGGGAACCAGAGTGAGAATGGGGACCAGGGTGGAGATGGGGGACCAGGGTGGAGATGGGAGACCAGGGTGGGGAGGGGGGGGGGCAGGGTGGGATGGGAGGCCAGGGTGGGGATGAGAGGCCAGGGTGGGGACGGGGGTCCAGGGTGGGGAGGGGAGACCAGGGTGGGACGCGGGTCCAGAGTGGGGACGGGGGACCAGGGTGGAGGTGGGAGACCACAGTGAGAATCAGACAGTGGGGTGGGGGGAGAATGGGGAACTAGGAAGAGGGTGGAGGATGCAACATAGGGATGAGGCACCAGGATCAGGAGGGAGCAGCAGGGTGTAGAGTGAGAGTCAGGCTGGAGGTGCACCCAGGTGCCCCAGGCCTACCCCATTTGGCACAGAACAGGGAAAGGACCACCCCTGGACTTGTGGATGGAGCGTTCTACAATCCCCACTGTTCCCCTTCCCCAGGAGATGGGAAGACTGATGGCTCAAAGCCCAAAGGCACAGCTAGGACCCTTCTAGATGGAGAAGTTCCTCACTAGTGTGGGTAATGATGCCCCGAAACCCAGTGACCTCAGGAAAGAGCCACCTAGAGCCCTGAGGCCAAGTGCTGGCCGGTGAGACCCACAACCCTCCCTTTCTAAATCCCTTTCAATCTCAAGTAAGCATTGCTCTCAGAAAATCTACTTAGGACGTCTTACTTTTTTAATATTTATTAATTTTATTTTTATGTGTATGAGTGTTATGCCTGCATGTAAGTGCACCCATGTCATGCCTATGGAGGTCAGAAGAGAGCATCAAATTCCCCTGAAATTGGGGTTATGGATGGTTGTTAGCTGTCATGCGGATACTGGAAACCAAACCCAGGTCCTCTGCCAGAGAACTCTTAACCCCTGAGCCATCTCTCCAGCCTCCTCTCCTGGTTTGGTTTGATTTGGTTTTGGTCTTTTTGAGACAGGGTCTCCCTGTAACCCCAGTTGGGCTGGAATTTGCTATGAAGACCAGGCTGCCCTTGAACTCATAGAGATCCACCTGCCTCTGCCTTCTGAGTGCTGAGATTAAAGGCAGGCACCACCACCACACCCAGCTTCTTACTGGTTTTTAAACTCCGCTTTTTCTGAGATAATCAGGCACCAAGGAGGAAGACAAGCGAAGTCTCACTCATCCACACAGCTGTAGGTCAGACAAGCACAAGGGCAAGACGGGTGCAGCCCAGGATTAGAGCCTGATCACAGCTGAGGCCAGCCTCCTGCTCAGCCCTCCCAGGACTGACTTCTGCATGTTCACCAGATATCCTGGGGATCCACGCCCACCTTCACCACTCCCACAGGACTTACTCTCACACAAAACGTCCCTGCCCCAGAGATGGGGTCCCCCAGCCTACGCTCATACGCCCGCAGGCCTACCTGCAGAAGGGTTTCCACCCCCTGGGTCTTCCCACTCCCAAGGACCTGGCAAACTCAGACTCCCTGACAGCCTGGTCTTGAGCAATACGGGAGCCGCCAGGGTCCACAGTGTCCTCACACCCACTTTGGGGGAACCTGTGTGAGGAAACCAGGGTCCCCTGGAGGAATGAGGCGGAGTCACGGAGCGTGGGCGCCCCACCAGCACCCACTCCACCTGCACCCACCCCACCTCCGCCTCCATCTATCCCCCCTGCACCCACACCACCTGCACCCCACCTCCACCCGTCCCCGCACAGCATCTCTGCCTAGTCGTCACCTCGTTGTTAACTAACCTTTGGCGCCATTTCCAGTTGAAGGACTGGATTCAGCCCGAGATTACTAGGGAACTTTAGATTGACGCTGTCCACCTCCGCGCTCGCAGGGAAACAGCGCCCCTTGGCGGCGCGGAGACCTGGAGGAAAGAAATGGAAAAGGAGAGGGGGAGGGGAGGGGAAGGGGAAGGGGGAGGGAAGGGAGGGGAGAGACAGGGGGAGGGAGGAGAAGGGGAGGAGAAATGGGGACCCGGCCCGAGAGGGAATGGAGGCGAGGGGGCGGGGCTGGAGGGGGCGCGATGGGGGGCTAGGGGATGGGGCGAGGACCCAAGGGAGAGGGCCAGGAGGAGCAGGCCGACCGTGTCGCGGAGGGGGCGGAGAGATAAAGGGGCTGGGGAAGCTGGGGGGAGAGGCGGGGAGGGAGGAGGGGGACGGAGTGGGGTGGAGCCTAGGGCAGGGGCGGGAGCAGCGGGACCAGGAGAGGGCAGGGGGTCTGGGGGGCGGAGAGGGGACGGAGGGGTTGGATGGAACAGGGGCGTGGCAGGGGCAGAAGGAAGGGACGGGGAGGGTAGGGGAAGAGGAGCGGGAAGGGGCGCCGGGGGGAGGGCACGGGGGAGCGCAGGGAGGAGGGGGCGCGCTGGCGGAGGCAGGGCGGCCCACCCCAGAGTGACCCAGGGCTCCTGGAGGGACCGGCCCTGCACCCCAAGTGCCTGCATCCGGGAAGCCTGCCTGACCCAGACCCACAGTGACTCTGGGGGCTGGAGGTGCGGGTCCTGGGAAGAGCCAGGCGCGCGGGGGCGGGAGGATGGTGGGGGGCTGGAGCAGCGCGCACGCAATTGTCCAGAGGACCGCTTTGCGTCGTCACTTCTAGAGCAGCAGTTATAAAACTTCAAGACTACCTTTTTAAAATGTATTTTATTTTAAATATCTCATTATCCTTTATTTTACGTGTATGAGAGTATTTGCCAGCATGTCTTGAGTGCACCGTGGCGTGCAATGCTGGCTCGGATCAGCAGAGGGCTCGGATCCCCTGGAACTGGAGTTCCAGACTCTGGTTGGGTGCTGGGACCTGAACCTGGGTCCTCTGCAAGAGCAGCCAGTGCTCTTAACTGCTGAGCCATCTCTCCAGCCCGAGCAGAACTAACTTTAATTACTAAAAATCACTATTCACTGTAATTAAGAAAACCCTTTGAAATCGAATGCAGGAGGGTTTCTGCTATTCTGGACCCCCTAGAGCAGGATAGTAAATGGCCAGGTCCCACCTGCAACCTAGGACGCTTCTAAGGGTCTAGGTCAGAGCAGACAATGTGGAGAAGCTCCAGCGGCTTAAGAGGTGGCATCTCCCTGGCGTAAATGGATCAATGCGGGGGGGGGGGGGGTGGTGGACGTGGACCAGGAGGTGTTATAGCCCTGGCCCAGGCCCACTCCCTGTTCCCATTCTGTTTCCTGAGTGTGGATGCTATGTGACCAGCTCCTGCACACTTCTGCGACCAGGCCTTCTCTGTCAGGATGGACTGGGAGCCAAGATAAGTCTTGCTCCTTTAGTTGCTGTAGTAAGGGTATTTTATCGCAGCCACGGAAAACTGAAACTGACTAAGTCTATGAGATACTTTTCTGCGGCTCAGATGACTGTGTAGTGTGCTGTTTATGAAAGGCCTGGACCACACCAGTGGATGTTCAGATATTAAGCCAGGCTGTGACCATGGGAAAGACTCCAGTTGGTATTAAACACTGTGGGAAGCATCCACTGTCCTGTGAGGTGTGGTCTGTGCCTGATTTTTCCTGTGATGTCATCTGCTTTTGATATCAGAATAAATGCCAGCCTCCTCAAGTGAACAGAAGATGGCTCTCTCCCCTTTAGTTTCTAGAGACTTGGCTCTATTTCTACTGGAAATGGCTCACCAGCGATGTCATCCAGGCCTGGAGTTTCTGTATAGGAAATTGTTTAAGCATAGATTCAATTTTGCTTAGATTTGGGCTCCTTGACTGCCTGTTTCTTCCCAGGTGAGATTCACAGTCTGTGTTTAAGAAAAGATACCCATTATCTTCTTTAAATTTCTCAGTATATTGGCATGAAGTTGCTAGTGATGCACCCTTTCTACCACTTTTTAAATATTTTTATCTATTATTTGTATCTTTGTGCATGAGTGTATTGCCTACATGTATGTACATGCAATACCCATGGAGGTCAGAAGAGGACATCAGATCCCCTGGAGTTACAGTTGTTAGCTGCCTGTGGGTGCTGGGAACCAAACCCAGGTCCTCTGCAGGAGCAGCAGGTGCTCTAACCACATAGCCAGCTCTCCAGCCCTTCCTGTCATTTTCATTTTGGTGGCGTTGCTTCTTCTTCCTCATATTGGTGATTTGTGTTTCTCCCTTTCTTCCTGGTCAGTTGAATATAAGTTCATCATTATTACTAAATGGAAAGATTCTTGGGGCTGGTGAGATGAGCTGGTAAAATTGCTTGCTGCCAAGCCTGATGATCTGAGTTCAATGCCCAGGAACCACATGATGGAAGGAGAGAACCCTCTCGAAAGCTGTCCTCTGTCCTCCACACATGTACTGTGGCATGTGAGGGTTCACACACAAAGAAATAATTTTTAAAGCAGTTTTTTGTCGCTGCTTTGTTTTTCTGAATTGCTTTTCTCTTTCCTATTTTACTCTACTCTTTCATCTTTAACATCTCATTGCTACGTTTGTCTGCTGGACACTTTGCTCATCATCTCTGTTATCAAGGCGTAGTCTGAAGTCCCTTCTTGTGGTCACCCTTTCCTGCAAGCCTCTGGCGCTCAGTCTCCCTGAGCTTTAGCAGCACCCCACAGACTTTGAGGTATTCTATTTTTATTTCCATTTCTTTAAAAATGTTTCCTAGGGATGGTGAAATGGCTCAGTGGGTTAGGCATCTGCTGCCTGAGCCTGAGGACCTGAGTTCAGATCCCCAGCACTCATAAAAATCTGGTCATGGCAACACCTGCCTGTCACCCCATTACTGGGGTACAAAGACAGGAGGGTCCCTGGGACTCACTGGCCAGTCAGTCTAGCCTTTATTAGCAAGTCTCAGGCCAGTGAGAGACCCCACTCAAAAAATAAGGTGGCTAGCAATAGAAAAAAGCACCCCTCATCTACCCCTAGTTCCCATATGTGGTGTGTACACATGTGCACACACACAAAATTAAATATTAAAAATTTTCAAATAGTGTATTTCAATTTCTTCTTTGACCTGGGATTATTTAGAAGTGTATTGTTTCATCCCCAAATATTTAGAGATTTTTCCAGATATCATTAAACTTTTGTTTGTTTGGGATTTTTTTATCCCATTGAACTCAAGCTGTTTAAAATTATGAAAATGAGGCTGGAGAGATGACTCAGCAGTTAGGAGCATTGGTGCTCTTGCAGAAGATCCAAGTTTGGTTCCTAGCACCCAAATGGCATCTCACAACAGTCCATAAAACTCCAGGGAATCCAGTGCCTTCTCTTGGCCTCCACAGGCACTGCACACACATGGTGCACATACCCACACACATACATCTAAATAAAAATAAATAAATCTTTCAAATTATATTTATGCCCATAATACATCCTGACAGTGTAAATACTCCATGCTCACTTGGAAGGAATGTGTGTTCTGCTGACATTTGGTGGCTATGTTATAAATGCCGTCTGTGTCCTAACTGGGCTCTTCCTCCTTGTCCCATCAGTTACTGAGGGAGAGACCCAGTCTCCATTTCTCTTTTCCATTCTTCCCAATTTACTTTATGTAACCACCGTTCTTCCACGAATTACCACCATGAAATAACTTTCTCTATCCAGATACAATCTCTGCTTAGAAATCTATGTTTCAGATATGAATGTAATTGCCCCAGCTTTGCTCTGAGTAATGCCAAGATATATCTTTCCCCATCCTCTTAAGGTTTCTGTGTCTTCATATTTGTTTGTTTGTTTGTTTGTTTGTTTGTTTGTTTGTTTTAGGTGTGTGAGTGTATTGCTGC
This sequence comes from Eospalax fontanierii, assembly GCA_035773235.1. NCBI lineage: Eukaryota > Metazoa > Chordata > Mammalia > Rodentia > Spalacidae > Eospalax > Eospalax fontanierii. The sequence goes on from CM069537.1 coordinate 78,503,321, forward strand.
ATGCAGGTAAGTGCACCCGTGTCATGCAATGCCAGTGGAGTTCAGAAGAGGGCATTGGATCCTGCTGAGGACCAAACAATGGCTTAAAATAACTCTGCAACTTGCAGAATATCCTGTGGAGACAGCTTGAGTAAGCTAAGAAGAAATAGTTCCTAAACAGGTTAATTTTTAGACATTGACCACCAGAAACATGCTGACTGCTAGTCTGGAGTGAATCAGTTATGTAATGTAAAGCTGTTAAAAAAAGATATGTTGTAAGAGATAAGGCTGAAGAAAAACAACTTGTGACTCTGATCCCCCTCCCCAACTTCCTCTGTAAAGCTTTCATTGTGGTTCAGTGTCTCAAAATTCCTTGGTATAAAAGATTGTGGCTTTTTAATAAAGTTGGCTTGGCTTGATCAATATCTCAGACTTGCTAGCCGTCTCTCTCCTCCGCCTTCTGTCTCTATTCTTTCTCAGGTGCCTGAGATTCGTACCCCTAGCTGTTGCCCCGCAGGCTGGGGCAGGATCCCCTGGAACTGAAGTTATGGATAATTATAAGCCACCACGTGGGTGCTGGGAATCGATCCTGAGTCCTCTGGAAGAGCAGTCAATGCTCTTAATCGCTGAGCCATCTCTCCAACCCATGCCTCCATATTTAAAGTGTGTTTGCTCCAGGAAGCATTTAGCTAGTCTTCCTCTTTATAGAATCTGTCTCTGCCTTTTGTTTTGTTTTACTTTGTTTTGTGACAAGATCGTGCTGTGTAGCCCAGGTTGGTCTCAAACCCTCAATTCTCCTGCCTGAGCTTCTCAAGCACTGGGATTACAGGTTTGCGATACCACACCCAGCACTCTGCCTTGCAAGTGTTTTAAGCATGTGCCTTTAACGTGATCGTTGCTGTCTGACTTTCAAATCTGTCTCACGTGACTTCTGTTCTCCCCATCTGTTTTTTTTCCTTTTTCTTCTGCCTTCATTTGGATTGATATAGTTTTTTTGACAGCTTAAAATTTTTTATTTATTATTTTTATGGGTTATGAATGTTCTGCCTGCGTGTGTGTGAGTGCACCACATATATATAAAATGCTCACAGAAACCAGAAGAGAGTATTCGATCTCCTGGAACTGGAGTTACAAATAGTTGTTAGCCACCAAGTGGGTGCTGGAAACCAAACCCAGGTGCTCTGCAAGAGCAGACAGTGCTTTAATCACTGAACCATCTCTCCAGCCCTGAATATAGTATTTTGCTGTTCCAAGTTATTTCCACTTTGACTACTTATTAGCTATAAGTTTTATTAGTTTAGGGTTGCTGTGTCTGAATATCCAGATGGATAGTATATCTCCAAGCAAGAATAGGGTCCACCTTCCCACTTGTTCACACAGGTAATGAAACATTGGACAGCACCCTCCTTCAGCATCACTAGCCCACTGCTGTCACACTGAACTGCTGCATAGGTGATGAGTCCTGTGTTGGGTTTTAATTATTCTAACAATTAGCTACCTTAAAGATATGTTTAAATAATAAATGTTTCCAACTAATTCATATCATCGCTTTTTCTAGTGTTCTTCAGAGCCTTGACAATCTACGTCTGGAAAATCACTTTTCCTCTGCTCAAGAGACTTACCTAACATCTATAGTGCACCTTCTGGTGAAGCTCACTCCTATGGTTTGGACCAAGGTTTAAGTGTCCTCAAGGGCTCATGTTCTGAAGTTTAATTCCTGCTGTGAGGAGTTGGGAGGATAAAAACTTAATCTGATTCTGGTGTTTAAGAGTGGGGCCTTTGGGAATAGACAAGGGCACCAGGGTGGAGTCCCAGGACTGACATTATAAGAAGAGGGAGAGAGACCACATGTAGTAGCACATGCCTTTAATCCCAGCACTCTGAGGTAGAAGCAGGCAGACCGCTGTGAGCTAGAGTGGTCTACATAGGGAGTTCTACACACCAGGGCTATAAAGTAAGATCCAGTCTTGAAGAGAAGGAAAAAGTGAAGAAGGAGAAGCAGGAGGAGGTGGTGGGAGCAGAAAACTTTCCCTGTGATGCCTTGAACCCTGTCAGGATCCTGCCAGCAAGAAAGTCATCACCAGATGTGGCCATTGGACACTAAACAAGAACCACGGTTAAGTGAATCTCCTTCCTTAGTTCTCCATCCTGTCTGTGGTGTTGCGTTATTGGCAGTAGAAATAGACTAAGATGTGCTCTGGGTTTTGTCTGAAAGTCTGTAAATTACCTTCAGTTTTCAAAACTAATTTGACAGATGGTATGCTGGGTTGGCACTGTTTCTTCCATGCAGCATTGCCCCTTGTCCCGCACTCCTCTTTAAAGATGTCGGCTGTCATTTTGTCTGTCCCTCTGCCTGGGATCATTTTCATCACATACTGAAATTGACCTTCTTAGAAATTTATGTTTATTGTCTTCATCAAATGTGAGGGTGCTGGGGGTCATTACTTCTTAAAAATAAAATATCAAAGGCTGGTAAAGAAGCACCTACAAGCCCTGTCACGCTGCTCATGGGAATGCAAAACGAAAACCAATTTGAGATCGGCAAGATGTTATGAAATCAATCCTACACCTTCCGAAGCCAGCAAGTCCTCTCCAGTACTGACTCAAGAAAAATGAAAATGTATGTTCTGTGCAGTAACCCATACATGGATATAACCATTTTATTCATAAGAACCAAATACCAGAAACAAGCCCAAACTAGGTATAAACACATAACACCATAGGAGCAGTTAGAGCCCGGCTCCACCGTAAAAGAGAAGGCCAGATACGGTGACATGCACCTGGAATCCCAGGACTAGGGAGGTGGAGGCAGAAGCATCAGGAGTACAAGGTCATCCTCAGCCACATAGCAAGTTCAAGGCCAGCCTGAACTACGTGAGACTCTGTCTCATAAGTAAAACAATTTAAGTAAATAAAAGTAAAACCAGGGCTACTGAGATGACTCAGGAGTAAAGGTGCTTGCTGCCAACCCCAAGAACTAGTTTGATCTTCAGAGCCCACATGGTGAAAGAACACCAACTCCAGTGTGTTGTTCCCTGACCTTGAGTGCATGCATGTACATACATCACACACACACACACACACACACACACACACACACACACACAAAATGTTTAAAAAAAGGAAAAACTAAAAGAATGATCAGATGTCACGGCCAAGCAGGTAGCCCTCAAATGCACTGTGGTAAGAGAAAGAAACTAGACTCAAAGGGCTTGGGAGATGGCTCAGTGGATGTCTCCTTGGCCATGTTAGCATGAGGACCCGAGTTCAGATTCCCAGCACCCACACAATAAGCTGGGCACAATGGTTCGTGTCTGTGATTTCAGTGCTATGGAGACAGACAGGTGGGTCCCTGGGGTTCACTGGCCAGCCAATGTAGTCAAATGAGGAAACTCCAGACTCGTTAGGAGACCCTGTCTCAAAATAAATAAGGTAGAGAGTAACTAAGGAAGACACCCAACAACAATCTCTATTAATCTTTGGCTTCCACATACACACATGCACATGTACACACAATATAAAACACACACGCACAGGCATGCACAAAGACCACATCCTCTGATTGCCTTTATATGACCCTCTGGAAAAGGCAAAAACACAAAGGAGCATTTATTGCCAGGCACTGGGCCTGGATAGTGGACAAATTTCCCAGAAAAGGATGCAAGGACACTGCAGCAGAGTGGGGTAAATGCATATCTCCATTTAACATGTCCGTTAAAGTCTGTTGAGTTAGATAGAAAAAGGATGCGTTTTCTCCAGGTGTCACCTCCATAAACCTGACTTTAAAAGAAACCTCGACTTGCTGTTTCCATTTGAGCATGTGAGAGCTTACACAGCACCACTCCATCCAACAGTAAGCGAAAGGCTGAACAAACAAATACCAGAGACTCTTCTTAGATCCATATGAGAAATGGGGTTTCAGGAAAAATTTAGGACCCAGAGTAGGAGAGACCAGGTGGTGAACACAGAATAACATGGCTTGTGAGCAGGGAGCTGCCAGGAAGGGCTGGGGCCAATGCCAAGGACCAGCCCCAAATTGCAGGTGGCATGGCTTACAGGGTGCACGCACTCAAACCTGCTTGTTGGTCACATGTTCTCTGGGCCAGTTCTGCGCTGTCCTGGGGACAGACCCCAGGAGCTCACAGCCCACTTCCAGGGCCATACATCCAAGGCCACACTTCCAGGGCCACACCTTACTCTGGTTGCTTTCTCTTATCATTCTCTTGTCATTCTCTCCCTTTCCACTGCCAACTTCCCTTCAGTAACCAAGAAGACAAATGATATTTCCTTGGCTGTCTCTTCCCAAGAGAAAGAGCCAAGAGAAATTTATTTCCCAGTTTTGAGCTTGCTCACGCTCTTTTTTCCTCTGTTCTAATCCTTCCCTAATTTTAGTCATACTATTACGTGTGATACCAGTATGATCAGTGTAAAAACAGCATTCCTCCCCTAGAGCTGCACATAAACCTCCCTTTTGGAGAAACAAAAGATCAAGCCCTCGATAGTTTTGAAGTACAACTTCAGACAGTGAGGAAATAGATTTTTCCAACCCTGTAATTCCTTTTCCTATTTTCCTAATATTCTCATCAATAAGGGCTTGTACATTATTAAATTGCTGTTCAGATTTAATAAGGGAAGCAATTCCAGTAATGTAGCAAAGGCTTACTCTTATACCCTCAATTCACATACTAAGGTTTTGTAACATTTACAGAAATCATAATAAGTGAAAATTGCTAAAATACTATAACTTTCATTCTCATGGGAATGACTGAAATGCAATTAAGCAAGTTACATTGAAACACAAGAAATACATTAAACACAGGAAACATCAAACCTGGTACCATTATGAGCAATATTTAACTGTCCAAATGTACATAGGGTGAACTTAAGCAAGCTATCACTGGTTCTTGACTTTGTCCATGGCTGCTGCCTGTTTCCCCATATAAGTCTGTGGGAAACTGTCATCTGATCAGCAAAGTTCTGCACTTAATCTTTTTTTTTTCATTTATTAGCATTCCCTGCAGTAGAATCCTGATTTACTGTTATTCTTTCCACGTAATGATGTCCCGTCAGTTGAGTATCATTCAGCATCACTGCAATCTCCTTTTCTTTCTATATGGCTAGATGCAGCATAGTTGAATTTATTATGTAAGTCCAATACAGTTCTCCATGTGTCATCAGGAACTGATTCCACAGCAACAGCAACGTCACTCTTTCCTTGTTCAGTCCCTGCAAACCGAACCAGCCTTTCTGGCAGCCACCTGGCATTCTCACCATCCTGTGGAAAAACAAATATGCCCTCTTCCCCATATTAATAATACCAGGTTTGAGCCATTATTTTTTGTAATTGATTTTTTTATAGTTCTATTGTTTCATTAACTTTTCTAAGATTTTATAATAATCTCCATTTTTTTTAGTTTTTTATGACAAAAATTGGTGAATTAGAAGGCTCTGTATAACCATTTTCCAGTTGTTCTTGAACTGCTCCGTGGCCTGAATTTTGTTTACAGTAAGAGGCCACTAATCTATCCATACAGGTTAAAGGGAGAAGCAATCATAATTCGAGACACAGTAGTTACTGAATGAACTTTCACCAATCTGGTACTTTTAATTACTGTATCCTATGCAGCTAAAACTCAGGCAAAGACCAAACATTCCTGAATAAACCTTGACTAGAAATTTTAAGATTACATATAGTTTTCCTTTTATATATCATGACATATCAACTTAGATCTTCAATCACTCCTATAGATCTTTTCTTTTAAAAACATCTCCATTCCCATATTTTTTTAACATCATCTTTTAACTGAACTCACAGCCTTATGTAGAGAATTGGCTGTGATGAAGGATTGGACTCAGGTGAAGGTCCAATATTTTCCCCTTTTACATCTGGGACACAAGCCTAACTCCTTTTTAGGAGCATTGGCAGTTTGTTTATTAGGACATTGCTTCACTTGATGTCCTGGTCGTGCATACCCAAAACAGCTTCCTGGGAACACATTATCAAATTGAAGCTTACAATCTTTAGCATAATCACTAATTGAGAAGTTTTCAGGTACAGGCTGCCATTTATCTTCTCTAAGAACTGTACGCTATATTATTCTATAAGCTAGTTTTGCTATAGACATGTTACACCATAAAATGAATAATCTTTGTTGAAATTAGTTTATCCCAATTCTCAACAGCACAATGTCCTTACTCTGAGGCTGTTTTGTTCTCCTTTTTACTTGTCACAGGGTCAGGTGGCTAGCCTCAGCCTGTACAAGTCTTGAAGAACATCCTGAAACAGGATTGAGTCTGAAGCGAGATGGCCAATCCAGCCACAGAGTCAACCTCTCAGTGTTATCAATATGATTTACACACAGATACAAAAATGTCTGTTTCGCTTTAACTCAGAGTTTACATGGGATAGACGAGCTGCTGAGTTCAGTAACTACCAGTAGGAATGAAAATACCTACTTCAGTTGCCATCACCTCCGCTGAGTAGCAAAACACAATTGTACAGCTAATACTAAGCATTGTTAGGACAGGAACCAGCTGTCTGATTGGGAAGAGATCAGTTGTGCTTGCATTGTTCAAATAAGATGTGGGTGAGAATCGAGCTCACAGCCTTATGTATGCTAGGTAAGCATGGTACCATTGAGCTATTTCCTTGGTTTAGCAAACTACAAACTGTAAAAAGGCTGAAATCCTATTTGGTAATTGTTGTGGAAAACAAAGCGCCCTAGGTCAAGGTGTGGCAGTTGGTGGAATTTACATGATTCGCCTGGTAATTAAGTAACCAAAAACCCAGAGTGATTAACAAAAAAAAGCCTACGACCATGGTCCTTTGATGTTGGAGATTTTAGCCTGTGTAACCATGAGCTACTGTAGGAGGATGCATTTATAAGATAGAGATTCAATTACACCCTGTAAATGCCACATTTCTTCTAAATATTCTTCCTTCAGCTCAGTCTCGGGCTTTGCCAGGCAATAAATGGTGGAAAATCCTCCTCTCTCAGATATCTAACAGCTTCCTCCTCTCTCTCCTCTTTTTCTTTAGGATCCAAAGACTCTTGAATAACTGCTTGATTTTAGGTTCCACAAAAGCTGGGTCCTCCGGCGGAGTGGAAAGTTTAGCTTTACTTTCCTCCTCCACTTGAGGTTCAATCCCAGATCCCATTTGCATTTTTTTTTCTATCTTGTGTCTAAGATCTAAACTATTCCTAATTAAAGTTCACAAACTAAAAGTATCCACTGGGACCTTGCTTGGTCCATGAACATCATAATAATCCTGAAGTATTTATTTATTTATTTTTACTTTTTTTCACTTATTTTTATTTTTTAATTTCCTACTTCAGGGAACTAACTTCTTGCTACCTGCTACCAATGCTAGGAAAGATCTTATCCTTCAATTAGGTCACCACATTAGGTAAAAAACAATTAAGAAAAAGAAGAAAATGAGAGAAGAAAAAAGATCACAACGTATTATATTATGGGTTTACAATATCATTACTTATGAGCCAATTGTCTATTACATATACTTTATATTTATAAAACTATGGGCTTACATTGTTACAACTTACAAACTAGTAAACTTATAAGACTTAATTACTTAGCATGTGCTTCTTATACTTATGAATATAAACTAATTATTTATCTAATACATAAAATTATAAACTTATGGGTCTACATCATTACAACTTACAGACTAATTATTTAATACATGCTCCTCCTTTTAAAGGACCCTCCTCTCCATAGGGGGCAGAGGGTGTTAATCTAGGTTGACTCTGAAATACTGAAGCCCCAACTTTATTTTGCTCAATGTATTTTTACACCTATCCAGAGCACAGGAATTTAGGCAGGAAGTCAAATTAGTGAACCTGGTCAATTTCAGGGGCTTCCTGAAGCTCTTGACTTGTTTACTTCCTGAGCTTAAGGAGCTTCCCTGTAGGTTGGAATGTTTTACCTCAAAACACAAACAAAAAAAAAATGGTTCCTGACAACCCATAACATATAAAGAAATTGAAACAATAATACAAAAACCTCCCAAATGATAAAAATTGAGACCCAGATGAATTCCCAGAAAAATTCTACCAGACATTTAAACTCCATTAGACAGTTCAACAGGAAAGAGAACAAACAGAGAGACATCTTAATTAAAGAATATCATGTACTGAATGAACCTAACAGACATCTACTGAATATTCTATCCAAATTCCAAAGAGTACACATTCTATTCAGCACCTGTTGGAACTTTCTCCAAAACTGACCACATCCTGGGGCACAAAATAAACCTCATCAAATCCAAAAATACTGAAATAATTCCATGCATTCTCTCAGACCTCAATGCAATAAAACTTAAAATCAACACTGAAAGAAGCCTTATTAATTTCACTAACTCACAGAGACCAAACAACACACTCTTGAATGATGAATGAGTCAAAAGAGAAATTAAGAAAGAAATAAAAAGTTTTCTGGACCAAAAGCCTGATAGTAATCTTTCAAACAGCCACCAACCCGTCCCCAGTGCTTTTCGTCAATGGTTCCTTCTTGTGGGAACCATGGACAGATGTCAGTAAGAAACTGAAAGAAGTAAAAAAGATCCTTTTTCTCAAGTTTGACTCCCCGCATTTTAAGAGCTTCCTTTAAGCCTTTAATAAACAAATCCTGTTTGCTTATCTCCTGTTCCATGTTCTTACCTTGGGGTTTCACCACTCGATTTCTTCTTCCTCAAAAGTGAAACTAATCGTACTTTCAGCAATCCGCGACGTTTTTTGCTGCGAGATCAGTGCATTCCTCTTAGCAGCCACGGTTATCTCAGTGAATGGAAGCATCTCCCTCTGGGTGGGCGAGCGGCATTCTCAGGCCTCTCTGAGGGTCTCTTTGAGCCCCAAGTTGGGCACCAGTTGCCCTGGCTAGCAGGGCAGTAACGGGAGCACAAACTCAGGTACCTGGAAAAGAATAGGGATAGAAGGCATGAGAGAGAAGGGATGGCAAGTCAAACAGTCTGATCAAGCCAGGCCATCTTTATTGAGCAGTAGCAGTCTTTTTATACAGACGCAGTTTGATACATTGTGCCTCGGTGGAATTTTTACAGAGGAATTTGGGGAGGGGAGTCAAAATCACAAGATGTTTTGCACATTTGCTCACAAGATGTTTTGTGCATTTGTAGAAAGATACAAATCATAGTCACAAGATGTTTTTCTCCAACCTTATTTTTTATAGCATATCTTTTTAACAGTTTTACATTGCAAGATTGTTTTTACTCAGTATTAATGGCCAGTATATTTCCTGTGGTCAATACCCAAAGGTTAGCCTCTCCGGGAGGTATTTTCTCTTAGCTTACTCAAGCTATCTCCACAGGATGTTCTGCTAATTACAAAAGTGTCTTAAGCTGTTGCTTGGTTCCTGGCATGAATATAGTTTCACATTCCTAGAACATGAGCTCCTTGATAGTTGAAGCTTTCTCCTGTATCCCAGCTCTCCGTCCCTCATGGAGGTTCTCAGCAAAGGAAGGGAGAGAAGGGGGAGAGAAGGAGAGAGGGAGGGAGAGACTAAATAAATGTGCCCCTGTGTTGGTATCCTGTGTGTGAGAATTGCCTTCCCATCTACAATTCAAAATCCTAATGGTAAGTATGGTACCCACTCAGTTCATAACATTCAGTCAACAGATGGATTCAAAGACCCATAGTGGATGGAGGCATTTGTAGTCACTGGGTCAATGGAGAGATAGGTGGGTGGATAAAGGAATTGGTGGGTGGTAGATGGATGGATGTGTAGGTGAGTTGGTGGCTAGATGGAGGAGTGGATGGATGGATGGATGGATGGATGGGTTGCTGGGTACATGGGTAGGGGGTGAGATGTGAGAATGGATAGAGAGATGGATAAGTAGAAGGAGGAATGAGTGGGTGGATGGAGGGACAGGAGATGGGTGGGGGGAAAGGTGATGGATGGCACAGTGGGTGGAAGGATGGTGATGGTGGTGGGGTGGTAATGGTGCAGGGGTGGTGATGGGTGGATTGGCAGTGATGGTGGAGGGTGGATACGGATGAAAGGGTGGAGATGGTGGTGATGGTGGAGTTGAAGGAGATGGTCGAGATGGTCGAGATGGTAGAGGGGTGATGGTGGAGATGGTGGTGATGGTGGAGATGGTAGAGGGGTGATGGTGGAGATGGTAGAGATGGTAGAGGGGTGATGGTGGAGATGGTAGAGGGGTGAAGATGGTGGAGATGGTGGTGATGGTGGAGATGGTGGACGGGTGGTGATGGTGGAGATGGAGGAGATGGTAGAGATGGTAGAGGGGTGGAGATGGTGGTGATGATGGAGATGGAGGAGATGGTAGTGATGGTGGAGATGGTAGAGATGGTAGAGGGGTGATGGTGGAGATGGTAGAGGGGTGGAGATGGTAGAGATGGTAGAGGGGTGAAGATGGTGGTGATGGTGGAGATGGTAGAGGGGTGATGGTGGAGATGGTAGAGGGGTGATGGTGGAGATGGCGGAGATGGTAGAGATGGTAGAGGGGTGGAGATGGTGGAGGGGTGGTGATGGTGGAGATGGAGGAGATGATAGAGATGGTAGAGGGATGGAGATGGTGGTGATGGTGGAGATGGTGGACGGGTGGTGATGGTGGAGATGGAGGAGATGGTGGAGATGGTAGAGGGGTGGAGATGGTGGAGATGGCAGAGATGGTAGAGGGGTGGAGATGGTGGTGATGGTGGAGTTGGTGGTGATGATGGAGATGGAGGAGATGGTGGAGATGGTGGTGATGGTGGAGATGGTAGAGATGGTAGAGGGTGGTGTTGGTGGAGGGTGGAGATGGATGGAGAGGTGGATAAGTGAGTGTGTAGATGAGTGTATGGATAAATGGGTAGGAGTATGTTCTAGGATGAGTTGTGTGTGGATGAAGGAACGGATGGATTACACAACTATCATCACCAGAACATCACCTGTGGTCAGATGGACCATAAAGGTCTTGAGGAACTGCTCACTCACCTCTGAAGTCTCAATCCCTGGCATCATCAGTCCCCTGAGATGGGGTCCCCATGACCACCCATCTCGAGAAGGTGCCAACAGAGCAGACAGGCACCTCAGAGCCTGCTTCGCTCAGGTTTGGACCCCTCTGAGAACCCGGGACAGCCTGTCCTGCCAAGCTTTCTTCTTTCCCACTGTGGCTCTTCTTTCCTCCAGCACATCTGTCCCCAGAGGCTTCTATCAAGCTTGAGACCACCCAGAGGTCACACCCTAGAAGAGCCACAGACACACCAAACAGAGACATCTCTGTCTCTCTGTTAGGTTTGAGGGTTAGGATGCTGCTAACCTCACAGACTGAGTTATGAGATGTCCCTTCTGCTTTTCTTCCTGGAATAGGCTGTTGAGTACTGGCAAAATTTCCTCAACTCTAGTAGACTTTACCAGTGATTCTATCTGGCCTGTGCTTCCTGTTCTGACAGTCATAATTACTGGCTCAATTTCTTTCACAGATGCAGGCCTATTCTGGATTGTTTCCAGTGTGACTTTTTTTATGTGTATGAATGTGTTGCCTGCATGTATGTAAGTGCACTGTGTTATGCAATGTTCAAGGTCAGAGGAGGGCATTGGATCCCTTGGAACTGAAGTTACAGACAGTTGTTAGCTGCTGTGTGGGTGCTGGAAATCCTGTACCTAGGCTGTCCAGTCTGTGTCCCTTGCTACCTTTCCAGAGTCTGAGGTGTCTGTAGGGATGGCTCCTTCTAATTCTGATTTGGGAGTTCTCTTTTCTTAGTGGGACTACCTGGGTGTTTATCTATTTTACTTTTTAAGTTCATTGATTTCAGTTCTGGGTCTCAAAAACTAATTATTTTTGCTTTAGACTTACTTTAATATCCTTACCCTTGAATCTTCAGAAAATTCTTCCAGTAATGCACTGCATACTATAAATTTTTCCTAACTACTGATTTTGCACATCCAACAGTTTTAGGTAAACTGTATTATATTCATTTGGTTCAAAATATTTTTTAGTTTCTCCTGGCTTTTCTTTGACCCGTTTCTTGTTATTTGGGAATTGTCCAACTAAAATTCTAGTACAACACCTCGCTGTAGTCTAAGATCTCATGCGTGTGATTTCTGGTCTTAGTATGTTGGGTGCGTTTTCTGGCCCAGAGCCTGGTCCACTATGGTTAATGTTCTCTGGGAGGTTAAGAGGAATATATAATCACAGATGGGTCAGTTAGAGGCCACTGGCTAATGAGGCTGTTCAGGTCAACTATGTCGTTAGGATTTTCCATCTGCTCTATAGGCAACTGTTGACAGAGGATGTTAACAGCTCAGGTGATGGTGGGTCTTTCCATTTCTCCTTGACATTCTGTTACTGGTTCACAGAGTCTGATGCCCTGTTCCTGGGCACATACATGTACACTTGCCCAGAAGGCACGGTTGGTAAGGGTGGAGCTTTGAGGGGTTAGGTACCTCAGTCCTCCCCAACCCTAAGATGTACATGGAGCCTGTGTGGTGGCTCTCAAACCACTAAGCAGCAGCACTCCCCTGAGGGGTGACCCCAACCTGGGGAGCCCTGGCATCCTTTCCCTTAATGGTTGTGGGACCTGCTTGACTCCAACCACTCAGAGAGATAAGGTGACAGGATGGGTATGGGGTGCACCTGTATCTTTGGGGGCCCTCTCACCTGCAAAAAGAGCAAGGCAGCCTCACTGGACACATCCTGGGAACCTGCAGATGTCCTTGTGGGCCCAGAGCAGTCTCTGGACAAGGCTGTTCAGTCCCACCACCAAAAGGAACATCAGGTATGCTGGCACGCACTCCTCCAAACACCCTCCAGGTCCCAAATTGAGAGCGGGGACCCTGATCTAGTTTGATGTGTGTTGCTGTGATAAAACACTGACCAAAAGCAACTTAGGTGAGGGAAGGATTTGGATGACATTTCCATCACTGCAGGAAGTCAGATCAGGGTCTCAAACAAGAACTTGAAGGCACACCTGCCTGTCAGTCCACAAAAAAAATACCTTAAACCAGGGAACTCACAGCTGAGGAAACACAGCAAAAACCATGGAGGACACTGCTTGCTGGCTCATGCAGGCTCATGTTCAGCGGGCTTTCTTACACAGCCCTGGCCACCTACCCAGGTAGTGGTGTCACCTATAATGTGCTGGACCCTCCAGACATCACAATTGATAATCAAGGCAATCTCCCATAGACATGCCCACAGGCCTGTCTTGATTACTTTCTATTGCTGGGATAAAAGCACTGTTATAAAAACACTGACCAAAACCAACTCGGGGAGGAAACAACTTTAAAACAGAATAACTTTAAAAGTTCTAGTCTTTAAAAAATGCAAACACTTTAAAAGTTCAAAGTCTCTTTAAAAGCCTCAACTGTGAACTTTTGTAAAATCCAAAACAAGTTAAATATTGTCTTATTTCGATAGGGAAGAATGGGGCACACTTAAGTAAAACCAAGGTCCAGCAAGACAGCTCAAGGCTGGACATCTGGGAGTCAATTGCAATCTTCTGGGCTCCAGAGGGTTTGGCCAGCTCCACTTCTCTGGCTCTGCGACCACCACACACACAGCTTGTCTCTTAGGCTCAGTCTGCCTCCACTTCACACCCTCCACTGCCTTGGTGATGGTCCCATGGTCCTATCTCCAGTATGATGGGAGCTCCACTGACACAGCTACACCTTCACTAATGGGCTCTTCTGGCCTCTCAGGGTGCAAAGCCTCAGATTCTCTCCATGACCCCCTCACACCTTCAACACCAGAACCATGCAGGAGATTCTTACACATTACCAAATCCTGCTTCCAGCTTGAGATGGAGGTTCGGCCCCCTTCTGGACCACAGCTTCTGTGTGCTGACCTGAGGAAATACTCCCCAGAAAATTCTGCCGCAGTGATGGTGGTCTCTTGTTAACAGCTGATTTTTCAGCTCCAGCTGACCAGCATCAATGGTCCCAGTAAAGCAAAGTTTTCACTTCAGTGGTTCTGGTCTCTTGTTAATCACGGCTGACTCTTCAGACACAGCAGACAAGAAACAATAGTTTCTCAAAATATCATATGAACAGTCCTGATAATCTTTGCTTCCCTTTGAAGCTTCATAAGCCAGGCCTCCATTGTCTACAATTCTTTCAGCACAACTATTCCAAGTTCCTACAGAACTCACTGAGCTCTAAGCAATTTTCCAGTTCAAAGCCCCCAGAACTTCCACAGTCCTCCCAGACATATATGGTCAGGTCTGTTTCAGCAATACCCCACAATCCTGGAACCAATTCCTGTCTGGGTTACTTTCTATTGCTGTGATAAAAACTCTGACCAAGGGCCAGCAAGATGGCTCAGCAGGTAAAAGTGCTTGCTACCAAACTCGAGGACCTGAATTCAATCCAAGTACCCACATGGTAGAAGGAGAGAACCAACTCCTTTAAGTTGTCTTCTAACCTCCATACCCATGCTGAGGCATGTGCCTCGGTCCCTTACAATAAATAGCACCAAATACCAATGATTTCTGGAACTTCTCATGGAAGGAAGGACAGAAAGGAAGAACGGAGGTGAGAGGAGACAGGGAAAGGAGGCATCCCTCAATCAAGGCAGCCAGCTACCCAGGGGGCTCCAGGTCCTGGCTCTCACATTGGCCCACTGTGTCAGTATAAATGTGACAGCCAGCACCATCAATAACATGATTTAATTAAGAGGTAATGACAGTGGGCTTGAGAGCGGGGGTGCCGGGATAATGGCTCTGGTCACCTGCAGGAGCACACGGTAATTCCAGGCTTGGATTTCATCATGCTGTTGTTTTTGAGAGAATTACCATATCTTTCAAATGTCTTCAGACTTTTATTCTCCTTGCACGGTCTCTGAGTTTTCTCTGGCCACATTGCTGATTAGTTCCAGCTAAATCTGCCTTTTCTCGTAAAAGAAAAGATCACGCATTTTATTTTCAATTAACTTACAGAAATCTATCAGGAGAAAAGTCCAAGTGCGCCCATCATTCACAAACCAATTTCTCCCTTCTCCCCCCGCTCCTTACTCCCCTCCACCGTCTCCTGTCCTTCCTCCTCCCTCTCCTCCCCCTCCTTCCCCTCCTTTTTCTGCTCCTCTTTGCAGTACAAAGAACATCCTAGAGGGAGTTGTACCACTGAGCTCCAGCCCCAGCCTGGAGAAGAGAGTGACCCAGGGTGGGTGTGGCCTCTTGCTGAATGGGGTAGCCAGAGGGCCCTGTCCAGGTTGGGGCTGCTATGCCCCATCCCAGAAGAGTCAGTGCACATATGCAGCCTCTTGCACCACCTCCAACCCAGGTGCCAGGTGCCTGTTGTCCAGAGCCCTTGTTCTACTCTCTGACCTTGGCAGGGGATACGGAGGGACATTGCTTACCTCACGGATCTACCTGGTTACAGTGTAGCTCCAGCATCACACCCTATGGCAGCTCACAAAGCCTGCCAGGCCCTCATCCACAAGGTCTGGTGTGCTGGGAGTCCTCAAAGGATCCCATACCCCAGAAGAATGACCCTGGGACTCTGAAATAGGTGATTGGTAACCACAGCCTGTCCTTGTGTTCCCTGGATAGTCTCCAAAGGTCTTCACGGTGCTTGTGGCTCAATGCAACTTCTCCCAGGGGAAGAGTGGGCTTCCTCCACTGAATGAATGACAGCCTTTTCTTGCAGCTTTTCCTCATCATAAATCGGTGCTTTTCTCCTAACCTGGGCTGTGCAGCGCACCAGTGCCAAAAGGGGAAGAGTGAAGGTCTCAGAAGCCAGAGCAGCATCAGTGAGAGGTAGGCTGCCAGGGTTCCAGAGCATCCCTCAGTCCTGGCCAGTGACACCTGTTCGGTGCCATCTTAGCACCAGTTCTACTTGCAAAACACACCCACCATCACTTCCTTCTGAGGATTCAGTGCTTGCTTTGGTCTCAGACAATACACAGAGGTCTTAGGAAAGTATTACCACTAGAAGTGAGGGCAACCTACTCTGCAGGGCTTCCCTAGCCACTACCACCTGTATCCCGTTGAAGGGCTCACTCTACCCCTGGAGGCGTCTAGGGACAGAGCGCCATGACCAGAGATTCAAGGCAGGGGTGTAGAACCTCCATATCTACAACACAACACCCAAAGGCCACATCTTCCTGCGGCTGCCCTGACCCTTAGCCCTAAGTGGGGAGGGGGCTTCCTTGTCCCCAGACACAGACCCTGAAAACAAAAGTGTGAATTACACACACCAGAGCCACCCTGCTTCACTCCACCTTTCCTGCCCACCATGGGCCCCTGTGGACAACTCCCCCTATGCCAAAGCCTCCCTTCCTGGCTGCTCAAAGGTCATCCTAAAACCATGCAGGGATCCCCATCTTAAAAGCTCAAACCTCCCTTCAGGCCACACTTCAGACCTCTGCAGGAGTATCTTCCTAACATGACAACCCTTCAGCAGTAACTCCTCACGGTGTCTTTTACATGCTCACTGATGGCAACATCTGAGCCTCCACAGGGACAGGGACTCTGATTTCCTACCTGTCCAGACTCCAGGCAGCTGCTCTCCACTCATGTGATGACTCATGTCATCCATCTCTCACTGTGATGTTCTTCTTCTGAACCTTCCCTGCCCACCCGGGAGCTGCCTATCTTCAGCCTCTGAACAGATCTCCTCCAGGCAGCTCTCCTTGGCACCAGAGTAGACCAGCTACTGCCAGAGCCTATTCTCATTACTCTTGACTCTTCACTGCTGGTCATGCTGGCTTCCCACTTTCTACCCAAGGCACATCCTCTTTTCCCCCTATGGCAGCCGGGGAGCCCCCTGCCTGTCTTTAGAGCAGGAACTGGGCCTCTCTGGGGAGTGGCTGGTCTACCTGCCCCTTACAAACAGCAAGGTCATAGCAGGACACAGGCCACGACCATCTGAGTCCTGAGGTGCCCTTTCCACACAGAGCTTCTCAGTGAAGGGCTTAGGGAAGCCTCAGGTAACCCCAGCTCTAACTTCAGTCCACCTAGACATCAGCAGATCACAGCAGGGACCACCAGGCAAAGGCTGAGTGACAGCAGGGCCCACAGTGGATCTCCATCTTTATCTAGAAAGTATAGCTATGGTCATTTACCTGCGCCTCTACAGCCTGGGCAAAAATAAGATGTGACTCCTTAAAATAAGAGTTGAGGGGCAAGAGAGATGGCTCAGTGGTTAAGAGCACTGGCTGTTCCTGCAGATGACCTGGGTTCAGTTCCCAGCACCCACATGGCGGCCAACAACTATCTGTAACTCCAGTTCCTGGAGACTCTGGTGCCTTCTTCTGACTCTACGGACAATGCACATGGGTGCACTTACACATATGCAGGTAGTACACTCATACACGTAAAATAAAAATAATAAAAGATTTTTTTAAAAAAGAAAATGGCCAAGATAAACAGAGAAATTACCAACGAAGCTGACATAAGCAGAAATGGAAAACACAAACAAGTAAAAAAAATAGACGTCAAGAATGCTGTCCCACGCCATAAGCCCAGCAGGCCATAGGATTGTGAGTTCAAGTCAACCTGAGTCAAATAGCAAGACCCTATCTCTAAAAAGAGATTGAAATATTTTTAAATTCTCCATGGGAAAATCCCAAGCCATGTGACCTCACTGGTAAATTCTACCAAACATTTGAGAGAGTCAATGCCATTTCTTCAAACACTTCAAACAATAGAAAATAGCCTGTTCCATTCATTCTGAGCCCTGTGTGTTAGTCTGATGCCCAAACCAGACAAGCTTCACAAGGAAACTGCAGACTCACATCCTACGTAGGACTCCAGCAACATATAAAAAGAATTATGTACCAGGCATGAGGGTACAAACCTGTACTACCAGCCTTGGGGGAAGGAGGGCTGAAGAAGGAGGATCATGGCGAGTTTGAGGTGAGGCTGGGTAAGCTAATGAGTCCAGACCTGTCCACGCCCACCTCGTCCAGCAAGGAAGACGCGACCCTGGACTCTTCTAAATGCAGTTTATTCAGGAACCTTGAACAATCTCTTTTCCTTTTTTCTTTCTAACTTCTTCTTCCCGGGGAAAGCCCGCCAGAGAGTTAAATTCCCCTCCTGCCAGCCAACCCCAAACTACCACGTGGTGAAAGCAGATAGGCGCACACATGCGGAAGGAGGGTCAGACCTCAGCCACAGCCAATTATGGAGCTGTTTGCTCCAGAGAGCGCTCACCTTCGGAATGGTGGAATGCGGAAGCAGGCGCCATCTTTAAGAGGCGGCAATCCGCAGCTCTCTACACAGACCAGCCTGAACTACACGGTGAGACCCTGTCTCAAAAAGCAAAACAAAACAACAACAAACCCCTATGAGCCAGAGAGCTGACTCAGAGACTCAAGGGCTAAGAGCTTGCTGCTCTTCCAAAGGACCAGAGTTCAGTTCCCAGGACCGCAGGAGGTGATGTCTCACAACTGCCCATAACACCAACTCCAGGGGATGCAATGCCCTCTCAGACTTCTTCAGGCACCCCCAACACATGGCACACACACAGCACACACATAAACTAAGAAATCAAATAAAACTTTAAAAATAGAAGCAAAAGAGAAGAACTAAGTGGGGCCCGGCAAGACAGCTGAGCAGGTGAAGGTGCTCGCTGCCAAGCCTGACAACCTGAGTACCCTCCCTGGGATCCACATAGTAGAAGGAAAGAACTGACTGCCACAAGTTTTCTTCTGACATACCCACACACTGTGGCATGTGAATAAATAAATAATAAATGTTTTAAAACTAACTAATGAATGAATAGATTGTACCTGTGACCAAAAAAGAATTTCTCCCTGAATCAGAGGCTGGGTAAGCACCCAAAGCAGTCGGTGAGCTGTACTGCAAAACTGACAGGCTGACAGACAGAAACCAGAGATTGTGAGGAATCAGACTCATACATGCCTGGCTGGGGTGTAACCTGGCACGGCTGCTTTGAGAACCTGTCTGGTAATTCCTCAAAGAGTCAGACAGCCACCACATGACCAGCCAGCCATGCCATGCTCAGGATCCAAGAGAAATGAAATGGATCTGGAGAGATGGCTCAGCAATTAGGAGCACTGGCTGCTCTTGCAGAGAACCCAGGTACAGTTCCCAGTACCCACATGGCAGCTAACACCCATCTGTAACACCAGTTCTAGAGGATCCATTGCCCTCTTTCTGGCCTCCATGGGTGTGCACGCACAGGTGCATTTACATACGTGCAGGCAAAACACTCATACACATAAAATCAAAACAATATGTAAAATAGAAATGTGCACCCACCCACCTAGAACCATGCCCAAATACATACAACCCCAATGCCTATCTGACAGGGACACACACAGAACACACACAGAGTGGGTATCACTGCACCAGAAAGAGGTGTGACATCCCAACACCCACCACAAGGGGGAACCTCAGAAACGCTGAACTGACTGAAGGCCAGCAGATAGGAACACTGTACATGATATGACTATGACATCCAGAAGAGGCAAATTAGAGACAGAAAGCAGATCTGGGAAGACAGGGGCTGGGAAGGGGCTGGGAAGTGACTACTGAGGAAACAGGGTTTTTACGAAGTGACTAGGATGTTCTCGGCTTGGGAGTCTGGCTCACTGGTAGAACGCTTGCAAGGTCCTAGGTACAGGAATAATGAAAAGGCTCTGTGTTTGCTGTGCAAACATGCAATCTGAGTTTGATCCCACAAACCCACGTAAACAACTGGGTGTAGCGGTTCATGTTTATGATCCCAGCACCAGGGAGACAGAGATGGAGGGTCCCCAGGGCTCATTACTGTCATCAATGAGATCCAGGCCTGAGAGACCCTGTCTCAAAAGACAAGGTGGACCAGTAGCTGAGTCTGTCCTCTGGCCCATGCGTGTACACGCACCCACACATACGTGAATGTGCACACACGTGAGACTGGCTGCAGCAATGGCGGCACGGCTACGTGAATGTAGACATACAACTGTACACTGAGGACATGGATTTTGTCGTGTGTCTGCTGCCTCAGGGAAGCTTAAGAGATGCAGGCCTAGAGAGAGAGTGGGTTTGGTCTGAACGGCTCAGCCGGGCCTTTCTCCCTGGTAGCTCTGGGGTGGGCACCCCAACTCTGCCCCAGACCTGTCCCCACCATCACCTTTGCCAGAAGAAGGTCAGAACCCCTGTCTTTCCTTCCCCTCTCACCAAGAGCCCAGGTCCCTAAGACAGCTGGGCATTCTAAAGTGTCTGGATTTGCCCAGCGGGCATCAAACTCTGGCATTCAGCATTTCACAGGGGCCACTGCCAGAGTAGCTGAAGCTCAAGGAAGCAGCACTGCCTGAGTCCGCATCGCCAGACCACTCACTGGGTCTGTCCCAAAGCTGGTAGTGTCCAAGAACAGCACAGCTTCTGGGAGCCCCCCGCCAAAACCCACAAAAGAATAGCAGGAGCTACCCTTTGCAGTATCTGGAGAACAGGCCTCCCACATGAGCCCTTGCTACACATACCTCAAATCTCCATAAAACCACACAGAGGTGTTAGAGAGATGGCTCAGTAGTTAAGAGCACTGGCTACTCTTGCAGAAGACCAAGGTTTGATTTCCAGCACCCACATGGCGGCTAACAACTGTCGGTAACTCCGGTTACAGAAGAATCCAAAGCCCTCTTCTGACCTCAGGCATTGCATGACATGGGTGCACTTACACACATGCAGGCAATAAAATAAAAAATAATAAATTAAAAAAAATTTTAAACCTCATGGCACGTACTCCAGGATTCCCCACCCTAAACCCCCAGGCCATGGAGGCTAGCCAGAGGAGCCTGGTCCAGCTTGCAACTGCACATGGACAGGAACCTGGAGAACCCCATTCCTCTAACTCGGCAACAGGGGAAGGGTGTCATGAGGGCCTCAGTGCTGTCAAGGCTTCTGCCCATCAGTTCTATGCCTGTGGGGCAGGGTGGGCTCCGCCAGGGCTTGCCAGTGCCCTGCACTTAACCCAGAGGCTCACAAAGACGGAGACAGACCACTGGATGAGACTTCCTACTTCATACATTTAATTCTAACCCTCTAAAAACATGCTGTGGCCAGAGCTCCCTGACCAGTTGGCTGGCATCTCTGGTCAATGTCTAGCAACCACCCACATGATGTGTTTTGTTTCACAAATTATACTTTGCATAAAGTGTGATAAGTTCAGAATATATTCTCTGTTCTTAAAATACAGTGCCCTAGCCAGGCGTGGTGGCGCACACCTTTAATCACAGCACTCGGGAGGCAGAGGCAGGCGGGTCTCTATGAGTTTGAGGCCAACCTGGTCTACATAGCAAGTTCCAGTCCAGCTGGGGCGACAGGGAGACCCTGTTTCAAAAAGACAAAATAAAATAAAATAAAATAAAATACAGTGTCCTAAAACAGTGCTCTTAGGATCTGCATAAAATCTAAACATACTTCCAAATGTTGATTTCATGAGCAATACCATTAATTAAAGCATTTTTTAAGCCAGGGATGATGGAGAATGTCTTTAAGCCCAACACTTGGGAGGCAGAAGCAGGCAGATCTCTGTGAGTTTGAAGCTAGCCTGGTCCACAAGTCAGTCGAGGTTACAATAGTGAGACCGTGTCTCAAAAAAAATTATTATTTTTAAAGGAGAAATAAAGTGAGGAGGGAGGAAAGCACGGAGCGGGAGAGGGGAGGACCCGAAGGCTCCAGGCCAGCACGGAGGTCACTTCTGGGGGCTTCACAGAGCTGGGTCTGGAACAGATGGCCCTACCCTCTTGAGTGCAAGGTGGAGGGACACAGACATCTAAGAACACAAGGGCAGAGGTTGTGACAGAGGTGGAACCCGGTAGGGTAGCCTGGGCAGGACCTGCCTCCTGCCCTAGACTGAACCCCAGAGCTCCTGCCTGACTGGTCTCAGCCCACTGCACAGCCCTCGAGACTCACCTTCCCAGTGGACACTGCTGCTGACTGTACCTGGGCCTGAGAGCCAGGTGTGCTGGGGCATGAGCTGGTAGCCACATGCAGGAAGCCAACCACAGGCCCAGCCTCTTGACCTGACAGGATAGGCACCCCCAGCCCAAGGCTGGGCTCCCAGTCTCAGGGTTTCTTTGCAGGATAGGGATGGAGCCAGGGTTCAAGTGGCAGTGAAGAGAGCTGGAAACAGTCCAGGCTGAAGCAGGGGGAAGGTGAAACATCTGTTGAATCCAAACTAAGCAAATGTGCTGATTCTCTTGGGTCTGGTCTGGAAGAGAATTCAGACAGCCAGTCACACACTGCAAGTCCTACAAGGGAAAAGCAGTGTGCACTCCAAGCTCAAACCACCCACCAACATGCCCTGTCCATGGGATCACACCAAAGGCTGGATGCAGAGGTTGTTCACAGACGTGGGCATGGGCATGGCGGAGCAGCAGTGGCTCTTCTAGAGACTCCCTCCTCCCAGGTGATCATCACAGCCCTGGAAGAAGAACCAACAGTCACAGGGGATTGCAAATACATAAGCGGAGTCTTTATTGTCATGACTATTAGTAACTCATGACACCAGCCACTAAGAAGGCAGAAATTCACGACCAGGTAGAACCGGTGGTGGGTTTCTTGCTACCCTGAGGGTCAGCGGGAAGGACTGCACCTGCTGACCCAGAACCTCAAACTTTGTTGATCACCAACAGGTTCCAAGCCAGGCAAACAGTTACAGAATGAACCTTGAATGCTCAGGGTGTGCTTATTGGAAAGAAGGTCCAACAGTTGAGACCTTCTAGACAATATGCACTGGCCCCACGTCTGTTCCAGAGGCACCCACTGCCATCCAGCTTGGTGTTTATCACAGGGACCTGGAGGTGACAAGGTCCAAGGCTGAGTATTCGATACTTGCCATTCAGACCAAGCTTAAGGGGGCTGGGAAAGGCATTCCAGGAACTGTTACCAACTGGCCACCCAGGGCCCCTTTTTTCTGCTCAGAGCACCCTTGGCCCAGCACCAGGGGAAACCAAGAAAAGCTCTTCAAACACCAAGGGGTCAAAATGGCCTAGCCTACCGGCCATGAGCTAGCCCTACTGAGGTGTCTCTGAGGCTCAGCTGAGCATCACCCTCATTCAGCTAGGAAAAAGGATGAAGAAGGGACCTATGCTGGACTCCCCCCTGACCACAGCTTTCCTCATATTACCACACTCCCTGAGGAGCCATCTGAAGGGTTCTTGAATGACCAGCCAAGGACATCCACCAAGGGCCCTCCACACTGACACAGGTAGACATGAGCATCCACCTGGACTCAGGTAGACATCAGCGTCCACCTGAACTCGGGAGGGCCTGGATACCTGCCTAGGGGCTCCTACTCTGGGATGGCTCTCACAAGGTGTGAGGCTAGCCCCACCATAAAGGGAGACAGGCATTCTGGCATCAGGAGATACCACCAGCCAGGACTAGCTGAACAGTTCAGACATACATGAGTCCAGGAGGCAGGTCTGGCAAGTCTGGCTGGGATGGGCAGCACACCCAGGACAGAGTGAGTGCTGGTCTCACATTGGAGAGAGGCTAAGCCCAGTCCTCAGCCTGCACAGGAACTAAATCAGCTGCTTCCAGAGGGGTTCACACAACTGCAAGGGTTCCCTCAGGAAAGCTGGCCATCATGGAGGGGCCAAGTACAGCAAAGACCACAGGGTGAACCCCCAGACTTGCACCAAAGCACAGCTAGGGAGCCACAAATCTGAGCCCCCAGATTTTCTGGCCTAAGCATGTCCCCAGGGACTAGGGAGAGGAGGTAGGTAGAGTAGGCGGACCCTTTCAGGTCTCTGAGAAGAAGGTCCTCAATCCTGCTGGTCTCAGCCCCATGCTGCCCAGGTCAGGACCAGAAGACAAAGGGCTTTCTTTTCAAGCATCTCCTGTTCCTTCCTCAAGCATCAAGGAGGCTAGACCTCCCATGGCCAGCCCCTATCTCCCTGAGCCCATTTTCTGTTCTGCCCATACAGCCACGTGTGGCTCTTCCTTCCTTACTTGCAGCTTGGGAGAGAACTGCCACCTAGAGGAAAGGCAAGGCAGGCTGCAGACCAGCCAGGGACAGGGGTGCTATGGGCAACAGCGGGTACTCAGAGGCCATATGGCGAGGAGATAGGACATGGAGGATCCCCACCCTCCCCTAGACTTCCCCAGCCAACTGAAGGAATTTGGGAACTATCCCACTATCACCATCCAGCCATGCATCCAGGCACAGCATGAGGCTCAGAAATGGAACAGCCCATACTGTTCTCTCCCAAAGCTTGTGGGGGGGAAGGGGGTTGGGAGAGGGAGCACTGATTTCCAGCTCAAGTGCAAACAAAACTGTACCCAAGGAAAGATGAATGACCAGACCAACTAAAAAGACTCCTGCTGCCTGGCAGGTGTCTCCAAAGGCAGCTGGTGTCACTGACAGGGTAGGGTCACCCGGGCACCTACCTGCACCTGAGCCCTCCATCCCTCAGGCTTGCATCCTATGGGTTTTCTGACTGAACTGCAGCCCAGCAGGAGAAAGGTACTGTTCGACATTCCCACAGGATTATCAGTTTCTTCCCCGGGGCACTGCTGTGGAATCAGAGCCTTCTTTGTGCTGATCTCCTGGGTAAATGGGCAGATGGGGATGAGGCTGTGCCTCATTGAGCAAAGTCCTCATCAGGTCACATGCCATTTCTCACACTTGAAATGCCAGATTGTAGAGCTCTGGTGTGGGCCAGATTCAGTGGCAGGACTCCGCAGGTGGCCACAAGGGGCTTCAGCACTGCCTTAGCTGATCTCATCTCCACCAGCATTCCTGCTACTCTGCTTGACAGGCTTGGCTGGGAACGATGCATTAGACAGGCAAGTCTTCCACACTAGGGCACAGCATGGGTCCTTTTTTTTTTTTAAATTTTATGTGTATGAGTGTTTTGCTTGCATGTATGTAAGTTCACTCATATCGTGCAATGCCCTTGGAGGCCAGAAGAGGGTGTCAGATCCCTTGGAACTGGAATTACAAACAGTTGTTAGCTGTCATGTGGGTGCTGGGAACCAAATCCAGGTCCTCTGCAGGAGCAGCCAGTGCTCGTAGCTGCTGAGTCCTCTCTGCAGCCCTTCACAGTGCAGCAGTGTCCCTCCATGGGAACCATGCCTGGCAGGGAAGGGGCCCTGAGCCCGAAGGCTGGTGTTCCACTGTAACGACAGCTTGGGGTGTGCAGACCGAGTGACTTGGCAGGGGCTTCCGTTCCTTTGTCCCTAGGAGACTGCGCTTCTCAGTTCATCTCCACCCACCAGGCAGACATGCCCAGCTAAACTGGCAGCACATGAGCCCCTCGGGCTCAGCTCTCAGGATCCCATGCGATGGACCTGATTTCTCTGTCCACCCACTTCTTCTCTACCAAACCTACAAGCTTAACAGTGCCTCCTCCACAGATTTCACCAGCCTCTATTTCCTGTGACTGGGTCTGGGCAATTTTGTTGAGAACTATTACTATTTGCTTTTCTGTAAAATAAACACATAGTTTTCCCAGGTTTGCTATCTGTTGGTGGTTTTTCTGTTTTGCTTTTTTCTTTTTCTGTTGTTGTTGTTGTTGTTGTTTTTGAGACATCATTTCCCTGTAGCCCCAGCTGGTGGCCTGGAACTATACAGACCAGGGTGACCTCAATCTCACAGAGATCCCTGGCTCTGCCTCGAGTGCTAGGCTAATTAAAGGCAGGCACCACTATGTCTGGCTTGCTGGTGGCTTTCTGAAAAGTTTATAGATTCTTTACAGGTCAAGGAATGTGCCAGGCTTCTGTCATTTCAATTGAAAATATTCTACTTAGCCTTTTGATATTGACAAATGTTTTGTTGTTTGTCAAATCTTGCATTTTCAAAACATATCAATTAGTATTTTCACTTACAGCTCCTGAGGTATTTTCAGGTGGGTTTTACTTTTGTTAAGTGTTACACGACTGTATTTTCTGCATGTAAGTGCACCTATGTCCTGCAATGCCCATGAGGGAGAGAAGAAGGCATCGGATTCCCTGGTACTGGAATTACAGACAGTTCTTAACTACCATGTAGGTGCTAGGAATCGAACCCAGGTCCTCTGCACAAGCAGCAACCACTGAACCATCTCTCTACCTCCCAGAATCAGATTTTTAAAGGAGCACCCCCACTCTGGCTGTAAGGGAACATGCTGTCCCCACCCTACACCTGGGTTTCTAATGGTTTCATTTTTAATGCCAATCAATTGTATTGATAAAGAAAACATACAGAGAAACACATCCAGAAAAATGAGCCAACACAGGGAGAGAGTGGCAGGGGATAAGGGGAGCTGGACCTGGTCAGGAAGGGACCACAGTGTTAGGAGACATGAGCATTGTCATAGGTGGAGAGGCTGGGCCCAGGGTCAGCACTGCCACGGCCCTAGGCTGAGGGACCTCCCCCTCCTGCCTCCAAATGGCCATATCATAATCCAGGGACCCCTGACCAGCACTCATGGGAAAGAGAGGGGCTGGAGTGGTCCAGAAGCACACACAGCTGTTTGGGGGCTTCAGAAGATGACAGGCTCCGAGAACTTCTAAGAAGCCTTAACCCACTGACCAGCACATGGAAGGAAGAAAGACTCCAGGGTCAGTACAAGTCCTGCTTCGCTAGAAAGTACAGCTAAGCTAACCCCATCCCTAAAGCTAAACTGTCAGGGGTCAGTGGCTCACAGTAGGGGACACAGTTCCCTTCTGTTCTTCCTGCCACACAATTTCTAAGTAGTAACTCATTTCTTTTGAACCATTTGAAATTTACCAGCTGTAAAAGGAAGTAACCACAGGCTTAAAGAGTGCAAATGTTCAGGCCCACGGGAACCCTGTGAGGAAATGCAGCCTCCGGCCTCATCTGTCTTACGGCTGTGCTTTGCTCTACCTAGTCCAAAACAGCTGCCCTAGGTCATCTGTTATGTCCATATACCCGCCATCATGACAGAAAAGGAAGGGGTTAAAGAGGGTAGTCCAGCCGTTAACAGCACTGGCTGCTCTGGTGGAGGATCTGGGTTCTGTTCCCAGCACCCACATGGCAGCTAACAACTGTCCATAACTCCAGTTCCAGGGGATCTGACACTCTCTTCTGTCCTTCACAGGCATTGCATGACACAGGTGCACTTACGCACATGCAAGCAACTACTCATA
The DNA here is from genome assembly GCA_035773235.1 of Eospalax fontanierii. Classification (NCBI taxonomy): domain Eukaryota; kingdom Metazoa; phylum Chordata; class Mammalia; order Rodentia; family Spalacidae; genus Eospalax; species Eospalax fontanierii. The sequence continues at coordinate 78,530,320 of CM069537.1, forward strand.
CACATAAAAATAGGTAAATCTTTTTAAATGGGAGGGGAATTCACTCAGAGGACGGCTCCTGAAGTCATACTCTCAATTCCTTCCTTTGGTGGGACCTTGATGTCCTGCCCTCCAGCTGCAAAAGACTAGAGATGGAGAGGCGATCAGTGGGTCTCAGCTAGGCTCTTGAGGGAGGTTTGCTATAAGGGTGTTTTTTCAATCTGTCGTTTGTGTTGTTACATTTTTACCATGGTTTATAAACCGAGCAAAAACTTAGGCTTTCATGTATATGGGCTTAGCATGTTTACCTAGGCTTTGTGGCTTGTGAAGCAACTTTAAAAAAATAAGTTTCAAGTTAGCATACAAAGTAGACGGCTTCACAACAGCATTTTCATACATGTAGAACACTGCAGTTCTGTATCCTGTCTGAAGTGCTGAGTGACACGGTCTCACTTTCACAGAACCAAGGTAGCGCAAGGCCATGGAGGAGGGGAAACCAGCACCTTGGAGTGCCAGGTGGGTTGGAGCAACTTGTTTCAGACCCAGAGAAGAGATCAGATGTGACCCAGGACCTGGGCTATTCTCAACCTTGGTCATGGGTGACTTTTTGCAGTGAACAGCAGTCAACTCGGACACGTAACTGTCAGATTGCTAATAAGGGACTAAGTGCTCAGTCCTGAATGGGGCCTCTCTCTCTCCTGTCTCTTTGTCTCTCTCTCACACACACACCCCAAGGCTCAGGGAACATCGTGAAAGAGGATGAAAGACGGGAAGGTGTGCTGTGAAACACTGTCTTCAGGACGTCACATGGCTATCGCACACATGGACTCACAGCAGCTGTGGTGACCCACGTAAGATCAAGCCAGCCAAAATCCCAGCATGGACAGCTGCCAGGCCCCACCCCTTTCAAGAAAACTACTGGCAGTCGACAGCTGCAGGGACAGGGAGAATATTTTTTGAGGGTGTCCCTTCCCACTGGTGTTTCAGTGGATGGCCCCATTCCCAAGTACATACAGTTAGCATTTTATCAAAAAGAGACATGACAGTCAGGAGGCATGGACATGCTGGGATGGGGAAACAGGTTGGTATGATTGCATCTCATGGTATACATGTATGAAATGCTCAAGAATAAAGAACGGAATCTAAAAAGGAAAAACAAGCTAGAGGCTGGAACCCAGGACAGCCTCTCAGCAACATACCACCAGGTCTAGGCTGGCCCAGTCAAGCCCAAACTCCAGGCTGTGGTCATGGTCCCGAGGGCCAGATAGGGTATGAAGGCCATGCCAGTGAGAGGCCAGGAAGTCAGTCAGCACTAAGACTTAATACCCACCCAAGGGAGGGTGCCCACCTTCCAGGGTTGAGTGATACCTAGATAAGGTCTTGGTGACCAGTCTCTCAGTCTACTTGGGACCTAACTCAATGCTGATCCCAGGGAAGTTCTGGACAGTTGGAGACAAGTGGCCCCACATCACAGCAACAACAAGGTAAAGCTATGAAAGGGAGGGGACAGGAAGTGAAGGCTGAGGAAGGCCAGGCTAGCTCTGGAAAACTCCAGACAAGTAACTAGGTGGAGGGGCTCCAGGCCCTGACTTTGTGGGAGCCAGAGGTGATGGGGATCAAGGCGGGGCACTGCCAGTCAACCGGCTCCAACCCCAGGTTGGCTGCCTGTGTCCTTCCAGCCCCAGTGTACACCAAGCCATACTCCTGTACCAGCTCCCCCTGACAGGCTATCCCAGGACAGGCAGAAGGCAAAAGCCAGTCACAGCTTAAGCCTGAGGCCTGCTGCTTCTGTCCAGATTCATCTGACTCCTGCTCAACAGTGGGAGGCAAGGTGGGAAGTCACAAAGCTCAGGTGGAAGCCTACGGTGACTGTCCACCAGGAGCTCACAGACCCAGTCCTCCTTGTCAAGGTGGAGATCTAGGGATGTCTGGACGCACAGGCATCTGCCAAAAAGGGACAAAAACTAGCAAAGGAAGACTTTTTATTTTCAAGTTTCTATGGAGATATTACAAACAATGTAGACTTAAAAGAACATTTAAAATTTTTAGTAACTTTTTAGTTTTAAAATAAAAATATGATTAGGCAAAATAATAAATAATGCCATCCAAGGTCAATTTTTAAGATCAAGATGTGTCAGCCACCTGGCCACACCACCCGCCCACAGCCCTAGCCCAGTACCCTCACGACCCCTCAGGCTGAAGCTCGTCAAGCCTCCTAGAGATGTAGGAATGAGAGGGCCACACTGTCCAAATCTTCACTTTATTTTTAATATAAAAAATGCAAATTTGGAAACCCACCCTGCTTCCCCCCTAACATAATGCTTTACTTCTTAAAAATAAAAATAAAGTACTAATTCTATATACATCACATGTACCATACAAAAATGTATCCAAAGTTCTATTGCTACCAAAGTGTTCTAAATTAAACAAGTTACAGAAAGCCCCTCATTGTAAACAAAAGATTACAAGTTACAAAATCAAAGTACACACAGGCCAGTCATGTGTATAACCACGCAACACATTCTGCTCCCACAAGAAGTTGGATTTTTATGTGCCTGTATAAAAATGCATATCAATATACCTTTGCAAATTTATTTTTCATTATAAAGCAAATGAGTACACTTTCTACAATAAATAACCTGCTGGGAGGCAGGTCTTTAGGAGTCAGGGCGGAGCGGGAGACTGGGGCAGACAGGAAGATGAGAGTGCCCCGCCCGGCAGCAGCTGGCGGAACTTTTTTTGGTGATCTGCAAGTGATGCACACAGCATAAATTTATTCTCCTCTTTGCACAAAGTACCATTCAAAATAATGTCATTTTCTTTCTTAAAATACACATTTGTCATTGTAAATTTACATCCCGTCTTATTAAATAAGCGGTACTCTGTGTAAAGAGCATGAGCTACAAAATTATTAAACATTCAAAAGTCTTTAAAAAAAAAAAAAACACTACAGATTACAGTAAGTGAGGCTGCGGCACACCAGTGGGACACCCACAGTGCTCAGAATGTGCGTCTGCCCCACTCACAAAGCCAAGACAAGATGGTTTCACAGAAAACTTGGAAGTGAAACCTCCCCCTCCCCAGAGAAAAAGAATTAACGAACTATGCCTACAAAATCAGAATAAGTTAAGTTCTGAACAATATACAAACATATACAGCTTATCAACACTATGAACAGGGTTCCTGGCTGGCAGTGACCTCTGGCCACTGCGTTCTGCTGGGAGCCACCTCAGTCAATGTCACTGAGGTCACTGGCTGGCTCCCCATGGACACGGCTCAGATGATTCATGGCTCGATCAAATGCAATCCGCACAGCCTTCCGGATGCTGGAGTTCCTCCCTTCCATCATTTTCAGCTTGTCGATGGTCTCATCAACACCAAGAGGAACCATCTTGGACTTGGGGAGCCACTGCCTTTTAAAGAGAAAACAGTGTTCACATTTAGTGCAGCCCACTGACCATCGCCCCTGTGCATAGGAAGGAATGTGGTAGTCCACAGCACAAGCTTCCCACACACTGGGCCTTGAGCAGGACAGCTGGGGTGCACAGGTGTCCACCCATCCCTCTCTGGGCTCAGGGTAAGACATGACAACTATTATATACAGCCCCTCCCAAACACCTTGAAGGGGCCATGCCGACAAGCCTGGGGGCATATAGTTGTCTGCAAAGGTCCAGCCCAGATGCGCGCGCACACACACACACACACACACACACACGCATATATAAGGTGAACAAAAGTATACACATAGGCCAGGCGTGGTGGCACACTCCTCTAATCCCAGCACTCGGGAGGCAGAGGCAGGCAGATCTCTGTGAGAGCAAGGCCAGTCTGGTCTACATAGTGAGTTCCTGGCCAACTGGGGCTGAAGGGAGAGCCTGTCTCAAAAAGACCAAAAAAAAAAAAAAAAAAAGTATGCACATATATAAACATGAAGGACAAGCCTGGAAAGACACATAAGATGAACCCTGGAGCGCACACACTTGTACACACAGGATGAGGGTAGAATGCATGTGTGCACATACAGAGTACAGGCCAATTAGCCCCAGATCAGGGGAAGCAGGCATGTTAGGACAGGTAGGGAGACTGGACAGAGTCCTTATATGGGCAAGGTCAGCGTTGAATGAACCTCACTCAGGGTCTGATCAATAGTAGTTGCCAGGTACCAAAGGGGCAAACCAGGAAAGCAAGAGGACTATAGGGCAGCTGGAGGATTATCTAGAGTGACAGCTCCACAGGACACTCCCAGCAGCTCCCAGTCCCAAAGACACTCAGCAGAAAGGACCCCAATGATGAAGGCCACATGAGAAAGGCCTAGAGGCAAACATGCAGCTCCTCTTGGTGCTACAGGTCAGGAATGTCGGCAAGTCCCACCCCTTTGGGGTTTCAGGGTATGAACCATGGCATATGGGAGTGGGGTGGGGTGGGGTGTCCTCTCCTCTAGACAGAGGCAGGATAGAGGAGGTGGACAGGAAATTCCAGGCAGAGGGGGACTGTGTCCTGACAAAACAGTAGGATCTGGGAACCCATTTCAAAGGCCCCTGGAGCAAGAAACTAAGACCAGCTGAGCCAGCCAGGGAGTGATCAGCCAGGGGGTACCTGCTGTGTGGTCCCACAGTCCCCATGGTATCATCAATCCTACTGATGTCCCCACCCTGGACAGAGGCAGACAAGGACCTGGAGACAAGACAACTTTGAGGCACCCTCTGCCCCACATGGCCTGGGTCAAACGTCCAGCCCTGGGTCTGGCAGACTCCAGGCGCCAAACTCACCAGCTTCTTTTATTGTCGAAAAACAGAACCAGGAAGAGCTTCTCCTCAGACTTGGTCTGCATGTGCTCACCGATCTTCAGTACATCCAGAGGTGGGGCAGGGATGGTGACACCATTGTGGTGGCCAGGCACTCGTGGCATCTTGGGGTCGATGATCTGCCAAGGACAGGCTCCAGTCAGTCACTCACACTCTTAAACTCGGAGCCAAATGCCTCCCAAATCCACCCTGCCTCTGCCATGACAATTGCACACCCCCACAGCAAGTACAAGGCATGCACTGGGTCCCACACCCCAACAGAACAGACCTCATCCACAACCTCCAGACTCACCAGTGCTGGGTAGGAGGGGTAACCGCTGCACTTAGCCCACACCACTTTCAGAGGCTCCAGAACGGAGGCGGCAGCATCAGTGGAAATCCACATGCTGTTCTGCCCCACCTCTGAGAAAGGAAAAAGCCCAGAGTGAATAGCCAGAAAGACAGCCCAGCGCTCCTCACAGAGCCAGGAAGCCCAAGGGCTGTCAGAGGCCCCACTTAGCTCCCAGCTTCCCCAGAGGCGAGAAGAGGAAGATAGTCCCCATGATACCGCCTCTGTCTAGGGGAAACAGACTACCCCAACTGTCCCCTCCTGTGGATAGCAGGCCATGCAGCCTACCAATGGCCTACCTACCCCCTACCCTCCCTAGCCCTAAGGCCTGTGACTCCAAGTCCCTAACACTTCACCATGCCCGATCCTTCCTCCAAATATGAGGTCCCTGACAAGAAGACCCAGGTGCATATTGTACAACCAGAAAACCAAATTCAAATCCCAGTGCTGGCTCCCTCCAAACCACTCCCACTGCCCTTCCAAGCCTCCCGGGTCCATCCCAGGAGGAGAGTTCACCACCATCACCCTCAAGTCTCAAGCAACAGCACATGCTTTGTCTATCCCTGGAGCTAGCCCACTCTGACAGAAAAACTCAAACAGTACCAACCAGTCCAACGGACCCTCCTCCCTCACACAGTGGTCTGAAGCTAAGCATCGTCCCTCTGCTATGACACATTCAGATACAAAAGCAGACAACCTAAAGAGATTCTGGCCTGAACACTGTCTGGCCCTGGCCAGAGCCAAGTGCACCCTGGTAGGACAGCCATTCCTTTCCCACAGACGCTGCTTGTAGAATGCAGCCCACGTCGGGCCTGGCAAACTAGTCCATGCAGCACCCTCTAGGGAATGTGCACAATCCCGAAACTTTCATCAAACATGGGGAGCTCGACTCACAGCCACTAGCTACAAGGTCAGATTCTGGTCTGGTAGGCTTTAGGAGCCCCACCCTCTCCATCCAGTATTTGTACCCCAAAGTACAAGAAACTGTACCCAGCTCACCAGCTGCAATCCTGGCCGCCTTGGCATAGTTCCCATTTTCAATACAGGATATCAGCTCGCTTCGGTCCTCCAGAGTGTGCCTCCTCACAAGGGCAGGCTTCCCTCGTCCACATTTGGGTGCACTAAAACTTCAGAAGGAAAAGAAAACATCAGTCAAGCCTGAGTACAGAAGCCCCTATCTGTGGTTTCACCCTACACTGGGTGGGCTACCAATGGGCTGCCTGACCACCCTTTGGTAGGCCTAGAGGTAGATCCTCAAGGGAAGTGAGCCTGTCCCAGTGATGGTGCTCAGGGACCACCCTTTCTCCCCTAGTTATGAAAGTGGTCATCACAAGACAGCCAGGCAGGTTATGTAGACCACCACCCTGATGATGTCCTAAGTCTAACAGTAAACTTGGGCTGACCTTTTTATGAAGTTTTACTTTTGATTTCCACTTAAATCTAGTAAGCAGATCAACATATCCCAAGGGAAATCTTTCCTGAGGGGGCAGAACACACAAACGAACCAACCTCACGGTGGCTTTCTCAAGAGGGTTCAGATGAGAGTCAAAGCTCCCTGGCTCCAGAGACCAAGCCAGGGCATACCTTGAGTCACAGAGTGGGCTGTTACTGGAAGAGATGCTGGACTCAGATGCACAGCGCCGTCGGGGCGCAGCTTTCCTCCCCGGGCCACTACCCGGTTCCTGGTCGCTTCTAGCACCCCCAAAGCCATTGGTGAGACCTGGAACACAAGAGGAAGGAGGTTCCTGGTCAACTGCAACAAATAAGGAGCTCGAACTTGACTTGCTCGATGTCTTCTTTAAGCTTGGAATGTATTTTCCAAAGAACTTTTTGTTTTTGTTTTTTGAGACAGGGTCTCCTTGTAGCTCCAGCTGGTCTAGAAGTCTCTATGTAGACCAGGCTGGCCTCAACCATACAGAGGTACTGGAACTGAAGGCATGTACCACCATGCCTGGCATAACTATTTTTTTTTAAAGATAAAGCCTCCATATGTAGTCCCAGCTGCCCTCAAACCTCCAGTGCTCCTACCCTCACCCCAAATGCTGGGATTAGGGTTGTGCACCACTATACCTCATTTATATAGTACCAGGGAATCAAATTCAGGCTTCGTGCATATAATGTAAGCACTCTACGAACTGCACTGATCTCCAGCTGAACCAAGAACATATGAATAAAAACAAAACAAAACAAAAACAACCAGTATCATATTTTTCACTCACATGATCTCAGTGAACACAGAGAGTGGAGTGGAATAAACACAACCAATCACAGTTACCAATCACAGTAAATGCAAGTCAAGGCAGTTCTACACACACTCGTGTAAAAGAGGCCTCCTTCCAATGGGCTCCATGGTGACAAAGCAAAGGTAATCTGTTATTCCTTCCCAGATTAATAAATCACATACACAGGCTTACAAGAAAAGCCAGCCTGTCCCCTCAACCAGGGAGTGAGTGGACTCTAGACAAGGGCTCTCCAGCACCCAGGGTAGAAGGGGGACTAGTACCCAGTATCCCAAAGCTCCACGGAGCTTCAGTAGACTAGCAAATAAAGTTTAAAAATAAAAAATGGGGTTAGGGATTGTAGCTCAGTGGTCCTGGGTTCCAACACTAGGAGAAAAAATTGTTTCAAAAAACAAGTGTTAACAAAAGTTTGAAAAATGCTGATTTCGAAGCCAGCCACAGTGGTGGTCAGGTGTGTGAGTGGCTAGACAGACACAATCACATAATCTCAATTATCTGAAAAGTATTTTAATCAAGACAACCGTCATATTCCTCCCAAGGAAGCCTGATCTCTGAGTCAACAACAAGGCAAAAGTATATCCATCACGGCCCCTGCACAGACATCCCTGAATCAGAGGGGTGATGGCCAATGCCATGTGCTGGCCAGGTTCTCTGGCTGCACCAATTGGGGGCAAGGGGAAGCATGCGACTTTTTTTCTTCTTTGTACAATCCCATTTTCCACATCTTACCCTTAAAATTAACCACAACCCTATTTTCAAAGTACAAACATGTAAACTTGTAGACGTTCTCTTAGAAACATTTGGGGTGAGTGGCCAGACTACAAGGTTTTCATTTGCATTTCCCTGCATCCACCTGTACCATGAACCTGCTTGTGCTGACAGGGCCTCCAAGATGCAGCGGCTTCCTGGCACCCTCCACCTGCTCACTGACAAAGCAGAAGACGCACAGGACAGGAAAGAAGCTACAGTCCACCCTTGAGAGGCCTCAAGGCCCAACACTTCTTGAGAAGCAGTGGGATGTGCTGCTGCCTTGAGGGCTGGGTACCCCCAACCCCACTGACTTGTGTCAACACAGAGGCCCTCCCAACCTGGATAGAATGACACAGTCCTTGCTCTGGGACCCAGGATCTGAAGACTGAAAGTTCAGAGCTATCTGCCATCTTTAGGCTGAGGAGGCAGGTCCCCATCACTGGCATCCCCATCACTAGGAAGCACTGCCCATGGACACTTGAGTGTTCCCAGCAAAGATGGCAACAGCTCCACCCAGATCAAGTGCTTGTGAGGGCCTAACCAGCACCTAGAAGGAAAAGAAGAAAAGGGAAGGGAAGGACTGTAATTCTGAGAAGGAAGGGTATGATCGAATGTCTCTTTCCAGTTTTCCCAAGTGTTTAATTACATGGCACACTGCATCTGGGCTCACAGTTCACAGAAAGTTTCTCACACACTACATAAAAACACTCATCACCCTGAAAAGGAGCTTCACTGCCACTATGAAATCTGAGAGGCTTCCAAGAAAGACCCCTGAGGCTTGCTTACCTGGAGGGCGCCACAGCACAAGTGGGGCTGCAAATGTTTGGATGGACCAACCAGACCCTGGAGGCTTCCAGGCCCTGACGCATCCTAAGAAGCAAGGTGAACTGGAAAACCTAGGGCCCAGGGCCTGGGAAAATCCTGCAGCCTCTGCCTGGAAGCCACATAGCTATGACACACAGGTAGTAAGAGCCTTCTCTGCCTCTACCTCTTTCGTGACCTGTCGACCCACTTCCTATACAAACCTCCCAATTGCTGCAGGATTAGGAACAAACTATCTGCCCAGCTCTGAACCTGCCCTGAGTTTGTCTAAGCTCACACACATACCCCTAGGCTTGATGATCAAAACAAAGATCAGTGAGATGGCTCCTGGACAAAGTCAATGCCCCCAAGCACATGACACAGAGGGTCCCGTAGTCTGCAAAGACCAAGCCAAGAGCCCAAACAACATGCTCAGGCCCGGACGAGATTGCAAAGATACTGCTGTAGCTAAGTCCATGGTGGGTGACAGCCCAAACTCTTAACTACACCAGTGTGCCTAGAGAATCCCTCTCCCCTCAAGCTTCTCTGCAGTACAACTGGAGCTGCACTGAATGACCATCAAGGAGTCCCTAATAGCACATGGCCCGCCTCTGAAAAGTTTACACACACAGACAGGGCAGGGGAAGTTCCAAGTGGTCTACTCTCAAAGCTGGAGTACAAAGAGGGAGAGTGGAGACAGGATCCTCTCTTGGCCTCCCTACAAGCACCGATGCTAAGAACTCACAGGCTAAGGCCAGGTGAGGACATGAGGGAGCCTGGTAAGCTGGACTGGCCAGACTCTCCATCCTCTACAGATTCATGCAGCCTGAGATGTGCCCAGGGGTTGGGACATTATGAAGCCCACCTCACACTGGGGAGGGCAAACTCCCCCATGCTGCTCCTGTCAGCAGAGGGATCTCACCACGGCCATGGATTCATCTCAAACAGAGGACCACACGGTCATGCTTCTAAAAGCCTCCAACCTGCTCCCATTTCCCTCACATGAACAAGCCTGTGGCCCAAGCCTGGCACTTTGCTCCAAGCTAGGGCATGCAATCATTTCAGGATCATGGGAAACATCTATTAACTTTTGCTGACACATTTTTACTTTACTACTGCCAAAAGAACTGCACTTCTATGCATCTCTCAATAAAAGCACAGCAAACAAGACCACCCCACCCACAGCCTGCTGTTCCTCAGGTAGCTTTGGGAAGACATTGCTGCAGACGACGAGACAGGCCAGAGCCCACTTGAGGGGTATTCCAGCAGAAGTCAGCTGGCTGAGCAGAAATTCACACAGCCACCAACAGGGTTCGCACTATTCAGTAGTCCAAGAGAACGTAAAAAGAAGAGCACTGAGAAATAAAAGGTATCAACAACTGAGCGGGAGCTCTATCTGGACCCCATTCTAGGCGGTGCACGGTCCCTTCAGAAACCCAGACCCAGATGCCTAACCAAAGTCCCTGGTCAGTCTGGGGCCTGCTCAGGATGAAGCTCAGACTGTTGGGTTGTCATCCAAGCTAAGGCAGGTTCTGCCACAGCACTATGCTCTCCTGGCTTCCTTCACCACTATCCACCAGGAAGGAAGGCCTGTGGCGCCGATGTGTCCCACCAGCTCAAGAAAGGTGCAGGGCACCTGCTCAGGTGCCAGGGTTCCTCCCACTGCTGGGCTGACTTAGAGAGGGGTGGGCTGGCTGAGGACACAAATCTCCTCCAAGGATAGGTGTTTGTCTTTTTTTTAATAGAGGATGGCTCAAATGATGATTCCAATGCGATCCTCAAAAACTATGTGCAAGGCAAGGAAGCAGCGAAGGCTCTGTGTTCCGAAAGGCCGCTTAGCAGAACTCCAGTCCAAGTCCAGGTTAAGAGAAAAGGATTAGGATCCAAAGAGTGAGCTACCCAAGCACGTTAGTACTTAAGTGAGAACCTGGAAAACAGCGAAAAAACCATTCAGTCTGACTGCAAGGACAGGAATCAGATTCCTCCCTCTACAGTCTAGGGCCATGGAAGACACCTGGCTTGCTCGCTCACCCCCTTGCGTGCACTCCGTAAGTATCCAAGGAAGAGGCAAGGGGGACAAGTCTGGCCTGACGGTCCATGGTCGGAAATAAATGAGCAGTCACAAAGGAAAAAATCTACAAGACAGAGTCAACTCCAAAGGACATGACCCCCATGAGAGCAGTCATGTGTGTTCTGCACCGCCCGAATGTCCCGAATGTCCCGCCTGGCCCACAGGCATGAGCAAGGGAGGCCTGTGGGCGAGCAGTTTCAGAATGAATAAGTCCATACTTAATCTAACTTGGAATCTTGCAGTGCAATGGAGAGCACCAGAGAATTCCCTAAAAGTTCACAGTGCCAGATGAATCTGGAAAAGACCAGAAGGTTCTGAATACTCCAAGTCCTCAAACTGCGAAGAACTGCAACTCGGAGCAAGATATCCAGGTGCGCAGAAAGCACCAGAAGGTTCAGGTGGAGGCACAGCCAGCGCCGATGGTGGGGAGCTAGCTCATTCAGCCCATGCCTAGCCCACCACGAGCCAGGTAGATGCAGCGGCGGACGCCTCCTGCTCCTGAGGGTCAGATCTTAGTGCTACTAAGGCTCCCCGGCTGCTCAGGAGTGTGCTTAGGAATTCACCGTGCATCCACTGAAATCTACTGCCATTCTGGAATAAGAAAGCAGAAATCTCTATTTCAGTCAGGATCAAAGATCTCATGTGCACTAAAGGTCTACATTGACGACTGCTCAGCACTCGCCATTTACCACCGAGAATCCACAATGCACTCTTACTCAGGAAACACTGAGGGGACATCAATTACCAGTTGCTGAAAGAGGAAGTATCAAGGCTTCTCAGCGGACACCCTCCCTGATAGGTTACCCAGGCCCAAGTGCTCAGCCCTAAACACATGTACATGCCAGCACCGGTAAATGGACGCGCAGGCTGCTTTTAGATATACGTATATACACCCCCACATGTATACATATGCAATAATAATAATTAAAGAGGTCAAGATATTAAGAAGGAGTGGGGGGAGTAGGAGAGAAGTTGGAGGAGCATGAAGGGGTAGAAATGATGTAAGTGTAGTACTTATGTATGAAACTCTCAAAAAATTTAAATTAAAAAAAAAACCAAAAAACACAATGAAGGGGCACATTACTCTTTACAAGGAACCAAACTAGACAGATATCTGAGGAAGGTGAGTCCAGCAGAGCCATATGGCTCACTGGGCTGCCTGGCAGAAGCTGCCATGTGCACATGCAGCGACTCTAGGGGCTGTTGGGGCACCAGCTACTTGGTAAGTTTTTCTCAGTGTCTTGCAAGAGCAGCAGTTTGCTTCACTGACAGAGGCCGTTTTGGCTTCATCGTGTGCATGCATGTCACCTGTTCTGAGACACCCAGAACACAGCATACCATGACCCACTGTTTAATACCACTGGACTTCCAGTGATCTCAAAAGCAAGACACAAGAGTCTTTCTTTTAATCTGACAAGGAAAGACTGAAGTGTAGTTAGTAGCAACTCCCAAAGATTTGAAACGACTTCAATTTCAATCTTCATCCACTCCTATGGAATATTTAAATTGTTTCACAGAAACTAGAAAGGTAGCACCAAATTTTAGAATGTTATTAACCAATCCATCAAGAGACAACTCAGAGGTTAAGAGCACAGGGTGCTCTTGCAGAGCATGGGGGGGAGGGGGTTCCCCAGCTGCCACATGATGGCTAACCATCATCCATAACTCCAGTTCAGGAGATCCAACACTATCTTCTGGCTTCTCTGGGCACTGTACTCACAGGTGCCCCTTACACATACACACATGCACGCAAAATACTCATATACATAAGAAATTTAGAAAAAGGACACCAACAGAGAAGTTTCTATAAAATCAATTTTATGTTCAAAATAAAAATGAATGAGCTGGGCCTGTTGGTGCAGACCTGTAATCCCAGCTACTCCAGAAGCTTAGGCAGGAAAATAACAGTTTAAAGTCTACTTAGGCAATGGAGAGAGTTCAAGGCCAACCTGTATGAAAATGGGAAATTTTGAGAAGAGCCAGTGAGATGGTTTAGTGGGTAAAGCTGCTTGCTGCACAAGCCTGACAACCTAAGTTCAATCTCTGAGAGCCATAAGATGGAGGGAAGAGAATCTACTCTCAAAAGTTGTCCTTTGACCTCCACATACATGCTGTGGCACACATGTGTACACATACAGAAGGAAATAAACTTCTGGCCTCAATCTCAAAGACCCACCTGCCTCTGCCTCTCAAGCGCAGTGCTGATATTAAAGGCATGCACCACCATACCCAGCAAAAACAGTTTTTAAAAGGCTCTACAGTCAGGCACTTGTCTAGCACACACAAGAAAGACCCTGGGTCCAATCCAGTGGGGGTTGGGGGACCATACATAAAAGAAATCAATTATTCTGATAACAAAAATCGCTTTCTGTTTACTGCATGTAGCAGGAAGAAATGTTCCTCTGTGTGAAATGCTCTTCGGGCCAGGTGACCGAACAGAAGGAGAAAGGAAGGCACAACAAGGAGCCAACAGCTCACTGAAGCCACTGAGCTGGCCCTGCCCACCCAGTTCTCTGACCTGACCATCTGGAAAGGCTCCAGAAGACAGAATTTACTTGTCACCAAACCCTATGCCAGCACTATGTTCCTCGCTGCCGATGTGCATGAGAAAACACCAACACTGGGGGCAGCCGGAGGGAAATGCACTGTTCCTCACCTAGGTATGACAGGACGGGGAACAGGAACCACATTTTGATCCAGGACCAAATCCAGATGTTCAAACATATTAGACACGTACAGAGAGCAAATGTTGGAGACTGAATCCTAGCAGGAAAGGACTGCTGACAGTCATTCTTCAGGAGCCACCTCCCTCACTGGGGCTTCACTACGGGTTAGTGCAAGAGACACCAAGGCAGCTAGCTCCCTTCAAGCACAGCACAGAGCTGTTTCACGGAGATGCTACAGGTACACCTAGCAACATTCAGAAAATTAAACACATCTTACCTATTAAAGCTTAGTGATAAAGGCCTAGGAGACAGCATGGCAAGTGAAGGCCTTTGCTGCCGAGCTTGGTGACTGGAGTTTAATCCCATGGGTCCACACAGTGGAAAGAGAGAACCAACTCCTCCAAGTTGCCTTTAGACTTACACATGGGCACACACACAATGGCACTCCCCCGTTCCACAAAACAAATACACACACACACACACACACGTTTTTTAGGACTGGAGAGATGGCTCAGCAGTTAAGAGCACTGGCTGCTCTTGCAGATGATCTGAGTTCGGTTCCCAGCACGAGCATGGTGGTTAACAACCATCTGCAACTCCAGTTTCAGGGAATTCCTGACACCCTCTTCTGGCCTCTGTGGGCACTGCATGACACAGGCGCACTTACACAGGCAAGCATAACACTCATACACCTAAAATAAAAATAAAGTTAAAAGATTTTTTAATACCGTCTGCACTAAAAGAAAATAGCTTAGTCATAAGAGATGCTTCTAGTGTGACTTTAGCAGGTTCTAGTAATGCGATGTGCATGTACTAACAAGCTACATAAAACATTGAGAAAACTTTAAGATGTTCCTTAAACTCACTATACAAAGTGTTCCAAGTAATGTGAGAACAAATTCTTCTCAGAGATTCCAGGACCCAAGCTGTTAGAGGAACGGAGGGCTAAGGTTCGGATCTGGGGTCCTGAGTTCAGGACCCTCCTGAGGGCTCCAAGTGCCAGGCATGGCAATTCCAGAGTCACACAGACAATGCATACCACAGTGCAGGTGCTCCATCAAACCACATGTGACGATGCATTTGATATTTGAAAAACCAGAGGAAAAGGAGAAAGGGAGCAAACGAGGGCAGGGCTACCCAGGCTCCACTGAGGTGCTGCCAAGTGGATGAACGGTCACTGCCTGTCCCCAGTTCAGAGCTTTTGAAAGGAAACCCATTTCTGCCTTCATCTCTGGGAATTAAGAGAACACTGTAAAAACAAAGCTCAGCACCAGGTTTTGTTGCTAGATTCCCAGAGAGGCGGCTGCCCCCGACACTTACCTGTATCCAGGCGCTTTCCCGGGGACTCCTCCTCCACTTCGGAGTCTCCACATGTGCTCCGCGACCTTTTCCTTGGCTGCAGTAGAGTCTCCAACCTCGGAAGGACTACAGACAAAAAGGTTTTGGTCCCTAGCTGAGGAGAAGTTGGCTGGGTTTCAGTGTTCTTGGCAGACTTTGGGGGGCTTACACTTTTCGATTTGCAGAAGAGAACAGAAGTGCGTCTGTTTACATCGCTTGATGGCTCCGCCACTGCGGAGGCCGCCGCCGCAGGCACATCGCCACTACTGGCGAGGGTGGGCTCTGGAGGGTGTCCGCTTACCAGTGCGCTCTGAGTGCAAGTGCTATGTGATTCATTATCAAATGTGACTCTTTTGAATAGTTTACTCTGCTCGGGGTTGAGTTCTACTGGTTTGAGGGTTGGTGGTTCTGAATTAGTCTCCGAGTTTGAAGGAAGAGGTAATGCATCTGATGGTTCAAGTTTAGGGGGAGATTTATCTCCTGAAAAAATTATAAATAAAGTGATTTTGAAAACTGAAGATTATAAAATCTATTATAAAACTTACTATAAATGTGAAGTCCACCAAAACACTAAATCAGTCAAGGAAACAAAGCATCACACACGAAGGTCTGCTGAGCAGTGAGCAGCCCTACAGGGCTGCCGGCCACACTGTGTGCGCTGCCCTATCCAAAGATTGAGGGCCTGGTGTCCTAGGCCCAGGTGTACAAGTTACTTTCTGGAAAAACTGTGAAAGAGCATTTCACACACAGCAATATTAAATATAATACCTGAGTTCACAACAATTTCTGAAATCAGCACTCACTTACCTTGAGGAAGATGACATTCATAGAACCAAGGAGCCAAGCCTTAAGCAGCTCCACTACACCAACACAAGGTGGGCAAAGGGAGCAAATGTCAAACTGTCTGCCTCGGGCTTCCTAAGTCAAAGCTCGGACATGGGGGTGAGTGGAGAGGGGAAGACTCTCACGGAGCCCCCCAGAACAGAGACCCATGGGAACTCCAGAATGTTATCATGGCACCTTTTCTTTTGGTATGTGACTCAAAAAAAAAATTTTTTTTTAATTACCAACATGAGAGGCTGGAGAGATAGCTCAGTGTTTAAGAGCACTGGCTGCTCTTGTGTAGAACCCAGGTTCGAGTCCCAGCACCCACATGGTAGCTAACAACCATCCGTAACTCCAGTTCCAGGGGATCCGACACCCTCTTCTGACTCCAAGGGCACTGCACAACACAGTGCATCTACTTGTGGAGTCAGGCAATGCAGACAATTCACTCATACACATAAAATAAAAACAAAGAGGATGCCAAAACTGCATTCATCTATTTTTTAAAAAAAATTATAACATGAACCAGTATGGATATGTTATTGTAGGTTCAGCTCTGGAGAAGAGTGTCTGTTGGTCTTCAAGTACAAAGAGCTCAAGGGACAAGATGGTCATGGAACCCACAGGGTGAGGTTGGGTCCTGCTGGGCTAAAATGCTGAGGTGTTCTGTCTGAGCAAGACTGCTTCTAAGATTGTGACTCCAGGAAGTGGTATAAAACCAAGAGGTCAATGTGCACAATCCAAAGTAGTTTGTATCATCACAGGGATGGCTTTGAGCTCAAGTGTGTGGCATTTGGGAGCCTGTTACAGAAAATTCCACACCCCAAAGGGAAGGTATGATCTCAACAACAACAACAAAACAAGTCTGTTATTTAATCAGTCTTCTGCTTAAAAGTTTTATCCAGGAGTCACAGATGGGGCGTGTATAAAGCTCGTGCCACGGGCCAGGTTATTTGTATCTGGAAATTATGATTTCAATGAAGTGGAAATGCCAAATACTGAGTCGCTGGCATGTTGGGTAATGACAGAATTCTTCCTGCCTGCTCTGACTAAGGTCACTAACAGCTTAGAAGCACAGTATTTACAAAGCATACGGGCATACTGAGCAGGCGAGTGAGGGACAGTGCAGCGCCATGCACAGCATGCCTGGCACACATGCGCATGCAGGCTGGTTTTAGGAGGTGACCACTACCGGGCTCACTTCTGCTCCACATTTCAGCCAGCCTCCTGTTTTCTCTTTCTCCTCTGGTCTCTATTCCCACTCAAGTCCCAGCACCAGGTTCTATCTCATCTCTCTGGGATCCCTCAAATGCTCAGAGTAATCCCTACAACCTCAAGCAGCACAGAACCAGCAGAGACAGCACACTGGTCCATGGTCCCTTCTATCCTCAGCCCATGTGTTCCCTCTCCCTGCTCTGTGGTCACCCTTGAGTAGGAGCCCAAGTTCCCACGCACTACTCCATAGTTCATGAAACATACTCCTGGAATGTCATAATAGAAACAAGAGGCTACACACATACTTGGGTGAAACACCACCTCAAGTAGCCATGGGGCCCATATGGGCCACGAAAACTCTATGATACTCAGTCTCCTTATCATGACAAGAAGAAAACTAGCAGCACACCAGAAGCACATCAGCGCCACAGCTAACACCATCAGGTCCCTTGGCAGAAATCTTACTGGCAGTTAACGTACAAGTGAAAAAACTACTTGCAAAAGCTCATGGTCTGGCTGCTGACTACATTACTGAACTTCAAGTGAGAAATGTTCCAATAACTTCTAGAATCAGCCCTCTACAACTGGAACATGACAAAACCAGTGCTCCAGTCTCCTGACCAGGACTCATGATCATTTCCACATGTCGGGACACCCATGATGTCTACTTGGGACCAGCACTCCCTGAAAACTCTAAGATCCCCATTTTTCCCAGGATATTTACATACCTGGCCACAAAGCCAACCAAATGCTTTCACCAAAGCCACAGAAAACTCTAGATACCACAGCACAGTGTGTGAAAACATTCTAGCAACTGCACTGCCTCAGCAGCAAGCCTCCCTTGCTCCCCACTTCTCTGCAACCCAGAAGGAGTTTACAGTGGGCATTCCACACTGAGCTTTAGAACACACCTACCCCTCTCACTACAGGACAAGTTCACGCAGCAGGAACACATGGCTGCTGTGTGAATAGTGGTGCCCATAACTCTGCACCCCGCCCTGGCCCTGGGCCTTCAGTAAGAGAGGCGTACCTCGTCGTATGACGCATCCATAGAAAGGTGCAAGCCCCATTGGCCAGCACATGTGCTCTGCTCTCCCTAAGCCCCCACTGTCTACTAAAACACAAAGGGATGTAGAGGCCTAAGATCTCAAGTGCACCCCACAGCTTTCATGACCAAAGTCCACGTGTCCTTCAGCCTTCATCCAGCTAGAAATTTAGAAATTTTTAACTGTAGAGTCAACATCGAGGGCCTCCTCATAAAAATCTTGCCCCTCCCACCAAGATAAGACATGTCTACTACCCTAACCAGCCAGGACCTATCTCCTGGCCTTCTAGATCTGGATCCAACATCTATCCTGCTGATGTTTCCTCAAATGCAAGCAACCTAAATGTGTCACGTAAGTGCTATTTAATTATAACTCAAATGAGACTTTTAGATTAAGGAATGAATGTCTTCCTAAATGTGTAAATTCTGTGGCCACTGTCAAAAAAATAAGAGACAATTTATCTTTTAGAACACGCAGAACAATTACGTGTTTGATTCTTGAACCCATAGAGCAATTTTATATTACTGCCCTCATTTACAAACCCACTGCTGTTGTCTACACCAACATTCACATTCTCCCATTTCGTGTCTGGCTCTACTTGGGAAATTCCATTACTTTAAGGGGGCCGTAACACCCCCACCGCTCTACCTCAGAAAGGACTGCCAGGCTGACTCCTCCTCCATCTTTGGGATTCCCCTTGGCTAGAAGAAAAATGCCCCTTTTAAACACATGGTCTAGCAGCAGGTCCAGGCATCTGTCTCAGATGTATGCTTTCTCTAAAACGGTCCCAGCAGTGAAAAGTACTCAGACATCGTGATCTTCCAAGGGCACTGCTGGCTCCCATTCAAGGTCAGAGGACTTGAGGGGTCCCCACTTAAGATAAAGGAAGAATATCCAAGCCCTGTGAAGTCAGCACTGTTGAAGGGGAATTGAGAAAAGAAGGGAAAGGCAGCTCACAGAAAAGAGGTCAGTCCTTCCCAAGAGCAAATCATTGCAAAGTGAGCTGTTCTACTTAGAAACCTTCCCCCAACTAAACTGACTCTTCACAACAAACAGGGCACAAATCACTGAGTGATTAGACCCAAGAGTCCTCAACCAACTCTGGCTGTAAGAAGAGGAGCCTGCCAAGGGCTGCTGTGGGAACCAAGCATCTCTGGGGCTCACTAGGGTATAAAAGAAGACCAGGATCTCAGAGGGGTCTGTCAAAGGTCTTATGAACAAGCATTCCTTAAAGAACAGCACAGAACCCCAATAGAGTCAGAAGAGTGTCATGTGCTATGATCAAGGCTTTTAGAAAGGATGGAGGAAATGTGCCACACACTCAAGAATGAAACCTTCAGTATGTGGACAAATCAAACTGTCACTCAACGGTGAGATACATGGTATGTGAGCAATTCACAAGTGGACACACAGGAAGGTACTTCCAGAACTCAGTGACACTACCCCTGATTTCTACTGGTGGCCTGACACAACCCTACAAAAGGAGCATTCCAAGGAAAGGGGCTAGAAGAGTGTGGCCAATGTCAGTCTGTGGGATTGACTAAATTGTGGTGCACACACAACCAAAACCACGCCATAGAGCAGGGGAGAGCCACACCTACCAATACAGAGGCAGAAGGATGAAAAAGCAGACTACAATTACACCTGTCTCATTATAACGTTTCCTAGTCTCTATCTGGGTAGGCCAGGAATAACACGCAGGGATGGTATAAACCAAACTGCTAACAACAATGGCACGAGCAGGTCTCTACTACAACTTCATGGAAATGAAATGTGCTAACCGTCAGCGAGCAGACTGAGAGTAGCTGCTGTTTTCACCTCTAAACTGCAACCAGATGCACATACCCAAAGGCTCCACATGACGACCCTCTCGCATGCATGGTTTTCCCGGGGACAGATGGGTCCACCCACCCTAAACATCACTGTCCAGCTCTTTCCCTAGGTACCACTCAATGGAGCTATGACCAGTGAGTGTCCCACAGGACTCCAGGCTGCCTAAGAAGCATCTGAGTCTCCTTCCTGCCCTTCACAGCCCAGGGTAGGGGCCTACTTGACAATAATCATCTTTTACAAGTCCTTCAAAAGCTGTCAGAAGGTTAGCAAGATGGCTCAGAAAGTTGAGGCAATTGCACAGGCCTGAGCACCTGAGTTTGATCTCTGGATCACATGGGTGGCAGGAGAGAATTAACTCCCAAGAGTTGTCCCACCTCCCTTTCTCTCTCTCTCTCTCTCTCTGTGTCTATCTGTCTGTCTGCCTGCCTCTCTCTCTCTCTCTCACACACATACAAACACATTTTTAAAAAGCTGTCTAATCCTCTAATGCACAGGTCTCCCTCAATTTACAAAGCACAACAAACACCTTCAACACAGTATCATATCTAAACTATTCTTTTAAAAGCTTTTTAGGCTTTAAAAAAAAAAAATCTCATTCCATGCCTTTAAGTTTGTAGACTAAGTGACAACTACAGCACAGACCAGAACATCCTCGCAAAAGGAAACAAAAATCCAGTGGAAACATTCAGTGATCAGAATTCCGTTCTAGGAACTTCAAAACCTACATTAGTGACGACAGCATCACATACAACTGATGAGACACCTGGACACATAAGCGCAGCTCTCTCCCACATCATGCTTACCTTCCTCCCCTGTGTCTGGCCCCAGTGGAGCAGCATCATCTTCAAAGCCTCCTGTGCCTGGCCCCGGGGGTGGGGCTTGGTTGTGCTGCTGGCTCAGCTTGTTTCGGAGAAGCGCAATCTCTTTTTTGAGCAGTTTTGCCCGTTTGCTCCGGGAGCCACTGGACTTCATGGAGCAGGTGAGGTCCAGCTTGTCCAGCAGTTCTCGCAGCTGCTCCTCCAGGCTCATGTGAGCCCTATTAGCCGGGTCCAGCAACCTGTCCACTGAGCCAAGCGACAGACATTCATCAGTCATCAGGTCTTCGGGTACCGTGAAGAACAGCACACTGGTCCTAAGTGGCCTTGAGTTGCCCAAAGTCAACACCCCAGAGTGGCCATGAGATCACGCACAGTCCCCTCCACCCTCATGCTGAATCCACGAGAAGCTGTTGTCACAAAGAGACAAAGGCTGCTCCTGAAGGAGAATTTCTAACCCCAGAGCCAGCAAGGACACAAAAAAATACAGTGGCCACAGCAGAGGGTATGCAGGTAGTACAGATGACCCTCCTGCCTTGCTGTATTCTAAGTGAGGGGCAGAGGGACCACCAGACCAGCACAGAAACACAAGATGGAATGTCAAGAGAAACAAGTGTGCAAACAGGTTAGCGTCAGTCTGTTGGGACATCACTGATATGGGCCTGGCTCAAGCATTCAAACATAAATCATTGCATGTATTATTGAAATTGGGTTTCCGAGTCCAAAGATCTTCCTGAATTACAGACATATTTATTATAGAAGTCCCCAAAGTTTCACCAAAACTTATAAAGCATAAATTACCATAACTTTGTGAAATGGCCAAAGTGAACTGTTCTTCAGGCTAAATGAAGATAAAACCAGAGGAGGAACAACAAGGAGAGACAAAATCTAAAGCAGATGTGTCCAGAGCAGATGGCCAGCCTAGAAATCTGACTCCTGTTGGAGCACTTTGTGCCAAATAGCACCAGCTCTGGGACCTGAGTAAAAACAACACAACTTGCCGACTCAAGGCTTGTAGTCATACCATCTCAAAAAAACCTCGCCTGCATTCAAGTAAACAAACATTCTTTAATCTGAAGCATGCCTGTGTGCGCGCGCGCACACACACACGGAACCAGTTTTTCAAGGCCCATTTCTTTTGGCTGATTGCTGAGACAGGGTCTCAATTAGGTAGCCCAAGATGCCCTCAAACTTATAATCCTCCTGCCTCAGCCTCCTGACTACTGGAATTACAGTCTTCAACCACCATGCCCTGCTTGTCTGCTTCTTTTTCATCAGAGGACCAGCAATATCTTCCATCACAGAAAGGCTCAGAACAGTGGCAGAGGTGCCCAGGAGCTGGCCCTGCCATGGGTCACCCTTTCTTCCTAACCCCAATCACTGAGGAAGAAATAAATTCGGACTTTCCATTCCCACTTCCCTCTTGAGCAAAAAGTTTAGCATAGAAATTTATTTAGCAATGGCAGTCGTTTTTCTGAAAGGCACCAACTCCGAGGCCTCCAAGTCCTGTTCTTTCAGAGAGCTCCTGTAGTCAGGTGGGAGGATTTGGAGATCAAGAATCAAAAGCTATGGGGTGGGGTCAGAGACTCCCAGGTGTCACTAAAGACCTCTGCTTCTAAGGGCAGCCAGTACCACTCAGAGCAGTCTCAGCCTAGGGCTGGTCAATGCCTAGCAGGGTGTCCATGGCAGGGAAAGCTGCAATGACATCCTCTATTCCCACACAGGCTGGAGGAGAGGACATAGATATATAGGAAGTACTGAGGTTACTTCACAACAATGGTGGCTATCAGACTCAGCTCTAACCAGGATCCCTGGTGAACATGTCAGCCCAGGATAGCTCTGATTTGACAGGACTACATAGGTTTGCAGAGAGCCATCAGCTCTGGGGGTGTGTTTTGTGTATGTGTGTATATGCACACACGGGAGTGTTTTAAGGCAGGGTCTCATTTAGAGGACTCAGAACTTCTCATCCTCCTGCTAACACTCAAATGTTAGGAACAGGAGATGTGCACCACCACGTCTGGTCTATGCTAGTGAAGCAGCAACCAGCTAAGCTACACTTCAGCCTTCTTGTGTTTACTTTCTAATTTTATTTTTTAAGATTGGTTTTGAGGCAGGGTCTCACTATGTGACCCCGGTTAGCCTGTAAATCACCATAGTTCAGGCTGGCCTTGAACTTGTCACAATCTTCTTGCACCAGTCTCTTGTGTGTGAGGACTACAGATGTGCATCACCACACTCAGCTCTATTTTCCAAATTTCTACAAGACCTTATACCTGAAATCAAGAGACAAAAAATACAAATATATTTCTGTCTTGAAAAAAACTTCCAGGGGCTAGAGAGATGGCTCAGCAGTTAAGAGTACTGGCTGCTCTTGCAGAGAACTTGGGTTTGGATCCCTAAGAATCATTCATAACTCCAGTCCAGGGGATCTGACACCCTCTTCTGACCTCCATAGGCATGGCAAGACACAGGTGCAGTCATACACACATAGGCAATTCACTCATACACATAAAAATAAAAATAAATAAAATATGAAAAGAAAAGAAAAAAGGAGCTCTACCCTGTACGCCCTGCAGATGTACTGAAAACCAAGTCCCTCTGGGTCAGATATAGGAAGCCAGAAGCTGGAGGGCCTACAAGGGCCCTGCCTCTTTGCTGAGCCACAACTGCATCCCAATGAAGCAGCAGAGGGAAGTCAAGATAGGAACTGGCTGGATGTGAGAGAGGGAAAAGGCCAGGGTGAAGCCCACTCAGCCCAGTCCCAACTCTCTCCTGGATGGTGAGGAACAGGAGAAAAGGCCAGTCAGAACAGAGCACAGGACCTTAGATTCCATTAACAATTCCGAATATAGGAAAACCACACTCCCAGGTCGACCATCAACCCATGTGAACACCCTCTCACTGAACAAACACCAAAAGGGCAAGAACATTTCCAAGAATCACTTGGAGGAAGACTTGATAAGAACAGCACCGCACATGCCTGGTGTGGCCCGAGAAGTCCCACAGTGGAGTCCTGTAGGGTTAGGCCAAGCCCTGGGGAAGGACCAAGGCCACCCCAGGAGAGAAGCAGGTCGAGAACAATGGAGTGTCTGCTTCTATTTACTAACAGCTGCCTTCTCGCTGCAAAACCTCCAAAACCATGCCCACAACTATACCACCTTCTTGGACTGCATGGTCTAGGTCTCGGCTCAACTAGAATCTGTGTCTCTGAAGCAGAGCACAGGTGAGCTGTGATGGAGTGTATTACACACTAGGTTAGAGAATAAAAGTGGCCCAGAGCGCCCTCAGTAACATTTACTCTGCTCCCAAGCTGGAACCCTTAGAGTTCTGCACTGTCTGCTGGAAAGACCATCTTCCCATCTTCCTGGATGCAATGCAGGATTCTTACCGTCTTCCCAGGAGAAAGGCCGCCGAGGGGCCGCAACAGGCCGCTCAGGCAGGTGCATTCCTGAGGCCTCTTCCAGGCCGATGCTGTCCACCTCGCGCCGGGCCTGCCTCAAAACAACACCTCCCTGATCCCGCAGCCTCACTGCGGCTCTATAAAACACGGTGTCCTTGGCATTGTACTTCATGCAGTTATCTACAATGAGGTTAAAATCCTCCTCGAACGCCTGGAGGTTTCTATACCCTTGAGCTTCTAGCCGCTTCCTCATTGTGGCAAAGTCCATGGGATGTTTAATGTGATCCAAATAATCTGGTACCTAATTTTAGGGAGGAAAATAGCCATTTACAAACCAAAGCAGAATGATAACAAGTCTATATTATCAATACAACCAATCATACTGAGACATACACACCCCAGACTATTTTCACACGACAACATTAAGCCAATCCAATCTAAGGTCAATTATCTCCCACGCCCTTTTCCTGCCCCCACCTTCCCTATAGACAAGGTCTCACTACATAGTCCTGGCTGACCTGGCATTCAATATACAGACCAGGCTAACCTCACATTCCTTGGACTCCAGAGTGCGGCTACCATGCCCAGTCTAAGCCCAATATTCACAGGCACCCTCTCAGTCTAAGTCTTTTTAACTGTAAGTACATCAGCAGGACTAACACCACCAATGGCTGAGCTGTGAGTAGAGCTTCTCACACAGATACTTTCGATACTTTACAATAAAACACCTTTCATAATTAAAAATATTAAATTATTAAGCAATACAGTCATTAAATAATAATCAGAATTAAGAATCAAGAAACCTGCTCTCCCTAGCTACACATTTCCTAGTCAAACAGCAGCACACATTCAGAGTCACACATGAGACAGACAGGAAGCCCTGACGACACGCACCTCCTTCAGACTCACAGGCTGGGCAAAGATCTTTGCCGGGTCCTTCTCCTGAAGCTGCTCCAGGACTGAGCGTAGCAGCACAGTCAGGGGGGTCAACCGCAGCTCCATGGCCATCTGCTCGACCTTCACCTGGCAACAAGAGCAAACGCTATCTCTAGAGGACAGTGGGTACATCCTCCTAAAAGACCATGGCACCTCACACTGCAACACTCCAATCATCAGCACAGAGCAGCCCACATGGAGGTCAATGCGTTGCTGTGAAGCAACCAACTTTGCATAAGGTCATGAGCTTCTCCCAAGGCAGAGCTGCCTTCCTTAGGGCCCCTCTAATCTAGGGCACAGCCACCTCATCTGGCACCAAAGAGGCCCCCCACAGGGCCCACAGGGCAAGGACTTGCTGGGGTGAGGACAGGAGTACAGGGTCACTCCAGAGCATGCACCTCCGCCACTCCCTCTGAGAGCAACAGCAGCTATGTCCAGAGACAGCTTGGGAGCTGGCCAAACCCAAGAGCCTCACCTGCTCTCGCTTGAGTTTCTCCCGCTTGCGCAGCAGCTCAATTAACAGGCGCGCACGCTCAAGGTCGTGCCGCAGCCGCTGCCAGTACTTCAGCTTCTCCTTGGCAGCTTTCATCTCTTCATCATTTTCTCTCTGAGAAGATTAAGGAAAACCTCCCATCAGTCCAACCCAGCAGCTTTTCCTGCCAAGGGCCTAAGACACTCTGGGGGGTTCACCTCCAGATGTGGCCGGGCCCCCAATGAATGCGCCGTGTCAAAGGGACAAGAGGAGCCCAGGAACCAAGGGGTCTTGGCTTGACGTCTAAGAGCTGGGAATGTGGGGCGCATGGGAAAGCACAAGACTGAGCAGTCTAAAGCATGAGGGGATCACTTCCAGCCCCTTGGAGACTGGGGTGGGCATCCACTCCAGTCACTAATCATAGCACCTCTGTCTTGTCCTCTCAGGAGACAGAGCTGTGACCAGGCAGCTCAAGTCCCAACCTCCCCAGCAGTCTGCAGCAGGACACTGATGATGGTCAGAAGCGGGTGGACTCTGCCTGGCTACAGAAGCCACTCTTTGGACTGATTAGAGCTCTGAGCAAGATAAGGAGCCACAGCTGCCCACAGCTGTCCCAAGCCTCACAGAGCCCTGAGGGACAACAGGTGTCCAAAGGCCGTGCTCCCGCCTCCCAGAGGTGCAGAGGCCACCACTATCATAGGGAAGTACAATCCCACCACAGCCACTGAGGAACACAGAGTAAGGGCAGAGCCCTACCTACTTGGAACCAGTGTTCCCCACCTTCCAGGAATTTAACCACGGCATGCCCACCTTACCACTCAACATGTTGCATACCACCGCACCCCAGTATGCCCTGAACCCTGCCCACTTGAGATCCCAAGACATCATGCCCTGTCCAGACCTCACCCTCACACCACCTCATACTTCCTCATCCTGCCACCCCAGAATGAGACCAAGACCCCTTGTCCTCCAGCAGCTCCACAGACGCCATTACGCAAAGTCAATACTTACTTTCTGCTCTATACAGAAGGAACAGAGCTACCTCCTCACAGCAGCCCACATGTCTTAATCCTATCATGGAGGAGGGGGGTGCAGAGCCTACTCCAGAAACATATCTTTCTGTACTGCTGCATGACAGTAACCTAGAAGCACCCACACCAGCTGGTCATGAGCAAAGCGCTGCCACCGGCTCCAGATCCATGAGCTCGAGACCGCTCTCTGTCTAGGCTGTGCCTCTCACATGTCTACCCTCCAAAGACACCACAGTAGAGAGCCCTGCAGTTCAGGCTGCCAGCACACTGGTTAAGGATGTAGAGTCTCAGGGCAAAGAGTCATTGATCAAACTACTCAGACAGTCACTCTCCACATCATGAAAACGCCGGCACAAGAGGGATGGGGCGTGAACTATCTGTCTTCATCCACCCAACTTCAGTGCCCACAGCTCAGCCTGCAGTTCTTGGGGATCCTGAAAACCGTCATATGCATAACTGGATGTAACACCAATGTCACCCACAGAGAGAAAGTCACTAAATATGTGAAAAGGTAAATTCAGAAACTAAATATCCAAACAGCATCTGAAAACCAAAACCACCGTGCCCACTAGCTAGAGACAGATTCTGAAAGAACAACCAAAAGGACATTTGGGCTGGTAACCCCTGTGAAGCAGAGGCGATCCCGATTCCCAAGAGGCAGTGCTGGAGGTCTCCATAACAGGGTAGGAATGAAGTGATCTCTGAGAAGAAGTCCAGAGGTGATCACCACTGCCCAGAAGAACTATGAGCACCCCAGTGTTCCACTCCCAACACATGGGAATCCCCAAAGTGCTAGGGGGAGGGAAGACAACCAGACTCACCCACCATTAAGGGCCAGCTTAGCAATCAGGCCAAAGCCCATTATGTTGAGAGACAAGTCAGAGCAGCTGTGAACACAGACCACCTCTGCAGTAAGCGCCCCCATATGACACAAACACAACCCCAAGGGCAGCCAGACCTAGTCCTGCCAGGCTGCTGCCAGCAGGAGGGTGAAGAAGCCCCCAAGAGTCTAATACAGCAAGAGAGGAAGGTCAAGAGCTGGCCTGACTGCACAGCCAACTGCTCAGTCCAATCTAAGCAGTCACCCCTTCCTTCCTCCCACTGTAATACCCCTTAGCAAATGGTAGAGAACAAAGTGCCCGCCTTTCCCCGAGACTAGAGCCTATAGGGACCCAGTACAGAGCTGAGGGAAGCTGCCCTAATCCCAATGCTGGTGGACCCAGTACATTTCAGCCATCGTCCCACTCAGAGCAGCTCATCCTGTTCTACTCTCCACCCCAATTTGGTCAGGAAGGTCAGTCACGGTAGGGAAAGGCCAACTGTCCTCTTCCAATGCTGGCTGAGCACAGACAGCCAAAGCCACTGGTCAATCAAATTCTAACATCAAGTATTCTAGTTTCAAAACCCATTAGGAGCTGAGGTGGAATATGTGCTACCAGACATGCATTTCTGAGCAATACATGTGCAGAAGAACCACGCTTGTAACACCTCGCACATGATCCCCCACACCAAGACTTCAATGTTTCCTACATGACATCACTGTTTGGACACTCCCAGAAGATCAGCTATGACTAGGACAATGTGGGAACATAATTATAGCCTTTACCTTCAGATTCTGCCCGCTCCCAAGCAACATAGGACACCCGCTACGCCACGGGCAGAGCCTTCTACTGCCCTTTTGATGAATTCCTGAATCCCCAGAGACACCACAGGGCTTGCATGCTCCTTCTCTCTGCCAAGACCTAGACTCCACCACTCCAATCATATCCACACAACATCAAGTTCCTAGGTTGCAGGAAAGTGGCCTTTGCCCACCTGAGGACTACAGCCTCAGTAGCACTGCTCATCTGACAGCAGGGAAGCAAGGACGAGAACCCTGCCCACTCCACAGCCATGCCTGCAACAGCCACATGGAGACCCACCTACAGACCTTATCAGAGCTGGTTGATGTTTTATAGGTAAATGATTCTACTCCACACTCAGGACTGCGGTGAAAAGGGTAACACGGGGTCCTTCAGACACTGCTCTTCCCATAATGCTCGACTTCACAAAACCAAAAGAGCAGAGGCCACCAGACAGATACTTTAGGCCATGTGCAGAAAAGCCATGTTTCTGGCATCTCACAGATGCTTTCCTCTGAAAGACAGCTGTCTAAGAACTATCATACAGGTGGTGTCACAAACCCAAGCTAACTGCTATAGTGTCCACTTCACTTAATTCTCTGTTAAAAAAGCAATACATTGTCACCCTCTCAACCCCTTCCCTCCTCACTATGGTCAATGCTAAACCAGCCTGTAGAGTGAGTGCAAGGCCATCACAAAGACCCCACCCAACAGATCCAGGCTGTCATCAGGCCTCCCTCCCTGATCCCCCTGCCCTAAATGTGCCAAAGTAGTATCAGTTTCTCCAGGCATTCCCTTCTGTCCCCAGAACGGGAAGGGTGCTGGGCAAAGAGTAGGCCCTCCATCAGCCTACGCAGAGTAAGGGAAAGCAACTCAGCACTGAAGCCACACTGAGCCTTGAGGATACATGAGCCACCTGCATATCTGTGGCTCAGCAGCAGGGGTCAGCAGCACATCCAGCCTGAGGGGACCATGTCTGATCAGTGTATTGGGAGGCAAGAGACACTGAAAGGCGGATGAGGGCAAGTGCACGTACCTGCTGCGTGTTTCTCTGGGACTGCAGGCTGGACTGGAGCCTCCGCAGCAGGGGAGCACCATTCCTAGACAGCCTTTTGAGTAACCAGTAGCTGTGGGCTCGCTCCACAAACTGCTTCTTCCGCTGAATGGCCACCTGATTCGCAATCCTATTTAATCTAAAACATGGAAAAACTCAGAGTTTAGCTTTGAAAAGCATATTACAACGTTTGCATTAAGGAAACTAGACAAGATGATGTTACCTTCAATAACACACTCTCTCTGATCCAGGACACACATAGTATCTACTGCCCCTGACGCTATGGAAAAAAAGAGTTCATAATCTCCAGCCATCTGAAGCTTTCATCCACCAAAAACAGACAGTCACCAGGTTAAAACATCTAAAAAGAAACAGAGCTGAGCAAAGCTTTGAACACTCTTGATTCGGTGTGCTGAGCTACACTCTTGATTCGGTGTGCTGAGCTATCTGTCCTGTCCACACACAGACACATTGGTATGACCACTGTCAGTTGAAGAGCTGGTGGCTAGACCAAGTCACAGCTTGTTCTCACAGGTGCCATCAATGGCTCTGGTTCCACTCAACCTCCTGAAGAAGAGACACTTGAAGGCAAGCAGCCAGCTAGCCAGGGCTAGGGGCACAACCTGTTCTCAAGAAATGACAACTGTCTTCTGGGAACTGTAAATGCCAAGCTGTAAAACAAAACAAAACAAAAATCTCTGCAGGGTGGAAGATAAAACCCTGACTTTTACAAGCTGGTGGGAGAGCCTTCCTGCCTCTTATCACCTTGAAACAAAAACAGTTCATCAATGTGCCTCTCAAGGACACTGAAACACAAATTCCATCAAACACAAAGCTACAAAAGGCAACAAGAAGTAAGTGCTCCTTTTGCAGACCACACATCAACATTTCAGGACAGATATTAAAGAATTTTAAGTTCACATTTAAAAAAAAAATAAATCCAAGGTTTACAGAACAATCGAGAAACAAAAACTCAGGTAGAAGCCCCAGCTTCACCGTGTCTGGCTTGCCCCTGAGAATGCTGCACACCTATGCTGTTAGCCTCCTGGCTGGGCTCCGCCTGAGTACTGCCTTCTTGGTTCTGCACATTCAAGGTGGGCCAGACACCGACCTCATGAAGTGTATCTCCAGTGACAGGCCCAACAGATTTTCAGATGGAGGACAAGGGGCAGGCTGAAACTGAAGGCTGGGATGGGGCCACAGTCCTGATGAGAGCAACTGCATCCAACAGGCTAGGCAGGCCTGGTTACTTCACTGGCTGCTATTCTGGGTAGAGATTCTGTTGTTACCACTTCTGATTGACTCGTAACCTCCTGCATAAATCCTAACACAGAGAGGTCTGGGGATATTAGCTTGGAAACAGACATTCACCATTTCACTTAGGGTTGTTTTAATGATCACACAAGGCAGAATAAACATTTTAAACAATTTGAAAATTCAAAAAATGCTGGTTATAAAGATTCTCTGACCTCACAAAACAATCCACACCTTCTCCAGTGCAATTCAGTGAAATGTGAACAGCCTGCAAGTTGTAAGCAACGAGCTTGGATAAAAACACGTAAAAATGTGTCCTACAGGTATGACTCCAACACCACATGCAAAGCACAGGTTCTGCCTCTGGTGAGAGAGACAGCCAACAGACCACACCAAAGCCCTCTGGAAGCAGATCTCCACGCTCATCAAGCTCCCCAGGCCAACTATCAATTCAGAAGTGACTCAAGTAGAAAAGTTAGTCACACCACACCACACTGACAAGACCAAGGAGCCAGGCAGGAGACCGACTGCACGAAGGGGCAGAAGAGGGAACAAGATGGACCCTCAGAAGAAAGAGCAATGCAGGTACTGCCCCAGGCTGCCAACTTTCAGCACCTAGAGAAAGTCTAGGTCTGACATGGAAGCACTGATTACCACTAGCTTCTGACTTTCCTCACGCACACTGCTACAACAAAGCTTTTACACGTCCCACTGAGGGATGTGACCAGAGTTTCTAACACTTAACATCTATAAAAACAAAAAACCAGAGCTGCAGAGATGGCTCAGCAGTTAAGAGCACTGCTTTCTCTTGCAGAGAACCCAGGTTCAATTCCCAGCAAGTTCTAGGGGATCCAACACCCTCTTCTGACATCATAGGGCACTGCGTACTACAGGTGAACTTACATGCATGCAGGCAATACAGTCATAAACATAAAATTTTGAAAACACAAAAAAAACAGGAAGAGCAGGGCACGATCAACACTCAAGAGACTGATGCAGGAAGGTGCTGAGGCCAGCCCACAATGCAGAGACTCTGTCTCAAAAAGTAAAAATAAAAAACATGAAGAGAATGGAGAGTAAATCCACCTCATCCTAACAGTGCTATTCATCCACGGGAAAGCTAACTCATCTTTTTAAAATCCCATTTGACTCAGATATGCAACCTCATTAAATGTCATTTACTATTAGGAATTCTCAAGAAGAGGCCAGATATGGGGGCCTATACCTTTAATCCCAGCATGAAGGAGGCAGGGCAGGGGCAGGCCAGTCTCTGTCAGTCTGAGGCCAGCTTGGTCTGTATAGTGCATTCCAGGTCAGCAAAGGCCACATAATAAGATCCTGTCTCAAAAGACTATAATAAAATAATTCAAGTACATCTGTTTTGTCCTAGTGTCCGTGTATGTACACACACTCTTTCTCTAAGGAGCTGGGGTTATTTGGGATTTCTTGAGGCAAGAATCTTTATAGCCTAGGCTGGCCTAGAACTCTTAATTCTCTTGCCTCAGTCTCCAGAGTGCTGGCACCACAGGCTAACTTTTTTTTTTTTTTTAAAGACAATCTCACACAGCATAGGCTGGTCTTAAACTCACCATATAGCAGAAGGTGATTAGTGTGATTATCTTGCCTCCTCCTCCTACAAGGTAGGATTACAGGCATGCATTACCACAAACAGATTCCATACTGATAACAGAATCTAGAGAGCAGTGCATTTTACAAGCTGAGCTGCATCTCCAGCCTGTCTCAACCTCATCAGGAGGACCCCGCTGGGATTCAACTCAAAGTGCTAACCACCAGACACAAACATCAGCACCAGATCAGTGGCTAAAATGTGGCTCTGGCTGCAGAACATGCACTTCATGTGGAGAGGATGTCACAGCAAGGACCAGACAACCCTAGCCTACCACACTATCCTCAACAGTGACATGCAAGACCGAGGGTGCAGTTCAGCCATGGCACTGGCCTCGTTAGGCTGCGATCTCTAAAAACAGAGAAGGCTGTCAGCAAGGACAGAACATCCACTCCAGTGCCGAATCAGTCCCCAAAGGGGTTCAAGAAACATGAGGGAAGCGTGTCAGTAATGGCTGAATATGCCCATGTGCTGGACAGGCTGGACACGCAAGACACCCCTGGAAGCAACGCAGAGAGTGCCACCCCCCAATGCCCAGAACTTTCCTGTGCAGGGAACCAGGCCAGAAAAAAGTAAGGCAAGAGGACAGGAAAATGAAAGATGTGTCAAACCCCAAGTCCAAATCTAAAAGCAAACACTAGCACTGTCCTGTGCACCTCCCACCAGAGAGTAAAGGAGTATGTTCCTGCTCTAGTCAGCCCCGCCGGCCACCCAGTGCACCTGTGCTAACTTTGCTACAAAGTCATGTTGGAAATGCACCTGCAGGGCTATGACCCATGGGACACCAGCCTGAGACCAAGGCTGGTGCGTTACACCAACACCGAAGAAGCACTGCTATGGATCCAGAGCAGTTCAGAAACCGTTAGGAGTGTGAGTCTGGAGACACCGTCTTAGACATGGCAGCAAAAGCACAAGCAATCAAAAAACAACAGATCACAAGGACTCTTAAAAATTGAAACGCTTCACGCTTCAAAGGACAAGATGAAGATGAAAAAGTAACCACACAATGGGGGAAATCCCTTCAAGTCCTATCTCTGAAGGGAGTTTAATATTAGGAATAAAGAACTCTTACAATTCAACCAGAAGATAGCAGATTACAAAGAAAACAAAAAGATCTGAACTCACAAACTGTCAACAAGCACAAGAAAAACTGCAACATTTGTCACCACTGGGAACTTCAAATCAAAACCCTGGGTTATCACTTTGCCCCATGGGACAGCTACCCTCAAATAGACAAGCAACATGAAAAAGTAAGACTCCAGCTAGTTCCAAAGATCAAATACAGCACATGGCCCAGTATTTCTACCCTAGGAATATAGTTGAGAGAAACCTCAGAGAGAGGGCTCCACAAGTTAAAGGCGCTTGCAACCACACCTGACAACCTGAGTTCAATCCTCAGAGTTCACATAGTGGAGAACCAACTCCTACAAGCTGTGCTGACATGTGCAGGCCCACACATACAGGCCATATAAATAAATGTAAAAATAATAGCCCTCTATGTCCTGTATGAAAATGAAATGTGTTCTGTCAGCTTTCCGCTCCTACCCTAGCCTGCCCAGACTACTGTCATGCCTCCCCATAGGCTCTATCCCTCTTGAACAATAAGCCAAAGTAAACTCTTTTCTGCTCGAGAAAAAAAACTGCACAGAAATGTTCAGCGCAGCACTATTCATAAAAGTCAGAAAGCAGAAACAATCCAAATGTCCAACACGTGAGTAACTTTCAAAATGTGGCCTATCCACACAGTAGAATATTCAGTTGTATGAAAGGAGGAGGCACTAATTTCATGCTACACCATGACACACTTTGACACTTTATGCTCCATGAAAGCAGCCCACAAAAGACAAACCAGGGCGGGAAAGCAACAAGGACAGTATAAAACAGGGCCACCAGAGGTGGGAGCAAGTCAAGGGAGATAGGAAATGGACAGGGTTTCTTTCTGAGATGATGACCATGTTCTAAAACTGGTTCTAAGGATAAATACAAAATATGAGGGCTGGGGAAGGCTGGAAAGACAGCTTAGTAAAGAGTACTGGCTTCTCTTCCAGAGGACCTGGGTTCGATTCCCAGCACCCACATGGCAGCTATAAACCATCTCTACCTCTAGTTTCAGGGAATCCTACACCCTCTTTTGACCTCTGTGGACATTGTACAACACAAGTATACTTACATACATGCAGGCAATACAATCATACACATTTAAAAAAAAATCAAAATAAATAATTTTTAAAAATGCGGAGTAGGGAAATGGTTCAGTGGGTAAAGCTCTTGCTGTACGAACATGAGGACCTGAGTTCAGATCTTTAGCACCTACGTAAAATGCTGGGTATGGCAGCACTGTAGCCCAATGCTAGAGGCCAGGTAGAAGTG
The DNA here is from genome assembly GCA_035773235.1 of Eospalax fontanierii. Classification (NCBI taxonomy): domain Eukaryota; kingdom Metazoa; phylum Chordata; class Mammalia; order Rodentia; family Spalacidae; genus Eospalax; species Eospalax fontanierii. Next base: position 78,564,801 of record CM069537.1, read on the forward strand.
AACAACTGGCAGATTGGCGGTAGAAGTGAAAAATTGGCACTCACTGGCCTCCAATCTAGAAGCATCAGTGAGCTCCAGGTTCAGTGAGAGACACTGTCTTGGACAAAAGCTCAATAAAAATATTTCTTTTAAAAAGGTAGAGCCACGCATGGTGGTGCAGGCCTTTAATCCCTGCACTCAGAAGCAGAGGCAGGCAGTCCTCTGTGAGATCAAACCCAGACTGCTTAACGGAACAAGTTCCAAGTCAGCTGGAGCAATAGGGAGACCCAGTCTAAAAAAACAGGCAAACAAACAAACAACAACAAAAAGAGAGAGGCTAGAGAAACAACTCAGCATTAAGAGCACTGGCTGCTCCTGCAGAGGACCTGGGTTCAGTTCCTAGGACCCACTTGGCAGCTAACAACCATCCATAACTCCAGTTCCAGGGGATCCAACACCCTCTTCTGACCTCTGTGGGCATTGTACAACATAGGTGTACTTACATTCAAGCAGGTAAAACATTCATACACATAAAAAAATTTTTTAATAAAATATTTTTTTAAAAGTAGAGAATGACTCAGGAAGACACCAGATATTGGTGTCTAGCCTCGTACACCCACAGGACATGGGCACATGTGTGCACACACAAAATAAGCACATTAAAGAAATGCTAAATACGGTAAACATACCAAAATCCACTCAAATAAGAGTACTTGTACTTTAAACAGGTGACGATTCTACAGTGTGAACTGTACCTCATAAAAGTATTTAGAAAAACTGATAAAGGCTCCTATTGAGGGAGCACTGACAGAAGGGGGCCTACAGGACGTCAAGTAGTGGTAGGGGGGAGTTCACAGGTACTATTTGGGATCATTACTTATACCCAATGGTCCACACATTTGGTGTGTATCAAGTCTAAGTTCTTAAAATGTTCAAATCTATAGTAGGAACAACCTTAAATTTTCTCAAAAACAATTTTAAAAAACAAGCTGGGGGTGGAGGGCACTTGCCTATCAGACACAAGACTCTGGGTTTAATCTCTAGTGCTGCAGAAAGGAAAAAAAACCATTCAACAAACTTTTAAAACATATTATTGGCCAGTCAAGGTAGCTGAAATCTCAGTACTCAGAAGGCAGAGGCAAAATATTTGCAAATTCAAGACCAGCATAGTCTACATACTGAGTTCCAGGACTTCCAGGGCTACTTAACAATGAGACCTTTTTTTAAGAAACCAAAACAAATTAACTATCAAAACTAATTCTTAGCCAGGCATGGTGATGCAAGACTTAATTCCACCACTTGGAAAGCAGAGACAGGCCAATCAATCCCTGAGAGTTCAAGTCCAGCTTGGTCTACATAGCAAGTCCCAGGCTAACTGGAGATACAGGGAGACCCTGTCTCAAAAAACAAAACAAAACAAAAAAACAACTAATTCTTAGGTAGAACATGGTACTATCTACTTATAACCACAGCACCTGAGAAGCTAAGGTAGAAAGATCATGAGTTTCAGGGCAGCCTCAGGCTTCATACATAACAAGACCCTGTCTTCCCCTGTCTCCCAAAAAGAAGCATTAGCTCTCAATGCAGAAGTACACGGAAGCACGCCTGCTGGGTGGTATACTCCTGTAACCTCAGCACTAGGAGGCAGAGGCAAGAAGATCAGCAGTTCAAAGTCTGAGGTCAGCCTAAGATTCAAAGCCTATCTGGGACACATAGCAAAACCCTGTCTTTTAAGAATGAAAGGGAGAGGGGGAACCTTCCTTAACATAAATGTGCATTTGTAAAATCCTACACAAGAGGCTAGTTAGGGATATAGCTACCTGGTAAAATGCTTACCCAGCATGCTTGATGTCCTGAGTCTGAGCTACAGCACTGCATAAAGCAGACGTGTAGTGACGCACTCCTGTAAATCTCAGGACTTGAAAGTCAGAGACAGGCAGCTCTCTGGAAGTTCAAGGCCGGTCTGATCAACATTATGAATTACAGGCCAGCCAGGCTACACAATTAAACTCTGGCCCTATAGCAAGATGTGGCTAGCCTGGGTTACATGAACTTTAGGTCAAAAAAAAAAATCCTATATATGGGCTGAGAGCTGACCCAGCAGGTAGGAGCACTGCCTGTTCCTGCAGAGGACGTGGGTCCAGTTCCCAGCACTCACATGGCAGCTAAGAACCATCTGTGACTCTAGTTCTAGGGGATCCAATGCCACCTTTTGACCTCCTTGGGCACTGCATGAACAGGGTACACTTACACACATGCACATAGAACACTCGTACATAAAACAAAAAATTTTCAATATTTTTAAATCCCACATTAACAGCACTGAGCACTGGCAAAGTATCAGTCAATCCCCTGGGGTCAGCTCAACTACAGGCCTCATCTGAGCTGGATAAAGAAAATGAAAGATCAGAAACACCCACGGCACTACTTTCCTCTCCACCGTTGTGACAAACCACTCTAACCACAAGCACTTGGGGAGAAAAGACTTGGTTCATACTTCCCCATCACAGTCTATTACCGAAGGAAGTAAAGGCAGGAACTCAAAAAGGAACAGGGTGGGAACGGAGGCAGAGACCACAGAGAAAGGAGCACTGCCCAGGAATGGCACCACAGTGGGCTGGGCCCTCCTACAGAAACCGCCAATCAAGAAAATGCCGTCATAAGCCCACCAGGGAGACAGGGAGAACCTATCTCAAAGACCCTCCCAAGAAATAGAAAAGAAAAAAGAGACAAAGAAAAGGCCACAGACACTCACAGATCAACCCAAAGGAGGCAACTTCCCAAATGAGGCTCCCTCTACCCAGGTACCCATTTGTCTTTATCTCAAGCTGACACAGCCCAACCAGCACACCCCTCCACTGTCAATCGTCAGACACTGTCCTCCAAGAAAATCCAAGAAAACCAACAAGGCATCACCATGAAATCCAGCACCTATAAACACACCATTAAATCCATAATCAATAAATCAAATATAATTTCAAAGAGGAAACTGTATGTGAAGCAGGCCATCCTCCTGCTCTTGTGGGACACTGACATCAAGGGGACCCGGCCAAAAGCACTAGACATTAAGAGCTGCCACCCACTGCACTCAGTAATGCCAAGGAGCTGGACTAAGGCCACAATAGCAGCTGTGGGGTAAGGCAGGGTTGGACCAGCAGGGAAGGCGCAGGGCGGAAACTAATAGTGCATGGGGAAGAGCAAAACCCTACTCCCTAAACCATCGGTGACAATCAACCCCAGGACCACAGACTCTTGGGAGGAAATTAGGAGCTTGCTGACTTCACGGAAGGGACGGGTTTCTTGAGCCAGACCCAAAATGCACTCGCTTCAGCAGACCCAAAAATCTAGTTAGGACTCAAAGAATCTTTATACACCACAGCATCATGGGCAGAGCCACACGGCTGAGACCTGCTTCTAAACAATGCAAAGGAAGGCACAGGCATGAAGACTGGCCAGTCCCAAGAACGTGTGGAGCGGAGTTGCAGAACTTTAAAGCTTTCTGAATTAAAAACAAAAAACAGAGATACTGTGAAAGCTTAGAAAATACGCCTCACTAAGGATGCGAGGTAACACCATTAGTCTGCATAGAGAGGCAAAAGCAGGTCCAGCACAGAGCAAGACACACACAAACCCCACCGAGGAGGGTGGCTACATACATCTACCCCCAAACCCACATCAAGACAGTTCTGGAAAACTCGGTGCCAAAGAGCCCACCCACCCATCACCAAGGAGTGAGTGGCCTCCCTCATGATGGACTCTAGTACTTCAGCTGGGATGACTCAGGGCCACTGAGATGCAGCAAACAGCAACAGCTGCATAATGTTTAAAGACACAAGTCCACATAGGAGAGGGAGGGGGAGAGGGAGAGGGCGTGCACATGCAAGCAGAAGCAACTATCCCAAATTCATGGGAATGCTGTTTTAGAACAAGGATGGGGGAAGGAGACTGCAGGGTTCCCAAAATGAAGTGCTCAGTGCTAACACTTGGTAATTCAGACTGTGTTAGCCTCTAGATTTTTCACTTTACAACTTCATGAGAAGTGGAAAATGACATTAAAAACATTACTTCTAACTATACATGTGCACAGACCCAAAGTCTCAAGATGCTCTGAGCAGTCACGTCCCACTGGCAATATAACTTTAGGAACCATTCTCCTTTCTTCCCCATGCAGTGTGCACCTTTATTACCGAACTGAACGTGTTCAGGACAGCTCAGTGGTCAGGCAGTCAAGAGTTTTTTTCATCCTACAATATCAATGAGAAGAATTATTAAGCCGTAAAAAAAGTAATCATTTACAAACATCATTTTCTGCCTTCAAGGCCTCAAAAGCCCACAATTTGCCTCTAGACATAGAATTCTGGAACACACTAGAACACAAGCTCACCCTATGGTCATGGGTTCACATGGCCATGTGAACCTTGGTACTGCCAAGACCACACAACAGTTATTCACCAGGAAAGAGCTGCTGAGTTGGGTGTCCACCTCTGGCTGCCTCCAAGTAAAGTAAATGACCAGGAGCCAAGATCTGAGGTGACAGTTCAGCTTGGCAGAGTTCAACTTCATTATAAATTCTACCAAATGGCTGACCACTCCTTCATGCCCTTCTGTTCCCACGAGGTGGTAAGAAATGGCCATTCCCAGACACTCCGGGTTTCCTCACCATACCCATGTCCTGTGTGATAGGTGACCTCCCAGCCCGCTCAGATAGCTGACATACCAGCACAAAGGCAGAAGGGAAGGACCATGGAGAGGGAGACCAAAAGATGAAGACCTGCATTCCAGGCCTCACTAGGAAGACTGGTAGAAACAACCCTCAGCCTGGACTTCCATGTCCTGAACCCTCTGGGGAGACCTCAGACTAGACACCAGCAGCAGCGGCTCAGGGTCCCCTGAGCCTCCAAGCGCCCACTGGGAGACCACTCCGTGTTAGACCAAAGGAAACAGCAAACCCAAAACAATGATCATTCTTCTGACAGTGTCAGAGAAGACAAAGACTGGAAACAAGATCCAGACCCAAGAAGGTTCAAGAGAGGCACAACTCCGAACCTATAATCCCTACAAGGCACACAGATGACCATGATGTGAGCTCTGGTGTGCAAATCCCGTCCCCCATGAATGAGGGGGACGCCCAGCTCACAGAGCAGAGCAATGGAAACAGGATGGATTAAAGGGGGTCTTTTGTGCTTCTCTTTATTTTACAACAAATTTCAAAAGAAACTAAAACAGAGCCAGACATGGGTCTCCACATGTATCTATAGAGGTATTTTGCTGCCCTCTGCGAGTTCCCAGGAGAGCGAGTCTGGGCAGCTCTGGCACCATGGCCATCCCACTGTTAATTTTAAGTAGCGTTGGAGCACACAGGTCAGGAAGGGCAGCAGCAGTAGTGAGACTGTAGTAACAATCTGACCCCAGGAGAAAACTTCAAATGCAGGTCCAGCCATACCTTTACCCAAAGTAACAATGAAGAGTACCGAGAGAAACAAGTCGGCCATCCTAGGAGATATCCCCTCTGCCGAGTGCCCCCAATGTGCCAAGGAGAAAAGAGACCCAGGCCCACTGAGGGAGGATTCCAGATGGCGGGAGCAGAGTGAGCAGATGGGTGGCTTATATTCATTTACTTCAGCCCATCTGATACAGCTTTTACGGGGTAAGCACTAATATACCACACCAGGAGGCACACTGGCGCAAAGCTAAGACACACCCACTGAGCTCCCAGCCTGCTTCAGCTCTTTCCACGTGCCAGACATCAGGGTGGGCTCCTGCTTTCCATACCATGGAGTGTCATTTAATTTTCAGTGCTCGTTTTGGTGCTCTTCCCAAGTAGCACTGTTGTAGATGCATCTACACACCCTCCAGGGGCCCATGCACTGCAGTGAACACACTGCTCTGTTCTTAGGACATGCAGGACATGCAGGAATTCCACCTGGGGCAGGGTGGGGGGTGTAGGGGGGACGGGACTACACGACGGAACCAACATCTCAATCCCCAGTCTGTGGCAATGGAAGCATTTGTAAAATACAGATGCTCTGTGACATATGATGGAGCTACATGCTGATAATCACACGGAAAATGCAACACCATTTTGTACATTTACTGACCACCCTAAGGTGAGCAACATAAACCGACACCAGTGCTCTCATTCACCCTCATACTGTACAACTCACTGGAGCCATGGCTCACCTAACTTCCCAGCACCTCCTTGGAGCACCCTAAGACACACTGCTCCCTGCCCAGAAAAGGAGCAAGACTCAAAATTCAAAGAATACTTTGTACTGAATGCATGCAGTTTTCCAAAGAAACTTGTATATCACATTCTAAGTCAGTTAACTGCCAAGAAACACGGAGGGAGAAAATATCTGAAGTCAAAGCCAGAACTTTCCACTAGGATCCCCTAAAACAAGACTTACTCTAGCTAATGAAGTGACTACTAAGCACTCATGCTCCACTGTGGTCTTTATCCCAGAGCCAGAGAGAGGGCAGCCACTGTGAATGACCCAAACACAAGGGGTTCAGACACTGCTAACCCAGTCACAAAGCACTGCTTAGGCGCCTGCCCTGGACAAACTACAAACTATCCAAATGACCAGAGGCTCTAAGACCAAGACCAGAGCAGGGCAGAAAACAGCTCTGCACTCTGCAGAGCCACTCTGCTGCAGACAAAAAGCCCAACCCAAGTACATCCAACGTAGGAAAGTCGTGAAAAACTGCTGCTCCAGGACCCCAAAGAAGTCAGAAAGCCCCAGCCTTGCCTGCTGCTTCCCCCAACCATTTCCTCTTCTTCCATGCCACAGAATGAAGTGGATGAGCAAAGTGATGACAATTCCATCAGAAAAGCAGAGGGAAAGACTTTTCTGAACACACACCAAAAGCAGTTTTTAGTTAAAGAGACGGCTCAGTGGTTAGAGCACTCACTGGCTGCTAGAGGACGCTGAATTGTTCCCAGCACCAACATGGGAGTTAACACCTGCCCTCAAATCCAGTTCTGGGGGATCCAACCCTTCTTCTGGTTTCCTCAGGCACTGCATGTCACAGGTACACTTATATACATGTAGAGGAAACACTCACAAAATTTTATTTTTAATTTTTAAAGTGGGTTTTCCTAGGAAAAAAAATTCTTGCTTAAACCTTTCTTCAACCTTCCCCAAATTTCAGGTTATGCTCTGCATGCCAATGGATGACAGACCACAGAAAGGTGGTCCCAAAGACTGTAAGTTAAAATTTCCCTAGTGACCTCATGACATGGCTGCTCACAAGTCCGTGTTGATGAAAAATAAACCTACCAAATTCCCAGTGTACAGAAGTGCAGCACGCAGAGTCACAGCATGAAGGGTCACACAGAAATGACACTGGCTAGCGATAGTAAACGGGTGGTAGACTTACTAAGCTATACTTTGGGGACTGCTGAGATGGCTCAGAAGGTAAAGAATAAGTTGTGCAAATCTGAGTACGGTTCCCAGAACCCAATTAAAGGTGGAAAGAGAAAACCAATCCATGTCATCTGATCTCCATGTGTGTCTCAGAACATACATCACTCAGCGCACACACAAACACAACAGTGTGGTGGTGCATGCCTTTAATCCCAGCACTCGGGAGGCAGAGGCAGTCAAATCTCTGTGAAATTGAGGCCTGCTTGGTCTACATAGTGAGTTCCAGGCCAACTGGGGCTACAGGAAGACACTGTCTCAAAAGACAAACAGTAATAATAACAATGATAATAATGATAAATTTTTAAATGAAAAGTAAAGAAATAGACTGTATTTGTTTTAGTGTACTCCTATTAGAAAAGTTATTTTTAAGTATAACAGTATATCACATTACTCCAGCAGTAGCCTGATGCATCTGGTGTTTAACACATGATTGACCTAAACCAGCTAGGTTTTTAAATTTTTTAAATTTATTTTTACTTTGTGTGTAAGAGGGTACTGCCCGAATCTGTGCAAGTGCACCCAGGTCATGCAGTGCCCCGAGAGGACAGAGGAGGGCCACTGGAACTGGAGCTATAGATGACTGTTAGCCCCCATGTGGGTGCTGGGATTCGAACCCGGGTATTCTGCAAGAACAGCCAGCGCTCTTAACCTCTGAGTCATCTCTCCAGCGCCCAAGACGTTTCCAAGTGCTATAAGATGGTGGCACAGAATGAAATCAACTAGTGGCACTGTTTCTCAGAATATAATCTGTCATTAAACAACACATAACTCTCCTGTGCTGAGAAAACTTTTAGAAATGAAGACACGGAAACAAAGGAGCAAGACCCACACACTGGAACGACTGCTGCAGCTGTCCATCAGACCTGAAGGCTGGGACCCTCATCACAGAAGAACCAAGAGGCCAACCATGTCCGCCCAGGGTAAAACAGAGTTTCACCATACACAAGGAAGGCCAAGCAGCTGACAGTTGGGGCCAGAGGGGTCTTACCAGAGCTTCACAGAAAGTTCTTAAATCGGTGTTCAAAGCCAAGAATAACTACTGCCCCTGATCTCCAGAGTCTGAGACTTGAGCAAGTAAAAAGCAATCTTTATCGTTTACAAATGCTGAATAAGAAGAAATAAGTAAATAAAAGACACATTTTCTAAGATGTCCTCAGCAACTGTTTGGCTGGCCCATGTTCCTCCTCCAGTGTGAGCAGCCAACTTCTGAGCTAGCCTGCAACGTCACAGCATGAGTCAGGGACAAGGCAGCCTATGTATCAGCATACCTTGAGACTGGCACAAAATAGACTGCAAGTTCTATAACACCAACACTTGTTCAGGTACACTTTCCTAACTTACTCAAAGCTGAGCAAAGTTTGTTCCTATGTGAGGCAAAGAAAAGAAACAAGGGGGGAAGAGCCAGGCAAAGTGGCTCACAGCTGTAATTCCTGCATTCCAGAGGCTGAGGCAAGATTGCTACCAATCTAGGCCAGGCTGAACTATTTAGGGACTTCCAGGTTAGCTTGGGCTACAACTGTGAGATCCTATCTCAAAATAAAACAGGGCAGGACAGAACAGAACAAAACTGAACCCGGTCAGCAATTGACAGGCTGAAGCAAGAGAATTATCACAGGTCTGAGGCCAGCCTTGGATACTCAGCAAGTCCCAGGTAAACTTGGGCTACAGAATAAGATCTCATGTCTGGGAGAGGGGAGCAGAGGAGGAGACATGAGCCAGACTGCACCTTCCCTTCCGTTGAACTACACAAAGTACTCTGAAATACTGAGGGTCTAAAGCTTGAACTGTTTCCTCAATGGGCCTGGCTACATCAGGTTAGAGTGCCTGTGTTGTCACCTGCAGATGCCTCCTGCCAACAGTCTCACCCACCTGGCAGCAATCCTGTTCCAAAACCTGAACATCAGGAATCACAGGACAGGGTGTAGGATCCTAGCCATCACCTGAACAGATGATCATGGGACACTGGCCAGAGGAGAGAACACTTGGGGGGTCAGCTTGTCATTTTGAGAGACTGCCTTTCTGTTTTATTACTTCAGGTCTAGTAAAGCTGCAATTCTCTTGCTACAAGCCTACCCTCTCTGACTCTGGTGGAAATCCCAGCATAGCCACCTTCTATGTCAGGCTGAAAATTCTGCAGACAGGTGCAATGGTTTTGACAGGAGTTTTCCCCGAATAAGGAAGCATGGGCACTTTCTATTCATTTTTAATTTGACTATAGTAAGTAGGTACGGCTCTAGATAGACAAGAAATAACATTTACAAAAATCATTTTTAAACTTCTGCTGCTACAAAGGCAATGCTAGCTCCTTTTAGGGGGAAATCTGTTTGCTCCTAGCTCAGCTGGTAAAGCTAGTCACTGTACATTGTGTCACAGTAATGCCCAACTCCACTGTATAATCACAATATGCTAGTAAGAGTAATTTCCTCAAACTGTGGAAGAAAAGGACAATATTCAATGTTAAAGACAACTTCAGCCCTTTCGTAATAAAAACATCCTCAAAGTCTACTGTCCACTTGTTTGCAGTTAAGTGGTTTTATTAAAGTGTGCACCTCTTCCAAATGACACGGCAGTTCCTCTAACACCCACACACACACACACACACACAATGCAAGCTGCTTCAGAGCAGTTGTTTCATCTGTACCTCATGATCTTGGGGCTTTATCTAGCTGACCAGACTGAAAGCACACAACCTACACAGAAAGTGACTGTCTCAAGGCTCAAGGGAAGGATGGAAGTGGTTGCAAAAAAAAATTTTTTTAAAGGTTCACTTGGAAAGGTACGTTCACTTTGCGCCCATATGCTCCAATGTGAAAGAGAACATTTTCTTTTAAATACTGGAAGAAAAAAAGCAAGCCAAGGAGTGAGGAAAACACAAGGACTGAGGGCAGGCCGAGGGGAACGTAAAGCAGCCCCAACCCAAGAGAGCCTACCAGGACCCAACTCCACTGCCAGGAGCACAGAGCATGGGCTTTAGCACAGCCAGCCTTTCCACAGAGCAGGCAGAGTCTGCACCACTGAAGACAGCGCAAGAAAAATGAGCAAGGTTGCAGCAAAACACGAAGGCCACCATCTCCTCCCCACCGCTGCTCCCACTCTAACCGCCACCGCAGGGGCTTGACTCAGGACAGTTTCATGTTTCACCTTTCCAGTCAGGAGTTTTTAACTGTACAAGGTCCCCAAACCTGGCAGTAGAGGAGTTTAACTGTGTTAAAGATGGGAATGCAATCTCGGGTGCTCTGAGACTCAGAAACCCAAGGTTAAGAAAGAGTACTAGATTCTTGCTATATGGTCAGCAGACCATGTCTAGCTTATCCTGCACCGTAAGTCACCCCAAATCTACACTCTATCGAGTCTTTTACGTCTATGTTCCCCGGAAACAGTAGTAGATGAAGTCATGTCTCAGGGGGACTACTGGGAGGTGTGACGGACATGTGACAGGGCTTCCTGAATGCCCTAATGTGTGTCCCCCATCAAGTCCTTGAATCCAGGCTCGTTCTCCAGGCAAAGCTCAGATGCACTTACTTACCTCTGCGGGGGGATGTAAGGAGCACACACAGTTGGCAGGACTGCACAAGGCTCAGTCAGTGTTTTCTTAGTCTTTTTTGCTTTCTTCCTAACCTTGGACGTGGACCTGACCGTTTTGACTGAGCTCTCTTTTCGACAAACACCATTTTTCATTTCAACATCTCCATAAATGTTCAGGGGTCTCCGCGTGCAGCCTGGAGGAGTGTGGACGTCACAGTAAGCAGTCTTTCTGACAGAGAACGTGGTGCTGCCTCCAGTCAGCTCCTTCACAGGCTCCATCTTCATGTACAGGCCAGCCTTCTGAGCACACGTCACATGGAATGCTGTGTAGCAATTTGCTTTGTGGCACTGAATGCAGGCACCCACACCCTTCTGCTTACAGAGGTAGCATGTCAGTTTCCACCGGGCAGGGGGTATGTTCCTCACACCATCGATGGGCTCAATGAACACGGTGTTGGCAAAGCCAACCTCTGGGATCCACAGGGCACATACCACGTGGCCCCAGCGGTCATCGTCTGTCTTTTTGAAGGCACCACCCTTATTAGGGCACAGCACACAGTCTGCGGGGCGGGACCGGGACTGCAGGCAGTGGCGGCAAAGCCACTGGCCCTCAGGGATATAGGGCACCCCGTAGCACTCCTGGTGCACAGCCAGGTTGCACATGTCACAGAAGAGGATAACGTTGCTGTTCTGACACTCCCCATCCATGCAAATGCAGCAAACAGCATCCTCATCGATCAAGGACTGCTGCTCACCCTGCTTCTGGTTCTCGCAATAGGATTCCTTCTCAAAGCGGTCCATCAGGAACTCAAACATGTTCTGTGACACAGCAGAGACACAGTCACCCTTCCGCTTCTCATTGACGATCTCTAACCAGGCATAATCTTCCTCATCCATGTCATACTCCACCTCATTGTCCAGCTCCTCAGCGGACTTCTCAATAAACTTGTAGTATACGGGGGGCCTCCTGGGTGCAGACGGGGGGCTATACTCCACAATCCGCACCTTGGGCTCAGGAAGGGCACTAGCTGAAGTTGGCGTGCCATGGGTGCTGGGGAGGGCTTCATTTTTCTTCCTGACTCGGTTGTTTTTATGACGCTTAGTTCTTAAGCAAACAGGAGGCCTCTCGCTGTTCTCCTTATTGCTGTTGCACTCACTCATTTCTTGAGCAGTGAGGTCATCTTCTAGTATGATCTCCAAAGGATCAAAAATACTGATCCGATGCAAGCGCCCTTCAATTTCTATCTCCACCATCCTTTGGGCTTGAGCGTACGTCAACGTTTCTCGAGTGGGGGAGTGTTTAATACTGCACGGGGAAGAAGGATGCCTCGCTGCAGAGCCTCGATGACATCGTCCTTTCCTCCTCATTTGGCAATGATTACCTAAAATACAGACAAAGGAAAAGTTAAATCCATGCAGGATGACAAAAGACTTCGGAAAACCACAAAATATGTCTGGCAGCACTAACTAATCAACTCACACCCAGAAAAGAAGCTCAAAGCTAGCATATTTCTGAGGAGCCCAAACTACTTCTCCAAGCAATCATGACCACATTTCCGCAAGCCTCCAGACCCAAGTGAGCATACTAGCAGGCAAGGAGGCAGCAGGGAGCAGCAGCAGCCCACAGAACAGCTAGGGCACAGGTTTGTACCACCTTTTCAGACCAAGCCAGCAAGTCACCCTCAAAACAGCAACACACCCTCCAGAGCTGAGACCCTGGTCTCTCTCACACAAGTACAACAGAACTGTTTTCAGATAAGACTTCACAACACAGAGAAACTATGACCTATGACCACAACGCAGGCATGCTCAAGCTATCTATCAGTTCAAGTCTCCTTTCCCCTTCCCACCACTACTCAGGACAGTACTGCCTGTGTCAGAAGTTTCTATAACTCAACAGCATAAGACTGTCCATCCTATACATACAAACACAACCTATACACATACAGTCATACACAACAGGACCCAGAGCGGAGCCTGATCTGGTCTGTGAAGACAGAGCCTCCCCTCACCAGTGACTACCCTGGAAACCCGAATGGGCACCAGCCTGCCCCTTACACTCAGGACCTGGCTATGTGCTGGGTGACCTGTGTGGGCAGTATGTCAAAAGGGCATCTCTGTTCTCTTCCTGGAACACTTGAAGACACTGAACTCCTTGCTTCACAGAAGGATGGAACCTAAAACCCCACATGCCTGCAGAGCCGCCACAACCACAAGGGTTCTTACCCCTATGCTCACAGCTGAGAATTCAGTGGCAGAGATTTATGACAAAACCAGGCACTAAGATCCAGCACCAAACTGTACTTTGGCAGACTCTTCTACTTTTAGATCTCCCTGGTGTGGACTGGTGACTACCCAACTCCCATGCAGATATGCCCACTCTGGACACGGCAGACACTGATCGAACAGGGCAAGCACCTAAGCAACAAGAGCAAGGACAAGCCTCCTCCCTCCAAACCCCCCTACTTTACTGACAGACACAAAGGAGATGACTCACAAAGTCTTCCAGGCTGAAGCCCAGGTCAGAGTAGCCCAGAATTAGGGTTCCCAAGGAAGCCTGAATTCACAGACTCTTACAACCCCACTGGTCCTCTGGACAAGCCCTCAAAGAGTAGGCTTCACATGTTAAGTCCCCAAAGGAAATCTCTGCAAACCTTAAGTGCATTCGTAAAGTCAGACCTTTCAGGTTGTAGAAACCTACACTTTGTGTAGAAATTAAACAGCATCCCCCTATACACAGGAATGTGGAAGACACTGTGATCAGCCAGACCCCAATGCACCTGCCTCTGAAGGGACTCCAGGTGCCCCTCAATCTGTATTCCCAGGAAGCTGTGCACCCAGAGCGAACCCTAGCCCACTCGGACAGCTTCAGGCATCGCTACTAGACACGGCAAAAGCAACAGTTGGTTACTCCAGGATTGAAGACAAACATGTAATTTTCTCCTCTGCAGTCAAGTGTAAGACCCAGCCCTTCAAAACCCGCATTCTCGAGTGAGCATCGAAGGTCTTTAACCGATTTTCTACACGAAGCAATGAACCTAACACTCACTGGCCACAGCAGCTCTGTAACTGCAAAATACAACTGTGACCAGAGGACAGCACGGTAAGGAACCCCCTCTGCTTCCTCATTTCCCTGCAGCTCTGCACAGAAACCAGCATTTCCAGGGAGGGTCTGCAAAGGCAGCAAGATATGCTTCTGTGAGACGGATCCTATAAAGCTTTGGGTGCACACTCAGAATCGGCTCAGCTCGGTTCCTGCCAGGTTTTGGACACGCCATTTAAACCCACCAGCCTGGACCTCTGAGCCCGATACACCTCAGGGGAAGTGTGACCACGCATCCAGGGAGGAGCACAAAGACTCCGGGCAGTGTTGAGCCCAGCAGGTGCGGGGCCGAGTCGACGAATCTACTCCGGGCTCGGTGAGACCCGACGACAAACTCAAACTGCCGCAAGCGCAAGCGGGGCGATGGGACTGCGCTCCAGGAAAGGGGCGGATTCTTGGGTGAGCCCCATCAGGACAGTCTTCTAGGGATTCAACCCAAAGTTGCTCCTCGCCCCGGCTCAGCCCGGCCGCGCACGCGCGCCCTTTCGAGCGTTTCCTGCGAATAGGCCGGCGTTCTGCCGGCTACGGGCTGGCGGCGTAGACACCCTGCGCGACCCGGGGAGCGGGTCCGGCCTCCGGGTTACGTAAGGGACCCGCGCGGCTCCGGGCGGGGACCCCGGCCTTCCGCCTCCGCCGCGGGCTCCGCCGCGCCACCCGCCTCCCGGCCGCTCCCCGCCGCCCGGCCCTAGGCCGCGCCTCCCGCCCAGAGCCTCCCCCTCCGCGTCCCCGCGACCCGCCGGCCTGGTCTCCCTCTCCGCCCCCACCCGGCGGCGGCCGCGGCCTCCGCCGCCCTCCCGGCTAGGCCCCGCCGCAGCCTGGCCCCGGCCCCGGCTCCCGCTAGCCCACCAGCCCGCGCCACCCTCCCCGCCAGGCCCTGACCAGGCCCCACCGCACCCGGGCCCCGGCCTCCGACCCCCGGCCCAGCCCGCCAGGCTCTGCCGCCCTCTTCTCTGGCCTCCTCGGCCGGGGACAATACGGAGCCGCCGCCAACATGGCGGCCGGGCCGGGCAGGGCCAGGCGGCGGAGACGGCGACCGCACACTCACCTTCGGGCCGCGGGAGCCCGGCGGGCGGGCGCGGGGGCCGGCGCGGCCGGGGCGGCGCTAATGGCGCCGCGGCTCCTCCGCCAACGGCCGCGCAGCCGGGCTCCGCCGGGCTCCGGGACACGCTCGACCGGCGACTCCGGGCCCCAGGGCGCCTCGGCTGGGGCGGCTGAGGCCGGCTCGGGGCCCGGCCGTGCGGCGGACGCGGACGGGGCAGCTCGGACGCCAGCCAAGGCGCTGCTCGCTCCCCAGCGAAGCAAACAATGCGCCGAGCGCTCCGCCCGGCGCGCTGCGTGAGAGACGCGCCCCGCCCGCCGCCGCCATGACGCGCGCCAGGCCGGGCCGCGGGGGCGGGGCGCGGGGGAGGGCGCTGCGGAGTGGGGTGACCAGGAAGGGTGGGTCTCCTGGAGCCGGGCGGGGTCCGAGCGGTGGAGGCCCGGGGCTCTGCGGAGATGGGGCCCGGGTGCAGTCGCGGGGACCAGGAGAGCAGACAGGGAACCGGGTTACTTGATACAGACCAACGTGCAGTGGGGAGGAGCTGCGGGTGTGGGAGACCAAAAGAGCAGCGCGGGGACCAGAGTGCATTGGGGAGGATCAGTGGAGGGTCAGGGTGGAGAGACCAGAGTGCAGTGGGGGAACCAGGGTGCTATGGGGGAGCTATGGGGAACCGGGGTGCAATGGGGAGGAGAAGGGAGGGGGTCAGGGTTCAGTGGGGGCACCAAGGTGCATGAGAGGAGGAGCAGTGGGGTGGGAATCAGGGTGCTGTGGGGGAACTGGGTTGGGGGGGGTACAGACCAGAGTGTAGTGGGGAGGAGCTGCTGGGGAGGGGACCAGAGTGTGCTGGCAAGGATCAGTGGTGGGTCACAGTGCAGTGGGTGGACCAGGGTGCTATGGGAGAGCAGGGAAGCAGTGGGGAACCAGGGTTCGGTGGGGAGGAGCAGCTAAAGGGTGGGGGGTGGGAGGTCGGGGAGCAGTGAAGGGGACCAAGGTACAGGGGTGAGGAGCAGCAGGGGGACCAGGGTGCTGTGGGGGAGCAGGGGAGTGGCTGGGGGGGGGAGGGTAAAGACCAGAGTGCAGTCGGGAGGATCTGCAGTTGGTCAGGGTGCAGTGGAATAACCAGGGTGTAGTGGGAGAGCAGTGGAGGCGCCAGGGAGGCAGTGAGTGGACCAGGGTGCAGAGGGGAAGGGGAGACCAGGGGAGCAGTGAGGGGATCAGAGTGTGGTGAGGAGGATCAGCGGGGAAGAGGGAGCACACCATGGTACAGTTGGGGAGCAATAGGGGGTCAGGGAGCAGTGACCCTGAGGAGAGCAAAAATGTCGATGCTAAGGGCCAGGAGAGGGTTCCTGGGTGTGTGGTTGTCAAGGTTGTCATTCTTGAGGAGGGATAGGTGGGGTTCTGATAGTCAGGTGACAGAGGGGAGAGGTTCCTGAGGGAGGGTCATAGAACCAGGTAAGGTCCCTTAGTGGGGGGTGAATAGCTAGGATTAGGGGCCCTAAGGTGGCACTAGATAGGCTAGGGGATCAAGGTGGGCTCACTGCTTAGATGAGGCAAGGTGTGGAGAGGAAATGGAGGTAACTAGAAGTGCCCCTGACACGGACACATATGGAGGCCTCAGGCGGTCTGGGGCTGCCTAGTCTGAGGGGAATGTCCCTGTCAGGCCTTCCTCTTTTAAGGATTATACCACTAGTTGAGGTCATTAAACCCTGATCCTCCTGCCTAGGATGCTCCACCAAACAACTTGAGACCATACAGCCTTGCTAACCTAAGCATCCCAGGTTGGCACTGGAGCCCCCATAAGGTTTTTGCTGGCTAGCACTTAGACCCCACTACATTCAAACTGTGGACTTTGAAAAAGGACTTGGGGGGTAGGTTAGTACCAGAGCCAAGATCGTGCAGTCATCAGTCCTGAACGAGGCCCCACCTTCAGGGAGAACTTCCTGAATTCAAACACACCTTTGAGCCTTGGTGGGAGCAGCCTTGGGAGCCTGAAAGCATCTGAACAGCCCAGGAGCTACAGATGCTGCTTAGCCAAGTCTAAGCACGTCAGCAGCCAGCAGTGAAGGGCAGGCTGAGCGCTCAGCCTTCTCTCTGCTTTGGGAAAGCTCCATACAAGTGCAGAATCTCCCTCAGCAAGGTTAGTCTCATAAAAGATGAGAAGGTGTGAACCCTTCACAGAACAGGGGGCAGAGGGGGACAGTGACTTCTTGAAGAAAGGCAGCACTATTCAGGAGTGGAGGTTGGGGGATCCCCACATACCAGCATGTCACAGACACACTCCGGAATTTGAAGGCTAAAGACACCAGCTGAAAAACCATCTGAGAGAAGGGTCTTTACTGTGAATCAGTTCGTGTAGAAGAATCACCAAATTCTGAGGCTTGAACCTAGAATTCATATACAGTGGAAACTAGCACTCAAGTGAGAGAGCATAGTGAAGATCTGTTCATAGCTCAGAGGTACCGGGGTTGACTACAACACACCTGAAATGATGGCTAAAAGACACATATAGCAAAATGGAAAGTGAGTGGAGGAGCAAGGGCATGGATGTCAACTAAGAAACAGTCTGTGCTGTTAAGGTCAGTATTTGCAAGTCCCCGACGGACTGACTCTAAGGAGGTGTGGAGAGACGCAGCAAGAACTGAAAGCCAAGCTCCTCCTACACTATGTGATGATGACAGGATCTCAGAACCTGTAGAAAAGACTCTTACAAAGTGATACCAGAATTCCCAGTAGTAGGCTAGGTGTCGTGATGCTGACCTTTAACTCCAGCACTCAAGTCAGAGGCAGGCAGATCCCCTGTGAGTTCCAGGCCAGCCTGGTCTACATAGACCCCATCTCAAAAAGCAGAAACTTGGGCTGGAGAGATGGCTCAAGAGTTCAGAGCACTGGCTGCTCTTGCAAAGGACTGGGCTTCGTTTCCCAGCACCCACATGGTGGCTAACAACCATCCATAGCTAGTTCCAGGGGACCCAGCGCCCTCTTCTGACCTCTGCAGGCATTGCATGACATAAGTCAAGACATAAATACATGCAGGTAAAACAGTCATGCACATGAAATATATTTTTAAATGAAAAAAATCTGAAAAACAAAGATTCCACCAGGAAAATGGAAGTACGATTTACATCTTTCAAAAAGTGAGGGAAAGGTAATGAAAAAGCAACACCAACCCACAGAAGGGCAGAGAAGAAACCAAAGTGTGGCCACCGTGGGACACTACAAGCTGGGCAGTGCGCATGTACGTAACCCTAAGCTGTGGTGGTCAAACCGGAAGACTGTGGATCTGAAACCAGTGGGGCTGCAAAGGGAGATCAGACTGTCTCCAAAAAACAAAGCAAGGGAAACAGCATGAACCGGCAGAGCACATGCTAATAGTCAGAGCTGGGGTAACTTGTACTCGCCTTAGAGCTTTGTAATTTGGTTTTGTTTTCTTCTTGTTTTTGTTTTTGAGACAGGGTCTCAACATAGCCCAGGCTAACCTGGATCTCACTGTATTGCCTAAACTGGCCTTGAAATCACAGTCTGCCTGCCTTAACTTGCAGTGTGGAGATTACAGGCATGTGTTGCCACGCTCAACTCTTTTGTGGTTTTTTAAATGTTCTTATCAAAACTAGTAACTTTTTTGAGAGTTTCATACACAAATGTTTTAGTCTCTTAACAAATTGTGAGTCTACATTGGTACCTCCATGTCAGTCTCATGTGGGTCATCCCGTCCCTCTTCCTTTCTATAACTCAACAGTGAGAACCTTCTATGCATTGCTGAGTTCAGTACCCCTTAGGGAGCCATCTCCAGGCTATAGCAGACAGCAACCTGGCCACAGACACCTCACTTTCCAACCCCGTGAGTACACTAGTCAGAAGCTCAGCTCTGGAGACATCACGGCTACTCAGAATGCTGTGCCAGAAGCAGATACAGCAGAGCAAAGAACAGGGCAGTAGTGGGCTTTTTCTATTTCTGATATGAGTAAGATAAAGTTTCTTTTTTCTATTTTTGTTGATATCTAGCCTTTAATGTAGTTGACTGTGTTTTTACAAACAAAAATTCTTAAAATAGTGCTTTTCTTCAGAATTCAGGGGAAAGAGGACATTGTATTAGTTACTTTTCTCATTGCTGTGACAAACAAAAGCAACCTAAGGATGAAAGAGTTTCTCTGGGCTCACGTTCAAGTGCAGCCCATCACAGTTGGGAGTCCTGTCTGCAGAAGTGGGAGGCAGCTGGTTACTGGCATCCCAGTGGGAAGCAGAGAGAGGTGAATGCTGGTCTCAGCTCATTTTCTCCTTTTTATTCCATCTGGGACCCCAGCTTGTGGGATGGCACCATCTACAGTTAGAGTGGGTCTTCCCACCCTGATCTAGAAGGTCCCTCACAAACATGCCCAGAGGTTTGTCTCCTGCCAAGCCAATGGTGCATCATAGAGGTTTATTTCTCTTTCCTTTTGTGTTTTGAAGCAGGGTCCAGCTATGTATCTATGTAGCCCAGGTTGTCCTGGAACTCACTGTGTAGCTCAGGTTGGACTTTAAGTCATGGAAGCCCTCCTGCTTCATTCAGCCTCTAAAGTGCTCAGGTTATAGGGTTATATCACCATGTCTGCCTAGGATGTTTCTTCTTAACAGAAATCTAATGATTTACATAATTGTGATAGAAATTAAGGTGTCCTTTCCACCACACATCAGAGTATTTATATAATCAAGACCTTACATTAAAGGCCTTAATTTTTCATGAGGCAGCATGGCAAACCCACTGTGAAGGGAACAAAGCTTGGAGCACATGTGTTGTTCCACACCCCCCTAAGATCCATGCCGGCTGGGCACCTGTACTCTGACATACAAGTATCAGTTCTATAAGCAGAAGAAAGACATAGTCTGGCAGGCAAGGAGCCATGGTAGCTGCTGAGGCTGGTGAGAAGATGGGAACTCACAGACTGCAGGAAACCTTGAAGATTAGTTTGGCTCAATTTCCTAACCGAGGAACAGAAAAGAAAATCACAATACACCTTAGGCATAATTAAGGCTCAGTCCTACATTCCCCATGACGACATCTCCAAGACAAAGCTGGGTCTTCTGTCATGTGTGGCTTAGCTGTGCCACCTAACAAGGAGGTTCATCTGTGTTAATTACCACTTCTTACAGTGCTTGTATGCATGAATCAGGTCAGCACACAAGGAAACTGGCTCTCCTGGGACATCAATAACCCTCAGAGATCATCATTACAAGTGGGGACTAGGAAGAAAACTTGTCCAAAACTTAGAACTAGACAAAGGAGTCACATGAGTCCTTTCAGCACTTTGTTAGGTGTTGCCCAGCAGACCTGTCAAGGGAATCTCTGATTCCTAGAGTATGCACCTTGCTGTAGATTACTGATTACCACAATTTACAAGTCACTGAGGATAGATTTTTAACTTGAAGATGGCTAAGCTAAATGATTCTTGCCTGATGAAAATGCAACTGAATTCATTAGGGAATAATGCAAATTATTTCTGTCTGGGAGAAAAAGATGACAGAGAAAGTAGCAGCCTTGTGGCCCTGAAGAGCATCAACTGAGTTTTGTTTTGTAATCTAGGTTAGCAGGCTCACCCAAAGGAGCTCTTTGTTAGTCACTACAAACACCTCCCTCCAATCTTATGAACTGGCCTCACTGTCATCTGGCTTTTTCATTAATGATTAAGTGAGTCTTTGACACAGACTCACCTCAGAGTTGTATGAGTCATGTCATAAGTCTTGAAAATTGCTTTTTGGCAGCCTCCTTTGAAGCTCTTCTAGGATATCTACTGGGCCCCTAGATTACACTCCTCTGAGGCCTGGCATCAACCTTCTCTGTTGTCCTCCTTCTGCTGTGGGACAAGGTGTGTCTCCTGGAAAGCAGAGACAGTTACAGTTCTGAACCACGACTTAGTCTGGAAACAGTCTTCACCTGTGTAATCAAGGTCAGGTCACTGGGTCGGGCCCCATGTCAATGTCTAGTACCCTTGTGCAAAGAGGGAAATTCAGACACAGGTACAGTGGACAGAGCTTCAGCAACAGGGCCACAAAGTCAAAGATGTTGACCAACTGGCAGCCACCAGAGACGAAGAGACAGACAGGTTTGAAAGGGAGGGAGCCCTGAGGACACTCATTTCAGACTTTTGACCCCCTGGTTGTGGGATAACAAATTTCCTTGGTTTGAAACTGTCCACTCTCTGTCACAGCAGCTATGGGACATGAAAGCTGTCTCAGTAATTGGCACCTTCATGCTTCTAAATGAGAAAGAGCCTCAACCACTCACCTAAGATCCATCAGCAGATTAAATTCTTGTCACAAGGCATCCAGAACCAGACATGTGTCACCAACTCCTCTGTTACCCTGACACCCATCCCCTTGCCTTCTTAGGGATGGTGGCAGGGATGCAGAGACACTGGAACCTTTACACATGGCTGCTTTGGAAAATGGGGAAATTCCTCAAAATGCTAAGTGTAAAGTCACTACACTCTCACTTCATGGGAGAAGCCAGACATGACACATACTGCATGTGGAGACATACTGTATGTCTCCATTTAGAGGATATATCCAGAATACACAAATCTGCCAAAACTGACTGTGAAGTCTGGCATGGGCTGCTCACCTGTGATCCCAACACCTGTGAGACTGAGATGAGGGTCTATGTGGTGAGACTCTCTCTCTCAAAACCAAGAGACTTCTAGTCAGGACCAAATGATGTAGGCTAATCTCTCCCTGCTCTTCCAGATAGATACAACTTTTAATGGATGCAGCAGATAATCATAGAAGTCTGAATGGCAAGAGGAGGAAAACAGGATGCTCAGAGAACTAGGAAACACACAGCTTGCAGTCTCCCACCCCTACTCAACTGCAATAGAGTCCAGGCCCAGCCTCCAGTCCTAAGCTCCAATCCACAGCAGAGGTGCCCAAGCCACATCTGTCTCCCTCAACGTTGGCCAGGGGTAAGAGAATCTTGAGTGCCACTTCTGGAGTCAGCAGGGAGGGAGCAGCAGGGTGTGAGTGTGAGTTGGCCTCTCCCTCTCCTACTCAGCAGAAGGTCTGTGCCTGCAGGCAACACTGCAGAATTAAGTAGATGCCTCAATGGCACCAGATCAGAATAGGAAGGCAAGGGCTCTGAACACGGTTCTGACATGGGAACCACACACCTGGGGAGCAGGCTAGGATCTCTTACCTGCACAAGACTGGCTGCATGATGAGGAAGGCTGAGGTAAGTTTCAGTCTCCAAACATAACATTCAGCTGCCCAGATCATGGTTGGAAGATGACTGACATCAAAGCTCACAGCCTGAATTCCAACACAGAGGGTTCAAATGTGGAATTGACTGACAAGGACTGTCAAGCAGCCATCATAAAAACACTTCAACAGCCAATTACAAATTATTTTTAAACACATGGACAAACAGAACACCCCAGAAAAATCTTTATTAAAAGAACCAAATGGAAATTACAGAACTTAAAGACACAATAAACCAATTATTTTAAAAACAGAGGAATGAAGCTGGGCATGGTGGTACACACCTTGAATCCCAGCACTCAGGAGACAGGTGGGATCTCCATGAGATCGAGGCCAGCCTGGTCTATATAGAGGTCCAGGCAGCAGGGGATACAAGGAGAGCCTGTCTCAGTACAAACAAACAAACACAGAGGAATGAATCGGGGATCTGAGTTGGAAGTTAAGACCATAAACATCACCCAGCTTCACAACACACAGAAAACAAGAAAAAGTGAACATAACCTCAGGGATCTGTGGAACTCCTGGAAATAATTCTAGTTTTGTTGGATTTTGTGTCATTGGAGTAGAAGGAGAGAAGTGTGGGACCGAGAATATTTGAAAAGCTAATTAGCTGAAACTTCCAAAAATGGGAAAAGATGTGAATTTGTACATTCAAAGTTGTAAGCGCCAAATAAGACAAATGCTAAGAAATCCATGTTGTTTGCACCCTAAATAAACTTCTGAGAAATAGGGACAAAAATGTCCTCAAGCAGGCTCAGGGAGATGGACAGAGCTTTTCAAGAAAGGAACTGTCCATCAAGAACTTCGTATCTGACAAAACTACTTTAGGATGAAATGTAAGTCATCTCCAATGAGGGAGATTAGAACAGAAGTGACAACGATGGCAGATTAGAACAAATGTACACTGAGGACCACCTGTGGGCAGGAGCAATGGGGAAAATTAGAACAGAAGTAACAATGATGGGAGATTAGAACTGAAGTACACTAAGGACCACCTGTGGGCAAGAGCAAAGGCTCATCAGTTAGAAGTGCTTGCTACACAATCATGAGTGCCAGAGTTTAGATCTCAGCACCCAGGAATGCCTGTAACCCCAGCTCCAAGGCAGGCAGAGACACAAAAGACTGCTGGGGCTTGCTGGCTTCCAGCCCAACCCAGAATTAAGAAAATGGGAGCATCATGTTCAGGAAGAGACTCTGCCTCCAAGGAATAGACAGAGTCTATTCTGATTTCTGTACACGCACACACGCATGTGCACACACACACACACACACACACACAAAGACTAGCTGAAGGAAGTTTTCAGATTGAAAAACAATCTTGATAATGGAATGATAACGGAAGACAGTATTATCCAGAGAAACAGAACAACACAGTGGGTGACAAGGCAGGTAAGTGGAGTAAGGTGCTGGCCTTTGCACATTTCTTAAACCATACCAATTTGAAGCACAAAGTGTAATGCTCTCTGATGTGGCACTAAATGGCCACAGAGGAAAAGATGTCTAGCTATAGCTTTTAGCAGACAAGGGAAAGAGGTAAGTGAAGTTTTGTATTTCACTCATAATGTTAAAATATCAGTATAAATAACCACAATAACTTTACACACGTATACTGTAATAGATATTGAACCACTGAGATTACACAAACTCATACTACACAAACCCAAATGAAATTCTAAACAATGTTCAAGTGTCCTTCAGGAAGCAAAAAGAAGAGGGACAAGGAAAAATAAACTGTCAAATCTGGGGATGGAGGGATGGCTCAGTGGTTAAGAGCACTGGCTGCTCCTGTAGAGAACCTGGGTTCTAGTCCCAGCACCCACATAGTGGCTAACAACCATTCATAACTAAATTCATGGGCTTTGACTAAACCAGATTGACCTCCCTAATGTGGGCAGGCCTCAGCTAATCCACTGAAGGCCTGAACACAGTTTAAGGGAATATCTCCAGACAAGAGAGTTCTCCAGTAGGCTCCCTTTGATCTTCATCTGCAACATCTGCTCCTCCTGATTACACAGCAGAAGCCTTTGGACTAGAACATCAGCTTCCTCCTGAGTCTCCAGCCTCCTGCCTCCTCCACCCCCAGGATTGTGAACTCACCAGGTCTCTATAAGTGCATAAATCAATGATTGCTTAAAGCAAATCTCTCTAGCTGGCAGTGCAGTTCAGTGGTGAAGTGCATGTTTAAAGTGCAAGGCCCTGGGCCTAGTCCCCAGCATTAAAAGAACTCTCTATAGTGAAATGAAATAGAGACACATACATACAAATTGATTTCTACTGGTTGTCTCTCTGAGGAACTCTGACACATATGACGTAGGGGAGGGAAGAAGGGCAAGAAGGAGAGGACACAAATTATGATGGTCAGAATGAAGCAAATCACTACAGGCGCACTATAAACACTCAACATACATCCGTACAGCTTGGGGCTGGGCTGGAGAGATGTCTCCATAGTTATGAGAGCTTGTGGCTCTTCAAGAAGACCTGAGTGAGGCGCCCAGCACCCCTGTTGGGTGACTCACAACCGCTTATTACAAGCTTGGCGGATCTGATGCCCTCTTCTGGCCTCTATGGGAACTGCACACATGTGGCACACACTTAGACACATGTACATAAATTTAACAAGATCTTTACAATCCCTCAGAAACAAAAGCTATCCACAAAAAACTCACCACAAATAAAATAGATATTTCAAAGAGCCATATAAATATTGAGGAAGTTGAATTCATAATTTTGTTTGTTTTTGTGGGGGTTTTGTTTGTTTTAAGACAGGGTCTCACTATGTAATCCTAGCTGGCATGGAATCTGTTATGTAGTCCAGGCTGGCCTTGAGCTCACAGAGGTCCTCTGACCTCTGCTTCCTGAATGCAGTGCTTGCCCAGCAACAGAAAAACTCCTAGTAAAATATTATAAGTAAACTTCAACATTATATAATGTAGAAATGAGTTATAACCAAGTGGGGGTTATTCTAAGCCTGCAATGCTGGTTCAATAATCAATAATAAATTAATGAGAGGCTGAGGGTGTAGAGTACTTGATTAGCATTAGGGAGACCCTGGGTTCAATATGTAGCACTGAATAAAAAAAAATTAATGTAATACACTATATTGACAGTCTAAAGATAATCCAACGTAGAATTATATGGTTACATCGACTGATTTACAAAAGACATCAGGGGCTGGAGATGCAGCATCACAACAGCCTGGGTTAGTCCCCTGCACTACACAAAGTTGGGTGTGGTGATACAGACCTCTATTCTGAGCATTCCTGAGGTGAAAGTGGAATGATCAGAAGTCTAAGTTCATCCTCAGCCTAGGACAGGAGACCCTATCTAACACAAACATACATGCAAGAACACATGCACACAAACACCTCAGAGAAATTAAAATCAGAACTTGTTAAAGAGCATCAACAAACAACCTAGAGACTCCACAGATAACATTGTACTTAACAATAAAAGACTGAATGTTTCCCCTAAGAACAAACTCAGGTCTCACTCTTACCAGGATTATTCACCATAGTTATCGAAGTATTAGCCAGTGGAAATAGGAAGAGGGTAAGAGAGAGGAGGGAGAAAGGAGGAAGCAACAGAGGAAGGAAGGAAGCTAGCTAGCTAGGTGAGTCAGTCAGAAACATTATTTTAAAAAGGAAGAAACAAAACCATCTTTATTTGCAAATGACAGGATTATGTACATAAATATCCCAAGAAATCCACCAATAAAACTTCTAGAACTAACTAGGGGCTAGAGAGACAGCTCAACAGTTGAGAGAACTTGCTGCTCTTCCAAAGTTGTCAGGCAGCTCACAACTACTTATAACTCCAGCTCCAGAGGATCTAACACCCTCTCCTGGCCTCCAAGGGCACCCATACACATACACATAAAATAAAATTAAAATAATCTTTCTAAAATCCCCAGAATAAGTGAGTTCATCGAGTTCTCAAGACACAAGGACATTAAAATTTTTCTTTACTTAGTGTATGTTTGTGAGCGCAAGTACTGGCATGCAGCTAGAGAGCAAAGGACAACGTAAAAGAGTTGGGTCTCAGCATCTACCTTGCCAAAGCAGGGTCTCTCTTATTTCTGCAGCTGCATATTCCAGGCTAGCTAGTCCAGGAGCTTCTGGGTGGTTCTGTCTTCTCCCATCTCACTGTAGGAGTGCTAGGATTACAGAGACACACCACCATTCCCAGCATTTTACAAGGGTTCTGGGGATTGAACTTGGGTCACGAGACTAGCTCAGTGAGCACCTTTCCCTACAGAGCTATCTTGCCTTCCAACAAATACAATTTTTTAAAAATCAATTGTATCTACCAACCAGCAGTAACACAGGGACATTGAAAAAACACATTTACAATGGTTTAAAATGAAGCATTAGATGAAACTTTAACAAAACACACATTTATATGCTGAAAACTATAAAATGCTGATTAAGAAAACAAGTCTAGGGGCTGGAAAATGGCTCAGTGGTTAAGAGCACTAACTGCTCTTGCAAAGGGCCTGGGTTTGATTCCCAGGACCCACACGGCAGTCTGAAACTCCAGCTGCAGGGGAACTGACACCTCTTTTGGCTTTTGTGGGCCCTGCATGTAGTGGTGGTGTACCTACATATACATGTACATGTAGTGGTGGTGTACCTCATATACATGTACATGTAGTGGTGGTGTACCTACATATACATGTACATGTAGTGGTGGTGTACCTCATATACATGTACATGTAGTGGTGGTGTACCTACATATACATGTACATGTAGTGGTGGTGTACCTCATATACATGTACATGTAGTGGTGGTGTACCTCATATACATGTACATGTAGTGGTGGTGTACCTCATATACATGTACATGTAGTGGTGGTGTACCTCATATACATGCAGGTGAAACACTCATACACATAAAAATGAATTTTAAAAAAATTACAAAGAAAACAAAGTTCTAAATAAATGAAGAGACATATCATGTTCATGGATTAGGAAACAAAGTTTTTCTCCAAATGAAACTATAATAACTAAAACAGTTTGGGAAAGGTGAACAAAGTAATCTACCTGACTTATTAGGAGGAAGCTAAGGGAGGAGGAGGGAGACAGGGAGGGTAAGCACAACCAAAGTAGATTTTTAGATAGAAATTTACTCAAACTGGACCAAGGACTTAAATGGAAAGCTTATTTGGGGAGAGGGGGCAGAACCCAGTAATCTTTGGGATCTAGGACTATGTAAAAACTTCTTAAACTTAATATCAAAAGCATGGTCCTAAAAGAAATTATTAACAAATGAGACTTCATCAAAGCTAAAACTTTTTGTTCTGCAAAAGACCCTATTAGGGATGAAACGATATAGACTGGAGAAAGTATTTTCACTCCGGATATCTAACAAAGGATTGGTATTCAGAATTTAACCCTTCAAGAACTCACCTCAGCAGCACATATATTAAAATTAGAAGAATAGAGAAATTAGCTTGGCCCCTGCACAAGGATGACATGCAAATTTGTGAAGTGTTTCATTTAAAAAACAACCAAAAACCTGTGTAAAACTTAATAGTAAGCTGTTGTGGCTCATGCCTATAATCTTAGCACTTGGAAACAGGAGGATCACTACATGTTAGAGACCAACCTAGGATGCACAGTGAGATCCTGTCTCAAAAATAAAATCAGAAGCCAGGCATGGTAATATACAACTTTAGTCCCAGAACTTGGCAGAGGCAGGCAGATCTCTGTGAGTTCAAAGCCAGCCTTGAAAACATAGTGAGTTCCAGGCCAGCCAGGGTTACATAATGAGACCCTATCTCAAAAATTAACAATAAAACTCCAACAGTATTTTTAAATTATTTGTATATTTTTTATTTTATATGTATGAGTGTTTTGCCTGTATGTAAATTAAGTGTACCCATGTTATATAATGCCTGTGAAAGCCAATAAGGGCATTGGATCCCCTGGAACTGAAGTTAGGAGGATTCTTAGCTGCTATGTGGGTGCTGGGAACCAAATCTGAGTCCTCTAGAAAAGTAGTCTGTGTTCTTAATTGCTGTGCCATCTCTCGAGTCCCTCAACAGTATTTTTTTAATATTTATTTTTATTTTATGTGTATTAGTGTTCTGCCTGCATGTATGTAAGTGATTCCAAGTCATACAGTGCCTGAGGTGGTCAAAAGAGGGAATCAGATTCCCTGGAACTGGAGTTATGGCTGGTTGTTGGCTGCCATGTGGGTTCTGGGATTCAAACCCAGTTCCTCTGCAAGAGCAGTCAATGTTCTCAGCCACTGTACCATCTCTCCAGCCCCTCAACTATATAAATATATATATATAGTTGAGGGATCTATTTTTGTCTTGGAAAATAAAACAGAACCAGGGTCACCAAAAGCCATTATCTTTCATGATCTCAGAGATGGCCAACATGGGCCCAACTGAATCCTCAGTTCTCATAGTCTAGTATTCTCGTGGATCCCAGTACCCTCACCCCAGCACTCTGAGGCAGGTCCTCAAGCCCCCTGGCCCTTCTTACTGTGCTCACTGGAGTTCAGCCTTCTCTCTGTCCCTTTTCCTAGCCACAAGGCCATTGTACCTGAATACTTCGGAGTAGGCACAACGCCATCCCAGCTGGTTCTCACTGCTACTGTGAACCTTTTTCTGTTTCCATCCCTCACCCCAAAGAAAACACTTCTTCCTACAAGTTCTATCTTGCCTAAACTTATCAGCTTCTTTAGGTACCCATCTCTAGCTCCCCCGAAGTGTGTCCATTTTATCACTAGGGTCCCTGTAGAGGGTCTCTCTCCGTCTCTGCTATCCCAGTGGTCTCCTAAGCATTTCCCATCACCTGTATATATTCCTTCCCGCCTACCCTCAGGAAGCAGCCAGAACCCCGGTGAGGAAGGCTGGAAATTGTTAGCAATATGGTTTAGCTATGCACATTGGCACACACACCTCTCAGAACAATACACCTAGAACCTGTGAGCTACCCAGGACCCCCACCTGCATTGAGTTATATACACCCTTACTCTGAACTCTGATTAAGTTTCTCCTCTCCTGAATGGTCATCAAACTTGGCAAATATATTCTCAATACATCTAGATACAGAAGGTGAGTGGATAGACTGATCCAGCCTAGACTGTTTTGGGGTATATGTACAATGAGGCAAACTGTCTCCTCTAAGTAAACTTTTAGATGAATCTCCTATTTACCATCTTATGCTCATGCATAATTGAGTATGCAGATAGTTAAATTGGATGTGCTACTGAAAGAACACACACAGAAGAAAATAGGGTATATGATTTAATCTGTCTGCCAAAATAAAGAACATCCATGCTACACCCTCTAGTAACAAAACTCCTTCTTCTTGAACCCCATTTAAAGGGAGCCCCATTGGAGAGATGGTTCAGTAGTTAAAGAGCACTGACTGCTCTTGCAGAGGACCCAGGTTTGATTCCAGGCATCCACATGGTGGCTAACAATCATTAGTAACTCCAGTTCCAGGGGATCTGATTCCTTCTGGTCTTTATGGGCATTGCACATGGGGGTGCATTTACATGCACACAGGCAAAATACTCATTTACATAAAAAATTTTAAAGGAAGCCCCACATGTATGTAAGTGCATCACATGTGTGCAGTGCCCTTGGAAGACCCCTCCCCACAGGAACTGGACTTACAGATGGTTGTGAGCCACCACGTGGATGCTAGGAACTGAAACCACATCCTTTGCAAGAGCAAGTGCACATAACCATTGAGCCACTGTCCAACCCCTTATTTCATTTATGTGTCTGAGTGTCTTCCTGTGTGTCTCTAAGCACACCCATGCGTCCGACACCTGCAAAGGCTAGAAGAGAGCACTGGATCCCCTGGAACTGAAGTCCCCATTTCAGTTCTTGAGTAAGAGGCCAAGAAGCTGGAAACATCCAGCTCAAATCCTGATTCCTGGTGACACTGCCCTCCTTCCCGTTGTCTGGGCTTCTCACCCTTTAGGACAGTTGACCACCTGGACAGGGTACACAATCAGGACTGGGGCTGCAGAGAATTCAGCTCTTTCCAAAATGCTCCATTTCTCAGATGGGAGATAGAGACCTCACTGGACCTCAGCAGCAAGTCTGGGACTGAGGGTGAAGAAGGTCCCCCACTCAGCATATGTCCTCAGCTTGGCCAGGGTTTACTGCACACCTTCTTGCTGGGAGTTGTATCTGTTGGTTGGTACTGGTGATGGCAGTGTTATCAACTTTACAATTCTAGAGCCACCTAAGAGTCAAGCCTCCAGGCACACCAGGGAAGGATTTAAATTAAGTTGACCTCTGGGCAGGTCTGTGAGGGATTATCTTGATTAGGTTATTTGAGGTGGGAAGACTCATCCTAAATAAGAGTAGCACTTTTCCCTGGGACTGGATCCTGGGCTGTATAAAAAGGAGGAAGCTGGCTGATCAGGAGCATTCAGACTTCTGTGTTCCTGTGAATGCAGTGTGATCAGATGCCTGCTACTATGCCTTCGCTGCCATGACAGACTCATCCTGGAACTGAACCTGAGGAAATCCTTCTTTCCTGAAGTTTTGCTGGAGTAGTTGAAGCACGGCAATGAGAAAAGTAACTCATACAGCACCTGTGTTGACTTGCCTAAGTGGTAGTGTTTGCTGTTAGTGAGCCCACAGACTTGGTGACCATTGATGTAGCCCAAAGGTCCCAGGCATCAGGGAAGCCTACCTGGAGCAGTCTGTGAAGGATCTTGTGACCTTCTGCCTGGACACCCTTGGGGGCTCCTTCACAAATGGAAACGGGGGCCTGGACTTCTGCCCTTGAGCAGAAAGCAGGCAAACATCTCAGCTAGAAATCCAGGAAGGCATTCCCTCTCTGGACCCTGGGGCAGCAGATTCTCCTCAGTCAGGTGGTTCTGGGAGAGCAGAGATGTAAGAAGCTCCAGTATGTGGCGGTCAATAGGAGGTCAGAGCTGGACCCTTCCCTCAGGACCCACCGATGGAGCCTGTGCAGAGGGGGGTACCTGTGCAGAGGCTGCAGTTCTCTAGGAAATCAGACACAGGAACAGCCAGATGTCCCATGCAGCCAGGTTCCAGCTGACCAAAGGGTGCTCTGCCTTCTCTTCCCCCTCCAGAAAGGCACTCAACAAAGCTCCAAGGCTCTGCCCACAGTACCCTTCCCTTTGCCAACTCCACCACCTCACTCTAACATAGCAAATAGGAGCCAAGTAGGATTTCCAAACAGTCGCCATCTCTTTTGTCCAGGGTGATCCTAGGGATGAGAGGGTCTTTAAATGCATGGGAGTCAAACCATGTGTGAGGCTAGACTTGGTTTCTTGAGGCAATTAGGGTCCTGCAGCCCCAGTCCTGTCTGCCTCTAGCACAGTCCCTGTGGAAATGGGGAAGGTGACCCAGCCCCATAAGCTTGCAGGACACCTTGACTCCATGCGATATTCAAAGAAGGGAGCACCTTCCTGCACACCAGGTAAGCAGACTCTTGGACTTCCTTTCCTTCCCTCCCTTGCCCCAGCCTGCGCAAGGAGGGTTGGGGCCTCCCAACCTGTCCCTTTAAGGGCTATCTCCAAAAGGGGAGTTTAGGCAGGTGAGGGCTTACAAGCCAGAAGTTCCCCCCTCTTGCCCATGGCCTGGCTCTAGACCTACATCTGAGACCCTGACCCAGGCCCAGAAACCCTAGACAAATGCTCACTTTCTTTTGGCTATGTAACTTTGTTCCAGTCCCTGCCCTCAGCTCTACACCTTATGTCTGGAACTTTCTCCTGAGGCCAGGGCGAGTTTTTGAAACTCTTCATGGAGTCAACTCTGCCCGAGGCTACTGACCACCCTGCTACCTTCTACATGGGATGTGGGATGATGTGCATGCGGGGCCAACATGGGGAGGTGGGTTACTGGAGAGAACTTTCTGCACCCCATGGCAACCTGCCCTCTGAGGAACCCCTCCCAAAGCCTGTCTGGAGTCTTTCCTATCCAGGCTGCCACGGAGCCACCACCTCTCAGCACACACACCGGCTGCCCTGGAAAGGAAGGCAGTGATATGGCAGACCAGGCACAGGGCTCCAGACCCAAAGTGGCCATAGATTCTACCGGCCGGTACACGGTCCTGCGGCTTAGCCACCTTCCGCTCGGGACCTTGACAAAGGAGTGAGTCATCAGCCAGGCAGAGGTAATGGCTTCAACCTGCGACATCAGTCCCAGTCCCCTAGCTGGGCTCACAATCCTGAATTACAGAAGAAACTCGCCCCAAATTACAAGACGGAAGACCAGGGGAGGCAGGTCTCCCGCACAACCAAACGGGCTGTGGTCTACCCGGTCATCAGACTAGGATCTCTGGGCCAAATTCCACCTGCAGAACCGTCCCGCACAGGCATCTGGAGCGGGCAATTTTACGTTAAAAGGGCTCACAGCTTTTATTCAACAGGGCTCCAAGTCAGCACCTGCGGCCCTGGCTTCCCGCCCACAGGCCCGGGGAGGCGCCGCGCACACCTGCGGCAAGGCGAGGCCGCTCACGGGACCGGGGGTAGGGTGGAAGCGAGCCCCGCGGCCGGAGCCCACCCGGCTACCGCCCCGGAAGCCCCACGGCCTGCAGCTGGGAGAGCACCGAGCTACCACCAACAGCCGAACCGCGAGGAGAAACCGCTGCCCTCGAACGCTCCCCACCACCAGACGGCGGCATATCGCGCCTGCGAAATTAGCCCGCCGAAGCCAGGTAGCGGGCAGGTGCGCCGGAGCGCGCATGCGCAGTCTGACGGCCGAGGCCGGCGGCTCCGCGAGCGCCGGGGACTGCGCCTGCGCCTTCTCTCGGCTGTGCTGGGGAAGGGCGGTGCGGAAGCGCGAGTCGGCGCCTGCGGCCTCAGCGCGGCTCCGCCCCCACCCGCGGCGCCCCGGCGCGCTCCGCCCGGCCCCCGGAGGCGGGGCCGGCGCACGGACACTGCGCCGGCGCGCGCCGGTCCCGCCCCTCAGGCCCCGCCCCCGCACCGCGCGCGGGGCCCTGGGAGGGGCGCAGCGTCCGGCGGCGTCGGGGCGGCGGGGCTGGGGCGGCGGGAGGGGCGGCGGGGGCAGACAAAGCGGCTAATGAATGGGCGCGCCCGCCGCGCTGTCCGCAGCCCGCGGGCCCGCGCCGTACCGAGCCGGCGCCTCAGGTGAGTGCGCGCGGGCCCCCTCCGCCGCGTCGACCACGGCGGCGCCGCGCAGAGCCTGGGGCCGCGCCATTGTCCGCAAGCTGGGCGGGCCGGGCCGGCCGGGCTCTGACAGCTGCGACCCCTGCCTGGGAGGGACTCCGGGCAGGGTGTGCCCGGGGCCGACTGCCCCTCGGGAAGGGGCCGCGGCTCTCGGCGCCCCTGGGCCCGCCGCCCTCGCGCCTTTTGTCCTCGGGCCGGGCTGCCCGCGGCGCCGGGCCCGCTGCCGTCGCAGTCCGGGATTGCAGAAGGGGAAGTGGTTTGCTGTGACGCGGACCCGGCTCGGAGTCGGTGCCTGGTTTTGAGCGCCACCGGGGGGTTGTAGAGCCAGTCGGTAGAGCGAGGGCATTCCCGTAGTAGACAGGGAGAACCCGGTTCTGGTGCGTGCCCTAGTATGTGTCTATCGAGGCTGTAGGGTTAAGGGGAATTGGGGTGGTAGAGTTAGGGTTAAGGGAAATTTAGGTGGTAGGTCTTTAAAGGATCGTGAAGAAGCCGGGCTTCAGGCGCCAAGTGTGGGGAGGAAGCTACAAGTTCGACTCTACCCCGAGGGTTTTCAGTTGCCTGTGCAGAGGGCTTTGAGGCTCACTTCCTGTAATCAGAGCCAGAGACCTCTGGTGAGGTCTTTCGTGAGGTGTTTCGGTGGTGGTAGTGGTGGTTCAGGATAGGATCTAGTATAAATCAAGAGGGTGAACTTTTGTGAATCTTTACAACAGGTCAAAGTCCCGGCTTTTTTAGGAAGGGACGCAGTCTCCTGTGTTGAAAGAAAGTGAAGAATTTCTTTGAGAGTGATTGCTAAGAGTACCCTGAATTCTGTGCGTCGTGTTCCTGTATGTGACAGCTCTGATGTCAAGATACACAGGAAGAGAATCCCTAACACCTTGGGAAAAGATTTTACTAAGGGGAGTTGATTGAATTTTATACACGTGCCAGTGAGCTCATGGGCAGTGTGTGCCTGTTTCAGATCTCTGTGGGGCCTAGAGTTTGGAGGCTGAGGAGAACTGGGAAGTGGAGCTCTAGAAGCATAGAGGCAATAAGTGATGGTGCTCAGCGATGCTCAGCGTGTCATCCTCTTCGCTCCATGTCTGCATTTTCTCTGTGCCTACCTTCAACTACTTTAGTTTCTACTTCTGCTCAGCCTGATGAGAGGAGAGCATAGGTAAGTGACTCTTTCCTTGGAAGCTGATTGGGTTAGCCCTGTGGCCTAACCACCTGGGCTTGGAGGCTGAGCCACAGACTCTTCCAGCCAGCATTGTGTCCTGAGCATCTGCACAGAATTCAGAGTCAGCTCTGTCCTCCTCCTCACCATCCTCTGATTTTCAAGTTTGAAGACCTGAGGACACTGCTTCAAGGGTTTGTCATTCCTGCTGGGGATTTGTATGTCACTGAATCCAGCTGCAAGAGTCCCAGCATGCCCTTTCTGAGCACCTCAGCTTTGGCCTTCCCTTAGGTTTTGTAGCAGCTTGCCAGACTCTTGACCGTGCCTTGAGCTTGGCCTTCAGCATCCCAGTCTAGACCCTTCTTGCCCCACTTTTTAGTGCCTAGGCTTTTCTTAATCCTGCAGTATGCCTTTAATTGGAGTCCTGGGCCAGAGCCCAACTTCAGGGGTTTCAACATCTCAGGTCCAGTCACCCAACTCCAAAAAAAAGCAAGCAAAAGTAAGAGAAGACAAGAAAGGGGTTTAATCAAAATGGCCATTGGGGGAGATGGAAAGTAAGCATTTCAGTCAAGCTTTGAAGCACTGACACGAGCCTCAGGATTAAACAGAGAACTGGGTTGTGGGGAGAGGTGTGCAGCACGAAGTAGTGTGGTCTGGTTGATCATTATCTTGGTTCTGGTTCTGCAGGTCCTTACTGCTTGAGGGAACAGTCCAGTTACCATGAAATGGTTGTTCCTGCTTGGAGGGTGATCTCCTGATGAGGCGATGTGTCTGTGGGGTTTGGTTCTTTTTGGAAAACATGGTAACTATAGGTTTAGCATAGTGACTGCAGACCTTCTGGTGCCTTCTGTGCGTTTGGAAGGGGACGTTGTCAAAGCTGACAGTAAGATACCTCAGCTACTCTTATCTTGGTGCTTTCCACCTTGAAG
Source organism: Eospalax fontanierii (assembly GCA_035773235.1). Taxonomy (NCBI): domain Eukaryota; kingdom Metazoa; phylum Chordata; class Mammalia; order Rodentia; family Spalacidae; genus Eospalax; species Eospalax fontanierii. The sequence goes on from CM069537.1 coordinate 78,600,315, forward strand.
GGGATGAAAGGGGTCAGGTATCATTAGCCTTTAGACAGATACCCCGTGAGTGATTGACATAGCTACATAATGAATATAGGAATTTGGGCAGAATTAAACAGTGAATGACCCAAGGTTTAAAACAAGGAAGACATGGAAATGACCCTGGGAATGCCAGACTGTGTCCTCTTTTTAGTTACTACAAAAGCAGTTTCGAAGTACCTGTTAATAACCTAAATTGCTTTCTTGCTAACCATACTTTAGATTTACTTATTGTGTGTATATGATGTGTATGTGGGTGCTGTCACAGCACTGACCATGAGTGGAGATCAGAAGTCAATTTTGTGAAGTCAGTTCTCTACCTTTACAAGCGTTCCGGGAATGTAACCCTCATTGTTAAGCTTGTGTGGCAAGGACCTTTGAACCATCTCATCAGCATATCTTGTTAATTTTTAAAATTTTTATTTGTGTGTGTTTTACCTGCATATATGTAAGTGCACCCATGTCGCACAATGCCAGTGAAGGCCAAAAAAGGAAGTCAGATTCCCTTGGAACTGGAGTCACTAACGGTTGTTAGCCACCATGTGAGAGCTAGGATCGGAACCCGGGTCCTCCACAGGAGCAGCCAGTGCTCTTAACCATTGAGCCATCTCTCTAGTCTTGCTAATATTTTTGACTTTTTTTTTTTTTTAAACTATTATGTATTTTTGCAGTGCTAGAGAGTGAGTCCCGTGTCTTAAACTTGCTAGGCATATGAACTACATTCATAGTCCCCTTGCTAATACTTGATATGTGATTTTAGTGTTTCAGATTCTGGAAGGTATTGCTAAGAACAAATACAAACTTTACTATTTCTGGGATAGAGGACACCTGGGGAGACAAGGAGCTCACTGACTACCATAGGCTACCATTGCCTCTACACTGTACCTGGTACTGCACAACCTTCTGTGACAATGCTGTCTTCATAAATGCCTGTTCTGAGACAACTTAACGATGGTGGAGATCTTTGTCAACTGGAGAAAAGGCCTTCCTTGGATTGTGCTATGTCTGTACTCATTCCCAGCTATTGAGGAGGCTGGGGCAGGAGGGTTGCTTGAATCCAGGGAATTCTAAGCAGACTAGGCAAAATAAAGAGGTTTGATTCTCAAATAGTGTTCTGAGAAAAAAAAGTATGGCAGGTGAGGACAGAGTTGGTGCTTTTTTTCTGTCTGAGAAATATGTTCTGAAATACCTCTGATGGGGGGGTGGTGGCATTTGAGTGTAGTCCTGGGGATGCCACAGTGTATGGACCCTCTGTAAGAAGCCTCTGTGTGGTTCCTTCAGGGTCTGGAGCTAACCTGCTGCAGCTTCCTCCCCAGCTCTTCAGGAATATGTTTTGGAAAGTTAATGGCTGCATAGTTTAAATGACATGGGCTGAAAAGGCGGGGCCCAGAGTCCAGCAGGGTGTTAAGGTCTCCCAGCAGTGCCAGGCTTTCTTTCCCTGTTGTGTGACATCTCTGTAAAGCCAGATGTGGTGGCACACATCTTTAATCCCAACACTTGGAAAGCAGAGGCAGGCAGATCTCCAGAGTACATTCGAGGCCAGCCACAGCTACATAGTGAGACCCTGTCTCCGAACAAAGAAGAGAATAGAGTCTCTGTAGAGCAGCTGTGGCTATGGCTAAGGTAAGGCTGGCTCTTCTACTGGCCCTCAAAGGGGCTTCTCTGTGATTGCAATAGCCACCAGCTCTCTGGTCGAGGGTCCTCTGGCTTGGTGGACCAACAGCTCCAGACCTGCATTGTCCTTCAGCTCCACCCCTCCCCAAACAAGTACTGTGAGCCACCATCGTGGCTGCTGAGGCTCATTTTGTGGTCTTTCCTCCATCTGCCTGCCACAGGGTTAGCTCTATTGTCCACTGTCTATTAAAAGCCACGTTCCACATCCGGTAAAGAACATTAAAAGACTTCAAGCAGCGTTCAGCTATGGCTCTGACTTAGGCCTGTCATTGGTAACTGCTCAAACCCCAAAGGAAAGGGTAGGCAGTGAGTATGCTGGTGTGTCAAGTTCAGGGACACACAAAAAGTGCCTGCAAAACAATCCAGGCCATTTTCAGGGAGGGATCAGGGACCAGTGACCTTAATGTGGTCTGTTTGCTTGCTTTGAAGTATGCTTTTTTCCAAGATGGCCTTATCTAGGTGTTTCTGATGGAAAGAGCTTTAGTTCTAGATTTCTAAAGGTTAGCCCTTTTGAGCTCTCTTTGAGGTTTAGCTTTGAGTTTTCTGTCTTAGGTTAGCCAGGGCTGGGTTACAGTTGTCATCTGTGTGGGCTTTGTGACCCTGTGGCATTTCTGACTGTGAGGCTTGTGATGTTGCTGCTACCTCTAAACTGTGTTCATTACACAGTATATCTAGTAGATCTAGGTTGCTCTCAGAAGGAGGCCAGGTCTTAGTTCACATCCTAGACCTCGAGCTCCATGAACTCTGAGGTGTCCATGACAGTCCCTCAAGGGCTTGCACAGTCCCAGTTGAAGACAGAGAGGTGTTAGTTTTTTCGAAGTTGTTTTGTGAAGTTTCTGACCTGCAGAATTGTTGCTGCTTTTGCTGTATTCTGGGATTGTGCCACCATGGCTGCCAGCTTCTCACTGCTTGCTTACAAGTTTTTTGGAGGAAATTGTGGATGCTAGGACACTTAGCCTCACAGTGTTCTTTGTTCTCTTCTCCAGTTCCATCACTTGATGAGTCTAAGAAATAAAACAAGAGCCCTGTGTCATCCAGGGGCCAGTCCACTGTTAGCTTTCTCACTTGTCCCCCACTTGTTTTGGGCTGTTTTCCCCGAACCAGAATCCTGCATCACAGTGAATGTATCTGTCCCTCTGCCTCTAATGTAGACCCTGTGACCTGGCAGTGGGAGGCTTGAGTGGCTCTAGGTGGCATGTTTTGGGTGTGGTTGCTTGCTTGATGGTGTGTGCTTTGGTGACTAAATGAAAGAAGGAGAGCATCTTTGATCCCAGCAGCCGCCCTACCAGCCCCATGAGTGGAGTATCACTGAGAATGTCTGAGGCCTTCAGCCTGCAGTGTTATGGCCCCTCCTGAGCCAGCTTGTAGTACTGTCGTTGCCTCAGCCTCTTCCGTACCCTTCTCTTCCTCACTGCTCCTGAAGGAGACAAGTGAATGTTTTTCTCTGTCTTTGTTACTGATTTTGAGAGGGGTTTGGCTTTGATCGTCATCTGCCTTGTGGCAGGTGTATTTATTTTTCCTTTTTCTTTGAACGTGAGAACAGACTAACAGATTTATACTTAATTGCTACACTATATTCTATTAGCAGTCTTTTGCTTTTGTTGTATCTGTGATGTTCAAACTGTTCAAATTGATCATTTGGGAGCCCTTTCCAAGCTGACTTCTAGGTCCTTTGCACTCAACATGTCCTTTTTGGATACGCTCCTTGTGACTTAGCTTCCTGGCTCCCTGTTTTGGATGGACATGCAGGGAAACTTAGTTACCTACCTACCTGTCTGCCTCCCTTCTTTTTCCTTTTGAGTCCTTTCCTTTTTTTCTTTTTTTTTTTAAACATAGTCTTTGTAACTATATATTATACTAATTTCCATTTTTGTGATTATTAAGGGTTTGTCAGGGAAATGGAGATATTCCTACAAATAATAATTTTGTACACTCTTTCAGGCTATAAGAGAATGCACAGTCCTATCATTCTCTGCCCTACTCCTTTAAGAACAGGGTCTCAGTGAGCCTGGAGCTAGGATTCTAGGGCTTTAACTCCAGTCCTCATGCTTGTGTAGCAAGCATTCTTACTCACTAAGCTATCTCTCTGGTTCCTGCAACCAGCTATTTCTTGATTGCTTTGGTTCCTTTTAATGAAGAAAACTGTCATATATTGTTTGAGATTTTTGCAGTGCTGAGAATTACATCCAAGGCCCGGTGCACTCTACCACTGAGCTATACCCCACCCCATTTATTTGTTATTGCTTATGGCCCTTTCAGGGGACAGAGATAGAAAATACATATTTAAAACAGCCAGAGTTCAGTCTAGAGAGTAGTTCAGTGAGAGAGCCCTTGTCAAGCATTGGAAGGTCCCTCCCTGAGTTTGATCCCTCTTGCCAAAAAAAAAAAAAAAGCAAACAAATGAATTCCTATGATATTTTCTATTCAATTTCAAGATTACATACTTTTACTTAATTTCTTTGGCTCTTAAAATTTGTATTTTAGGGCCAAGTGTGGTGGTGCCTACCTTTAATCCCAGCACTCAAGAGGCAGAGGCAGGGGGATCTCTGAGTTCAAGGTCAGCCTGGTCTACATAGCAAGTACCAGGCCAGGTGGGGCTACAGGGAAACCCTATCTCAAAAAAGACTTAAAAAAAAAAAAAATTTAATTGCTTTTCTTTATCCTGAAAAATATCAATACAGTTAACCCTCCATATCTGTAGACTCCATATGTTCAGAATCAGCCAAACAGGGACCAAAAATACTTGGAAAAATAGTTGTGGTTATAGTGAACATATGCACACTTTTCTTGTCATTATTCCCCAAACAATAGAACTGTTTATATTATATTAGACATTATAACTAATCTAGAAATGATTCAAAGGGTAGGAGGGTATACATAGGTAATATGTGGATACTTTGTTGTGTGCAGGTCTGGGGCATGGTGGAACCTGGAATTAGTTCCCCCAGATATAGAAGAGTAGCTTTAGCATTGGCATAATTACTTGTTTATACTAATATACTTGTTGTAAAATTGCAGTATTACATTACTACTAGTAAAATTTGTTAAATTTGTATTTATTTTTATTTCTTTGGCCTTTGATGTGTATTTTACTTGGCATGAATAAAGCACTGTTTTAAAGTTCCTTGAGGTGCTGGAGAGATGGCGCAGCAGTTGAGAGCACTGGCTGCCCTTGCAGAAGACCTGGGTTCTATTCCTGGTACCCACATGGTGGCTAACAACTATCTGTAACTAGTTCCAGGGGATGGATATGAGACCACTTCTTCTCTGTGGGCACCTATACATGTACAGTATATTCAAAAAAACATACACACAAATGAAAATAATATTTTGTCACATTATGGTGCCAGTTTGATGTACAATTAGCTTTATTTTCATATTTGCCATTTAAAATTTTTTATTTGAAATTTTTTTTTTTACATTTAGAAAACTGGGTGTGTGTGTGTGTGCACACGTGCACCTGTGTGGAAATCAGGACCGCTCTTGGGAGTTGGCTCTCTCCTTCCACCATGTGAGTCCCAGGAATTGAGCTCAGGTGATTCCAGGCTGGACACCTTCACCTGCTGAGCCATCTTCCAACCAGTGTTTGTTTATTTTTATATATGTGTGTGAGTGCATTGCATGCATGTGCACCATGCCATGCATATGGAGGTCAGAAGAGAGTTTGCAGGAGTCAGTTGCTACTTCCTCCATGTGAGTTCCAGGGTCAAATATAGACTTTCTGGCTTGGTGGTAAGCCCCTTGCTTGCTGAGCCATTGCTCTGACCCAAGTTTTATTTTTATATACAAAGTAATGACATGAATTTACATATTTTTGGAGGTGGAAGATTTATAAAAGTACTTGTAAAATCCTTCCCCTAACCTTTCCTCTCTTAAGTCATTTTTATTTCCACTAATTGCAGAGACCAGCAAACATGTTTACCGTATTCTCTCCTGTTTCTCAAAGAAGGTAGCAGGTACTATGGACAGTGTGTCTTCTTTTTAGAGAAAGGGTCTCACTATGTAGCCCACACAGGCCCTGAATATTCATGGTCCTCCTGTCGTGGTCTCCTGGGTGCTAGGATTATAGGCATGTGCTACCACACTTGGTTGCAGGTCTGGTTTAGTTTCAGACATCTTTGGATGTAGCAGGCCTTCCTGGTGGGTTCCAGTCTTGGAAGGTGCCTGTGACTGGAGATTGTTGGTGTGTGCTGTTCGGTGAAGGCTGTCTCCTGGATTTGATCCTAGTCTGGGACTGCTGGGTGGGAGGGGAAACATTCTGGTAAGAGCTTCTGTGTTTCCTTCTGTGGGCTTGTCTGATCCTTATGGGGCCTCAGCCATAGAGGGTGTTCCTATGTTTGGCTTTTGCCAGGATGCTACTGTGAGAAGTGGTGTCTTAGAATAGTTTTTATTTAATGTGCTACATTTCAAATGTGAACAATGAAAACGGTATTGCTTTCCCATGTTGAATGTATCAGGTCGTCCAAGCATTTGAGTTAACTTAATGCAAGTGGGTGGCTATGTTGAGAAGCCACTGAGAGATCACTGCAAGGGAGAGAATGGCACATACTCCAGTGAAAATGCCCCTCTGACACTTCTGCTTGGCAGAGCTTTATGTGAAAAGGAACATTTTCTCCCAAATCAGAATTCATGTCTTAAATTGAGATAATTCCTTACCTTTTATTCTCTCAAATTTATGGAAAGGATTCTTTGAATAGCTCCCTTGAATTTTGGGCCTTTTGTATTTGAAACTGGATAAAATAAATATCAGATTTTTATTTTAGTGCCTTCTTTCTGCCTCTCTTCCCCCTGTACTCGAGGGCCCTGCTCAAGTGAAGCGATGGTTTCCTCATTGAGTGGTTAGTCCTGGGGCTGATGTGGCTCTTGAGCAAATGAAGGGCAGACGGACTTGATCTGTTCTAGAAGGAATCTGTGTACTTGTCATCAGTTATCTTATTTTTTAAACATTCTTGTTTGGTTTTATTGTGTGAAGTCTGAGGAGACTGGGAAGTGTCCTGATCTATCACTCTCCTCTTTACTCACCCTCTCTTACTGTACCTGGAGCTAGGCTGGCTGACAGCAAAGCCCAGTGATTCTTCTTTCTCTGTTCCTCACAGTGCTAAGGTTATAGGGGTACACATGGCCATACCAAGCTTTTTACTTGGGGTGCTGGAGATTCAAACTCAGGTTCTCATGCTTGTATAGCAAGTTCTCTTACCCCCCTGAGCCATCTCCTCAGCCCTTAGTTTCACTTTTAAACTGATTTTTATCTTTTAGAGAGTAGATGAATATATTCTGGCCACCAGGATGCTGGCTCCAGGTACCGTCCTGGTGGAAATTTACTTCATTTAAAAAAAAAGGTTTATTGTTTTATGTGTATGAGTGTATTGCCTTCCTGTATGTAAGTGCATCACATGTGTGCATTGCCCTGCAAAGACCAGAAGAGGGTGTGGGTCCCCTGGAACTGGAGTTAGGAATGGCTGTTAGCCGCCATGTGGGTGCTGGGAATTGAACCAGAGTCCCCTGGAAGAACAGCAGGTGTTCTTAAACACTGAGCCCTCCCTCCTGCCCAAAACTTCTTTCAAGGCCAAGGTGTCACCTCTACAGTCTTGGGATAAGTGACAAAGTCTAGATTTTTCTTCATGTATGTGTGACATCATATGTGTGATGGAGAACCTCAGGAGTATGACCTATTGGTGTTGTGAAAACCAAAGCCAATGTGCTTTTCCCTTCTGATTTGGAGCTGAAGGCAAACAACAACAAAAGATATTTTTTTCCTATTAGTAAGCTGTTCAAACAAGTGACAAAAATACTTTGCTTTTTTATGGCTATAGAGAACCCAATAATAATCCTGCAGTAAAGATGTAAAATTTAAATCAAGAGTCTCTGATAATTACCAGTTAACTTGAAATCACCCTTCTATGTACATTTACATGTGTGTAGTGCAGGTGCTTTACATCACAGGACCTGAGGCAGTCCTTCTCCTGGGGTGGCCTTAGGGCTATAAGAGGGATACCACATGCCTCTGGGGACATAGCACATCATGAGAAGAACTCAGGTCAGTTCTTGATGGTCCATAGATGATCTCTAGGTTTAAACTTGACTGAACAGATAGACAGACAGCCCTGCGTCTTGGAGGTATTTGCCGAAATGCCACTTGCGTCCTCTTATTGCTTTCCCCTCAGTGGTGTTGTGACCTACACCACTGCAGCTCACCCAAGTCTTGTCATGAAATATGTGTTCTTTTTGTCCTGCTGCTATTGCTGTGTAGTATTGTGTGTGTGTGTGTGTGTGTGTGTGTGTGTGTGAGAGAGAGAGAGAGAGAGAATAATTCATGTCTCTGTTTTAACTGTCATGTTTGTATACGTGTCTTTCTGTAGGTTATTGGTGTTAGGTAGCTTCTTGTGAAATTCCTGCTTGAACAACCTGCTGGCCTTTTAACTTTCTAACTTCTCCCTTACTTCTCCTTCCGGGGAAAGCCCGCCAGAGAGTTAAATTCCCCTCCTGCCAGCCAACCCCAAACTACCACGTGGTGAAAGCAGATAGGCGCACACATGCGGAAGCAGGGCCAGATCTCAGCCACAGCCAAATATGGAGTTGTTTGCTCCAGAGAGCACTCACCCTCGGGATGGTGGAAGGCGGAAGCAGGCGCCATCTTTAAGACGCGGCATGCCGCAGCTCCCTACATATATATATATATATATATATATATATATATATATATATATATGCATTTTGTTTTATGTGTATGAGTAGTGTATTGCTTGCCTGTAGGTAGGTGCACCCATGTCATCCAGTGCCAAGAATGTAAGAGGGCCTTGAACATCTGGAACTGGAGTTACGGACAGTTGTAAGCTTCCATGTGGCTGTGGGAATAGAATCTGGGTCCTCTGCAAGAGCAGCCAGTGCTCTTAACTGCTGAGCCATCTCTCCAGCCCCAACTCTTGCTCTTTCTAAAAATTCTTACTCTAAGCCTTGTCATTTTATTCTCTTCATATTGTTTCTTGAAGAACAGAGTTTCTTTCTTCCTTTATTTAAACCCAGCCCGGTGGATCCATCTAGATGTTTGCTCTAAATCAAGTGTATGTAGATTTTTTTTTCCTACTCTGTCCTTTGCTGTTTTGTCTTTACCACAACAGTCCACTTTGAGTCAAGTTCTAGAATGGAAAGAGCTACAGGGTCACGGTTTTCAGAGAGTTCTAATTGACAGACTTTGTGTGCACATCGTTTTCATTTTCTGTCTCTAAAATTCTGGGCTTAAGTGATCCTCCTGCCTCAGCCTCCCAAGTAGTTCAGACTACAAGAGTATACTACCATGCCTGCTGAGAGATTTGTTTTGGCTCTCAGCCCTGCAAGCCTTCTGCCTGCAGAGTCCTGAGATGGCCCAGATTGCATATGAGGGAATCAGCCAAATTGTTTTTTACAGCAGACACACTGCAGATAACCCATTAATCCACTAGTCCCATGAATGGATTAACCCATTCCTGAGGACAGAGCCCTAATCACCTATCAAAGGCGTTACCTGGTCTCAGTTCTTAATAACCATAAGGAGATTAGATTCCACAGGAGTGCCAGGGGAACAGACTGTATTCAAGCCACAGCAGTGTGCAGCATTGTTACCCGTTTCTTAGGGACCGTTGTTTGAGAAGTCTGAGAGCCAAAGGGAGAGCACAGTGTCTCTTTGGAATCTCTTTCTTCCTGCCAGGACAATCATATTCCCTACTCTTGGCTTTCATACCTCAGTCTCATGTTGATATGTGCCTTTGTCTGAACCAAATAGGATACAGTAGGTGCCAAACAGAGTCAGGTCATCTTGCTTAGCTTCTTAGCTTTGGTGGCTTTTACAAGGCTTGACACAAGTGACTCTATTTTGTTGTTGGCCTTGAGACAGGGTCTCCATATGTGGCCTATGCCGGCCTCAAACTTGAGATCATCCACCTTCAACCCTCCCAAGAGCTGAGATTATAGTCAAGCACCACTAAACTCAGCACAACTTTTTTGTTTCCTACTACTTTTCTCGCCTTATCTTTGAACAATATTCTATGAAGACATCACTGATTAACCATCTGGTGGTTTGATCTTAGCTGTTTCTCATTGCCTGGGTGAGATCTGACCTGGTTGGTCTGGTTTGAGCCCAAGTTATGAGGCAGGAGGTAAGTGACAGATGTCAAGGAATTGGCATCAATAAAACCCTTTATGTTCAAGTTTAAGCAACTGAGAGGTGAATGTCTCTTAAGTTAGGCCTTCTTGAGAGTCCATTCTGTACTTTAGTTCTGTCTGTCCTGTTGGTGGCATGATGTTTGGTCATCTCAAAAATACTACTCAAGGGCTGGTGAGATGGGTTAGTGGGTCAAGGCATTTGCTGGCAACTACCTGGCAATTTAAATTCAATCCTTGAGATTCACATGGTGGAAGGAAAGAACTGACTCCTGAAAGTTGTCCTCTGACCTCCACAGGCATGCCATGGCATGAGTGTGTGTGTGTGTGTACAGATTAGGGCACTCGCTACCCAGCATCTACATCTGGTGGCTCACAACTACCTGTAACTCCAGCTCCAGGGGATCCAACAGCATCTTCTGGCATTTGTGGAGAACTGCACTCACATGCACATACCTCCATACAGATACACTGTAAACCTTAAGAAAACCATACACATACTTAAATGAACTTTGAGTTTAGCAGAAATGGAGCAATTATCTTAATTTCACCAAATTAGATCTTACATTATTTACAACAAAATGTATTATTAGTAATTATCACAATAGCAAAATTCATCTGTATAATAATTATATATACATATGAACCAAAGTATCCCTACATTAGAAATTTTTTGAAGACTTCGTTTTTATTTTATTAGTGTTTGCTTGCATGTATCTATATGCACCACATGTGTGCCTGGTGCCATCGGAGGCCAGAAGATGGAGTCTGATCCCCTAGAACTGGGGTTATAGGTGGTTGTGAGTCACCATGTGATTATTGGGACCCCAACCTGGGTCCCCTACAAAGAGAAGCAAATGCTTTTAACCACTGATCCATGTCTCCAAACCCTTTAAAGTTTTATTTTGCTTTGCTTTGATTTTTGAGACAGGGTCTCCCTAGCTGACCTGGAACTCACTATGTAGACTAGGCTCGTCTCCATCTCATAGAGATGAGCCTGGCTCTGCCTCCCAAGTGCTGGGATTAAAGGCATACACCACCATACCTGCACTCCCTCATTAAAATTTATTGCATTTGTTTATTTATGTGTGTGTATGTATATGGGAGTTTGTGTATGTGTATATATGGGGAAGCATGTGGGGGTGGGTACAGGTACACATAGCACATGTGGAGGTCAGAGGACAACTTGCCAGAATTGATTCTCTCTTTCCACCGTGTTGGTTGGAGCAGGGGATAGAACTCGGGTTGTCAGTTTTGGTGGCAAGTACCTTTACCTGCTGAGCCATCCCATAAGCCCAGTCAAATCATTTTTTTTTTTAGCTGTATTTTCTATTATCCTTGACTATTTTTTTTAATGAATACCAATTGAATTTCTTCCTAGAATCTGTTTGGGAAGAAAATCCTTATTAAACTCTATATAGTCAATACAAAATTTTATAACTTAAAACTTCTATCTTGACACGAATGAAGTTGTTTTAGATATACTGTACTTTTCAGTAAAGAATTTTAGATGTCCATTGTCCCTCTAAAATAATCCTTTTAGGAGATTAGTTATCACTCTTAAATCCTGCAACAAGGAACTAGGGAGATGGCTCAGCAGTGAAGACCACTGGCTGCTCTTGCAGAGGACTTGGGTTTGGATCCCAGCACCCATATCGGGTAGTTGCTAATAGTCTTATCGCTACAGTTTCAAGGACTCTGACAACTTCTTCTGGCCTCTGCTGGCACTGTATGCATGTGCTGCACTTACATACATGTAGCAAAATAACCTCATTCCACCAGGAAGAAAGCTGAAAATTAACATTTTTAGTTAGGCCTCACTCTGGTAAAGTCCTATATAAACAGTTTCTCCAAGATAATACAGACAGTTGTTTCCATGGGTTTACATAATTCAGAATTGAGATCTCCTCAACACCCTGTTTATCTGTCTCAAATGGTTCAGCAGAACTCCAAAAGATGAACACACTTCAGTCTTCCCGGTCATATACCTAAGTCATCAACAGAACTTCAGTTTTCTCAAAAACTTCCAAATTAATTCACAAAGCCTGTCATAGAAATGGCACAAACAGTTCAACAGAAGCCCACTGGCTCAAAATTCCAAAAGACAAAGCCAGTTACCATTTGGTAGTTGCCATGATGATTCAGAAAGAGCCCAAACAGTTCAAAGGGGAGCCTAAGCTAAAAGGAACGCAAAGCCTGATATGCAGTGAGCAAAGGAAACTTACCAGGGTCTGGCTTTTCTGAGAGTCTGAAACAAAGTCCTGAATGTTCATTTCTCTGTCTCACCCAGGAGTGCTAGAAAACACCAAACACTAACTGAAGTGAAAGGTGTGCCTCTGGAATGAAGTGACTCTGCCGCTGTGTGGCACCATCAGGCTTTCCTCTTCTGGGGAACATATGCTGTGAGTGGCTGACAGGCAAAATGTGTTTTATCTGCTGATTTGTCAGAATTATTGCCAGAGTTGTTAAGAGTCTGGACTCTGGCAGCCCTAGCAGCCTAAGCATAGCCACCTGCCCACAGTAGATCAACTAAAAGATAATGAAAAGCAAACAAGAATTTATTTAATGTGGACATATTGGAAAAAGAACAAAAGCCCAGTGACCCTACCCCCAGGTTCATACCTGGGTTCCTGATCTGAGCATAGGTTTAAGTGGAAGACAGGAGGTATGCAGTCCTGGTCAAGGTGTCCTGCCATGATTTTCTAGATTCCAAACTCCAGCCTCCTACAAAATGGTTCAGCAAGTCAGAACTGTGGCATATCTTCCTAGAGACAGGTTCCTCTTGGCTGGTACCAGGCTTTGCCCTTTTTCTCCTAGCATGAGAGTTAAAGCACTACTTTTATGGAAGTGAAGGGCGTGTGTGTCCTGTCTGTTCTTCTGCCTCACCCTCGATGACACCAGTCTGTTAACCCCAGTGCCCATAGGGTCCTGTTGCTCTTTATATAGTTTTGTACATGTATTTTTTTTTCAAGTGTGTTTGAGTGTTTTGCCTGTGTGTAAGTGCACCATATGTGTGCAGTGCCTACAGAGGCTGGAAGAGGGTGTCAGACCCTCTGGAACTGGAGTTACAGGTGGTTATTAGTTGCCATGTGGGTACTGGGAACCAAGTTCTCTGCAAGAGCCCCCTATGCGCCTAACCACTGAGCCATCTCTCCAGCCTCTTTTTTTTTAAAAACATTTAGTTGTATGTATGGTGTTGCATACATTTTCTCATGGCAGGTCCCGGCATTCAGCCTCACCCCGCCCTCCAGGTTTAAACCAACTGAACGAATAGATAATGCTCTTTTTTAGAGGGATTGATTTATTTAGGGTGATTTACAAAGTTACAGGTTACCAGCAGCCCGCAGGTAAGGTCTGGCTCTTAGTCCGTGTGCAGAGCCCTTTGTCTGTGGCACAGGGCTCTTTGTCCATTCCCAACCGGCATTTCGCTTCCACTCACATGATCCTCAGGACTACAGGGACTTGGAACACTGCCTCCTGGGTTTTGGCCTTCTGCATGGGCCCATGACCCAGGCACTTCTCCTCCTGAGTGGCTTTGAGTAATCCCAACGCCCCTCTCCGGCTCGCCGCCATGTTTTCTCTCCCTTTCTCCCCACCTTCCTGCCCCCTTATTGGTCAGGGGGTAGGACTTGCCACCGAATGAACTAATAGAAAAAAAAAACCTCAGAGAGAACATTGTATTTACGATACATATGGGGACACGTGTGCCACATTGCATGTGTGGAATCGCATTGAACAAGCACGAGCTGGTTTTCTTCTTCCACCATATGGGTTCTGGGGGTTGAACAAAGGTCATCAGGCTTAACAGCAAGTGATTTTACCCACTGAGCCACCTTGCTAGACTGTGTTTTTTGAGACAGTCTCACTCTGTAGCCCAGACTGGCCTCAAATTCATGTCGGTCCTCATACCTTGGCCTCCCAAGTGCTTGGATTGCAGATATCAGCCATGACACCTTATATGTGTGTTCCTGATCTTGAAGAAAAAAATAAGTCTTAGCACAGATGCTGAAGAGGAATAAAATAAACATATGACTTAATGGGCTGTTGTATGTTGAGCACATTTATAACTGGTTAGGAAATAAGATCCCATCATCTGCTTGGCCAGTCTCATGGCCTGCTCTCCCTGTGAAAGTACCTCCTGGCCTGACTTCAATTATATATGTAGCTGAATTGAGTGCCTCTATCGAACTCTTTTTAAATGACAGCTCTCTTTTGCAGGCTGCACCCTGCCTGCCTTTCATGGAGTTACTTGGTGGCTGCCCTTGTGTTTCTCCCAGTCTGGATTTTGCTAGCAGTGTCCCTTTGGTGAGGGTTATCATTCCTCCATTTTCTGGTAGGTAGATCCAGAGGCCCGATCAAAAGTTTGACTTCAGGCAAGTTTCCTTTTCAAGGGTGCTGTACTGTTTCAAGAAATACCAAAGAGGGCTGGAGAGATGGCTCAGCAGTTAAGAGCAGATCCTGAACAGAACCCACTTTGGGCAGCTCACATTTGCTTGTATCTCTAGCTCCTGGGGATCTGATTCCCTCCAGTGGACTCTGGACACCTACTCACCCATGTGTGAATGCACACACGCACACACACCCCATATACACATACACTTTTTTAAAAAAACAATTTTTAAAAATTATGTGGGTGTGGGTTTGTACATGTTAATACAGTGCTTATGGACCCTCTAGAACTGGAGTTACAGGCAGTGGTTAAGTTGCCTGATGCAGGTGCAAGGAATTGAACTCTAAGAGCAGTGTGTGCTCTTAACTGGTAAGCCATCTCTCCAACCCCCAGTACATAAAATTTTTATTGTTTTGTTGTTTGTTTTTGAGACAAAGTCACCATGTAGCTCCAGCTGGCTTGGAACTTGTTATATAGACCAGTCTGACCTCAATCTCACAGAGATCCCCCCTGCCTCTGCCTCCCAAGTGCATCATGCCTGATGGATAAACATGATTTAAAAAACATTTTAAGGGGTTGTTATTAAAATTTCTCTCTGGGAGAGGCAGACTAACTTAACCTGCCTCTCTCTCCCTGCTTGCAACCCAAAGGGTCCCCCTCCCCCAGGCCTCACAACAAACACACAAATTCCTCCACTCACAGTTAAACAGATTTTAGCTAGTTTACTTGGGCTTACTAACAGCAATGGTGAGGCCTTACTTACAGAACACAGGCGCCCACCCTCCCCTCCGCAAGTTCCATTATTAAGTCCACGTGGCTGGGATCTTGCGACTTCCCGGTGAACAGATTCTAATGGCCCATGGGGAAGGGGAGAAAAGGGGCCGGCCTCCTGGCGCCCCCAGTTTAAATACCTTTAGCCCCTCCCCTTCTCACATCCAAGGCCAATAGACCGGATGGGTGGGGCATAGGATTTTCCCAGCTCATCCATCTGCTCGAGGTGGTCTTGGGTGATACCACTGAGAGGGGTGTTTGTCCACCTTTTCCCTCGGAGAAGCAATCCACTCCACAGGGGGAAAGAAAAAAAAAAAAAAACAAGCCAGGGGCAGTGGCATGCAACTGTATGCCAGCACTCAGGAGGCTAAGGCAGGAGGAGCTCAAGTTTGATTGTGTTACTTAGTGAGACCCTGCCTGTCCTTCAAAACAAAAGGTAACAAAAAACTAGCAGTAGCTGGACTTCTATAAAGGGAGAAACTCTCCTTGTCTAGGTGTCTAGGATGTATCTACTCTACTAACAGGTGTCTCGATGGCAATTCAGGTAGGAAACTAAAGATTGTTTGATTATTTATATTTGCCACTTTTCAAAATGGTCATTCTTTGGGAGCTGGAGAAACAGCTCAATGGTTAAGAACTGTTCTTCCTTACTCTTTCAGCACACACATGACAGCTAACAGCTGTCTCCAGTTCAGATCTGAACACCTTCTGGACTCCGTTAGCATTGCATGCATGTGATGCACTTACATACATGCAGGCAAAATACTCTTTTTTTTTTTTTTTAAAGATCATTTGTCTTATGGCCCAACAGGTGTATTGATCAGTTCTGTGTCACTACAATGAGATGGTTGAGGTTCTGGAAGTTTATATTCAAGAGCAGGTAGTCCTACTGGAGTGGGAATGCTCACTAGGTTGCAATGGCAGGAGTGCATATTGCAACTGGGAAGCAGAGAAACACTGTGGTTCCACATTCTTCTCCAAAGGCACACCTCAGTGACCTAAGGACTTCCTGTAGGTCTTACTTCTTACAGGTCCACAGCACCTCCTGGTCCTGAGACTCTGGGGACCAGCCTTTTATATATGAATCTTTAGGGGATACTTAAATTACACACTCAAACCATAGCAGCAGTGACTTCATAAACAGACATTTGATGCATGTTGAGGTGTTGCTTATCTATGTTCAGACTCTCCCTGGATAGGAACATTTGGAAGAACCGTCCAGATCCCTTTGGTGTAGTCCTTGTGTACTCAAAGGGTCCCTGACTTTGTCGTGCCAAGACATCCTGGCCTCGTCTTGTATTCTTCCAACTCTAAAACCAAATAGGCCCTTTCCTCAGCTCCTGTTTCTTTTCATGGCTTTGAAGATGTTTCAGAACCACAGTCCAGACTGAACTTGACAGGAACTGTGTGTGAGCTAATTGCTCGTGCAGGCCTTGGCAGTGAACAGAGCTAGGCACATAATCTGTTCAGACTATAGGGTGTCCCTCACTTCACTGTCTCCTTAGCACCCCAAGAACTTGAGTTCTCAGACAGGAGCAGACTCAGTTACTACTCATTTGCTTCTCTTGGGATTGTATTTGGTTTTCTTTGTAACTCATTTTTCATTAATAAGTTTAGTCCTTTTTTTGTCCTCTTGGGTTTCACATAGGAGAGAAAATGTGATATCTGTCTTTCTTAGTGTGGCTTATTTTACATACCTCGATTCATCCATTTTCCTGCAGATGCCACATTTTATTCTTTGTGGCTGAATAAAACTTCAATATGTGTGCATGTGTTTCATATATCCTTTACCCATGCCTCTGTCTGTGGGCCCTGGGCTGATTCTGTAACTCGGTAATTGTGAATAGGTGTCTCTGTAGTGTGCTGATGTAGATTCTTTGGGACACATACCTGGAGTGGTAGTGCTGCATCATAGGTAAGTTCTGATTTTAGTTTTTTGAGCAACCTCCGTACTAATTTGCATCATGGCTACACAAGTTTACTTTCCTCCAGCAGTATGTGAAACTTGCTTTTTATTGCCATATCCTGGCCAGCATTTATAAGATTCTAAAGGCAGTTTTGATGCATTTCCCTGATGGTTAAAAGACGCTGAACTTTTTTTTTATCTACTTATTGGTCATTTGCAATACTTTTTAAAAACAGTTTGTGTGTGTGTGTGTGTATGTGTGTGTGTATATACACATATGTATGCCATTACCTCTGTGTGTGAAGGTCAAAGTACAACTTGGAGCATTGATTCTCTTCTTCCACCATAGCTAGAACTCAGGTTGTCTAGCTTTGTTGCAAGTGCCTTTACTGCCCAAGCTAGTTCAGTGACCCCATTTCACTTTTTTTTTTTTTTTTTTTTTTTGGTCTTTTTGAGACAGGATCTCCCTGTAACCCTAGCTGGCCCGGAACTTGCTATGTAGACCAGGCTGGCCTTGAACTCAACAGAGATTAGCCTGCCTCTACCTCCTGAGCATCAAGATTGAAGGTGTGCACCACACCTGGCCCTGTTCTTATTTTTCTTGAGACAGGGTCTCCTTGTAGTCCTAGCTAACCTGGAATTCACTGTGTATACCATTCAGGCAAGATCTCACAGAGATCTATACATCACCATACCTGGTCCCTTTTAACATTTTTAAGATACAAGCATTTATAACTATAAACTTGCCCCTTGTATCCTGAAGGTTCTGAAGAATTGTGTTTTTCTTTTCTTTCTTCCTTCTTCCCTCCCTTCCTTTTTTTCCCTCCTTTTTCTTGATTTATGCAGTGCTTAGGAATCTAACCTGGGGCTTGAAGCGCTCTACCAACAGCTCTATCCCCTGCCCTCCATATTTTCTTGATGGATTGTTCCCTTTATTAACCTGTTGTGATCTCTTTTAGTCCTTTCTGATTTCACTTGAGGTCTGCTTTGTCAGATATGAATATATTAATAATCTTACTTTCAGGTTCCATTTGCTTGGGATATTGGTAGTGAATTAAGACAGCTGTCAGCAGATTTGCATATCTGTGGTCCCTGTTCTATACTAACTGTTGGTCCTCATCCTGGTTAGTGGTTGTCCCAGATCAGAAAGTAAACCCCTAAGCCCACTACTCCATTGTAGCTCGAAGTGTAAATCCTGCACACATTCGTGCACACACACCTACAGTAATAAATGAAATAAAGATACATCTTCCAGTCACTAAGTATGGTAGTGCACCCCTGTAAACCCAACACTCAGGAGGCTGTGGCAGGAGAATCCCAAGATCAAGGCTAGCCTGTGTTGTATAACAAGGCCCTGTCTCAAAAAAAGGCTGGAGAGCTGGCTCAGGGGTTAAGAACATACACTGTTTTGCAGAGGACCTGAGTTTAGTTCCCCAGCACCCATCATCAGATGGCTCACAACTGTAACTTCAGCAGCAGAGGATCGAATACCTCTGGTTTCCTAGTGCACCTGCACTCACAGTGCACATACCTCCCATACACGTAATTAAAAATAAATAAATCTTTTTTTTTTTTTTTTTTTGAGATTGGGTCTCCCTGTTGCCCCAGCTGGCCGCCTGGAACTCACAGATATCTGCCTGCCTGCCTCCTAAAATAAATCTTAAGAAAATTATCTCATGGATAGAATTTTATGTTTTGGAATGTTATCTATGGAATTTTAAAAATGCATTTTTTCATCTGTGGAAATAGAGTTGCTTTGTGTATTAACTATATATCTTGTAACCTTAAAATTCATTCATTTGAATTTTGTAGATTTCTTATGAATAGTTAATCTTTTTCCAGTTCGTTGCCTTCTGTGTGTGTGTTTTATCTCAGTGTGTGTTGTGCTTTACCTTTTTAATACTTTTTTAATTTTTTTGAGAATTTCATTCATGTATACAGTGTGTTTTGATCATAACACCCTCCCATATTCCTCCTCTGCAATTCCTCCTCCTCCTCTTCCTTCCTCCTCTTTTCTTAAATAGTTGTTTGTCTTTTATTTCTTCTTTTTGCCTTTCTTCTCTGGCCTCCACCAGTATGACTTCAAGTGACAGTGGTAACAACAACTTCTGAGTGGTTTTCTGAACTTAGGAGAATTCAGGCTTTGTCATTAAACATGAGACTATCTGGATCTATTTGCAGATGCCCTTAGCAGATTTGGGGGGCGCCTCTGACTACTTCCTAATGTGGCCTAACTCATACTGTTGAAGACCCTTGTGGAGTTTCCTTATTTGTTTGGTGTCTTACAAAGCAAGTTTGCTGTAGTGAGAGCACCTGCCATGGCCTTGTGGTGCCACATGCCAACATTAACTTTGATCGTTTGATGGTTTATTTGTTTATTTAGTGTTGGGGGCACATGTGCCATAGCATGCATGTGGAGGTCACAGTTTGGAGGGGAGTTGGTTCTCTCCTTCCATCATGTGGGTTATGGAAATCAAATTCAAGTGATAAGGCTTGACAGCGGCACCTTTACCTTCTAAAACTATCTTGCCAGATCTTTTGTTACTCTTTAAAGTACTCCACTCCTGCCCCACACATCCACATTAAATTTCAGTCTGCTTGACTCTGTAAATTGATTACTTCCTAGATTATCTGGGGTTTTTAAGCTCTCACTTTATATATTCTGATAGGAAGGTAGAAGGAATTGATTCAAGGAAGTAGCTCTGTGAGGTTCCTCTGGTACACTGAAAAGCGAGGCTGTAAATTTTAACGTCATCATAGCTTTTCACTCTTGTTCCCTACTCCTTTACTGGCAAGGCGTTTGAATTTGAATTCATATCTTTTACCTTTACTAATTTTGCAGGGTTGGGGTACTTTTATTATGTGAACACTTTGAAAAATGTCATAAACAAGTTTTTCCATTTCAGCTTACCATTATGAAGTTTTCTCCTTTATTGTCAGACTGACACACCATGACACTATAGATTTAAAATACGCAGTTTAATTCTGTCCTTAATTTGGTGTCATCTTTTACAGGAAACACAAGGACCATGTGTGCTGTCAGGGTGGTGGGGTTCCTGTCTAAGACCAGCAAGTCTGTGCTGCATGTGTGCATGCTGATGTGCACCTTAAGAGGTGCTTGGTAGCAGCACTCCTGGAGAAGAGCAAACCTGCCCTTTGACTGTGCCTGTGTGAGCAATGTACTCTGCTTTCCAGTGACATTTGTTATCTGCCATGTTAAATACCCTAGAAGATGAGGTTGCTGGGAAAAAATCAAGAAAATCTGTGTTGGGATCACAAGTGAGTCTTTGGACCAGTTTTTATTCACTTAAGATGTCAAAATGATGAAGCAGCCAGGATAGTTATGGTTGGTCATGGAAGATAAGCAAGAGGCTTGTCCCAAAGGGGACAGTGATTTTATTTCAGACAAAGGAAATTTCAAAAGAGAGGAGGAGGATGATCTTCAAATTCCTAGTGACAGTTTGGAAAGAGTGGACTTTAAAAGTGAGCCAGAGGACATGAGACAGACAGAGAGTGGTGATGAACAGACAGAAATCCGAGCAGCAAGCTGTGCCTGTCAGCCCCCTGGGAAATACTTACCTGCTGAGAGTGAGGATGACTACGGGTCGCTCTTCTCCCAGTATAGCAGCACACTGTACAACGTAGCCATGGAAGCTGTGACCCAGAGCCTTCTTTCCAGCCGGCATATAAGCTCCAGGAAGAAGTCTCCAGCTTGGAAGCATTTCTTTATCTCTCCTCGAGATAGCACTAAAGCAATATGCACATATTGTATGAAAGAGTTCAGTAGGGGCAAAAATGAAAAGGACTTGAGTACAAGTTGCCTCATGAGACATGTGAGGCGGGCACACCCCACCAAGCTCATTCAAGAAAATGGAAGTATATCAGCGGGGTCTTCCTTTCCCTCCCCCTCGCTCTTGCTTCCACCACAGCCTGCAGATGTGGGGGACCTCAGCACTGCACTGTCACCTGAGAGACTTGTCCAGAAAATGGTTCCTAAGATCCCATCCCCTGACCAAATCATGGAAGAGCCTGTGTCTGTGATCTCTCCTGAAGAGGTGTCCTCTGATGCATCTATCACTGAGAAGTATGGCAGAGAAGAAGCCTTGGCAGGCTCATCCCCACACCTCTCCATGCTTCATTATGATGACGCTGCAGAGGGCATAGCAGAGAGAAACCTTCCTCTTCCCAAGAGCACATCTGGGTCCAGGAGGAGGTCAGCCGTTTGGAAGCACTTCTACCTGTCACCCCTTGACAGCTCCAAGGCTGTCTGTGTCCACTGTATGAACGAGTTCAGCAGAGGGAAGAACGGGAAAGACCTGGGCACAAGCTGCCTCATCAGGCACATGTGGCGAGCACATCGTTCCATCGTGTTACAGGAGAACGGGGGCAGCACAGGCATCCCACCCTTGTATCCCACACCCCCAACACTGCTGCCTGCCCTGCTCCCCCCAGAGGGGGACCTAAGTTCTGTATCGTCTCCAGGGAAACCAATCAAAGAGTGCCCTTCTGTCTCTTCATCCCCAGACAGGGTGGCTGAAGACCTGCCATCACACACAAATTCTGGGGATGCATCCCGGGAAGATGTGTCCATGTTGTCATCCTCTGACGACCTGGGTGAGGCCTCTGTGGTGTCCTCCCCAGAGAAGCAGCCGGTGAGTACTGTAAGTCCAAGGTTTGAATCAGGTGCTGTCTTCCAGCAAAATAAAAAGGTCATGAGAAGACTGAAGTCTGAAGTCTGGCACCACTTTTCTCTGGCCCCCATGGACAGTCTCAAGGCAGTATGTCGGTACTGTAGCTGCGTTATCAGTCGGGGGAAGAAGGGGGATGTGGGCACCAGCTGTTTAATGCGACATCTGTACAGACGCCACCCAGAGGTTGTGGGAAACCAGAAGGGCTTTCTGGGTGCAAGTTTGGCAAACTCTCCATATGCCACTTTGGCCTCTGCAGAAAGTTCCTCCTCCAAATTAACTGACTTGACAGCAGTGGTCAGAAAAAAACATCAAGGTGTGCTCCCTGCTAATAGTAAGAAGACCTCCAAGCTGTGGAACCACTTTTCTATTTGCTCCGCAGATTCCACTAAGGTGGTGTGCCTGCACTGCGGCCGGACCATCAGCAGGGGCAAGAAGCCCACCAACCTGGGCACCAGCTGCCTCCTGAGACATCTGCAACGGTTCCATGGCCACGTACTCAAGAATGATGTCTCAGAAGCCACACTGCCTTGCTCTCCAGGTGTCCGGAGGCCTCTGAGCACGGAGCCTTCAGGGGCTTCCTCTTTCCGTGACCCCACTGAGAAGTTCTATGACTCTCACCCAGTTGCCAAAAAAATCACAAGTCTCATAGCTGAAATGATTGCACTTGACCTTCAGCCATACTCTTTGGTAGACAATGTTGGCTTTAACAGGCTGCTTGAATACTTGGAACCTCAGTACTCCCTCCCCTCCCCTTCCTACTTCTGTAGGACAGCCATCCCAGGTATGTATGACAATGTGAAACAGGTAATTATGTCACATCTGAAGGAAGCTGAGAGTGGTGTGGTCCACTTCACCTCTGGAATATGGATGAGTAGCCAGACCCGTGAGTACCTGACCCTTACGGCTCACTGGGTCACCTTTGCATCCTCTGTCCGACCACATTGTGAGGACCACCATTGTTCAGCACTTTTAGATGTGTCACAGATTGACTGTGATTATAGTGGAAACAGCATTCAGAAACAACTGGAATGTTGGTGGGAAGCCTGGGTGACCTCTATTGGCCTTCAGATTGGCATCACTGTCACTGACAATCCAAGCATAGGGAAGATGCTGAGTGAGGGTGAACACTCAAGTGTGCAGTGCTTTAGTCACACGGTGAACCTGATAGTGAGTGAGGCCATCAAGAGCCAGAGAATGGTGCAGAACTTACTGAGTATTGCCCGGAAGCTGTGCGAGCGGGTCCATCGATCACCCAGAGCAAGAGAGAAGTTAGCAGAGCTGCAGAAGGAGTATGAGCTGCCACAGCACCAGCTGATCCAGGATGTGCCATCCAAGTGGAGCACGTCATTCCACATGCTTGAACGGCTCATTGAGCAAAAGAGGGCAGTTAACGAGGTATCCATTGAGTGTAACTTCAGAGAACTGATCAGCTGTGACCAGTGGGAGGTCATGCAGTCTGTGTGTCATGTGCTGAGACCCTTTGATGCTGCGAGCCGGGAGATGAGTGCCCACATGTCTACTCTGAGCCAAGTCATTCCCATGATCCACATCCTCAGCAGGAAAGTTGAGATGCTCTTCGGGGAAACGATGGGCATCGACACCATGCTGAAGTCACTGAAGGAAGCCATGGCGAGCCGCCTGTCTGCCACCCTCCATGACCCCAGGTACATCTTCGCCACACTGCTGGACCCTCGCTACAAAGCTTCCCTGTTCACAGAGGAGGAGGCAGAGCAGTACAGGCAAGACTTAATCAGGGAGCTAGAAATACTGAATTCTACCTCAAAGGACACAGCCGCCTCCAATGGTGGTGACTCAGGGTCCCCACTGAAAGACTCTGGCACAGGGGAGAGCCTGTGGTCACTTGTGGCACCAATAAAGAGAAGAGACCAGAGAGAGAAGCTACCAGAAGACATGGTGCTTGCATATTTGGAGGAGGAGGTGCTGGAGCACAGCTGTGACCCACTGACCTACTGGAACCTGAAGCGGGCATCCTGGCCTGGGCTGTCTACCTTGGCAGTCAGATTTCTAGGCTGTCCCCCAAGTATGGTCCCCTCAGAAAAGCTCTTCAGCACACCCACAGAGGCTGGTGGCTTTGGCCAGCCCAGGCTCATGATGGAGCACTTTGAAAAGCTCATCTTTTTGAAAGTGAATCTCCCCTTGATATACTTTCAGTATTGAACTCACGCTGGAGCCACTAGACTAGAGATGCTCTTCAGAGTGCTAGCAGGGCTGACTCAATTAGCTGGGCCATGTAGGACACCAGACCAGGCATCTGGGGCCACTTGGCAGCTCACCGTAACGTCCATACGTGCCTTACTCCTCCTTCAGGCCAGGTATCACGGTGCGTTTTCAGAAGTCCACTAGAAACAGCCTGTCTTGTCAATTATGAAATAGGATGATCAGGTTTTAAATTCATAACTGTAAAGTTGTTGTTTTTTTTTTTTTTAATTAAGGGATAGCAATTTGTTTTACTAGAATGGAGAAGAGATGTAAACAATTTTATTGTGTAGATTTTTTTACTCAGTTGTGTAAAAACCACAAATCAGGTGCTGTATTTTAATTAAATGTTGCTTTAATTGCAACAAAACAGCTTTTGTGGCTGTCAGATGAAACCTGTAAATAGGAGGTGGAGGTTAAGCCATCTTGACTAAACAGTTTTTAACTGGAAGCTCCAAAGTATGTCGAGGAGAAAATAATCTGGACACTGTTTACTGCCACAGAAACCAGACATTTGAAAACAGAACTGAACTTAGACAAATCATGGAGTGTCAGTTATGTGATTAGTTGGTCATGAGAACTTTTCCATTTCAGGTGTTTGCATTCAGGTTTTACATAGGTCAGCTAACTCAGTGATAACCCACTTATCATGAGCTCCTTGAAATTGGATCCAAGTTTTAAATTCATGCTTAAGATTTAGCCAGTGCATGATGTCACACGTTTACAGCAGACGGCTTGTTGATCAAATCTCCATGCCTCTGGTTTATTTTGCGTCTGTACGCTATAAAGCTATTTCCTAAGAAGTGTGCACTGACACCCTCCCCCCATTTGATCGGATACAGCTAAGATTCTTCTTTGAGGAGAAAGCTTCTTAACAGGGAAGGCACTTAGTTACATTGCAGTCATGAGAAAAGCCTTAGGCATTTAGATTTTCTTTTATGATAGGGAAAACTTTGCCATCACCAGGGTATTATAGAATCCCAAGGATATCAGAATGAAATACCAATTGTCAGATTCCTGAACAATATGTTTCCAAAGTTTTTGTTTTAATGTCTAAAGAAAAAAAAGCATTCCTTTTCTCAAGTCAAATCAAGTGAATATTTTAGGTGAGACAGATCACTCATCTGCCTACGACCTTTTAGAAAAAGCTGTTTTTTTTTGTTGAAATACTGTATCTAGGCTCAGTCTAAATCTGCATAGACTATGCTTTAGTGTATTTATAAATGGTGGACTTGGATTTTGAAATTAAACTTTTTACTTGCAATTTTATATTGCTTATTGACACTGGCTTTTTATTTTTAGGTAATAAAAGAAGCATGCTTTTTATGGTCAGTATATAGAAACTGCATTCAGACAGTGTTTGAAGTGGCACCTTGGTTACAGCTGGAACACTGGGAAGAACTCTTACAGTAAATATTTTTGATGATGTGAGGTGGTTAGATCCTGGCTAGCACCTCTGTGCATGTCTCACCTTAGCCTCTCAGCTGATGTGTAGACATTCACTCTGGAAACCAGCCTGTGTCCAGAGGGCCATGGAGCTCCTGGCTTGGAACATGGGTTCCACAGCTCACTATACTTTCCTTGGCCAGCACTCTTCTGACAGGGAAGAGCTGTAGGCAGGAACAAGGGAGTGATGATAGTTAGCAGGTCTGCTCAGCCCTGCTGCTCTACAGCCAGTTGCCATCCTGTTTGTTTTCTCTCCTCTTCTCTTCCCTCCATTTATTTATCCATCTGTCTATCATCTATCTATTTATTTATTTTTAAGGCAGGGTCTCAAGTAACCCAGGTTGACCTTCAATTTGTTATGTTATGTAGTCAAAGATGACCTTGAACTTCTGATTCTCCTGATCTGAGTTGTTAGGCATTTGTCACTATTCTTGGTTTTGTGAGTCCTAGGAATTGAACCAAGGGCTTCGTACATGGTAAGCAAGCATTCTTCCAACCAAGATACATCCTTAGCCCTCATCATGTTTTTCTTAGAATTATATTTTGAATGAGAATATCCCTAGATTTTAGGGTTATTTAGCATCCTAGGTTTCTCCCTCTAAAACAAGCCAGCCCTGCCAGGTGGATGGTGCATTCCTGTGGTCCCCAGCTCTCGGGAGATAGATTCAGAAAGATCTCCAGTTTGAGGCCAGCCTGGGCTACGGAGTAAGATCCCGTTTAAAACAAAAGCAGACCAAGTCTACCCAAGGAACTGGTAGGATTACATTCTTTTTCCTGACTCAGTGCCCTACTTTCTCCAGAACCTGGGTCACAGCACTGATTAACTTGGCTGCATTCCTGATCTGGCACAGCCTGTAAGCCAGGCCAGGGATGTCAGACTGCAGTCCCTCTGGTGCTCTATATGCTCTTTTAAGTGAAGCTTTCTTGGCAACCACAGGCACACTGTTTAAATATTGTACAATGTTGCTGTCGTTCTGTGGTGATAGAGTAGTGGTGATGCCACCCCAGGTTGGAGATGCTCACAAGGAGCCCTTTAGAGCACCTGTGCTGCTTCCTGACCTGGCCTGCCATTCTAGCATGTTTCTAAATTTTTAGCACCACAGTACTATTCTAGTTTGAGTGTTCTAAGTCAGAGTATAGAAACAGCTTACAGGAAAAAAATGGGCTTGTTTGTCTCAGTAGAATACAGCTGTCAGTGACACTGAAGCACCTTTATCTCAATCATCACATTAACAGCTAGTGGCTGAGTAAGAACTGGTGCCCTTAGCGCTCAGGACACAGCTGAGCTGTCCCTGTCCTCAGTGGCTAATAACCCTGCAAGCACAGGCAAAGGCCCATTGCTGGTAAGCAGTCCTCATGACTTGTCAGTCAGACAGGTACTAGAGTGGGAAATTGTGGGTGTCACTGCAGTATGTGTGCATGTGACATTTGGGGCAGGCTGTTCCTGAATTTTTCCTGTCTATCTGGATAACAAGTTGTGTATAATCCTCAGAACTCTGATTTCAGTGAATACAGTTACCACAACTCTTGCTACACAACTGTCAGTCACATTTTTTTAAAGAGCTTTCACAGGGGCTGGAGAGACGGATTAACAGTTAAGGGCACTGGCTGCTCTTGAAGAGAACTAGAGTTAGGTTCTCAGCACTAACATGGCAGCTGACAACCATCTGTAACTTCAATTTCAGAAGATCAGACTCTTGGCCACCAAGTGTGTTGTACACAGTGGTGGTGCACTTGCACACATATAGGCAAAACACTCATGCACATAAAATAGAAAGTATTTTTTAAAAGCACTTCCAGGGCTGGCAAGATGGCTCAGTGGGTAAAGGCGCTCACCACCAAGCCTAATGACCTGAGTTAAAGCCCCAGGATGCAGATGGTGAAACAGGAGAACTGCAGTTGTCCTTTGATCTCTACACACACTGCAGTGCACACATTCACTGTGTGGTGGCAGGAGCTTTCAGATCAGGGTGGACAGTGCACAACTGTATTCTCAACTCGTGAAAGGCATAGGTAGGAGGGTTTCTGTCAGTCCAAGGTTAGCCTGGTCTGCACAGTGAATTCTAGGCCAGCCAAGCTGCATAAGGAGACTGTCTCAGAAAAACTAAAACATCAAAGATACTGAAGAGCAATAGGCAACTGGAATCTGAGGAGACAAGGAAAGCAAATCCTGTCATTCCCAACTTGCCTTATTGTGACATTTGTGGATGTCTTGTCTGAGACCTAATAAAAGGTGGTGCCAGAGCTGGCAGCAGGGTACTGAGCTGTGGAAACCAGAGTCTTAAGAACTGTCATGTCATCTAAGACTGGTCTTGGAGAAGCCATGGTCTTGAAGAAGAGGGAGTCTCAGAGTAGACCAGATATCCTGTGTGCCCCTTTTCCTGAGGCTGGTGCTAGTTCTTGGATTGTTCTTAACCCAGGGCAGGCAAGCCAGAATCCAAAACACAGTTAGAAGGAACCCAGAAAAGCTGAAGAGAGAGACTGGAGACATGGCTCAGTGGTTAAGAGTACTGGCTGCCTTTGCAGAGGACTGGGATTCGGTTCCTAGCACTGACATGTCAGCTGTCAACCATCCATAACTCCAGTTCCAGGGCACCCAATACCCTCTTCTGACCTACGTGGGCCTTACACAACACAGATGCATTTACATACATGTAGGCAGTACACTCATACACATAAAATAAATGAGTTTTATTGTTGTTTTGTTTTTAAACTGAGACAGCCTGTTGGCAGGGAAACAAACTTGAGCTCAGTGATCAGAGAGGAGCCCCAGAGACTCCAGGTGAGACCTGAAGGGCAGTGAAAGTGAACAGCCCTCACAGACCTGGAACACTTCAAGTCATCACAGCCATCCATGGTTGCACCAGGAGTCGTACCCATCCCAGCTTTCAGTGGAAAGATAGTAGCTCCACGACTTTATATTTATACTGTTTGGCTCAATAAGGTTTATTAGACACTGAAATAAAAAACAGACCAAATGGGAAAAGTTAAGAATTACAGACAGATTCAACACCTGAGTTTTCAAATGTGGACCTCATCATCAGTCAGTAATGGAGACATGCCTTCACTTCAGACCGGCTATACCCTGACTCACCTGTCCTTACTGGAAGATGTTAAGTTGAAAATATATTCAACTTATATATTCAGCCCTCTAACCTGAGCATAAGAGCAACGTAGAGCATCATGGGATCCCTTGTGATTGTTGGGCTGATGAGAAGTGGCTTGATGCTACTGACCACCTTAAGAGAAGGTCACACCCCATATCACTAGCCTAGAAGAAAGCAAAATTCAAAATCTGAAGTATAATTTCTACTGCATGAGTTTCAATCCATCACAAAGTTGAGCCATTTAACTCAAGAGACTACCCTATATCCATATGGAAAGTGGAGCTTGTCACCAGAGCAGGAATTTAACCCACAGTCTAGCCAGGCTGTGAAGGGTGTTGTGGTTGGTGGCCCCACCCTCTGGTGAGGAGCAAACCCCAGCACTTGGGGAATTATAGAGACCTAAACCTGTGGCCAACAGACGGTTTGACTTTGAGCTATATTCTTTCTATGTGGTTTGCTGCCAGAAGGATAGAAAACAGATCTGGTAGATGACTCAGTTTCCACAGATTATTCCCTGCTGCAGACTGGCTGACTACCAGGCCAGTATCTGACCAGACTGACATTCCTTCTAGTGCTTGTCTTGATACTGTTCTCGCTACATTTTGACCTACTCCAAGAACACCCTCAGCTTGGACATCAGCTATCTGTGGGGCAGAAATGGGCAATTCAAGCAAGTGAGAACCCACTCAGTCCACAGGCCACAAAGCTAAAGGCAGCCATTATTGGCTCCTGGTACACAAAGGGAAATGTGAAGTGAAACACAGGGCTGATAAACTACTGACCTTTGGTCTGGCCTTGGTCAGTGCACAACACTTTCCACCTGGCAGAGTCCAATGTCAGAGGGCTCAGAGAGAAGCCTCTCCAGTCCTTTGTGCTGAAAAAATTACCGTTTGGATACTGGTTTTACTTTTTCATGTTTAAAAGCCTTTATAGCGCAGTGAAGTGGTGCCTGCCTTTAACCCCGGCACTCAGATGAGGTAGGAGGAGTTCAGGCAGGTGGATCTGTGAGGTCAAGGCCAGCTTGATCTATATGCTGAGTTCCAAGCCAGCTGGGACTGCAGAGGGATCCTGCCTCCCACCTCCCTCAAGAAAAAGAAAAGCTTTTTGTGTTCTGTCTTGCCTTTATTTGCCCATGTCTGCCTGCATTGTGTAATGTATCATTTCTCTTGCTCTTTTCCCTTTTCCTCACATTCTTTTCCTTTTTATTTCTATTAAGCTTTGCTTCTTTCTGTTTCCCATGCCCCATTCCTTCTTTCATTTATTTACTTTTTTGGATGATGTTGTTTGTTCATTTGTTTTGAGACAGGGTCTCACTGTGCAGCCCTGCCTGACCTCAGACTCAGAGAGATCCACCTGCTGAGTGCTTTCGTTTACTTTTTGACTTGATATCTTACACTACATTATTTTTGACATTTTTATTTCTGTGGTTGTTGATGGTATGATTACCTTTAACTTTCACTGTGTTTTTTTAAAAAAGATTTTCGTTTTTATTTATGTGTGATGTGTGCGTGAGTACTCGAGGAGGTCAGAAGACAGTGCTGGATCCCCTGGAGCTAGAATTACAGGTGGCTATGAACCTGATGTAGGTGCTGGGAATTAAACTCAGGTCCTCTGAAAGAGCATGCTCTTCACCACTGAACCATCTCTCCAGCCCCATCACTGCATTTCTGTCTCTGGTTTGGTTTATGGTGGTGCTGTTGTGGTGATTAGTTGTCTCAGCTCCTGAGTGCTACTGACATTTGAGCCCTCGAGAGAAAGCTGCTTGTGAAGAAGACAGCTTTCCACCCCATCGGATGCAAATCAGAGCTTAGAAACACAAGAAGCATGGAAAGCAAGACAACAGGACTCTCCAGAAGGTGAGAACTCCAGCAGCTAGGTCCAGACACAGGTGATCAAAATGCCAAAGGGTTCAAAACTCCAGTTTTAAAAATGAGTGCTGCTGGAGAGCACCTGCCTAGTCTCAGTCTCCCGAGTAAGCCAGATCCCACCCACCGGGTCACCACCCTGCAGACCAGCCCCAATTCCTCGCCACTCACATCTACCCTGCTTAACTACTCAGAACCGGCCCACTTTGACCCTATCAGCCTGCGTTGGGCCTAGGCCCCTTCACCCTGCCGGTTCCTGACTAGCTGTCCTGGAACCATCTGAGCCCTCCAATAAAATCAAAGGTGAGAACTTGAAGCACAAACGAACTATTCATACCTGATCAGAGGGCAACCAAGCTGCATCCACAATATCAACAGAACCCAGCTTCAGCTCAACAAAGAAAGGCTAGAATTCAAAGAAAGTGGATTCATGAAAGTGATAGAAATATTGAAGAAGGGACTGGAGAAATGGCTCAGTAGTTAGAGTACCTACTGCTCTTGCAGAGGACCCAGATTCAATTCCCAGCACTCACATGGTGACTCTTCTGACCTCTGTAGGCACTGAATGATATGGGTGCACTTAAATACATGCAGGCAATACACTCACATCCATGAAATGAAAATAATAAAATAGTTTTTAAAGAAATATTGAAGAAAACTCAGGCTGAAATGAAAATGGAATTGAAAAACTCAGTAAGCCAATGTGAAATGATAGTAGAAAGCCTCACCAGAATGAATCAAATGGAAAACAGATTAAGATTGAATGATAGAGTTGAAGAATTGGACTGCTCAAGCAAAGAATTTATTTAAAAATTTAAAAACAGGAATATGTAGGAAATATGGAACACCATGAAAAGACCAAATCTATGTATCCTAGGCATAAAGCTAGGAGAAGAATCTCGGGTCAATGGCATTGGTCAGATCTTCAACAGGATTACAGAAGAAAACTTCCTTAGGGAAGACAAACCAACACAGATACAACAAGCACACAGAATACCAAGAAGACAGAACCCAAACCAAAGCTTCCCAGTGTCATAATAAAAACACTAAAGGCACAGAACAGAGCAGGTACTGAAAGCTGCAGGAGAAGAACACACTACACATAAAGGAAACCCACCAGAATTACAGCTGACTGCACTGCAAACTACAAAAGCCAGAAGAATCTGGAGCAAAATATTCCAAGTTCTAAAATTACCCTAGATGCCAACCCAGAATGCTTTATCCACCACAAATGTCATCATAGTTGAAGGTAAAAGAAAAATCAGTAATAGTAGGTGACTTCAGTACTCCAGTCTCCTATATACAGGTCAACTGGACAAAAAAATAAATGCAGAAACATCTGGATTCAGTGCCATCATACATCAAATGCACCAAACACATCTACAGAATATTCCAGCCAAGCACCAAAAGACACACATCACACTCAGTAGCCCACAGAAGTTTCTCTTAAATACAACACATACTGGGATACAAAACAAACCTTAACAAATAGGAAAAACAAACAATTTCATGTATTCTATTGAGCCACAATGAAATAAAGTTTAGAATCATCAGCAAAAGAAGCTCTGGGAACCATATGAACTCATGAAGATTAAACACACTCCTGAATAATGAATGGGTCAAAGAAGAAATCAAAAAAGAAATAAAATATCCCTGGAACTAAATGAAAATGGTAATACAACACAAAACCTCTAGCACACATTAAAGCAGTCCTAAGAGGGAAGTTTCCAGCTCTATGCACCTACATCAAAAGAGCACAAATAAATGATTTACTAGCACAACTCAAGAATCTGGAAAAGCAAGGATAAATCCAAACCAAAACCCAGCAAATGAGAAGAAATAGTAAAAGTCAGTAGAAATCTATGAAATAAAAATAAAGAAAATAGAATCAATCTTTTTTCTTTTTCTTTTTTTTTTTTTGAGACAGGGTCTTCCTGTAGTCCCCAGATGGTCTGGAACTCACAGAGATCTGCCTGCCTTCCTCCCAGGTGCTGGGATTAAGGAAGTGTGTCACCATGCCTGGCTTAGAATCCATGAATCTTAAGAGCTGGTTCTTTGAGAAGGTAAACAAAATAGACCCTTAGCCCAGCTAACCAAAAGAAAGAGCAGATGACTCAGCAGTTAAAAGCAGATGACCTAGCTTTGGTTCCCAGCACCCACATGGCAGCCAACAACTGTCCATAACTCCAGGTCCAGGAGCTCCAACACCCTCTCCTGACCTCTGCAGGCATTGCACACACGGGTGCACTTAAATACAATACACTCATACATATAATAAATAAAAAAGAGCAAATCCAAATCAGAGATGAAAGGGGATATATCACAGCAGACAGCAAAAGGATCCAGATCATTATAAGGGGATACTTTACAATCCTAGGCTCTAAATTAGAGAATCTAGAAGGAATGACCAAATTTCTAATTCAGTGGAGCCAGCAGAGTTAAACCAAGAAGAGGCAACAACTTAAAGGGACAAATAAAGAACTGGAAACAACAACACAAAGTTAAACCAAGAAGAGGCAACAACCTAACAGACAAATAACCGGAAACAACAATACAAAGCCCCCCAAGGAAAAAAGCCCAGATGGATTCACAGCAGAATCTTATCAAACCTTCAAAGAAGTTCTATAACTAATGCTGCTTAAATTACTCAAAAAAAAAGATAGAGAACACCCAAACTCCTTCTACAAAGCCAGTATTTGAATACCAAAATCAAGAAGACAACAAAAAATAAGAAAACTATAGGCCCACATCCCTACTGAACATAGATGTAAAAATTATCAACAAAATACAAATCACAGACACACATCCAAAAGATCATCCACAATGATCAAGTTCACTTTATTCCAAAGATGTAGGGATGGTTCAATATATGTAAGTCAGTAAACATCATAAATCATATAAATGGACTTAAAGACAAAAATCAATGATCATCTCCGTAGATGGAGAAAAGTCTTTGACAAAATCCAGTGTGCATTAATGATAAAAATTCTAGAGGGTACTGGACTGGAGGGAACATACCTCAACATAATTAAGGCTATATACAGCCAACATCTTTCTAAATGAAGAAAAACTAGAAGCATTCCCATTAAAATTAGGAAGTAGGCAAGGCTGTCCACTATGCATACTCCTTTTAAATTTAATACTTGAAACTCTAGCTAGAGTAATAAGACAAGAGAAGGAAATTGGAAAAGAGATCAAATTATCCCTACTTGCACACAATATACATGAGATGCCAAAAATTCCACCAGAAAACTTCTAGAAATGATTGAAACTTTCAGCAAAGTATGGATACAAAACCTGCTTACAAAACTCAGTAGCCTTTCTACATACCAATAACAAGCAGAGAAAGAGTTCGTAGAAACTCCCATTCACAATGGCCTCAAAAAAAAAAAAAATCTAGGAATAAACCTAACCAAAGACATTAAAAACCTCTACAGTGGAAACTTTAAATCTCTGAAGAAATAAACTGAGGAAGACACAAGGAGATAGAAAGATCTCCCATGCCCATAGATTGTTAGAATTAATATTGTGAAATGACTATTCTACCCAAAGCAATTTATAGATTCAATACAATCCCAATAAAAATCCCCATGACTAGTCTCAGAAATAGAAGAAAAAAAAAATCCTGAAATTCACATGAATCACAAAAGACCCCAGATAGCCAGAGCAATCCTGAGTACAAAGAGCAACGCTGAATTACCATACCAGATCTCAAACTATATTAATGGAGCTATAGTCATAAAAACAGCATGGTACTGACACAAAACCAGACATCTTGATCAGTGGAACAAAATAGAAGACCCAAACATGAATCCATGCAATTTCAGCCACTTGGTATTTGACAAAGGTGCCAAGAACACATGCTGGAGGAAAGATAGCATCTTCAACCAATGGTGCTGGTAAAACTAGATCTCCATCTGTAGAAGAATGTTATTAGAACTATATGTATCACCTTTCACAAAAGTCAACTCCAAATGGATCAAATACCTTAATGTGAAATCTGAAATGCTGATACTGTTAGAAGAAAACATATGTAGTACACTCCAAGATAGAGGGGCAGGAAAGGACTTTCTAAATCAGATGTCAGCCGCTCAGGAATTAAGGTCAACAATTGACAAATGGAACCTCTAAGCTAAAAAGCTTCTGTACAGCAAAGGATGCAACCAATTGAGTGAAGAGGAAGCCTACTGAGTAGGAAATGATCTTCACCAGCAACACATCTGACAGAAGACTAATATTCAGAATGTACAAAAAACTCAAAAAGCAAAGAACCAAGAAAGCAAATGACCCAATTAAAATTGGGCTATGGATCTGAATAGAGCTCTCAAAAGAAATAAAAATGGCTAAGAAACACCTTTAAAAATGCCCAACATCCTTAATAATTATGGGAATGCAAATCAAAAATGCTTTAAGATTTCATCTAACCCCAATCAGAATAGCTAAGATCAAGAGAACAAATGACACCAAATGCTGGTGAGGATGTGGGGAAGGGGAATGCTCATCCACTGCTGGTGGGAGTGCAAACTGGTGCAGCCCCTCTAGAAAGCAGCATGAAGAGCTCTCAAATACTGAAAATGAACCTACCATATGATGTGGTCACCACTCCTTGGCATATGCCCACAGGACTCATCCTACTGATGAGAAAACTCATGTTTGCTGCTGCTCTTGTCACAACAACTAGAAATGGAAACAACTTAAATGTCCCTCAACTGATGATCAGATGATGAAAATGCACATTACACACTGGAATTCTACTCAGCAGTAAGGAAAAACAGTCATGACATTTCCAGGTAAATGGATGGAACTAGAAGCTGTGGTACTAGGTGAAATAGCACAGACTCTGAAAAACAATTGATGGATGTTCTGTCTCATTTGTGGATCTTAACCACAAATCCATAGATGTGCTTATACATCCTGATGTAACCGCAGGCGTCAGGAAAATGGAACCATGGGGTAAGGAAAAAGAGGAGCTCAAGAGAAGGGGACAGTAGGAGACATGTTTTTATCAAGGGGGAGATGGGAAATGGGGGACTTAAACTGCGGAGGAAGGAGGAGAGTTCGACGGGGAGAGAGAAGAGAAATGATGCTTAGGGGATGAGAAAAACCAGAGGGAAATGTATTAGTTAAAAAGCCTATTGGAAATACACATAAAAATATATATGGGTGTATGTGTGTAGCTGAACAAAAACAACAACCAAAAGAAACACAAAACAGTGACAGGCAGGAGGTATCTTCCTTCAAGTTGATGGTCAGGGTAGTCCAAGAGACTCCCAAAATAATACAAGTTATTGCCACAGCTCTTGATTGCCTCCAAAAACCTAAAGATAAGACATTATTGCTGAAGACAGAACATACTCTGGACACAGGACTTGGAGCAATGGAGGTGGAACTGACTTGGAAGCCTCCTCCCTGAAGACTAGCTCTCATAGTATCAGAAACTACTATGTAAGCTGCCGAGGGAGAAAACCAATCAATGGTCCTACCCAGTTATAAAGCCTAATAAACACAAAAGTGCCTGATCCAGAAAACTCTGTTGCAGTAGTGGCACTTTATTTAGGGGGTAATCAACAGCTGTCTGTTTGGACTTAAAACTCACTCAGCATGAAAGAACTCAGGTGTGGCACTAGAGAAAAACCTACTTTTGTCACATCCCTAGACCAACGTACCTTCTTACTGTAGTCTAAATACATATCCATATATGTACAGACAAGGGTACATCTCACTACTCATCCAGGAAGTATTCTGCAACAGATGGAGACTATTACTGAATTCCACAACTGGTCAAACACATAACATGTGTCTGTGAGATGCCCAGCCCTAAGTCACACATCTACAACATAACTTCTACACCTAATCAGGGAACATAGCAGAAGAGGAGGAAGAAGGACTATTAATGTATCTCTTTGCTCTCACCAGTGACGCTTCCTCATGCAACAGATGGTGATTAACCCAGAAAGCCACAACTGGCCAAAGTGCAGAGAATAAGAGACTGTAGGGTTTGTGTCCCTGGATACAATACCTATATCAAACCTCTGCCCTCCAGGGTTCAGGGACCATTTCAGGAGAGAGGACAGAAAGACTGAGTCCAGGGTGGTAGAAGACCACAGGAAACAAGTTTTCCAGACAGCTGGGAAATTCCTGATATGAGCTTACAGTAATGGTGACAGCAGGCACAATACCCATGCAAGTTCAAACTAGACAAAACCTAGCATAGGAGTGGGAAATGGGTAAGAAGCTCCACCTTAGCTGAGAAACTGTTGGCAACCAATGACCACGGTGAAGAAGAAGGGCTGGTTTCTTTAACTGAGTGACACTAGATAGGCTGACCAGGCTCCAGTGGATGGACTTACACAGAGGGACATTGGGGGACACAAACTTGGTTCTGTAGGCTTTAATATACATAATAATGCATGAAAACTGGTGGGAGGGCTATGGGAGAGTACAGATAGGGAAGGAGGTCTCAATATGATCAAGAGGTATTGTATGAACCCAAAAAATCCATTTAAAAGATCAGCGACTTCACAGAGAGTTCAAACTAGCAGATAAGTGAGTCAATTCAGAACCTGGACAAGAAAGTCAGCAGCATCAATAAATTCAGCAAGGAAATGGAGAATTTGGAGAAATAAGAAGAAATGCTGAAAATGAATTCAAATTTTAAAAATAGTGCAGTCATCACCAACAGATTAGATCAAACAGGAAAAAGAATATCAGGGAGTGAAGACAAGGGTGGGGAAGTGCCTCATTCAGACTCAAATGAATATGTGAACAACTTGAGGTGTCTAAACCCAGGGCCTGGAGAGATGCTCAGAGAGTAAGAGCAGAAGGTCCGGGTTCAATTCCCAGCACTCACATGACAACTAACAACCATCAGTAAATCCAGTTCCAGAGGATCTGACGCCCTCTTCTCACCTCCAAAGGCACTAAACAACATGTGTGTCTTTACATACATGCAGACAATACACTCATAAATAAAATATTTTCTTAAAAGGAGAGACCAAACCTAAAAATCCACAGAGTAAAATAATTAAGGTAGAAACTAAAGGCATGGAAAACCTATTTATTGAAATTATGCCAGAAATATACTGGAGTGATGGCTCAGCAACTCAAAGAACTTTCTGCTCTTGCAGAGGACCTGGGTTCAGTTCCTGGCACCCACATGGCAGCTCACAACCAACTGTAACTTCAGTTCCAGGGGATCAGAAGCCCTCTTTATGGTACCCTGCAGGCATACACATAAACACAAACACATTAAATAAATCTTTTAAAAACAGAATTGGGGCTGGAGAGATGTTCAATGGTTAAGAGCACTGGCTGCTCTAGAGGACCAACGTTCAGTTCTCAGCACCCACATGGTGGCTAATAAAGTCTGTAACTCCAGTTCCAGGGAATGTGGCGCCCTTTTCTGGCCTCCATGGGCATTCCATGACACAGGTGCACTTAACATACATGCAGGCAAAACATCCATACGCACAAATTAATTAAACAAAATCCTAGAGAACTCAAATTTAATGATGCTCCTCAAAGTCTTAAAATAAGAACAAGGCAAATCCCAGATGAGATGGAAAGGTAGAAAGCAATAACAGTGCACAGAATCAATGAAACAGACAAGGAACAGTACAAAAATGTCAATAAAACAATTGTTTTTTTAATAACAAAGTTGACAAGTCCTTAGCTAACTAACCAAAATTAGGACAAGTCCCAAATTAAAAAGAGCATGTCACAATAGGTAGTGCTGAGTTTCAAAGAATTATAAAGTATTCAAACTTACAAATTGGAAACTATGGAAAAAGTCAGTTTTGAGGTATATAACCCCCAAAATTGGACTAAGAGCATCAACAGCTTAAAGATATCTATAAGGAGCACTGCACTTGGAACAGCAGTAAAGAATCTTCCCCTCTGGGCTAGGGAGACAGCTCAGTGAGCAAAGTGCTTGCTGCCTAAGTGCAAGGACCTGAGTTTGAATACCTAGACCTCATGTAAAAGGCCAGCAGCACACGTCTGGAACCCCAGCATTCCTACAGGGAAAGGGAAGGTGAAACAGGAAAGTTCTTGGAAGTGTGTGAGCCATCTTGATGTATGCAGCAGCACTAAAGAAACGCTGCTGTAAATGAGATAGAAGATGAGTACTGACAGCTGAGGTTGTCCTCTGACCTGTACACCAACACTGTGGCACAAGTAGATAGACACACCCCACACACATTTATTTATTTATTTATTTTTAACAAAGTGATTCTTTTTTGAAGCATCTCTCCATAAAGAAAACCATGGGATCAGATGAATTGTCTACTGAATTTTATTATGCCTTTAAAGAATTAACCCCAATGGGAGCAGGAGAGATGGCTCAGCCATTAAGAGCACTGGGTCCTTTTGCAGAGGTCCAGAGTTTAGTTACCAGCACCTACATCAGGCAGCTCAGAAACACCTGTAACCAGCTCCAGGGACTCCAACACCCTCTTCTAGCTTCAGCAGATATTTGCATCTGCCTTGTGGGCACACACACACATAAATAAAAATAAATCTTGCTGGGCGTGGTGGCACACGCCTTTAATCCCAGCACTTGGGAAGCAGAGGCAGGTAGATCTCAGTGAGTTCAAGTCCAGCCTGGTCTACATTTTGAGTTCAGGGCTAGCTGGGGCTACAAGGAGACCCTGTTTCAAAAAGACCAACAAAATAAACTTAAATAAATAAGGTCACATGAGGGGCTAGAGAGATAGCTCAGTGGTGCTCATGAAGAGGACCTGGGTTCGGTTCCCAGCACCCACATGGCAGCTAACAACCATCTATAACTTCAGTTCCAGGAGAATCTGAAACCTTCTTCTGATCTCCACAGGCATTACATGTACAGTACAGGTGTACTTACATACATGCAGGCAATACATTCATACACATAATATAAAAATAATAAAATATTTTTTAATTTATAAAAAAATCACATGATCATCTTAATAGGTGCCAAGGACCTTTGCCAAAGTTAAGCATCTCTTCATAGTAAAAGCTTCTAGGAAACTAAAAGTACAGAATAGAAGGAATGTACCTCAACATAACAAGGCACAGGGCTGCAGAGATCGCTCAATAGTAAAGAGCACTGGCTGCTGGTGGAGAGAACTGGGGTTTGGTTAGCAGCATCCACATGGCAGCTGACAACCATCAGTAATCTCCAGTTCCAGGGGATCTGATGTCTTCTTCTGATCTCCACAGGTACTGCACAACACAAGTGCACTTACATACTTGGAGGCCATATACTCATACACATAAAATAAAATAATAATAATAATAATAAATACAAATAAAAGGTATATATAGCAATCATCACAGTGAATGTGGAAAACAACACATTTCCTCTACAGTGAAGAACAAGACAAGTTTATCCATTCTCCATACTTCTTAAATATAATGCTTGAATTATTAGCCAAAGCAGCAACACACAAGAAAAGGGGAAAGGGGGTACACTTAGGGAGACTAAGGTGATGTCACTAATACATTAAAATCTCCATCAGAAAGCTCTTAGATTTTTTTTTTTTTTTTTGAGACAGTATCTCACTATGTAGTCCTGGTTGGCATAGACCAGGCTGGCCTGGAACTCCTATGTAGATCAGGCTGGCCCTAACCTCACAGAGATCCAACTGCCTCTGCCTCCCAAGCGCTTGGACTAAAGCTGTGTGTCACCACACCTGGCTTAGAAAGCTGATTCAATAAAGACTTTCAGCAAAGCAGTAGTTTCTAAGACCGACAGAGAAAAGTCAATAATGTGCGTTTTTTGTAACTTTTCTATATACCAGCAATGACCATGTTGAGAAAGACATCAAAGAAAAAACAATCCTATTCACAGTAGCCTCAAGAAAATTCGCTAGAAATAAATGTAACCAGGAAGATGAAAGACCTCAGCAAGGAAAACTTCTAAAACATCGAAGACAGAAATTGAAAACATCAGAAGGTAGAAAGCCCTCCCATGTGTGTGGATCCACAGAGTTAGTGTAAAATGGCTGTAACACTGAAAGCAATCCACAGCTTCAAAGTTGTCCCCCTCAAATCCCCAATGAAACAGAAGGAAAAATCCACAAGTTTCTTCATAAAATGTAGAAGCAGACAAGACCCCAAATAGCAGAGGTAGTCTTGAACAGGAAGACCTATGACAAGGCATCATGATGGTGTGTTTGAAAAACACACAAACATATAGGTACTGGCACAAAAACAACCTTAGACCAATGGAACAGAATAAAAGGATCCAGAAGCAATCCAACACAGCTACAGCCATCTAATTTTTAGCAAAGGTGCCAAAAATGTGTTGGGAACGGGCACGCTCTTTGAGCAGTGGTGCTGAGGGGACACAGAAGATAAAGCCAGATCCTTTCCTTGTACCCTTTGTAAAAGAATAAGTTCAAAACCAGGCATGGTGGCACAGGCCTTTATTCTCAGCACTTGGGAGACAGAGGCAGGTGGATGTCTATGAGACTGAGGCCAGCCTGGTCTACAAAGTGAATTCCAGGCCAGCTAGAGCTATAGAGAAAGACCATGTCTCAAAAAAATAATAATAATAAATTCAAAATAGACCAGAAACCTTAATGCAAGACTTGAAACACCAAGGTTACTACTAGAAGAAGCCAGGAAAATCACTCCAAATATAGGTACAGGCAAGGACCTTCTGAAAAGGCTCAAGAGGCCAATAAATAATGGGAGGAATTTTTAGAGGGCTTGCATGAAGTTAAAGCTCTTCTGTACAGCAAAGTAAACAACCACCAGAGTGAAGAGATGACCTAAAGAATCGAACAGAAGAAAATCTTTGCAGCTGTTCACCTGACTGATGATCTAAACACCAAAAGAACAAATAATCCTACCCGTATATAGTCAAATTAATTGAACAGACAGTTCTCAAAAAGGACAAGTATCCAATAAGTAGGCAAAAAATGTTCAACATTCTTAATCATCAGGGAAATGTAAATCAAAACTACATTCAGATTCTACCTCTTGCCATCCAGAATTGGCTACTTTCAAGAAAACAACAAATACTGGGGGCTGGAGAAATGGCTCAATGGTTAAGGCACTTGCCACCCTCCAGAAGACTAGAGAGTTCAGTTCGTAGCACCTACACTGGGCAGCTCATAGCCACCTATAGCTCCAGCTCCAGGGGAGCGAACATTTCTGGGCTCTGAGGGCACCCGCAGTCATATGCACATACCCACACTCAGACATAATGAAAATAAAATAGATCTTTAAAAACAAAACATGAATACTGGCCAAGATACAGCAGAAAAGCAAGCTTCATACACTGTCAGTGCCAGTGGGAAAGTAAACTTGTGTAGCCACAAAGGAAATCAGAGTGGGGATCCCTCCAAAAACTGAAAACAGAACTCACATAGGATGCAGCTATACCACTCCTGGGTATATGCCCTGAAGACTAAGTCAACACACCACAGAGACACCTGCCTATCACAGCATTATTCTAAAGGACCAAGTAATCAAGTCAGCCTAGGGGTACCCATGAACAAAATAAAGAAAATGTATGTATGCACAACAGAGTGTTATTCAGCCTTAAAGAAGAATGAAATTGGGACTGGAGAGATGGCTCAGAGGTTAAGGACACTGCAGAATACCCAGGTTCAATTCTCAGCACCCACAAGGCCTAACAACTGTCCTAACTCCAGTTCCAGGGGATCTGATGCTGTCTTCTGACCTCTCCAGACATTGTATGACATGTGCACTTACACATAAAAATAATAAATAAAATATTTTTTAAAAAGAATGAAATTTCATTGAGGAAAATGGATGGAACTGAAGGTTATGTTAAGTGAAATAAACCAGATTCAGAAGAATAATGGATTTGTTCTCTCTCAGATGCAGAATTATTACAGTGTGTGTACATATAGACATATATATATATATGAAAATAGAAGGTAGTGAGATAGCTCAGTGATGAAAGCACTTGCCAGTAAACCTAATGACCCAAGTTCAATCCACATACGGTTCCAACACACACACACACACACACACATACAACACACACACAAAATAAAGTTTTTAAAAATACTATTTTTATATGTTTGAGTGTATTGCCTTCATGTGTGTAAGTGCACCTGTGTTGTGCACTGTAGCAGAGGTCAGAAGAGGGTGTCAGATCCCTTGGAACTTGAGTTACAGACGATTGTTACTGGGTGCTGGGAATCAAACCCCGGCCCTTTGTAAGAGCAGCCAGTGCTCTTAACCACTCACCCATCTCTCCAGTCCTGGAACAAATTTTTTAAAGATATAAAATGTAGAACAGATATAGATGACATATATCCTCATTGGTCCAGATATTCTGCCCATTTTTAAATCAGCCTGCATATGGTATCACACAGCAAACATAGCCACCAGAAGTATCAGCCATGCCAAACTATCAGATTATATTGTGTGCACAAATTGCCCTAGTAAGAAAAAAATCAGTAGTTTCCATACCCAGTTAGAGGATATGAAGGATGAAGGAGCTCCCCCAGACAAAATGATATAAAAGTTGCAGGAGTACGCCTAATAAAGTATTCAAACTAGCATGAAGAAAAAAGTGTCCCACACCCTGACCTACTTACAGGAGATGTGAGCATAGGGAGGGAACTCCTCTGTCAAGGGAAAACAGCAGCATCTAGCTGTGCTTGCTCCTTGAGCAAAGCTATACTTGAGTGCAACCCCAACATGAGCTTTCCATGGAGCAAGATTAGCTTAGAGCCATGTTCTCCTTTCCAGATGAACAAGAATTGCTAGAAAAACACCATACAGGAAGAGCTAAGTGTACAGGAAGCTTGGCTGCACTGAGTGTACTTCCAGGAAGCACAACCACACTTTGAGTGAATATGGCCATGCTGAGTGCAGAGGAAGGCCAGCTAATGGTGTTACATGCAGAGACTGATGAACAGAAACAACCAGGAAGTGGAGGAGTCATTTACATAAGCCCGGGAAATAAAGGGGGTGCGTGGGGAGAACCTAAAAGCCAATAGAGAAATGGACAAAAGGTCCAACAGAACCTACAGAAGCTTCCCTGAAAACCCTCAAACCTTCTTTGCTTCTGCAGGAAGCAGGAAGAAGCACGCCACGATGATTGCTGCACTGGAAGTCTGGCCTGGTGGGGGCAAGGTACTCAGCAGGAGGAGTACCTTTCCCTCTGCCCATGTTTTCAGGTCTACCTCACCCTGAAGGTATACCTCAAACAATAAGACCCACAAGGTTATTCTTTGAGGCAGTGTTTTGCTGTATGCCATGAGTGAAAGAAAACAGCCAGCTTGTAGTTTGAGTTCATCTCAGAGGAAATCAGCCTTAGAGAGATTTCACCCCCTGAGACCACCTGTAGGTAATGTTGACAAACTCAGCCTTTGATCCTTGTAACTAAGCTCCACAGGGATGTCCTTGGGTCTGACCAAATGGCTATCTCACCTGAGCTGAGTTACAAGCAGGCGCCACGGGTTTAGCACTTCCCTGGTTCAAAGACCCTACCTCCCCTTTTAGTGCCATCTTCCTAAAAGGCATACAACTTCCTGGTGGGCTTTGAAGGCTAGAGATAGTGCCTCTCTGTTAATTACCATATTGCTGTATGGATGTATCTGCATTCCTGATTCCCAAAGTCTATAAGTATGCCCTGAAACAATAAAGCATGCGGCTTGTGGCTTGCAGCCTGCCTGTAGAGCCCAGGTCCGTCAATCCTCATGTCTCTGTCTTGTGTGGCTGCCCTTGTTTGTCTGTCCTGTGTGTCTGAGCGGCTTGAAGAGAGATTTCCCAAGCCGTCATTTTGCGTGTTCTGTCTGTGTGTCTCCATTCATTCCAGGTTACTGGGAAAGTCTCAAGCTCACCGTTGAAACCCGCTGGCAGGACAGTGTTTGAATCACAAAATACTGGAAATATGCTAAGTACCCAGGAGAAACTTGTAAGCCACAGCCAGCCTGCCTGGTGGATTCCATGTGAGGTCTCTGCATGGATGCAGGACTTCCAGACATAGGTATGTGACAAGTGAAGTACATCTGAGT
The DNA here is from genome assembly GCA_035773235.1 of Eospalax fontanierii. Taxonomy (NCBI): domain Eukaryota; kingdom Metazoa; phylum Chordata; class Mammalia; order Rodentia; family Spalacidae; genus Eospalax; species Eospalax fontanierii. The sequence goes on from CM069537.1 coordinate 78,644,524, forward strand.
CACCTATAGAAAGGGAAATAAAACCTATCTCTTGATTTTCTTCATGAAAATAAACAGGAACAATGATGCAAGTGGCCAAAAAGAGGGAAAAAGAGCCCCCTCTGAGCTCACCTGTAGGAGTGGCTTGATCCTTAGAAGCAGGGCTATGCTCTGCAAACTAAAAGACGGAAGGGTGGGGGAAGTCTGTAAGACGAAGGCCTGCATGCACACACTTGGTTCAAATGGAAAACACGCACACTGAGGCTTAGCAGAGAACTTACCAGCTGCGTTTGCATATCCAGTTGTGGGCAGGACAGTGAACTAAAAACAGAGCTGACTGACCTCCTTATGGCAAGTCTGTTCTGTGCAGTCACACAGCACAGCAATTCTGAAACAGCTTAATGTGTCTTTTGTCGTTGAGCAAAGTAGCAGATGTGTAGACATTGCCAGGAGCCAGATTTTCACTGTGGAATAGATTCACAGTTGTGGCATGGAGGAAGCCAAGAACCCTGTAACATGGTGTGTGGGGTTGAGAAATGCCCAAAAGCCCATGGCCCCTGTTGATGGTGCCATTTATGAGGATTATGGAGGTTTTAGGAGGTACAGCCTTGCTGGAGGAAGTATGTCACTGGGGGCAGGTTTGAGTTGATAACCTCACCCTGTTTTCAGTTAGCACTTTCTGCTTTGTGCTTGCAGTTGAAGATGTGAGCTCTCAGCTTCCTGCTCTGATTGCCTGATGCCATGCCTTCTCCATCATGATAGACTCCATCCCTCTGGAACACTAAGCCCAAACAAACTTTCTTCCTTAGGTTGCTTCTGGTCATGACATTTTATCATAGCAACAGAAAGACAACTAATTCAGAAGCTGGTTCCAGAGAGTGAGGTATTGCTGTGAAAAGCCTGTTCGTGTTGTTTTTAGAAGAATATAGATGACTTTAGAAATTTGTACTAGAAAAGTGGTTGAATGCTGTTAAGCAGAACTTAATGGGCCATTCTAGAAGTCTGGAAGACAGTAGTGCTGACAGTAATGCTCACTGTGGAGTCTCAGCTCAAGAAGTTTCAGAGGGGAACAAGGTCTCTATTAGCAAAGTGAACTAGAGGCCACTGTGTAATACTTTGGCAAAAAATCTGGTTTCCTTTGCCTGGGTCCTAAGAACTTGCCTGAAGCTAAATTGAAAAACAATGGACTAATTTCCCTGGAGGAAGAAATTTTAAGACAGCATAACATTAAGTCTGTGCTATGGTTATTACTTAAACTCTTATGCAGGTCTACAGCGAAAAAGAATGAGTAGGGCAGAAAGGGATACAAAATGTACCATCTGGAGAGAGAACAAGGGCCTGAATGTTTAATGTTACAGCCAAGCTGCCTGAGTTGGCTTTCTACTGGTATAATAAAACGTGCTGACCAAACCCAACTTGGGGTAGAAAGGGCTTACACATCCCAGTTACAATTCATCACTAAGAGCAGCAAGGTCAGGAACCTGGGGGCATAGACCATAGAAAAACTGGCTTACTCCTCTAGCCTGTACTCTGCCTGCTTTCTTACACAACCCAGGACCACCTGCTAGTCACAGACATCCCCACAGGCCAGTCTGAAGACAAAAATTCCTCAGTTGAGATTCCCTGTTCCCAGGTGTGTCAAGTTAACAACTGAAGCCAACCATAATACAAGGCATGTGCTGAAACAGAGGCTGTAATTGTTAAGGAGACCTCCTACTCTGCACTGGAAGAATGGAAGGGGGGCCATCAGGGCAAGACCCCACCCAGCTGAGCTTTCAGCTTGTGAAGGGAGAAAGCCTAAGGGACTGCTAGTTCCTAGAAAGATATTGTTTTAACATACAAAAGTGGCTGCTAATGAGGTTGAAGGGGACCAGGGTTAGTACCAAACTGGTAGCGGAACCTGGCAGTCATCCATGAGATATTGGCTTTAGAGCCATGAAAGATAGGGAGATCATAAAATCTTCCTCCAAGGTTTCAGAGAGCTGCTGAGGTCAAGCAATGTGTGGTAGAGGAGTCCCTGCAAGGCCACAAGAGGCCATTGCATGGAGCTGTGAAGGTCAAGCCTGGAGTACAGGAGAGACCCCCAAGATGTTGGAGATGCCAGAGCCATGAGATGCTTGCCAAGGATACATACAGGGAGTGGAACCAAGAGAGAGACTTAGAGACATAGAGCCATCTAAGCCCTTTGAAACTACTGTCCTGGACACTGGACATGGAACAACAGGACTCAGGATTTGCCCTGCTGGGTTTTGTCTTGCTTTGGTTCAGTATTTCCTCACAATGCCTCCATTCCTCCTTTTTGGAATGTACTATTGTATGTTGGAAGCATGTAATTTTTTACTTTACAGTTAAGAGATTGCCTTGAGTCTTAAAAGAGACTTTGGACTTTTAAAGTGTTGAAACTGGTAAAGACTATGGGGACTTTTAAACTTGAACTAAGTGCATTTTGCAATATGATATAGCTCTGAGTCCATGGCGGCCAGAGAGCCAAATGTGGTGGTTTGAATGAGAAATGTCACCCATAGGCTCATGTATTTGAACACTTTCTCCCCTGGCGGTAGTTTGTTCAGGGAGGTTATAGAACCTGGGGGTGGGCTTCAAAGTTTCAAAGCCTCACCCCATCTCCAGTTGGCACTCTCTGCTTTGTGTTTGCAGTTGAAGATGTGAGCTCTCAGCTTGCTGCTCTGGCCACCAGATGCCATGCCTTCTCCACCATATGGACTCCATCCCTCTGGACTGTGAGTCAGAACAAACTTTCTTCCTTAAGCTGCTTCTGTTTGTGATATTTTATCACAGAAAAGTAACTAATGGGATGAACTGCACAGGCACTGGGGCTGAGAATATAGCTCAGTGGTGCAATGCCAGCCAAGCATGCATCAGGTCCTGAAGTCTAATCCCCAGTACCATGAAAGAGTGGAACAGACATGGCCCATGACTGTTCATACATGTTTATTTCTGTACAGGTGTGTGTATGCATATGTATGTATGTAGTCTTGCCTATACTTCCTAATCTATCTACAGGAAGGGCCTGAGAGCAGAGATCCCAAGAGTAACAAGAATACCCAGCCCCAAATCTTGCCCTAAAATGATTGCTTACACAAGGGGCTAGAGACCCAGGAGGACACCTGGCTGTGTTATAAATCTGGAAGTGCTCAAAAGGGCATGTCACAACATCAGAAGTGTTGACAGGGCTCCCACTGAGCACATCTCAGACCATGTGAACATCAGAATTAGGAATGTCTCACAGACCATCAAAGTTATGTAGTAATCCATAATATCCCACATGTGCACAGCAACCACAGATAATGAACATAAGAATGTGTTCATTAGGCAAGTACTGATAACAAACCGGAAAATAAACAGGGGAAGAGGAAGCGTGAACACTGGCTGGGAACCAGGGAGGAATACTGTAGTCTGAAGCTGCCCTCCAGTCACTGCATAGAGACCAGAGCAGGAAGGTTGATGGTGCACGGCAGGTTTGTGTTAGAGAAGTCTGGGAAAGACCAACGGCCACACTCTGAACAACCTGTTCTCAAAGGCTCCGAAAAGCCTGGGGGGTAGCTCAGTTAGGACTGAGCAAGCATGAGGACTTGACCCCAACCCCCAGAACCTACATGAAAGAGGCCAGGCATGTTACCCATGCTTGTAATACAGCATCTGGGGAGGCAGAGACAGGCAGATCCCTGGGGCTCATTAGCCAGCCAGCCTACTTGATTTGTTCCAGACCAGTGAAAAACCTTAACAAAAAAGGGTGGATGGTGCCTGGGAAACCCAGGCTGTCCTCTAACCTCCACATGCATGTGTACAAGCACTTACATACCCATATGCCCCTGCATGCATAAACACCACCACAGATGATCAGACAGATACGCAGAAGGCTCAGAAAAGCAGTCTTTATACCTATACAGTATGCTGTTCAGCTGTGTGCTGTGTATGCACGTTATTTGCAGTGTGTGGCATGTATGTACGTGCACATATGAGCATGTGTGGTGTGTGGCTGTACACTGGATGCACAGTAGACATGAATTCACCCACACATGCACATAGCATCTGTCATCTGCATGGTTGGCAGTGTCACACTTCATAAATCTGCACTAAGTATAATTTTGCAGGGCCAGTAGCCCCTACCATGATACCCAGGCAGAGACTGTCACCAGAAGTAACCACAGGATAATACGTAAGAAAACATTTGGGGCTGAAGATGGCTCAGCAGTTAGGAGCACTGGCTGCTCTTGCAGAGGACCTGGGTTCAGTTCCCAGTATCCACTTGGCAGCTAACAACTGTCTATAACTCCACTTCCAGAGGATCTGACACCCTCTTCTGACCTCCAAGAGCACTGCATGACATGGGTATACTTACATACATACAGACAATGAACCCCTACATGCAAAATAAATAAATGAATATATAAAATACTAAAAAATTGAAAATTTTATTCTTGTTCCTTTTATGAATATGCTTATGTCCTGAAATTTAAACTGAAATGAAGAAATGTATGCCTGGGAATACAAAGGCTGTAGCAGGCATGGGAGGTGCTGCTCATTGCTGAGGCCCTGGGTTTACACTGTGTTCTCCCCAAGGCCATGGACAGCAAAGTGTGGTTTGGGGTGGAGAGCACACACTGAGGGCCACTAAACAGTTAGGGTGCCAGGAAATCCCATCCTGGCTCTCTGTTCCCTCTTGGTTATGAACAGTGCCTAGTCTGCAATATGAATGATCCTGTGAGACATCCAACCATGCCAAACAGGTCTGAACAGGCCACTGTCACCCTTGGTGGTGGCTCCTAGTTTCCATGTTCTTTTAGCCCTGTGCCCTGAGTGTGGCTGTGACAGGGCCCAACCTGTGGCAAGAGTGAACACTAGGAAGATGTTGGAGATCCTTTGGTTTGTTTTTCAGAACCACTTCATTGAGCTGGAGAAATGACCATATTCAATACTCCTAGAGGACACTGCTGCAGGTGGCCCTCCCGTTCCTCAGGCCAGCCTGAGTAGTCTCTCCAGAAGCACCAGCTTCGTCTGAAGGTTGACCTCAAAGGGTGGCAGTTTGGTCAGGTTCAGTCTCACACCCGTAGTGCCTGAAATGCTGGCCAGGACTCGGTGTGTGTCCGTATAGAGGGCCAGGTGCCCAGGTGCTGCCTCCATGAGAATGTGCGTGTAGTCCAGCATGTCTGCTGCTCCCGGCTGCACATCTTCCCTCTTGTCATACCTGGAGAGAAGAGCCACCTGTCCCCACTGCATTCATCCTTGCCCAAGTCTCACTTACTCCTCCCCACCAGGTGCTACCGAGGGGACCCATAGGTGGCCTCTGTGAGGAACAACTCCACCAGCAGAAACAGACCTCCAGTTGCTGTTGATCTGTAGAAACCTCGACACGCCTGTCTGAGCAGCAGCCACATCAATGTGCAGAAGGACATCTGGGAAAACCACACCCAAAGTTAGAAACCAGCACCTCATCCAAGGCCAGCCTGGTCCTGGGTAGTTACCCTGTACCAACCTGTCTGGGGTGGCACCAGCTCATGTAGCTTCTGCATTGCGACACCACCGGGATAGTTGAAATGCGACACATAGAGGGATGTGGCTGTGTATGCTGCATTTACCATGAGGTGTCCTATCACGAGCAGAGTCCCCACCTTGTACAACCATGACTTTTTATAGTTATTCAGCCTGAGAAAAGAGTAGCATTCCATTGAAGGATGTGTGGGCAAGAAGGTATCCAACCCCATCTACGGACATCAGCCTGATCAGCTTCACTAAGTCATTAGGAGCAGGGAAATTAGTCACCAGGGATACACTTGGATAATCAGCCAAGAATAAAAGGACTTCAAAACTGCTTTTGCTAAAAAGCACCAATCCTCCCCTAGACTCACAAGGTAACTAAAAACAGGACACAGTCTGGCATTCCCAGGGTCATTTCCATGTCTTCCCTGTCTTAGACCCTGGGTCATTCACTGTTTAATTCTGCCCACATTCCTACATTCACTGTGTAGCTGTCAGTCACTCAAGGGGTGTCTGTCTAAACGCTGATGATATCAGACCCCTTTCATCCCCTTCAAGGCAGAAAGCACCAAGATAAGAGTAGCTGAGGTATCTTACTGTCAGCTTTGACAACGTCCCCCTCCAACCCACAGAAGACACCAGAAGGTCTGCAGTTACTGTCCTAAACTTATAGTTACCATGTTTTCCAAAAAGAACCAAACCCCACAGACACATCGCCTCATCATGGGATTACCCTCCAAGCAGGAGCAACCATCTGCCTGGGATGGCTCACCCTCATTCCCGTCCTCTTCCATGGCCATCTTTGTTGTGGGGAGGAGGGTTCTGTGGTGTGTGTGTGCTTCTGTGCGCAGGTACACACACATGCAGAAGCCAGAGGAAGACATCAGGTACCTCCTCTATTCCCTCAAGACAGTGCCTCTCACTACACATGAAACCTGCTAGGTTTCAGCTAGGCTGGCAGCCAGCAAGTCCTAGCAATCTTCCTATCTCTGCCCTACCCCCCTAGTTCCACCACAGTGCTATAGAGTTACAGGTAAACATGACTACACCCAGCTTTTTGTGTAAGCGCTGGGGATCTGAACCCAGATCCTCATGCTTCTACACCAAGCAGTCTCACCCACTGAGCCATCTCCCTAGCTGTTTTCTGTTTTAAAACAGGGTTTTGTTGTCTACAAATACAACTGGGTGGGAGGAAAAGAAGGAAGGAGGGAGGGAAGGAGAAAGGGAGGAACAGACAGATGGAAACAGGGTCTCCCATATAGCCCAGGCTGGCTTTAAACTCCAGATCGTTCTTCCTCAGCCTCCTCAACACTGGGATTATAGATATGCACTACCATGCTCAGCTCTGAGAGTGTCTTTGTCTTCGGCCTTCCCAGTCCCTCTGGGAGCAGCTCCCTGTGCACTCTCTAAGTCCCCCTGCCCAATTCTGCTTGCTGTTTACCTGCACTGATCTTTTCATTTTAAATTATGTATACTTTTGTTGTAGTTGTTTGCTATTGTTTACTGGGACAGAATCTCATTATGTAGACCAGGCTGGCTTCTGCCTCCAGGTACTGGGACTAAAGCACCACACCCAGACATTTATTTTTCGAGGCAGGGTCTCCTGTAGTCCAGACTGGCCTGAGATAGCTATGTAGCCAAAGAAGACCTTGAACTTCTAGGCCTCCGCCTACCCCTGCTTCCTGAGTCGTGGATCACAGACATGTACCACCATAACCAGCTCCTGTGGGGCTGGAGACTAAACCCAGAGCTTTGTGCAGGCTGGGCAGATGCTCTACCAGCTGAGTTACATCCCTAGCCCTCTTTCTTATTTTTCATTTTTGAGACAGGGTCTCATACTACAGTTCAGGCTGGCCTGAAACGTACTATGTAGCCTGGGCTGGCTTAAGTTAGTAACACTCCTGCCTCAGCCTCTCACATGCTGAGATTACAGGTGTGAGCCATCGTACCTGCTCCATCTGGATTGCCACAGTGACTGCCGTTCCTGCCTCACCTAGGGTTTGCCTTTAAGACCTAGTAGGGTCCATAAGACCAAGCACACCTGAGTCTGAACCCAAGTCTCTGACCAGAAACTCAAATCACCCCAAATAAACCCTAGATTCTCTACTGTCGGAGCCTTAGTTTCTTTAAAAGCTGTACTGTAAACAAGTGGTAGTCACGGCACTGCCTTCACTTTCACTGTCAGTCATCTGGGGCTGACTTTAAGCAGCAGTGGCTTAGGAGCTGTGACAAATGTGCAGCCCACAGTGAAGAGAACCCTGTCTAAACTGTTGTCACAATCAGGCTTACATCCCAGCCTATAAAGGACTCTCAGCACAATTTCACCCACCCCACCAATCAAGGGACCTGAACAAACTCAATGATAGGGTTTCTAAGACAGTAAGACCATACCCCCAGGATGAGCCCAGCCTCCAAATGGCAGCCAAGGGCTTAGAGTGTGGAAACCTGGGGAGGCCACAGCCCCTGAGCAATTGCCTTAGAAGCTTGTGATTACACAGCCTTCTCTGCCCAGAGATGTGACTCCATCATCCAGAACTGCAGCAGACCCAGAGGCTATCCAAACCCCTACACCCAGTCCCTGCCTAGGAGAATGCCTAACTTAGTGGAAGCCTAGCTCCAGCCTGCACTTCTGCCAGTGGTAAGGATACAAGAGACTGGATTGCCCCTGGTTCAGGGCCACATCACATGCATGATCCACCCCAGTCAGGGCTGTCTCCCGCCTCTGGTCTTTGCAAAGCTGAGCTTAGTTCACTCTAGACCCTTCAACCTTCTGAGAAAGTGACTGGGTGTGGTGGTGCATGCCTGTAACTCCAGCTGCTTGGAAAGCTGAGGATCACAAGGCAGATGTGCCAGTCACATCTTTTTGACACATGTCAAAAAGAAGTCCATAAACCTAGTTCTGCATACTAACTGCACCCAGCTGCACTTCTTTGCCATAACTCTGATCAGGGTCTGCACCATCCACGGAGCTGCCCCAGGGTGAAAAGCAGACGGAGGAGGAGGAGGAGGAGGAGGAGGGAGGAGGAGGAAGAGGAGGAGGAGGAGGGAGAGGGAGGAGGAGGAGGAGGAGGAGGAGGAGGAGGAGGAGGAGGAGGAGGAGGAGGAGGAGCAGCAGCAGCACAAAAGCCAGAAGTATGTGGAGATCCGAATGTGAAGGTGTGCATCACAGGCTCATGCATTAAAAACTTGGCCCCCAGATGGTGGCAGTATTTGGGAGGCCCCTCCTGTCAGGATCGTCTGCCCCTCCAGAGCCAAAGATTGTGGACTGAAATCTCTGAACCTGTGAATCAAAGTATGAGTTGCTTCTATTTGGTCACCACCACAAGGAAGTCTACAAGGCAGACCTTGTTAAAATCTGCTCCACTTGGGCAAATGCCTGCAGTAGTGAACAGCTGAGCCACAAGCCACAAGCTGAAGCCAGCACTGTGGGTCAGACCCAGCTATTCTGGGGATGAGTAGGAAAGGGGTACACCTCTGCCAACTGTCTGAGCTCACAGGTCCCCCTGAGGGGCTGTACTGTGAAGCTTTTCCCTACCAGACAGCATCTCTGAGCCTCTCTGGGACCTGGCCCACCTGGGCCCAGCCAGCCCTCCAAGGACCCTGGCTCTGCCCCTTAGCACACTAGCCAGGCCCACTGGTTCCCTGCTCCCACCAAGATGGCGAGTCCTAAACAAGGCTGTCCTGCTTTGGCCCCCAGGATCTTCTCTGTGTCCAGGCAGTAAAAGGGTAGAGTAGACCTTCTAGGTCTGTGGAGTCCACCACACTCTGAACTGGCCACATTGGCCAGGAAACCCTCCTCACACCCTGTCTGCCATCCTGCCACCTGTATTACCAACTGCTCCCCCACTGCCTACTGGACCTCAACCCCATCATCTGCTCTGCTTCTCACCCCTTCTATCATCTGCTGCCCGACCTCCTGCCTACACTGCCAGCTGTTCCTGTCCCCAGCAACTCCCACACCACATTCCACAGGATCCCAAGTCTGGGCCTCACCGTGTTTTCCACAGGAACCAAAAGTACCACCTGACTTTCCTCTCCTCCAGCTATCTACCAGCCTGAACCAAGGCTCTCCCCCTGGAGTTCACACCTGATTGGTCATTAGCAGAGACCATCCTAGGACCAGCCACCTCACAGCTGAGAAGGCCTGTCTTGGCTACCTGTCATGCATCTTCCCCCAAGACCAGCTCTGGGACACGTAAGAGATGCTGGGTGAGACAGAGCAAAGCTTACAAGCACAGCACCTGAGGAGAGATGGTCAAAATCTGCCCAGGCAGCTCTCACTTGGGCAGTACTCTCTCCGTGCCAGTACTTGAATTTAAGTGTGCATTTTTTTCCTTAATAAATCTCACAAATTTTTTACTTAATAAATTCCAACTTTGCTTCTAGAAAACTCTACTCCACTTTAAACCAGCAAACCTATCTCTAGTGAAACTTTAAAAGCGCCTGTCAGCTGGGTAATCCCCAACACCCCAGAAAACAATAAAAACCGAAAAGCAGACAAGCATTCACGGATGAAGTGCTCACACATAGGAGCAGCCTCTGGCAGCCACAACGTTGAGTACGGGGAAGGTGTAGATGATGAAGCGCAGCTCCTTGTGTGGCAGGAGTGAGTACAGAGCCACGAAGCCCAGGCTTGGCAAGGCCAGGGCACAGACCCTCCTATCCACTGTGCCCAGGGGTATGAAGAGGAGACTGCAGCCCAGGCCTCGGGGCAGAGCCGAGTAGAAATACCACAGGAGTGGGGAGGTCTTTGGGTTGGGGGTTAAGGAGAACACGGACATGTCAGGGATCCAGCTGCTGGGCACTTACTGGAACTATGCTGGTGACAGCATCAAGGCTGAAGACACAACAGAGACCTCAGGGTGTGGATGTACCCAACCCTCAGGCACAGCAGGGGACCAAGCCTCAGCACACCCTTGCCAGCAAGAGGATTGTACATCCTTTATCTTTTCCTTTCTTCACTTTAAAAATGGATGACCACAGGTGTCAGCAACCACAGCTGTGCTGTCCTTTCTAGTCGTGAGCACCTTTGAAATACTCCATAGTAAACATTTCTGAAGGCAGACTGTCTTGATAAGAAGGGCAGAATGGGGAGATGTACTAGGGAGATGGTACAGCCAGGGTAGGCAGAAGGCAGCCAGGGCCACCACACCACCTAGGGTCACTGCGTCCCAGGTGTAAGCAACAGAACAGGCTCTAGTTTTGACCTTCCAACTGCCACCCTACCTGTGCCAAGGCCACTCAGCTGACAGGGAAACAAAAGGGAAGGCAGGACCACAGGGCTTCCAAGCCCATACCCCCCGCACTGAAAGGATACGCCCCAGTTGGAACTTTTGTTCAGAACAGTGTTATACCACAGCACCTCTCCCTCTGGCCACACAAGGTATTGCCAGAAATAGGAGTCCACAGCAACTGTCAGTCCTAGCAACAGAGCAGAAATGTCCTCAGTAACGATCATGGTACCTGAAAAGCTCAGGCCTCAATCCACATCCTACACTGTGGTCAATGACCTCTACAAAGGGGCTGCATGGCCACAGAAAGCTGGGTGTTGGTGCTAGTGGTATGACACCACGTCTCACCAAGTATCTTTCTTCAGCACAAGACAAACTGCCCACCTCCTGCCTGGCCAAGCAGCTTGAAAGGCAATGGGTAGATAAAGGCTCCAGAGTGGGGACCACCACTGAAGATAGTGCTGACATGTTTTATGACTGCCAAAGTTAGGTCATCTTATTTACTTATTAAAAAAATATGGGGCTGGAGAGATTGCTGATGACCCAAATTAGGTTCTCAGCACCCACATCAGGAAGCCTAGACACAGTTGTAGGGCATCTGATGGCCTCTTCTGACCTCCCACAGATAGAGCGACACAAGCACACATGGGGACACACACACACACATACACACACGTTAATAATAAAATAAATTTTACCTTTAATCCTAGTACTCAGGAGGCAGGCAGAGATCTGCTGCTCAGTTGTTAAAGTGTTTTACTTGCAAACATAGGAGGACCTGAGTTCAACCCTGGACCCACATAAAAAGCTGAGTATGTGTGGAAGAGCACACGTGCAGTTCCAGTGATAGGGAAGCAGAGATAGGAAGAGAATCCCTGAGGCTCACTGGCCAGCAAGCAGAGCCTGATCACTAAGTCCAGGTCCCAGTGACAAAGACCAGTTCAAAAACAAGATAGACAGCTCCTTAGGAAGGATGCTGAGGCTGCCCTCTAGCTTCCACGCACACATGCACACCCATACCAAAACTCAAAACTGGTATTCTTGTCATCTTGGCACTGGGGAGGCTAAGGCCGGAGGGTCTTGAGTTCAAGGCCATCCTGGGCCACATAGTGACACTGCTCCAAAACGCCAAAACCAAGACCAGTACAAACAGATGTACCCCGGAGAAGCCTACTTGCCTAAACAGAGAACACCTGCTGGGATGGCATGACGAAACAGTCTGGCCACAGACATTCTTCTTTTGTATAGGGTCAGCAGCAACATAAGGCCCAGTAGCAGGCACAGCTCGGCCCTGAAGACAATGATGGCGAAGGCTGAAAGCCAGATGAAGAGGGTCCACCTGTACTGCAGCCAGGCTGTGAGGGCTGGGAGGACTGAAACACATAGAGAACAGCTGCACAGTAAAGGGAAGCTCACTTTTCTATTATGAAAGCCATACACAAAAGCCACTCAAGAAGCAACCGCTATGCAGAACCACTTATAGGTGCTCTAGAGTGGCGCTTCTAGAACATGCCAGCCATGAGGACAGACAGCTTCCATCACATTTGATCTCAAGCAAGTTGTAAACCCAGTAGGGGCAGCAGAGGGCATGCTTACTGTAGCGAGGGGTCAGAAAGCACATCCTGAAGCTACATACCCACTGCCAGGGCCAGCACGTTGGGGAGTGTCCGTGTACAGTAGAACATGAGGTGAAACTGCGTGGCTGTTATCCAGCAGAATATGGCAGCCACCGTGGTCCCAAACTGTCGTCTCACTTCTTTTTGTAATGTCCAGAGTCCAAAAACTACACCGAGCCCAAGGACTCCTCTGACTAAACAAACGATAAAATCAGTGATGTACTGGAGCAGGCAACACACATGGGTGGAAAAGAGAGCAGCTCAAGTGTTGCTTGCCAGTTAGTGACAAGACGGCAGGAGACCACCTGCTGGCTCTCATTTGGTATCAGAAACAGTCAGCCAAGGCCTGGGGCCTGCACTGGTACTGGGACCTACATGATCCAAGCCTCTGGCTTCCTCTCGGCCCCATGGGCTTGTCTGGCTGCTGGCTGAATGCTGGGCAAAGCTGGAGGGCAGTATTGGAAGGGCAAGGTGACCAGAGCCTTTCTATGAGGCACTGCCGATGAAGGCCCAACTCATACCGTACCCTGTATGGCTCTCAGATCAGGATGTGGTGGGAACACTGGCCTTGGGGTCAGGAGGCTGAATGGGAACTGTCCCTGGAGCAAGTGGTCTTGGGAAGATAGGTGAGGTGGGGACAGGGCCAGACCCTCAGAGTAGACAAACTTTATTGGCCACCGGCCAGTGGATGCAAAGTCCTAGTGATGGATTGTGCAATTGGCAGCTATTAAAGTGACCTCAGGATGGGAGTTACAGACCTGGAGGTTGACCCTGCCTCTCAGAGTGGGCTCAACTGGGCCCCAGGATACCCACTTTCTGCATGCTGCTAGATTCAAAGTGCAGATGCTTCACATTGGGATCTTGAACCTGTGTGTCTGTGGGAATCTGGGTCCAGTTGCTGTACTTCTGCTATCAGGGAGCCTGTGGGGTGCTTCTGTTTACAATGCCCTGGAGAAGTTATGTTCTTCATCTGCTGAGTCCATCACCTGAATCCTGCGGCTCTCCTGCTTTCCCGTCTTTCTAAAATATCTGTCTGACTGAGTGCTGGACAAGGACAGCTGATCACATAATCTCCCTCCCAGGATGGCTATCATCACTCTGAGAGAAATTTTGGAGGCCTCATAAAGGGGCTGGTAACACCCAGAAGTTCAAGTTTAGAGCAATGAAGGAAGAAATCAGTCACTGTGCAGAGGCAGCTGGTATGCCCAGCTCCAAACATTCAGCCTCCATAGATTCCCTTCATGGAAGTAACCTGGCCCCTCCTCATTTGGGGGTCCCTGATGCGTCCACACATGGGGGTTGCGGCCGGCAATCTGCCCTGCACAGCAGCAAGGTTCCAAGTCCTAAGCAGCCCTTCTGAGAAGTGGGCAGAGTCTTCCAAGGATTCCAACTTTAAAGCCATCTACATAGGTCAGACAAACTGAAATACAAGTTTGGCCAGACTGTGTTAGATACAGTGAAATCTAGTGAATTGGAAAAGTATGATTACTGAATAAAACAGTGTCAGGTTATGGAACAACGTGCAAGGAATGTCCTCAACCAGATATAAAAACATATGGGTACCAAGTATAGATAGAAGAGTGAGCTCTGATCCCCAGCACAACAGGGTGGCATCAAATTAGTTAGAGAATTCCAATACTCGGGAGGCAGAGGCAGGTGGGTCTCTGTGAGGTTGAGCCCAGCCTGGTCTACATAATGAGTTCTAGGCCAGTCACGTCTACATAATGAGACCCTGTCAAAAAAAAAAAAAAAAAAAAAAGAGAGAGAACTTCTTTAGAGAAGCCAGATGTGGTGGTTTGCACCTGTCATCCCAGCACTTGGAGGTTGAGGCAGGAAGACTCTGAGTTCTAGGTCAGCCTAGACTACATATTGAGATCCTGCCTCAAAACAAAAAGAGAGAGAGAGAGAAAGAGAGAGAGAGAGAGAGAGAGAGAGAGAGAGAGAGAGAGAGAAAATCAAAACAACTTGGAGAGTCTCAGTGTCCTCAGTACCTAAATGAACGTCTGAGTGACTGAAATGCGAAGTGCCCCTGTTTGACCATAACAGCATGGACCTGTGTCAAATTACTGCACTGTGCCCTACCAGTGGATACAAATATTATTATGTGTTGCTGAAAAATCTTATAAAGCATCCTTATGGACACAGGGAAAGGCCAGAAAGATCTGCATTGGGTCGTTGTGATGACCATAGACCTTGAAGTCTGTCTGTGTGTTCCCTGTGAAGGTATACAGCCTGTAACAGTTAAGGGCTCTGTGAGTTAGTGTGGCGCTCCAGCTGAGACAGGAAGAGTGAACTTTGTCACGATCCCCTCCCCACCAGCCCCACACAAAGGCATTAAAGGACTTCAACAGAGCTGAAGGCACAGCTCATACCTGCTATCTTAAGTCTGGCTGCCAGCTGACTGAACAAAGACACAAGCGAGCTGGGCTTCCCCCGCTGGACCTGAGATCATCTGATACTGTCAGTTTTATGCCCCTTACCTATCAGCTGGGAATAAGACTTGGACACTTCCAACAGTGACAGCACATAAACAACAGGGCTGGAGAATGCTGCCATCAACAGTGGCCCGAGGAATGTCCTGGGGACAACTCCAGGGAACTCATGGTGGTCGTACTGCAAGGAGAAAAGAGTGGTCAGCACAGAGGCTGGGGGTAAGCTGAGATTCTCAGCCAAAGCAGCAGCGGCCTTACTTTGTCTATGTCCAGCTGGTGGTACAGCAGATCATGTGTAGCCTGTAGGTTGAAGCTCTCCTCCACCTTGGTGTAGGGACAAGTGACAAGGTGGATGGCAGCCACGGTGATCAGCAGCCCTAGAAGTGGCCACCTGCCTGATGACCTCTTCCCAGCCATGTGGGGCTTTAAACTTCATGCTCCTTCATAGAACCAGAGATGAGAGGCACCCAGCATCAGTACTGCCACCCTGTGCATTTGGAGAGAAAGGAAACCCGGCTCCTAAGTCTCAGAAAGCTCGCATTGGTGAAACATAGTGGGGGAGTAAGAACAACCTTTTGGAACTGTTCTTATAACTCCTATCATGGCATGTGTGCCCTCAACCCTGCCTGCAAATGGTCACCCAGACACTAGTAGGCTGACCTCAGGAGTACCAGCTGCCCACCCAGAAGGATGGAGAAGAGAGGGGCCAGAAAGATGGCTCAGTGGGTAAAGATACTTGCTGCTGGACAATGGGAGCCTGATACAGGCTACATGAGACCCAGTCTCAAAAAGGGGGGGGGGGGGCATGTCACTGAAGCAGCAGTGTGGGGTGTGCTGGTCTGACTCTCTGAACATTTATGCACCCCTATGAAAGTTGTCTGCAGAACTCAAAGGATCCTCCTCACTCCAAGCCAGAGTTCTTCCTCACCAGAAAAGAGCATGTTTCCTGATGAGGACCAACGGCAGCTATTTTCAGTGGAAGACCACGGTGAGCTGGAATGCTCAACCAGGAACAAAAGCCCAGACATTAGTGCACAAAAACACCCATCACAGGGAGAGAAGTGGCCCTGCTGGGCTGCTAGGCTGCAAGCTGGTTACACACTTTCCAGCACAGAAGCTCAAAAGGGCCCAAGTCAGACTCCTTAGCAAATGTGGCTCAGCGAGCAACGTCACATCTGATCAGGAAGTAGCTTCACAGATTCTCTTCTCCCTTTCCACTAGGATTCCAAGGCCTCCACTGACATTGGTCGAATGAGATACATTTAAAGTTCAAATTACATCTTTTGGCTGGAAACAGTCTGGTGCAACTAAGACCTGCTGTCAACCAATGACCAAACAGGTGTTCTCTAAGATCCAGTGGCTCCTCACTCAGGCCACTGACATGTTTCGAAGATCACTGTGTGCACACCGTCACAGGCCTCCGTGGAAATGTTGACCCCTGGGCCCCAACCACACTGAGCGGGTCCCAGATACAGAGGGCTCAGTTCACAGGGGTCCACCCCCCAGGTGAGCTCGTTCACAGGGGTCCATCCCCCAGGTGAGTAGTCCAGACCCTGGTGAGGCTCCACCCCCAGATGAGGCGCTCAGAGGCCGTTTCTCGCACTAAGGCCCAAGGGACTCAGCCACCCAGCTGCCTCGGGACCAGTCGCCGCAGAAAAGCCCCAGTCTCGCTAAGCCAGGCCCGGGCGACGCGCTCTGACCTCTCCAGTCGTCTGCATCATCCCTCAGCGCTCATCTGATTGCCCTCAGCACGACGAGGGCTGCGGAAACGCAGCACAGAAGCGAAGCCTTTGCCCGAACTTAACACGGCCGCCACAGCACGGATCGCGGCGACCTCCGAGCGCCTTCCCCGCCCGCAGTAAAGATGGCCGCCGCGGGCTGCACGCAAGGGCCAGCTGGGAGACGGCGGGCCCGCCCCGCTCTCGCGGGACGCTGACCCGGGGCCTCCCCATTGGTCGCTTCTCGTGGCGAGCCCAGATTGGACCACGTCAGGCCAGGGCGGGTCCCTCCAGCCAATGGAGGGCGTCGGCTGCAGGAGGGGCGGGGCCTCGGCGACGCCGTGAAGTAGCCCGGGGAACGGCTGGCTCGTGGGCCGGGGGGCGGAGGCCGAGGCTCCGCTCTGTTCGCCGCCGGTAGCCGGGCCGCCCGCCCGCCATGCTCCCGCCGCCGCTAGCCGCGCTTGGGCTGCTGCTGCTCCTGCTGCCGCCGGCTGCAGTCGCCGCCGCCAGCCAGCCGACGCTGTGCCAGCGGTGCCGGACGCTGGTGGACAAGTTCAACCAGGTGGGGCAAGGGCCGGGGGCGCGGGGCAGGGGGCGGCGGGGTTCGCAGCGGGGCCCCCTAGCCGTGCCACCTCCTCCGCAGGGTATGGCCAAGACGGCTAAGAAGAACTTCGGCGGCGGCAACACGGCGTGGGAGGAGCGGACGCTGTCCAAGTACGAGTTCAGGTGTGTGCGGCGCGCCTGGAAGGGGGTGCTGGGTGTGGACCCCGCCCTTGGTGGTCTCCCGCCGGCGCCCTGGCCCGGCAGCCCACTGTCCAGACAGCCAGGATGACCTCTGAGAAGGCGGGCCGGAAGCCCGGCACCTCTGGGCACCCCTGGTTGCCGGGGCAGGTGTCATGGCCCCTCCCCCCGAGCTGTGATGCCCAAGGTACCTGCCATCATCCCCTGGTTGCCTACCCGTACAGGTACTAACCTCGGTGCCTTGGTGGTGTGGGCCCCCTCTTCGGGGAAGTGGGCTTTGGAACATGTCTGAAGGAAGCAGACTGGTTCTTTGGGGGCTGGCAACGTGGGGGGCTGACAAGTTGTGTTTCAGTGAGATCCGTCTCCTGGAAATCTTGGAGGGCCTGTGTGACAGTAGCGACTTCGAGTGCAACCAGCTGGTGGAGCAGCAGGAGGAACAGCTAGAGGCCTGGTGGCTGCAACTGTGAGTGTTCCCAGGACCCTGTCCTCTGACCCAGAAGGACGTTAGAGTCTTGCCAGCCCCATGCCCTGTCCTGTTTGACCCATGCAGTAGCATCATTCCTAACCAGAGCACAGCTCTTAGGGTCAAGTCCTTTTCCCTGTACACCTGACTTTCCTTCCCCCATCAGATAGCCTTGGGGACTTGTCGAGTGATCCTTACCCCAAGTCACCGGCTGCAGTCTAGCTTCCGTGGTAAACTTCAGCCTGAAGATAGTAAGCAGAAAATTCAGAGATTGACAAGTCTCCCTATAGTGTGCCACATTCGATTTTGTTAACATTGTCACTGACCTCTTTGTGTTTGCGCACTCAGGTAGTTATATAGGGTTTTGTAGTGTTCAAGGCTTCAGGTATCCCCCGGGGTAAGAAGGGATGGGTATGGGGTATAATGGTTCTTGTCTGGGGCTGGGGAATGAACTCATGCTCCGGGGTATGCTATGTATGTACTTTACCACAGAGCCATGCCCTTAGCTAGGCATTTTTGTTTTGTAGAACTTTGTCCTATGAGATTTAATAATGACTTCTAAATCCTTAGGAAGAAGGAGCACCCTGACTTATTTGAGTGGTTCTGTGTAGACACACTGAAAGCATGCTGTCTTCCTGGCACCTATGGGCCAGACTGCCAAGGTACATTTTTCTTGGGAATCTCAGCCTGTGCCTTCCCAGTTACCCTTCTCTGACTCCCTTGCACTTAAAAACTCAAAGAGTGGGGCTGCAGAGATGCTCAGTGGTGATGAGCACTGGCTGCTCTTGCAGAGAACCTGAGTTCCATTCCCAGCATCTACATGGCAGCTAACAGCCATCTTGTACCTCCAGTTCCAGGGGATCCGGTGCCCTCTTCTGACCCCCGTAGGCATTGTGTGACATGTGTGTACTTACATACATGTAGGCAATACAGTGATACACATAAAAATAGTAAATGAAATGTTTTTTAGAAGCATATTGGAGGGACCAGGCCACTTAGCTTTCTGTGGAGTTGGGGACCTTTTCCCTTCCCTCAGGTAGGTAGCTCACTGCCCTCTGCTGCTGTGGACCTGGACCGCAGGCTTTGACATCATTGCTAACGTCATACTTCAGGGAGCTTCTCTTGCTCTGTAGAGCTCTGAGCATCTGGTTCTGATGTGTTTTTAATGCAGGGATCACAGACTCAGGAGCTTGTCTTTGCTTCAGATACCTGTCAATAGGTGCTGTGGGTGGTGGGCATGTCAGGATGGCCCTTCTGTGATGCACACCTTGAGGCTAAATAAAGCCAGTCATGTTGATCATACTGGATCAGGTGGCAGAAGTTTCAGTTTCAGGCGTGCCTGCGCACACCGATACCCCCACCCCTACCAACTGCAGTCATCTCTTGCTTGTCTCCCCTCTTTCCTGGGCCATGTGCTGATCTCGGCAACAAATATTCTCTCCCAGGCACTTGATGTTGTCCCACATGAGACATGGCTGGCTCCCTCCAGGCAATGCACTATGGGTCCTGGAGCCACAGGTCTTACTGTATGTTCTCAGTCCCCTCCATGATCATACAGGCACCTGTTTCATCAGCAGGAATGTCCAGGTTTGGGTTGTGAAGGATCCCAGTGACTTAGGATATGAACATGCTGAGGGGTACTGTGGAGTTCTTTGTATGAGAATAGCCCGGCCACTAGCCACCCTAAGGCATGCTCTGAGCCTAGTTTTGTGTCCTCCAAGTATGCCAGGGTGGGTCCGAGAGGCCCTGCAGCGGGAACGGCCACTGCAGAGGAGATGGCAGCAGACAGGGGGACGGGTCTTGCCAGTGCCACCCAGGATACAAAGGACTACTCTGCTTTGATTGCATGGATGGCTATTTCAGCTCCCTAAGGAATGAGACCCACAGCATCTGCACAGGTAAGCAGCAGTACCCAGCCTACAGCCAGCCTGCCCTCTGCTGGAATTGCATAGCTGGGATCAGAGTACCTCTTGATCCCCTCGCCTCAGGTGCCCAGTTCAGTTTAGGATGCCTAGCAAGGTGGCCTTTAAAAAGCATCTCTGATCTACCCAGATGGGAAAACTGCTTGCTTCATCTTGAAACCTTCTGGGGATGACCTGGAAGTTCAGAGCCTGTGTGTCAGGCTGTCACTCCTATGTTAAGTGCCCTTGGTTTTGGATCTAGCACCTGATAGTGGGCCATACTGGAATGTTCTGCAAAAGGTTTGTTCCCAGCCTCTTGTTCCTGAAGAATTAGCAGGTCCTTGTTTCCTGCCAAGTGTCTGTGAATTTGGGAAGCAAAGTACAGGGACTGGGATGTGCTCATAGTCACTCAGACAGCTTTTCAGAGGGAACAAGGGGTGACTGCACGTGAGAACGTGGACCTTTGGAGGCTGTTTATGAGACCTGGACTGCTGTTCCAGGCTTCTTCCTTGACTGGATTCAGCTCTGCCTGTCAGGTCACCCAAGGGAGCATAGGTCTTGTCAGCCTCCTGGGGCCTCATGACTGCACAGAGCGGCATCCATGGTTGAAGGTTCATGCTTTATAAATAATGAGGGAGCAGTGTCTCCTTATAGTATATCTCCCTGTCACTGATGGATGCTGTGTGTTGGCTCTTGCTCAGACCTAATGGCTGCATATTTTTCTGTTTTTGTTTTTGTTATTTTCCAGCTGAGCTTAAATTCTCATTCCTAAAGTAAGCCTTCCTCTGTTAGGATGGGATCCTCTTCTGGAAGGGTCTTCCTAACATAGCCTTTGCTTTCCAGGCTGTGATGAGTCCTGTAAGACATGCTCAGGTCCAACCAACAGAGACTGCATAGAGTGCGAAGTGGGCTGGGAGCTTGTGGAGGACGCCTGTGTGGGTGAGGAGGGCTGCCAGGGAGAGGCTTCTCACATGGGACATTCTCCAGGGATGTTGACTCCAGTTCAGTGCTCTCTATCTCTGCCCCATTCTGGGTTGTGAAAGGACTCAGATCTAGGCAGAACAAGTGCCTCACCACAGTTGGCAGCATTATGGTCCAGGGGCATGCCACCCCACCATGGCACCATGGCTGTGCCCCTGCCTCCACAGCCATCCAGTTCCGTGGCATCTCTTGCCACTATACCCTTGTCATGCTGCAAACCCTGTGCTCTGGCCCCTCAGCAGAATTGGACCTGTGTGGTTCTCCCTGCAGCCCCGGGTGCCTGCCAGCTGCCCTCCTCCCTCTTTTGGTGCTGGTTTTAGTTTCACCATGCAGCAGTTTCTTGACCATAGGCAAATTAGGAACTTCTGCCCCAAGCTGGTTTCAAGCCTTGAGGTGGGGAGTGAAGGGAGTCTGGGAGCAAAGGGATGGCTTGAGCTTGTGTGGAAGCTTAAGTGTTCCTGTGCCAGTCTTTGACAGCCTCTGTACCTGGCTGTCACCTGTCCCTGTTGCTAGGAGGGGTCTTCCACCTAGGGCTGGCTTCCTCTTCTGGCTATGGTGTGTTGAGCACCAAGCTGTTGTCTTGGTGGTACCTTGGCCTTGCCATCTAGGCCTGGGCCCACAACCTTCCCATTCTGTTCCAGATGTGGACGAGTGTGCGGCAGCGACACCTCCCTGCAGTGACACCCAGTACTGTGAGAATGTCAATGGCTCGTACACATGTGAAGGTGAGCTGGGTGCTAGGGAGGTCTGGGTACTGGGATGACCTGAGTGCTGGGTCCCGTGGTCCTCTCTAGTTTCTTTCTTCCTTCACCATGTGGGACTAGCATGGCCACTCTGGTCTGCTTTAGAAACTCAAATTGACAACAAAGCAGTAGGAATTTGCTGCAGAAAAGTTCAACTGTATATCAGTTTTTTCTGTCTCACAGTAATTTTGGAAGGTATCATTATTTCAG
The DNA here is from genome assembly GCA_035773235.1 of Eospalax fontanierii. Lineage (NCBI taxonomy): Eukaryota > Metazoa > Chordata > Mammalia > Rodentia > Spalacidae > Eospalax > Eospalax fontanierii. Next base: position 78,666,035 of record CM069537.1, read on the forward strand.
ACCCTTTCTGAACAGTCTGGGCATTCACATCTTACCAGTCTTTTTCCTCATAGGAAAAACTTCACACTCTTGTTTCCCTTAGATGGATTTCCAAATTGCTAGGCAAGGGCAAGTGTTTTAGAGTCCTGTGTTGTTCATTGTGCTAACAGCAGGGATGAGGTAATCACCATGTCCAGTGTTTTGCGGGGTAGTGCTGGCTGCCATATCCTTGCAGTGACGCCTGGCCCAAGAGCCTGCAGTCTCTACTTGGCTCTTCCTACCCTGGTGGGGACCAAACTGTCACCAGGCCTGAGGTGGCTTGGTTTTGAGGTCTGGGGCAGGGTGGCCCTGTGGTATGCTGCTCTCACTCTGGCTCACTGAATGGACGGTCCAACATCTTTCTCTCCTTGTTTCTAGAATGTGATTCTACGTGTGTGGGCTGTACTGGAAAAGGCCCAGCCAATTGTAATGAGTGTGTCACTGGTTATACCAAGGAGAGTGGACAGTGTGCAGGTCAGTGAGCTGTCTGCTGGAGAAGGTGGAACTTTCTGGAAGGAACACATCAGTTACCCAAGGAGCCCTTGTGGGTGGGAACCTCACACACAACCTCTTCAACAGATGAGTGCTTCATGCTTTTCTTGGGGAGTATGGAGTCTACCCCTGTGCAGTGTTATGGTGCGAGCTAGTACCTACACTTGCCTGAGCCCCACATGACGACCATCAGCTTCCAGGGGACTTGGTCTTCTTCACTTGAGGTCATCTCCACTATTTTGGGCACTTCCCGGTACCCTGGGCTTCTCATCCTCATTGTCTAGCCACTTCTGTTCCACCAGTTGAGGCTGTTGCTGAGCCCAGGAAGCTCTCCTCCTGCAGCCTCCCAAGCTTCACTTTCTCTGATGGGCATTCATGATCCCACTGCTCTCCTTGATAAATGAATTATGAGTGAGTCTTGTATTCTGCGTGCATGCATGCGTGCGTGTGTGTGTACATGTGTTTGCAGTCATTGAAATGGAGTGTTTTTATTTCAGATATAGATGAGTGCTCACTAGCAGAAAAAGCATGTAAGAGGGAAAATGAAAACTGCTACAATACTCCAGGGAGTTTTGTCTGTGTGTGTCCTGAGGGCTTTGAGGAGACAGAAGATGCGTGTGTGCAGACAACAGAGAGTGGTGAGTGGCAGAAGGTGGCAGCAACAGGCCCACACAGTGTGCCCTGCCTTCCGCAGGGCTAGGGCTGACTGGACACTTGGAAACTGCCAAGTAAAAATGAACAGACTAACTCTGGAGCAGTGAGAACTCAGAAGACAGGCTGGGTCTGCAGATGGCTGTGGAGGAAGAGGAGGGAGGCAAAGATAGACAGTACCCCGAGGGCATGGGCTCCTCAGGGGCTTCCCAGCAGAATGAGCTCAAGTTCTGGAGCTGCAACCTGAGGTTAGGGTCTTGGTGGTTTGCTCTCTAAGGCTGTGAGGGAGGGTGTGTTCAGGCCTTCTAGAACCTTCCCAGTCCTTGTGTGGTCTCTAGGGTATCCAAGTTTTCCCTTCTCATAGAGACATCACTGATCATTCTGGACCAGGGCCCATCCTGTAACCCAATCTTACCAATTGCTTCAAAAATCCTGTTCTCTAAGACAAGCCACCTTCACAAGTGCCAGGCGGGACTTTTAGCTCTTCTCCTTGGGAGACAGTGCAGTCTGACAGGCTCATAGAAGTTGGGTAAAGTGGGAATTGGCAGTGTTCAAAGAGATTAATAATGACCAAAGATTTCCCAGAAGCCCATCCTGAGCAGGATGAACAAACATGCATCCATGCTATGCCCAAGGAGCACTGGGTCACTGAGGCACCAAGGACTGAGAGGAGCTTAGCAGCCAGAGGACATTATTGCCTGCTGTCACTGCCTGCCTCTACCTTCCATGTTTCTCACCCTCACTGCTCAACCTCTGGTTAAGGCTCTGAAGTGCCTATAGGCAGGCACCTTAGCTGGGTGCCCGGGCTGATTTTGAGCCAACCTTAGGAAGTTACTGGGTTAAGAGGAAGCCAGGATTCTGTCTTCAGGATGTGAGTCAATGGGTGTCCAACACTTGTCTAAACCTGTCCATGCACCGGGCCCTCCAGCCTTGGGGTTCATCCGGCCCTGGGGGCTGATCCCATGACCTGTGTGTCTTCTGGCAGAAGTTGCAGAGGAAAACCCCACACAGCCACCCTCCCATGAAGATTTGTGACAGATGTGCAGGCTTGGAAGCCAGACTCACCCTTTAAGTTATTGAGAGGACACCCTGTAGACAACCTGGACCATGGTCATCAACGCCATTTCTCCAAGAGGACATTGGAGGGAGAAGCTGCCTACTCTGAAATGGTTGATACTGGGCCCTTAAAAAAGCTGCATTTCTTGGTTGTTCTTAAACAGAGTCATATTTTTTGATACTGTTCTTTATAATAAAATTGGTCATTGAAGGTGGCAGGCACAGATCATACTGGTCTCTTTCACTGTTTAGTTTGTGCCTGTCCTGCCAGAGCTGGGATAGTTGGAACCCTGTGTCTGCAGAGGACTCAGAGTCTCCTGACCACAGTGGGTACCTGGCGAGTTGTTCCTGAACAGTTGTCTTGTGTGACAGGCAGCAAGTGGGTCCTGGCCTGTCCTGTGGTCTACCTGCCTCAGGTAAGCAGACTGGGACTCTGGATGTGTTTTCCAAAGACCCTGTGTTTAAGACTTGGCCCCTGCTACCGTGCTGCCAAGAGCCTTTAAGAGTTGGGTTCTGGTGGGGAAAGGAGAAGGTGTTAGGATCCAGTTCCACTTTCTTCCTCTATTGACCATGAGGGACCTGGCACCACCACTTAACTGCCACCATGATGTGCTGGCTCACCACAGCCTAGAGCAGTGGGGCCATTTGAACATGCATTGGAGTCCTTAAACTGAGCAGAACAGCCGTTCCTCTCTTCATGCTGATTACCTCAGACCCCAAACAACCCATGAGCCTGCTGTGTCGGTGAGGTCGCAGCATTCAAAGGAGAAGAGACCCAACCCTCCTGGCGCGTCAGGTGCTCAGCTGGAAGGAGGAGGACTGCCCAGGCTCCAGTAGCAGTTCATCTTGGTGTGAAGAAAACCAAGAAAAATCAGGCTGTGGGTCGGATGTGGCTGTTGGAACCCCAAACCTGACTCCCTGTGCCTGCCCTGCCAGCAAGGTTGTAGACCTGCCTCTGCTCCAGCCCTCCAGTTCCTGGCGGTCCTCAGACCCCTCTTGGTCCTGGTGGGCGGGCAGCAGTCCCCCTCTACCCCTAGCAGGCTGATGTGTCAACTTGGCTCCTGCCAGGCTCTGTCTTCTAGAGGGAACATGGAAGTGGGTTGTTCTTATTCAGCTGGGATAGGGAGTTTATGTGGGAGCACTCAGATGGTCAGCAAGCTGGCACAGCCATCATGAGCACACCTGTATGTGCAGAACCAGCTCCCTGCTGGTTCTCCAGTGTTTGTACCAGCTGGCTCAAGGGGACCAGAGTCAGACTCCACAGTCAGCCAGCCCCTGAATGCAAAGGAGCCAAGTAGCTGTGTTTCCATAGGGCCAGGGGAGAGGTGCATACCCTAGTGGGGAGCAGGTCATTTGGGCAGCCCTCCTCCCATGCACTGTAGGCATCTGAGGACATGATGTAGGGGATGCTGTTTAGACAAGGACCATTATAGATCCTATGACCTTGGACCAGGCAGCTGTTCATCCCACTGGGACATGCTCTGGTAGGAACTGTACTCCCACCTTGACCCTGCAGACCTGAGACCTCTGCTCTGGCTGGGGTGAACACTGCTTTTTCACCTGTGTAAAAGAGTGTTCCAGGTAGAGGGACCTGGGGCCACAGGAGGTAGAGAGGGTCCACAGGTTGGCATGGGACAGGCTAGATGGTTACAGACTGGCAAGGAGGATGAATGAGCCCAGTAAGGCCCCATCAGGTAGACAAGGAGTGCAGGCAGGGTCCCTGATCATGGTGGCCAGGGGTTCACAAGCTAAAGAAGAGGGACGAGGACCCCAGGGCTTGAATGTAGGTACCAGCACTGAGCCTTTGGGGGGATTTAGGAGGATGTTCTGTCCAGGTTCCTTCTGATCCACAAATCCAGAGGCAACTAACTCTTCCTGCCCTCAGTATGTATGAATGGCCACGGGGGACCATATCAGTTAGTGCCAGCAGGTGGCACTGTGACTCTGCATTGGCCAGGCCAGCTCTGACATCCCTGAGTGCAAAACCCATGTCTCAATGAAGGCATGCAGTGAGGCTATTGGGCCAGCTCCCTACCACACCCCACCCCTTTCCATACATGCATACATGTGTGCGCACAGGCACACACCACACCCTGCAATGACCTGCCCCAGAACCCCAGGCCTGGATAAGCAGGAACCTGGAGAAACCATGTCCTTCCCTCCCCCCAATTTTTGTAAGGGAGCAACTGGTTGGGTTTCAAAACTGCACAGGGGACAGAAAGGAAAAACCTTAGCTTGAAAGTGGACCTTTGGTCAGAGCACCTTGGGGCCTTATGCTCCCTTACTCCACCTGGGTACTTCTGCCCACATGTGGTCCTCCTGCAGAGCATTCACCATGCCTACCATCAACAGGACATGATGAGTCCACACTGTTGAGCACCCCCAACACATCTGGGTCCGTAGAATCAAAAGACTCCCACCCTTGATTCCCAGATCCTGCGGGGTCTTTTAAGTCTCAGCAAATACACAGATCAAGAGGTGGCTCCATCCTGCCAGGTACAACCTTCCCTGGCCTTCAGTTGGCATGCCCTGTGGTGGAAGCATCTGAAAGTGGCTGGCAGTGGTTCTTTCATAGGTTGACTTTGCTGGAAAGCATGGCACAGTGTGGCCTTCTGGGAACGCTGGAGCATTCAAGACAGCATTTATAAGCAGACAGCCACTGTGGCTCCGTCGCCAGGGAACAGTGTCCAGAAACACTGACAGCTGAGTGACAGGTGCCCAGAATCAGTGGGGACAGGGTTTCTACTCAACATCCTGGAGTGCCCAATCCACCCACCACCCCACAATAGTAGCCACAAGCATCCTTGGCAGAGAAATGCTGATAAAGGCTCAGGGCAGCCTCAACCTCAGCCAAGGTCATGTGGGGAGAAGAGAGCCTCCCTTTGCACATAGCCTACTAGGTGGGAATGAGTGTCCCACTGTGACCCACAGCAGCCCATCTCCTAGTGGCACTGGCCTGGCCCCACCCCTGGATACTAAGGCAGTCTTGCAATCCAGCAAATGCATGGCTCTGTCTAGACCATAGCTAAGCCCTCCCTTCATGAGCTCACTGTGATAGCCCAGAGACTGACAGCCAGCTGGGTGTCACCCAGCCACATCATTCTGTCTACCTGGCAGTCCACAGCCTCATTCCACCTTCCATGGTGGGCAAGTGTTGCTGATTTCTGGAGACACATGACATCTTTTCACCCCCAGCCAGGCCATCAGCAGCAGAAATCAAATCCATCCATACCCAGCTTGGTGAACCAATGAGTTTATTGGGCTTACAGCAGTGTATGTGACATAGGAACAGAGGTAGTCCCCCAAAATAGCACTGCCACCCCAGCATGGGCGACAACCTTCTGAAAGCTGCATCAATGGAATGTTTTTTTACATAGCCTTCACCTGCTATATAGCTGGGGCAGAAGAGAGGAGTGGCTGGAATCTCAGGTGAGGGTCTGAAGGCCCTTCCTTACCCCCTTGCCATGTCAGAGTCTCATGCAGTCATAGCTGTTCTGATGTCAAGATGGTAATGGCCATGTCACACCCAAGGCCAGCGCTCAGCACTGTACTCCATGACAGGTTCACTACCTCTGATGTGAGTACTCTATCTCCATGATAGGTACTCTCCCGTGTGGGTATATCCCTGGAGGGTTAGTGTTACATCTCAGTGTTCACATCCCAGTCCCTGTCTGTGCTACACCAGACTCCTTCTCCAGGCTATCTCAATCTTTCTCCTGCCAGTAGCCATCCAGCCAACTACATCCTTGCACCCATTTCTCCTTCCATTCACACAAGCCCAGGGAGCCAGAATTCCATACTAGGGAATCGTGACAATCCCTGGGATGTGTCAGCTGGAGCTGTGTCCAGTGGTCTTCCACATGTATCCCTTTCTCATACCCCTCCAAGCCAGTAGCCTGTGACCTTTGGGTAGTTCTTGCTCTGGTGTACAACTCTTCCTCTTAGGGACCCAGCCTCCTCAGTAGGTTTTGATCTGGAAACTGGGCAATGGGTCATGACTTTACTGCCACTATCCCGGCCTCTCGTCACGCACCCTTGCTTTCTTCTGCCCTGAAGGCTGAGTTCCCTGGGTGGCTGCCCATCTACCCCCAGAAACACAGTGTTCTGTTCACCTTGGCCAGGCCTTTGGCCCCTTGCCAACCTGCTGCTCAGAGCCGCATTTCCCTGGCCACCGACAGCCAAGAGTATCCACCTGCGCCACCATCCACGTCACTGCTTGGGCTTTCTGTGACAGATTCTCCGGTCAGTCCCACTGCCACAGCCTCTCCTAGTGTTTCCTAGGGTGTAGATATATGATGGTCTTCTAGCTCCTGGAGAACAGGATAGATCCCTTCCTCTCCCTGTCTGTCTGTCCTCATGCCCACCCTGCAAGCCTCTGTCTCCTTGGCTGTCCTGATCTATATCTCTTTTTGTGTTTCCTGTGCTACCGGGAGCTTGTGTCCACACCTTGTCCTGTAGTCCCTGACTTCTGGAGAGTTCTATGACCACCAAGCTCCCTCACCTGCTGCTGCAGCCTCTGCCAGGAACACAAAGTGGGCTCTGAAGCTCTTCCAGGATAGAGTCTTTTTGTCCCTTCCTGAACCAGCTTCTTCCTGCCAAGATACTGTGACTTAATCCTAGCTGTGGGCCTAATGTCCAGGAGGAAGGTGAGCAGGTCTTTAGCAACAGAGCTTTGCATTCTTCCCAGTTGGTGCAGGGGCCACATGGAAGGTAACTCAGAAAGATCAAGATTTGGAGACCATGCTGAGCACTCCCATTCACACACACACCCAGGCACAACATACTGGGCACAGCATACATACACACAGAAACACACATGCCCATGTGCCATAACCTTTTGGAAGTCACTTGAGTTCCTCTCCACTGTTTCCATTATCATCTCTGGAGCCTCAGGGAAAATGACCTTGAGCCCAAGGTTATACCTCCACACCCCAAACCAAGTGCCATAAATTGCATCTTAAACGACCCCCTGAAAGGTCCATGCCTTGAGGGCTTGGTCCCCAGCTTGGTGTGGAAGCCTTTAAGAGGTGGGACCTAGTGGGAAACTTCAAATCACTAGTGGCATGCATTCAAAGGAGATGTGGACCCTGCCTTCCCTCTGCATAATCCCCCTCCCCGACCCAGCTTCACATCCTAGCCAAGAAATGAGGCATTCTGCACAATCTCCCACTCCTGCCATGATATTCTGTCCCCAAAGATGACACAGGTTAGAACCAAAACCATGGCACAAAGCTAACTGATAGAGTTTCAGACTCTGCCCAGCAACAGCTCCTTCTTGTCAACACTCAACCCACCACCAGGGACAGTTATGCCCTCTGGAACCTGCTGGACAGTGACCCAGGTCCTTCAACCCCTGTCTGCTTGGTGACAGCCAGCTCTGAAGGGGCAGTCAGTTATGAAGCCCTTAAGATGACCTTTCAGGGGCCAGGGGTCTGTGACCCACACAGACTGATCAGAAGGAAGGGCTCTAGCCTGGGACAGGAGGCCCTCCTCAGAGGGGCCAGGTCTGCGAGGCTCACTTGAGTTCCCAGTGCACAGCCCCTGCCTTTCCATTCTCCCAGCATCAGGCCCCCATTCTCACCAAATCCATCCCACCCCTGTCCCATAACCAGGGCCTGTCCACTGGCAGCCACCTTGGCCTGCACCATTTGACCCTTAACAGACAATTTCTACCTGTTTCCTATAAGTGCCAGGGAGCTTCCCCAGTGGCCCCACCCTACCCATCCCCAGCCTCCCCCAGTAGCTCCAAGGGTAAGCTCCCCCATATGGGTGTTTGCTGCCTGGCTCCTCACATCCTATGGGTGTCCTATACTGATACAGGCTTGGCTCTAGGGATCCCTGGGCCTGCCATTCTCTGCTCCTACCCCTAGAGCAACATCCCTCTGGCCTCCTCCCTGCAACCATAGGCCTCTCTGATTCGAAGATTCTGTGGCCAGCGACAGACAGGAAGGCCTGGGGTGGGTGATCCAGCCACCACTTGGGACATGGTGGTCAACCTCTGATGTTGTTAAACCCACAGGGAACAGCAGGTAGCTGGTCCTTGCCATGCCCCTGGTGATCCCCAGGGGACAGAAAGGACCTTGAAGGGTCTAGCATCGATTGACTTCAAAGCACTGTCCACTGCAGTGATTGAGTGGGGCTTCTGAGGCTCAGCCTGTACACAGAACACACACTCTCTCAACCTGGGCACAGGGGACCTCTATTCTCAAAGCGCTCATTGTGCCTGGCTCCTCCAGACGCCCAACAGTCTAGCGCTTTTAGACAGACGTTCCCAGGCAACATAACTAGCCTGGGCCTGGCCGGCTGTCCCAACCCTGGATGCCTCTAGCCCCCTGCTTCTGTCCAAGGCCCTTGGGAGCCTATCGCCTGTCGCGGGGCTCCTGCCCAGCCGCCCGTCCCTGGAGATGCCAGCACATCTAGACCAGTCACGTTGGAGATGGGTGGACCAGCGCCCGCCCCCGCCCCTCCACCCCCAGGCCCTCCCCTCAACTCTCGGGTGCGCCCCCAACTCCCAGCCTCATTCTGCACGGCGTCCTAGGTCAGCAGCCCGCGACGGCAAGGAGGCGCTGCCACCCTCGTAGGCGAGTTCGGGGCCAGGAAGCGCGCGGAGCCGCTGCCGGGAAGGGGGAGCGGTGGAAGCCTAGCGGGCTTCCCGGGGAAGGGGCCCGGCGAGGGGCCCTTCCTGCTCACTGCTCCGGCCGCCCCTAGTCCTGCCCCCTGTCCGGGCCCTGCTCGGCTGCGTCCGGGCGCCGGGACCCCCCGCCCTCAGCTCGGGGGCGGACAACGGCGCGGCACCAGCTCTTTCAGGGCGAAGGCCACGACCTTCCTGGAAAGCACTTGGCGGCAAATGACTGCGGGCAGACGCTGTCACTCCTGGTCAGCACGGACATCGGCAAGTTCTCGCAGGAAGTGAGCGCCCTGGGCCTCGCGCCCCTCCAGGGCCGTGCGTCCTCAGTGGACCGTGCGCCGCACCCTCCCACCCCTACCCCGTTGGATTCTGTGCGCCCCCCGGGCCACGTGCGCCTACTGACCGTGTGTCCTCCCTGGACTATGCGCCCTCCCGGGACCCCACACCTCTCCAGGGCCGTGCGTCCTTCCGAACTGTGCGGGTCCCCCTGACCATGTGCACCTCCTGGACCGTGCACTACCCTTCTCTGCAGGCCATGCGCCCTCCTGCGGCCACCTGGGCTCCAACTGGGGTCAGAAGATAAACTGCCTGGCTGGGTTTAGGGACACAAAGGCACGCGCCTCTTCCCAGGAGGCCGGGAGGATTGGGACCACACCCCATCCGCTACAGATTGCGCACTCTTTGGGGTCGGGTCCTTTATTGTCGCCAGCTGTATTGTTAAAAGTGTGGATCACAATTTGGGGTTCTTGCAAAGAACTGGAAGCAAGAACACATGGATAGTGACAGTAATAGAGAGGTAATTAAGAAAAAGGCACTTCCGGGAGTGGAAGTGGGCTAAAGTGCTGGGCCAGGTCCAAGGCGCAAAAGCAAGACTCTGCCAGGAGGGTCCTCCATTCACAAGCCATTTACGTAGCACCCGCCCTTTCCCGTTTTTTTTGTTTTTTTTTTTGTTTTTTTGTTTATTTTTGAGAGCCCGGGCTTTTATTGCGCATGCTTTGTTTTGTTACATGCAGCCCAGTGGGAAAAGGTTACCAGGTTACCGGCCTTAATGCCGTTTTTTGTTTTTGTTTTGTGCACGCGTGTCTGTGTGTGTGTGTGTGTGCGTATGTGTAGGCACGCACATGCCACAGCATGCATGTGGAGGTTGGTGCTCTTCCTGGGATTGAACACAACTCAGCAGGCTGAGCAGCAGATGCCTTTTCCCGCTGAGCCCTTTCACCGGCTCCTGTCTTCTTTTATAGTAATCTAGATACCTCTTTCTCAACCGGTTCCTTCCACAGGAGCACATTTGAGTGTCAAAAAGCAATCCAAAGGGCCTGAGACAATCCAGGGAAACTGACCTCCCCAGCCCATTAGCCTGGGGCAGCCTCTCCTGTGGCTTAGGGACCCTGGCTGACTCCTGCTTACTGCCAAGACATTTAATTTATTCCCGCCCCCCTCCCCCAGTGCAACCTGTAGCAGCAAGGTTGCTGAGACTCTCTATCAAATCCATTGCTACCAGAAGCAGTCGTTCTGGGACCCTCCACAGCCCTCCACACCCCTGCCCCAAAGTCCTGCGCTCCATCTTGGGTCCTCTCTGCCCCATGCACTGCAGCAGCCCTTCCCAGCCCCAAGTGTGACGGGAGAGTGGGATGGCGTCTCTAGCCTGCAGCTCTGGTAAGCCGCGAACCCCTGGCTCAGCTGCTGTCCAGATAACAGTGGCCCTTGTTGGGCTGCTGCAGGGCAGGGGCTATAGTACCAGTCACTACTGTCTCTGGTGGAGAGGGCCCCGCCTCCACTGCCTGGGCAGCAGGGACAGGCTCATTTTCCACTCACCCTTGCCCTTAGCTATTAATAACCTACTCTCCCTGCAGGAGCTGCTATAAATAGCCCCCAGCCCCTCACACAGGCCCATTCAGGCGCTGCCGCCTGGGTGCACACACAATCACCCACACACACTGCACACTGCTGCTCAGAGTCCTGTATTGGGCACCTTGCCCACCCTGCCCCTTTCAGAGCCAGGCAGATGAAGAGAGCACCCCCACCCCATCTGGCTGACAGAAAGACCTGGTTCTATTCCTGTACCCCTCAGGGTTGGCCTGTAGCCAGGGGCTAGGGACTATCACATCTCTGTGTCTATCACCCCAAGCCCTGTGGCCCTCCTTAATACCAAAGCTGGCCTGTCTCTTTTTCCCCTCAGTCTACCCGCATAAGTCCCATCAAGGGCCTTGGAATGTTGTGGTATTCTCTGACCCCCTTACTCTTCATCTGTAAAGCAACTGGCAGCTGGCCTAAAGGGAATCCAGCCTGAAAGGAGGGTCTGAGTCTGCTGCCCTCCTCCCAGGGGTCTTGTCACCACACAGACCCAACCTTGGCCTCCCACTCTGGGCATGCTGGATCAGGCCATGAGGGTCAGAGTCCCACCCCACCAAGTCCCAAGGGACACAGGCTCAGCCATCCCAGCCAGGAACCTCAAAGCTGGACAAGTTTCCACCTGCCCCACAGGCGGACACTTCTGAATTCTTGACTTCGCTCCCTCCTGAGACCTCATCATGGCTAGCAAACTGTGACCCCCAATTCCCTGGCAGAAGGTGGCAATCTGGCCTAAGAGAGCCTGCCTGCTGGACCTCTCCCCTCAGACGGCTTGGGTCTTGAGGCTAGTAACAGGCGTCAGGGTGGGGAACTGGGGGCTGCTGGTATTGTGTAGAAAGGAAAAGAGGAAAACAACCCTGTTTACGGAAAAGGCGCGTCCGCTGCCGCTGGCCAGTGGCCTTCCTAGGGGGACAGAGGTCCTTTGTTGAGAAAACAGGAAGCAAGGATTTCCAAGACCTGCCAGGCCACCCGCAGGCCGCTCGCCCCAGCTTCCGCCGATTCTCTCAGCCCCAGCCAGCCATCAGCTGCTCCTCTGTCTGTCTGTCCTCTCTTATGTCCATTCCTCTGACTGTTGCCTAGGCCTCCAGCTTTCAAGCAAAGCTGTCTTCAAAGTTTATAGCATGGGACAGGACTCTCTGTCACAGAGGGGCAGACACCACATAGCACTCTTGTGGGGGTTACCTTGGGCATGGCCATGAACCTGGCTGGCTTTGGGTGCCATCTTCCTCAGCCAGCAATCCCTGAAGAAAGCACACTGAGAGACCAGCCACAACCTGAGACACAGATGTGGCGTAAGGGTCTGTTAGGTCCCATAGGTGGGGATGGCCCTAAGGGCAGCCTGTGACTTAAGCCCAGGAGCAAGACCCCCAACATAGGGCAGAATCTTACAAAAAGGGCTGGAGAATGTGCACGTGTGTGTGTATGTGTGTGTTCATGGGGGCAGGGGGGTGAGCTGGATAGCAACCAGGAGTGTGAAGCAAGCTCCGGAATACCACACACACCCTTACTGAGGGCCCTGTAGGTCCTGGTCCCAGATCAGTGGTCATTGTTTCTGTTACATCTGCCAGCATCAGACCACAGTGCACATGCTGCTGATTCACTGCCTGACCCATTGCAGTCTGGGCAAATGTTCATGCATGTACCAGCACCATACATGGAACCCAGTAATACACAGCATCTTCACCCTCTGCATATGCACAGCACAGGCATACTTGAGCAGACACACACACACACACACACACACACACACAAACACAGACAGGTAGTCACCTGACATCACTCAGCAGCCCCTCCCAACCTGACCCTCAAGCAGCTGTCCCCCACCATAGCAATACCTGCCCAAAGACAGGAGACTTGGGGATCTCTCTGCCCCTAATAGGAGCATTGAGCCCACCTGCCCTGGAAGTCACCCACTGAGAAGCTGTGAAAGCTCTGTGTGGTATCTGACATGCAGGAGCTGGGCCAGCGGTATTCTGTGGAGTGACTCCAACGGGGTGACTCTTCAATGTGCCTAGGAAGACTGAGTGGTTCCTGGGGTCCCAGATACCACCCTTCCACTCACTGGCTCTTTTATCTGTATGCCCAGCCCGGGAACTGATGAGCACCTGTTGAGCCTTGTCTTGGGGGATGCATCTTTGGTGAAGAAGCAAGATGCTGCTCCAAGGTGAGAGGCTGTTCACACCCTCATATCTCAATTCTGCAACCCTCTCAGGCTGGTGGTGAGGAGGCCTTTGGGTGGGGACTGATCCTGAACACCTTGCTTCAGAGATGGGCAGGTGTGGTAGCTGACCAGGAGCTGGGCATAGCAAGGTGAAGACAGTAGGGCCAATGGGATTTGCTATGAGAAAAGCACAAGTCCAAGGTGGAGGCGGAAGGCCAGACAGAGGGTAGGGGCCCAATTTGGACATACTGACCTTGACACACCTCAGAACAGAACAGTTCAGGGAACGTGACCTCTATTTGGGGTGGGGAAGTTAGTTTGCAGGGAACTGCCACTTCCTAGGTCAAGATTCCTGGTCTAACCTTGGATTCATGGTCCAGATGTGATGTCCATGGTCCCAGCTTTGTACTGTGGTCCCTGTGTCCACAGCCTGCAGTCTTCTCCCCACCATTCAAGACCCTGACAAGGTCAATGTCCCCCATTCTTTTATCAAGGGGACCTGCCAACCACATTGGCCAGGTGCTCGGGTGGTGTGTGCCATGACCACTGATGGGCCTCACCCCTCTGGATCTTTCCAGACTCCAAAATCCTGTCTGTTGGAAAGGGCACGAGAGTCAGAGCCTACAAGAGGTGAGAAAAAGAAAAGGCAGAGCCATTCTCGATGGTATCCATTTGGCAAGAGGGGACCCTGGAGCCAAGAGGACAACAGGAAGGGGTCTAGTCAAGGTTGGAACCCAGGAAAAGCATTCTTTGAACAAACTGAGCGATGAGTGGATGAACGAATGTAAGAAAATGAGGAAATCAATGAATGAGCGAGCGTGCATGACTGTGTCCACCTGCAGCTGCTCACTGCAAACCCAGGCCTCTTGCGTGGTGCCCCAGGCAGCAGAGGCTGTGTGTGGGAGATGAGAACTGTATACTATGCCTCGCCTATAATTCGAACTGTAGACAGCACCTAGGTCTCGGGTAGTCAGGGCCATATGTCCCCCAACCCTGCTTCTGCATCTCTTCCCTTCCACAGTGAGCCCCACGCAGCATAAGGCCGAGGCACAGGGAAGCTCCCAATTTCTTGCCCAAAAGCTGAGCAAGGCCAGGCTGCCTGGGCCCCTAAGGAGGAGGGCGAGTCCCTGGGCACAAGTCCCTGTGGCAGATCCTGCACAAGGATCTGTGTTCCCCACCCTAGCCCAGACTGGGAGTCAGTCTCATGGAGTCTAGCAAGCAGTGTGTAGACTCCAACCCCATCAGGCTATGCTGCCCACTCAAGGACTGCAGAGCACCAGCCCTTTGAGGAACCACCTCCAACACCTAACACCATCTCTGAAAAACATTTCCCTAAAAGTTGCTCTAAGGCTCAGATTCTCCAAGGCCCCAGTCTGGAGCAAAGCCATGAAACAGCAGCAGCAGTCTATGGAGCTGGGAGTGCAGAGACTGAGCTGCAGGACGTGTCCGTATGCTGCATCATTACTGTGTCCCTGGGCTGTCACTCCCCCATGCCAGGCTATGAGCACCACAGTGTTCTACCACTATGAACAACTGAGAGCTGGGGGTGCTGGACTGCAGGCCCTGGGTCTCTGGTGAAGGAGTCTCTGGGATTGTCAAGAAGGGTCTTCTCCAGTAGTTAGGATCCCCACCAGGTAGGGATGTGAAGATCCTAGGTTTAATACTCGGCACTACAAAACAAATAATAAGATCTCTGCCTTTGGAGTACTCAGGCTGGTGATCCCTCTGTGGTTCTAGGGGTCACTGGAGGTTACCCCGCAGAGAACAGGGGAGGTGGGTAATGGCTTAGGGCTTCCTGGAGGAGGGCTTTGTGGAAAGCAGCACTCCAGCCCGCCAGACATATAGCCTTGTGCATTATGTGTGTGTGTGTGTGTGTGTGTGTGTGAATATACATACTTGGTATGGGGAAGGAAGACTTAAGCTCAAAGTCCTGTGAGCTGGATATCCCCACTGCTCTTGCAGAGATGCAGCAGTCCCACATAGGCTCCGGGCAGTTCCAGGTTCCAAGGCTACAACTGAGTGAGGCCTGGTTATAAAAGAGACATTCCCACAAAAGGAAGAAGCCACCACCGGAGGTCAGGGAGTGCCACCAGTCCTGAGGCTACAAAGCCCCTGCCAATGACTGTATGTGTATATGTGTGTATGCCACACACACACGCACATGTGTGCACACAGTGTCCCACCTTGGTTCTCAGCCTCCCCCATACCACTTTTCCTGATCCCAAACCTCAGCCTCGCCCCAGTGCTATGAGGATCCTGAACCTCTGTAGGCCCTGCTAGCAGCGGGGAATTAGGGATCCTGTGTTGTCAGCACTCCCAGCAGCAGCCTCAGCCCCTAGACCTCTACAGTGTGAAGCCAGAAAGTGCAGCCCTCACAGCAATAGCCAACAGAACCCACAGGTCTAGCACTGGGTATGTATGTGAAGGCTGCCAAGTGCCTGGTCCCCAGGGCTGCCCTGGGGTAAGGGCTTAGGACCTGCCCAAAGGACTCAC